>CM029014.1:80816551-83216551 GCA_016801055.1 Panax notoginseng
GGGTTAATGTGACGCCCCCAGAATAGGTATACAACACCCATTTTGAGTCGCCAAATACATGGTTATAGAAAGCAACTACAACTTCATTAATACAATTGTCGTGCAAAATACGACAACACATACTGTGAGTTTAAATACAAATATTGTCTTCTAGACAATATCCACACTCAAATAAATCCTCATTACAATTATTCAAACACTATTTTACAGAAATAGTGAGGACTGCTAATACATCTTTCTAGAACCATCACTCCATACCCCGACTAGATCCTGCTATGTTCTCACCTCCTGAGAAGAAAAATGGAACAAAAAGGAAAAGGGTGAGCTCAACTAGCCCAGTAAAGAATATTTGACTAAGATAATATACAACAAATTATCGTTAGTCTTCAACAGGGAAAAATTTTAAAAAATATAATCGACAACAAGTTTAGATCAACAACTGCAGCGGGGAAACAACAAACCATTAGAAGAGTCAAGTAGAGAAAGAATTCTACTATCTTCTAAGATTTAAAAGTCCATCATCAATATTTTATCCCTGTAACATCAATTAATAATCATCTTTAACCAAATATTCATCTTTGCACTACAGGCCAAAGATATTCATTTGTATCATCAGTCGGTCATGTTCATCTCAACACCGGTTCATCTTTGCACTACAGGCCAAAGATATTCATCAAGTAATTATACATCTTTGCACTACAGGCCAAAGATATTCAGTAATATCATCATTTAGGACTGAGGATGATGAAAATAATCTTAAAGAGAACGAATCCAATGAGACAGAAGGACAAATAGTAGGGATTCGTATAACAGTTTATCCAAGATCAATAATACTTCATAATAATCAATTGTGAAGCAGAATTCAAAAATAAAGATCAAAACATGGATACAATCAAAGATAGTAACCATAATAGACATCTTGGACAAAAAGGAAAAATTTTATTTTTCGGTGAATAGTGCCGTATTCGTGAATAGTGCCGTATACGTGAATAGTGCCGTATACGTGAATAGTAAACCCCGACACAAAAAGTTCAATTTGATAAAAAACTCATATCAATATTTCAGCATAATGATATTGAAGAAAATAATATCATTAAGAAGAAAAATAATATCCCTTACCTCAAATATCAGTACTTCTGGTCGGAATACCGGTATAAGGCTGAAAGAAACTTGCTCTGATGAATAGAAAACTCTCAAAGTATCTAAATACTCACAAAATACACTCAATAATCTAGAGAGAGAAAGAGAGAAAAACTTGTTTCTGGTGTGATTTTCAATTCTAACTTAGCCCTCTATTTATAGGAAAATTTTGGTAGGTTTGACCTGCAACCTGATGGCTTTACCTGCATACTATTCCCACCCACCACATTTGAAATATAATTCAGCACATTTCTTCACCAACCACAAGTGGGCCCACCAATTCTAGAATTTTCCATCAAAATGATAAACTCCGAAAATTCAACAATTTCTGAACCAGTCATCTGTAAAAATTCGTAATAAATCATACGTTCATTTTTAACGGTTCAAAATTTGTGGACATATACTCAACTTATATATGTATAACATATCCAAAAATTACCACGATCCAACGGTCGGATTAAAAATTATAACCCCCGCAAAACTATCTCAAAAACCCTGATTTTTAATACCTCCATTCCGACAAAAATACTGACAAAAAACCTCAACATTAACTCCTTCATTTTTAACCACAAAAATATATCCCTCATTTATATCCACATAAAATAAATATTTCTTATTTATGAATCAATAATTAATTATTCATCAAATAATATTACAGAATCACATTTATGACAACCAGGCCGTTCCCAGGAAAGAGGGGGCTTTCCAATAAGGATTTCTCCTTACTGGCGCGCAATTAGATGACCAAACCTCTCCTTAGACAGAACTTTCTAGACATTGCCAATAATGTTATCTAATAATATTATTCAAATAATATGAATTATTGATTGAATAAATGAAAATACTGTGCAGCAACAATTATTGAAACAACAATAATATAAAATATCAACGCAAGCAATTATTGAATAATAAATAAAATATTGAATAATAAACTACTGTAACAATTATTGAGTAGTGCCTTCTTACGTATGAATCAATAATTAGTGCAAATACCGTGTGCTACTGTATTTTAACCACCGGGTATTCCAACAGTATTAACGGTAACAACTACGCCGTTATTTATAAACAACTTATACTTGTCGTTTTTCTTCATCCAATCGCTTTCCGTTATGGGGCCCACACAAGGCTGCGTCGTCGTACGAATATTCCCCGACAGCAAGAATATTCCACGACCACCGAATATTCAGACCAAAAATAAATATTTTATAACCACTTGCTTATTTTGCAAAATTTGCACATTTCACCCATAACCAAAGTATTATATCAAATTAACCCCTTATTATTCACAATAATATTTAGAGAAATTTGATTTTATTCATTAATAAGTTGGGGTCTTACACCTCCCCTCCTTATGAAATTTCGTCCTCGAAATTGACGTACGTACCTGATGTTTCAAAAAGGTGAGGATACCTCGCTTTCATTTCTGATTCCAACTCCCAGGTCATTTCTTCAATAGCATGGTTTCTCCACAAAACCTTAACTTGTGGTATAACCTTCGTGCGTGCGTAGGACATGCTCTTTCCTATCCAAGATCTTAACAGGTACCTCCTCGTACGTTAAATCTTCAGCTATTCGTCTGGTTCTAACTCAATAATGTGGTTCGGGTCTTTAACATATTTACGAAGCATAGATATGTGAAAAACATTATGAACACGAGACATGCTTGGAGGTAATGCGAGTTCTAATGCCACATTTCCTATTCGCTCAAGAATCTCAAATGGACCAACAAATCTTGGATTGAGCTTTCCTCTCTTCCCAAATCTTGTAACTCCCTTCCATGGTGCAACACGTAACAATACATGATCCCCAATATTAAATTCCACGTCCTTCGATGAAGATCCGCATAACTCTTTTGTCGATCCTGTGCCGTTTGTATACGTTGTCGAATCGTTTGGATCTTCTCTGTAGTAATGCGTACCAATTCTGGTCCCAACAATGTTGCTTCACCCACCTCGTCCCAGCATACTGGAGAACGACATTTTCTTCCATACAACGCCTCAAATGGAGCCATACCTATGCTCGCCTGATAACTGTTGTTGTAGGAGAATTCCACCAATGGTAGGTACTTATCCCAACTCCCTTTGAGATCTAGACACAAAGTCTTAATAGATCTTCAAGAGTTTGAATAGTCCTCTCTGATTGTCCGTCCGTTTTGAGGATGGTATGCTGAACTGAATCGTAAATCCGTGCCCATAGCTTTCTGCAAGCTAACCCAAAATCGTGAAGTGAATCTTGGGTCACGATCCGAAACTATGGATACTGGCATGCCATGCAATCTCACAATCTCGTTCACGTACATACTAGCAAGACGTTCAAGGGAATAAGTCTCACGTATCGGCAAGAAATGAGCGGACTTGGTTAATCTATCAACAATAACCCAAATCGCATCTATGCCTTGAGAAACCTTGGGAAGACCCGTAACAAAATCCATAGTAATGTGTTCCCACTTCCATTTCGGAATCTCAAGTGGTTGCAATGGACCCTTTGGTACTTGATGCTCCGCTTTTACACGTTGACAAGTTAAACATCTCGAGATAAACTCCGCGATCTCTCTTTTCATATTGCTCCACCAAAATGTATGTCGAAGATCGTGATACATTTTGGTACTCCCAGGATGGATTGCAAACGGTGTGTTGTGTGCCTCCATCATTATTCTATGCTTCAAGTCAAAATCGTTAGGAACACAAAGTCTGGAGTTGACTCGAAGTATTCCTTCTTCATCGATTCTTGCTTCTGGAATAGCACCTTCTTGCACTTTCTTCTTCATACGCATCAGCTCTATATCCGTAGCTTGAGCAGCTTTAACTTTATCGATTAAAGTCGGTTCTACTCGTATATTTGATATCATCATGTGGGTACTTGGAGCCTTCATCTCTATCTCCATCCTTTGCAAAGTCATACAAAATGGGCCTTTGTGTTAAAACATTGCACTCGTACCCGCATATGATCTTCTACTCAATGCGTCAGCTACTACGTTTGCTTTTCCAGGATGGTATTGGATGGTATGATCGTAATCTTTCAACAGCTCAAGCCAACGTCGTTGCCGCATGTTGAGTTCCTTTTGGTGGTGAGAAATATTTGAGGCTTTTATGATCTGTATAGATCTCCACTTTCTCCATAACGGTAGTGTCTCCAGATCTTCAACGCAAAAACGACTGCTGCCAACTCCAAATCATGAGTAGGATAATTCCTCTCATATTCTTTGAGTTGTCGTGAGGCATAGGCTATGACTTTCCCATGTTGCATGAGAACACATCTAACCCTTTGCCTGAAGCATCGCTGTAGATAACAAATCCATCCGAACCAGATGGTATTGTCAAAACAGGTGCCGAATTGAGTCTCCTCTTGAGTTCTTGGAAACTCTTCTCGCATTCCTCACTCCATACGAATTTTGTATCTTTCCGAGTCAGCTGAGTTAACGGAGTAGCGATTCGAGAAAATCCTTCCACAAATCTCCGATAATAACCAGCTAAGCCCAGAAAGCTACGTACTTCGGTTACCGACTTCGGTTGCTCCCAACTTTGTATGGCTTCAATCTTCGCCGGGTCGACAGATACTCCTGTTTTGACACCACGTGCCCAAGGAATGCTACTTCCTCAAGCCAGAACTCGCATTTCTTCAGTTTAGCATATAGCTTGTTTTCACGAAGCCTTTGCAGTAGTACAGCTTCAAATGGCGCTCATGATCTTCACGGCTTTTGGAATAGATGAGGATGTCATCAATAAAGACAACAACGAACTGATCCAAATATTCTTTGAATACACGGTTCATCATATCTATGAAGGCAGCAGGAGCATTAGTCATCCAAAAGACATTACTAAGAATTCATAATGCCCGTACCGAGTTTGAAGGCAGTCTTTGGAATATCCTCAGTTTTAATCTTCAGCTGATGATATCCAGAACGAAGATCGATCTTTGAAAAGAATTGTGCTCCTTGCAACTGGTCAAACAGGTCATCAATGCGAGGTAGCGGATACCTATTCTTGATTGTGACATGGTTCAATTCTCGATAGTCATATCAAAGTCGCATACTCCCGTCTTTCTTCTTACGAATAAAACAGGAGCACCCAAGGAGACGTACTAGGACGAATAAAACCGATGTCCAACAACTCCTGTAGTTGGACTTTTAACTCCTGAAGTTCAATAGGAGCCATTCGATATGGGGTTTTAGAAATGGGCTTTGTACCGGTTCGGTCAATAAAGAATTCAATTTCTCGTTCGGGGGTAGACCGGGAAGTTCTTCAGGAAATACATCGGAAAATTCTCTACAATAGAAATATTATTCAAATCTGACTTGTCTTTGTTCAAATCCATAACATGGGCTAAGAAAGCTTGACATCCGTTTTTCAATAAACGAATAGCTTTGTGGCTTGATATGACAGTGACTGATTTTAGTGGTTTAGTAGTTTGAATTCGTATGACAGGTTGGTTAGGAATATGAAAACTAACAACCTTACGAAAAACAATCAATTTTAGCATGATGAGTGGTTAACCAATCAATTCCTAAATCACATCAAAAGCAAGTATCTTTAAAGAGATAAGATCAACAGGTAATGTGATAGTGCCAACTTGGATCATGCAAGATTTATAAACTGTAGATGTAACGAAGGTTTCACCCAACGGAGTTTCAACAGATAAGTTAAAGTCCAATTTCTCCGGAGTCAAGTTTAAACGTTGAGCACAAGCAGGAGAGATAAAAGAATGGGTAGAACCGGTATCTAGTAAAGTATAAACTTCGCAAGAATTCAAGATTAGCTTACCCGTGATCACCTCGTTCGGGTTTCTCGCGTTTTGGCCAGTAACGACAAACGCTCTTCCAAGAACCGCTGATTTCGCCTTATCCGGGACAGCCCTTGGAATCACCACTCCGCTGAACTTGGTTTCGCTATGTACAATCTCGAGCGATGTGGCCTTCCTTCCCACAGTTGTAACACACCTTGGATTGTTGTGGGCAGTTTGGGCTGATATGTCCCTCTTTCCCGCATTTGTAACTTAACGGCGGTCGTTCTCCTCCCCTAAAATTTGTTGTTGGTTGCTGGTGCTGGTGCTCGATGTCTTCCCGTCATTGTTAATCTCCTCTTTCTGAAATTTCCACTTGACTCACCTCTCCTATTATCATGGCCACGATGACCACCCGAGTGGTTACCGCTTTGTTCGTATTTTTCCCTCCTCGTGGGTTATCATCGCTTGATGATTGCTGTCACCGGTATGACCCTGGTTGTGGTCCCTCGGTTTGAGTATACTCATTATCTCTCTCTAATAATTGGGCCTGTTGACAACGTCTGAATATAAAGAAATTTATGAGAGATAAGGTATTGACGAATCTCGGGTTTTAAACCTCTCAGAAACATCCGCGTCATTCGTTCCTCATTTTCGACCAAATGAGGTGCAACCTGGATAACTCTGCAAACTTCGCCTCGTACTGGGACACCGTCATGTTGTTTTGTTCCAGTCTAATAAACTCAACCTCCTTCATATGACGAATACTTTCAGGAAAGTACTTGTCATTGAACAGTTTTTGAAATGTTTCCCAGGACATGTTGAGTGCGTCAGGCTGGGTACGCTTCACAGACTCCCACCAGTAGTCTGCCTCACCGCGGGAACATAAATGTGGCGAATGGAACCTTCTGTTCCTCCGTGCATCCCAAGACATAAAATATCTTGGTAATTTGCTTGACCCACGTTTCGCCATGATCGGATCCGGCTTTCCCTTAAATTCTGGTGGTCCCAATTCTTTGAACTGCTTTAGCTGTGACAAACGCGCGTTGTTATCATTTAACCCGTATTCTGCACACGAGTCTCCCTCGTCTGATTTTGCATGAACTGCAAAAAGCTCCTAAAACATTCCATCATTCATCGTTTTCTCGGTAACGTTGTTTACAGGAGGAATATTTGCCTTATGTTGCACGTTCCCCTGGGTAGTGATCAAAGGTGTCTCCACGGTCTGATTTACTCCATTATTAACGTTCTCAGCTGCCATTCTTAAATACTGCCATAAAACAAGGGTTAATAGTCCATGTCATATATTATCCCTATACTCTGACCGACCAAATAAACACCAAATAAAACTTTGTCAGGTCATACTAAGGAAGGAAATTCCCCGTTCTCCCCTCCTAGTTCTTGTCTCACATCTCAGCCAGGGATCATATCCCTAAGCTCTGATACCAACTGTGACGCCCCCAGAATAGGTATACAACACCCATTCTGAGTCGCCAAATACATGGTACAGAAAGCAAACTACAACTTCAATAATACAATTGTCGTGCAAAATACGACAACACATACTGTGAGTTTAAATACAAATATTGTCTTCTAGACAATATCCACACTCAAATAAATCCTCATTACAATTATTCAAACACTATTTTACAGAAATAGTGAGGACTGCTAATACATCTTTCTAGAACCATCACTCCATACCCCGACTAGATCCTGCTATGTTCTCACCTCCTGAGAAGAAAAATGGAACAAAAAGGAAAAGGGTGAGCTCAACTAGCCCAGTAAAGAATATTATGACTAAGATAATATACAACAAATTATCGTTAGTCTTCAACAGGAAAAATCTGATAAAATATAATCGACAACAAGTTTTAGATCAACAACTGCAGCGGAAACAACAAACCATTAGAAGAGTCAAGTAGAGAAAGAATTCTACTATCTTCTAAGATTTAAAAGTCCATCATCAATATTTTATCCCTGTAACATCAATTAATAATCATCTTTAACCAAATATTCATCTTTGCACTACAGGCCAAAGATATTCATTTGTATCATCAGTCGGTCATGTTCATCTCAACACCTGTTCATCTTTGCACTACAGGCCAAAGATATTCATCAAGTAATTATACATCTTTGCACTACAGGCCAAAGATATTCAGTAATATCATCATTTAGGACTGAGGATGATGAAAAATATCTTAAAGAGAACGAATCCAATGAGACAGAAGGACAAATAGTAGGGATTCGTATAACAGTTTATCCAAGATCAATAATACTTCATAATAATCAATTGTGAAGCAGAATTCAAAAATAAAGATCAAAACATGGATACAATCAAAGATAGTAACCATAATAGACATCTTGGACAAAAAGGAAAAATTTTATTTTTCGGTGAATAGTGCCGTATTCGTGAATAGTGCCGTATACGTGAATAGTGCCGTATACGTGAATAGTAACCCCGACACAAAAAGTTCCAAATTTGATAAAAACTCATATCAATATTTCAGCATAATGATATTGAAGAAAATAATATCATTAAGAAGAAAATAATATCCCTTACCTCAAAATATCAGTACTTCTGGTCGGAATACCGGTATAAGGCTGAAAGAAACTTGCTCTGATGAATAGAAACTCTCAAAGTATCTAAATACTCACAAAATACACTCAATAATCTAGAGAGAGAAAGAGAGAAAACTTGTTTCTGGTGTGATTTTCAATTCTAACTTAGCCCTCTATTTATAGGAAATTTTGGTAGGTTTGACCTGCAACCTGATGGCTTTACCTGCTACTATTCCCACCCACCACATTTGAAATATAATTCAGCACATTTCTTCACCAACCACAAGTGGGGCCCACCAATTCTAGAATTTTCCACCAAAATGATAAACTCCGAAAATTCAACAATTTCTGAACCAGTCATCTTGTAAAATTCGTAATAAATCATACGTTCATTTTTAACGGTTCAAAATTTGTGGACATATACTCAATTATATATGTATAACATATCCAAAAATTACCACGATCCAACGGTCGGATTAAAAATTATAACCCCCGCAAAATATCTCAAAAACCCTGATTTTTAATACCTCCATTCCGACAAAAATACTGATAAAAACCTCAACATTAACTCCTTCATTTTTAACCACAAAAATATATCCCTCATTTATATCCACATAAAATAAATATTTCCTTATCATATGAATCAATAATTAATTATTCACAAATAATATTACAGAATCACATTTATGACAACCAGGCCGTTCCCAGGAAAGAGGGGGCTTTCCAATAAGGATTTCTCCTTACTGGCGCGCAATTAGATGACCAAACCTCTCCTTAGACAGAACTTTCTAGACATTGCCAATAATGTTATCTAATAATATTATTCAAATAATATGAATTATTGATCTGATAAATGAAAATACTGTGCAGCAACAATTATTGAAACAACAATAATATAAAATATCAACGCAGCAATTATTGAATCAATAAAATAAAATATTGAATAATAACTACTGTAACAATTATTGAGTAGTGCCTTCTTACGTAAGAATCAATAATTGGTGCAATACCGTGTGCTACTGTATTTTAACCACCGGTATTCCAACAGTATTAACGGTAACAACGCCGTTATTTATAAACAACTTATACTTGTCGTTTTCTTCATCCAATCGCTTTCCGTTATGGGGCCCACACAAGGCTGCGTCGTCGTACGAATATTCCCCGACAGCAAGAATATTCCACGACCAACCGAATATTCACCGACCAAAAATAAATATTTTATAACCACTTGCTTATTTTGCAAAATTTGCACATTTCACCCATAACCAAAGTATTATATCAAATTAACCCCTTATTATTCACAATAATATTTAGAGAAAATTTGATTTTATTCATTAATAAGTTGGGGTCTTACAACCTCCCCTCCTTATGAAATTTCGTCCTCGAAATTGACGTACGTACCTGATGTTTCAAAAAGGTGAGGATACCTCGCTTTCATTTCTGATTCCAACTCCCAGGTCATTTCTTCAATAGCATGGTTTCTCCACAAAACCTTAACTTGTGGTATAACCTTCGTGCGTAGGACATGCTCTTTCCTATCCAAGATCTTAACAGGTACCTCCTCGTACGTTAAATCTTCAGCTATCTCGTCTGGTTCTAACTCAATAATGTGGTTCGGGTCTTTAACATATTTACGAAGCATAGATATGTGAAAAACATTATGAACACGAGACATGCTTGGAGGTAATGCGAGTCTATATGCCACATTTCCTATTCGCTCAAGAATCTCAAATGGACCAACAAATCTTGGATTGAGCTTTCCTCTCTTCCCAAATCTTGTAACTCCCTTCCATGGTGCAACACGTAACAATACATGATCCCCAATATTAAATTCCACGTCCTTCCGATGAAGATCCGCATAACTCTTTTGTCGATCCTGTGCCGTTTGTATACGTTGTCGAATCGTTTGGATCTTCTCTGTAGTAATGCGTACCAATTCTGGTCCCAACAATGTTGCTTCACCCACCTCGTCCCAGCATACTGGAGAACGACATTTTCTTCCATACAACGCCTCAAATGGAGCCATACCTATGCTCGCCTGATAACTGTTGTTGTAGGAGAATTCCACCAATGGTAGGTACTTATCCCAACTCCCTTTGAGATCTAAGACACAAAGTCTTAATAGATCTTCAAGAGTTTGAATAGTCCTCTCTGATTGTCCGTCCGTTTGAGGATGGTATGCTGAACTGAATCGTAAATCCGTGCCCATAGCTTTCTGCAAGCTAACCCAAAATCGTGAAGTGAATCTTGGGTCACGATCCGAAACTATGGATACTGGCATGCCATGCAATCTCACAATCTCGTTCACGTACATACTAGCAAGACGTTCAGGGAATAAGTCTCACGTATCGGCAAGAAATGAGCGGACTTGGTTAATCTATCAACAATAACCCAAATCGCATCTATGCCTTGAGAAACCTTGGGAAGACCCGTAACAAAATCCATAGTAATGTGTTCCCACTTCCATTTCGGAATCTCAAGTGGTTGCAATGGACCCTTTGGTACTTGATGCTCCGCTTTTACACGTTGACAAGTTAAACATCTCGAGATAAACTCCGCGATCTCTCTTTTCATATTGCTCCACCAAAATGTATGTCGAAGATCGTGATACATTTTGGTACTCCCAGGATGGATTGCAAACGGTGTGTTGTGTGCCTCCATCATTATTCTATGCTTCAAGTCAAAATCGTTAGGAACACAAAGTCTGGAGTTGACTCGAAGTATTCCTTCTTCATCGATTCTTGCTTCTGGAATAGCACCTTCTTGCACTTTTTCTTCTTCATACGCATCAGCTCTATATCCGTAGCTTGAGCAGCTTTAACTTTATCGATTAAAGTCGGTTCTACTCGTATATTTGATATCATCATGTGGGTACTTGGAGCCTTCATCTCTATCTCCATCCTTTGCAAGTCATACAAAATGGGCCTTTGTGTTAAAAACATTGCACTCGTACCCGCATATGATCTTCTACTCAATGCGTCAGCTACTACGTTTGCTTTTCCAGGATGGTATTGGATGGTATGATCGTAATCTTTCAACAGCTCAAGCCAACGTCGTTGCCGCATGTTGAGTTCCTTTTGGGTGAAGAAATATTTGAGGCTTTTATGATCTGTATAGATCTCCACTTTTCCCCATACAGGTAGTGTCTCCAGATCTTCAACGCAAAAACGACTGCTGCCAACTCCAAATCATGAGTAGGATAATTCCTCTCATATTCTTTGAGTTGTCGTGAGGCATAGGCTATGACTTTCCCATGTTGCATGAGAACACATCCTAACCCTTTGCCTGAAGCATCGCTGTAGATAACAAATCCATCCGAACCAGATGGTATTGTCAAAACAGGTGCCGAAATGAGTCTCCTCTTGAGTTCTTGGAAACTCTTCTCGCATTCCTCACTCCATACGAATTTTGTATCTTTCCGAGTCAGCTGAGTTAACGGAGTAGCGATTCGAGAAAATCCTTCCACAAATCTCCGATAATAACCAGCTAAGCCCAGAAAGCTACGTACTTCGGTTACCGACTTCGGTTGCTCCCAACTTTGTATGGCTTCAATCTTCGCCCGGGTCGACAGATACTCCATGTTTTGACACCACGTGCCCAAGGAATGCTACTTCCTCAAGCCAGAACTCGCATTTCTTCAGTTTGGCATATAGCTTGTTTTCACGAAGCCTTTGCAGTACCAGCTTCAAATGGCGCTCATGATCTTCACGGCTTTTGGAATAGATGAGGATGTCATCAATAAAGACAACAACGAACTGATCCAAATATTCTTTGAATACACGGTTCATCATATCCATGAAGGCAGCAGGAGCATTAGTCAATCCAAAAGACATTACTAAGAATTCATAATGCCCGTACCGAGTTCTGAAGGCAGTCTTTGGAATATCCTCAGTTTTAATCTTCAGCTGATGATATCCAGAACGAAGATCGATCTTTGAAAAGAATTGTGCTCCTTGCAACTGGTCAAACAGGTCATCAATGCGAGGTAGCGGATACCTATTCTTGATGGTGACATGGTTCAATTCTCGATAGTCAATACAAAGTCGCATACTCCCGTCTTTCTTCTTTACGAATAAAACAGGAGCACCCCAAGGAGACGTACTAGGACGAATAAAACCGATGTCCAACAACTCCTGTAGTTGGACTTTTAACTCCTGAAGTTCAATAGGAGCCATTCGATATGGGGTTTTAGAAATGGGCTTTGTACCGGGTTCAAGGTCAATAAAGAATTCAATTTCTCGTTCCGGGGGTAGACCGGGAGTTCTTCAGGAAATACATCGGAAAATTCTCTAACAATAGAAATATTATTCAAATCTGACTTGTCTTTGTTCAAATCCATAACATGGGCTAAGAAAGCTTGACATCCGTTTTTCAATAAACGAATAGCTTTGTGGCTTGATATGACAGTGACTGATTTTAGTGGTTTAGTAGTTTGAATTCGTATGACAGGTTGGTTAGGAATATGAAAACTAACAACCTTACGAAAACAATCAATTTTAGCATGATGAGTGGTTAACCAATCAATTCCTAAAATCACATCAAAAGCAAGTATCTTTAAAGAGATAAGATCAACAGGTAATGTGATAGTGCCAACTTGGATCATGCAAGATTTATAAACTGTAGATGTAACGAAGGTTTCACCCAACGGAGTTTCAACAGATAAGTTAAAGTCCAATTTCTCCGGAGTCAAGTTTAAACGTTGAGCACAAGCAGAGAGAGATAAAAGAATGGGTAGAACCGGTATCTAGTAAAGTATAAACTTCGCAAGAATTCAAGATTAGCTTACCGTGATCACCTCGTTCGGGTTTCTCGCGTTTTGGCCAGTAACGACAAACGCCCTTCCAGGAACCGCTGATTTCGACTTATCCGGGAAAGCTTTTGGAGTCACCATCCCGCTGAACTTGGTTTTGCTACAGAACACTCTCGAGCTATATGACCTTCCTTTCCACAGTTATAACACACCTTGGATTGTTGTGGGCAGTTTGGGCTGATATGTCCCTCTTTCCACATTTGTAACATCTAACTGGCGGTCGTTCTCCTCCCCTAAATTTGTTGTTGTGCTGGTGCTGGTGCTGATGTCTTCCCGTCATTGTTGAATCTCCTCTTTCTTGAAATTTCCACTTGACTCCTTCCTATTATCATGACCACGATTACCACCCGAGTGGTTACCGCTTTTGTTCGTATTTTTCCTCCTCCGCTGGTTTTCATTGCTTCGATGACTGCCGTCACCGTATGACCCTGGTTGTGGTCCCTCGGTTGCACATACTCATTATCTCGCTCTAATAATTGAGCCCTGTTTACAACATCTGAATATAAAGAAAATTTATGAGAGATAAGATATTGACGAATCTCGGGTTTTAAACCTCTCAGAAACATCCTTGTCATTCGTTCCTCATTTTCGACCAAATGAGGTGCAAACCTGGATAACTCTGCAAACTTCGCCTCGTACTGGGACACCGTCATGTTGTTTTGTTCCAGTCTAATAAACTCAACCTCCTTCATATGACGAATACTTTCAGGAAAGTACTTGTCATTGAACAGTTTTTGAAATGTTTCCCAGGACATGTTGAGTGCGTCAGGCTGGGTACGCTTCACAGACTCCCACCAGTAGTCTGCCTCACCGCGGAACATAAATGTGGCGAATGGAACCTTCTGTTCCTCCGTGCATCCCAAGACATCAAATATCTTGGTAATTTGCTTGACCCACGTTTCCGCCATGATCGGATCCGGCTTTCCCTTAAATTCTGGTGGTCCCAATTCTTTGAACTGCTTAGCTGTGACAAACCGCGCGTTGTTATCATTTCCACCCGTATTCTGCACACGAGTCTCCCTCGTCTGATTTTGCATGAACTGCAAAAAGCTCCTAAACATTCCATCATTCATCGTTTGCTCGGTAACGTTGTTTACAGGAGGAATATTGCCTTCCTGTTGCACGTTCCCCTGGGTAGTGATCAAAGGTGTCTCCACGGTCTGATTTACTCCATTATTAACGTTCTCAGCTGCCATTCTTAAATACTGCCATAAAACAAGGGTTAATAGTCATGTCATATATTATCCCTATACTCTGACCGACCAAATAAACACCAAATAAACTTAGTCAGGTCATACTAGCGAAGGAATTCCCCGTCTCTCCCCTCCTAGTTCTTGTCTCACATCTCAGCCAGGGATCATATCCCTAAGCTCTGATACCAACTGTGACGCCCCCAGAATAGGTATACAACACCCATTCTGAGTCGCCAAATACATGGTACAGAAAGCAAACTACAACTTCAATAATACAATTGTCGTGCAAAATACGACAACACATACTGTGAGTTTAAATACAAATATTGTCTTCTAGACAATATCCACACTCAAATAAATCCTCATTACAATTATTCAAACACTATTTTACAGAAATAGTGAGGACTGCTAATACATCTTTCTAGAACCATCACTCCATACCCCGACTAGATCCTGCTATGTTCTCACCTCCTGAGAAGAAAAATGGAACAAAAAGGAAAAGGGTGAGCTCAACTAGCCCAGTAAAGAATATTATGACTAAGATAATATACAACAAATTATCGTTAGTCTTCAACAGGGAAAAATCTGATAAAATATAATCGACAACAAGTTTTAGATCAACAACTGCAGCGGAAACAACAAACCATTAGAAGAGTCAAGTAGAGAAAGAATTCTACTATCTTCTAAGATTTAAAAGTCCATCATCAATATTTTATCCCTGTAACATCAATTAATAATCATCTTTAACCAAATATTCATCTTTGCACTACAGGCCAAAGATATTCATTTGTATCATCAGTCGGTCATGTTCATCTCAACACCTGTTCATCTTTGCACTACAGGCCAAAGATATTCATCAAGTAATTATACATCTTTGCACTACAGGCCAAAGATATTCAGTAATATCATCATTTAGGACTGAGGATGATGAAAAATATCTTAAAGAGAACGAATCCAATGAGACAGAAGGACAAATAGTAGGGATTCGTATAACAGTTTATCCAAGATCAATAATACTTCATAATAATCAATTGTGAAGCAGAATTCAAAAATAAAGATCAAAACATGGATACAATCAAAGATAGTAACCATAATAGACATCTTGGACAAAAAGGAAAAAATTTTATTTTTCGGTGAATAGTGCCGTATTCGTGAATAGTGCCGTATACGTGAATAGTGCCGTATACGTGAATAGTAACCCCGACACAAAAAGTTCCAAATTTGATAAAAACTCATATCAATATTTCAGCATAATGATATTGAAGAAAATAATATCATTAAGAAGAAAATAATATCCCTTACCTCAAAATATCAGTACTTCTGGTCGGAATACCGGTATAAGGCTGAAAGAAACTTGCTCTGATGAATAGAAACTCTCAAAGTATCTAAATACTCACAAAATACACTCAATAATCTAGAGAGAGAAAGAGAGAAAACTTGTTTCTGGTGTGATTTTCAATTCTAACTTAGCCCTCTATTTATAGGAAAATTTTGGTAGGTTTGACCTGCAACCTGATGGCTTTACCTGCTACTATTCCCACCCACCACATTTGAAATATAATTCAGCACATTTCTTCACCAACCACAAGTGGGGCCCACCAATTCTAGAATTTTCCACCAAAATGATAAACTCCGAAAATTCAACAATTTCTGAA
This sequence comes from Panax notoginseng, assembly GCA_016801055.1. Taxonomy (NCBI): domain Eukaryota; kingdom Viridiplantae; phylum Streptophyta; class Magnoliopsida; order Apiales; family Araliaceae; genus Panax; species Panax notoginseng. Next base: position 80,832,628 of record CM029014.1, read on the forward strand.
CCAGTCATCTTGTAAAATTCGTAATAAATCATACGTTCATTTTTAACGGTTCAAAATTTGTGGACATATACTCAACTTATATATGTATAACATATCCAAAAATTACCACGATCCAACGGTCGGATTAAAAATTATAACCCCCGCAAACTATCTCAAAAACCCTGATTTTTAATACCTCCATTCCGACAAAAATACTGACAAAACCTCAACATTAACTCCTTCATTTTTAACCACAAAAATATATCCCTCATTTATATCCACATAAAATAAAATTTTCCTTATCATATGAATCAATAATTAATTATTCACAAATAATATTACAGAATCACATTTATGACAACCAGGCCGTTCTCAGGAAAGAGGGGGCTTTCCAATAAGGATTTCTCCTTACTGGCGCGCAATTAGATGACCAAACCTCTCCTTAGACAGAACTTTCTAGATATTGCCAATAATGTTATCTAATAATATTATTCAAATAATATGAATTATTGATCTGATAAATGAAAATACTGTGCAGCAACAATTATTGAAACAACAATAATATAAAATATCAACAACGCAGCAATTATTGAATTATAAAATAAAATATTGAATAATAACTACTGTAACAATTATTGAGTAGTGCCTTCTTACGTAAGAATCAATAATTGGTGCAATCCGTGTGCTACTGTATTTTAACCACCGGGTATTCCAACAGTATTAACGGTAACAACTACGCCGTTATTTATAAACAACTTATACTTGTCGTTTTCTTCATCCAATCGCTTTCCGTTATGGGGCCCACACAAGGCTGCGTCGTCGTACGAATATTCCCGACAGCAAGAATATTCCACGACCAACCGAATATTCACCGACCAAAAATAAATATTTTATAACCACTTGCTTATTTTGCAAATTTTGCACATTTCACCCATAACCAAAGTATTATATCAAATTAACCCCTTATTATTCACAATAATATTTAGAGAAAATTTGATTTTATTCATTAATAAGTTGGGGTCTTACAGTTAAAACACAGTAATTACGCGTTCGTTTGCACAGTAGCACACGATATTGCACCAAATATTGATTCTTACGTAAGAAGTCACACTTAATAATGGTTACAGTATTTGCTGTTCAGTATTTTATTTTATGATTCAATAATTGCTGCATTGATTTTTAATAATTGTCACTACACGGTATTTTCTTTTATCGGAACAATAATTCATATATCTGAATAATATTATTAGATAATATTATTGGCAATGTCTAGACAGTTCTGTCTAAGGAGAGGTTTGGTCATCTAATTGCGCGTAGTAAGGAGAGATCCTTATTGGAAAGCCCCCCTCTTTTCCTGAGAACAGCCTGGTTGCCAGTACTGTGATTCTGTAATATTATTTGTGTATAATTAATTATTGATTTATATGATGAAGAAAATATTGATTTTGGTGGATATAGATGGAAAAATTTTTTAATGTGACAATTGTTGAAAATTAATATTTTATCTTTTTCTGATAAAATAATTCATTTAAATATATTTATTTTAATAATATATTAATGGTGATATTTTTAACAACGAATGTGGGATATATGAATATATGAGGAGGAGAGTATTTGTGTGGCATTAAATGATTAAACATATGTTTTGTGTGTTGGTAGGCACAATTCTTGACCGAAAATTTATTATTGACTGTAAATCGTCCGTTTATGGATTTCGGTCAATTTCTGTTTAGAATTTAGGAAAAACTTTCTTCTGCAAAGTTGTAGAGAATTGAATTTCCTATACAAACTCGCGAGAGATTCGAATTTTCCGATAAAAGAGCTATTTATTATGAATTATTGAAGTTCTGAAGTTCTGAAATAATTGTTTTTGAAAGTTTTAATTATTCTTATTTACAAAATCATTTTTTTTGCTTGGTGGGCTGCATTAAACATGTGCAATGAGCTGAAATCAGATTTCAAGAGGTGGGCTTGACAATTTTGTAAATATAAATATTATTATATTAAATTTCTGCTTTGGTGTTCTAAGCATTTTCCTATAAATTGGGTGCTTAGGTTAGAATTGAAAATCACACCAGAAACACAAGTTTCTCTCTATTTCTCTCTCTATATCGAGCGTATTCTTGTGAGTATTTGATACTTTGAGTGTTGCTATACGGTGCAAGTTTCCTTTAGCACTATATCTAGTATTCCAGTCAGAAGTTCCGTCTTTCGAGGTAAGGGATGTTATTTCTTCTTAAATGATATTATTTTCTTCAATATCATTATGCCGAAGTATTGATCTGAACTTTTTATCAAATTTGGAACTTTTCACGTCGGGGTTACTATTCATGAGTTACTATTCACGAGTTACTATTCACGAGTTACTTATTTACCGAAAAAATAAAATTTTTTCTTTTCGTCCAAATATCTATTCTGGATACTAGCTTTAATTGTATCCATATTTTGATCATTCTTGAATTTTACTCCACTATGATTATTTATGAGATATTTTTGGACATGGAATAGCTAAAATACGAATCCTTAATATTTATTATTTTGTTTCACTGGATTCGTTTTCTTTAAAATATTTTTCATCATCCTCAGTCTTAAATGATGATATAACTGAATATCTTTGGCCTGTAGTGCAAAGATGAATGATTTCTGATGAATATTTTGGCCCGTAGTGCAAAGATGAACAGGTGTTGAGGTGAACATGACCAACTGATGAATATCTTGGGCCTGTAGTGCAAAGATGACTATTTGATTCAAGATATTTATTGATTGATATTAAAGGGATAAAATGTTGATGATGAGATTTTAAATTAATAGATAATCGTAGATTTCATTCTCTACGTAACTCTTCTATGAATTATTATTTTCCGCTGCGAATATTGATTTAAAACTTGTTGTCTATTGTATTCTATTAAATTTTTCCCTGTTGAAGACTAACGATATTTTTGTTGTATATTATCTTAGTCATAATATTCTTTTCTGGGCTAGTTGAGCTCATCCTTTTCCTTGTTGTTCCATTTTCTTCTCAGGAGGCGAGAATGTAGCGAGTACTAGTCGGGTGTGGAATGATTGGTTCAAGACAGTTGTTTTAGTAGTTCTCACTATTTGTAAAATAGTGTATCAATAAGTATAATGAGTACTTAATTGAGTATGAATACTGTCTAGATGACAATATTTGTATTTAAACACACAGTATATGTGTTGTCGTATTTTGCACGACAATGGTTTCTCCACCAAAACTTTAACTTGTGGTATGACCTTCGTGCGTAGCACATGCTCCTTCCTATCCAAGATCTTGACAGGTACCTCCTCGTACGTTAAGTCTTCGGCTATCTCGTCCGATTCTAACTCAATAACGTGGTTCGGGTCGTCCACATAATTTCGTAACTTCGATACGTGAATAACGTTATGAACACGCGTCATACTTGGCGGTAAAATGAGTCTATAGGCCGCAGTTCCTACTCGATCGAGGAATTTCAAATGGACCAATATATTGAAGGTTTGAGCTTCCCTCACATCGCCAATTCTCGCTTTTGGAATAACAACTTCTTGCATCTTCTTTTCATATTCATTAACTCCGGTGTGTAGCTTGAGCGATTTTAACTTTATCGATAAAAGTCGATTCTACTCGTATATCATCACATGGATACCTAGAGTCTTCAACTCTATCTCTTCATTTGTAAGTTATACAAAAATAGGTCTTTGTGTTCAACAATATCGCACTCGTACTCGCATACGATCTTCTACTCAATGCGTCAGCTACCACGTTTACTTTTCTAGGATGGTATTGGATGGTGTGATCGAAATCTTTCAATAGCTCGAGCCAACGTCGGTGTCGCATGTTGAGTTCTTTTTGAGTGAAGAAATATTTGAGGCTTTTATGGTCTGAATATATCTCTACTTTCTCCCCCATATAGATAGTGCCTCCAGATCTTTAGCGCGAAAACGACTGCTGCCAACTCTAAGATCATGAGTAGGATAATTCTTCTCATATTCTTTACGTTGTCGCGAGGCATAGGCTATGACTTTTCACGTTGCATGAGAACACATCCTAACCCTTTGCCTGAAGCATCGCTGTAGATAACAAATCCATCCGAACCAGATGGTATTGTCAGAACAGGTGCGAGTAAATCATATCTCTAAGCTCTGATACCAACTGTGACGCCCTCAAAACAGGTCCATTCCATCCAACCTATTCTGAGTCGCCAAATACATGGTACAGAAAACAACTACAACTTTATTACAACAATTGTCGTGCAAAATACAACAACACATATGCTGTGAGTTTGGATACAAATATATACTAACTGTGACTCATGTCCCAACCTTGGATAGCACGTCACAATGACACCTTACATAAAGGTATAGTCAAAAACTATTTTAGAAATTAGAATCTTTGGGAAGTGCTCAAGGAAACCCTCGTACATGGGAAGCCATGCTTCTAGGTTATGATAGATATCATATGGCCACAGAATTATCATTGGTTGACCCAATGGACCCCAAAGAAAAATGAGAAGATTATTATCATATTCTTCCCAATTGTGAGTCTTCTCTCGACTTATCATTATCTCAACTGTCTCTAATTGAGAATTATACTTCAAACAAACACCAAGATTATATAGGTAGTGCTCGTAGATATACTCGGCAAGTGGATGTGCACAACCATATCTTATGATGACACGAGGTTGTGTGTCGTTAGACATCTTGTATGATAGTGACAAAACACCCTTCCAACGTTGGGTACACCTTACCCTATTGGATTCACCAAATAAAACTACTGAATGAACTTTTCTATACTGCTTCGGGAGAACCTCCACAGCTAGAGACCACCGTTCTATTTCCCTGTTACCCTCGCTCGACCCAGCTACACTCTTATTACCTGAAAGGAATTGTGAAGCAAAAGGGTGAGCACAACTAGCTCAATAAAGAATATCATGACTAAAGATAATTAAATTATCAATAGCCTTCATCAATAATAAATCAGAGATTTAGAACATATGGTAGATGATAAAAAATTTTAACCATAGTTGCAGCGGAACGAGCAATCCATTAGAAGAGTCAAATAGACTACAAAGTCTATTATCTTCTCCATGTTAAAAAGCCCACCAACAATGTTTCATCCCTGTAACATCAATCAACAATTCTTGTCCACAATCACATGTATAACTCATAATCATATTTGCAGTTCTAAATGCCTCTTCTCATCCAGAACAAGATAATTTTCATCACTTGTCTTTACCTGAAACATTAAAGATCATGGTTATACCAAATCACAGTTCCTGTTCATAATCATACTAATAATTTCATCTTTGCACTACGGGCTAAAGATATTCATCAACAACTCATCTTTGCACTACAGGCCAAAGATATTCCTCAACAACTCATATTTGCACTACAAGCCAAATATATTATTATCTCAAAGAAATATATAATCATTTCAGAATTTATATAACCAATAATTATAACCACGTTGATCATTTCACCTTTGCACTTAAGCTAAAGATATTCAATTATAAATTCAATGGTCATGATCATACCAGTCACAATTCAACTTTTCACTACTGGCCAAAGAGAACCCAGTCATGATCATACCAATAATTTACCCATCTTTACACTCCAGTGAAGGAGAATTTCAACATCAGGGTTATAAAAATATTATATATGATAATAAAAAAAATAATATGATCAACATATAGTTTTAATCTCAAGAATAATATTCATAAATCAACTATAATTTGGTTAGAAAAAGAAACCAATTTTGTCATGAATAGTAACTCATGAATAGTAACCCATGAATAGTAACTCGTGAATAGTAACTCATGAATAGTAACTCGTGAATAGCAACTCATGAATAATAACTCATGAATAGTAACTCATGAATAGTAACTCATGAATAGTAACCCCGACATGAAAAGATAAGAATTTCACAAGAAAAAATCTTACCAATATTCCGGTATAATGATATTGAAAGAAATAATATAATTGATAAAAAATAACATCTCTTACGATAATATCCCTTACTATCCCTTACTATCCCTTACCTCAAAAGAGCAGTACTCCTGACTGGAATAACGCTGAACGAACTTGCACCGTATAACGACACTCAAGATATCAAAATACTCACAAGAATACACTCGATAATATAGAGAGAGAAATAGAGAGAAAACTTCAATTTCTGGTATGATTTTCAATTCTAACCTAAGCACCCTATTTATAGGAAAATGCTTAGAACACCAAAGCAGAAAATTGAATATAATAATATTATATTTACAAAATTGTCAAGACCATCTTGGAAGATCTGAATTCAGCCCATTCTTATCACATGTTGAGCCCACTAATTTGCAAAAAACATTTTTCTTTAAAATAATAATTAAAACTTCCAAAAATCAACTATTTCGGACTTCAGAACTTCAATAATTCATAATAAATAGCCCTTTTGTCAGAAAATTCGAATCTCGCGAGTTTTTATAGGAAATTCAATTCTCTACAACTTTGCAGAAGAAAAATGTTTCCAAATTCTAAACAGAAATTGACCGAAATCCATAAACGGGCGATTTTACAGTCAATAAATAATTTTTCGGTCAAGAATTGTGTCCACCAACACACAAAACATGTGTTAATCATTTAATGCCACAAAAATACTCTTCCTCCTCATATACTCATATATCCCACATTCATTGTAAAAATATCACCATCAATATATTATTAAAATAATATATTTAAATAAATTATTTTATCAGAAAAAAAATAAAATATTAATTTTTAACAATTGTCACATTAAAAATTTTCTCCATCTATATCCACATAAAATTAATATTTTCCTCATCATATATAAATTAATAATTAATTATACACAAATAATATTACAGAATCATAGTACTGACAACCAGGCCGTTCCCAGGAAAGAGGAGGCTTTCCAATAAGGATTTGTTCCTTACTGGCGCGCAATTAGATGACCAAACCTCTCTTTAGACAGAACTTTCTAGACATTGTCAATAATATTATCTAATAATATTATTCAGATAATACGAATTATTGTTCCGATAATAGAAAATACTGTGTAGTGACAATTATTAAAACAACAGTAATATAAAATATCAACGCAGCAATTATTGAATCAATAAAATAAAATACTGAACAGTAATTACTGTAACAATTATTGAGTAATGCCTTCTTACGTAAAAATCAATAATTAGTGTAATACCGTGTGCTACTATGTAACAACGCGTATTACTGTGTTTTAACCACCGGGTATTCCAACAGTATTAACGGTAACAACTACGTCGTTATTTATAAACAACTCAATTTTTGTCGTTATCTTCATCCGACCGTTTTTCGTTATGGGGCCCACAAATAGCTGCGCCGTCGTACGAATATTCCCCGACAGAACGAATATTCCACGACCAAACGAATATTCCCCGACAACAATGAATAATTTTATAACCACTTGAGTATTTTGAAAAGTTTTCACATTTCACCCATAACTTTAACTTTTTATCAATTTAACCATTTACTAAATTGTAATTATAAGAAAAATTGAATACTTTTATTTCATAAAATTCGGGGTCTTACAATCTCCCCTCCTTATGAAATTTCGTCCCCGAAATTTACGTACCTGATATTTCAAAGAGTTGAGAATACCTTGCTTTCATTTCAGATTCCATCTTCTCTGTCATCACGATTTCTCCATTGATCATCTCCTGTATTTTAGATATTATTCTAGAATACAGCTTCAAAACAAGGGTTAATTGAACAAATTAACATTTACATAATATCCCAATATTATGACTGACCAACAAATAAGCTTAGGTAGGACACACTAGCGAAAGATTTACTCATCTCTCCCCTCCTAGTTCTATTTTCCGATCTCCGCCAGAGATCATATCTCTAAGCTCTGATACCAACTGTAACGCCCCGAAAATAGGTCCATTCCATCCAACCCATTTTGAGTCGCCAAATACATGGTACAGATAACAACTACAACTTTATTACAACAATTGTCGTGCAAAATACAACAACACATATGCTATGAGTTTGGATACAAATATATACCAACTGTGACTCATGTCCCAACCTTGGATAGCACGTCACAATGACACCTTACATAAAGGTATAGTCAAAAACTGTTTTAGAAATTAGAATCTTTGGAAGTGCTTAAGGAAACTCTCGTACATGGGAGGCCATGCTTCTAGGTTATGATAGATATCATATGGCCACAGAATTATCCTTAGTTAACCCAATAGACCCCAAAGAAAAACAAGAAGGTTACTATCATATTCTTCCCAATGGTGAGTCTTCTCTTGACTTATCATTATCTTCACTGTCTCTAATTGAGAATTATACTTCAAACAAACACCAAGATTATATAAGTAGTGCTCGTAAATATACTCAGTAAGTGGATGAGCACATCCATGTCTTATGATGACACGAGATTGTATATCATTAGACATCTTGTATGATAGTGGCAAAACACCATTCCAACGTTGGGTTCGCCTCACCCTAGATGACTCACCAAATATAACTACTAAATGATGACCATCGTTCTATTCTCCTGTTACCCCCGCTCGACCCAGCTACACTCTTATTACCTGAAAGGTATTGTGAAACAGAAGGGTGAGCACAACTAGCTCAGTAAAGAATATCATGACTAAAGATAAATAAATTATCAATAGTCTTTTACAAAATTAAATCAGAAATTTAGAACATATGGTAGATGATAAAAATTTTCAACCATAGTTGCAGCAGAACGAACAATCCATTAGAAGAGTCAAATAGACCATAAAGTCTATTATCTTCTCAATGTTAAAAGTCCACCAACAACGTTTTAACCTTGTAACATCAATCAACAGTTCCTATCCACAATCATGTGAATAACTCATAATCATAATTGTAGTTCTAAATTCCTTTTCTCATCCAGGACGAAGATAATTTTCATCATTTGTCTTTACCTGAAACATCAAAGATCATGGTTATACCAAATCACAGTTCCTGCTCATAATCATACTAATAAATTCATCTTTGCACTACGGGCCAAAGATATTCATCAACAGACCATCTTTGCACTACATGCCAAAGATATTCATCAATAATTCATCTTTGCACTACGGGCCAAAGATATTCATCAATAAATCATCTTTGTACTATGGGCCAAAGATATTCATATCTCAAAGAAATATATAATCATTTCAGAATTTATATAAACAATAATTATAACCATGTTGATCAATTCACCTTTGCACTTAAGCTAAAGATATTCAATTATCAATTCAATGGTCATGATCATACCAGTCAAAAATTCAACTTTGCACTACTGGCCAAAGAGAACCCTAGTCATGATCATACCAATAATTTATCCATCTTTACACTCTAGTGAAAGAGAATTTCAACATCAGGGTTATAAAAATGTTATATATGATAATAAAATCAATATAATCAATACATAGTTTTAATCTCCAGAGTAATATTCATAAATCAACTATAATTTGGTTAGAAAAAGAAACCAATTTTGTAGTGAATAGTACCCGTAAATAGTAACTCGTGAATAGTAACTCGTGAATAGTAACTCATGAATAGTAACCCGTCGTGAATAGTAACTCGTGAATAGTAACTTATGAATAGTAACTCATGAATAGTAGCTCGTAAATAGTAACTCCTGAATAGTAACTCGTGAATAGTAACTCATGAATAGTAACTCGTGAATAGTAACTCATGAATAGTAACCCCGACATGAAAAGATAAGAATTTCACAAGAAAAATCTTACCAATATTCCGGTATAATGATATTGAAAGAAATAATATCATTTTTAAAAAAAAATAACATCCCTTATTATCCCTTACTATCCCTTACCTCAAAAGAGCAGTACCCCTGACTAGAATAACGCTGAACGAACTTGCACCGTATAGCAACACTCAAGATATCAAAATACTCACAAGAATACACTCGATATATAGAGAGAGAAATAGAGAGAAAACTTCAGTTTCTGGTGTGTTTTTCAATTCTAACCTAAGCACCCTATTTATAGGAAATTGCTTAGAACACCAAAGTAGAAAATTTAATATAATATTAATATATATATATATAAATTTTCAAGCCCACCTTTGAAGATCTGAATTCAGCACATTTTAACAACCAGTGGGCCCCACCATCTCACAAAAAACGTTTTTCTCAAAATAATTAACTTAAACTCTCAAAAATCAATTATTTCAGAACTTCGGAACTTCAATAATTCACAATAAATAGCCCTTTGATCAGAAAATTCGAATCTCGCGAGTTTTTATAGGAAATTCAATTCTCTACAACTTTGCAGAAGAAAATGTTTCTAAATTCCAAACAGAAATTGACCGAAATCCATAAACGGTCGATTTTACAGTCAATAATAATTTTTCGGTCAAGAATTGTGTCCACCAACACACAAAACATGTGTTAATCATTTAATCCAACAAAAATACTCTTTCTCCTCATTTATTCATATATCCCACATTCATTGTAAAAATATCACCATTAATATATTATTAAAATAATATATTTAAATGAATTATTTTATCAGAAAAAGATAAAATATTAATTTTCAACAATTGTCACATTTAAAAATTTCTCCATCTATATCCACATAAAATCAATATTTTCCTCATCATATAAATCAATAATTAATTATTCAGAAATAATATTACAGAATCACAATACCGACAACCAGGTCGTTCCTAGGAAAGAGGGGGCTTTCCAATAAGAATTTCTCCTTACTGGCGCGCAATTAGGTGACCAAACCTCTCCTTAGACAAAACTTTCTAGACATTGCCAATAATGTTATCTAATAATATTATTCAGATAATATGAATTATTGCTTCGATAATGGAAAATACTGTGTAGTGACAATTATTAAAACAACAGTAATATAAAATATCAACGCAGTAATTATTGAATCAATAAAATAAAATACTGAACAGTAATTACTGTAACAATTATTGAGTAGTGCCTTCTTAAGTAAGAATCAATAATTGATGCACCACAGTGTGCTACTGTGCAACAACGCGTATTACTGTGTTTTAACCACCGAGTATTCCAATAGTATTAACAGTAACAACTACGCCGTTATTTATAAAAACTCAATTTTTATCGTTATGCTCATCCGACCGTTTTCCGTTATGGGGCCCATAAATAGCTGCGCCGTCGTACGAATATTTCCCGACAGAAAGAATATTCTACGACCAAACGAATATTCCCCGACAACAATTAATATTTTATAACCACTTGCTTATTTGAAATATTTGCGTATTTTACCCATAACTAACCACATTAATCAATTCAACCCTTACTATTTCAAAATAATAAATAGTGGAAACTCTATTTTATTAAAAAAAATTCGGGGTCTTACAAATGTAACGCCCCCAAAATAGGTCCATTCCATCCAACCCATTTTGAGTCGCCAAATACATGGTACAGATAACAACTACAACTTTATTACAACAATTATCGTGCAAAATACAACAACACATATGCTATGAGTTTGGGTACAAATATATACCAACTGTGACTCATGTCCCAATCTTGGATAGCACGTCACAATGACACATTACATAAAGGTATAGTCAAAAACTGTTTTAGAAATTAGAATCTTTGGGAAGTGCTCAAGAAAACCCTCGTACATGGGAGGCCATGCTTCTAGGTTATGATAGATATCATATAGCCACAGAATTATCCTTGGTTGACCCAATAGACCCCAAAGAAAAATGAGAAGATTACTATCATATTCTTTCCAATGGTGAGTCTTCTCTTGACTTATCATTATCTCCACTGTCTCTAATTGAGAATTATACTTCAAACAAACACCAAGATTATATAGGTAGTGCTCGTAAATATACTCAGCAAGTGGATGAGCACATCCTTGTCTTATGATGACACGAGATTGTATATCATTAGACATCTTGTATGATAGTGGCAAAACACCACTCCAGCGTTGGGTTCGCCTCACCCTAGATGATTCACCAAATATAACTACTAAATGATGACCACCGTTTATTCTCCTGTTACCCCCGCTCGACCCAGCTACACTCTTATTACCTGAAAGGAATTGTGAAACAGAAGGGTGAGCACAACTAGCTTAGTAAAGAATATCATGACTAAAGATAATTAAATTATCAATAGCCTTCAACAAAATTAAATCAGAGATTTAGAACATATGGTAGATGATAAAAATTTTCAACCATAGTTACAGCGAAACGAGCAATCCATTAGAAGAGTCAAATAGACTATAAAGTCTATTATCTTCTCCACGTTAAAAGTCCACCAACAATGTTTTATCCATGTAACATCAATCAACAGTTTCTTTCCATAATCATATGAATAATTCATAATCATAATTGTGATTCTAAATTTTGCATCCAAGACGAAGATAATTTTCATCACCTGTCTTTACCTGAAACATCAAAGATCATGGTTATACCAAATCACAGTTCTTGTTCATAATTATACTAATAAATTCAACTTTGCACCACGGGCCAAAGATATTCATCAAAAACTCATCTTTGCACTACAGGCCAAAGATATTCCTCAACAACTCATATTTGCACTACAAGCCAAATATATTATTATCTCAAAGAAATATATAATCATTTCAGAATTTATATAACCAATAATTATAACCACGTTGATCATTTCACCTTTGGACTTAAGCTAAAGATATTCAATTATAAATTCAATGGTCATGATCATACCAGTCAATAATTCAACTTTGCACTACTGGCCAAAGAGAATCAATAGTCATGATCGTACCAAAAATCTACACATCTTTACACTCAAGTCAAAGAGAAATATCATCATTAGGGTTATAAAAATGTTATATATGATAAAAAAATAATATGATCAACATATAGTTTTAATCTCAAGAGTAATATTCATAAATCAACTATAATTTGGTTAGAAAAAGAAACCAATTTTGTCATGAATTGTAACTCGTGAATAGTAACCCGTGAATAGTAATTCGTGAATAGTAACTCATGAATAGTAACTCATAAATAGTAACTCGTGAATAGTAACTCATAAATAGTAACTCGTAAATACTAACTCATAAATAATAACTCGTGAATAGTAACTCATGAATAGTAACTCGTGAATAGTAACTCATGAATAGTAACCCCGACATAAAAAAATAAGAATTTTACAAGAAAAATCTTACCAATATTCCGGTATAATGATATTAAAAGAAATAATATCATTGATAAAAAAAATAACATCCCTTACTATCCCTTACTATCCCTTACTACCCCTTACCTCAAAAGAGCAGTACTCCTGACTAGAATAACGCTGAACGAACTTGCACCGTATAGCAACACTCAAGATATCTAAATACTCACAAGAATACACTCGATAATATAGAGAGAAAAATAGAGAGAAAACTTCAATTTCTGGTGTGATTTTCAATTCTAACCTAAGCACCCTATTTATAGGAAATTGCTTAGAACACCAAAGTAGAAAATTTGATAAAATAATAATATAATTATAAATATTCCTTAGCCCACCTTTGAAAATTTGGATTCAGCCATCAACATGTGCAAGTGGGGCCCACCAAAGTGTAAAAAATGTTTTTGTTAATAAAAATAAATAAAACTTCCAAAAATTAATTATTTCGTAACTTCAATAATTCATAATAAATAGCTTTTTTATCAAAAAAATTCGAATCTCGCGTCTTTTTATAGGAAATTCAATTCTCTACAACTTTACAGAAGAAAGTTTTTCTAAATTCCAAACAGAAATTGACCGAAATTCACAAACGGGCGATTTTACAGTCAATAATAAATTTTCGGTCAAGAATTGTGTCCACCAACACACAAAACATGTGTTAATCATTTAATGCCACAAAAATATTCTTCTTCCTCATATACTCATATATCCCACATTCATTGTAGAAATATCACCATCAATATATTATTAAAATAATATATTTAAATAAATTATTTTATCAGAAAAAGATAAAATATTAATTTTCAACAATTGTCACATTAAAATTTTTTTTTCCATCTATATCCACATAAAATCAATATTTTTCTCATCATATAAATTAATAATTAATTATACACAAATAATATTACAGAATCACAGTATTGGCAACCAGACCGTTCCCAGGAAAGAGGGGGCTTTCCAATAAGGATCTCTTCCTTACTGGCGCGCAATTAGATGACCAAACCTCTCCTTAGACAGAACTTTCTAGACATTGCCAATAATGTTATCTAATAATATTATTCAGATAATATGAATTATTGCTCCGATAATAGAAAATACTGTGCAGTGACAATTATTAAAACAACAGTAATATAAAATATCAACGCAGCAATTATTGAATCAATATAATAAAATACTGAACAGTAATTACTGTAACAATTATTGAGTAATGTCTTCTTACGTAAAAATCAATAATTGGTGCAATACCGTGTGCTACTGTGTAACAACGTGTATTACTGTGTTTTAACCACCGGGTATTCCAACAGTATTAACGGTAACAACTACGTCATTATTTATAAATAACTTATTTTTGTCGTTATCTTCATCCGATCGTTTTCCGTTATGGGGCCCACAAATAGCTGCGCTGTCGTACGAATATTCCCCGACAGAAAGAATATTCCACGACCAAAGAATATTCTCCGACAACAATGATTATTTTATAACCACTTGTTTATTTTGAAAAATTTTAACATTTCACCCATAACTTTAACTTTTTATCAATTTAACCATTTACTGAATTGTAATTATAAGAAAAATTGAGAATTTCGTCCTCGAAATTTCGTCCTCAAAATTTACGTACCTGGTATTTCAAAGAGTTGAGAATACCTTACTTTCATTTCAGATTCCATCTTTCCTGTCATCATAATTTCTTCATTGCTCATCTCCTGTATTTTAGATATCATTCTAGAATACAGCTTCAAAACAAAGGTTAATTGAACAATTTAACATATCACATAATATCCCGATATTATGACTGACCAATAAATAAGCTTAGGTAGGACACACTAGCGAATGATTTACTCGTCTCTCCCCTCCTAGTTCTATTCTCCGATCTCCGCCAGAGTTCATATCCCTAAGCTCTGATACCAACTGTGACATTGGACACCATCATGTGTCAGCACCTCACAAAGGTACCTATCAGCTTGCCACCGCAGAATGGCGTCCCCTACGGAGAGTCTGGCTTCGGTGCATCCCCCATCAACAGGAAGTCGCCAGCGAGAGGCTCGGGGCTCTTTACTTATAGCTCTGATACCAACTGTGACGCCCCCAAAATAGGTCCATTCCATCCAACCCATTTTGGGTCGCCAAATACATGGTACAGATAACAACTACAACTTTATTAAAATAATTGTCGTGCAAAATACAACAACACATATGCTATGAGTTTGGGTACAAATATATACCAACTGTGACTCATGTCCCAACCTTGGATAGCACGTCACAATGACACATTACATAAATGTATAGTCAAAAACTGTTTTAGAAATTAGAATCTTTGGGAAGTGCTCAAGAAAACCCTCGTACATGGGAGGCCATGCTTCTAGGTTATGATAGATATCATATGGCCACAGAATTATCCTTGGTTGACCCAATAGACCCCAAAGAAAAACAAGAAGGTTACTATCATATTCTTCCCAATGGTGAGTCTTCTCTTGACTTATCATTATCTCCACTGTCTCTAATTGAGAATTATACTTCAAACAAATACCAAGATTATATAGTTAGTGCTCGTAAATATACTCAGCAAGTGGATGAGCACATCACTGTCTTATGATGACACGAGATTGTATATCATTAGACATCTTGTATGATA
This sequence comes from Panax notoginseng, assembly GCA_016801055.1. NCBI lineage: Eukaryota > Viridiplantae > Streptophyta > Magnoliopsida > Apiales > Araliaceae > Panax > Panax notoginseng. The sequence goes on from CM029014.1 coordinate 80,848,410, forward strand.
GTGGAAAAACACCATTCTAACGTTGGGTTCGCCTCACCCTAGATGATTCACCAAATATAACTACTAAATGATGACCACCGTTCTATTCTCCTGTTACCCCTGCTCGACCCAGCTACATTCTTATTACCTGAAAGGAATTGTGAAACAGAAGGGTGAGCACAACTAGCTCAGTAAAGAATATCATGACTAAAGATAATTAAATTATCAATAGCCTTCAACAGAATTAAATCAGAGATTTAGAACATATGGTAGATGATAAAATTTTTCAACCATAGTTGCAGCGGAACGAGCAATCCATTAGAAGAGTCAAATAGACTACAAAGTCTATTTTCTTCTCCATGTTAAAAGTCCACCAACAATATTTTATCCCTGTAACATCAATCAATAATTCTTGTCCACAATCACATGTATAACTCATAATCATATTTGTAGTTCTAAATTCATCTTCTCATCCAGAACAAGATAATTTTCATCACTTGTCTTTACCTAAAACATCAAAGATCATGGTTATACCAAATCACAGTTCCTGTTCATAATTATACTAATAATTTCATCTTTGCACTATGGGCCAAAGATATTCATCAACAACTCATCTTTGCACTACAGGCCAAAGATATTCCTCAACAGCTCATATTTGCACTACAAGCCAAATATATTATTATCTCAAAGAAATATATAATCATTTCAGAATTTATATAACCAATAATTATAACCACGTTGATCATTTCACCTTTTCACTTAAGATAAAGATATTCAATTATAAATTCAACGGTCATGATCATACCAGTCAACAATTCAACTTTGTACTACTGGCCAAAGAGAACCCATAGTCATGATCGTACCAAAAATCTACACATCTTTACACTCAAGTCAAGGAGAAATATCATCATTAGGGTTATAAAAATGTTATATATGATAAAAAAAAATAATTTGATCAACATATAGTTTTAATCTCAAGAGTAATATTCATAAATCAATTATAATTTGGTTAGAAAAAGAAACCAATTTTGTCATGAATAGTAACTCGTGAATAGTAACCCATAAATAGTAACTCGTGAATAGTAACTCGTGAATAGTAAATTATGAATAGTAACTCGTGAATAGTAACTCATGAATAGTAACTCGTGAATACTAACTCGTGAATACTAACTCGTGAATAGTAACTCATGAATAGTAACTCGTGAATAGTAACTCATGAATAGTAATTCATGAATAGTAACCCCGACATGAAAAAATAAGAATTTTACAAGAAAAATCTTACCAATATTCCGGTATAATGATATTAAAAGAAATAATATCATTGATAAAAAAAAATAACATCCCTTACTACAATATCCCTTACTATCCCTTACAATCCCTTACTATCCCTTACAACAAAAGAGCAGTACTCCTGACTGGAATAACGCTGAACGAACTTGCACCGTATAGCAACACTCAAGATATTAAAATACTCACAAGAATACACTCGATAATATAGAGAGATAAATAGAGAGAAAACTTCAGTTTCTGGTGTGATTTTCAATTCTAACCTAAGCACCCTATTTATAGGAAATTGCTTAGAACACCAAAGCAGAAAATTTAATATAATATTAATATATATATATATATATATATATATATATATATATATATATATATAAATTTTCAAGCCCACCGTTGAAGATCTGAATTCAGCACATTTTAACAACCAGTGGGCCCCACCATCTCACAAAAAAACGTTTTTCTCAAAATAATTAACTTAAACTCCCAAAAATCAATTATTTCAGAACTTTAATAATTCATAATAAATAGTCTTTTGATCAAAAAATTTGAATCTCGCGAGTTTTTATAGGAAATTCAATTCTCTACAACTTTGCAGAAGAAAGTTTTTCCAAATTCCAAACAGAAATTGACCGAAATTCACAAACGGACGATTTTACAGTTAATAATAAATTTTCGGTCAAGAATTATGTCCACCAACACACAAAACATGTGTTAATCATTTAATGTCACAAAAATACTATTCCTCCTCATATATCCCACATTCATTGTAAAAATATCACCATTAATATATTATTAAAATAATATATTTAAATGAATTATTTTATCAGAAAAAATAAAATATTAATTTTCAACAATTGTCACATTAAAATTTTTCTCCATCTATATCCACATAAAATTAATATTTTCCTCATCATATAAATCAATAATTAATTATTCACAAATAATATAACAGAATCACATTACTGACAACCAGACAGTTCCCAGGAAAGAGGGGGCTTTTCAATAAGGATCTCTTCCTTACTGGCGCGCAATTAGATGAACAAATCTCTCTTTAGACAGAACTTTCTAGACATTGTCAATAATATTATCTAATAATATTATTCAGATAATATGAATTATTGCTCCGATAATAGAAAATACTGTGTAGTGACAATTATTAAAACAACAGTAATATAAAATATCAACGCAGCAATTATTGAATCAATAAAATAAAATACTGAACAGTAATTACTATAATAATTATTGAGTAATGCCTTCTTACGTAAAAATCAATAATTGGTACAATACCGTGTGCTACTGTACAACAACACGTATTACTGTGTTTTAACCACCGAGTATTCCAACAGTGTTAACGATAACAACTACGCCGTTATTTATAAACAACTTACTCTTGTCGTTTTCTTCATCCAATCGCTTTCCGTTATGGGGCCCACAAAAGGCTGCGCCGTCGTATGAATATTCCTCGACAGTAAGAATATTCCACGATCAAACAAATATTCCCCGACAACAATGAATATTTTATAACCACTTGTGTATTTCGAAAAAAAAGTCATATATCACCCTAAACTTTAACATTTATCAATTTAACCATTTACTGAATAGTAATTATAAAAAAAATTGAATACTTTTATTTCATAAAATTCGGGGTCTTACAATCTCCTCTCCTTATGAAATTTCGTCCTCAAAATTTACGTACCTGGTATTTCAAAGAGTTGAGAATACCTTGCTTTCATTTCAGATTCCATCTTTCCTGTCATCGTAATTTCTTCATTGCTCATCTCCTGTATTTCAGATATCATTCTAGAATACAGCTTCAAAACAAAGGTTAATTGAACAAATTAACAATCACATAATATCCCGATATTATGACTGACCAACAAATAAGCTTAGGTAGGACACACTAGCGAAGGATTTACTCGTCTTTCCCCTCCTAGTCCTATTCTCCGATCTCCGCTAGAGATCATATCCCTAAGCTCTGATACCAAATGTGACAAATGTCCCATCAGTGGACAGCACCTCACATTGGTACCTATCATAAAGGTATAGTCAAAAACTGTTTTAGAAATTAGAATGTTTGGGAAGTGCTCAAGGAAACCTTTGTACATGGGAGGCCATGCTTCTAGGTTATGATAGACATCATATGGCCACAGAATTATCCTTGGTTGACCCAATAGACCCCAAAGAAAAATGAGAAGATTACTATCATATTCTTCCCAATGGCGAGTCTTCTCTTGACATATCATTATCTCCACTGTCTCTAATTGGGAGTTATATTTTAGATAAACTCCAAGATCATATAGGTAGTGCTGGTAGATATACTCAGCAAGTGGATGAGCACAACCTTGTCTTATGATGACACGAGATTGTATGTCATTATACATCCTGTAAGATAGTGGCAAAACACCCTTCCAAGTTAAATTCACCTCACCCTCAATATCTATAGACCACCTTTCTATTCCCTTGTTACCCCCGCTCGACCCAGCTACACTCTTATTACCTGAAAGGAATTGTGAAACAGAAGGGTGAGCACAACTAGCTCAGTAAAGAATATCATGACTAAAGATAATTAAATTATCAATAGCATTCAACAGAATTAAATCAGAGATTTAGAACATATGGTAGATGATAAAATTTTTCAACCATAGTTACAGCGGAACGAGCAATCCATTAGAAGAGTAAATCCTTCGCTAGTGTGTCCTACCTAAGCTTATTTGTTGGTCAGTCATAATATCGAGATATTATGTGATATGTTAATTTGTTCAATTAACCTTTTTTTTTGAAGCTGTATTCTAGAATGATATCTGAAATACAGGAGATGAGCAATGGAGAAATCATGATGACAGGGAAGATGAAATCTGAGATGAAAGCAAGGTATTCTCAACTCTTTGAAATACCAGGTACGTAAATTTCGGGGACGAAATTTCATAAGGAGGGGAGATTGTAAGACCCCGAATTTTATGAAATAAAAGTATTCAATTTTTCTATTTAGTAAATGGTTAAATTGATAAAAAGTTAAAGTTAAGGGTGATATATGAATTTTTTTCAAAAATAAGCAAGTGGTTATAAAATAATCATTGATGTCGGGGAATATTCGTTTGGTCGTGGAATATTCTTTCTGTCGGGAAATATTCGTACGACGGCGCAGCTATTTGTGGGCCCTATAACTGAAAACGGTCGGATTAAGATAACGACAAAAATTGAGTTTTTTTCAAATAACGGCGTAGTTGTTACCGTTAATACTGTTGGAATACTCGGTGGTTAAAACACAGTAATACGCGTTGTTACACAGTAGCACACGGTATTGCACCAATTATTGACTCTTACGTAAGAAGGCACTACTCAATAATGGTTACAGTAATTACTGTTCAGTATTTTATTGATTCAATAATTGCTGTGTTGATATTTTATATTACTGTTGTTTTAATAATTGTCACTACACAGTATTTTCTATTATCGGAGCAATAATTCATATTATCTGAATAATATTATTAGATAACATTATTGGAAATGTCTAGAAAGTTCTGTTTAAGGAGAGGTTTGGTCATCTAATTGCGCGCCAGTAAGGAAGAGATCCTTATTGGAAAGCCCCCTCTTTCTTGGGAACAGCCTGGTTGCCAGTACTGTGATTCTGTAATATTATTTGTGTATAATTAATTATTGATTTATATGATGAGAAAAATATTGATTTTATGTGGATATAGATGGAGAAAATTTTTAATGTGACAATTGTTGAAAATTAATATTTTATCTTTTTCTGATAAAATAATTCATTTAAATATATTATTTTAATAATATATTAATGGTGATATTTTTATAATAAATGTGGGATATATGAATAAATGAGGAAGAAGAGTATTTTTGTTGGATTAAATGTTTAACACATGTTTTGTGTGTTGGTGGACACAATTCTTGACCGAAAATTTATTATAGACTGTAAAATCGTCCGTTTATGAATTTTGGTCAATTTCTGTTTAGAATTTGGAAAAATTTTCTTCTGCAAAGTTGTAGAGAATTGAATTTCCTATAAAAAGCCGTGAGATTCGAATTTTCTGATAAAAGGGCTATTTATTATGAATTATTGAAGTTCCGAAATTCCGAAATAATTGATTTTTGGAAGTTTTATTTATTTTTATTAACAAAAACGTTTTTTACACTTTGGTGGGCCACACTTGCACATGTTGATGGCTGAATCTAGATTTTCAAGGGTGGGCTAAGGAAAATTTATAATTATATTATTATTTTATTAAATTTTTTACTTTGGTGTTCTAAGCAATTTCCTATAAATAGGGTGCTTATGTTAGAATTGAAAATCACACCAGAAACTGAAGTTTTCTCTCTATTTCTCTCTCTATATTATCGAGTGTATTCTTGTGAGTATTTTGATATCTTGAGTGTTGCTATACGGTGCAAGTTCGTTCAGCGTTATTCCAGTCATGAGTACTGCTCTTTTGAGGTAATAAAAGTGTAACTGGGTCGAGCGAGGGATAATAAGGGAATAGAACGGTGGTCTCTAGCTGTGAAGTTCTCCCTAAAGAGTATAGACAAGTGTGTTGTATACATCTTTTAGGAGTTATATTTGGTAAATCATATAGGGTGAGGCGAACCCAACGTTGGAAGGGTGTTTTGCCACTATCATACAAGATGTCTAACGACACACAACCTCGAATAAAACACCAAGATTATATAGGTAATGCTTGTAAATATACTCAGCAAGTGGATGAGCACATCACTGTCTTATGATGACACGAGATTGTATATCATTAGGCATCTTGTATGATAGTGGCAAAACACCCTTCCAACGTTGGGTTCGCCTCACCCTAGATGATTCACCAAATATAACTACTAAATGATGACCACCGTTCTATTCTCCTGTTACCCCCGCTCGACCCAGCTACACTCTTATTACCTGAAAGAAATTGTGAAACAGAAGGGTGAGCACAACTAGCTCAGTAAAGAATATCATAACTAAAGATAATTAAATTATCAATAGCCTTCAACAGAATTAAATCAGAGATTTAGAACATATGGTAGATGATAAAAATTTTCAACCATAGTTGCAGCGGAATGAGCAATCCATTAGAAGAGTCAAATAGACTATAAAGTCTATTATCTTCTCCATGTTAAAAATCCATCAACAATGTTTTATCCCTGTAACATCAATCAACAATTCTGGTCCACAATCATATGAATAACTCATAATCATAACTGTAGTTCTAAATTTCTCTTCTCATCCAGGACGAAGATAATTTTCATCACCTATCTTTACCTGAAACATCAAAGATCATGGTTACACCAAATCACATTTCTTGTTCATAACCATACTAATAACTTCATCTTTGCACTATGGCCAAAGATATTCATTTGTATCACCAGTTGGTCATGTTTATCTCAACATCTGTTCATCTTTGTACTACTGGCCAAAGATATTCAACAACATGTCATCTTTGCACTACGGGCCAAAGATATTCATCAATAATTCATATTTGCACTACAGGCCAAAGATATTCATCAATATTTCATCTTTGCACTACAAGCCAAAGATATTCATATCTCAAAGAAATATATAATCATTTCAGAATTTGTATAAACAATAATTATAACCATGTTGATCAATTCACCTTTGCACTTAAGCTAAAGATATTCACTTATAAATTCAATGGTCATGATCATACCAATCAACGATTCAACTTTGCACTACTGGCCAAAGATAACCCATAGTCATGATCATACCAAAAATCTACCCATCTTTACACTCAAGTCAAAGAGAAATATCATCATTAGGGTTATAAAAATGTTATATATAATAATAAAAATAATATGATCAACATCTAGTTTTAATCTCAAGAGTAATATTCGTAAATTAACTATAATTTGGTTAGAAAAAGAAACCAATTTTTATCGTGAATAGTAACTCATAAATAGTAAACCCGACACAAAAAGGTAGAAATTTCACAATAAAATCCATACCAGTATTTCGGTATAATGATATTGAAAGAATAATATTTCTTAAGCTTATAAACAATTTATTTAAATTGTTTACACTTTACTAAATAATGCATTTAATCATTCTAAAATACCAAACTCATAAGATTTTATCACCAATAATCAAAACCCTCATCAAAAATCTGCATATACCTCATATAGGATTCTCAAGCCATAAAATCCTATTTTCCAATTTTCTTTCTTCACAAAACATATTTAATTCATTTACTCATAACTAGACCATTTTCATGAAAAATACCAAATCAGTTCCAAAAATATTTCTTTTCTGGGATTTAGCATAATATAGTCCCATAGTGAACATATATTTTTCTCAGAATTTTTAAAAGTCATTTACTATTTTTCATATGGCCAAAACAGGCGAATATTTAGATATTTATCAAAAATTGTACTTTTATCTAAAAATTCTGAAATTCATAGAGTATACTCCTATCATATACATGTACTCCCAATAAAAATTTTATCAATTTTGGAGTTAACCACAAGGAATTATAAGCGGTTACTTTTAAAATAGTCTTTTCTCATAAAATTCATAACTCTCAATCTATACATCCAAAAATCATCGTTTTTGGACACAATCAAGAAAACTCATCAAAATATCATTTCAAATTTTTCAAGAATTTTTGGAGTTCAGAAAAATTACGAAACTGGAAAATATAACAACCCTTAAAATCCCTTACTATCCCTTACCTCAAAATAGCAGCACTCCTGACTGGAATAACGCTGAACGAACTTGCACCGTATAGCAACACTCAAGATATCAAAATACTCACAAGAATACACACGATAATATATAGAGAAAAAAATAGAGAGAAAACTTCAGTTTCTGGTGTGCTTTTCAATTCTAACCTAAGCACCCTATTTATAGGAAAAATGCTTAGAACACCAAAGCAGAAAATTGAATATAATAATAACATTATTACAAAATATTCAAGCCCACCTCTAGATACTTGAATTCAGCCATTAACATGTGCAAGTGAGGGCCACCAAAGTACAAAAAACGTTTTTCTAACAAAAATCATTTAAACTCCAAAAATCAATTCACAACCGATATACCAAAACTTCAATAATTCACAATAAATAGTCCTTTTATCAGAAAATTCGAATCTCGCGATTTTTTATAGAAAATTTAATTCTCTACAACTTTGCAGAAGAAAGTTTTTCCAAATTCCAAACAGAAATTGACCGAAATCCACAAACGTACGATTTTACAGGCTATAATCATATTTCAGTCAAGAAATGGGTCCACCGACACACAAAACATGTGTTAATCATTTAATGCAACAAAAATACTCTTTCTCCTCATATACTCATATATCCCACATTAATTATAAAAATATCACCATTAATATATTATTAAAATAATATATTTAAATGAATTATTTTATCAGAAAAAGATAAAATATTAATTTTCAACAATTATCACATTAAAAAAAATTTTCCGTCTATATCCACATAAAATCAATATTTTTCTCATCATATAAATCAATAATTAATTATTCACAAATAATATTACAGAATCACAGTACCGGCAACCAGGCAATTCCCAAGAAAGAGGGGGCTTTCCAATAAGGATTTCTCCTTACTGGCGCGCAATTAAGTGACCAAACCTCTCCTTAGACAGAACTTTCTAGACATTGCCAATAATGTTATCTAATAATATTATTCAGATAATATGAATTATTGCTCTGATAATAGAAAATACTGTGTAGTGACAATTATTGAAACAACAGTAATATAAAATATCCACGTAGCAATTATGGAATCAATAAAATACTGAACAGTAATTACTGTAACCATTATTGAGTAGTGCCTTCTTACGTAAAAATCAATAATTGGTGCAATACCGTGTGCTACTGTGCAACAACGGGTATTACTGTGTTTTAACCACCAGGTATTCCAACAGTGTTAACGGTAACAACTACGCCGTTATTTATAAATAACTTACTCTTGTCGTTTTCTTCATCCAATCGCTTTCCGTTATGGGGCCCACAAAAGGCTGCGCCGTCGTATGAATATTCCCCGACAGTAAGAATATTCCACGACTAAACAAATATTTTCCGACAACAATGAATATTTTATAACCACTTGCGTATTTTGAAAAAAATTCATATATCACCCTTAACTTTAACTTTTTATCAATTTAACAATTTACTAAATAAAAAAATTGAATACTTTTATTTCATAAAATTCGGGGTCTGACAATCTCCCCTCCTTATGAAATTTCGTCCCCGAAATTTACGTACCTGGTATTCAAAGAGTTGAGAATACCTTGCTTTCATCTCAGATTTCATCTTTTCTGTCATCGTAATTTCTTCATTGCTCATCTCCTGTATTTCAGATATCATTCTAGAATACAGCTTCAAAACAAAGGTTAATTGAACAAATTAACAATCACATAATATCCCGATATTATGACTGACCAACAAATAAGCTTAGGTAGGACACACTAGCGAAGGATTTACTCGTCTCTCCCCTCCTAGTCCTATTCCCCGATCTCCGCCAGAGATCATATCCCTAAGCTCTGATACCAACTGTGACGCCCCCAAAATAGGTCCATACCATCCAACCCATTTTGAGTCGCCAAATACATGGTACAGATAACAACTACAACTTTATTACAACAATTGTCGTGCAAAATATAATAACACATATGTTGTGAGTTTGGATACAAATATATACCAACTATGACTCATGTCCCAACCTTGGATAGCACGTCACAATGACACCTTACATAAAGGTATAGTCAAAAACTGTTTTAAAAATTAGAATCTTTGAGAAGTGCTCAAGGAAACCCTCGTACATGGGAGACCATGCTTCTAGGTTATGATAGATATCATATGGCCACAGAATTATCCTTGGTTGACCCAATAGACCCCAAAGAAAAATGAGAAGATTACTATCATATTCTTCTCAATGGTGAGTCTTCTCTTGACATATCATTATCTCCACTGTCTCTAATTGAGAATTATACTTCAAACAAACACCAAGATTTTATAGGTAATGCTTGTAAATATACTCAGCAAGTGGATGAGCACATCACTGTCTTATGATGACACGAGATTGTATATCATTAGACATCTTGTATGATAGTGGCAAAACACCCTTCCAACATTGGGTTCGCCTCACCCTAGATGATTCACCAAATATAACTACTAAATGATGACCACCGTTCTATTCTCCTGTTACCCCCGCTCGACCCAGCTACACTCTTATTACCTGAAAGAAATTGTGAAACAGAAGGGTGAGCACAACTAGCTCAGTAAAGAATATCATGACTAAAGATAATTAAATTATCAATAGCCTTCAACAGAATTAAATCAGAGATTTAGAACATATGGTAGATGATAAAATTTTTCAACCATAGTTGCAGCGGAACGAGCAATCCATTAGAAGAGTCAAATAGACTATAAAGTCTATTATCTTCAACATGTTAAAAATCCATCAACAATGTTTTATCCCTGTAACATCAATCAACAATTCTGGTCCACAATCATATGAATAACTCATAATCATAACTGTAGTTCTAAATTTCTCTTCTCATCCAGGACGAAGATAATTTTCATCACCTATCTTTACCTGAAACATCAAAGATCATGGTTACACCAAATCACATTTCCTGTTCATAACCATACTAATAACTTCATCTTTGCACTATGGCCAAAGATATTCATTTGTATCACCAGTTGGTCATGTTTATCTTAACATCTGTTCATCTTTGTACTACTGGCCAAAGATATTCAACAACATGTCATCTTTGCACTACGGGCCAAAGATATTTATCAACAATTCATCTTTGCACTATAGGCCAAAGATATTCATCAATATTTCATCTTTGCACTACAAGCCAAAGATATTCATATCTCAAAGAAATATATAATCATTTCAGAATTTGTATAAACAATAATTATAACCATGTTGATCAATTCACCTTTGCACTTAAGCTAAAGATATTCACTTATAAATTCAATGGTCATGATCATACCAATCAACGATTCAACTTTGCACTACTGGCCAAAGATAACCCATAGTCATGATCATACCAAAAATCTACCCATCTTTACACTCAAGTCAAAGAGAAATATCATCATTAGGGTTATAAAAATATTATATATAATAATAAAAATAATATGATCAACATCTAGTTTTAATCTCAAGAGTAATATTCGTAAATTAACTATAATTTGGTTAGAAAAAGAAACCAATTTTTATCGTGAATAGTAACTCATAAATAGTAAACCCGACACAAAAAGGTAGAAATTTCACAATAAAATCCATACCAGTATTTCGGTATAATGATATTGAAAGAATAATATTTCTTAAGCTTATAAACAATTTATTTAAATTGTTTACACTTTACTAAATAATGCATTTAATCATTCTAAAATACCAAACTCATAAGATTTTATCACCAATAATCAAAACCCTCATCAAAAATCTGCATATACCTCAATAGGATTCTCAAGCCATAAAATCCTATTTTTCAATTTTCTTTCTTCACAAAACATATTTAATTCATTTACTCATAACTAGACCATTTTCATAAAAAATACTAAATCAGTTCCAAAAATATTTCTTTTCTGGGATTTAGCATAATATAGTCCCATAGTGAACATATATTTTTCTCAGAATTTTTAAAAGTCATTTACTATTTTTCATATGGCCAAAACAGCCGAATATTTAGATATTTATCAAAAATTGTACTTTTATCTAAAAATTCTGAAATTCATAGAGTATACTCCTATCATATACATGTACTCCCAATAAAAATTTTATCAATTTTGGAGTTAACCACAAAGAATTATAAGCGGTTACTTTTAAAATAGTCTTTTCTCATAAAATTCGTAACTCTCAATCTATACATCCAAAAATCATCGTTTTTGGACACAATCAAGAAAACTCATCAAAATATCATTTCAAATTTTTCAAAAATTTTTGGAGTTCAGAAAAATTACGAAACTGGAAAATATAACAACCCTTAAAATCCCTTATTATCGCTTACCTCAAAATAGCAGCACTCCTGACTGGAATAACGCTGAACGAACTTGCACCGTATAGCAACACTCAAGATATCAAAATACTCACAAGAATATACACGATAATATATAGAGAGAAATAGAGAGAAAACTTCAGTTTCTGGTGTGATTTTCAATTCTAACCTAAGCACCCTATTTATAGGAAAATGCTTAGAACACCAAAGCAGAAAATTAAATATAATAATAATACAATTACAAAATATTCAAGCCCACCTCTAGATACTTGAATTCAGCCATTAAAATGTACAAGTGAGGGCCACCAAAGTGCAAAAAACGTTTTTCTAACAAAAATCATTTAAACTTCAAAAATCAATTCACACCCGATATACCGAAACTTCAATAATTCACAATAAATAGTCATTTTATCAGAAAATTTGAATCTCGCGAATTTTTATAGGAAATTCAATTCTCTACAACTTTGCAGAAGAAAGTTTTTCCAAATTCCAAACAGAAATTGACCGAAATCCACAAACGTACGATTTTACAGGCTATAATCATATTTCAGTCAAGAAATGGGTCCACCGACACACAAAACATGTGTTAATCATTTAATGCAACAAAAATACTCTTTCTCCTCATATACTCATATATCCCACATTAATTATAAAAATATCACCATTAATATATTATTAAAATAATATATTTAAATAAATTATTTTATCAGAAAAAGATAAAATATTAATTTTCAACAATTGTCACATTAAAAAATTTTTCCGTCTATATCCGCATAAAATCAATATTTTCCTCATCATATAAATCAATAATTAATTATTCACAAATAATATTACAGAATCACAGTACCGGCAACCAGGCAATTCCCAAGAAAGAGGGGGCTTTCCAATAAGGATTTCTCCTTACTGGCGCGCAATTAAGTGACCAAACCTCTCCTTAGACAGAACTTTCTAGACATTGCCAATAATGTTATATAATAATATTATTCAGATAATATGAATTATTGCTCCGATAATAGAAAATACTGTGTAGTGACAATTATTGAAACAACAGTAATATAAAATATCCACGTAGCAATTATGGAATCAATAAAATACTGAACAGTAATTACTGTAACCATTATTGAGTAGTGCCTTCTTACGTAAAAATCAATAATTGGTGCAATACCGTGTGCTACTGTGCAACAACGGGTATTACTGTGTTTTAACCATCGGGTATTCCAACAGTGTTAACGGTAACAACTACGCCGTTATTTATAAATAACTTACTCTTGTCATTTTTTTCATCCAATCGCTTTTCGTTATGGGGCCCACAAAAGGCTGCGCCGTCGTATGAATATTCCCCGATAGTAAGAATATTCCACGACCAAACAACTATTTCCCGACAACAATGAATATTTTATAACCACTTGCGTATTTTGAAAAAAATTCATATATCACCCTTAACTTTAACTTTTTATCAATTTAACCATTTACTAAATAGAAAAATTGAATACTTTTATTTCATAAAATTCGGGGTCTTACAATCTCAATAGACCCCAAAAAAAAATGAGAAGTTTACTATCATATTCTTCCCAATGGTGAGTCTTCTCTTGACATATCATTATCTCCACTGTCTCTAACTGAGAATTATACTTCAAACAAACACCAAGATTATATAGGTAGTGCTCGTAGATATACTCGACAAGTGGATGTGCACAACCATATCTTATGATGACACGAGGTTGTGTGTCGTTAGACATTTGTATGATAGTGGTAAAATACCCTTCCAACGTTGGGTTCGCCTCACCCTAGATGATTCACCAAATATAACTACTAAATGATGACCACCGTTCTATTCTCCTGTTACCCCCGCTCGACCCAGCTACACTCTTATTACCTGAAAGGAATTGTGAAACAGAAGGGTGAGCACAACTAGCTCAGTAAAGAATATCATGGCTAAAGATAAATAAATTATCAATAGTCTTCTACAGAATTAAATCAGAGATTTAGAACATATGGTAGATGATAAAAATTTTCAACCATAGTTGCAGCGGAACGAGCAATCCATTAGAAGAGTCAAATAGACTATAAAGTCTATTATCTTCTCCACGTTAAAAGTCAACCAACAATGTTTTATTCCTGTAACATCAATCAACAGTTCCTTTCCACAATCATATGAATAATTCATAATCATAATTGTGATTCTAAATTTCGTATCCAAGACGAAGATAATTTTCATCACCTGTCTTTACCTGAAACATCAAAGATAATTTTCCGAGTTTTTATTTCTTTGAGATAATAATATATTTAGCTTGTAGTGCAAATATGAGTTGTTGAGGAATATCTTTGGCCTGTAGTGCAAAGATGAGTTTTTGATGAATATCTTTGGCCCGTGGTGCAAAGATGAATTTATTAGTATGATTATGAACAGGAACTGTGATTTGGTATAACCATGATCTTTGATGTTTCAGGTAAAGACAGGTGATGAAAATTATCTTCGTCTTGGATGCAAAATTTAGAATCACAATTATGATTATGAATTATTCATATGATTGTGGAAAGAAACTGTTGATTGATGTTACAGGGATAAAACTATAGGTTGATCATATTATTTTTTTTATTATCATATATAACATTTTTATAACCCTGATGTTGAAATTCTCTTTCACTGGAGTGTAAAGATGGGTAGATTATTGGTATGATCATGACTAGGGTTCTCTTTGGCCAGTAGTGAAAAGTTGAATTGTGACTGGTATGATCATGACCATTGAATTTATAATTGAATATCTTTAGCTTAAGTGCAAAGGTGAATTGATCAACATGGTTATAAAAATGTTATATATGATAATAAAATCAATATAATCAATACATAGTTTTAATCTCCAGAGTAATATTCATAAATCAACTATAATTTGGTTAGAAAAAGAAAATAATTTTATAGTGAATAGTACCCGTGAATAGTAATACGTGAATAGTAACTCATGAATAGTAACTCATCGTGAATAGTAACTCGTGAATAGTAACTCGTGAATAGTAACTCATAAATAGTAACTCCTGAATAGTAACTCATGAATAGTAACTCGTGAATAGTAACTCATGAATAGTAACCCCGACATGAAAAGATAAGAATTTCACAAGAAAAATCTTACCAATATTTCGGTATAATGATATTGAAAGAAATAATATCATTTTAAAAAAAATAACATCCCTTATTATTCCTTACAATCCCTTACCTCAAAAGAGCAGTACTCCTGACTGGAATAACGCTGAACGAACTTGCACCGTATAGCAACACTCAAGATATCAAAAAAACTCACAAGAATACACTCGATAATATAGAGAGAGAAATAGAGAGAAAACTTCAGTTTCTGGTGTGATTTTCAATTCTAACCTAAGCACACTATTTATAGGAAAATGCTTAGAACACCAAAGCAGAAAATTTAATATAATAATAATATATTTATCAAATTTTCCTTAGCCCACATCTAGACATCTGATCTCAGCCCATTTATATCACATGTTAGCCCACTTAAATGCCAAAAAACGTTTTTCTTCAAAATAATAAATAAAACTTCCAAAAATCAATTATTTCGGAACTTCAGAACTTCAATAATTCATAATAAATAGCCCTTTTATCAGAAAATTCGAATCTCGTGTGTTTTTATAGGAAATTCAATTCTCTACAACTTTGCAGAAGAAAGGTTTTCCAAATTCCAAACAGAAATTGACCGAAATCCACAAACGGGCAATTTTACAGTCAATAATAAATTTTCGGTCAAGAATTGTGTCCACCAACACACAAAACATGTGTTAATCATTTAATGCCACAAAAATACTCTTCCTCCTTATATACTCATATATCCCACATTCATTGTAAAAATATCACCATCAATATATTATTAAAATAATATATTTAAATGAATTATTTTATCAGAAAAAGATAAAATATTAATTTTTAACAATTGTCACATTAAATTTTTTTTCCATCTATATCCACATAAAATCAATATTTTCCTCATCATATAAATTAATAATTAATTATACACAAATAATATTTCAGAATCATATTACTGACAATCAGGCAGTTCCCAAGAAAGAGGGGGCTTTCCAATAAGGATTTCTCCTTACTGGCGCGCAATTAGATAACCAAACCTCTCCTTAAACAGAACTTTCTAGACATTGTCAATAATGTTATCTAATAATATTATTCAGATAATATGAATTATTTCTCCGATAATAGAAAATATTGTGTAGTGATAATTATTGAAACAACAGTAATACGCGTTGTTGCACAGTAGCACACGGTATTGCACCAATTATTGATTCTTACGTAAGAAGGCACTACTCAATAATTGTTACAGTAATTACTGTTCAGTATTTTATTTTATTGATTCAATAATTGCTGCTATGACGCCCCCAAAATAGGTCCAATCCATCCAACCCATTCTGAGTCGCCAAATCCATGGTACAGAAAATAACTACAACTTTATTATTATAATTGTCGTGCAAAATACGACAACACATATACTGTGAGTTTAAATACAAATATTGTCATCTAGACAGTATTCATACTCAATTAAGTCCTCATTATACTTATTGATACACTATTTTACAACATAGTGAGGACTACTAAAACAACTGTCTTGAACCATCATTCCACACCCCGACTATTACTCGCTACATTCTCGCCTCCTGAGAAGAAAGATGGAACAACAAGGAAAAGGGTGAGCTCAACTAGCCCAATAAAGAATATTATGACTAAGATAATATACAATAAATTATCGTTAGTCTTCAACAGGGAAAAATTTAATAGAATACAATAGACAACAAGTTTTAAATCAATATTCGCAGCGGAAAATAATAATTCATAGAAGAGTTACGTAGAGAATGAAATCTACGATTATCTATGAATTTAAAAGCCCATCTTCAACATTTTATCCCTGTAACATCAATCAATAAATATCTTGAATCAAATAGTCATCTTTGCACTACAGGCCAAAGATATTCATCAGTTGGTCATGTTCACCTCAACACCTGTTCATCTTTGCACTACGGGCCAAAGATATTCATCAAAAATCATTCATCTTTGCACTACAGGCCAAAGATATTCAATTATATCATCATTTAGGACTGAGGATGATGAAAAATATTTTAAAGGAAACGAATCCAGTGAAACAAAATAATAAATATTAAGGATTCGTATTTCAACTATTCCATGTCCAAAAATAACTCATAAATAATCATAGTAGAGTAAAATTCAAGAATGATCAAAACATGGATACAATCAAAGCTAGTATCCATAATAGATATTTTGGACATAAAGAAGAAAATTTTATTTTTCGGTGAATAGTAACTCGTGAATAGTAACTCATGAATAGTAACCCCGACAGGAAAAGTTCTAAATTTGATAAAAAATTCAGATCAATACTTCGGCATAATGATATTGAAGAAAATAATATCATTTAAGAAGAAATAAGATCCCTTACCTCGGAAAGACGGTACTTTTGACTGGAATACTAGATATAGTGCTAAAGGAAACTTGCACCGTATAGCAACACTCAAAGTATCAAATACTCACAAGAATACACTCGATATAGAGAGAGAAATAGAGAGAAACTTGTGTTTCTGGTGTGATTTTCAATTCTAACCTAAGCACCCTATTTATAGGAAAATGCTTAGAACACCAAAGCAGAAAATTAATATAATATTAATATATATATATATATATATATATATATATATATATATATATATATATATAATTTTCAAGCCCACCTTTGAAGATCTGAATTCAGCACATTTTAACAACCAGTGGGCCCCACCATCTCACAAAAAAATGTTTTTCTCAAAATAATTAACTTAAACTCCCAAAAATCAATTATTTCGGAACTTCAATAATTCACAATAAATAGCCCTTTGATCAAAAAATTCGAATCTCGCGTTTTTTTATAGGAAATTCAATTCTCTACAACTTTGCAGAAGAAAATTTTTCCAAATTCCAAACAGAAATTGACCGAAATCCATAAACGGGCGATTTTACAGTCAATAATAATTTTTCTGTCAAGAATTGTGTCCACCAACACACAAAACATGTGTTAATCATTTAATCCAACAAAAATACTCTTCCTCCTTATTTATTCATATATCCCACATTTATTGTAAAAATATCACCATTAATATATTATTAAAATAATATATTTAAATGAATTATTTTATCAGAAAAAGATAAATTATTAATTTTCAACAATTGTCACATTTAAAAATTTCTCCATCTATATCCACATAAAATCAATATTTTTCTCATCATATAAATCAATAATTAATTATTCACAAATAATATTACAGAATCACAATACCGACAACCAGGCCGTTCCCAGGAAAGAGGGGGCTTTCCAATAAGAATTTCTCCTTACTGGCGCGTAATTAGGTGACCAAACCTCTCCTTAGACAGAACTTTCTAGACATTGCCAATAATGTTATCTAATAATATTATTCAGATAATATGAATTATTGCTTCGATAATAGAAAATACTGTGTAGTGACAATTATTAAAACAACAGTAATATAAAATATCAACGCAGTAATTATTGAATCAATAAAATAAAATACTGAACAGTAATTACTGTAACTATTATTGAGTAGTGCCTTCTTACGTAAGAATCAATAATTGGTGCAATACAGTGTGCTACTGTGCAACAACGCGTATTACTGTGTTTTAACCATCGGGTATTCCAACAGTATTAACAGTAACAACTACACCGTTATTTATAAAAACTCAATTTTTATCGTTATCCTCATCCGACTGTTTTTCGTTATGGGGCCCATAAATAGCTGCGCCGTCGTACGAATATTCCCCGACAGAAAGAATATTCCACGACCAAACGAATATTCCCCGACAACAATTAATATTTTATAACCACTTGCTTATTTAAAATATTTGCGTATTTTACCCATAACTAACCACATTAATCAATTCAACCCTTACTATTTCAAAATAATAAATAGTAGAAATTCTATTTTATTAAAAAAAATTCGGGGTCTTACAACCTCCCCTCCTTATGAAATTTCGTCCTCGAAATTGACGTACGTACCTGGTGTTTCGAAAAGATGAGGATACCTCGCTTTCATTTTCGTTTCCAACACCCAGGTCATTTCTTCAATAGCATGGTTCATCCATAAAACTTTGACTTGTGGTATGACCTTTGTGCGTAGAACATGCTCCTTTCTATCCAAGATCTTGACAGGTACCTCTTCGTACGTTAAGTCTTCGACTATCTCATTCGGTTCTAATTCAATGACGTGGTTCGGGTTGTCCACATAATTTTGTAACTTCGATACGTGAAAAACATTATGAACACGCGTCATACTTGGCTGTAAAGCGAGTCTATAGGCCATAGTTCCTATTCAATCGAGAATTTCAAA
Source organism: Panax notoginseng (assembly GCA_016801055.1). Classification (NCBI taxonomy): domain Eukaryota; kingdom Viridiplantae; phylum Streptophyta; class Magnoliopsida; order Apiales; family Araliaceae; genus Panax; species Panax notoginseng. Next base: position 80,868,064 of record CM029014.1, read on the forward strand.
TGGACTAATAAATCGTAGGTTTGAACTTTCCTTACATTGCCAATTTTCGCTTTTGGAATAACAACTTCTTGCACTTCCTTCTTCATATTCATCAGCTCCGGTGTGTAGCTTAAGCTATTTTAATTTTATCGATAAAAGTCGATTCTAATCGTATATTCGTTATCTTCACGCAGGTTCTTGGAATCTTTAACTCTATCTCCATCTTCTGTAAGTCGTACGAAATGGGTCTTTGACAATATCGTACTCATGCCCGTATACGATCTTTTACTCAACACGTCAGCTACCACGTTCGCTTTTCCAGGATGGTATTGAATAGTGTGGTCGTAATCTTTCAACAGCTCGAGCCAACGTCGTTGCCGCATATTGAGTTTCTTTTGGGTGAAGAAATATTTGAGGCTTTTATGGTCTGAATATATCTCCACTTTCTCCCCATATAGATAGTGCCTCCAGATCTTTAGCGCGAAAACGACTGCTGCCAACTCTAGATCATGAGTAGGATAATTCCTCTCATATTCTTTAAGTTGTCGCGAGGTATAGGCTATGACTTTCCCACGTTGCATGAGAACACATCCTAACCCTTTGCCTGAAGCATCGCTATAGATAACAAATCCATCCGAACCAGATGGTATTGTCAAAACAGGTGCCGAAATGAGTCTCCTCTTGAGATCTTGAAAACTCTTTTCGCATTCCTCGCTCCATACAAATTTTGTATCTTTACGAGTCAGCTGAGTTAACGGAGTAGCGATTCGAGAAAATCTTTTCACAAAATCTTCGATAATAACTAGCTAAGCTTAAAAAGCTACGTATTTCGATTACTGAGTTAGGTTGCTCTCAACTGTGACTCATATCCCAATCTTGGATATCACGTCACAATGGCACCTATCAGTTTACTACCACACGAATATGGCGTCCCCTACGAAGAGTCTGGTTTCGGTGTATTCCACAAAAGAAGTTACCAGATAGAGGCTTGGGTACCAAATTCTATAGTTGAATTTTTAACTCCTGAAGTTCAATAAGAGCCATTCGATATGAGATTTTAGAAATGGGTTTTGTACCGGGTTCAAGGTCGATACAAAATTTAATATCACGCTCTGGGAGTAAGCCAAGAAATTCTTTAAGAAATACGTCAGGAAAATTAATAACAACAGGAATATTATTCAAATCTGACGTGTCTTTATTCAAATCCATAACATGGGCTAAGAAAACTTGACATCCGTTTTTCAATAAACGAATGACTTCATGGCTTGATATGAAAGTGTTTGACTTCAAATGGTTTGGTTGCTTGAATTTGAATAATAGGTTGCCTAGGAATATGAAAACTAACAACCTTACAAAAGCAATCAATTTTGGCATGATGAGTATTTAACCTTAAAATCACATCAAAAGCAAATATCTTTAAAGAAATAAGGTCAACAGGTAAGGTGATGATGCCAACTTGGATCAAACAAGATTTATAAACAGTGGATGTAACGAAAGTTTCTCCTAACGGAGTTTCAACAGATAAGTCAAAGTCTAATTTTCTTCGGAGTCAAGTTTAAACGTTGAGTATAAGCAGGAGAAATAAATGAATGGGTAGAACCGGTATCTAATAAGGTATAAACTTCATAAGAATTTATAATTAACTAACCCGTGCTAACTTCGTTAGGGTTCCTCGTATTCTGACCAGTCACGAAAAATGCTCTTCCAGGAATCGTTGACTTTGACTTTTCTGAGAAAGCTTTTTGAGTCACCACCCCCGTTGGACTTGGTTTTGCTACAGTGCAATCTCGAGCGATATGTCCTTCCTTTCCACAGTTATAACATACCTTAAACTGTTGTGGGCAGTTTGGGCTGATATGTCCTTCTTTTCCGCACTTATAGCATATGACCGGTGGTCATTCTCCTCCCTTGGAACCAGTTGCTGCTGGTGCTGACGTCTTCGTATTGTCATTGTTGAATCTTCTCTTTTTAAAATCTCCCCCCGACTCGCTTCTTCTATTTTCATGGCCACGATTACCACCAGAGTGGTTACCGCTTTTATCTAAATGTTTTCCTTCCCTCTGGTTGTCATTGCTCTGATGACCGCTGCCACCGGTATGACCCTGGTTGTGGTCCCTCGATTGACCGTACTCGTTATCTCGCTCTAATAATTGAGCCCTGTTGACAACATCTGAATATAAAGAAAATTTATGAGAGATAAGATATTGCCGAATCTTGGGTTTTAAACCTCTCAAAAACATCCTCGTCATTCGTTCCTCATTCTCTACTAAATGAGGTGCAAACCTGGATAACTCTGCGAACTTCGCCTCGTAATGGGACACCGTCATGTTATTTTGTTCTAATCTAATAAACTCTACCTCCTTCATATGACGAACACTTTCAAGAAAGTATTTGTCATTGAACATTTTCTGAAATGTCTCCCAAGACATGCTAAGCGCGGCTGGATGGATACACTTCACAGATTCCCACCAGTAATCTGCCTTATTACGGAACATAAAGGTGGCGAATGGAACCTTCTGTTCTTCCGTGCATCCCAAGACATCGAATATCTTGGTAATTTGTTTGACCCACGTCTCTGCCTTAATCGGATCCGGCTTTCCCCAGAATTTTGGTGGTCCTAACTCCTTGAACTGCTTGGCCGTGACAAGCCGCGCGTTGCTATCATTTCTACACGTATTTTGTACACGAGTCTCCCTCGTCTGGTTTTGCATGAACTGAAAAAAAACTCCTAAACATCCCGTCGTTCATCGTCTGCTCAGTGGTGTTGTTTACAGGAGGAATATTGCCAGCCTATTGCACGTTCTCCTCGTTGGTGAGCAAAGGTGTCTCCACGGTCTCATTTACTCCACTGTTAACATTCTCAATCGACATTCTCAAATACTGCCATAAACAAGGGTTAATTTTACAAATTAACAAATCACATAATACCCCTATATTATGACCGACCAACAAATAAGCTTAGGTAGGATACACAATTCTCAACTCTTTGAAATACCAGGTACGTAAATTTCGGGGACGAAATTTCATAAGGAGGGGAGATTGTAAGTCCCCGAATTTTATGAAATAAAAGTATTCAATTTTTTTTATAATTACAATTTAGTAAATGGTTAAATTGATAAATGTTAAAGTTAAGGGTGATATATGAATTTTTTTTTTTGAAATACACAAGTGGTTATAAAATATCCATTGTTGTCGGGGAATATTCGCTTGGTCGTGGAATATTCTTACTGTCGGAGAATATTCGTACGACGGCGCAGTCTTTTGTGGGCCCCATAACGAAAAGCGATTGGATGAAGAAAACGACAAGAGTAAGTTGTTTATAAATAAAGGCGTAATTGTTACCGTTAACACTGTTGGAATACCCGGTGGTTAAAACACAGTAATACGCGTTGTTGCACAGTAGCACACGGTATTGCACCAATTATTGATTTTTACGTAAGAAGGCATTACTCAATAATAGTTACAGTAATTACTGTTCAGTATTTTATTTTATTGATTCAATAATTGCTGCGTTGATATTTTATATTACTGTTATTTTAATAATTGTCACTACACAGTATTTTCTATTATCGGAGAAATAATTCATATTATCTGAATAATATTATTAGATAACATTATTGGCAATGTCTAGAAAGTTCTGTCTAAGGAGAGATTTGGTCATCTAATTGCGCGCCAGTAAGGAAGAGATCCTTATTGGAAAGCCCCCTATTTCCTGGGAACGGCCTGATTGCCAGTACTGTGATTATGTAATATTATTTGTGTATAATTAATTATTAATTTATATGATGAGGAAAATATTGATTTTATATGGATATAGATGGAAAAAATTTTTAATGTGACAATTGTTGAAAATTAATATTTTGTTTTTTTTTGATAAAATAATTTATTTAAATATATTATTTTAATAATATATTGATGATGATATTTTTACAATGAATGTGGGATATATGAGTATATGAGGAGGAAGAGTATTTTTGTGGCATTAAATGATTAACACATGTTTTGTGTGTTGGTGGATACAATTCTGGACCGAAAATTTATTATTGACTGTAAAATCGTCCGTTAATGGATTTTGGTCAATTTCTGTTTGGAATTTGGAAAAACTTTCTTCTGCAAAGTTGTAGAAAATTGAATTTCCTATAAAAAATCATGAGATTCGAATTTTCTGATAAAAGGACTATTTATTATGAATTATTGAAGTTCTGAAGTTCAGAAATAATTGATTTTTGGAAGTTTTAATTATTATTTTAAAGAAAAACGTTTTTTCTTACTTTTTCTAGAAGGTAAGCATGTGTTTATGGCTGAATTCAAGTATCTAGACGTGGGCTTGAATATTTTGTAATTATATTAATATTATATTCAATTTTCTGTTTTGGTGTTCTAAGCATTTTCCTATAAATAGGGTGCTTAGGTTAGAATTAAAAATCACACCAGAAATTGAAGTTTTCTCTCTATTTCTCTCTCTATATATCGAGCGTATTCTTGTGAGTATTTTTATATCTTGAGAGTTGCTATACGGTGCAAATTCGTTCAGCGTTATTCCAGTCAGAAGTAATGCTCTTTTGAGGTAAGGGATATTGTCGTTACTATGTAAGGGATAGTAAGAGATTTTAAGGGTTGTTATGTTTTTCAATTTCGTAATATTTCGGGCCTTCAAAAATTCTGGAAAAATTTGAGATGATATTTTGATGAGTTTTATTGATTGTGTCCAAAAATGGCGATTTTTGGATGTATGGATTAAGAGTTGTGGATTTTATGAGAAAATACTATTTTAAAAGTAACCGCATATAATTCCTTGTGGTTAACTCCAAAATTGATGAAAATTTTATTGGGAGTACATGTATATGATAGAAGTATACTCTGTGAATTTCAGAATTTTTAGATAAAAGTACAATTTTTGATAAATGTCTAAATATTCGGCTGTTTTGGCCATATGAAAAATAGTAAATGACTTTTAAAAATTCTGAGAAAAATATATGTTCACTATGGGACTATATTATGCTAAATCTCAGAAAAGAAATATTTTTGGAACTGATTTGGTATTTTTCATGAAAATGGTCTAGTTATGAGTAAATGAATTAAATATGTTTTGTGAAGTAAGAAAATTAGAAAATAGGATTTTATGGCTTGAGAATCCTATATGAGGTATATGCAGATTTTTGATGAGGGTTTTTGGTTATTGATGATGAAATCTTATGAGTTTGACATTTTAAGATGATTAAATGCATTATTTAGTAAGGTGTAAACAATTAAAATAAATTGTTTATAAGTTTAAGAAATGTTATTCTTCTAATATCATTATACCGAAATATTGGTATGTATTTTATTGTGAAATTTCTACCTTTTTGAGTCGGGGTTACTATTCACGAGTTACTATTCACGAGTTACTATTCATGTGTTACTATTCACGAGTTACTATTCACGAGTTACTATTCACGGGTACTATTCATGACAAAATTAGTTTCTTCTTCTAACCAAATTATAGTTGATTTATGAATATTAATCTGGAGATTAAAACTATATGTTGATCATATTATTTTTTTATTATCATATATAACATTTTTATAACCCTAATGATGATATTTCTCTTTGACTTGAGTATAAAGATGGGTAGATTTTTGGTACGATCATGACTATGGGTTCTCTTTGGCCAGTAGTGCAAAGTTGAATTTTGATTGGTATGATCATGACCATTGAATTTATAATTGAATATCTTTATCTTAAGTGCAAAGGTGAAATGATCAACATGGTTATAATTATTGGTTATATAAATTCTGAAATGATTATATATTTCTTTGAGATAATAATATATTTGGCCTGTAGTGCAAATATGAACTATTGAGGAATATCTTTGGCCTGTAGTGCAAAGATGAGTTGTTGATGAATATCTTTGGTCGTAGTGCAAAGATGACTTGTTGTTGAATATCTTTGGCATGTAGTGTAAAGATGAACTGTTGATGAATATCTTTGGCCCGTGGTGCAAAGATGAATTTATTAGTATGATTATGAACAAGAACTGTGATTTGGTATAACCATGATCTTTGATGTTTCAGGTAAAGACAGGTGATGAAAATTATCTTCGTCTTGGATACGAAATTTAGAATCACAATTATGATTATGAATTATTCATATGATTGTGGAAAGGAACTGTTGATTGATGTTACAGGGATAAAACATTGTTGGTGGACTTTTAACGTGGAGAAGATAATAGACTTTAAAGTTTATTTGACTCTTCTAATGGATTGCTCGTTTCGCTGTAACTATGATTGAAAAATTTTATCATCTACCATATGTTCTAAATCTCTGATTTATTTTTGGCGAAGGCTATTGATAATTTAATTATTTTTAGTTATGATATTCTTTACTGAGCTAGTTATGCTCACCCTTTTGCTTCACAATTCCTTTCAAGTAATAAGAGTGTAGCTGGGTCGAGCGAGGGTAACAGGAGAATAGAACGGTGGTCATCATTTAGTAGTTATATTTGGTGAATCATCTAGGGTGAAGCGAACCCAACGTTGGAAGGGTGTTTTGCCACTATCATACAAGATGTCTAACGACACACAACCTCGTGTCATCATAAGACATGGTTGTGCACATCCACTTGTCGAGTATATCTACGAGCACTACCTATATAATCTTGGTGTTTGTTTGAAGTATAATTCTCAGTTAGAGACAGTGGAGATAATGATATGTCAAGAGAAGACTCACCATTGGAAAGAATATGATAGTAATCTTCTCATTTTTCTTTGGAGTCTATTTGGTCAACCAAGGATAATTCTGTGGCCATATGATATCTATCATAACCTAGAAGCATGGCCTCCCATGTACGAGGGTTTCCTTGAGCACTTCCCAAAGATTCTAATTTCTAAAACAGTTTTTGACTATACATTTATGTAAGGTGTCATTGTGACGTGCTATCCAAGGTTGGGACATGAGTCACAGTTGGTATATATTTGTATCCAAACTCACAGCATATGTGTTGTTGTATTTTGCACGACAATTGTTGTATTCTGTACCATGTATTAGGCGACTCAAAATGGGTTGAGTGGAATGGACCTATTTTGGGGGCGTCACAGTATTGTAAGACCCCGAATTTTATGAAATAAAAGTATTCAATTTTTCTATTTAGTAAATGATTAAATTGATAAAAAGTTAAAGTTAAGGGTGATATATGAATTTTTTTCAAAAATAAGCAAGTGGTTATAAAATAATCATTGATGTCGGGAAATATTCGTTTGGTCGTGGAATATTCTTTCTGTCGGGGAATATTCGTACGACGGCGCAGCTATTTGTGGGCCCTATAACTGAAAACGGTCGGATTAAGATAACGACAAAAAATTGAGTTTTTTTTTCAAATAACGGCGTAGTTGTTACCGTTAATACTGTTGGAATACCCGGTGGTTAAAACACAGTAATACGCGTTGTTACACAGTAGCACACGGCATTGCACCAATTATTGACTCTTACGTAAGAAGGCACTACTCAATAATGGTTACAGTAATTACTGTTCAGTATTGATTCAATAATTGCTGCGTTGATATTTTATATTACTGTTGTTTCAATAATTATCACTACACAGTATTTTCTATTATCGGAGAAATAATTCATATTATCTGAATAATATTATTAGATAACATTATTGGCAATATCTAGAAAGTTCTGTCTAAGGAGAGGTTTGGTCATCTAATTGCGCGCCAGTAAGGAAGAGATCCTTATTGGAAAGCCCCCTCTTTCCTGGGAACGGCCTGGTTGCCAGTACTGTGATTCCGTAATATTATTTGTGTATAATTAATTATTGATTTATATGATGAGGAAAATATTGATTTTATGTGGATATAGATAGAAAAAAATTTTAATGTGACAATTGTTAAAAATTAATATTTTATCTTTTTCTGATAAAATAATTCATTTAAATATATTATTTTAATAATATATTGATGGTGATATTTTTACAATAAGGAGGAAGAGTATTTTTGTGCCATTAAATGATTAACACATGTTTTGTGTGTTGGTGGACACAATTCTTGACCGAAAATTTATTATTGACTGTAAAATTACCCGTTTGTGGATTTCGGTCAATTTCTGTTTGGAATTTGGAAAAATTTTCTTCTGCAAAGTTGTAGAGAATTGAATTTCCTATAAAAACTCGCGAGATTCGAATTTTCTGAAAAAAGGACTATTTATTATGAATTATTGAAGTTCTGAAGTTCCGAAATAATTGATTTTTGGAAGTTTTATTTATTATTTTGAAGAAAAACGTTTTTTGGCATTTAAGTGGGCTAACATGTGATATAAATGGGCTGAGATCAGATGTCTAGAGGTGGGCTAAGGAAAATTTGATAAATATATTATTATTATATTAAATTTTCTACTTTGGTGTTCTAAGCATTTTCCTATAAATGGGGTGCTTAGGTTAGAATTGAAAATCACACCAGAAACTGAAGTTTTCTCTCTATTTCTCTCTCTATATTATCGAGTGTATTCTTGTGAGTATTTTGATATCTTGAGTGTTGTTATACGGAGCAAGTTCGTTTAGCGTTATTCCAGTCAGGAGTACTGCTCTTTTGAGGTAAAGATATGTGATGAAAATTATCTTCGTCTTTGATGCGAAGAGGAATTTAGAATTACAATTATGATTATGAGTTATGCATATGATTGTGGAAAGGAACTGTTGAGTGATGTTACAGAGATAAAATATTGTTGGTGGATTTTTAATATGGAGAAGATAATAGACTTTATAGTCTATTTGACTCTTCTAATGGATTGCTCGTTCCGCTGCAACTATGGTAATAAGAGTGTAGCTGGGTCGAGCGGGGGTAGCAAGAGAATAGAACGGTAGTCATCATTTAGTAGTTATATTTGGTGAATCAACTAGGGTGAGGCGAACCCAACGTTGGAAGGGCGTTTTGCCACTATCATACAAGATGTCTATTGGGTCAACCAAGGATAATTCTGGGGCCATATGATATCTATCATAACCTAGACGCATGACCTCCCATGTACGAAGGTTTTCTTGAGCACTTCCCAAAGATTCTAATTTCTAAAACAGTTTTTGACTATACCTTTATGTAATGTGTCATTGTGACGTGCTATCCAAGGTTGGGACATGAGTCACAGTTGGTATATATTTGTACCCAAACTCATAGCATATGTGTTGTTGTATTTTGCACAACAATTGTTGTAATAAAGTTGTAGTTGTTTTCTGTACCATGTATTTGGCGACTCAGAATAAGTTGGATGGAATGGACCTATTTTGGGGGAGTCACAGTTGGTATCAGAGCTATAAGTAAAGAGCCCCGAGCCTCTTGCTGGTGACTTCCTGTTGATGGGGGATGCACCGAAGCCAGACTCTCCGTAGGGGACGCCGTTCTGCGGTGGCAAGCTGATAGGTACCTTTGTGAGGTGCTGACACATTATGGTGTCCAATGTCACAGTTGGTATCAGAGCTTAGGGATATGGTCTCTGACGGAGATCGGGGAATATAACTAGGAGGGGAGAGATGAGTAAATCCTTCGCTAGTGTGTCCTACCTAAGCTTATTTGTTGGTCAGTCATAATATTGGGATATTATGTGATATGTTAATTTGTTCAATTAACCTTTTTTTTTGAAGCTGTATTCTAGAATGATATCTGAAATACAGGAGATGAGCAATGGAGAAATCATGATGACAGGGAAGATGAAATCTGATATGAAAGCAAGGTAATCTCAACTCTTTGAAATATCAGGTACGTAAATTTCGGGGACGAAATTTCATAAGGAGGGGAGATTGTAAGACCCCGAATTTTATGAAATAAAAGTATTCAATTTTTCTATTTAGTAAATGGTTAAATTGATAAAAAGTTAAAGTTAAGGGTGATATATGAATTTTTTTCAAAAATAAGCAAGTGGTTATAACATAATCATTGATGTCGGGGAATATTCGTTTGGTCGTGGAATATTCTTTCTGTCGGGGAATATTCGTACGACGGCGCATCTATTTGTGGGCCCTATAACTGAAAACGGTCGGATTAAGATAACGACAAAAAATTGAGTTTTTTTTTTCAAATAACGGCGTAGTTGTTACCGTTAATACTGTTGGAATACCCGGTGGTTAAAACACAGTAATACGCGTTGTTACACAGTAGCACACGGTATTGCACCAATTATTGACTCCTACGTAAGAAGGCACTACTCAATAATGGTTACAGTAATTACTGTTCAGTATTGATTCAATAATTGCTGCGTTGATATTTTATATTACTGTTGTTTCAATAATTATCACTACACAGTATTTTCTATTATCGGAGAAATAATTCATATTATCTGAATAATATTATTAGATAATATTATTGGCAATGTCTAGAAAGTTCTGTCTAAAGAGAGGTTTGGTCATCTAATTACGCGCCAGTAAGGAAGAGATCCTTATTGGAAAGCCCCCTCTTTCCTGGGAACGGCCTGGTTGCCAGTACTGTGATTCTGTAATATTATTTGTGTATAATTAATAATTAATTTATATGATGAGGAAAATATTGATTTTATGTGGATATAGATGGAAAAAAAATTTAATGTGACAATTGTTAAAAATTAATATTTTATCTTTTTCTGATAAAATAATTTATTTAAATATATTATTTTAATAATATATTGATGGTGATATTTTTACAATGAATGTGAGATATATGAGGAGGAAGAGTATTTTTGTGATATTAAATGATTAACACATGTTTTGTGTGTTGGTGGACACAATTCTTGACCGAAAATTTATTATTATCTGTAAAATTATCCGTTTGTGGATTTCGGTCAATTTTTGTTTGGAATTTGGAAAAATTTTCTTCTGTAAAGTTGTAGAGAATTGAATTTCCTATAAAAACTCGCGAGATTTGAATTTTCTAAAAAAAGGACTATTTATTATGAATTATTGAAGTTCTGAAGTTCCGAAATAATTGATTTTTGGAAGTTTTATTTATTATTTTGAAGAAAAACGTTTTTTGGCATTTAAGTGGGCTAACATGTGATATAAATGGGCTAAGATCAGATGTCTAGAGGTGGGCTAAGGAAAATTTGATAAATATATTATTATTATATTAAATTTTCTGCTTTGGTGTTCTAAGTATTTTTCTATAAATAGGGTGCTTAGGTTAGAATTGAAAATCACACCAGAAACTGAAGTTTTCTCTCTATTTCTCTCTCTATATTATCGAGTGTATTCTTGTGAGTATTTTGATATCTTGAGTGTTGCTATACGGAGCAAGTTCGTTTAGCGTTATTCCAGTCAGGAGTACTGCTCTTTTGAGGTAAAGATATGTGATGAAAATTATCTTCGTTTTGGATGCGAAGAGGAATTTAGAATTACAATTATGATTATGAGTTATGCATATGATTGTGAAAAGGAACTGTTGAGTGATGTTATAGGGATAAAATATTGTTGGTGGATTTTTAACATGGAGAAGATAATAAACTTTATAGTCTATTTGACTCTTCTAATGGATTGCTCGTTCCGCTGCAACTATGGTAATAAGAGTGTAGCTGGGTCGAGCGGGGGTAGCAAGGGAATAGAACGGTAGTCATCATTTAGTAGTTATATTTGGTGAATCAACTAGGGTGAGGCGAACCCAACGTTGGAAGAGTGTTTTGCCACTATCATACAAGATGTCTATTGGGTCAACCAAGGATAATTCTGTGGTCATATGATATCTATCATAACCTAGACGCATGACCTCCCATGTACGAAGGTTTTCTTGAGCACTTCCCAAAGATTCTAATTTCTAAAACAGTTTTTGACTATACCTTTATGTAAGGTGTCATTGTGACGTGCTATCCAAGGTCGGGACATGAGTCACATTTGGTATATATTTGTATCCAAACTCATAGCATATGTGTTGTTGTATTTTGCACGACAATTGTTGTAATAAAGTTGCAGTTGTTATCTGTACCATGTATTTGGCGACTCAAAATGGGTTGGATGGAATGGACCTATTTTGGGGGCGTTACATTTGGTATCAGAGCTTAGGGATATGATCTCTGGCGGAGATCGGAAAATAGGACTAGGAGGGGAGAGACGAGTAAATGATTCGCTAGTGTGTCCTACCTAAGCTTATTTGTTGGTCAGACATAATATCGGGATATTATGTGATATGTTAATTTGTTAAATTAACCTTTATTTTTGAAGCTGTATTCTAGAATGATATCTGAAATACAGTAGGTGAGCAATAGAGAAATCATGATGACATGAAAGATGGAATCTGAAATGGAAGCAAGGTATTCTCAACTCTTTGAAATACTAGGTACGTAAATTTCGAGGACGAAATTTCATAAGGAGGGGAGATTGTAAGACCCCGAATTTTATGAAATAAAAGTATTCAATTTTTCTTATAATTACTATTTAGTAAATGGTTAAATTGATAAATGTTAAAGTTAAGGGTGATATATGAATTTTTTTTTCGAAATACACAAGTGGTTATAAAATATTCATTGTTGTCGGGGAATATTCGCTTGGTCGTGGAATATTCTTACTATCGGAGAATATTCGTACGACGGCGTAGCCTTGTGTGGGCCCAATAACAGAAAGCGATTGGATGAAGAAAACGACAAAAATAAGTTGTTTATAAATAGCGGCGTAGTTGTTACCGTTAATACTGTTGGAATACCCGGTGGTTAAAACACAGTAATACACGTTGTTGCACAGTAGCACACTGTATTGTACCAATTATTGATTCTTACGTAAGAAGGCACTACTCAATAATGGTTACAGTAATTACTGTTCAATATTTTATTGATTAAATAATTGCTACGTTGATATTTTATAATTGTCACTACACAGTATTTTCTATTATCGGAGCAATAATTCATATTATCTGAATAATATTATTAGATAACATTATTGACAATGTCTAGAAAGTTCTGTCTAAGGAGAGGTTTGGTCATCTAATTGCGCGCCAGTAAGGAGATATCCTTATTGGAAAGCCCCCTCTTTTCTAGGAACGGTCTGGTTGCCAGTACTGTGATTCTGTAATATTATTTGTGTATACTTAATTATTGATTTATATGATGAGAAAAATATTGATTTTATGTGGATATAGATGGAGAAATTTTTTAATGTGACAATTATTGAAAATTAATATTTTATCTTTTTCTGATAAAATAATTCATTTAAATATATTATTTTAATAATATATTGATGGTGATATTTTTACAATGAATGTGGGATATATGAGTATATGAGGAGGAAGAGTATTTTTGTGGCATTAAATGATTAACACATGTTTTGTGTGTTGGTGGACACAATTCTTGACCGAAAAATTATTATTGACTGTAAAATCGCCCGTTTGTGGATTTCGGTCAATTTCTGTTTGGAATTTGGAAAAACTTTCTTCTACAAAGTTGTAGAGAATTGAATTTCCTATAAAATCTCGTGTGATTCGAATTTTCTGATCAAAGGGCTATTTATTATGAATTATTGAAGTTCTGAAGTTCCGAAATAATTGATTTTTGGGAGTTTAAGTTAATTATTTTGAGAAAAACATTTTTTTGTGAGATGGTGGGGCCCACTGGTTGTTAAAATGTGCTGATTTCAGATCTTCAAAGGTGGGCTTGAAAATTTATAAATATATATTAATATTATATTAAATTTTCTGCTTTGGTGTTCTAAGCATTTTCCTATAAATAGGGTGCTTAGGTTAGAATTAAAAATTACACCAGAAACACAAGTTTCTCTCTATTTCGCTCTCTATATCGAGCGTATTCTTGTGAGTATTTGATACTTTGAGTGTTGATATATGGTGCAAGTTTCCTTTAGCACTATATCTAGTATTCCAGTCAGAAGTACCGTCTTTTCGAGGTAAGGGATGTTATTTCTTCTTAAATGATATTATTTTCTTCAATATCATTATGCCGAAGTATTGATCTGAACTTTTTATCAAATTTGAAACTTTTCATGTCGGGGTTACTATTCATAAGTTACTATTCACGAGTTACTATTCACGAGTTACTATTCACCAAAAAATAAATTTTTTTTTCTTTCCGTCCAAAATATCAATTCTGGATACTAGCTTTGATTGTATCCATGTTTTGATCATTCTTGAATTTTACTCCACTATGATTATTTATGAGGTATTTTTGGACATGGAATAGCTGAAATACGAATTCCTAATATTTGTTCTTTTGCTTCACTGGATTCGTTTCCTTTAAAATATTTTTCATCATCCTCAGTCCTAAATGATGATATAATTGAATATCTTTGGCCTGTAGTGCAAAGATGAATGATTTCTGATGAATATCTTTGGCCTGTAGTGTAAAAATAAACAGGTGTTGAGATGAACATGACCAACTGGTACAAATGAATATCTTTGCCCGTAGTGCAAAGATGAAATTATTAGTATGATTATGAACAGGAACTGTGATTTGGTATAACCATGATCTTTGATGTTTCAGGTAAAGACAAGTGATGAAAATTATCTTTGTTCTAGATGAGAAGAGGAATTTAGAACTACAATTATGATTATGAGTTATACATGTGATTGTGGACAGGAATTGTTGATTGATGTTATAGGGATAAAACATTGTTGGTGGACTTTTAACATGAAGAAGATAATAGACTTTATGGTCTATTTGACTCTTCTAATAGATTGCTCGTTCCGCTGCAACTATAGTTGAAAAGTTTTATCATCTACCATATGTTCTAAATCTCTGATTTAATTCTGTAGAAGACTATTGATAATTTATTTATCTTTAGTCATGATATTCTTTACTGAGCTAGTTGTGCTCACCCTTCTGTTTCACAATTCCTTTCAGGTAATAAGAGTGTAGCTGGGTCGAGCGGGGGCAACATGAGAATAGAACGGTGGTCATCATTTAGTAGTTATATTTGGTGAATCATCTAGGGTGAGGCGAACCCAACGTTGGAATGGTGTTTTGCCACTATCATACAAGATGTCTAATGATATACAATCTTGTGTCATCATAAGACAGGGATGTGCTCATCCACTTACTGAGTATATTTACGAGCACAACTTATATAATCTTGGTATTTGTTTGAAGTATAATTCTCAATTAGAGACAGTGGAGATAATGATAAATCAAGAGAAGACTCACCATTGGGAAGAATATGATAGTAACCTTCTTGTTTTTCTTTGGGGTCTATTGGGTCAACCAAGGATAATTCTGTGGCCATATGATATCTATCATAACCTAGAAGCATGGCCTCCCATGTACGAGGGTTTCCTTAAGCACTTCCCAAAGATTCTAATTTCTAAAACAGTTTTTGACTATACCTTTATGTAAGGTGTCATTGTGACGTGCTATCCAAGGTTGGGACATGAGTCACAGTTGGTATATATTTGTATCCAAACTCATAGCATATGTGTTGTTGTATTTTGCACGACAATTGTTGTAATAAAGTTGTAGTTGTTATCTGTACCATGTATTTGGCGACTCAAAATGGGTTGGATAGAATGGACCTATAACATTGTCATCATCCTCATGTTTATTTTATGTTAAAAGTCATTTTTGGCTTACGTGCATAGATGGACTTAGTATGATTATAACCAGAGATCATTCGGTATAATCATGAACTGTGATGTTATAAGTGGTGTGGTAAAAGTCCTCAGTGGCTTGTAATGCATTGATAGACAGTTTGTGGTATGATTATGACCAGGGATTTTTCGGTATAGTCATGATCATTGATGATTTAATGAATATCCTTAGCCTGTAATACAAGGATGATTAGAAGATGTGGTTTATTTATTAAGCTGAGTCTCAGTGATAAAAGTTGATGAAAATATTTTTAAATCATAGAAGATAGTAGGTTTTATTCTCTACTTGACTCTTCTAATGGATTGCTTATTCCGCTGCAGTTAAACTTGATGTCTATTGTATTTTATCAGTTTAACATTGTTGAAGACTATTGATAATTTATTCTTCATTATCTTAGTCATAATATTTCTTACTGGGCTAGTTGAGCTCACCCTTTCTTTCAATGTTCTCTTCAGGAAATGAGAATATAGCTGGGACGAGTCAGGGAAATGAATGATGGTCCAGAAGATAGCATTAGTAGTCCTCACCATTCTGTTAAATAGTGTGACAATAAATGTAATGAGGACTCCTTGAGTATGGATATTGTCTAGATGACAATATTTCTATTAGAACTCTCAGTTTATGTATTGTCGTATGTTACACGACATTTGTATAATTAAGTTTATATTTGTATTTTGTACTATGTATCTGACGACCCAAGATGGGTGATGTATACTTAATTTTGGGGGTGTCACAGTTGGAATCAAAGCTATGTGTTGTTGTATTTTGCACGATAATTGTTGTAATAAAGTTCTAGTTGTTATCTGTACCATGTATTTGGCGACTCAAAATGGGTTGGATGGAATGGACCTATTTTGGGGGCGTTACATTTGGTATCAGAGCTTAGGGATATGATCTCTGGCGGAGATCGGGAAATAGGACTAGGAGGGGAGAGACGAGTAAATCCTTCGTTAGTGTGTCCTACCTAAGCTTATTTGTTGGTCAGTCATAATATCGGGATATTATGTGATATGTTAATTTGTTAAATTAACCTTTGTTTTTGAAGCTGTATTCTAGAATGATATCTGAAATACAGTAGGTGAGCAATGGAGAAATCATGATGACATGAAAGATGGAATCTGAAATGGAAGCAAGGTATTCTTAATTCTTTGAAATACTAGGTACGTAAATTTCGAGGACGAAATTTCATAAGGAGGGGAGATTGTAAGACCCCGAATTTTATGAAATAAAAGTATTCAATTTTTCTTATAATTACTATTTAGTAAATGGTTAAATTGATAAATGTTAAAGTTAAGGGTGATATATGAATTTTTTTTTCGAAATACATAAGTGGTTATAAAATATTCATTGTTGTCGGGGAATATTCGCTTGGTCGTGGAATATTCTTACTATCAGAGAATATTCGTACGACGGCGCAGTCTTTTGTGGGCCCCATAACGGAAAGTGATTGGATGAAGAAAACGACAAAAATAAGTTGTTTATAAATAACGGCGTAGTTGTTACCGTTAACACTGTTGGAATACCCGGTAGTTAAAACACAGTAATACGCGATGTTGTACAGTAGCACACGGTATTGCACCAATTATTGATTTTTACGTAAGAAGGCATTACTCAATAATTGTTACAGTAATTACTGTTCAGTATTTTATTCTATTGATTCAATAATTGTTGCGTTGATATTTTATATTACTGTTGTTTTAATAATTGTCACTACACAGTATTTTCTATTATCAGAGCAATAATTCATATTATCTGAATAATATTATTAGATAACATTATTGGCAATGTCTAGAAAGTTCTGTCTAAGGAGAGGTTTGGTTATCTAATTGCGCGCCAGTAAGGAGAAATCCTTATTGGAAAGCCCCCTCTTTCCTGGGAACTGCCTGATTGTCAGTAATATGATTCTGTAATATTATTTGTGTATAATTAATTATTGATTTATATGATGAAGAAAATATTAATTTTATGTGGATATAGATGGAAAAAAATTTTAATGTGACAATTGTTGAATTTTAATATTTTATCTTTTTCTGATAAAATAATTCATTTAAATATATTATTTTAATAATATATTGATGGTGATATTTTTACAATGAATGTGGGATATATGAGTATATAAGGAGGAAGAGTATTTTTGTGGTATTAAATGATTAACACATGTTTTGTGTGTTGGTGGACACAATTCTTGACCGAAAATTTATTATTGACTGTAAAATTGCCCGTTTGTGGATTTTGGTCAATTTCTATTTGGAATTTGGGAAAACTTTCTTCTGTAAAGTTGTAGAGAATTGAATTTCCTATTAAAACTCGCGAGATTCGAATTTTCTAAAAAAAGGACTATTTATTATGAATTATTGAAGTTCTGAAGTTCCGAAATAATTGATTTTTGGAAGTTTTATTTTTATTTTGAAGAAAAACGTTTTTTGGCATTTAAGTGGGCTAACATGTGATATAAATGGGCTGAGATCAGATGTCTAGAGGTGGGCTAAAGAAAATTTGATAAATATATTATTATTATATTAAATTTTCTGCTTTGGTGTTCTAAACATTTTCCTATAAATAGGGTGCTTAGGTTAGAATTGAAAATCACACCAGAAACTGAAGTTTTCTCTCTATTTCTCTCTCTATATTATCGAGTGTATTCTTGTGAGTATTTTGATATCTTGAGTGTTGCTACACGGTGCAAGTTCATTCAGCGTTATTCCAGTCAGGAGTACTGCTCTTTTGAGGTAAGGAATAGTAAGGGATAATAAGGGATGTTATTTTTTTAAAAAAATGATATTATTTCTTTCAATATCATTATACCGGAATATTGGTAAGATTTTTCTTGTGAAATTCTTATCTTTTCATGTCGGAGTTACTATTCATGAGTTACTATTCACGAGTTACTATTCATGAGTTACTATTCACGAGCTACTATTCACAAGTTACTATTCACGAGTTACTATTCACGAGTTACTATTTATGGGTTACTATTCACGAGTTACTATTCATGACAAAATTGGTTTCTTTTTCTAACCAAATTATAGTTGATTTATGAATATTACTCATGAGATTAAAACTATAGGTTGATCATATTATTTTTTTTTATTATCATATATAACATTTTTATAACCCTAATGATGATATTTCTCTTTGACTTGAGCATAAAGATGGGTAGATTTTTGGTACGATCATGACTATGGGTTCTCTTTGGCCAATAGTGCAAAGTTAAATTTTTGACTGGTGTGATCACGACCATTGAATTTATAATTGAATATCTTTATCTTAAGTGCAAAGGTGAAATGATCAACATGGTTATAATTATTGGTTATATAAATTCTGAAATGATTATATATTTCTTTGAGATAATAATATATTTGGCCTGTAGTGCAAATATGAACTATTGAGGAATATCTTTGGCCTGTAGTGCAAAGATGAGTTGTTGATGAATATCTTTGGTCGTAGTACAAAGATGACTTGTTGTTGAATATCTTTGGCATGTAGTGTAAAGATGAACTGTTGATGAATATCTTTGGCCCGTGGTGCAAAGATGAATTTATTAGTATGATTATGAACAGGAACTGTGATTTGGTATAACCATGATCTTTGATGTTTCAGGTAAAGACAGATGATGAAAATTATCTTCGTCTTGGATACGAAATTTAGAATCACAATTATGATTATGAATTATTCATATGATTGTGGAAAGGAACTGTTGATTGATGTTACAGGAATAAAACATTGTTGGTGGACTTTTAACGTGGAGAAGATAATAGACTTTATAGTCTATTTGACTCTTCTAATGGATTGCTCGTTCCGCTGCAACTATGGTTGAAAATTTTAATCATCTACCATATGTTCTAAATCTCTGATTTAATTTTGTAGAAGACTATTGATAATTTATTTATCTTTAGTCATGATATTCTTTACTGAGCTAGTTGTGCTCACCCTTCTGTTTCACAATTCCTTTCAGGTAATAAGAGTGTAGCTGGGTCGAGCGGGGGTAACAGGAGAATAAAACGGTGGTCATCATTTAGTAGTTATATTTGGTGAATCATCTAGGGTGAGGCGAACCCAACGTTAGAATGGTATTTTGCCACTATCATACAAGATGTCTAATGATATACAATCTCGTGTCATCATAAGACAGGGATGTGCTCATCCACTTACTGAGTATATTTACGAGCACTACTTATATAATCTTGGTGTTTGTTTGAAGTATAATTCTCAATTAGAGACAGTGGAGATAATGATAAGTCAAGAGAAGACTCACCATTGGGAAGAATATGATAGTAACCTTCTTGTTTTTCTTTGGGGTCTATTGGGTCAACCAAGGATAATTCTGTGGCCATATGATATCTATCATAACCTAGAAGCATGGCCTCCCATGTACAAGGGTTTCCTTAAGCACTTCCCAAAGATTCTAATTTCTAAAACAGTTTTTGACTATACCTTTATATAAGGTGTCATTGTGACGTGCTATCCAAGGTTGGGACATGAGTCACAGTTGGTATATATTTGTATTATATTAAATTTTCTGCTTTGGTGTTCTAAGCATTTTCCTATAAATAGGGTGCTTAGGTTAGAATTGAAAATCACACCAGAAACTGAAGTTTTCTCTCTATTTGTCTCTCTATATTATCGAGTGTATTCTTGTGAGTATTTTGATATCTTGAGTGTTGCTACACGGTGCAAGTTCATTCAGCGTTATTCCAGTCAGGAGTACTGCTCTTTTGAGGTAGGGGATAGTAAGGGATAATAAGGGATGTTATTTTTAAAAAAAAATGATATTATTTCTTTCAATATCATTATACCGGAATATTGGTAAGATTTTTCTTGTGAAATTCTTATCTTTTCATGTCAGAGTTACTATTCATGAGTTACTATTCACGAGTTACTATTCATGAGTTACTATTTGCGAGCTACTATTCACGAGTTACTATTCACGAGTTACTATTCACGAGTTACTATTCACGGGTTACTATTCACGAGTTACTATTCATGACAAAATTGGTTTCTTTTTCTAACTAAATTATAGTTGATTTATGAATATTACTCTTGAGATTTAAACTATAGGTTGATCATATTATTTTTTTTTATTATCATATATAACATTTTTATAACCCTAATGATGATATTTCTCTTTGACTTGAGCATAAAGATGGGTAGATTTTTGGTACGATCATGACTATGGGTTCTCTTTGGCCAATAGTGCAAAGTTGAATTTTTGACTGGTATGATCATTACCATTGAATTTATAATTGAATATCTTTATCTTAAGTGCAAAGGTGAAATGATCAACATGGTTATAATTATTGGTTATATAAATTCTGAAATGATTATATATTTCTTTGAGATAATAATATATTTGGCCTGTAGTGCAAATATGAACTATTAAGGAATATCTTTGGCCTGTAGTGCAAAGATGAGTTGTTGATGAATATCTTTGGTCGTAGTGCAAAGATGACTTGTTGTTGAATATCTTTGGCATGTAGTGTAAAGATGAACTGTTGATGAATATCTTTGGCCCGTGGTGCAAAGATGAATTTATTAGTATGATTATGAACAGGAACTGTGATTTGGTATAACCATGATCTTTGATGTTTCAAGTAAAGACAGGTGATGAAAATTATCTTCGTCTTGGATATGAAATTTAGAATCACAATTATGATTATGAATTATTCATATGATTGTGGAAAGGAACTGCTGATTGATGTTACAGGAATAAAACATTGTTGGTGGACTTTTAACGTGGAGAAGATAATAGACTTTATAGTCTATTTGACTCTTCTAATGGATTGCTCGTTCCGCTGCAACTATGGTTAAAATTTTTTATCATCTACCATATGCTCTAAATCTCTGATTTAATTCTGTAGAAGACTATTGATAATTTATTTATCTTTAGTCATGATATTCTTTACTGAGCTAGTTGTGCTCACCCTTCTGTTTCACAATTCCTTTCAGGTAATAAGAGTGTAGCTGGGTCGAGCGGGGGTAACAGGAGAATAGAACGGTGGTCATCATTTAGTAGTTATATTTGGTGAATCATCTAGGGTGAGGCGAACCCAACGTTGGAATGGTATTTTGCCACTATCATACAAGATGTCTAATGATATACAATCTCGTGTCATCATAAGACAGGGATGTGCTCATCCACTTACTGAGTATATTTACGAGCACTACTTATATAATCTTGGTGTTTGTTTGAAGTATAATTCTCAATTAGAGACAGTGGAGATAATGATAAGTCAAGAGAAGACTCACCATTGGGAAGAATATGATAGTAACCTTCTTATTTTTCTTTGGGGTCTATTGGGTCAACCAAGGATAATTCTGTGGCCATATGATATCTATCATAACCTAGAAGCATGGCCTCCCATGTACGAGGGTTTCCTTAAGCACTTCCCAAAGATTCTAATTTCTAAAACAGTTTTTGACTATACCTTTATATAAGGTGTCATTGTGACGTGCTATCCAAGGTTGGGACATGAGTCACAGTTGGTATATATTTGTATCCAAACTCATAGCATATGTGTTGTTGTATTTTGCACGACAATTGTTGTAATAAAGTTCTAGTTATTATCTGTATCATGTATTTGGTGACTCAAAATGGGTTGGATGGAATGGACCTATTTTGGGGGCGTTACATTATTGTAAGACCCCGAATTTTATGAAATAAAAGTATTCAATTTTTCTTATAATTACTATTTAGTAAATGGTTAAATTGATAAATGTTAAAGTTAAGGGTGATATATGAATTTTTTTTTCGAAATACACAAGTGGTTATAAAATATTCATTGTTGTCGGGGAATATTCGCTTGGTCGTGAAATATTCTTACTATCGGAGAATATTCGTACGACGGCGCAGTCTTTTGTGGGCCCCATAACGGAAAGCGATTGGATGAAGAAAACGACAAAAATAAGTTGTTTATAAATAACGGCGTAGTTGTTACCGTTAACACTGTTGGAATACCTGGTGGTTAAAACACAGTAATACGCAATGTTGTACAGTAGCACACGGTATTGCACCAATTATTGATTTTTACGTAAGAAGGCATTACTCAATAATTGTTACAGTAATTACTGTTCAGTATTTTATTCTATTGATTCAATAATTGTTGCGTTGATATTTTATATTACTGTTGTTTTAATAATTGTCACTACACAGTATTTTCTATTATCGGAGTAATAATTCATATTATCTGAATAATATTATTAGATAACATTATTGGCAATGTCTAGAAAGTTTTGTCTAAGAAGAGGTTTGGTTATCTAATTACGCGCCAGTAAGGAGACATCCTTATTGGAAAGCCCCCTCTTTCCTTGGAACTGCCTGATTGTCAGTAATATGATTCTGTAATATTATTTGTGTATAATTAATTATTGATTTATATGATGAGAAAAATATTGATTTTATGTGGATATAGATGGAAAAAAATTTTAATGTGACAATTGTTGAAAATTAATATTTTATCTTTTTCTGATAAAATAATTTATTTAAATATATTATTTTAATAATATATTGATGGTGATATTTTTACAATGAATGTGGGATAAATGAGTATATAAGGAGGAAGAGTATTTTTGTGCCATTAAATGATTAACACATGTTTTGTGTGTTGGTGGACACAATTCTTGACTGAAAATTTATTATTGACTGTAAAATTACCCGTTTGTGGATTTCGGTCAATTTTTGTTTGGAATTTGGAAAAACTTTCTTCTGCAAAGTTGTAGAGAATTGAATTTCCTATAAAAACTCGCGAGATTCGAATTTTTTGAAAAAAGGACTATTTATTATGAATTATTAAAGTTCTGAAGTTCCGAAATAATTGATTTTTGGAAGTTTTATTTATTATTTTGAAGAAAAACGTTTTTTGGCATTTAAGTGGGCTAACATGTGATATAAATGGGCTGAGATCAGATGTCTAGAGGTGGGCTAAGGAAAATTTGATAAATATATTATTATTATATTAAATTTTCTGCTTTGGTGTTCTAAACATTTTCCTATAAATAGGGTGCTTAGGTTAGAATTGAAAATCACACCAGAAACTGAAGTTTTCTCTCTATTTGTCTCTCTATATTATCGAGTGTATTCTTGTGAGTATTTTGATATCTTGAGTGTTGCTACACGGTGCAAGTTCATTCAGCGTTATTCCAGTCAGGAGTACTGCTCTTTTGAGGTAGGGGATAGTAAGGGATAATAAGGAATGTTATTTTTTTTAAAAAAATGATATTATTTCTTTCAATATCATTATACCGGAATATTGGTAAGATTTTTCTTGTGAAATTCTTATCTTTTCATGTCGGAGTTACTATTCACGAGTTACTATTCACGAGTTACTATTCACGAGTTACTATTCACGAGTTACTATTCATGGGTTACTATTCACGAGTTACTATTCATGACAAAATTGGTTTCTTTTTCTAACTAAATTATAGTTGATTTATGAATATTACTCTTGAGATTAAAACTATAGGTTGATCATATTATTTTTTTTTATTATCATATATAACATTTTTATAACCCTAATGATGATATTTCTCTTTGACTTGAGCATAAAGATGGGTAGATTTTTGGTACGATCATGACTATGAGTTCTCTTTGGCCAATAGTGCAAAGTTGAATTTTTGACTGGTATGATCATGACCATTGAATTTATAATTGAATATCTTTATCTTAAGTGCAAAGGTGAAATGATCAACATGGTTATAATTATTGGTTATATAAATTCTGAAATGATTATATATTTCTTTGAGATAATAATATATTTGGCCTGTAGTGCAAATATGAACTATTAAGGAATATCTTTGGCCTGTAGTGCAAAGATGAGTTGTTGATGAATATCTTTGGTCGTAGTGCAAAGATGACTTGTTGTTGAATATCTTTGGCATGTAGTGTAAAGATGAACTGTTGATGAATATCTTTGGCCCGTGGTGCAAAGATGAATTTATTAGTATGATTATGAACAGGAACTGTGATTTGGTATAACCATGATCTTTGATGTTTCAAGTAAAGACAGGTGATGAAAATTATCTTCGTCTTGGATATGAAATTTAGAATCACAATTATGATTATGAATTATTCATATGATTGTGGAAAGGATCTGCTGATTGATGTTACAGGAATAAAACATTGTTGGTGGACTTTTAACGTGGAGAAGATAATAGACTTTATAGTCTATTTGACTCTTCTAATGGATTGCTCGTTCCGCTGCAACTATGGTTAAAAATTTTTATCATCTACCATATGCTCTAAATCTCTGATTTAATTCTGTAGAAGACTATTGATAATTTATTTATCTTTAGTCATGATATTCTTTACTGAGCTAGTTGTGCTCACCCTTCTGTTTCACAATTCCTTTCAGGTAATAAGAGTGTAGCTGGGTCGAGCGGGGGTAACAGGAGAATAGAACGGTGGTCATCATTTAGTAGTTATATTTGGTGAATCATCTAGGGTGAGGCGAACCCAACGTTGGAATGGTATTTTGCCACTATCATACAAGATGTCTAATGATATACAATCTCGTGTCATCATAAGACAGGGATGTGCTCGTCCACTTACTGAGTATATTTATGAGCACTACTTATATAATCTTGGTGTTTGTTTGAAGTATAATTCTCAATTAGAGACAGTGGAGATAATGATAAGTCAAGAGAAGACTCACCATTGGGAAGAATATGATAGTAACCTTCTTATTTTTCTTTGGGGTCTATTGGGTCAACCAAGGATAATTCTGTGGCCATATGATATCTATCATAACCTAGAAGCATGGCCTCCCATGTACGAGGGTTTCCTTAAGCACTTCCCAAAGATTCTAATTTTTAAAATAGTTTTTGACTATACCTTTATATAAGGTGTCATTGTGACGTGCTATCCAAGGTTGGGACATGAGTCACAGTTGGTATATATTTGTATCCAAACTCATAGCATATGTGTTGTTGTATTTTGCACGACAATTGTTGTAATAAAGTTCTAGTTATTATCTGTATCATGTATTTGGTGACTCAAAATGGGTTGGATGGAATGGACCTATTTTGGGGGCGTTACATTATTGTAAGACCCCGAATTTTATGAAATAAAAGTATTCAATTTTTCTTATAATTACTATTTAGTAAATGGTTAAATTGATAAATGTTAAAGTTAAGGGTGATATATGAATTTTTTTTTCGAAATACACAAGTGGTTATAAAATATTCATTGTTGTCGGGGAATATTCGCTTGGTCGTGAAATATTCTTACTATCGGAGAATATTCGTACGACGGCGCAGTCTTTTGTGGGCCCCATAACGGAAAGCAATTGGATGAAGAAAACGATAAAAATAAGTTGTTTATAAATAACGGCGTAGTTGTTACCGTTAACACTGTTGGAATACCCGGTGGTTAAAACACAGTAATACGCGTTGTTGTACAGTAGCACACGGTATTGCACCAATTATTGATTTTTACGTAAGAAGGCATTACTCAATAATTGTTACAGTAATTACTGTTCAGTATTTTATTCTATTGATTCAATAATTGTTGCGTTGATATTTTATATTACTGTTGTTTTAATAATTGTCACTACACAGTATTTTCTATTATCGGAGCAATAATTCATATTATCTGAATAATATTATTAGATAACATTATTGGCAATGTCTAGAAAGTTTTGTCTAAGAAGAGGTTTGGTTATCTAATTGCGCGCCAGTAAGGAGAAATCCTTATTGGAAAGCCCCCTCTTTCCTGGGAACTGCCTGATTGTCAGTAATATGATTCTGTAATATTATTTGTGTATAATTAATTATTGATTTATATGATGAGAAAAATATTGATTTTATGTGGATATAGATGGAAAAAAATTTTAATGTGACAATTGTTGAAAATTAATATTTTATCTTTTTCTGATAAAATAATTTATTTAAATATATTATTTTAATAATATATTGATGGTGATATTTTTACAATGAATGTGGGATAAATGAGTATATAAGGAGGAAGAGTATTTTTGTGCCATTAAATGATTAACACATGTTTTGTGTGTTGGTGGACACAATTCTTGACTGAAAATTTATTATTGACTGTAAAATTACCCGTTTGTGGATTTCGGTCAATTTTTGTTTGGAATTTGGAAAAACTTTCTTCTGCAAAGTTGTAGAGAATTGAATTTCCTATAAAAACTCGCGAGATTCGAATTTTTTGAAAAAAGGACTATTTATTATGAATTATTAAAGTTCTGAAGTTCCGAAATAATTGATTTTTGGAAGTTTTATTTATTATTTTGAAGAAAAACGTTTTTTGGCATTTAAGTGGGCTAACATGTGATATAAATGGGCTGAGATCAGATGTCTAGAGGTGGGCTAAGGAAAATTTGATAAATATATTATTATTATATTAAATTTTCTGCTTTGGTGTTCTAAACATTTTCCTATAAATAGGGTGCTTAGGTTAGAATTGAAAATCACACCAGAAACTGAAGTTTTCTCTCTATTTGTCTCTCTATATTATCGAGTGTATTCTTGTGAGTATTTTGATATCTTGAGTGTTGCTACACGGTGCAAGTTCATTCAGCGTTATTCCAGTCAGGAGTACTGCTCTTTTGAGGTAGGGGATAGTAAGGGATAATAAGGGATGTTATTTTTTAAAAAAAATGATATTATTTCTTTCAATATCATTATACCGGAATATTGGTAAGATTTTTCTTGTGAAATTCTTATCTTTTCATGTCGGAGTTACTATTCATGAGTTACTATTCACGAGTTACTATTCATGAGTTACTATTCACGAGCTACTATTCACGAGTTACTATTCACGAGTTACTATTCACGAGTTACTATTCATGGGTTACTATTCACGAGTTACTATTCATGACAAAATTGGTTTCTTTTTCTAACCAAATTATAGTTGATTTATGAATATTACTCTTGAGATTAAAACTATAGGTTGATCATATTATTTTTTTTTATTATCATATATAACATTTTTATAACCCTAATGATGATATTTCTCTTTGACTTGAGCATAAAGATGGGTAGATTTTTGGTACGATCATGACTATGGGTTCTCTTTGGCCAATAGTGCAAAGTTGAATTTTTGACTGGTATGATCATGACCATTGAATTTATAATTGAATATCTTTATCTTAAGTGCAAAGGTGAAATGATCAACATGGTTATAATTATTGGTTATATAAATTCTGAAATGATTATATATTTCTTTGAGATAATAATATATTTGGCCTGTAGTGCAAATATGAACTATTAAGGAATATCTTTGGCCTGTAGTGCAAAGATGAGTTGTTGATGAATATCTTTGGTCGTAGTGCAAAGATGACTTGTTGTTGAATATCTTTGGCATGTAGTGTAAAGATGAACTGTTGATGAATATCTTTGGCCCGTGGTGCAAAGATGAATTTATTAGTATGATTATGAACAGGAACTGTGATTTGGTATAACCATGATCTTTGATGTTTCAAGTAAAGACAGGTGATGAAAATTATCTTCGTCTTGGATACGAAATTTAGAATCACAATTATGATTATGAATTATTCATATGATTGTGGAAAGGAACTGTTGATTGATGTTACAGGAATAAAACATTGTTGGTGGACTTTTAACGTGGAGAAGATAATAGACTTTATAGTCTATTTGACTCTTCTAATGGATTGCTCGTTCCGCTGCAACTATGGTTAAAATTTTTTATCATCTACCATATGCTCTAAATCTCTGATTTAATTCTGTAGAAGACTATTGATAATTTATTTATCTTTAGTCATGATATTCTTTACTGAGCTAGTTGTGCTTACCCTTCTGTTTCACAATTCCTTTCAGGTAATAAGAGTGTAGCTGGGTCGAGCGGGGGTAACAGGAGAATAGAACGGTGGTCATCATTTAGTAGTTATATTTGGTGAATCATCTAGGGTGAGGCGAACTCAACGTTGGAATGGTGTTTTGCCACTATCATACAAGATGTCTAATGATATACAATCTCGTGTCATCATAAGACAGGGATGTGCTCATCCACTTACTGAGTATATTTACGAGCACTACTTATATAATCTTGGTGTTTGTTTGAAGTATAATTTTCAATTAGAGACAGTGGAGATAATGATAAGTCAAGAGAAGACTCACCATTGGGAAGAATATGATAGTAACCTTCTTGTTTTTCTTTGGGGTCTATTGGGTCAACCAAGGATAATTCTGTGGCCATATGATATCTATCATAACCTAGAAGCATGGCCTCCCATGTACGAGGGTTTCCTTAAGCACTTCCCAAAGATTCTAACTTCTAAAACAGTTTTTGACTATACCTTTATGTAAGGTGTCGTTGTGACGTGCTATCCAAGGTTGGGACATGAGTCACAGTTGGTATCAGAGCCTTAAGTAAAGAGCCCCGAGCATCTATCTGGTGACATCCTGTTGATAGGGAATGCACCGAAGCCAGACTCTCCGTAGGGGACGCCGTTCTGCGGTGGCAAGCTGATAGGTACCTTTGTGAGGTGCTGACACATGATGGTGTCCAATGTTACAGTTGGTATCAGAGCTATAAGTAAAGAGCCCCGAGCCTCTCGCTGTTGACTTCCTGTTGATGGGGGATGCACCGAAGCCAGACTCTCTGTAGGGGACGCCGTTCTACGATAATTTGTTGTATATTATCTTAGTCATAATATTCTTTACTGGGCTAGTTGAGCTCACCTTTTACTTGTTGTTCCATTTTTCTTCTCAAGAGGTGAGAATGTAGCGATTACTAGTCGGGGTGTGGAATGATGGTTCAAGACAGTTGTTTTAGTAGTCCTCACTATTTTGTAAAATAGTGTATCAATAAGTATAATGAGTTCTTAATTGAGTATGAATACTGTCTAGATGACAATATTTGTATTTAAACTCACAGTATATGTGTTGTCATATTTTGCACGACAATTGTAATAATAAAGTTGTAGTTATTTTCTGTACCATGTATTTGCGGACTCAGAATGGGTTGGATGGATTGGATCTATTTTGGGGGCGTCACAGTTGGTATCAGAGCTTAGGGATATGATCTTTGGCGGAGATCGGGGAATAGGACTAGGAGGGGAGAGACGAGTAAATCCTTCGCTAGTGTGTCCTACCTAAGCTTATTTGTTGGTCAGTCATAATATCAGGATATTATGTGATATTTTAATTTGTTCAATTAACCTTTGTTTTGAAGTTGTATTCTAGAATGATATCTGAAATACAGGAGATGAGCAATGGAGAAATCATGATGACGGGGTGATAGAATCTTAAATTGAAGCAAGGTATTCTCAACTTTTCGAAATACCAGGTACGTAAATTTCGAGGACGAAATTTCATAAGGAGGGGAGATTGTAAGACCCCGAATTATATGAAATAAAAGTATTCAATTTTTCTATTTAGTAAATGGTTAAATTGATAAAAGTTTAAAGTTAAGGGTGATATGTGAATTTTTTTTCAAAATACGCAAGTGGTTATAAAATATTCATTGTTGTCGGGAAATATTTGTTTGGTCGTGGAATATTCTTACTGTCGGGGAATATTCATACGACGGCGCAGCCTTTTGTGGGCCCCATAACGGAAAGCGATTGGATGAAGAAAACGACAAAAATAAGTTATTTATAAATAACGGCGTAGTTGTTACCGTTAATACTGTTGGAATACCCGGTGGTTAAAACACAGTAATACGCGTTGTTGCACAGTAGCACACGGTATTGCACCAATTATTGATTCTTACGTAAGAAGGCACTACTCAATAATGGTTACAGTAATTACTGTTCAGTATTTTATTTTATTGATAATTGCTGCGTTGATATTTTATATTACTGTTGTTTTAATAATTGTCACTACACAGTATTTTCTATTATCGGAGCAATAATTCATATTATCTGAATAATATTATTAGATAACATTATTGGCAATGTCTAGAAAGTTCTGTCTAAGGAGAGGTTTGGTCATCTAATTGCGCGCCAGTAAGGAGAGATCCTTATTGGAAAGCCCCCTCTTTCCTGGGAACGGCCTGGTTGCCAGTACTGTGATTCTGTAATATTATTTATGTATAATTAATTATTAATTTATATGATGAGAAAAATATTGATTTTATGTGGATATAGATGGAGAAATTTTTTAAATGTGACAATTGTTGAAAATTAGTCTTTTTCTGATAAAATAATTCATTTAAATATATTATTTTAATAATAAATTAATGGTGATATTTTTACAATGAATGTGGGATATATGAATAAATGAGGAGGAAGAGTATTTTTGTTGGATTAAATGTTTAACACATGTTTTGTGTATTGGTGGACACAATTCTTGACCGAAAATTTATTATTGACTGTAAAATCGTCCGTTTGTGGATTTCGGTCAATTTCTGTTTGGAATTTAGAAAAACTTTCTTCTGCAAAGTTGTAGAGAATTGAATTTCCTATAAAAACTCGCGAGATTCGAATTTTCTGATAAAAGGACTATTTATTATGAATTATTAAAGTTCTGAAGTTCGGAAATAATTAATTTTTGGAAGTTTTAATTATTATTTTTAAGAAAAACGTTTTTTTTCAATTGGGGGGCATGTGTTAAATGGTTGAAATCAGCTGGTGGTGTGCTTAGGAATTTTGTTTATAAATAATATTATTATATTCAATTTTCTGCTTTGGTGTTCTAAGTATTTTCCTAAAAATAGGGTGCTTAGGTTAGAATTGAAAATCACACCAGAAATACAAGTTTCTCTCTATTTCTCTCTCTATATCGAGCGTATTCTTGTGAGTATTTGATACTTTGAGTGTTGCTATATGGTGCAAGTTCAAGTCATAACATATATCCAGTGTTTCAACTAGAAGTACTGTTTTTGCTGAGGTAAGGGATGTTATTTCTTCTTAAATGATATTATTTTCTTCAATATCATTATGCCGAAGTATTGATCTGAACTTTTTATCAAATTTGGAACTTTTCATGTCGGGGTTGCTATTCACGAGTTACTATTCATGAGTTACTATTCACGAGTTACTATTCATCGAAAAATGAAATTTTCTTCTTTTTGTCCAAATATCTATTCTGGATACTAGATTTGATTGTATCCATGTTTTGATCATTCTTGAATTTTACTTCATTATGATTATTTATGAGGTATTTTTGGACATGGAATAGCTGAAATACGAATCCTTAATATTTATTATTTTGTTTCACTGGATTCGTTTCCTTTAAAATATTTTTCATCATCCTCAGTCCTAAATGATGATATAATTGAATATCTTTGGCCTGTAGTGCAAAGATTAATAATTTCTGATGAATATCTTTGGCCCGTAGTGCAAAGATGAACAGGTGTTGAGATGAACATGATCGATTGGTGATACAAATGAATATCTTTGGCCTGTAGTGCAAAGATGAATATTTGATTAAAGATGGTAATTAATTGTTGTTACAGGGATAAAATATTGATGATGAACTTTTAAATCTTAGAAGATAGTAGAACTCATTCTCTACTTGACTCTTCTAATGGTTTGCTGTTCCCGCTGCAGTTATTGATTTAAAACTTGTTGTCTATTGTATTCTATTAGATTTTTCCCTGTTGAAGACTAACGATAATTTGTTGTATATTATCTTAGTCATAATATTCTTTACTGGGCTAGTTGAGCTCACCCTTTTCCTTATTGTTCCATTTTTCTTCTCAGGAGGCGAGAATGTAGTGAGTACTAGTCGGGGTGTGGAATGATGGTTCAAGACAGTTGTTTTAGTAGTCCTCACTATTTTGTAAAATAGTGTATCAATAAGTATAATGAGTTCTTAATTGAGTATGAATACTATCTAGATGACAATATTTGTATCCAAACTCACAGCATATGTGTTGTTGTATTTTGCACGACAATTGTAATAATAAAGTTGTAGTTATTTTCTGTACCATGTATTTGGCGACTCAGAATGGGTTGGATGGATTGGACCTATTTTGGGGGCGTCACGCCCCCAAAATAGGTCCAATCCATCCAACCCATTCTGAGTCGCCAAATACATGGTACAGAAAATAACTACAACTTTATTATTACAATTGTCGTGCAAAATACAACAACACATATGCTGTGAGTTTGGATACAAATATATACCAACTGTGACTCATGTCCCAACTTTGGATAGCACGTCACAATGACACCTTACATAAAGGTATAGTCAAAAACTGTTTTAGAAATTAAAATATTTGGGAAGTGCTCAAGGAAACCCTCGTACATGGGAGGCCATGCTTCTAGGTTATGATAGATATCATATGGCTACAGAATTATCCTTGGTTGACCCAATAGACCCCAAAGAAAAATGAGAAGATTACTATCATGTTCTTCCCAATGGTGAGTCTTCTCTTGACATATCATTATCTCCACTGTCTCTAACTGAGAATTATACTTCAAACAAATAGCAAGATTATATAGGTAGTGCTCGTAGATATACTTGGCAAGTGGATGTGTACAACCATGTCTTATGATGACACGAGATTGTGTGTCGTTAGACATCTTGTATGATAGTGGCAAAACACCCTTCCAACGTTGGGTTCGCTTCACCCTAGATGATTCACCAAATATAACTACTAAATGATGACCACCGTTCTATTCCCCTGTTACCCTCGCTCGACCCAGCTACACTCTTATTACCTGAAAGGAATTGTGAAACAAAAGGGTGAGCATAACTAGCTCAGTAAAGAATATCTTGACTAAAGATAATTAAATTATCGATAGCATTCAACAGAATTAAATCAGAGATTTAGAACATATGGTAGATGATAAAATTTTTCAACCATAGTTACAGCGAAACGAACAATCCATTAGAAGAGTCAAATAGACTATAAAGTCTATTATCTTCTCCACGTTAAAAGTCCACCAACAATGTTTTAACCCTGTAACATCAATCACCAGTTCCTGTCCACAATCATGTGAATAACTCATAATCATAATTATGGTTCTAAATTCCTTTTCGCATTCAGGACGAGGATAATTTTCATCACCTGTCTTTACCTGAAACATCAAAGATCATGGTTATACCAAATCACAGTTCCTGTTCATAATCATACTAATAAATTCATCTTTGCACTACGGGCCAAAGATATTCATCAACAGTTCATCTTTGCACTACAGGCCAAAGATATTCAACAACAGGTCATCTTTGCACTACAGGCCAAAGATATTCATATCTCAAAGAAATACATAATCATTTCAGAATTTATATAAACCATAATTATAACCATGTTAATCAATTCACTTTTGCACTTAAGCTAAAGATATTCAATTATAAATTCAATGGTCATGATCATACCAGTCACAATTCAACTTTTCACTACTGGCCAAAGAGAACCCTAGTCATGATCATACCAATAATCTACCCATCTTTACACTCCAGTGAAAGAGAATTTCAACATCAGGGTTATAAAAATGTTATATATGATAATAAAATCAATATAATCAATACATAGTTTTAATCTCAAGAGTAATATTCATAAATCAACTATAATTTGGTTAGAAAAAGAAACCAATTTTGTAGTGAATAGTACCCGTAAATAGTAACTCGTGAATAGTAACTTATGAATAGTAACTCATGAATAGTAACCTATCGTGAATAGTAACTCATGAATAGTAACTCATGAATAGTAACTCGTGAATAGTAACTCGTGAATAGTAACCCCGACATGAAAAGATAAGAATTTCACATGAAAAATCTTACCAATATTCCGGTATAATGATATTGAAAGAAATAATATCATTTTAAAAAAAATAACATCCCTTATTATCCCTTACTATCCCTCACATAGTAACGAAAATATCCCTTACCTCAAAAGAGCAGTACTCGCTGAACGAACTTGTACCGTATAGCAACACTAAAGATATCAAAATACTCACAAGAATACACTCGATAATATAGAGAGAGAAATAGAGAGAAAACTTCAGTTTCTGGTGTGATTTTCAATTCTAACCTAAGCACCCTATTTATAGGAAAATGTTTAGAACACCAAAGTAGAAAATTGAATATAATAATAATATATTTAACAAATTTTCCTTAGCCCACCTTTGAAAATCTAATTCAGCCATCAACATGTGCAAGTGGGGCCCAACAAAGTGTAAAAAACGTTTTTGTTAATAAAAATAAATAAAACTTCCAAAAATCAATTATTTCGGAACTTCGGAAATTTAATAATTCATAATAAATAGCCCTTTTATCAGAAAATTCGAATCTCGCAACTTTTTATAGGAAATTCAATTCTCTACAACTTTGCAGAAGAAAGGTTTTCCAAATTCCAAACAGAAATTGACCAAAATCCACAAACGGACGATTTTACAGTCTATAATAAATTTTCGGTCAAGAATTGTGTCCACCAACACACAAAACATGTGTTAAACATTTAATCCAACAAAAATACTCTTCCTCCTCATTTATTCATATATCCCACATTCATTGTAAAAATATCACCATTAATATATTATTAAAATAATATATTTAAATGAATTATTTTATCAGAAAAAGATAAAATATTAATTTTTAACAATTGTCACATTAAAAAAAAATTTCCGTCTATATCCACATAAAATCAATATTTTTCTCATCATATAAATCAATAATTAATTATTCACAAATAATATTACAGAATCATATTACTGACAACCAGGCCGTTCCCAGGAAAAAGGGGGCTTTCTAATAAGGATCTCTTCCATACTGGCGCGCAATTAGATGACCAAACCTCTCCTTAGACAGAACTTTCTAGGCATTGCCAATAATTTTATATAATAATATTATTCAGATAATATGAATTATTGCTCCGATAATAGAAAATACAGTGTAGTGACAATTATTAAAATAACAGTAATATAAAATATCAACGCAGCAATTATTGAATCAATAAAATAAAATACTGAACAATAATTACTGTAGCAATTATTGAGTAATGCCTTCTTACGTAAAAATCAATAATTGGTGCAATACCGTGTGCTACTGTGCAACAACGGGTATTACTGTGTTTTAACCACCGGGTATTCCAACAGTGTTAACGGTAACAACTACGCCGTTATTTATAAACAACTTACTCTTGTCATTTTTTTCATCCAATCGCTTTCCGTTATGGGGCCCACAAAAGACTGCGCCGTCGTACGAATATTCTCCGACAGTAAGAATATTCCACGACCAAGCGAATATTCCCCGACAACAATGAATATTTTATAACCACTTGTGTATTTCGAAAAAAAAATTCATATATCACCCTTAACTTTAACATTTATCAATTTAACCATTTACTAAATAATAATTATAAGAAAAATTGAATACTTTTATTTCATAAAATTCGGGGTCTTACAATCTCCCCTCCTTATAAAATTTCGTCCTCGAAATTTACTTACCTGGTATTTCAAAGAGTTGAGAATACCTTGCTTTCATTTCAGATTCCATCTTTCCTGTCATCATAATTTCTTCATTGCTCATCTCCTGTATTTCAGATATCATTATAGAATACAGCTTCAAAACAAAGGTTAATTGAACAAATTAACATATCACATAATATCCCGATATTATGACTGACCAACAAATAAGCTTAGGTAGGACACACTAGCGAAGGATTTACTCGTCTCTCCCCTCCTAGTACTATTCCCTGATCTCCGCCAGAGATCATATCCCTAAGCTCTGATACCAACTGTGACGCCCCCAAAACAGGTCCATTCCATCCAACCTATTTTGAGTCGCCAAATACATGGTACAGAAAACAACTACAACTTTATTACAACAATTGTCGTGCAAAATACAACCACACATATGCTATGAGTTTGGATACAAATATATACCAACTGTGACTCATGTCCCAACTTTGGATAGCACGTCACAATGACACCTTACGTAAAGGTATAGTCAAAAATTGTTTTAGATATTAAAATCTTTGGGAAGTGCTCAAGGAAACCCTCGTACATGGGAGGCCATGCTTCTAGGTTATGATAGATATCATATGGCTACAGAATTATCCTTGGTTGACCCAATAGACCCCAAAGAAAAATGAGAAGATTACTATCATATTCTTTCCAATGGTGAGTCTTCTCTTGACATATCATTATCTCCACTGTCTCTAACTGAGAATTATACTTCAAACAAACAGCAAGATTATATAGGTAGTGCTCGTAGATATACTTGGCAAGTGGATGTGTACAACCATGTCTTATGATGACACGAGATTGTGTGTCGTTAGACATCTTGTATGATAGTGGCAAAACACCCTTCCAACGTTGGGTTCGCTTCACCCTAGATGATTCACCAAATATAACTACTAAATGATGACCACTGTTCTATTCTCCTGTTACCCTCGCTCGACCCAGCTACACTCTTATTACCTAAAAGGAATTGTGAAGCAAAAGGGTGAGCATAACTAGCTCAGTAGAGAATATCATGACTAAAGATAATTAAATTATCAATAGCATTCAACATAATTAAATTAGAGATTTAGAACATATGGTAGATGATAAAATTTTTCAACCATAGTTACAGCGAAACGAGCAATCCATTAGAAGATTCAAATAGACTATAAAGTCTATTATCTTCTCCACGTTAAAAGTCCACCAACAATGTTTTAACCCTGTAACATCAATCACCAGTTCCTGTCCACAATCATGTGAATAACTCATAATCATAATTATGGTTCTAAATTCCTTTTCGCATTCAGGACGAGGATAATTTTCATCACCTGTCTTTACCTGAAACATCAAAGATCATGGTTATACCAAATCACAGTTCCTGTTCATAATCATACTAATAAATTCATCTTTGCACTACGGGTCAAAGATATTCATCAACAGTTCATCTTTGCACTACAGGCCAAAGATATTCAACAACAGGTCATCTTTGCACTACAGGCCAAAGATATTCATATCTCAAAGAAATACATAATCATTTCAGAATTTATATAAACCATAATTATAACCTTGTTAATCAATTCACTTTTGCACTTAAGCTAAAGATATTCAATTATAAATTCAATGGTCATGATCATACCAGTCACAATTCAACTTTTCACTACTGGCCAAAGAGAACCCTAGTCATGATCATACCAATAATCTACCCATCTTTACACTCCAGTGAAAGAGAATTTCAACATCAGGGTTATAAAAATGTTATATATGATAATAAAATCAATATAATCAATACATAGTTTTAATCTCCAGAGTAATATTCATAAATCAACTATAATTTGGTTAGAAAAAGAAACCAATTTTGTAGTGAATAGTACCCGTAAATAGTAACTCGTGAATAGTAACTCATGAATAGTAACTCATGAATAGTAACCCATCGTGAATAGTAACTCGTGAATAGTAACTCATGAATAGTAACTCGTGAATAGTAACTCATGAATAGTAACCCCGACATGAAAAGATAAGAATTTCACAAGAAAAATCTTACCAATATTTCGGTATAATGATATTGAAAGAAATAATATCATTTTAAAAAAAATAACATCCCTTATTATCCCTTACTATCCCTCACATAGTAACGACAATATCCCTTACCTCAAAAGAGCAGTACTCGCTGAACGAACTTGCACCGTATATCAACACTCAAGATATTAAAATACTCACAAGAATACACTCGATAATATAGAGAGAGAAATAGAGAGAAAACTTCAGTTTCTGGTGTGATTTTCAATTCTAACCTAAACACCCTATTTATAGGAAAATGCTTAGAACACCAAAGTAGAAAATTGAATATAATAATAATATATTTAACAAATTTTCCTTAGCCCACATTTGGAAATCTGGATTCAGCCATCAACATGTGCAAGTGGGGCCCACCAAAGTGTAAAAAACATTTTTGTTAATAAAAATAAATAAAACTTCCAAAAATCAATTATTTCGGAACTTCGGAACTTCAATAATTCATAATAAATAGCCTTTTTATCAGAAAATTCGAATCTCGCAACTTTTTATAGAAAATTCAATTCTCTACAACTTTGTAGAAGAAAGTTTTCCAAATTCCAAACAGAAATTGACCAAAATCCACAAACGGACGATTTTACAGTCTATAATAAATTTTCGGTCAAGAATTGTGTCCACCAACACACAAAACATGTGTTAAACATTTATTCCAACAAAAATACTCTTCCTCCTCATTTATTCATATATTCCACATTCATTGTAAAAATATCACCATTAATATATTATTAAAATAATATATTTAAATGAATTATTTTATCAGAAAAAGATAAAATATTAATTTTCAACAATTGTCACATTAAAAATTTTTTCCCGTCTATATCCACATAAAATCAATATTTTCCTCATCATATAAATCAATAATTAATTATTCACAAATAATATTATAGAATCATATTACTGACAACCAGGCAGTTTCCAGAAAAGAGGGGGCTTTCCAATAAGGATCTCTTCCATACTGACGCGCAATTAGATGACCAAACCTCTCCTTAGACAGAACTTTCTAGGCATTGCCAATAATTTTATCTAATAATATTATTCAGATAATATGAATTATTGCTCCGATAATAGAAAATACAGTGTAGTGACAATTATTAAAATAACAGTAATATAAAATATCAACGCAGCAATTATTGAATCAATAAAATAAAATACTGAACGGTAATTACTGTAGCAATTATTGAGTAATGCCTTCTTACGTAAAAATTAATAGTTGGTGCAATACCGTGTGCTACTGTGCAACAACGGGTATTACTGTGTTTTAACCACCGGGTATTCCAACAGTGTTAACGGTAACAACTACGCCGTTATTTATAAACAACTTACTCTTGTCGTTTTCTTCATCCAATCGCTTTCCGTTATGAGGCCCACAAAAGACTGCGCCGTCGTACGAATATTCTCCGACAGTAAGAATATTCTACGACCAAGCGAATATTCCCCGACAACAATGAATATTTTATAACCACTTGTGTATTTCGAAAAAAAAATTCATATATCACCCTTAACTTTAACATTTATCAATTTAACCATTTACTAAATAATAATTATAAGAAAAATTGAATACTTTTATTTCATAAAATTCGGGGTCTTACAATAACTGTAACACCCCCAAAATAGGTCCATTCCATCCAACCCATTTTGAGTCGCCAAATACATGGTACAGATAACAACTACAACTTTATTACAACAATTGTCGTGCAAAATACAACAACTCATATGCTATGAGTTTGGGTACAAATATATACCAACTGTGACTCATGTCCCAACCTTGGATAGCACGTCACAATGACACATTACATAAAGGTATAGTCAAAAACTGCTTTAGAAATTAGAATCTTTGGGAAGTACTCAAGGAAATCCTCGTACATGGGAGGCCATGCTTCTAGGTTATGATAGATATCATATGGCCACAGAATTATCATTGGTTGACCCAATAGACCCCAAAGAAAAACGAGAAGGTTACTATCATATTCTTCCCAATGGTGAGTCTTCTCATGACTTATCATTATATCCACTATCTCTAATTGAGAATTATACTTCAAACAAACACCAAGATTATATAGGTAGTGCTCGTAAATATACTCAGCAAGTGGATGAGCACATCCCTGTCTTATGATGACACGAGATTGTATATCATTAGACATCTTGTATGATAGTGGTAAAACACCATTCCAACGTTGGGTTCGCCTCACCCTAGATGATTCACCAAATATAACTACTAAATGATGACCACCGTTCTATTCTCCTGTTACCCCCGCTCGACCCAGCTACACTCTTATTACTTGAAAGGAATTGTGAAACAGAAGGGTGAGCACAACTAGCCCAGTAAAGAATATCATGACTAAAGATAAATAAGTTATCAATAGCCTTCAACAGAATTAAATCAGAGATTTAGAACATATGGTAGATGATAAAAATTTCAACCATAGTTGCAGCGGAACGAACAATCCATTAGAAGAGTCAAATAGACTATAAAGTCTATTATCTTCTCTATGTTAAAAGTCCACCAACAATGTTTTATCCCTGTAACATCAATCAACAATTCCTGTCCACAATCACATGTATAACTCATAATCATAATTGTTGTTCTAAATTTCTCTTCTCATCTAGAACAAAGATAATTTTCATCACTTGTCTTTACCTGAAACATCAAAGATCATGGTTATACCAAATCACAGTTCATGTTCATAATTATTCTAATAATTTCATCTTTGCACTACGGGCCAAAGATATTCATCAACAACTCATCTTTGCACTACAGGCCAAAGATATTCCTCAACGGCTCATATTTACACTACAAGCCAAATATATTATTATTTCAAAGAAATATATAATTATTTTAGAATTTATATAACCAATAATTATAACCACATTGATCATTTCACCTTTACACTTAAGCTAAAGATATTCAATTATAAATTCAATAGTCATGATCATACCAGTCAACAATTCAACTTTGCACTACTGGCCAAAGAGAACTCTAGTCATGATCATACCAAAAATCTACCCATCTTTACACTCAAGTCAAAGAGAAATATCATCATTAGGGTTATAAAAATGTTATATATGATAATAAAAAAAATAATATGATCAACATATAGTTTTAATCTCAAGAGTAATATTCATAAATCAACTATAATTTGGTTAGAAAAAGAAACCAATTTTGTCATGAATAGTAACCCATGAATAGTAACCCATGAATAGTAACTCATGAATAGTAACTCATGAATAGTAACTCGTGAATAGTAACTCATGAATAGTAATCTCGACATGAAAAGATAAGAATTTCACAAGAAAAATCTTACCAATATTCCGGTATAATGATATTGAAAGAAATAATATCATTTTTTTAAAAAAAAATAACATCCCTTATTATCTCTTACTATCCCTTACAATCCCTTACGACAATATTCCTTACGACAATATCCCTTACGACAATATCCCTTACCTCAAAAGAGCAGTACTCCTGACTGGAATAACGCTGAACGAACTTGCACCGTATAGCAACACTCAAGATATCAAAATACTCACAAGAATACACTCGATAATATAGAGAGAGAAATAGAGAGAAACTTCAGTTTCTGGTGTGGTTTTCAATTCTAACCTAAGCACCCTATTTATAAGAAAATGCTTAGAACACCAAAGCAGAAAATTGAATATAATAATATTATATTTACAAAATTGTCAAGTCCACCTTGAAAGATCTGAATTCAGCCCATTCTTATCACATGTTAGCCCACTTAAATGCCAAAAAACGTTTTTCTTCAAAATAATAAATAAAACTTCCAGAAATCAATTATTTCAGAACTTTATAACTTCAATAATTCATAATAAATAGCACTTTTATCGAAAAATTTGAATCTCGCGAGTTTTTATAAGAAATTCAATTCTCTACAACTTTGCAGAAGAAAGTTTTTCTAAATTCCAAACAGAAATTGACCGAAATAAAAGTATTCAATTTTTTTTATAATTACTATTTAGTAAATGGTTAAATTGATAAATGTTGAAGTTAAGGGTGATAAATGAAATTTTTTTTTCGAAATACACAAGTGGTTATAAAATATTCATTGTTGTCGGGGAATATTCGCTTGGTCGTGGAATATTCTTACTGTCGGAGAATATTCGTACGACGGCGCAGCCTTTTGTGGGCCCCATAACGGAAAGCGATTGGATGAAGAAAACGACAAGAGTAAGTTGTTTATAAATAACGGCGTAGTTATTACCGTTAATACTGTTGGAATACCCAATGGTTAAAACACAGTAATACGCGTTGTTACACAGTAGCACACGGTATTGCACCAATTATTGACTCTTATGTAAGAAGGCACTACTCAATAATGGTTAAAGTAATTACTGTTCAGTATTTTATTGATTCCATAATTGCTACGTGGATATTTTATATTACTGTTATTTCAATAATTGTCACTACACAGTATTTTCCATTATCGGAGCAATAATTCATATTATCTGAACAATATTATTAGATAATATTATTGGCAATGTCTAGAAAGTTCTGTCTAAGGAGAGGTTTGGTCACCTAATTGCGCGCCAGTAAGGAGAAATCCTTATTAGAAAGCCCCCTTTTTCCTGGGAATGGCCTGGTTGCCAGTACTGTGATTCTGTAATATTATTTGTGTATAATTAATTATTGATTTATATGATGAGAAAAATATTGATTTTATGTGGATATAGATGGAAAAAAAAAATTTAATGTGACAATTGTTAAAAATTAATATTTTATCTTTTTCTGATAAAATAATTCATTTAAATATATTATTTTAATAATATATTGATGGTGATATTTTTACAATGAATGTGGGATATATGAGTATATGAGGAGGAAGAGTATTTTTGTGGCATTAAATGATTAACACATGTTTTGTGTGTTGGTGGACACAATTCTTGACCGAAAATTTATTATTGACTGTAAAATCGCCCGTTTGTGGATTTCGATCAATTTTTGTTTGGAATTTAGAAAAACTTTCTTCTGCAAAGTTGTAGAGAATTGAATTTCCTATAAAAACTCGCAAGATTCGAATTTTCTGATCAAAGGGCTATTTATTATGAATTATTGAGGTTTCGAAGTTCCGAAATAATTAATTTTTGGGAGTTTAAGTTAATTATTTTGAGAAAAACATTTTTTTGTGAGATGGTGGAGCCCACTGGTTGTTAAAATGTGCTGAATTCAAATCTTCAAAGATGGGCTTAAAAATTTATATATATATATATATATATATATATATATATATATATATATATATATATATATTATATTAAATTTTCTGCTTTGGTGTTCTAAGCAATTTCCTATAAATAGGGTGCTTAGGTTAGAATTGAAAATCATACCAGAAACTGAAGTTTTCTCTCTATTTCTCTCTCGATATATTGAGCGTATTCTTGTGAGTATTTTGATACTTTGAGTGTTGCTATACGGTGCAAGTTCGTTCAGCGTTATTCCAGTCAGAAGTACTGCTCTTTTGAGGTAAGGGATTTTAAGGGTTGTTATGTTTTTCAATTTCGTAATTTTTCGGACCTTTAAAAATTCTGGAAAAATTTGAGATGATATTTTGATGAGTTTTATTGATTGTGTCCAAAAATAGCGATTTTTGGATGTATGGATTAAGAGTTGTGGATTTTATGAGAAAATACTATTTTAAAAGTAACCGCTTATAATTCTTTGTGGTTAACTCCAAAATTGATAAAATTTTTATTGGGAGTACATGTATATGATAGAAGTATACTCTGTGAATTTCAGAATTTTTAGATAAAAGTACAATTTTTGATAAATGTCTAAATATTCGGCTGTTTTGGCCATATGAAAAATAGTAAATGACTTTTAAAAATTCTGAGAAAAATATATATTCACTATGGGACTATATTATGCTAAATCCCAAAAAAGAAATATTTTTGGAACTGATTTGGTATTTTTCATGAAAATAGTCTAGTTATGAGTAAATGAATTAAATATGTTTTGTGAAGTAAGAAAATTAGAAAATAGGATTTTATGGCTTGAGAATCCTATATGAGGTATATGCAGATTTTTGATGAGGGTTTTAGGTTATTGATGATGAAATTTTATGAGTTTGACATTTTAAGATGATTAAATGCATTATTTAGTAAGGTGTAAACAATTAAAATAAATTGTTTATAAGTTTAAGAAATGTTATTCTTCCAATATCATTATACCGAAATATTGGTATGTATTTTATTGTGGAATTTCTACCTTTTTGAGTCGGGGTTACTATTCACGAGTTAGTATTCATTAGTTACTATTCACGAGTTACTAATCACGAGTTACTATTCACGGGTACTATTCATGACAAAATTGGTTTCTTCTTCTAACCAAATTATAGTTGATTTATGAATATTACTCT
This sequence comes from Panax notoginseng, assembly GCA_016801055.1. NCBI lineage: Eukaryota > Viridiplantae > Streptophyta > Magnoliopsida > Apiales > Araliaceae > Panax > Panax notoginseng. The sequence continues at coordinate 80,912,303 of CM029014.1, forward strand.
GGAGATTAAAACTATATGTTGATCATATTATTTTTTTATTATCATATATAACATTTTTATAACCCTAATGATGATATTTCTCTTTGACTTGAGTATAAAGATGGGTAGATTTTTGGTACGATCATGACTATGGGTTCTCTTTGGCCAGTAGTGCAAAGTTGAATTTTGACTGGTATGATCATGACCATTGAATTTATAATTGAATATCTTTATCTTAAGTGCAAATGTGAAATGATCAACATGGTTATAATTATTGGTTATATAAATTCTGAAATGATTATATATTTTTTTGAGATAATAATATATTTGGCCTGTAGTGCAAATATGAACTATTGAGGAATATCTTTGGCCTGTAGTGCAAAGATGAGTTGTTGATGAATATCTTTGGTCGTAGTGCAAAGATGACTTGTTGTTGAATATCTTTGGCATGTAGTGTAAAGATGAACTGTTGATGAATATCTTTGGCCCGTGGTGCAAAGATGAATTTATTAGTATGATTATGAACAGGAACTGTGATTTGGTATAACCATGATCTTTGATGTTTCAGGTAAAGACAGGTGATGAAAATTATCTTCGTCTTGGATACGAAATTTAGAATCACAATTATGATTATGAATTATTCATATGATTGTGGAAAGGAACTGTTGATTGATGTTACAGGGATAAAACATTGTTGGTGGACTTTTAACGTGGAGAAGATAATAGACTTTATAGTCTATTTGACTCTTCTAATGGATTGCTCGTTTCGCTGTAACTATGGTTGAAAAATTTTATCATCTACCATATGTTCTAAATCTCTGATTTAATTCTGTTGAATGCTATTGATAATTTAATTATCTTTAGTCATGATATTCTTTACTGAGCTAGTTGTGCTCACCCTTCTGTTTTACAATTCCTTTCAGGTAATAAGAGTGTAGCTGGGTCGAGCGGGGGTAACAAGGGAATAGAACGGTGGTCTATAGATATTGAGGGTGAGGTGAATTTAACTTGGAAGGGTGTTTTGCCACTATCTTACAGGATATATAATGACATACAACCTCGTGTCATCATAAGACAAGGTTGTGCTCATCCACTTGCTGAGTATATCTACCAGCACTACCTATATAATCTTGGTGTTTGTTTGAAGTATAATTCTCAGTTAGAGACAGTGGAGATAATGATATGTCAAGAGAAGACTCGCCATTGGGAAGAATATGATAGTAATCTTCTCATTTTTCTTTGGGGTCTATTGGGTCAACCAAGGATAATTCTGTGGCCATATGATGTCTATCATAACCTAGAAGCATGGCCTCCCATGTACGAAGGTTTCCTTGAGCACTTCCCAAATATTCTAATTTCTAAAACAGTTTTCGACTATACTTTTATGTAAGGTGTCATTATGAGGTGCTGTCCACGGTTGGGACATGAGTCACAGTTGATATATATTTGTATCCAAACTCACAGCATATGTGTTGTTGTGTTTTGCACGACAATTATTGTAATAAAGTTGTAGTTATTTTCTGTACCATGTATTTGGCAACTCAGAATGGGTTGGATGGAATGGACCTGTTTTGGGGGCGTTACATTTGCTCAATCTAACCCATTTTGAGTCGCCAAATACATGGTACATATAACAACTACAACTTTATTACAACAATTGTCGTGCAAAATATAACAACACATATGCTATGAGTTTGGATACAAATATATACCAACTGTGACTCATGTCCTAACCTTGGATAGCACGTCACAATGACACCTTACTTAAAGGTACAATCAAAAACTGTTTTAGAAATTAAAACCTTTGGAAAGTGCTCAAAGAAACCTTCGTACATGGGAGGCCATGCTTCTAGGTTATGATAGATATCATATGGCCACAGAATTATCCTTGGTTGACCCAATAGACCCAAAAAAAACGAGAAGATTACTATCATATTCTTCCCAATGGCGAGTCTTCTCTTGACATATCGTTATCTCCACTGTCTCCAATTGGGAATTATACTCCAAACAAACACCAAGATTATATAGGTAGTGCTTGTAAATATACTCAACAAGTGGATAAGCACAACCCTGTCTTATAATGACACGAGGTTGTATGTCATTAGACATCTTGTATGATAGTGGCAAAACACCCTTCCAAGTTAAGTTCACCTCACCTTCAACAGCTATAGACCACCGTTCTATTCCCCGGTTATCCCCCGCTTGACCCAGCTACACTTTATTACCTGAAAGGAATTGTGAAACAGAAGGGTGAGCACAACTAGCTCAGTAAAGAATATCATGACTAAAGATAATTAAATTATCAATAGCCTTCAACATAATTAAATCAGAGATTTAGAACATATGGTAGATGATAAAATTTTTCAACCATAGTTACAGCGGAACGAGCAATCCATTAGAAGAGTCAAATAGACTACAAAGTCTATTATCTTCTCCATGTTAAAAGTCCACCAACAATGTTTTATCCCTGTAACATCAATCAACAGTTCCTTTCCACAATCATATGAATAATTCATAATCATAATTGTGATTCTAAATTTCGCATCCAAGGAAGATAATTTTCATCACCTGTCTTTACCTGAAACATCAAAGATCATGGTTATACCAAATCACAGTTCCTGTTCATAATCATACTAATAAATTCATCTTTGCACCACGGGCCAAAGATATTCATCAACAGTTCATCTTTGCACTACAGGCCAAAGATATTCCTCAACAGCTCATATTTGCACTACAAGCCAAATATATTATTATCTCAAGGAAATATATAATCATTTCAGAATTTATATAACCAATAATTATAACCACGTTGATCATTTCACCTTTGCACTTAAGCTAAAGATATTCAATTATAAATTCAATGGTCATGATCATACCAGTCAACAATTCAACTTTGCACTACTGGCCAAAGAGAACTCATAGTCATGATCGTACCAAAAATCTACCCATCTTTACACTCAAGTCAAAGAGAAATATCATCATTAGGGTTATAAAAATGTTATATATGATAAAAAAATAATATGATCAATATATAGTTCTAATCTCAAGAGTAATATTCATAAATCAACTATAATTTGGTTAGAAAAAGAAACTAATTTTGTCATGAATAGTAACCCGTGAATAGTAACTCGTGAATAGTAACTCATAAATAGTAACTCATGAATAGTAACTCGTGAATAGTAATTCGTGAATAATAACTCGTGAATAGTAACTCATGAATAGTAACTCGTAAATAGTAACTCATGAATTACCTCATGAATAGTAACTCATGAATAGTAACCCCGACATGAAAAGATAAGAATTTTACAAGAAAAATCTTACCAATATTTCGGTATAATGATATTGAAAGAAATAATATCATTGATAAAAAAAAATAACATCCCTTACTATCCTTTACCTCAAAAGAGCAGTACTCCTGACTGGAATAACGCTGAACGAACTTGCTCCGTATAGCAACACTCAAGATATCAAAATACTCACAAGAATACACTCGATAATATAGAGAGAGAAATAGAGAGAAAACTTCAGTTTTTGGTGTGATTTTCAATTCTAACCTAAGCACCCTATTTATAGGAAAATACTTAGAACACCAAAGCAGAAAATTTAATAAAATAATAATATAATTATAAATTTTTCTTAGCCCACCTTTAAAAATCTGGATTCAGCCATCAACATGTGCAAGTGGGGCCCACCAAAGTGTAAAAAACGTTTTTGTTAATAAAAATAAATAAAACTTCCAAAAATCAATTATTTCGGAACTTCGGAACTTCAATAATTCATAATAAATAGTCCTTTTATCAGAAAATTCGAATCTCGCGAGTTTTTATAGGAAATTCAATTCTCTACAACTTTACAGAAGAAAATTTTTTCAAATTCCAAACAGAAATTGACCGAAATCCACAAACGGGCGATTTTACAGTCAATAATAAATTTTCGGTCAAGAATTGTGTCCACCAACACACAAAATATGTGTTAATCATTTAATGCCACAAAAATACTCTTCCTCCTCATATGCTCATATATCCCAAATTTATTGTAAAAATATCACCATCAATATATTATTAAAATAATATATTTAAATGAATTATTTTATCAGAAAAAGATAAAATATTAATTTTCAACAATTGTCACATTAAAAATTTTCCATCTATATCAACATAAAATCAATATTTTCCTCATCATATAAATCAATAATTAATTATACACAAATAATATTACAGAATCACTGTACTGGCAACCAGGCCGTTCCCAAGAAAGAGAGGACTTTCCAATAAGGATCTCTTCCTTACTAGCGCGCAATTAGATGACCAAACCTCTCCTTAGACAGAACTTTCTAGACATTGTCAATAATGTTATCTAATAATATTATTCAGATAATATGAATTATTGCTCCGATAATAAAAAATACTGTGTAGTGACAATTATTAAAACAACAGTAATATAAAATATCAACGCAGCAATTATTGAATCAATAAAATAAAATACTAAACAGTAATTACTGTAATAATTATTGAGTAATGCCTTCTTACGTAAAAATCAATAATTGGTGCAATACCGTGTGCTATTGTGCAACAACGCGTATTACTGTATTTTAACCACCGGGTATTCCAACAGTGTTAACGGTAACAACTACGCCGTTATTTATAAACAACTTACTCTTATCGTTTTCTTCATCCAATCGCTTTCTGTTATGGGGCCCACAAAAGACTGCGCCGTCGTATGAATATTCTCCGACAGTAAGAATATTCCACGACCAAGCGAATATTCCCCGACAACAATGAATATTTTATAACCACTTGTGTATTTCGAAAAAAAATTCATATATCACCCTTAACTTTAACATTTATCAATTTAACAATTTACTAAATAGTAATTATAAGAAAAATTGAATACTTTTATTTCATAAAATTCGGGGTCTTACACGCTACATTGTGTAGCGGTTTTCCCTAACCCACATTTGGTTTGTCTCATTTATTATAGCAAGTGTATCCTAGTAGTAATTGGTTTGTCGCAAGTGTATCCTAGTAGCAATTGGTTTGTCCCATTTATTATAGCTGTAGTAGCAAGTGTATATACGCAAGTCTTCAAGCCGCTACATATAGTAGCGGTCCCTTTTTATTATAATTATTATTATATTATTATTATTATATTATTATTATTATTATTATTGTTATTATCAGACAACACTTTAATAATAATAATAATAATAATAATAATAATAATAATAATAATAATAATAAATTATGAGATATCTTTGATTACGGAGATAATAGCCAAATGTTATTGAAATTATAAAATTTAAAAATTAATATAAATTTTTTTAAGTTACAAAAATAAAGAATTTGAGTAATGATTGTATTTTTTTGAAAGAATTTATAATAATTAATTCTTTTTTTAAAATCTAATTTTTCAATAATCTTGAATTTTAAAATTTTTACAAGTTGATCAAAGGAATAATCTAATTTAAAATCTAATTTATTTTTACAATATTATTATTAATATTATAATAATAATATTATTATTAATTATTATTAAAGTGTTGTCTGATGATAATAATAATAATAAATATAATAATAATAATAAATATAAATATAATAATAATAATAATAAAGTCAGATTATTATTAATATTATAATTATTTAATAATAATAAAGAATGACCGCTACTACATGAAGCGGCTTAAATAAAACAAAATTCCTTGCTCTGTTTGTACTGCTACTGCTACTACTACCACATGGCTACTACTCTTGCTACTATTACTACTACGTGTACATGCTTGCAACTACTACTACTCCTCTTGTTACTATTACTACTACTTGTACTTGATGACTCAAATATATGTCAGCCGCTACTAGGTGTAGCAGTCGTATTATTTTAATATAAAATAATACTAAGCCGCTACATGTTGTTACAACTTGGTTGCTACAAACAGTGTCGTGGCAACCGGTTGCCATGGATGCATCCCCATATATATATATATATATATATATATATATATATATATATATATATATATATAGATGGTAATAGAATTTATCTAATACACAAAAAATATAACATAAGAAGCAAAAATATCACAGTTAGATTTCGAACGTAAGACCTATGGTTATTGGGCCATTAAGCTACCACTAAGTTAACTAAACTACCGCCATAACTTGTAGCGGTAGACAGTGTAGCACCTGAGCAAATGAGGGACAAATGAGTAATTTCTCATGTCGTTACAGCCTGTAGCGGCAAGGGGAAATCAATTTCAATTCGTGTCATCCAATGTTGCGATTAACGGTATAGATTATGGTTGTTAAAATAGTACCCGTGACAACCGATTGTCAAGAATGAGGGCCCATATATATATATATATATAGCCGTGTAAATTCTATTTGTGCGCTGTCTATCAAAACTGCGTCGTTTTGGCATATTTATTTTTGATTTCTAATTTGGGAGACTAAAGTAATCTAATCTACTAAAGTAAGTGTAATTACTGTCGCTATAACTTGTAGCGGTAAGACTTTTATTTTTTCAATCTCAACCATTAATTATATTGATCAATGATGGAAAACGATGGAGATAATGGTTGCTGGAATAGTACTCCTAACAACCCGTTGCCATGAATATATATATATATATATATATATATATATATATATATATATATATATATATATATAATTAATAACTTATATTCAATAATTAATAAGTCAATATATATAAATTAATTATATATATAAGTATTATTAGCTTGTTACAAATTTTGTACTTTCAAAATTTACTTGCGATAACAAGAGGCAATAACAATGGATAATATAATTTTATTATTAAAATGTGTTAGGTTCGAATTAATTTAGAATTAATGAACTATACTTTAAAATTTATTATTATTTTTCTTATTCTATTTATAATTGTAATTAGAGCATTCATTTTAAAATTAAAATTTAGAATTTCAAAAATGATGAAAAGTTATTTGAATTGTAATTTAGATTATTGATTATTGTATTTATTAAAAATAAATAAATTAACATTCATTCATTAATACTATACTTTAAAACTTATTATTTTTTTTTCTTATTCTAGCTATAGTTGTAATTAAAGTATTCATTTTAAAATTTAATATTCAAAAATGATAAAAACTTACTCAATTTAAAACATTAATCATTATATTTATTAAAAATAATAAAATTAACATTCATTTATTAATACACTTTACTTCAAAAACACACACGGAGGTTTTGATAAATGAAACTACAGACTTTTATGCTGATACCCACCCAGAAGAACTCTCTCAGCAAAATAGGACGCTCTCTCTTCTCCCCAAACTCATCTTCCTCAGTATCCCTAACCTAGCTCTCTCCCGTCCGGCTATGGGTTATATTTGCATAGTGGTTTTGAATATCCCCTTCGTCGAATTTAAATCCGTCTCGCTTTGGGTATGATTTGTATAGTGGTTTTTCATCTATTGGGTTAGATCAACTCGAAAACTTTAAATCTGTTTTGTATTATTTTGTTGAGTAGTTTATTTGGTTGGCTAAATCGCGGTTAATTGATAGTAAGCATTCGCGTAATTTGTAAAAGATTAGTGCATGGGCTGAGGTTATTGGGTATATTGGGAGTATTAGTTTGAAAATTAGGGATTTGAGTAGAATTGGTGAGGATGAGGCTTGTTTGGTATCGACTATTGAAGTTTCAGAGATGAGAGGGGTTAAATTTGGTGAGGAAAAGGAGAAGCTTTGGAAATTGAGACAGAAGAAGTTGATTAAGAGGCTTTCTGTTGTGCAGGATTTGGCTGATGGGTTGATGGCATTGACGGATATTCGAGATGGGAAAGGGCAGTTTTCCGGGCCGGTTTTGTTATCATCTGTCGGGCTTTTGTCTGCACTTATTAGTACTCACAAGAATTGGTTGTCTTGCTGATTGTGCTGACAAGTTGATCAGGTATTACTTGTTTTTAGGATGTTGCTAGTTGAATTATGATGTTGGATAGATTCTGTATGATTTGTTGCATAAAATGTGAGGGAGAAAGAGGCCCCTGAAACTTTTAATGAGAACCCAGGGAAGTTCTTGGGGTTTGCCTATTTTTTTACATTTTCCACGAATGAGTAATTCTGATATTTTCCTTTTCATTTTCGTTTTCATTTTCTTCCTTTTTTGGGCCAATGAAGTTTATCTGTTAGTTATCTAATTTCTTTTTGATCTTGATGTTGCATTTGAGTTTAGTTTCCTTTAAACTCTGTTGTTGGTATCTGACTTCTTGATGTTGCTTTAATTGTTGTATTTCTTATTGGAGCTTATGATCTTTCTATAGGCTTTATTTTACAAGAGTTCAATTAGGTTCTCCCCCAAAAGAATTCTATGTACAGATTGATACTGGAAGTGATGTCTTGTGGGTAGGTTGCAATTCCTGCAACGGTTGCCCTATATCAAGCGGACTTCAAGTAATGTCATTGTTCCATAACAATAACCTTCTTTTTTCTGTTTCAACTTTTTTTTTTTGTTTTTTTGTGAAACAAAATGAACATGCAATTTTCATAAACATGCAACTTTGTTAAACCTTGTTTCCATGGTATTTTCATAAACATGCAATTTTGGTAAACCTTGTTTCCATGGTTGGATTTGAAACAGTTGTAGCACATCACAGATTGGAGACTTAATGAAATTAGATAGGGTAGTAGATGAGATATTTGGTTTGGGGCAGCAGGGGCTTGTCTGTTATCTCACAACTATCTTCCCAGGGGATAACTCCAGATGCTTTCTCTCATTGTTTAAAAGGAGGTGAAGGTGGTGGTGGCATATTAGTTTTCGGTCAGATTGTTGAACCAAATCTTGTTTATACTCCACTTGTCCCATCACAGTATGTATTCTCTGTCAGAATGAAACGTCATGAATCTTTCTTATTGTCTCACTTAATTATTTTCATCATTTTAACATAGAAATATGAAGAAAGATCAAAATAATGTCATGTATGGGTTGGATTCATATCTATAACTTTAACAGTCTTCATACTTGGCATATACTTTTGTAATTTACATCCATATTACTGTTTCTTGTAGAGTCTCTTTTTAAGAGTTAGATCTGGAAACGTGGTTTATATTTTTATTTTTCAAGACCTTTTATAACCTAAGGTAGGTGTTTTGGGTTCTTATGTTCTGTTGCTGCAACAGTTTCTGAAACATCATAAATGTGCATATTGTTTGGCCAGTCGTTCTGTGCTTTCTAGGACCCTTTTTCTTTTCCTGGATTGATCTGTTTCTGCATCAAGACTAAGACAAAGAACAGAGACCTCTGTCAAACCCAAAACCATGATGGTTATTCTTTTAACTCATAAATAATACTCTAGAAATCAAAGCCCTCCTTTTTACTGACTTTTCTTCTGAATATTATGCTTTGCATAAGACACATTTAAAAATATTTATGTTTAATAATAATTTTTTAAATTCAAAAAAAAAAGTAGTCAAAGTCACAAAACAAGTAGGACTCTTTTTTAGACAGAGGGAGTGTAACTAGCTGGGACTTGGACTGAACCACTTCTTGTGATTTTCCAAAATCTACGTGTCTTGAATCAATTTGTGAACTGAACTAAGTTGCTTTCTTAATTGCCAGTGGTTTATGTCTTTTGAATAAAGGAGCTTTTTGCCATGTTAGTCTTGCCAAGTTGTCAATTTATATTGTTGGGAGGGTTGGACTGAAAATAAACCTTACATGCCACTTTTATAGCTGAATGTAATGATGAATTTATATCTTTAATTTACTGAGATATATGGTTTGACCATTATAATTATTCTGCAGATGATGAGGCTGAGCGGAAGAAGAAAAAGAAGATAAAATCAGTAGGGGAACAAGTGAAATTGACTCCTGGATCACATTTAGGTTATGGTTTTGAACGTGTTGATCATGTCAAAAAAACTACAACAGTTTTTAAGCCAACTACTGGTATTGCCCAACCTGAGAGATTAGATGCATCAAAAGAGAATGTTACTGTTGATCTGAAGGAGGTATACACCTTGGTTTGCTTTTAGACATTTTTAGCTTTGTTACTTTGATGTGGGTCACTTAGCCATGTAAAGTGAAATGTGTGAAGTTATGCAAGGGAAATTGATAACTTCCCTTTTTTGGCAGGATGAAAGGTTTCCTAATAGAAAGAACTCGTCTACAAAGTTGAAAGCAAAGAAAAAGATCGAGATTGAACATTTGGGATTACTGAATAAGAAAGTTAAAATATTGGGAGAAGGAATTAAGGTAATATTCTCTCTTACTACCCCCCACAACCCTCAATCCCCCACTCAAAAGGCCTAAGTATTAGAAAGGGTAAAGCTGTTCCCTACTATTCTTTGTTTTATTTATTTGCTTGTTTCTTTATGTGTACTTGGAATAGTTGGTTACCAATGATCTCCATTTGTGTTCTATACTGACATTATAGTATTCAATTTTTCTTTAAGGCAACATTGCTTCATCATGTCGATGATCTATTAAAAAGTATTGAGAAACAACTAAATGGTGCAAATGAGTTGGTTGAGGATCTGGAGATTTCTACAAGACCCATTCAGAAGGAACTTAATGAGTTGCAAGGAAAGATTAAAAGCATGGAAGAAGTAGGAGAAATTTCCCAACAGGTACAACTGTTAAAGAAGAAACTTGCATGGGCCCATGTATATGATGTAGACAATCAACTCCAGCAAGAAAGTCCAAGGATTGAAAAGCTTAAAGATCGCATACCTTATTGTCAAGACCTAATTGATCGACAACTTGTAAGTAATAAACTCCTATAAATATTATGTTATGCTTTTGGTATCAGGTCAGTTGGTTGTTCACTTGATAAAAGAACATGTTATTTTCTTTTATGTGTTTTTTAATAAAAAGAAATTTTATTAGGAATAAGAGATCACATAATAATAGAGGACCATAATATCCCCAAAAGTGAGCATAACATTGAGAACAAAAAGTGCAACCGTCTAATCCCTACGTAAATCTGAAATAGCTACTCCTCAAGCTTCCATGTTCGAGATCCAACATTATTTGCAGCAGATGTAATTTTTCCACTCTGTTAATGCGTGTTAGTCTCTCTCTTCTTTTACTATTGTTATTGTTAAATTTTTATGGAGTTTAGATATTTTTATATGGGTTTTCAAGCTCCTTGAGTTCGCCAAAATCTGTTCTATGCTCTGTGTTTTGATGCGAGTATCCTTTGATGTTCTTAAAACAGTATGATTACCTCTAGACCATTTGACCGTATAAGCATTTTCTACTAAGGATACTATTGATTCTTAACCTGCATTTACCAGGGCCAAGTAAGAGGTACCTGAAATGGCATATATTGCTAAACAATTGATTAATTTCTGACTCGTTTGTATAATTCCTTTTCTGTATGAGAAGGGGACACATGTAAATGATGGAAAAAAACATAATGTAGAAGAAAGATGGGGGCTCATTGGTGCTTCAGAATGTGATATGATTGAAGAATTAAATGAGCTATTTTCCAACAGTGCTACGAGACTGATATAAAGCTATCCATGTTTTGTAGTCTTATGTTGCTTAATTAAGAAATTCTAAGCATATTTAAGACTAGCCATGTTTTTGTGGTCTGATATGTTCTTTCATAGAAAAATTATTATGTGTACAGTTTGAGTGTAGTTAAACTTTAATTTTCCAAATCCCGCACGATTTAGATAATTTAGTGTGAGAGCCAACTAGCCAAGTTATAGTCATAAAAGAACCATTTGAGAAATTAGAGGTGGTTTTAGTTAAAGGCAATTTTAAATTGTGTCAACCAAGTTAGTTTGAAGTTATTCTTCTGGAAAATAAAAAGATCTGTGACACTTATTTATAAAAGAAGAGTTTTGACTGATGAAAGAGATATTTATGTCACAAATTAGTTACAGGCTAGACATAGTCCTGAGTTCACTAGAAATTTGGCCAGGATAAATAAATTATCAAATTAAAAAGATTAAAATATCTGACGTTGAATTGGGGGATAGATCATGTTTACTGGAGATATAGTAATATGGTGAGCATATAGGTAATTCAAATAGTTAAATATGCCTTATTATGTAGACTTGAGCTTTTATGGTGTGGTCCAACAAGATACATAAGATAATTTAACAAGATTCATCTAATGAAGGTGACTGTGAAGGGTAATGCTAATTGACTTTGTATATTTTTTAGGATAAAACTTGTTGGAGTTATATTAATACCGTGTTCTATATTCATATGCATAACTAGGTTGGAATTCGGTTGTTGAATGTGCCTGATTGTCCAAATTTAATAATTTACATGTTTGGTAGTGGGAATGGGGATCATAGATGTTGAATGAGCCTAGGATAACAACAGGAGATCTCATTGAGTATCTCACCATGCATAGTTTCTTGACCATGTGGCCATACTCATATAGCCCATTTTAGATCCCTATTCGACTGGTTAATATTAATTTTATAATTTAGAGAGAAGGCAGTATTTCATTGGATTGGATAATTGAGTTGTTTGTCCCAAAAAGAACAAATCATTGAACTTGTGCATTGGACAGAGGATCCTCTACAAGGTTGCAAATTTGTTGCCTACCCTAGTGTGGTCTTGACGACTTTAAAATTTTGCACACCTGGCATGAGGGTATATACATTACCATGATATAGTGTCAATTTCAGGTTTTATATTATGTTTTAACTTTGTTTTGGTTTACACATACTAAATTTGCATTGCCATTTTCCTTCGCTGTTTATGTAAGACCCCGAATTTTATGAAATAAAAGTATTCAATTTTTCTTATAATTACAGTAAAAGGTTAAAGTTAAAGGTGATATATGAATTTTTTTTTTCAAAATACACAAGTGGTTATACAATCTCGTGTCATCATAAGACAGGGATGTGCTCATCCACTTACTGAGTATATTTACGAGCACTACTTATATAATCTTGGTGTTTGTTTGAAGTATAATTCTCAATTAGAGACAGTGGAGATAATGATAAGTCAAGAGAAGACTCACCATTGGGAAGAATATGATAGTAACCTTCTTGTTTTTCTTTGGGGTCTATTGGGTCAACCAAGGATAATTCTGTGGCCATATGATATCTATCATAACCTAGAAGCATGGCCTCCCATGTACGAGGGTTTCCTTAAGCACTTCCCAAAGATTCTAACTTCTAAAACAGTTTTTGACTATACCTTTATGTAAGGTGTCGTTGTGACGTGCTATCCAAGGTTGGGACATGAGTCACAGTTGGTATCAGAGCCTTAAGTAAAGAGCCCCGAGCCTCTATCTGGTGACATCTTGTTGATAGGGAATGCACCGAAGCCAGACTCTCCGTAGGGGACGCCGTTCTGCGGTGGCAAGCTGATAGGTACCTTTGTGAGGTGCTGACACATGATGGTGTCCAATGTTACAGTTGGTATCAGAGCTATAAGTAAAGAGCCCCGAGCCTCTCGCTGTTGACTTCCTGTTGATGGGGGATGCACCGAAGCCAGACTCTCTGTAGGGGACGCCGTTCTACGATAATTTGTTGTATATTATCTTAGTCATAATATTCTTTACTGGGCTAGTTGAGCTCACCCTTTTACTTGTTGTTCCATTTTTCTTCTCAAGAGGTGAGAATGTAGCGATTACTAGTCGGGGTGTGGAATGATGGTTCAAGACAGTTGTTTTAGTAGTCCTCACTATTTTGTAAAATAGTGTATCAATAAGTATAATGAGTTCTTAATTGAGTATGAATACTGTCTAGATGACAATATTTGTATTTAAACTCACAGTATATGTGTTGTCATATTTTGCACGACAATTGTAATAATAAAGTTGTAGTTATTTTCTGTACCATGTATTTGCGGACTCAGAATGGGTTGGATGGATTGGATCTATTTTGGGGGCGTCACAGTTGGTATCAGAGCTTAGGGATATGATCTTTGGCGGAGATCGGGGAATAGGACTAGGAGGGGAGAGACGAGTAAATCCTTCGCTAGTGTGTCCTACCTAAGCTTATTTGTTGGTCAGTCATAATATCAGGATATTATGTGATATTTTAATTTGTTCAATTAACCTTTGTTTTGAAGTTGTATTCTAGAATGATATCTGAAATACAGGAGATGAGCAATGGAGAAATCATGATGACGGGGTGATAGAATCTTAAATTGAAGCAAGGTATTCTCAACTTTTCGAAATACCAGGTACGTAAATTTCGAGGACGAAATTTCATAAGGAGGGGAGATTGTAAGACCCCGAATTATATGAAATAAAAGTATTCAATTTTTCTATTTAGTAAATGGTTAAATTGATAAAAGTTTAAAGTTAAGGGTGATATGTGAATTTTTTTTCAAAATACGCAAGTGGTTATAAAATATTCATTGTTGTCGGGAAATATTTGTTTGGTCGTGGAATATTCTTACTGTCGGGGAATATTCATACGACGGCGCAGCCTTTTGTGGGCCCCATAACGGAAAGCGATTGGATGAAGAAAACGACAAAAATAAGTTATTTATAAATAACGGCGTAGTTGTTACCGTTAATACTGTTGGAATACCCGGTGGTTAAAACACAGTAATACGCGTTGTTGCACAGTAGCACACGGTATTGCACCAATTATTGATTCTTACGTAAGAAGGCACTACTCAATAATGGTTACAGTAATTACTGTTCAGTATTTTATTTTATTGATAATTGCTGCGTTGATATTTTATATTACTGTTGTTTTAATAATTGTCACTACACAGTATTTTCTATTATCGGAGCAATAATTCATATTATCTGAATAATATTATTAGATAACATTATTGGCAATGTCTAGAAAGTTCTGTCTAAGGAGAGGTTTGGTCATCTAATTGCGCGCCAGTAAGGAGAGATCCTTATTGGAAAGCCCCCTCTTTCCTGGGAACGGCCTGGTTGCCAGTACTGTGATTCTGTAATATTATTTATGTATAATTAATTATTAATTTATATGATGAGAAAAATATTGATTTTATGTGGATATAGATGGAGAAATTTTTTAAATGTGACAATTGTTGAAAATTAGTCTTTTTCTGATAAAATAATTCATTTAAATATATTATTTTAATAATAAATTAATGGTGATATTTTTACAATGAATGTGGGATATATGAATAAATGAGGAGGAAGAGTATTTTTGTTGGATTAAATGTTTAACACTTGTTTTGTGTATTGGTGGACACAATTCTTGACCGAAAATTTATTATTGACTGTAAAATCGTCCGTTTGTGGATTTCGGTCAATTTCTGTTTGGAATTTAGAAAAACTTTCTTCTGCAAAGTTGTAGAGAATTGAATTTCCTATAAAAACTCGCGAGATTCGAATTTTCTGATAAAAGGACTATTTATTATGAATTATTAAAGTTCTGAAGTTCAGAAATAATTAATTTTTGGAAGTTTTAATTATTATTTTAAAGAAAAATGTTTTTTTTCAATTGGGGGGCATGTGTTAAATGGTTGAAATCAGCTGGTGGTGTGCTTAGGAATTTTGTTTATAAATAATATTATTATATTCAATTTTCTGCTTTGGTGTTCTAAGTATTTTCCTAAAAATAGGGTGCTTAGGTTAGAATTAAAAATCACACCAGAAATACAAGTTTCTCTCTATTTCTCTCTCTATATCGAGCGTATTCTTGTGAGTATTTGATACTTTGAGTGTTGCTATACGGTGCAAGTTCAAGTCATAACATATATCCAGTGTTTCAACTAGAAGTACTGTTTTTGCTGAGGTAAGGGATGTTATTTCTTCTTAAATGATATTATTTTCTTCAATATCATTATGCCGAAGTATTGATCTGAACTTTTTATCAAATTTGGAACTTTTCATGTCGGGGTTGCTATTCACGAGTTACTATTCATGAGTTACTATTCACGAGTTACTATTCATCGAAAAATGAAATTTTCTTCTTTTTGTCCAAATATCTATTCTGGATACTAGATTTGATTGTATCCATGTTTTGATCATTCTTGAATTTTACTTCACTATGATTATTTATGAGGTATTTTTGGACATGGAATAGCTGAAATACGAATCCTTAATATTTATTATTTTGTTTCACTGGATTCGTTTCCTTTAAAATATTTTTCATCATCCTCAGTCCTAAATGATGATATAATTGAATATCTTTGGCCTGTAGTGCAAAGATTAATGATTTCTGATGAATATCTTTGGCCCGTAGTGCAAAGATGAACAGGTGTTGAGATGAACATGATCGATTGGTGATACAAATGAATATCTTTGGCCTGTAGTGCAAAGATGAATATTTGATTAAAGATGGTAATTGATTGTTGTTACAGGGATAAAATATTGATGATGAACTTTTAAATCTTAGAAGATAGTAGAACTCATTCTCTACTTGACTCTTCTAATGGTTTGCTGTTCCCGCTGCAGTTATTGATTTAAAACTTGTTGTCTATTGTATTCTATTAGATTTTTCCCTGTTGAAGACTAACGATAATTTGTTGTATATTATCTTAGTCATAATATTCTTTACTGGGCTAGTTGAGCTCACCCTTTTCCTTATTGTTCCATTTTTCTTCTCAGGAGGCGAGAATGTAGCGAGTACTAGTCGGGGTGTGGAATGATGGTTCAAGACAGTTGTTTTAGTAGTCCTCACTATTTTGTAAAATAGTGTATCAATAAGTATAATGAGTTCTTAATTGAGTATGAATACTATCTAGATGACAATATTTGTATTTAAACTCACAGCATATGTGTTGTTGTATTTTGCACGACAATTGTAATAATAAAGTTGTAGTTATTTTCTGTACCATGTATTTGGCGACTCAGAATGGGTTGGATGGATTGGACCTATTTTGGGGGCGTGACGCCCCCAAAATAGGTCCAATCCATCCAACCCATTCTGAGTCGCCAAATACATGGTACAGAAAATAACTACAACTTTATTATTACAATTGTCGTGCAAAATACAACAACACATATGCTGTGAGTTTGGATACAAATATATACCAACTGTGACTCATGTCCCAACTTTGGATAGCACGTCACAATGACACCTTACATAAAGGTATAGTCAAAAACTGTTTTAGAAATTAAAATATTTGGGAAGTGCTCAAGAAAACCCTCGTACATGGGAGGCCATGCTTCTAGGTTATGATAGATATCATATGGCTACAGAATTATCCTTGGTTGACCCAATAGACCCCAAAGAAAAATGAGAAGATTACTATCATGTTCTTCCCAATGGTGAGTCTTCTCTTGACATATCATTATCTCCACTGTCTCTAACTGAGAATTATACTTCAAACAAATAGCAAGATTATATAGGTAGTGCTCGTAGATATACTTGGCAAGTGGATGTGTACAACCATGTCTTATGATGACACGAGATTGTGTGTCGTTAGACATCTTGTATGATAGTGGCAAAACACCCTTCCAACGTTGGGTTCGCTTCACCCTAGATGATTCACCAAATATAACTACTAAATGATGACCACCGTTCTATTCCCCTGTTACCCTCGCTCGACCCAGCTACACTCTTATTACCTGAAAGGAATTGTGAAACAAAAGGGTGAGCATAACTAGCTCAGTAAAGAATATCTTGACTAAAGATAATTAAATTATCGATAGCATTCAACAGAATTAAATCAGAGATTTAGAACATATGGTAGATGATAAAATTTTTCAACCATAGTTACAGCGAAACGAGCAATCCATTAGAAGAGTTAAATAGACTATAAAGTCTATTATCTTCTCCACGTTAAAAGTCCACCAACAATGTTTTAACCCTGTAACATCAATCAACAGTTCCTGTCCACAATCATGTGAATAACTCATAATCATAATTATGGTTCTAAATTCCTTTTCGCATTTAGGACGAGGATAATTTTCATCACCTGTCTTTACCTGAAACATCAAAGATCATGGTTATACCAAATCACAGTTCCTGTTCATAATCATACTAATAAATTCATCTTTGCACTACGGGCCAAAGATATTCATCAACAGTTCATCTTTGCACTACAGGCCAAAGATATTCAACAACAGGTCATCTTTGCACTACAGGCCAAAGATATTCATATCTCAAAGAAATACATAATCATTTCAGAATTTATATAAACCATAATTATAACCATGTTAATCAATTCACTTTTGCACTTAAGCTAAAGATATTCAATTATAAATTCAATGGTCATGATCATACCAGTCACAATTCAACTTTTCACTACTGGCCAAAGAGAACCCTAGTCATGATCATACCAATAATCTACCCATCTTTACACTCCAGTGAAAGAGAATTTCAACATCAGGGTTATAAAAATGTTATATATGATAATAAAATCAATATAATCAATACATAGTTTTAATCTCCAGAGTAATATTCATAAATCAACTATAACTTGGTTAGAAAAAGAAACCAATTTTGTAGTGAATAGTACCCATAAATAGTAACTCGTGAATAGTAACTTATGAATAGTAACTCATGAATAGTAACCTATCGTGAATAGTAACTCATGAATAGCAACTCATGAATAGTAATTCGTGAATAGTAACTCGTGAATAGTAACCCCGACATGAAAAGATAAGAATTTCACAAGAAAAATCTTACCAATATTCCGGTATAATGATATTGAAAGAAATAATATCATTTTAAAAAAAATAACATCCCTTATTATCCCTTACTATCCCTCACATAGTAACGAAAATATCCCTTACCTCAAAAGAGCAGTACTCGCTGAACGAACTTGTACCGTATAGCAACACTAAAGATATCAAAATACTCACAAGAATACACTCGATAATATAGAGAGAGAAATAGAGAGAAAACTTCAGTTTCTGGTGTGATTTTCAATTCTAACCTAAGCACCCTATTTATAGGAAAATGTTTAGAACACCAAAGTAGAAAATTGAATATAATAATAATATATTTAACAAATTTTCCTTAGCCCACCTTTGAAAATCTAATTCAGCCATCAACATGTGCAAGTGGGGCCCAACAAAGTGTAAAAAACGTTTTTGTTAATAAAAATAAATAAAACTTCCAAAAATCAATTATTTCGGAACTTCGGAACTTTAATAATTCATAATAAATAGCCCTTTTATCAGAAAATTCGAATCTTGCAACTTTTTATAGGAAATTCAATTCTCTACAACTTTGCAGAAGAAAGTTTTTCCAAATTCCAAACAGAAATTGACCAAAATCCACAAACGGACGATTTTACAGTCTATAATAAATTTTCGGTCAAGAATTGTGTCCACCAACACACAAAACATGTGTTAAACATTTAATCCAACAAAAATACTCTTCCTCCTCATTTATTCATATATCCCACATTCATTGTAAAAATATCACCATTAATATATTATTAAAATAATATATTTAAATGAATTATTTTATCAGAAAAAGATAAAATATTAATTTTTAACAATTGTCACATTAAAAAAAAATTCCGTCTATATCCACATAAAATCAATATTTTTCTCATCATATAAATCAATAATTAATTATTCACAAATAATATTACAGAATCATATTACTGACAACCAGGCCGTTCCCAGGAAAAAGGGGGCTTTCTAATAAGGATCTCTTCCATACTGGCGCGCAATTAGATGACCAAACCTCTCCTTAGACAGAACTTTCTAGGCATTGCCAATAATTTTATATAATAATATTATTCAGATAATATGAATTATTGCTCCGATAATAGAAAATACAGTGTAGTGACAATTATTAAAATAACAGTAATATAAAATATCAACGCAGCAATTATTGAATCAATAAAATAAAATACTGAACAGTAATTACTGTAGCAATTATTGAGTAATGCCTTCTTACGTAAAAATCAATAATTGGTGCAATACCGTGTGCTACTGTGCAACAACGGGTATTACTGTGTTTTAACCACCAGGTATTCCAACAGTGTTAACGGTAACAACTACGCCGTTATTTATAAACAACTTACTCTTGTCATTTTTTTCATCCAATCGCTTTCCGTTATGGGGCCCACAAAAGACTGCGCCGTCGTACGAATATTCTCCGACAGTAAGAATATTCCACGACCAAGCGAATATTCCCCGACAACAATGAATATTTTATAACCACTTGTGTATTTTGAAAAAAAAATTCATATATCACCCTTAACTTTAACATTTATCAATTTAACCATTTACTAAATAATAATTATAAGAAAAATTGAATACTTTTATTTCATAAAATTCGTGGTCTTACAATCTCCCCTCCTTATAAAATTTCGTCCTCGAAATTTACTTACCTGGTATTTCAAAGAGTTGAGAATACCTTGCTTTCATTTCAGATTCCATCTTTCCTGTCATCATAATTTCTTCATTGCTCATCTCCTGTATTTCAGATATCATTATAGAATACAGCTTCAAAACAAAGGTTAATTGAACAAATTAACATATCACATAATATCCCGATATTATGACTGACCAACAAATATGCTTAGGTAGGACACACTAGCGAAGGATTTACTCGTCTCTCCCCTCCTAGTACTATTCCCCGATCTCCGCCAGAGATCATATCCCTAAGCTCTGATACCAACTGTGACGCCCCCAAAACAGGTCCATTCCATCCAACCTATTTTGAGTCGCCAAATACATGGTACAGAAAACAACTAAAACTTTATTACAACAATTGTCGTGCAAAATACAACAACACATATGCTATGAGTTTGGATACAAATATATACCAACTGTGACTCATGTCCCAACTTTGGATAGCACGTCACAATGACACCTTACGTAAAGGTATAGTCAAAAATTGTTTTAGATATTAAAATCTTTGGGAAGTGCTCAAGGAAACCCTCGTACATGGGAGGCCATGCTTCTAGGTTATGATAGATATCATATGGCTACAGAATTATCCTTGGTTGACCCAATAGACCCCAAAGAAAAATGAGAAGATTACTATCATATTCTTTCCAATGGTGAGTCTTCTCTTGACATATCATTATCTCCACTGTCTCTAACTGAGAATTATACTTCAAACAAACAGCAAGATTATATAGGTAGTGCTCGTAGATATACTTGGCAAGTGGATGTGTACAACCATGTCTTATGATGACACGAGATTGTGTGTCGTTAGACATCTTGTATGATAGTGGCAAAACACCCTTCCAACGTTGGGTTCGCTTCACCCTAGATGATTCACCAAATATAACTACTAAATGATGACCACTGTTCTATTCTCCTGTTACCCTCGCTCGACCCAGCTACACTCTTATTACCTAAAAGGAATTGTGAAGCAAAAGGGTGAGCATAACTAGCTCAGTAGAGAATATCATGACTAAAGATAATTAAATTATCAATAGCATTCAACAGAATTAAATTAGAGATTTAGAACATATGGTAGATGATAAAATTTTTCAACCATAGTTACAGCGAAACGAGCAATCCATTAGAAGATTCAAATAGACTATAAAGTCTATTATCTTCTCCACGTTAAAAGTCCACCAACAATGTTTTAACCCTGTAACATCAATCACCAGTTCCTGTCCACAATCATGTGAATAACTCATAATCATAATTATGGTTCTAAATTCCTTTTCGCATTCAGGACGAGGATAATTTTCATCACCTGTCTTTACCTGAAACATCAAAGATCATGGTTATACCAAATCACAGTTCCTGTTCATAATCATACTAATAAATTCATCTTTGCACTACGGGTCAAAGATATTCATCAACAGTTCATCTTTGCACTACAGGCCAAAGATATTCAACAACAGGTCATCTTTGCACTACAGGCCAAAGATATTCATATCTCAAAGAAATACATAATCATTTCAGAATTTATATAAACCATAATTATAACCATGTTAATCAATTCACTTTTGCACTTAAGCTAAAGATATTCAATTATAAATTCAATGGTCATGATCATACCAGTCACAATTCAACTTTTCACTACTGGCCAAAGAGAACCCTAGTCATGATCATACCAATAATCTACCCATCTTTACACTCCAGTGAAAGAGAATTTCAACATCAGGGTTATAAAAATGTTATATATGATAATAAAATCAATATAATCAATACATAGTTTTAATCTCCAGAGTAATATTCATAAATCAACTATAATTTGGTTAGAAAAAGAAACCAATTTTGTAGTGAATAGTACCCGTAAATAGTAACTCGTGAATAGTAACTCATGAATAGTAACTCATGAATAGTAACCCATCGTGAATAGTAACTCGTGAATAGTAACTCGTGAATAGTAACTCATGAATAGTAACCCCGACATGAAAAGATAAGAATTTCACAAGAAAAATCTTACCAATATTTCGGTATAATGATATTGAAAGAAATAATATCATTTTAAAAAAAATAACATCCCTTATTATCCCTTACTATCCCTCACATAGTAACGACAATATCCCTTACCTCAAAAGAGCAGTACTCGCTGAACGAACTTGCACCGTATAGCAACACTCAAGATATCAAAATACTCACAAGAATACACTCGATAATATAGAGAGAGAAATAGAGAGAAAACTTCAGTTTCTGGTGTGATTTTCAATTCTAACCTAAACACCCTATTTATAGGAAAATGCTTAGAACACCAAAGTAGAAAATTGAATATAATAATAATATATTTAACAAATTTTCCTTAGCCCACATTTGGAAATCTGGATTCAGCCATCAACATGTGCAAGTGGGGCCCACCAAAGTGTAAAAAACATTTTTGTTAATAAAAATAAATAAAACTTCCAAAAATCAATTATTTCGGAACTTCGGAACTTCAATAATTCATAATAAATAGCCTTTTTATCAGAAAATTCGAATCTCGCAACTTTTTATAGAAAATTCAATTCTCTACAACTTTGCAGAAGAAAGTTTTCCAAATTCCAAACAGAAATTGACCAAAATCCACAAACGGACGATTTTACAGTCTATAATAAATTTTCGGTCAAGAATTGTGTCCACCAACACACAAAACATGTGTTAAACATTTATTCCAACAAAAATACTCTTCCTCCTCATTTATTCATATATTCCACATTCATTGTAAAAATATCACCATTAATATATTATTAAAATAATATATTTAAATGAATTATTTTATCAGAAAAAGATAAAATATTAATTTTCAACAATTGTCACATTAAAATATTTTTCCTGTCTATATCCACATAAAATCAATATTTTCCTCATCATATAAATCAATAATTAATTATTCTCAAATAATATTACAGAATCATATTACTGACAACCAGGCAGTTTCCAGAAAAGAGGGGGCTTTCCAATAAGGATCTCTTCCATACTGGCGCGCAATTAGATGACCAAACCTCTCCTTAGACAGAACTTTCTAGGCATTGCCAATAATTTTATCTAATAATATTATTCAGATAATATGAATTATTGCTCCGATAATAGAAAATACAGTGTAGTGACAATTATTAAAATAACAGTAATATAAAATATCAACGCAGCAATTATTGAATCAATAAAATAAAATACTGAACGGTAATTACTGTAGCAATTATTGAGTAATGCCTTCTTACGTAAAAATTAATAGTTGGTGCAATACCGTGTGCTACTGTGCAACAACGGGTATTACTGTGTTTTAACCACCGGGTATTCCAACAGTGTTAACGGTAACAACTACGCCGTTATTTATAAACAACTTACTCTTGTCGTTTTCTTCATCCAATCGCTTTCCGTTATGAGGCCCACAAAAGACTGCGCCGTCATACGAATATTCTCCGACAGTAAGAATATTCTACGACCAAGCGAATATTCCCCGACAACAATGAATATTTTATAACCACTTATGTATTTCGAAAAAAAAATTCATATATCACCCTTAACTTTAACATTTATCAATTTAACCATTTACTAAATAATAATTATAAGAAAAATTGAATACTTTTATTTCATAAAATTCGGGGTCTTACAATAACTGTAACGCCCCCAAAATAGGTCCATTCCATCCAAACCATTTTGAGTCGCCAAATACATGGTACAGATAACAACTACAACTTTATTACAACAATTGTCGTGCAAAATACAACAACTCATATGCTATGAGTTTGGGTACAAATATATACCAACTGTGACTCATGTCCCAACCTTGGATAGCACGTCACAATGACACATTACATAAAGGTATAGTCAAAAACTGCTTTAGAAATTAGAATCTTTGGGAAGTACTCAAGGAAATCCTCGTACATGGGAGGCCATGCTTCTAGGTTATGATAGATATCATATGGCCACAGAATTATCATTGGTTGACCCAATAGACCCCAAAGAAAAACGAGAAGGTTACTATCATATTCTTCCCAATGGTGAGTCTTCTCATGACTTATCATTATATCCACTGTCTCTAATTGAGAATTATACTTCAAACAAACACCAAGATTATATAGGTAGTGCTCGTAAATATACTCAGCAAGTGAATGAGCACATCCCTGTCTTATGATGACACGAGATTGTATATCATTAGACATCTTGTATGATAGTGGTAAAACACCATTCCAACGTTGGGTTCGCCTCACCCTAGATGATTCACCAAATATAACTACTAAATGATGACCACCGTTCTATTCTCCTGTTACCCCCGCTCGACCCAGCTACACTCTTATTACTTGAAAGGAATTGTGAAACAGAAGGGTGTGCACAACTAGCCCAGTAAAGAATATCATGACTAAAGATAAATAAGTTATCAATAGCCTTCAACAGAATTAAATCAGAGATTTAGAACATATGGTAGATGATAAAAATTTCAACCATAGTTGCAGCGGAACGAACAATCCATTAGAAGAGTCAAATAGACTATAAAGTCTATTATCTTCTCTATGTTAAAAGTCCACCAACAATGTTTTATCCCTGTAACATCAATCAACAATTCCTGTCCACAATCACATGTATAACTCATAATCATAATTGTTGTTCTAAATTTCTCTTCTCATCTAGAACAAAGATAATTTTCATCACTTGTCTTTACCTGAAACATCAAAGATCATGGTTATACCAAATCACAGTTCATGTTCATAATTATTCTAATAATTTCATCTTTGCACTACGGGCCAAAGATATTCATCAACAACTCATCTTTGCACTACAGGCCAAAGATATTCCTCAACGGCTCATATTTACACTACAAGCCAAATATATTATTATTTCAAAGAAATATATAATTATTTTAGAATTTATATAACCAATAATTATAACCACATTGATCATTTCACCTTTACACTTAAGCTAAAGATATTCAATTATAAATTCAATAGTCATGATCATACCAGTCAACAATTCAACTTTGCACTACTGGCCAAAGAGAACTCTAGTCATGATCATACCAAAAATCTACCCATCTTTACACTCAAGTCAAAGAGAAATATCATCATTAGGGTTATAAAAATGTTATATATGATAATAAAAAAAATAATATGATCAACATATAGTTTTAATCTCAAGAGTAATATTCATAAATCAACTATAATTTGGTTAGAAAAAGAAACCAATTTTGTCATGAATAGTAACCCATGAATAGTAACCCATGAATAGTAACTCATGAATAGTAACTCATGAATAGTAACTCGTGAATAGTAACTCATGAATAGTAATCTCGACATGAAAAGATAAGAATTTCACAAGAAAAATCTTACCAATATTCCGGTATAATGATATTGAAAGAAATAATATCATTTTTAAAAAAAAAAAATAACATCCCTTATTATCTCTTACTATCCCTTACAATCCCTTACGACAATATTCCTTACGACAATATCCCTTACGACAATATCCCTTACCTCAAAAGAGCAGTACTCCTGACTGGAATAACGCTGAACGAACTTGCACCGTATAGCAACACTCAAGATATCAAAATACTCACAAGAATACACTCGATAATATAGAGAGAGAAATAGAGAGAAACTTTAGTTTCTGGTGTGGTTTTCAATTCTAACCTAAGCACCCTATTTATAAGAAAATGCTTAGAACACCAAAGCAGAAAATTGAATATAATAATATTATATTTACAAAATTGTCAAGTCCACCTTGAAAGATCTGAATTCAGCCCATTCTTATCACATGTTAGCCCACTTAAATGCCAAAAAACGTTTTTCTTCAAAATAATAAATAAAACTTCCAGAAATCAATTATTTCAGAACTTTATAACTTCAATAATTCATAATAAATAGCACTTTTATCGAAAAATTCGAATCTCGCGAGTTTTTATAAGAAATTCAATTCTCTACAACTTTGCAGAAGAAAGTTTTTCTAAATTCCAAACAGAAATTGACCGAAATAAAAGTATTCAATTTTTTTTATAATTACTATTTAGTAAATGGTTAAATTGATAAATGTTGAAGTTAAGGGTGATAAATGAATTTTTTTTTTCGAAATACACAAGTGGTTATAAAATATTCATTGTTGTCGGGGAATATTCGCTTGGTCGTGGAATATTCTTACTGTCGGAGAATATTCGTACGACGGCGCAGCCTTTTGTGGGCCCCATAACGGAAAGCGATTGGATGAAGAAAACGACAAGAGTAAGTTGTTTATAAATAACGGCGTAGTTATTACCGTTAATACTGTTGGAATACCCAATGGTTAAAACACAGTAATACGCGTTGTTACACAGTAGCACACGGTATTGCACCAATTATTGACTCTTACGTAAGAAGGCACTACTCAATAATGGTTAAAGTAATTACTGTTCAGTATTTTATTGATTCCATAATTGCTACGTGGATATTTTATATTACTGTTATTTCAATAATTGTCACTACACAGTATTTTCCATTATCGGAGCAATAATTCATATTATCTGAATAATATTATTAGATAATATTATTGGCAATGTCTAGAAAGTTCTGTCTAAGGAGAGGTTTGGTCACCTAATTGCGCGCCAGTAAGGAGAAATCCTTATTAGAAAGCCCCCTTTTTCCTGGGAATGGCCTGGTTGCCAGTACTGTGATTCTGTAATATTATTTGTGTATAATTAATTATTGATTTATATGATGAGAAAAATATTGATTTTATGTGGATATAGATGGAAAAAAAAAATTTAATGTGACAATTGTTAAAAATTAATATTTTATCTTTTTCTGATAAAATAATTCATTTAAATATATTATTTTAATAATATATTGATGGTGATATTTTTACAATGAATGTGGGATATATGAGTATATGAGGAGGAAGAGTATTTTTGTGGCATTAAATGATTAACACATGTTTTGTGTGTTGGTGGACACAATTCTTGACCGAAAATTTATTATTGACTGTAAAATCGCCCGTTTGTGGATTTCGATCAATTTTTGTTTGGAATTTAGAAAAACTTTCTTCTGCAAAGTTGTAGAGAATTGAATTTCCTATAAAAATTCGCAAGATTCGAATTTTCTGATCAAAGGGCTATTTATTATGAATTATTGAGGTTTCGAAGTTCCGAAATAATTAATTTTTGGGAGTTTAAGTTAATTATTTTGAGAAAAACATTTTTTTTTGAGATGGTGGAGCCCACTGGTTGTTAAAATGTGCTGAATTCAAATCTTCAAAGATGAGCTTAAAAATTTATATATATATATATATACATATATATATATATATATATATATTAATATTATATTAAATTTTCTGCTTTGGTGTTCTAAGCAATTTCCTATAAATAGGGTGCTTAGGTTAGAATTGAAAATCATACCAGAAACTGAAGTTTTCTCTCTATTTCTCTCTCGATATATTGAGCGTATTCTTGTGAGTATTTTGATACTTTGAGTGTTGCTATACGGTGCAAGTTCGTTCAGCGTTATTCCAGTCAGAAGTACTGCTCTTTTGAGGTAAGGGATTTTAAGGGTTGTTATGTTTTTCAATTTCGTAATTTTTCGGACCTTTAAAAATTCTGGAAAAATTTGAGATGATATTTTGATGAGTTTTATTGATTGTGTCCAAAAATAGCGATTTTTGGATGTATGGATTAAGAGTTGTGGATTTTATGAGAAAATACTATTTTAAAAGTAACCGCTTATAATTCTTTGTGGTTAACTCCAAAATTGATAAAATTTTTATTGGGAGTACATGTATATGATAGAAGTATACTCTGTGAATTTCAGAATTTTTAGATAAAAGTACAATTTTTGATAAATGTCTAAATATTCGGCTGTTTTGGCCATATGAAAAATAGTAAATGACTTTTAAAAATTCTGAGAAAAATATATATTCACTATGGGACTATATTATGCTAAATCCCAAAAAAGAAATATTTTTGGAACTGATTTGGTATTTTTCATGAAAATAGTCTAGTTATGAGTAAATGAATTAAATATGTTTTGTGAAGTAAGAAAATTAGAAAATAGGATTTTATGGCTTGAGAATCCTATATGAGGTATATGCAAATTTTTGATGAGGGTTTTAGGTTATTGATGATGAAATTTTATGAGTTTGACATTTTAAGATGATTAAATGCATTATTTAGTAAGGTGTAAACAATTAAAATAAATTGTTTATAAGTTTAAGAAATGTTATTCTTCCAATATCATTATACCGAAATATTGGTATGTATTTTATTGTGGAATTTCTACCTTTTTGAGTCGGGGTTACTATTCACGAGTTAGTATTCATTAGTTACTATTCACGAGTTACTAATCACGAGTTACTATTCACGGGTACTATTCATGACAAAATTGGTTTCTTCTTCTAACCAAATTATAGTTGATTTATGAATATTACTCTGGAGATTAAAACTATATGTTGATCATATTATTTTTTTATTATCATATATAACATTTTTATAACCCTAATGATGATATTTCTCTTTGACTTGAGTATAAAGATGGGTAGATTTTTGGTACGATCATGACTATGGGTTCTCTTTGGCCAGTAGTGCAAAGTTGAATTTTGACTGGTATGATCATGACCATTGAATTTATAATTGAATATCTTTATCTTAAGTGCAAATGTGAAATGATCAACATGGTTATAATTATTGGTTATATAAATTCTGAAATGATTATATATTTTTTTGAGATAATAATATATTTGGCCTGTAGTGCAAATATGAACTATTGAGGAATATCTTTGGCCTGTAGTGCAAAGATGAGTTGTTGATGAATATCTTTGGTCGTAGTGCAAAGATGACTTGTTGTTGAATATCTTTGGCATGTAGTGTAAAGATGAACTGTTGATGAATATCTTTGGCCCGTGGTGCAAAGATGAATTTATTAGTATGATTATGAACAGGAACTGTGATTTGGTATAACCATGATCTTTGATGTTTCAGGTAAAGACAGGTGATGAAAATTATCTTCGTCTTGGATACGAAATTTAGAATCACAATTATGATTATGAATTATTCATATGATTGTGGAAAGGAACTGTTGATTGATGTTACAGGGATAAAACATTGTTGGTGGACTTTTAACGTGGAGAAGATAATAGACTTTATAGTCTATTTGACTCTTCTAATGGATTGCTCGTTTCGCTGTAACTATGGTTGAAAAATTTTATCATCTACCATATGTTCTAAATCTCTGATTTAATTCTGTTGAATGCTATTGATAATTTAATTATCTTTAGTCATGATATTCTTTACTGAGCTAGTTGTGCTCACCCTTCTGTTTTACAATTCCTTTCAGGTAATAAGAGTGTAGCTGGGTCGAGCGGGGGTAACAAGGGAATAGAACGGTGGTCTATAGATATTGAGGGTGAGGTGAATTTAACTTGGAAGGGTGTTTTGCCACTATCTTACAGGATATATAATGACATACAACCTCGTGTCATCATAAGACAAGGTTGTGCTCATCCACTTGCTGAGTATATCTACCAGCACTACCTATATAATCTTGGTGTTTGTTTGAAGTATAATTCTCAGTTAGAGACAGTGGAGATAATGATATGTCAAGAGAAGACTCGCCATTGGGAAGAATATGATAGTAATCTTCTCATTTTTCTTTGGGGTCTATTGGGTCAACCAAGGATAATTCTGTGGCCATATGATGTCTATCATAACCTAGAAGCACGGCCTCCCATGTACGAAGGTTTCCTTGAGCACTTCCCAAATATTCTAATTTCTAAAACAGTTTTCGACTATACTTTTATGTAAGGTGTCATTATGAGGTGCTGTCCACGGTTGGGACATGAGTCACAGTTGATATATATTTGTATCCAAACTCACAACATATGTGTTGTTGTATTTTGCACGACAATTATTGTAATAAAGTTGTAGTTGTTTTCTGTACCATGTATTTGGCAACTCAGAATGGGTTGGATGGAATGGACCTGTTTTGGGGGCGTTACATTTGCTCAATCTAACCCATTTTGAGTCGCCAAATACATGGTACATATAACAACTACAACTTTATTACAACAATTGTCGTGCAAAATACAACAACACATATGCTATGAGTTTGGATACAAATATATACCAACTGTGACTCATGTCCTAACCTTGGATAGCACGTCACAATGACACCTTACTTAAAGGTACAATCAAAAACTGTTTTAGAAATTAAAACCTTTGGAAAGTGCTCAAAGAAACCTTCGTACATGGGAGGCCATGCTTCTAGGTTATGATAGATATCATATGGCCACAGAATTATCCTTGGTTGACCCAATAGACCCAAAAAAAAACGAGAAGATTACTATCATATTCTTCCCAATGGCGAGTCTTCTCTTGACATATCGTTATCTCCATTGTCTCCAATTGGGAATTATACTCCAAACAAACACCAAGATTATATAGGTAGTGCTTGTAAATATACTCAACAAGTGGATAAGCACAACCCTGTCTTATAATGACACGAGGTTGTATGTCATTAGACATCTTGTATGATAGTGCCAAAACACCCTTCCAAGTTAAGTTCACCTCACCTTCAACAGCTATAGACCACCGTTCTATTCCCCGGTTATCCCCCGCTTGACCCAGCTACACTTTATTACCTGAAAGGAATTGTGAAACAGAAGGGTGAGCACAACTAGCTCAGTAAAGAATATCATGACTAAAGATAATTAAATTATCAATAGCCTTCAACATAATTAAATCAGAGATTTAGAACATATGGTAGATGATAAAATTTTTCAACCATAGTTACAGCGGAACGAGCAATCCATTAGAAGAGTCAAATAGACTACAAAGTCTATTATCTTCTCCATGTTAAAAGTCCACCAACAATGTTTTATCCCTGTAACATCAATCAACAGTTCCTTTCCACAATCATATGAATAATTCATAATCATAATTGTGATTCTAAATTTCGCATCCAAGGAAGATAATTTTCATCACCTGTCTTTACCTGAAACATCAAAGATCATGGTTATACCAAATCACAGTTCCTGTTCATAATCATACTAATAAATTCATCTTTGCACCACGGGCCAAAGATATTCATCAACAGTTCATCTTTGCACTACAGGCCAAAGATATTCCTCAACAGCTCATATTTGCACTACAAGCCAAATATATTATTATCTCAAGGAAATATATAATCATTTCAGAATTTATATAACCAATAATTATAACCACGTTGATCATTTCACCTTTGCACTTAAGCTAAAGATATTCAATTATAAATTCAATGGTCATGATCATACCAGTCAACAATTCAACTTTGCACTACTGGCCAAAGAGAACTCATAGTCATGATCGTACCAAAAATCTACCCATCTTTACACTCAAGTCAAAGAGAAATATCATCATTAGGGTTATAAAAATGTTATATATGATAAAAAAATAATATGATCAATATATAGTTCTAATCTCAAGAGTAATATTCATAAATCAACTATAATTTGGTTAGAAAAAAAAACTAATTTTGTCATGAATAGTAACCCGTGAATAGTAACTCGTGAATAGTAACTCATAAATAGTAACTCATGAATAGTAACTCGTGAATAGTAATTCGTGAATAATAACTCGTGAATAGTAACTCATGAATAGTAACTCGTAAATAGTAACTCATGAATTACCTCATGAATAGTAACTCATGAATAGTAACCCCGACATGAAAAGATAAGAATTTTACAAGAAAAATCTTACCAATATTTCGGTATAATGATATTGAAAGAAATAATATCATTGATAAAAAAAAATAACATCCCTTACTATCCTTTACCTCAAAAGAGCAGTACTCCTGACTGGAATAACGCTGAACGAACTTGCTCCGTATAGCAACACTCAAGATATCAAAATACTCACAAGAATACACTCGATAATATAGAGAGAGAAATAGAGAGAAAACTTCAGTTTTTGGTGTGATTTTCAATTCTAACCTAAGCACCCTATTTATAGGAAAATACTTAGAATACCAAAGCAGAAAATTTAATAAAATAATAATATAATTATAAATTTTCCTTAGCCCACCTTTAAAAATCTGGATTCAGCCATCAACATGTGCAAGTGGGGCCCACCAAAGTGTAAAAAACGTTTTTGTTAATAAAAATAAATAAAACTTCCAAAAATCAATTATTTCGGAACTTCGGAACTTCAATAATTCATAATAAATAGTCCTTTTATCAGAAAATTCGAATCTCGCGAGTTTTTATAGGAAATTCAATTCTCTACAACTTTACAGAAGAAAGTTTTTTCAAATTCCAAACAGAAATTGACCGAAATCCACAAACGGGCGATTTTACAGTCAATAATAAATTTTCGGTCAAGAATTGTGTCCACCAACACACAAAATATGTGTTAATCATTTAATGCCACAAAAATACTCTTCCTCCTCATATGCTCATATATCCCAAATTTATTGTAAAAATATCACCATCAATATATTATTAAAATAATATATTTAAATGAATTATTTTATCAGAAAAAGATAAAATATTAATTTTCAACAATTGTCACATTAAAAATTTTCCATCTATATCAACATAAAATCAATATTTTCCTCATCATATAAATCAATAATTAATTATACACAAATAATATTACAGAATCACTGTACTGGCAACCAGGCCGTTCCCAAGAAAGAGAGGACTTTCCAATAAGGATCTCTTCCTTACTAGCGCGCAATTAGATGACCAAACCTCTCCTTAGACAGAACTTTCTAGACATTGTCAATAATGTTATCTAATAATATTATTCAGATAATATGAATTATTGCTCCGATAATAAAAAATACTGTGTAGTGACAATTATTAAAACAACAGTAATATAAAATATCAACGCAGCAATTATTGAATCAATAAAATAAAATACTAAACAGTAATTACTGTAATAATTATTGAGTAATGCCTTCTTACGTAAAAATCAATAATTGGTGCAATACCGTGTGCTATTGTGCAACAACGCGTATTACTGTATTTTAACCACCGGGTATTCCAACAGTGTTAACGGTAACAACTACGCCGTTATTTATAAACAACTTACTCTTATCGTTTTCTTCATCCAATCGCTTTCCGTTATGGGGCCCACAAAAGACTGCGCCGTCGTATGAATATTCTCCGACAGTAAGAATATTCCACGACCAAGCGAATATTCCCCGACAACAATGAATATTTTATAACCACTTGTGTATTTCGAAAAAAAATTCATATATCACCCTTAACTTTAACATTTATCAATTTAACAATTTACTAAATAGTAATTATAAGAAAAATTGAATACTTTTATTTCATAAAATTCGGGGTCTTACACGCTACATTGTGTAGCGGTTTTCCCTAACCCACATTTGGTTTGTCTCATTTATTATAGCAAGTGTATCCTAGTAGTAATTGGTTTGTCGCAAGTGTATCCTAGTAGCAATTGGTTTGTCCCATTTATTATAGCTGTAGTAGCAAGTGTATATACGCAAGTCTTCAAGCCGCTACATATAGTAGCGGTCCCTTTTTATTATAATTATTATATTATTATTATTATTATTATTATATTATTATTATTATTGTTATTATCAGACAACACTTTAATAATAATAATAATAATAATAATAATAATAATAATAATAATAATAATAATAATAATAATAATAATAATAATAATAATAATAATAAATTATGAGATATCTTTGATTACGGAGATAATAGCCAAATGTTATTGAAATTATAAAATTTAAAAATTAATATAAATTTTTTTAAGTTACAAAAATAAAGAATTTGAGTAATGATTGTATTTTTTTGAAAGAATTTATAATAATTAATTCTTTTTTTAAAATCTAATTTTTCAATAATCTTGAATTTTAAAATTTTTACAAGTTGATCAAAGGAATAATCTAATTTAAAATCTAATTTATTTTTACAATATTATTATTAATATTATAATAATAATATTATTATTAATTATTATTAAAGTGTTGTCTGATGATAATAATAATAATAAATATAATAATAATAATAAATATAAATATAATAATAATAATAATAAAATCAGATTATTATTAATATTATAATTATTTAATAGTAATAAAGAATGACCGCTACTACATGAAGCGGCTTAAATAAAACAAAATTCCTTGCTCTGTTTGTACTGCTACTGCTACTACTACCACATGGCTACTACTCTTGCTACTATTACTACTACGTGTACATGCTTGCAACTACTACTACTCCTCTTGTTACTATTACTACTACTTGTACTTGATGACTCAAATATATGTCAGCCGCTACTAGGTGTAGCAGTCGTATTATTTTAATATAAAATAATACTAAGCCGCTACATGTTGTTACAACTTGGTTGCTACAAACAGTGTCGTGGCAACCGGTTGCCATGGATGCATCCCCATATATATATATATATATATATATATATATATATATATATATATATATAGATGGTAATAGAATTTATCTAATACACAAAAAATATAACATAAGAAGCAAAAATATCACAGTTAGGTTTCGAACGTAAGACCTATGGGTTATTGGGCCATTAAGCTACCACTAAGTTAACTAAACTACCGCCATAACTTGTAGCGGTAGACAGTGTAGCACATGAGCAAATGAGGGACAAATGAGTAATTTCTCATGTCGTTACAGCCTGTAGCGGCAAGGGGAAATCAATTTCAATTCGTGTCATCCAATGTTGCGATTAACGGTATAGATTATGGTTGTTAAAATAGTACCCGTGACAACCGATTGTCAAGAATGAGGGCCCATATATATATATATAGCCGTGTAAATTCTATTTGTGCGCTGTCTATCAAAACTGCGTCGTTTTGGCATATTTATTTTTGATTTCTAATTTGGGAGACTAAAGTAATCTAATCTACTAAAGTAAGTGTAATTACTGTCGCTATAACTTGTAGCGGTAAGACTTTTATTTTTTCAATCTCAACCATTAATTATATTGATCAATGATGGAAAACGATGGAGATAATGGTTGCTGGAATAGTACTCCTAACAACCCGTTGCCATGAATATATATATATATATATATATATATATATATATATATATATATATATATATTAATAACTTATATTCAATAATTAATAAGTCACATATATATATATATAAGTATTATTAGCTTGTTACAAATTTTGTACTTTCAAAATTTACTTGCGATAACAAGAGGCAATAACAATGGATAATATAATTTTATTATTAAAATGTGTTAGGTTCGAATTAATTTAGAATTAATGAATTATACTTTAAAATTTATTATTATTTTTCTTATTCTATTTATAATTGTAATTAGAGCATTCATTTTAAAATTAAAATTTAGAATTTCAAAAATGATGAAAAGTTATTTGAATTGTAATTTAGATTATTGATTATTGTATTTATTAAAAATAAATAAATTAACATTCATTCATTAATACTATACTTTAAAACTTATTATTTTTTTTCTTATTCTAGCTATAGTTGTAATTAAAGTATTCATTTTAAAATTTAATATTCAAAAATGATAAAAACTTACTCAATTTAAAACATTAATCATTATATTTATTAAAAATAATAAAATTAACATTCATTTATTAATACACTTTACTTCAAAAACACACACGGAGGTTTTGATAAATGAAACTACAGACTTTTATGCTGATACCCACCCAGAAGAACTCTCTCAGCAAAATAGGACGCTCTCTCTTCTCCCCAAACTCATCTTCCTCAGTATCCCTAACCTAGCTCTCTCCCGTCCGGCTATGGGTTATATTTGCATAGTGGTTTTGAATATCCCCTTCGTCGAATTTAAATCCGTCTCGCTTTGGGTATGATTTGTATAGTGGTTTTTCATCTATTGGGTTAGATCAACTCGAAAACTTTAAATCTGTTTTGTATTATTTTGTTGAGTAGTTTATTTGGTTGGCTAAATCGCGGTTAATTGATAGTAAGCATTCGCGTAATTTGTAAAAGATTAGTGCATGGGCTGAGGTTATTGGGTATATTGGGAGTATTAGTTTGAAAATTAGGGATTTGAGTAGAATTGGTGAGGATGAGGCTTGTTTGGTATCGACTATTGAAGTTTCAGAGATGAGAGGGGTTAAATTTGGTGAGGAAAAGGAGAAGCTTTGGAAATTGAGACAGAAGAAGTTGATTAAGAGGCTTTCTGTTGTGCAGGATTTGGCTGATGGGTTGATGGCATTGACGGATATTCGAGATGGGAAAGGGCAGTTTTCCGGGCCGGTTTTGTTATCATCTGTCGGGCTTTTGTCTGCACTTATTAGTACTCACAAGAATTGGTTGTCTTGCTGATTGTGCTGACAAGTTGATCAGGTATTACTTGTTTTTAGGATGTTGCTAGTTGAATTATGATGTTGGATAGATTCTGTATGATTTGTTGCATAAAATGTGAGGGAGAAAGAGGCCCCTGAAACTTTTAATGAGAACCCAGGGAAGTTCTTGGGGTTTGCCTATTTTTTTACATTTTCCACGAATGAGTAATTCTGATATTTTCCTTTTCATTTTCGTTTTCATTTTCTTCCTTTTTTGGGCCAATGAAGTTTATCTGTTAGTTATCTAATTTCTTTTTGATCTTGATGTTGCATTTGAGTTTAGTTTCCTTTAAACTCTGTTGTTGGTATCTGACTTCTTGATGTTGCTTTAATTGTTGTATTTCTTATTGGAGCTTATGATCTTTCTATAGGCTTTATTTTACAAGAGTTCAATTAGGTTCTCCCCCAAAAGAATTCTATGTACAGATTGATACTGGAAGTGATGTCTTGTGGGTAGGTTGCAATTCCTGCAACGGTTGCCCTATATCAAGCGGACTTCAAGTAATGTCATTGTTCCATAACAATAACCTTCTTTTTTCTGTTTCAACTTTTTTTTTTGTTTTTTTGTGAAACAAAATGAACATGCAATTTTCATAAACATGCAACTTTGTTAAACCTTGTTTCCATGGTATTTTCATAAACATGCAATTTTGGTAAACCTTGTTTCCATGGTTGGATTTGAAACAGTTGTAGCACATCACAGATTGGAGACTTAATGAAATTAGATAGGGTAGTAGATGAGATATTTGGTTTGGGGCAGCAGGGGCTTGTCTGTTATCTCACAACTATCTTCCCAGGGGATAACTCCAGATGCTTTCTCTCATTGTTTAAAAGGAGGTGAAGGTGGTGGTGGCATATTAGTTTTCGGTCAGATTGTTGAACCAAATCTTGTTTATACTCCACTTGTCCCATCACAGTATGTATTCTCTGTCAGAATGAAACGTCATGAATCTTTCTTATTGTCTCACTTAATTATTTTCATCATTTTAACATAGAAATATGAAGAAAGATCAAAATAATGTCATGTATGGGTTGGATTCATATCTATAACTTTAACAGTCTTCATACTTGGCATATACTTTTGTAATTTACATCCATATTACTGTTTCTTGTAGAGTCTCTTTTTAAGAGTTAGATCTGGAAACGTGGTTTATATTTTTATTTTTCAAGACCTTTTATAACCTAAGGTAGGTGTTTTGGGTTCTTATGTTCTGTTGCTGCAACAGTTTCTGAAACATCATAAATGTGCATATTGTTTGGCCAGTCGTTCTGTGCTTTCTAGGACCCTTTTTCTTTTCCTGGATTGATCTGTTTCTGCATCAAGACTAAGACAAAGAACAGAGACCTCTGTCAAACCCAAAACCATGATGGTTATTCTTTTAACTCATAAATAATACTCTAGAAATCAAAGCCCTCCTTTTTACTGACTTTTCTTCTGAATATTATGCTTTGCATAAGACACATTTAAAAATATTTATGTTTAATAATAATTTTTTAAATTCAAAAAAAAAAGTAGTCAAAGTCACAAAACAAGTAGGACTCTTTTTTAGACAGAGGGAGTGTAACTAGCTGGGACTTGGACTGAACCACTTCTTGTGATTTTCCAAAATCTACGTGTCTTGAATCAATTTGTGAACTGAACTAAGTTGCTTTCTTAATTGCCAGTGGTTTATGTCTTTTGAATAAAGGAGCTTTTTGCCATGTTAGTCTTGCCAAGTTGTCAATTTATATTGTTGGGAGGGTTGGACTGAAAATAAACCTTACATGCCACTTTTATAGCTGAATGTAATGATGAATTTATATCTTTAATTTACTGAGATATATGGTTTGACCATTATAATTATTCTGCAGATGATGAGGCTGAGCGGAAGAAGAAAAAGAAGATAAAATCAGTAGGGGAACAAGTGAAATTGACTCCTGGATCACATTTAGGTTATGGTTTTGAACGTGTTGATCATGTCAAAAAAACTACAACAGTTTTTAAGCCAACTACTGGTATTGCCCAACCTGAGAGATTAGATGCATCAAAAGAGAATGTTACTGTTGATCTGAAGGAGGTATACACCTTGGTTTGCTTTTAGACATTTTTAGCTTTGTTACTTTGATGTGGGTCACTTAGCCATGTAAAGTGAAATGTGTGAAGTTATGCAAGGGAAATTGATAACTTCCCTTTTTTGGCAGGATGAAAGGTTTCCTAATAGAAAGAACTCGTCTACAAAGTTGAAAGCAAAGAAAAAGATCGAGATTGAACATTTGGGATTACTGAATAAGAAAGTTAAAATATTGGGAGAAGGAATTAAGGTAATATTCTCTCTTACTACCCCCCACAACCCTCAATCCCCCACTCAAAAGGCCTAAGTATTAGAAAGGGTAAAGCTGTTCCCTACTATTCTTTGTTTTATTTATTTGCTTGTTTCTTTATGTGTACTTGGAATAGTTGGTTACCAATGATCTCCATTTGTGTTCTATACTGACATTATAGTATTCAATTTTTCTTTAAGGCAACATTGCTTCATCATGTCGATGATCTATTAAAAAGTATTGAGAAACAACTAAATGGTGCAAATGAGTTGGTTGAGGATCTGGAGATTTCTACAAGACCCATTCAGAAGGAACTTAATGAGTTGCAAGGAAAGATTAAAAGCATGGAAGAAGTAGGAGAAATTTCCCAACAGGTACAACTGTTAAAGAAGAAACTTGCATGGGCCCATGTATATGATGTAGACAATCAACTCCAGCAAGAAAGTCCAAGGATTGAAAAGCTTAAAGATCGCATACCTTATTGTCAAGACCTAATTGATCGACAACTTGTAAGTAATAAACTCCTATAAATATTATGTTATGCTTTTGGTATCAGGTCAGTTGGTTGTTCACTTGATAAAAGAACATGTTATTTTCTTTTATGTGTTTTTTAATAAAAAGAAATTTTATTAGGAATAAGAGATCACATAATAATAGAGGACCATAATATCCCCAAAAGTGAGCATAACATTGAGAACAAAAAGTGCAACCGTCTAATCCCTACGTAAATCTGAAATAGCTACTCCTCAAGCTTCCATGTTCGAGATCCAACATTATTTGCAGCAGATGTAATTTTTCCACTCTGTTAATGCGTGTTAGTCTCTCTCTTCTTTTACT
The DNA here is from genome assembly GCA_016801055.1 of Panax notoginseng. NCBI lineage: Eukaryota > Viridiplantae > Streptophyta > Magnoliopsida > Apiales > Araliaceae > Panax > Panax notoginseng. The sequence goes on from CM029014.1 coordinate 80,951,942, forward strand.
ATTGTTATTGTTAAATTTTTATGGAGTTTAGATATTTTTATATGGGTTTTCAAGCTCCTTGAGTTCGCCAAAATCTGTTCTATGCTCTGTGTTTTGATGCGAGTATCCTTTGATGTTCTTAAAACAGTATGATTACCTCTAGACCATTTGACCGTATAAGCATTTTCTACTAAGGATACTATTGATTCTTGACCTGCATTTACCAGGGCCAAGTAAGAGGTACCTGAAATGGCATATATTGCTAAACAATTGATTAATTTCTGACTCGTTTATATAATTCCTTTTCTGTATGAGAAGGGGACACATGTAAATGATGGAAAAAAACATAATGTAGAAGAAATATGGGGGCTCATTGGTGCTTCAGAATGTGATATGATTGAAGAATTAAATGAGCTATTTTCCAACAGTGCTACGAGACTGATATAAAGCTATCCATGTTTTGTAGTCTTATGTTGCTTAATTAAGAAATTCTAAGCATATTTAAGACTAGCCATGTTTTTGTGGTCTGATATGTTCTTTCATAGAAAAATTATTATGTGTACAGTTTGAGTGTAGTTAAACTTTAATTTTCCAAATCCCGCACGATTTAGATAATTTAGTGTGAGAGCCAACTAGCCAAGTTACAGTCATAAAAGAACCATTTGAGAAATTAGAGGTGGTTTTAGTTAAAGGCAATTTTAAATTGTGTCAACCAAGTTAGTTTGAAGTTATTCTTCTGGAAAATAAAAAGATCTGTGACACTTATTTATAAAAGAAGAGTTTTGACTGATGAAAGAGATATTTATGTCACAAATTAGTTACAGGCTAGACATAGTCCTGAGTTCACTAGAAATTTGGCCAGGATAAATAAATTATCAAATTAAAAAGATTAAAATATCTGACGTTGAATTGGGGGATAGATCATGTTTACTGGAGATATAGTAATATGGTGAGCATATAGGTAATTCAAATAGTTAAATATGCCTTATTATGTAGACTTGAGCTTTTATGGTGTGGTCCAACAAGATACATAAGATAATTTAACAAGATTCATCTAATGAAGGTGACTGTGAAGGGTAATGCTAATTGACTTTGTATATTTTTTAGGATAAAACTTGTTGGAGTTATATTAATACCGTGTTCTATATTCATATGCATAACTAGGTTGGAATTCGGTTGTTGAATGTGCCTGATTGTCCAAATTTAATAATTTACATGTTTGGTAGTGGGAATGGGGATCATAGATGTTGAATGAGCCTAGGATAACAACAGGAGATCTCATTGAGTATCTCACCATGCATAGTTTCTTGACCATGTGGCCATACTCATATAGCCCATTTTAGATCCCTATTCGACTGGTTAATATTAATTTTATAATTTAGAGAGAAGGCAGTATTTCATTGGATTGGATAATTGAGTTGTTTGTCCCAAAAAGAACAAATCATTGAACTTGTGCATTGGACAGAGGATCCTCTACAAGGTTGCAAATTTGTTGCCTACCCTAGTGTGGTCTTGACGACTTTAAAATTTTGCACACCTGGCATGAGGGTATATACATTACCATGATATAGTGTCAATTTCAGGTTTTATATTATGTTTTAACTTTGTTTTGGTTTACACATACTAAATTTGCATTGCCATTTTCCTTCGCTGTTTATGTAAGACCCCGAATTTTATGAAATAAAAGTATTCAATTTTTCTTATAATTACAGTAAAAGGTTAAAGTTAAAGGTGATATATGAATTTTTTTTTTCAAAATACACAAGTGGTTATAAAATATTCATTGTTGTCGGAGAATATTCGTTTAGTCGTGAAATATTCTTTCTGTCGGGGAATATTCGTACGACGGCGCAACCATTTGTGGGCCCCATAACAGAATAACTGTCGGATGAAGAAAACAAAAAATTTGAATTTTTATAAATAACGGCGTAGTTGTTACCGTTAACACTGTTGGAATACCTGGTGGTTAAAATACAGTAATACGCTGCACAGTAGCACACGGTATTGAACAATTTTTTTTTTCAATTATTGATTCTTACATGAGAAGGCACTACTCAATAATTGTTACAGTAATTTCTGTTCAATATTTTATTTTATTGAATCAATAATTGCTGCGTTGATATTTTATATTATTGTTGTTTCAATAATTGTTACTGCACAGTATCTCCATTATCAGATCAATAATTCATATTATTTGAATAATATTATTAGATATCATTATTGGCAATGTCTAGAAAGTTCTGTCTAAGGAGAGGTTTGGTCATCTAGCCCCCTCTTTCCTGGAAACAGCCTGGTTGTCATAAATGTGATTTTATAATATTATTTGTGAATAATTAATTATTAATTCATATGATAAGAAAATATTTATTTTATGTGGATATAGATGGAGAAAATTTTTTAAAGTGATAATTGTTGAAAAATGATATTTTATCTTTTCTGATAAAATAATTTATTATTATATTTAATAATATAATAATGGTGATAGTTTTACAATGAATGTGAGATATATGAGTATATGAGGAGGAAGAGTATTTTTTTGTTGTATTAAATGATTAACACATGTTTTGTGTGTCGGTGGACCCCATTTCTTGACTGAAATTTGATTATAGCCTGTAAAATCGCCCGTTTATGGATTTCGGTCAATATCTGTTTGGAATTTGGAAAAACTTTCTTCTGCAAAGTTGTAGAAAATTGAATTTTCTATAAAAATTCGCGAGATTCGAAATTTCTGATAAAATGGTTATTTTCTATGAATTATTGAAGTATCGGAAAATAAAATAATTTTTATTAAATTATAGGGTGGGACCCATTTTGGTTGGTGTTGAAAACATGTGTTGGAATTGTTGTTCAAGGCTGGTGGCTACTGATTTTCCAAGGTGGGCATGCGTAGATGTTAAGAAAGAATTAATATTATTTTATTAATTTAATCTCCTTTGGCGTTCTAACATTTTCCTATAAATAGGTGCTTATGTTAGAATTGAAAATCACACCAGAAACAAGTTTTCTTTCTCTCTATATCATCAAGCATATTTTTGAGAGTATTTAGATACTTTGAGAGTTGCTATTCAGTAGAAGTTTCATTCGGTTTTTCATCCGATATTCCAGTCAGAAATACTGCTCTTTTGAGGTAAGGGATTTTAAGGGTTGTTATATTTTTCAGTTCGTACTTCTTCCAACCTTCAGAAAATTCTGGAAAAATTTGAAATGATATTTTGATGAGTTTTCTTGATTGTGTCCAAAAATGGTGATTTTTGAATGTATAGATTAAGAGTTATGAATTTTATGAGAAAATACTATTTTAAAAGTAATTGCTTATAACTCCTTGTGGTTAACTTCAAAATTGATAAAATTTTTATTGGAAGTATATCTATATAATATCAGTGTACTCTGTAAATTTCAAAATTTTTGGATAAAATTATAATTTATGATAAATGTGTAAATATTTGGCTGTTTTGGTCATACGAAAAATAGTAAATGAGTTTTAAAAATTCTGAGAAAAATATATATTCAATATGGGACTATATTCTGCTAAATCTCATAAAAGAAATATTTTTGGATCTGATTTGGTATTTTTCATAAAAATAGACTAGTTATGAGTAAATGAATTAAATAGGTTATGTGAAGTAAAAAAATTGAAAAATAAGATTTTATGGCCTGAGAATCCTATATGAGGTATATGCAAATTGTTTATGAGGGTTTTGGTTATTGGTAATGAAATTTTATGAGTTTGATATTTTAAGATGATTAAATGCATTATTTAGTAAAGTGTCAACAATTAAAATAAATTGTTTATAAGCTTAAGAAATATTATTATTTCAATATCATTATATCGAAATATTGGTATGTATTTTATTGTGGAATTTCTACCTTTTTGTGACGAATTTACTATTCATGAGTTACTATTCACGAGTTACTATTCATGAGTTACTATTCACGAGTTACTATTCATGGGTACTATTCACGACAAAAATTGGTTTATTTTTTTGACCAAATTATCGTTGATTTATGATTGTTGCTCTCGAAAATAAATGCAGTTGTTGATCATATTATTTTTATTATCATATATAACATTTTTATAACTCTGATGTTGAATTTCTCTTTCACTTGAGTGTAAAGATGGATAAATTATTGGTATGATCGTGAATGATGAATGTCTTTGGCCTGTAGTGCAAAGATGAATTGTTAACTGGTATGATCATGACCATTGAATTTATAATTGAATATCTTTAGCTTAAGTGTAAAGATGAATTGATTAACATGGTTATAATTATGGTGTATATAAATTTTGAAATGATTATATATTTCTTTGAGATATGAATATATTTGGCCTGTAGTGCAAATATGAACTGTTGAGGAATATCTTTGGCCTATAGTGCAACGATGAATTGTTGATGAATATCTTTGGCCCGTAGTGCAAAGATGACCTGTTGTTGAATATCTTTGGCCAGTAGTGTAAAGATGAACTGTTGACGAATATCGTTGGCCTGTAGTGTAGAGATGAATTTATTAGTATGATTATGAACATAAACTGTGATTTGGTATAACTATGATGTTTGATGTTTCAGGTGATAAAAATTATCTTTGTCCTGGATGAGAAAAAGAATTTAGAACTACAATTACGATTATGAGTTATACACGTGATTGTGGACAGGAATTGTTGATTGATGTTATAGGAATAAAACATTGTTGGTGGACTTTTAACGTGGAGAAGATAATAGACTTTATAGTCTATTTGACTCTTCTAATGGATTGCTCGTTCCGCTGCAACTATGGTTGAAATTTTTATCTTCTACCATATGTTCTAAATCTCTGATTTATTACTGATGAAGACTATTGATAATTTATTTATCTTTAGTCATGATATTCTTTACTGGGCTAGTTGTGCTCACCCTTTTGTCTCACGATTCCTTTCAGGTAATAAGAGTGTAGCTGGGTCGAGCGGGGGTAACAAGGGAATAGAACGGTGGTCATCATTTAGTAATTATATTTGGTGAAGAAAATAGGGTGAGGCGAACCCAACGTTGAAAGTGTGTTTTGTCACTATCATATAAGATGTCTAATGACATACAACCTCGTGTCATCATAAGACAGGGTTGTGCTCATCCACTTGCTGAGTATATCTATGAGCACTACCTATATAATCTTGGTGTTTGTTTGAAGTATAATTCACGATTAAAGACAGTGGAGATAATGATAAGTCAAGAGAAGACTCACCATTGGGAAGAATATGATAGTAATATTCTCGTTTTTCTTTGGGGTCTATTGGGTCAACCAAAGATAATTCTGTGGTCATATGATATCTATCATAACCTAGACGCATGGCCTCCCATGTACGAAGGTTTTCTTGAGCACTTCCCAGAGATTTTAATTTCTAAAACAGTTTTTGACTATACCTTTATGTAAGGTGCCACTGTGAGTTGCTGTCCACGGTTGGGACATGTGTCACATTTGGTATATATTTATATTCAAACTCACAGCATATGTGTTGTATTTTATACGACAATTGTTGTAATAAAGTTGTAGTTATTTTCTATACCATTTATTTGGCGACTCAGAATGGGTTGGATGGAATGGACCTATTTTGGGGGCGTCACAGTTTACATGCCATAAATTATGTTTCTTATATTTATAAAATCGTATTTATCAGTTCTAATGACAAATGCTTGTGTATTTTCTGTATGATGTTAGATTCTCAAGGAGACATGAGTGTTGGAGAGAAAAAGCTAAGGATTTGGGGGATGACGGGCCTTATTTGACTGAGTTTATTGGCTACAATACTAAGAGGCACGAATTTGAGATTGAGTATGATAATGATGCTGAGCAATTGCTCCCAGACATGGAATTCAAGAATACTGACTCTGATGCTGAACGTGAACTCAAACAGCGAATATTGTGTATTTACTTAAAAAGGTAAACCATCACTTGTTTGTCTCCTTCAGTGTTTTCTCAATTATTGTTATACTTAAATGAATGCATATTGTTTGCAAAAAATAAGGAAAGTTTCTGACTATAAGAGCCCACTTATTACAGTTAATTTGTTAGCCTTAAGGCTGAGGATTGGTCCTTCAAGGAATAAACCAGGACCAAACCTGATGATCAATATGAAACCATTGTGCATTGAGATTATTGTTTTTCCATCATGGCCATTTATTGCTGTTATTAATTCATGAAATGGCCGATTAAGATTTCAATTTTTTCTTGTAACAGAGCAATCATATAGTCGCACGGAAGGTTGTTTTTCTATTTGGATTTGTAACAAATGATATTGTAATTGCCTACTTGTCTTTTTCTGCTTATGAACAATACGGTGTACATTAGTACCGCGTAGCAACTCTATTGTCTTTGTGTATTGATTTTGGCACTAAGTGCCTTTGGTGACCTATTTGTTTCATTTTCTTGACTTGCTATTATTTTTAAATGTGCAGGAAGACTGCTTCTACGACCTGCCTTACAATACTGGGTATCAAATTTTTGTGCTACGTTTACGGAAGACAAAGGATGAAATTATGAAGTGGACTCTCTCTATATATGTAGATATATACTTTGATTGAAGAACTGTGATAGCTTTAGATGGTTAATTGTAAAGATAATGAATGATTATGTAGTGGATGATTTTATTAAGTTAATAATATGTTAGTTTTTTGTATTTTTGTCATTATTTGCTATGGGGACATTGAGCCAGCCAGGTAAACAAAAAGAATGTCAAATTTTGATTTGGCAACAATATAATTCGTTATCAAAGCATTGAATAAGTTTTAATATAGCAACAGTTTTTTATACATTTAGCAACAAATTTTCGTTGCTAATTGTCATTAAAAATATAATATTTGGCAACGAAAAATTAACCTAATAACAACGGAGAGGATATTGTTGCTAATACTAAAATAAAAGGTAACATTTTTATCGTTGCAAATCATATCAACTTTCATTGCATATATAAAGAAACGGAAATATATAATGTCGTTGCTAATCGATGACTTTCGTTGCTATTGAAAAATAACCAGCAACAAATATTTTCGTTGTTGATTTAGCATAATGTCGTTGCCAAATAATATAATCAACAACGAAAATCGTTGCTAAAAAGTTTACATTCTGCAACGAAAGCAAGCATAATTTACTGCAACGAAAAATATTATTGCAAAATGGTGTCAATTGCAAAGAAAATACATGGTTGTTACAAAAAAAGAGAGTTCATTTTGTTGCCAAATAGCAGGCTTTTGCAACGAAATGAAGTTTTTAGCAACGACATTTTAATTTTTCTGCAACAATACATTTTGTTGCTAAAGGATGGATGTCTCTGTACGAAAGCCAAATTTCGCTGCAAAATGTATTACTTTTGGCAACGAAAAAAATACGTTCGTTGCAGAACAATTAGCAACGCTCATTGCACAACAAAAGACGGAACGACAGTAAAGTCGTTGCCAAAACCCTTTAGCAACGGAATTTTGCACCTTTAGTAACGAAAATTAGTTGTTGCTGAAGCCCCATTTTTTTGTAGTGAATGTTCATTCACTGAACCGGATGAAGGGTCGGTTACTGATACACAACAGGGGCAGACGTCACTGACTCTCTATGTGGATGGGTCGTCAACTTCGGACATTAGTGGAGCAGGAGTTATTCTGACAAGTCCCGAAGGATTTAAAGTCCAGCAAGTCATTCGATTTCAGTTCAAAGCTACAAACAATGAAGCGGAATATAAAGCCATTTTGGCTGGACTCCGGTTGGCTCGAAGCTTAGAAGTTCAGAAATTAGTTGTCTATAGTGACTCACAATTGGTGGTCAAGCAGATATCAGGGGAGTATGAAGCTCGGGGGGCAAGAATGACAAAATACCTAGCCGAGGTAAAGGACAAACTCGCATACTTCAATTCATACAGTTGCCAGGGAGTCGATTGGACAGACAACACAATAGCAGATGCCTTAGAACGATTGGCCACAACTGAAGCAAGCTCCTTCAACGGGTCAGTGTATCTAGAAGTTTTAGAACAACCAAGTGTCTCGAAAGCATATGTGCTAGCTTTGGATCTGCTTGACTGCTGGCTCACACCTTATATCACGTATTTGGCTGATGGAGAACTGCCTTCGGATCGAATCTTAGCAAGAAAGATCAAGCACAGGAGCTCAAATTTTGTTCTTATCGATGGAGATTTATATCGAAGGGCTTTTAGCTCTCCACTGCTCAAATGCTTAACACCTTTTGAAGTGGATTATACACTTCGGGAAGTGCACGAAGGGATCTGTGGGGATCACACGGGGGCCAAGTCATTGACATACAAGATTCTGAGACAGAGATACTATTGGCCGATCGTCTACCAGGAGGCCAAAGACTTTGTCAAAAAATATCCCAAGTGCCAGCTGAACAGCGCCATCCCTCACCAGCCTCCCGAAAAGTTGTGTTCGGTCTTATCCCCGATTCCATTCGCTGTATGGGGAATCGACATCCTAGGTCCTCTACCGAAGGCCAAGGGGCAAGAATGTTTTTGTGATTGTGGCCATTGAGTACATGACCAAGTGGGTCGAAGCTAAACCGCTACAGAAGATCACTGAACAAGAATGTCTGAAGTTTTTTAAGGAAGGTGTGGTTTACCGATTCGGCATCCCAATGGCAGTAGTCTCGGATAATGGCAGACAATTTGTGGGGTCAAAATTTGAAGCTTTTCTGAAAGAATTGGGAATTCAACACCGAAAGACTTCAGTTGCCCATCCTCAGTCAAACGGCCAAATAGAAGTCACTAATTGAACCCTGCTTAACGACATCAAAAGAAGGTTGGACGAATTAAAGGGTCGGTAGCCCGAAGAATTACTCAGTATTTTGTGGGCTTATCGGACTACTTTGAGAACGACGACAGGGGACTCGCCATTCAGATTGACATACAGGACCGATGCACTAATACCGGTAGAGATCGGATCACTTACTCTTCAGGTCAACCAATATAAAGAGCTGTACAACGACCAGGGATTACGATTAAATCTAGACCTTTTGGAGGAAGTTCGGGAGTCAGCTCTACTAAGGTTGGCAATTTACCAGAAGAGAACAGCCCGACACTATAATCAGAAGGTGAAGCAAAGGAGATTTGAGGTGGGAGATTTGGTCCTTCGAGAGTCGGAGGCATCGACCCCCCAAAACACTGGCAAGCTGATGCCTAACTGGGAGGGACCCTATTGATAAGTGGATTTTATATCCGCGATTCAATGTCCATTTTATGTATAATCGTTGTTAATTCTTTACGTTCATGTTCATTTTTACTTGTTTCTTATTATTTTGTGTGTAGGGTGGTTGGTGTGGCGAATGATAAGAAAAGGAGGCATTTGGAGCATATTTGGAGCAAGTATGGAAAATGGCCAAAGTCAGAAAATAGAAGCCACGTCAGCCGGGGCGGACTGATTATAAGCATACACCCCCGCTGGGCCGGGGGTCCCGAATTTTGGGCAGTCCTATTTTGAGTTGAACTCTACTGAACGGTGGACTTGGGATATCATATGGACTCTGTTTAGCATGGGATTTCGAGGAGTCTTCATGTTAGATATATATTGCTCAACAAACAACGATTGAATCATCATGAAAAGCAATTAACAAGGTTTATTAGCAGAATTTCATAGCGAGCAACGGAGTGAAGATTTTGAAGAACGATCGTATTGATTGCGGATTGAGTCTAAAGGGAAGGGCGTTCTGCGTTATTCTTCTACTTTAGTTTATTTCTGTAATTGAGAAGATGATGTCTTTGATTTATTCAGTTTTTATTTCATTCATTATGAACTAATTACTTTTTAGGCTTGAGATGGATCTTTAAGTGGAACGATGATTATGTAGTCTTTGATTTCAGTTTAATAGTTATTATCCGGTTTATCTATATTAATTTGAGTGTGAATGTATGAATTGCCTGATCAAAGATTCTTTGTGGACTTGTATGAACTCGAGAGATGAAATATAGTCTAGACTTAATTAATATAGCATGTGTTCTTGAATTTTGTGAATGAGCAAAATCTTGATGAATGTTAGGGTTAGACCTGGCAAATGGGCCGAGATGGCCCAAACGGGCCGGGTCGTTGATGGGCCGGGCCAAAAAGGCCCGGGTTTTGCTGGGCTGAAATTATGCGGCCCGTGGCCCGGGTTGGGCCGGACCGGCCCGCCCGCGGGCTTTTTTTTTTTTTTTTTTTTTTTGCTTTTAAAAACCTGTAACTACTTGTTGTAAAGTGCACAAATTACTAATACATACTGATACAATGATACAATCATACAAAGTACACAAATTCAAACCAAGAGAGTTACAGTCTTACAGAGTTACAGAAACCAAGAGAGTTACACAAATTCATTTCATTTGACCAATCACCATACTAGCTTAGCTTTAAGAGAGTTACACAAATTCAGTATGTCACCAATCAGTCAATCACCATCAACACTTCAACAGAGTTACAGAAATAAGCTCCAAATGCATTATGCATACTTCATACTTGCAAGTTGCAATCCCATCTGCGACTGCTACCTAGCATGGCTTGACATTCTGTACAAAAAGTTCATATCAGCCATGAACAAAGATATCTAGCAGTAGACTAGCAGACTACTGCAAGCCTGATATACATACTGCAATTCATATGACTACAAGAACCCTGTGCAATTCATATATCTAGCGGACTTGCAGAAGCCATATGACTACAAGAAAATTAGACTAGCTCCAGATAATTAAGACTAGCTCCAGATATCATACTTTTTGCATCAAATTAGGAGAGGCCAAGTCCCTTCCAGTACAAAAATAAATAACATACACCTTGTCAACTTGCAACCATGCCAAGTGTAAGCCCTGACCTCATGTTCAATCTGTTGGTACAAGCAGCACCCCAAAAAGGCTAAAATCATAACATATATATATAATCCTTGATTAAGTGGTTCAATAGCTACATGATTAATTAGTTACTATAAATACATACATACATATATAATATAATTCCCCTTGGCAATTGGAATCACAAGCTAGGCCAAAGTAGCCCACACTCACTGCCTGGTTGTCTCACCACCATCTTCTTAGATTCTCAGTCCAAGTCTCAGCTAATTGTCTTAACTTCTTCTTACAAAAGGCCTAATAGAGTAGTATTCATATATGTATATCCACTAATCCAGACAAGGAATCTATAATTCTACATTTTTACTGCACAATCACAACACAAGATTAACTTTTCTTAGTACTTGAAAAATCAAACAAAAATCAAAGAAATATTCCATAAAAAATGAAGTACTTACTAGTGAGATGTCTAGTCACTCCTTGTAATTTCGCCTTTGTTAGATCCCTTTGACTCTTGATTTGCAACTAGCGGTACCAAAAGTTGGTCGTCCGTCAACCCATCATCTATATTAAAAATGCCAATTTAAAATATCAATAGTTCAATACCCAAAATTAAACTAAAAAGCTACAATTAAAGTAACAATATTTATAACTAGAAGTCTAGAACAAACCTTGTATTTCATATCCACAAATCCAATTACGTCCACAAATTAATGCTTGTGCATTATCCAGTAGAAGCGAACTACGATATTTTGTGAGAACCTTTGCTCCAATGCTAAAGCTCGACTTCGAAGCAACCGTTGTAATTGGAATTGATAAGATATCATATGCCATATTCGCTAGTATTGGATATCTATAATAATGTAATATTTGAAAGTACTAACTAGTCATTAGTCATGTATAAAATAAAGGTATAAAACTAGAATAAAAAAAGGATTGGGTACCTCTCAGAAAGTTTTTTCCATTCTTCTAGAATATTAAAAGAAGATTTGTTAATGACGATTTTCTCCTCTAAGTATTGTTCCAATTCCGTTCTTGTTGATGTAGTACCTTGCACTTCCCTCACAAACTCCTATTTAAAATTTTAAACATCAAAAGTTCATCAACATAAATATGCAATATAGATAAATATGCAAAAAATTAAAATATTTATAATACATGAAAACTTTACTTACATCAAACTCATCATCACTATGTTCACTTGTGTTGGTGGTAGCAATAGTTGAAGTCCCTAGACCATCTTGAGGTTGTTGTGAACCATCTTTTGACAACTCTGTTACATATTCCATGAACAAAGATTTCATAGCATCCACAATTTGTTCCACTTTTCTATTTATAACATACTCATCCATCTCAAATTTTTTCAATTTAAATTTGACAAATTGCACCTTATACCTTGGGTCAAGAATAGTAGCTATGGACAAGATAACAACATAGTCGCTCCAATATTTTTCAAACTTTGGCAACATCTCATTTGCCATGTTTCTAATTACCTCAATCTCACAAGACTTGTTAAACATCAAAAGTTCTTTTATCCTCAATACATGTAAGAAATACAGATTTGATGTTGGATAATTGGTTCCCGAAAAAAGTTCTGTAATTTTCCAGAATGGTTTCAAAAATGTAGTGATAGCTTGTGCTATTTCCCACTCATCATTTGTTGGACAAGTTGTGTAAGATGATTCAACCATGGCATATTGAAAGAATACATCTTTAAATTTCAGAACACTATCAAGCATCTCCCATGTAGAATTCCATCCAGTCACACAATCCAAACGCAAACCCGATTCTACGGACACAAGCAATTGTTCACAACATGTAACAAACTTTAATATTCTACTTTCAGATCTCTTAATATATTTGACACTCTCTCTAATTTTGCGTAAAGGTTCACTTGCAATTTTCAAACCATCTTGAACAATGAGATTTAATATGTGAGCAGAACACCGAACATGGAAAAACCTACCATTGCAAAGCAAGTTTCCTCGCAAATAAGCCTTCAAGAAATTTTGCATGTTGTAGTTGTTTGGTGCATTATCTAAAGTGAGAGAAAAGATCTTTTTTTCAATACCCAAATCCTTTAAAAACTCAAAGATTTTTTTTGATAAAAGAGTACCGGTATGTGGTGGGGGAAAATGACATAAATTTATAATCCTACTGTGCAACACACAATCATGATCAATAAAGTGTGCGGTTAAACAAATATAACCCTCACTAGTACCGGACGACCACAAATCAGAAGTGAGACAAATTCTACCGCAGATGTTCTCAAATGCACGTTTCAATTTTACTTTCTCAAGCTTATAAATTTTAATACAATCTGCTTTGGCAGTGTTTCTAGTATTTGATTTCACATCCAGATTCAAGTAGTTATGCACTCTTCGTAATCCTTCATGTTCAACAATCAAGAATGGATAGTTATGCATCATGATTGCTTCAGCCATTTTATCCCTATAAATGAGCTGACTAATTTTTCTTTTAAGCATATTTCCTTCATGATCTAGATGCATTTGGGTCACATTTTGGCTAACTAAACCGGGACATGACTTTTCATGTGCATGCAAATTTCTAGTCCCGTGAGAACTACCACCATCTCCAATAGCATAACTTTTTGTGCATGTTTTACAATATGCTCTTAACTTTTTGGTTGAAGGATCTACCTTTTTTTCATATTGATTCCAAATTGAACTTTCTTCCTGTTCTCTCTTCGAACTGTCAATTGGTTGTATCAAATTGTCCGAGCTTTCAACTCCCCCATCAATCAAATCAATTGTTACATGATCCCGTCGATCCATAAGAACTCTACAAACAAACAAAAATTTTAAACAATGTTAACATACTCAATAATTTCCCAACTTTAAAGAATTTACTGTAATTATCTAGAAATGAACTGCAGTGGTTTGTGGAATTAGCAACAAGTAGAGGCACTTTTCAAATTAATAACAGATCTGGTCTAAGTTGTAAGCTGTGAGTGAGTGACCCCAAGGAGATCACTGCAATGTAAAAGATGTTGACAATTACACCAAAAAATCAGCAGTCATTCAACTTGCTCCTTTGTTAGTGACTGTATATTTGTTATTTCATTCTTATAAACACAAATTCTGCACAGCAAATTAAAATTACACAGTTGAATGAGATAATTCTGTCCTTTCTAGTTGCCTTTTTTGTTTCTTCAGCTTGACTGCTTGATGCAATTCCACTTGTTGCTAATTAGTAATTCCACACCCAAATACGAAATACCCAATAATTTTTGGTCATACTCATACATATATAATTTTATATATATAAACCAGTAACCACTCTTCAAATTTCACACCCAAATACAAAATATCCAATAATTTTTGGTCCAAATCAGTCAACCACAAAGACATACAGTCATACTCTTACAGATAAAATATTACTAATTCAATTATTCAAAGTTCAAACAAAAATCGCTCAAAAATCAAAATAATTATAAACAATAGATTAAAATCTTATTAAAACGAAACGAGAGTGGAAAAATACCTGAGAGTTTGAGACGAGGAGAATAGAGTAGGGTTTTAGCTTTTTAGGGGAGAGGACGAACCGTGAAGGCAAGCTTATGCGTCGTCTCGTCTCGTCGATCGATCGAATTGAAGTGTGGATATTGGATTTGTGGAAGAGTAGAGGTGAGGCTGTGAACTTGTGAAGTGTGAAGGGCCGAAGGTTCTCGACTTCTCTCTTTGTTACAGGCGGCCCTTAGCGAGTTAGCGATTAAGGTAAAGAGAGAATAGAGATCAGATAGGGTTTTTTAAAAGGTCCGGGCGGGCCGGGCGCCCACGGGCGGGTTGTCATTGGGCCGGGCCAAAAAGGCCCAGATTTCTGTGGGCCAAAAAAATGAAGCCCATAGCTCAGCTTTTGACGGGCTGGTTGGCCTGGCCCGCGGGCCTAGGCCGACTTTGCCAGGTCTAGTTAGGGTAGAGATATGCTTGACATCACATGTAATCAGATAAAGAGCTTGAACTTCAACCTTCTTTAATTGTAATTCACATAGGGATATAGTGAGTTAGTTAATTAAGGTGTTGAACTTAATTCTATCTTAATTGTGGATTTGGGTTAATTTGGTATTAGTACATCGAGAGGTGGCTAGTGCTACTTACGTGTTCTTGATTAATAAACTAGGATAGTGAATTAAACTGGAATAAAGGCGTAATAACCTGAGTGATGCTTAGAGTGAAGTTGGAAGCCTAATTCTCCATTATTTGTTTGAAAATTCAGTTTTTAGAAATTATTGATTGTTTGGTGATTTTATTCTATTTAATATTTTTAGTTATAAACTGGAAATTAATTAGTTTAATAAAATTAGATTTAATAAGAAATTGGTAATTGTGAGGTTTAATTTCATGCTAAGTCTTTGAGGGAACGATACTCTACTTACTATTATATTACTTGTTGACCACGTATACTTGCGTGCTGTGCGTAACTGGATTATACCCAACAAGTTTTTGGCGCCGTTGCCGGTGACTTTAGTATAGATTTTATTATTTTGCAATATCAGTTTAATTAGTCCAGTTTTACTTAAACACTTTTTGTTTTTGTTTTGTTCTTCTTATTTCAGGTTTTTGAAGTTGGTTTATGCAGACTAGATACAAAAATCCAGACTTGCTTTCTTTTGAGGACGACATTAAGAGAAGGTTTCAGAGGTTAGGTAAATGGATCAAGGAGACAAGGGACGACTTAGAAAACTCTGACAAAGAAGAAGCAATGGCTGCCGAGGACCAGAAAGCGTTGAGGGATTTTGCTACACCCAAGGTGACTGAATTGTAGTCGAGTATCACCAGGCCTGCTATAGCTGCAAATACCTTCCCGATTAAGCCTGGGACGATTCAAATGATCCAAAATTTGGTTCAGTTTGGGGGACTTACAAATGACGATCCTAACGAGCACTTGATCAGTTTTCTGGAAATATGCAACACTTTCAAGTACAATGGGGTGTCGGATGAAGCAGTTAGACTTCACATGTTCCCATTCACTCTGCGGGACAAGGCGAAGAGTTTGTTACACTCTCTACTAGCAGGTTCGATAACGACATGGGATGACCTGGCTCAGAAATTTCTAGCAAAATTCTTCCCGCCAGCGAAAACTGCAAAGATGAGGAACGAGATTACCATGTTTGATCAGCAACATTGGGAGTCATTGTATGAGGTATGGGAGAGATATAAGGAATTGCTCAGAAAATGCCCACATCATGGATTGCCTATGTGGTTGCAGATGAATACATTTTACAACGGACTACATGGGAATCTCAAGACCAGTATTGATGTAGCGTCGGGGGGAACTTTTATGGGAAAGAACTATGAGGAGGCGTATAAGTTAATAGAGACAATGGCTGCTAACAACTACCAGTGGTCCACGACAAGAATGACACAACCTACAGTCACTGGAGTGTTATAGGTAGATGGAATGACGACAATAACAACACAGATTTCAGCACTCTCTAAGAAGTTTGACGCTTGGACAAGGGTACAGACACCGCAAGTTGCAGTTATTTGTGAGTTGTGCGCGGGTGAACATCCTATGGATCAATGCGTAATCAATCCAGAATCAGTACAATTTTTGGGTAGCTACAACAAAAATCCACAGAATATGTACCCGAATACATATAATCAGGGGAATAGGAATTTGATGTGGAACAATAATTAGAATCAAGCTCCACGACCATCGTATCCCCCAGGATTTCAGAATCAATAACAACCAGCTCAACAAGCAACGAGGTTGCAATGAAAAACCAAGCAATAGCTATCAAGAATATGGAAAATCAGATGGGACAGATAGCTTCTACTTTAAACATCAGGCCTTGAGGAACGTTGTCGAGCGATACGGAAAAGAATCCAAAGGGGAATCACGAACATTGTAATGCTATAACGCTTAGGAGCGGTAAGAAGTTGATTTCTAATTTGGATAAGAAAGCCAGTATAGGAGATGCATAGGAGGATGAGGGAAAGGAAGATAAACAGATAAAAGTTACACCACCGGTGCCATTTCCTCAAAGACCAGAAAGTGACAAGTTAAAGAACTAGTTTTCTAGGTTTATGGATATATTCAAACAGTTACATATTAATATTCCATTTGCCGAAGCACTTGAGCAGATGCCACGTTACATTAAGTTCATGAAAGACATACTGTCAAAGAAACGCAAGCTCCAGGATTTCAAAACAGTGGCATTGACCGAAGAATGCAGTGCAATACTGTATAAAAAGCTTCCTCCTAAATTAAAAGATCCGGGGAGTTTCACAAATACTTGTGTAATTGGAAATCAAGATGTGGGGAGAGCGCTATGCGATCTAGGAGCGAGTATTAATCTTATGCCACTGCCCACTTACCGAAAGCAGGGGTTAAAGGAAGCAAAATCGACCAACATTAGTCTACAGCTTGCAGATAGATCATTAACACACCCATTAGGAATAGTTGAAGACGTATTGGTCAAGGTCAATTCATTGATTTTTTCGGCTGATTTTGTAGTACTAGATTTTGAGGAAGATAAAAACATACCTATTATTTTGGGACGACCATTCCTGCCAACAGAACGAACACTAATTGTCGTGCCTAACGGAGAACTTATTATGAAAGTGTTTGATCAAGTAGTAAAGGTGAAGGTGTTCAAGGAAATCCCAATCCTGACTGACAAGGAAGAGTGCGAGTGGATCGAGAAATCTACACGTGTCAAGTTACGGGAGTGCAAAGAGGATAATGGTCTTAAGGCGTTAATTGAGGATAAAACTTCAAATGCATAACCCAACATTCAAGTGAACCGACACACAATACAACAGTGTTGGTGATATGCGACAAATATACATCATACCACGGATAGCCCAACTGATCCGGGATGAAACAGGGAGTAGTCAGGCTGAATGACTTAAAATAAAGCGCTAATTGGGAGGCAACCCAATCGTTTTTTTTTAATTTTATTTTTATTGTTATTCGTACTATTTAGATTATATCTAAGAATAATAGTTAGGAAATAATAATTTCATTAGGTAGTTATGTCGTTCTATGATTCTTGAAGATCTCTCAATCATGCTCAAATTGATCCACAATATACTCATGTATATGCTTCATGGCTTGCAGGATGTTTAAAGATTCATTAAGTGGAAAAGCATGAAGCAAAGAAGAACAAAAGAGCTTAGTTAACAGAACCCACCCCTGCCGGGGTGGGCCCTTTTTGCCTTATACCCCGCGTCGGGGCGGGGGTCCTGCAACCTGGGCATTCAATTCGGCAGTTACATACGTGTACCCACTTCTCCCACTTCCTCATTACACACGGCTACTACTCCATCTTCCAAAGTGCACCACGAAAATTTGTTCCTCACATAAACTACTCATCCCCATTACTTCTCCCCACCACTCCAATCCACTACTACATTACTTCATACCACCATCTCTATATATTCACACCCTCTCAACCCAATTTCCTCACAACCTTTCAACTACATATCACAAAGCCACGAATTAGGGTTCCTATTAGGAGAATTAAGCTTGCACCTGAGAGTGAGTGAACAATACTACAAATTCTTAAACTTCTCCTTCCATATTTGCCATACAAATCGACAAGAACTTCTGTGCACACCAAGTGTTTGAGAGTTTAAGTGATCCAAGTTTGAGGGGAAGGTAGTGTGTTTAATAGTGTGTTGAGACAGTGTCAGACATTTGAAATTCAATGGCATCTCAACCTACATCCAAACGACAATGCGGCGAGAGTTCAAGGCCAACACCACCATCACGAACATTCAACAGATGCAAGTTCAAAAGTGCCGCCGCCGTTGACCGCTACGACTACATGGTAACGAAGGCTTTTACACCGGAGCGGGGGTTGGTATCAGATGCTCACGACGGCGAAATGATGCAACATATTTATCAGAAAGGGTGGACAAAGTTCACTGAGGAGCCTGAGGCCGCCACTGTCAATGTGGTCAAAGAGTTCTATGCTAACGCCGAGGACAAGGCACCTTTCAATGCCTTTGTGTGGGGTAGGTTGGTCCCATTCAGTGCTGATGCCATCAACATGTATTATCAATTGCGGGTGCCCAGACAGTGCCAGTATGCTCACTTGAGGGATTTCGACCCTGACTTTGAGGAGGTCCTCAAAGAAATGACTAAGCCGGGAATAACATGGATAAAGGGTCGAAAAGGAGGCACGGTTTTTCATAGCAAAGATCTTAGCCGGTATGGGAAGATTTGGTACGCTTTCTTATGTGTGAAACTATTTCCATCCACGCATACCTCAGATGTCACCAAGGAAAAGGCACTACTTCTATTTGCAATTGTACAAGACTTCATCATCGACGTTGGACCAATAATCAATTTTTCTATTCGCCGATGCTTGCGAGGCAATTTTTCGTGCGACTTACCACACCCATCCCTCATTTGTGGCTTGTGTCGCCAAGCAAGAGTTCGATGGTCTGATGATGAACCCACCCTAATGCCGCTGTGGCTGCTTAATTCGAGAATGATAGCACGGTATTCGGTGTGGGCCGGAGGTGAATCACATCCTCGAGGTTTAGGTTTTATATTTTCATCAGCTTCGGAGGATGAAATTGACGCTGAAGACACCTCAGAGGATGAGGACGAGACTATGGGAGAGCAAGGAGCTGAGGCGGAGCCGCATTATGATGCCACATCTAGCCCCCAGTTTCTTGCATTTCAACAACAAATGGAGGAGCACAACAAGGCAGCCCGAAGGGATATGAGGCGGCTCGCAGCGAGACAAGACCATATGTTTGATGCAATGAACATGTCATTCACATATTTGAATATGACACTCCAGAGCATTAATCCAGCTACATAATTTCTATATCAGCAGCCCATACCAATGCCAAGGTTTCCACCAAGTGACTTAGAGGGAGAAGATCAACCACCACCACCCCATAGTTAGGTAATTACAGGGAAGTCCTCACTCATTTTATTGCTATATCCATACAATGAGGACATTGTTGTTATTAAGTTTGGGGGAATTAGTTTTATTTTGCATTTTATGTTACATGCATATTGTTATTAGTTAGGTTTGTATTTAGTATTGAATGTTAGTTTTGCATATTTGTTTTAGCATTAATGTAATCATATAGTTGCATAGTAGCTTAGGAGCATATTTAGTTTTAATTATGTTGTTTTATGGTTGCAGTCATGTTATGTTTCATAAAAAAATTAAAAAAAAATAAAAAAATTAGTTAAATATTGTATTTGCATATGTCCAGCGGTGTTGTGGTTCATTTTATTATGGCCAATGATGAAAATGAGATTAAGTAGACAAATACAGCACTGAGTTTTAGAACTGTGATGTAGTTTTCAATCATGACTCGGATCTTGTGCTTGTTTGAAACTGGTATAAAAAGGAGAACACGTAATAACTTTTGTGTTGACTGATTAGTTAAAATTAATACATAAACAGTTTCTAAAGGATATTGCTAGTGTAAATGAGAGAATGACGATAATAAGCAGTGAAAACGATAAATTAGGCAAGAACCTAAGTTTGGGGGGAAGAGTAGGGTATATAAGATTAAGAGAAAAAAAAAGAAAGAAAACAATATAGATCGTGACTAGTCTTGTTTCGGGGCCTTTGTTACTTAAGCAAGTACGCCCGTAGGGGTGTCTTAACACCTAGCGCCCTAAGGTCTTTTATGGTCTCGGAGTCGTTGGTTGAAAGCTCGCTAAGGGGTAGCACTGTTAGCCTAATGGAATGAGGCATTGTACAGTCATCTAAAAAAAAGAGAAAAATAAAAATAAAGAGAAGACAGGAAATAAAGGCAAAGAGCCCCCGTAATTGAAAAAAGAAAGCATGAATACCCTATACAGACCCCTAATTTTGGTAATTGTTTGATCTTAGTTCGAACTTGTTTGTTTTCAAAATTTTAAAGTTTATTCTGTATGAATCCTAATAAGAGATTGGTTATATGTTGAATTTGAATTTAAATTAGTTAGCATGAATGTTGATCACACACACACACACACGATATTAGTGATGATACGTATAAGATTCGAGGAATTGATGAGAAGTTATTGATGGTTTTTATTATGAAGTATTGTAGTGTGTGCTTAATTGTTCTGAGGCCGAAGGAATAAGTTTGATTCTATGAAACTGTTGGATTCAATGTCATTTAGTTAGATACATTACATATCATTGCATTGCATAGCATGTAGTTGTTTGTACTCGAGGACTAGCACGATTTAAAATTGGGGGATTTGATAAGTAGATTTTATATCCGCGATTCGATGTCCATTTTAAGCATAATCGTTGTTAATTCTTTGCGTTCATGTTCATTTTTACTTGTTTCTTGTTATTTTGTGTGTTGGGTGGTTGGTGTGGCGAATGATGAGAAAAGGAGGCATTTGGAGCATATTTGGAGCAAGTATGAAAAATGGCCAAAGTCAAAAAACAGTAGCCATGCCCGTCGGGGCGTGCTGATTACAGGCATACACCCCCGCCGGGGCGGGGGTCCCGAATTTTGGGCAGTCCTGTTTTGAGTTGAACTCTGCTGGACGGTGGACTTGAGGACTTAGGATACCATATGGACTCTGTTTAGCATGGGATTTCGAGGAGTCTTCATGTTAGATATATATTGCTCAACAAACAACGAATGAATCATCAAGAAAAGCAATTAACAAGGTTTATTAGCAGAATTTCATAGCGAGCAACGGAGTGAAGATTTTGAAGAACGATCGTATTGACTGCGGATTGAGTCTAAAGGGAAGGGCGTTCTGCATTATTCTTCTACTTTAGTTTATTTCTGTAATTGAAAAGATGATGTCTTTGATTTATTCAGTTTTTATTTCATTCATTATGAACTAATTACTTTTTAGGCTTGAGATGGATCTTTAAGTGGAACGATGATTATGTAGTCTTTGATTTTAGTTTAATAAGTTATTATTCGGTTTATCTATATTAATTTGAGTGTGAATGTATGAATTGCCTGATCAACGATTCTTTGTGGATTTGTATGAACTCGAGAGATGAAATATAGTCTAGACTTAATTAATATAGCATGTGTTCTTGAATTTTGTGAATGAGAAAAATCTTGATGAATGTTAGGGTAGAGATATGCTTGACATCGCATGTAATCATATAAAGAGCTTGAACTTTAACCTTCTTTAATTGTAATTCACATAGAGATATAGTGAGTTAGTTAATTAAGGTGTTGAACTTAATTCTATCTTAATTGTAGATTTGGGTTAATTTGGTATTAGTACATCGAGAGGTGGCTAGTGCTACTTACGTGTTCTTGATTAATAAACTGGGATAGTGAATTAAACTGGAATAAAGGCGTAATAACCTGAGTGATGCTTAGAGTGAAGTTGGAAGCCTAATTCTCTATTATTTGTTTGAAAATTCAGTTTTTAGAAATTATTGATTGTTTGGTGATATTATTCTATTTAATATTTTTAGTTATAAATTGGAAATTGATTAGTTTAATAAAATTAGGATTAATAAGAAATTGGTAATTGTGAGGTTTAATTTCATGCTAAGTCTCTGAGGGAACGATACTCTACTTACTATTATATTACTTGTTGACCACGTATACTTGCGTGCTGTGTGTAACTACATTGTACCCAACACCTATGAAGTGGTGGAAGTGTCGAAGCCAGGTACATACCGGCTTCGAGCAATGGATGGTTCGGAAGTAAAGAATATATGTCATGCTGGAAGACTTAGAAAATATTACTAGTAAAAGTTATGCCTTTCTTTCCTTTACTTATGTAAACCATTCTAGTTATCAATGAAATAAATGAGATTTCTCTTCGGAAAATGTTTGTACTCCAGTTATCTTCATAAGTTATTGCAAATTTCGATCAGGTAAACTTCGGGCCAAAACCAGTCAAAAAGTTGGAAACGACATAACTGCTCGTTGAACGTCATGAGTATAACTGATTGAGAAAAGCATAATTTTTTATCAGACAAGCTTCGGGCGTAAGCCGATCAGCAGGTTCAAGATAACATAACTGATCGGTAAAAGGCACAAGTATAACTTATCGAGAAAAATACTATTGAAATTTTATTTACTTCATTCATATTGGAAAGTTTTTACAAACCTCGATCGGACAGGCTCCGAAAAAAACCCAATCAAAAAGCTTTAAACATCATAACTTATCGGTAAAAGCATAACTGATCGAGTGAGTTACATATAAAGGAAAGGAAAATTACAAATATCACAAGTTCTAAAAGCAACTATTCCTGTGGACCATCATCGTCGGGTTCGGATTCTTCATCGGAGGAATCAAGAATAGCAACATCGTGCCCAACAGCAATCAGTTTCGCCCGAGCCTTTTCCCGATAAGCCTCAAAACCTTCAGCAAACTGGGTCATGACCTTATCGGTAAGGGCGGGCGACTCTTCATACTCCTTAATGGCTAACTGCTTGGTGACGACCCATTCTTCCCTCAAGGTGTTGTTCTCCAGAATCAATGTCCTCAACTGACTATGTATTCCGGTGAACTTATCCTCAACAGTATGAAGGGCCGCCTTCAGATCCTTGTTCTCCTCTGTCAGAAGATCCTTGTCCTGGACAAGCTTCTTGGCATGACTATCGAGGCCGACGAACTCCTGCTGAAGCAATGAGTATTGTTCTTCTAGCTCGGCAGCCCGACGATAAGCCTTGGTCAACGAATTTCGAGTGTCAACATGAAGATCCTTCTCTTTCTTCAAATCCAAGTCCCGACCTCGTAACTCAGCTTCGAGAAGCGCCACATCCAACCTCAGTTGAGCCTCTTTCTTTGTAGTACAGGCCAGAGGTGGAATGGCTCGAGCGAGGATGGCATTGGCCTACACCAAAACAACACATCAGCCATCAAAAGTACAACCAAAGTATAAAGAAGAAGCTTAATGCTTTCGAGATTACCTGAGTTTGAGCCCTGATGTAGGCTACCAGATACTCTTTAGAGGAGTGTCCCTTGAAACATTCGTCATCACCGGGGAGTTTGAAATACTCGAATAGATTGAGGGGAACACTTTCGATGGACTCTTCGGCCAACAAGTAGTTGGCGTCCCTTATGAGGAACTTGCTTTGGAGGTGGGAGTCGAGGTAGGAATCGGGTCGACCTCCACCACAGCCAGTTCGGGGCCCTCAACCAGACGAGGTTTCTTGGGTCGAGGCTCGAGTGGATGGTTTTTGGTATCCTCTGAGTCCTCAAGCACCGCAGCTGGTGTCTGGGGGGGGAGGTATCGATTTTGGCTGGGCTGAAGAAGCGGACTTGAAGGGGGCTTTGGTGGAAGGCCTTTTCATTCTTTTTAGTAAGGCCATCTTCTCAGCCCTACTCATGTTCAGAGCATTCTTGTTGGCAGGTTCGGCGGTGTTATCTAGGGGGGCTGGGCCCGAAGCAGAATCGGTTGAGAGCTCCACAATCGGGATAGTCTCCTCCTCGGCTGTCTCGTCCATTATAGGAAGACAAATCAGCTCGATTGTGATGGGAAGAGGAGCTAAGGACTCAGCAGCCCCTTCGGGTTTGAAGATCGTCACTACATAAAAGGAAACAAGTAAGAGAGATGGTTACGGAAGTACGATGAGAGAGGATGGTTGTATGAAGAGGTTCGGGATAGGATACTTACATCCGTGTTTGTACAACCATCCTTTATTAGACAAAGCTTTCAGACTCCATTCGGTCTTACTCCACTTTTTGTAGAACTCCTTGAATGCAGCAGCCCTGTCCTTGGGGAATTTGGACACTTTGGTGATGGGATCTTCGGGATGGGCCCAGTTGGGGAGGAGTTTGAGGTCAGTCCCCTTTACAAAGATCCATTGTGGATGCCAACCTTTGTTGCTCGAGGGAGTTTTGATAAGGACGACTCGGTTGGGTTATTTATTTAATTGCCGAAGGCCAGGTTCCTTCGACCTGCCGATGGTGAATAAGGCGAAAAAAAAGTAAAGGCCAAGAGTAATACCTAGCTCTTGGCACAAAGCAATGAAGGAGATCAGGTGGATATACGAGTTTGGCACAAGTTGTGCGAACCCGACTCCCACAAAGCAAAGAAAAGAAGATATAAACTCATGAAGTGGGAACCGAACCTTCAGTACATATAGGGGAACAACAACCCATTCGCGTTCGGGTCTCCAGAACATTTTCTCATCCAGTCTGGATACCCGAAGCTTGTACTCCTTCGGTATGTTGAACAGAGTACGGATGTCAGATATTTGAGAAGGGAGGACAGTTGATTGGGTGTGAATGTGCGAGAAGCCGACCTCAGAAGAGTAAGCGCTTCAAATTTTGGCCTCGACGTTATCAGTGGAGATATCCGAAGGTGCTACCGAAAGTTCGACCGGAATCAAGTCGCCGGTAGTAACTGAGGATGGAATTGCTTCAGGGGGAGTAGGAATACTAGAATCAGCCATTGGAGGAGGATGATTAACTAAGGAGAGATTTGGAGAGGTAACAATAAGATGAAAAACTTGAAATGCAGAAGAAAGAAGTTCGCCGGAAATTGCCTTTGCCGAAAAGTTTGAGAGAGGAATTTGAAATGGTGAAAGGCTCGAAAAGGTGACAGTGATGGATGGATAGGGGTTTATATAACGTGACTGGCACGGATCTCCAGGGTGGCTATTTATGACGAGTGGGGCCCAGTCTTGGGGAGACGTGCACAAGCTCTAAAAATGAAAAGGAACCGTTTGAGTTCCCGAGATAACTCATCATTTCCTGGCGTGACTATTCAAGTTTGTGTCCTTTCGAGTCTCTGATTATAAACATTTTATAACCAGAGGCTGGGGGGAAATGTTCGGGAGTATTTTCCTGATCCTCATGAGGGTTGAAGGCATGAACTGTAACCGAGGAGATGGGGCCCCTTGGGCCGAGGCCATGCAGGATGTTGAAGGTGTTCAGGATCGGATATCCGAGCCCTCTGGGCCAGAACCCTAATATAGCTTATGGTGTTCAGGGTCGGGCCTTCGAGTCCTTTGGGCTGAAGCCCAGACCAGATTGTGAGCTCGGTGGGATTGGGCTTATGCAGTTGGATAGTCCATGTGCAGAGTCTGGAGTTATAAGGGGTTTATATGGTTAAGGGCTCTAGTTCTAATCATATTCGAATAAGGTAACTCCAAAGGTAGTATTTGAATTGGATTCTATTTACACCTTTTAAGGAGATTGTGTTGGACCCAAATATAGGTAACTACCATATTTAGGAGTCCTAATCCGACTCGGAGAGGGATTCTAAGTAAGTGAGAATGATTATAAATACAAGGCTTGACTACGATTAAGAGGTAATACATCTTTGAACACTAAATACTTGAGCCTCCATTGTTAAACCTTGTGAACGGCCTGTACTTATTCTCACATCGGAGCTATCCCCCGGCAGCACAAGCCGTCAAGCTTCGTGTGTGATTTGTTATTGTGCAGGTTTAAGCGCGTGGATTTTGTGGTTGGACGCGCCGGCGAAACTTGGTGTTAGCACGAATGTTACGAACTTCCGGCTACAACATAGTTGAATGAATGAATCAAATAAAAGAAACATCTCTTCAATTTAATGAACCTAATTGTATTCACATTAAACTGAAGTGACTTAAACTAAAATAACCAAATAAGTATTTTTTTTATAATAAATTAGAAAACTGATAAATTCACAATAAAAAAATAATATTTTCACATGAAAATCGTCGCTATAGATCCTATAGCGACGGTTTTCACAGTCATTATACATCTATAGCAATACTTTTTATGTGAAAATATCAAAAATTATTGTAGAAAAATCAATTTTTAATTAGAAAAGTGTTTCAATTTGTGTCAAATTACGATTGCAAACCTATCAATACATGAGATTGAATATAATTATAAGAGAATCTCACTTATTACACATCTCTTTAAAATGATTATCACTAATATTTATCCGCGTAACTCACAAATCGATATTAACATTCACAATATACATCAATTTTCAATTATTTTTTATTGTCATATAATAATACCCCATCTGCCCTATTTTACATTACTACTAAACATTCTAATACCATTTACACGCTTATTAAAATACTTTTATTCTAGATAGAGATCATTAATTTGTAGTAATGATACTCTCTAGATCTCCTAATTAGTTTCACATATTTTCTTACATTCTCATCTTACAACACCCTTTTAAAATTCTAGATCACCTAATTTGTCTATACATATACATATAATTGACGTGTTTTAACCTTAAAACTCAATGACTTAATATCACATATTAAGTTTTCTTTGTTTCAAACACTCAAAAACATAATCTCATTTGCAAGAAATTTGATAATTAAAATTTTGAACCAATTTGATGGTGGGGCTAGTGCAGTGATGATGTTCTTAGCTCAGTAGTTGAAGCCATTGCAAATCAAGATATTCGAAAAGTAATTATGTGAGATATACATCATTATTAATTCTTCTTTTTTTAATATAAAATCATTTTTAATTGTTGTCAAAATAATACTCTCTCTATTTTAATCCAATTTACACGTATATTAAAAACATTTGTATTCTCAAATTATTCTTTTTATGCTTTTTTTAGTCGTTAATTTTAGCAATGATCCTCTTAATTTCACACATTTTCTTACATTATTTTCCTGTAATGAACTGATGACTTTAGTTGATACAAACTTCCTTTGCTGCAGCTTAACAGTAAAGCAAGTGCAAAAAATTGGAGAATAGAAAGAAGAGTCAGAGGAAGAGAGAAGAATTTGGGGAGAGAATAGACAGATCTAGAGATATTTGAGAGAAAAAGCAATAACCATTTCATTCATAAGTTCTCAATAGCTAAATTCAGTACATATATGATGACCCATGTGAATCTAGAGTGGAAATTAAGCAAGGCACCAACCAAATGACTATGTAACCGACTACCAGCTGGACCAACATGCTGAAAGAAATGAAAATAAAAATGAAAAGACTACTCTATCCTTTTTTAATACTTTGAGTACTCAATTGCCCTTATCTAATAGATTTAACTTCCTTACAATCCACCTCCCATAAAAAGGACCTTGTCCTCAAGGTAGCAGGTTAGGAAACTTCTTATGGAACTCTTCCCAATCCTCCCAAGTGGGCAAAATGTTGGACCATTGCACAAGCACTTCAATGGCTGCTGCATTATTCTTCTTAACTAACTTCCTATCTATGATAGCTGTTGGCTCTACCAGAAACTGTCCATGTTCATCCAACTGAGGCAAAATTGCAAAACTAGTGCATTTGGAACCAATTTTCTTCTTTAAAAGTGACACATGAAATACAGGATGGACCCTAGCATGTGATGGTAACTGAAGTCTATAAGCCACCTTTCCCACCTTCTCTATAATCTGATATGGCCCAAAATACTTAGGAAGCAATTTACCAAATTTAGTCTGAGTAATAGTTGATTGCTTATAAGGTTTAACCCTTAGATATACCCAATCTCCCACCTGAAAGATCCTTTCATTTCTGGATTTGTTAGCATAAGTTTTCATCCTAGATTGTGATTTTGTCAGATTTTGCTTGAGTAATTACAACTACAGAGTTCTGTCCTTACAGAAAGCCTTAACAACTGGATCCTTCACTTGACCATACTAATGGAGATTGAGATGGGGAGGTTTATACCCATACAAAGCTTCAAAAGGGGTCACTTTTAGTCCACTGTGATAATGGGAATTGTACGAGAATTCTGCCAAGGGTAGCCAAGTAGACCAGTTGCTAGGTCTGTTAGCAGTCATACATCTCAAGTAACATTCTAGCACCTGGTTTAACCTTTCAGTTTGGCCATCTGATTGGGGGTGATAGGCAGTGCTCAGATGGAGTTTAGTGCCTACTAATCTGAAAAGGGATTACCAAAACATGCTTATAAAAATCTTGTCTCTGTCTGACACAATGGAAGAAGGAAATCCATGTAATTTATAGACTTGCTCAATGTAAACCTGAGCCAAATTTGAAGCAAAAAAAGGGTGGAGAAGGAGTATTAAATGCCCAAATTTAGTTAGTTTATCCACCACTACCCATATAACTGTATACCCTTTTGATTTAGGTAATCCTTCTATGAAATCCATTGAAATATCCTCCCATGGCTTATTGGGATTTGGAAGGGGCTGTAATAAACCTGGAGAAACAATGGTCTCATGCTTGTTTTGTTGGAAAATATCACACTCCTTAACAAACTGCATCACATCCTTTTTCATTAAGGGCCAATAAAAGTATTTACTTATTCTTTCATAAGTTCCTGTAATTCCACAAAGGCCCCAAATAGGAGACTCATGAAATTCTGCTAACAATTTAGCCTTTAGAGTAGCATTAGATCCAACCACTAATTTGTTGTCAAACTTTAGTCTGCCATTAAAGAAAAAATACCCAGGAACTGAGTGAGGGTCCAACTGAAGCTGAGCAATTAAATCCTTTAGCTCTTGGTCTGCTTCCCAAGTGTGAGCTAATTCCATAACCCACTGGGGAGTACAAGTGGAGAGGGCTAAGCAACTAAAATCTTGTTCAGTGATCTGCAGTTGTCTAGATAAGGAATCTGCTGCCTTGTTCTCTTTTCCTTTCTTGTATACAATATCATAATCTAAACCCATCAACTTAGTGATCCATTTCTACTGATTGGTGGTTGTAATTCTTTGGTCAAGAAGATATTTTAGGCTGTGATGATCAGTCTTGATTAACACTTTGTTTCCTAAAAGGTAATGCCTCCATTTGTTAACAGCATAAACAACAACCATGAGCTCTTTCTCATAGGTAGACCACCCCAAATGTTTTGGTGAAATAGCTTTGCTCAGGAAGGCAATAGGTTGTCCCTGCTGCATTAAAGCTGCTCCCAGACCAAAATAAGATGCATCAGTTTCCAAAATAAATGGTAGACTAAAATTGGGCATGGCTAAGACTGGTGCTTTGGTTATAGTATCCTTCAAAGCTAGAAATGTAGCAGTAGCCTCTTTATTTCACAGGAAATTATTCTTCTTCAATAATTCAGTAAGAGGTTTGCTAATGAGGCCATAATTCCTGACAAACTTCTTGTAGTATCCCGTTAACCCCAAAAAACCTCTCAGGCTTTTAATATTATGAGGTAAGGGCCAATCCTTCATACAACTAATCTTGTCTGGATCAGTAGAAACTTCACTAGCATTGATGACATGTCCAAGGTAGTGCACTTGTTTAGTGCCAAACAAACATTTACTTTTATTGGCATATAAAGTATGATCTTTAAGGAGCTGTAATGTCAGTTGTAGGTGTTTAAGGTGTTCCTCATAACTGGGGCTATACACTAGTATGTCATCAAAGAAGACTAGGATGAACTTTCTGAGATAAGGTTTAAAAATGTGGTTCATTAGAGACTGAAAAGTAGCAGGGGAATTTGTAAGACCCCAACTTATTCATAAATAAAATCGAATTTTCTCTAATTATTATTTTGAATAATAAGGTGTTAATTTGATATAATGCTTTGGTTATGGGTGAAATGTGTAAATTTTACAAAATAAGCAAGTGGTTATAAAATATTCATTATTGTCGGGGAATATTCGTTTGGTCCTGGAATATTCTTGTTGTCAGGGAATATTCGTACGATGACGCAGTCATTTGTGGGCCCCATAATAGAAAACGGTCGGATGAAGAAAACGTCAAGTTTGAGTTTTTATAAATAATAGCGCAGTTGTTACCGTTAACACTGTTAGAATACCCGGTAGTTAAAATACAGTAATACGCGTGAGTGCACAGTAGCACACGGTATTGCATAATATTGTTGAATTATTGATCCTTACGTAAGAAGGCACTACTCAATAATTGTTACAGTAATTACTGTTGAATATTTTATTTTATTGATTCAATAATTGCTACGTTGATATTTTATATTATTATTGTTTCAATAATTGTCACTGCATAGTATCTCCATTATCAGATCAATAATTCATATTATTTGAACAATATTATTAGATAGCATTATTGGCAATGTCTAAGAAAGTTCTGTCTAAGTAGAGGTTTGGTCACCTAATTGCGCGCCAGTAAGGAGAAATCCTTATAGAAAAGCCTTCTCTTTCCTAGGAACGACCTGATTATCATAATTGTCATTCTGTAATATTATTTGTGAATAATTAATTATTGATTTATATGATAAGAAAATATTTATTTTATATGGATATAAATGATGGATATATTTATTTTATGTGGATATAAATGAAAGAATTAATGCTGAAGTGTTTTATCAATATTTTGTCAGAATGGAGGTATTAAAAATCATCCGTATGTAGATTTCGGATATTTTTTTATTAGAATTTGGAAAAATTTAAATCTAAAAAGTTGTAGAGAATTTAATTTCCTATGGAATAGTCATGAGACTCGAATTTTTCTGATAAAAGGGCTATTTATTATTAATTATTGAAGTTGTTGATTATTGTTTAAATTAAAACATTTTGGAAATTTTTAGAATGGGTGGGCCCCACATTTGGTTGGTGAAAAATGTGCTAAAATTTTATTTCAAAAGTGGTGGACGTGAATAGTAGCAGATAAAGCCATCAGGTAACAGGTTAGTCTGCTTTGGCGTTCTAAGCATTTTCCTATAAATAGGGTGCTTAGTTAGAATTGAAAATCACACCAGAAATAAGTTTTCTCTCTTTCTCTCTCTATATTATTGAGCGTATTTTTTTGAGTATTTAGATACTTTGAGAGTTGCTATTCAGTACAAGTTTTCTTCAGCCTTATACCTGATATTTCAGCCGGAAGTACTGTTCTGTTGAAGTAAGGGATGTTATTTTCTTCGTAAATGATATTTTCTTTCAATATCATTATGCCAAAATAGTGATATGAGTTTTATTGTAGAATTTTTAACTTTTTGTGTCGGGGTTACTATTCACGTATACGACACTATTCACGCATACGACATTATTCACGAATGCAATACTATTCACAGAAAAATGAAATTTTCTCTTCTTGGTCCAAGATGTCTAGTATGGATAATATCTTTGATTGTATCCATATTTTGATCTATATTTTTGAATTCTGCTTAATTAATTATTTTAGAGTATTTTTAAACTTGGATAAACTGTAGTACGAATCCCTAATATTTGTCCTTTTGTCTCACTGGATTCATTTTCTTTAAGATATTTTTCATCATCCTCAGTCCTAAATGATGATATTACTGAATATCTTTGGCCTGTAGTGCAAAGATGAATGATTAACCGATGAATATCTTTGGCCCGTAGTGCAAAGATGAACATGTGTTTAGATGAACATGACCAACTGGTGATACAAATGAATATCTTTGGCTTGTAGTGCAAAGATGAATATTTGATTCAGGATGTATATTGATTGATGTTACAGGGATAAAATATTGATGATAGACTTTTAAATCTTAAAAGATAGTAGAATTCATTCTCTACTTGACTCTTCTAATGGATTGCTCTTTCCGCTGCAGTTGTTGATCTAAAACTTGTTATCTATTATTTTATCAGATTTTTCCCTGTTGAAGACTAATAATAATTTGTTGTATATTATCTTAGTCATAATATTTTTTACTGAGCTAGTTGAGCTCACCCTTTTCTTTTTTGTTCCATTTTTCTCAGGAGGCGAGAATATAGCGGGAACTAGTCGGGGTATGGAGTGATGTTTCCAGTCAGTTGTGTTAGCAATCCTCACTATTTTATAAAATAGTGTTACAATAATTATAATGAGGACTTATTTGAGTGTGGATATTGTCTAGAAGACAATATTTGTATTTAAACTCATAGTTTATGTGTTGTCGTATTTTGTACGACAATTGTAATAATGATGTTGTAGTTGTTCTGTACCATATATTTGGTGACTCAGAATAGTTGATGTATACCTATTTTAGGGGCGTCACAGTTGGTATCAGAGCTTAGGGATATGGTCTCTGGCAAAGATCGGGGAATAGAACTAGGAGGGGAGAGACGAGTAAATCCTTCGCTAGTGTATCCTACCTAAACTTATTTGTTAGTCGGTCATAATATAGGGATATTATATGGTATGCCAATTTCTTTAATTAACCCTTGTTTTATGGCAGTATTTGAGAATGGCAGCTGAGAATGTTATCAATGGAGTGAATGAGACCATGGAGACACCTTTAATCACCAATCAGGGGAACGTGCAATAGGAAGGCAATATTCCTCCTGTAAACAACACTACCGAACAAATGATGAATGATAGAATGTTTAGAAGCTTTTTGCAGTTCATGCAAAATCAGACGAGGGAGACTCGTGTACAAAATACGGGTGGAAATGATAGCAACGCACGACTTATCACAGCCAAGCAGTTCAAAGAGTTGGGACCACCATAATTTGTGGGAAAGTCGGATCTGATCAAGGCGAAAACGTGGGTCAAGCAAATTACCAAGATATTTGATGTCTTGGGATGAACGGAGAAACAGAAGGTTTCATTCGCCACCTTTATGTTTCGTGGTGAGGCAGACTACTGGTGGGAGTTTGTGAAGCGTACCCAGCCAGCCGCACTCAATATGTCTTGGGAAATATTTTAGAAACTGTTTAATGACAAGTACTTTCCTAAAAGTATTCGTCATATGAAGGAGGTAGAGTTTATTAGACTAGAACAAAACAATATGACGGTGTCCCAGTACGAGGCGAAGTTCGCGGAGTTATCCAGGTTTGCACCTCATTTGGTAGAGAATGAGGAACGTATGATGAGAATGTTTCTAAGAGGTCTGAAACCTGAAATTCGGTAATATCTTATCTCTCATAAATTTTCTCTATATTCAGATGTTGTAAATAGGGCTCAATTATTAGAGCGAGATAATGAGTATGTTCAACCGAGGGACCACAACCAGGGTCATACTGGTGGCATCAGTCATCGGAGCAATGACAACCAGCGGGGAGGAAAACATTCGGGCAAAAGCGGTAACCACTGGTGGTAATCGTGGCCATGATAGTAGAAGAAGCGAGTCGGGGGGAGATTTCAAAAAGAGAAGGTACAACAATGATAATGTGAAGACGTCAGCACCAATTATTTTTAGGGGAGGAGAACGATCACCGATCGTTTGTTACAAATGCGGGAAAGAGGGACATATCAGCCCAAACTGCCCACAACAATCTAAGGTATGTTATAACTGTGGAAAGGAAGGTCATATAGCTAGAGATTGTCTTGTAGCGAAACCAAGTCCAGCGGGAATGGTGACTCCGAAGGCTGTTTCGAACAAGTCAAAGTCAGCGGTTCTTGGAAGAGCGTTTATCGTGACTGGCCAAAACGCGAGATGTGACGCCCCCAAAATAGGTATACAACACCCATTCTGAGTCGCCAAAATACATGGTACAGAAACAACTACATCTTTACTATTACAACATAAGAACTGTGAGTTTAAATATAAATATTGTCATCTAGACAATATCCACACTCAAATAAGTCCTCATTATAATTATTGATACATTATTTCACAAAAATGGTGAGGACTACTAAAATAACTTCTAGAACCATCATTCCATACCCCGACTAGTACTCGCTACATTCTCGCCTCTTGAGAAAAATGGAACAAAAAGGAAAAGGGTGAGCTCAACTAGCCCAGTAAAGAACATTATGACTAAGATAATACTGAACAAATTATCGTTAGTCTTCAACAGAGAAAAAAAATCTAATAGAATACAATAGACAATAAGTTTTAAATCAATATTCGCAGCGGAAAATAATAATTCATAGAAGAGTTACATAGAGAATGAAATCTACTATTATCTATGAATTTAAAAGTCCAACATCAATATTTTATCCCTGTAACATCAATCAATATTCATCTTTGCACTACAAGCCAAATATATTCATCAGTTGGTCATGTTCATCTTAACACCTGTTCATCTTTGCACTACGGGCCAAAGATATTCATCAAAAATCATTCATCTTTGCACTACAGGCCAAAGATATTCAATTATATCATCATTTAGGACTGATGATGATGTAAAATATTTTAAAGGAAACGAATCCAGTGAAGCAAAATAACAAATATTAAGGATTCGTATTTCGATTTATCCATGTTCAAAAATACTTTATAAGTAATCATAGTGAAGTAAAATTCAAGAATGATCAAAATATGGATACAATCAAAGCTAGTATCCAGAATAGATATTTTAGACGAAAAGAAGAAAATTTCATTTTTCGGTGAATAGTAACTCGTGAATAGTAACCCCGACATGAAAAGTTCCAAATTTGAAGAAATAATTGTAAGACACCGAATTTTATGAAATAAAAGTATTCAATATTTCTTATAATTACTATTCAGTAAATGGTTAAATTGATAAATGTTAAAATTACGGGTGATATATGAATTTTTTTCAAAATACGCAAGTGGTTATAAAATAATCATTGTTGTCGTGGAATATTCGTTTGGTCGTAGAATATTCTTTCTGTCGGGGAATATTCGTACGACGGCGCAGCTATTTGTTGGCCCCATAACGAATAACTGTCGGGTGAAGGAAAACGACAAATTTGAGTTTTTACAAATAACGGCGTAGTTGTTACCGTTAACACTGATGGAATACCCGGTGGTTAAAATACAG
Organism: Panax notoginseng; assembly: GCA_016801055.1. Taxonomy (NCBI): domain Eukaryota; kingdom Viridiplantae; phylum Streptophyta; class Magnoliopsida; order Apiales; family Araliaceae; genus Panax; species Panax notoginseng. Next base: position 80,987,105 of record CM029014.1, read on the forward strand.
TAATACGCGTTATTACACAGTAGCACACGGTATTGCATAGTATTTTTGAAATTGTTGATTCTTACGTAAGAAGACACTACTCAATAATTGTTACAGTAATTACTGTTCAATATTTTATTTTATTGATTCAATAATTGCTGCGTTGATATTTTATATTATTGTTGTTTCAATAATTGTTGCTGCACAGTATTTTCCTTTATCAGATCAATAATTCATATTATTTGAATAATATTATTAGATAACATTATTGGCAATGTCTAGAAAGTTCTGTCTAAGGAGAGGTTTGGTCATCTAATTGCGCGCCAGTAAGGAGAAATCCTTATTGGAAAGCCCCCTCTTTCCTGGGAACGGCCTGGTTGTCATAAATGTGATTCTGTAATATTATTTGTGAATAATTAATTATTGATTCATATGATAAGGAAATATTTATATTATGTGGATATAAATGAGGGATATATTTTTGTGGTTAAAAATGAAGGAGTTAATGTTGAGGTTTTTATCAGTATTTTTGTTGGAATAAGGGTTTTTGAGATATTTTGCGGGGGTTATAATTTTTAATCCGACCGTTGGATCGTGGTAATTTTTGGATATGTTATACATATATAAGTTGAGTATATGTCCATAAATTTTGAACCGTTAAAAATGAACGTATGATTTGTTATGAATTTTAAGAGGTGGCTGATTCGGAAATCAGGTTATAAATCATTTTTGGTGGAAAATTTTAGAATTGGTGGGCCCCACTTGTGGTTGGTGAAGAAATGTGCTGAATTATATTTCAAATGTGGTGGGTGGGAATAGTAGCAGGTAAAGCCATCAGGTTGCAGGTCAAACCTACCAAAATTTTCCTATAAATAGAGGGCTAAGTTAGAATTGAAAATCACACCAGAAACATAAGCTTTCTCTCTTTCTCTCTCTATATTATGAAGCATATTTTGTGAGTTTTTAGATACTTGGTGAGTTGCTATTCATCAGTGCAAGTTTCCTTCAGCATCATATCCGATATCCAGTCAGAAGTACTGCTCTTTTGAGGTAAGGGATAGTAAGGGATAGTAAGGGATATTAAGGGATTTTAAGGGTTGTTATGATTTTCAGTTTCGTAATTTTTCTGATCTTCAAAAATTATGAAAAAATTTGAAATGATATTTTGATGAGTTTCATTGATTGTGTCCAAAAATGGTGATTTTTGGATGTATAGATTAAGAGTTATGAATTTTACGGGAAAAGACTATTTTAAAAGTAACCTCTTATAATTCCTTGTGGTTAACTCCAAAATTGATGAAATTTTTATTGGGAGTACATGTGTATGATAGAAATATACTCTGTAAATTTCAGAATTTTTGGACAAAAGTATAATTTTTGATAAATGTCTAAATATTCGGTGGTTTTGGCCATATGAAAAATAGTAAATGAGTTTTAAAAATTCTGAGAAAAATTTATGTTCAATATGGGACTATATTATGCTAAATCCCAGAAAAGAAATATTTTTGGAACTGATTTGGTATTTTTCATGAAAATGGTCTAGTTATGAGTAAATGAATTAAATATGTTTTGTGAAGAAAGAAAATTGGAAAATAGGATTTTATGGCTTGAGAATCCTATATGAGGTATATGCAGATTTTTGATGAGGCTTTTGGTTATTGATGATGAAATTGTAAGAGTTGGCATTTTATGATGATTAAATGCATTAATTAGTAAAGTGTAAACAATTAAAATAAATTGTTTATAAATTTAAGTAATGTTATTCTTTCAATATCATTATACCAAAATATTGGTATGAATTTTATTGTAGAATTTCTATCTTTTGTGTCGGGGTTACTATTCATGAGTTACGAATATTACTCTTGAGATTAAAACTATATGTTGATCATATTATTTTTATCCTCATATATAACATTTTTATAACCCTGATGTTGAAATTCTCTTTCACTGGAGTGTAAAGATGGATAGATTATTGGTATGATCATGACTAGGGTTCTCTTTGGCCTGTAGTGCAAAGTTGAATTGTGACTGGTATGATCATGACCATTGAATTTATAATTGAATATCTTAAGCTTAAGTGCAAAGGTGAATTGATCAACATGATTATAATTATTGTTTATATAAATTCTGAAATGATTATATATTTCTTTGAGATATTAATATCTTTGGCCTGTAGTGCAAAGATGAAATATTGATGAATATCTTTGGCCTGTAGTGCAAAGATGAATTGTTGATGAATATCTTTGGCCCGTAGTGCAAAGATGACATGTTGTTGAATATCTTTGGCCAGTAGAGCAAAGATGAACAGATGTTGAGATAAACATGACCAACTGGTGATACAAATGAATATCTTTGGCCGTAGTGCAAAGATGAAGTTATTAGTATGATTATGAATAGGAAATGTGATTTGGTGTAACCATGATCTTTGATGTTTCAAGTAAAGATAGGTGATGAAAATTATCTTCGTCCTGGATGAGAAGAGGAATTTAGAACTACAGTTATGATTATGAGTTATTCATATGATTGTGGACCAGAATGGTTGATTGATGTTACAGGGATAAAACATTGTTGGTGGATTTTTAACATGGAGAAGATAATAGACTTTATAGTCTATTTGACTCTTCTAATGGATTGCTCGTTCCGCTGCAACTATGGTTGAAATTTTTATCATTTACCATATGTTCTAAATCTCTGATTTATTGTTGATGAAGGCTATTGATAATTGAATTATCTTTAGTCATGATATTCTTTACTGAGCTAGTTGTGCTCACCCTTTTGCTTCACAATTCCTTTCAGGTAATAAGAGTGTAGCTGGGTCGAGCGGGGGTAACGGGGAAATAGAACGGTGGTCTCTAGCTGTGGATGTTCTCCCGAAGCAGTATAGAAAAGTTCATTTAGTAGTTTTATTTGGTGAATCCAATAGGGTAAGGTGTACCCAACGTTGGAAGGGTGGTTTGCCACTATCATACAAGATGTCTAACGACATACAACCTCGTGTCATCATAAGACAGGGATGTGCTCATCCACTTACTGCGTATATATACGAGCACTACCTATATAATCTTGGTGTTTGTTTGAAGCATAATTCTCAATTAGAGACAGTAGAGATAATGATATGTCAAGAGAAGACTCACCATTGGGAAGAATATGATAGTAATCTTCTCGTTTTTCTTTGGGGTCTATTGGGTCAACCAAGGATAATTCTGTGGCCATATGATATCTATCATAACCTAGACGCGTGGCCTCCCATGTACGAAGGTTTTCTTGAGTACTTCCCAAAGATTCTGATTTCTAAAACAGTTTTTGACTGTACCTTTATGTAAGGTACCTTTGTGAGGTGCTGACACATGATGGTGTCCAATGTCACATTTGGTATATATTTGCATCCAAACTCACGGCATATCTGTTGTTGTATTTTGCACGACAATTGTGGTAATAAAGTTGTAGTTATTTTCTGTACCATGTATTTGGCGACTCAGAATGGGTTGGATAGAATGGACCTATTTTGGGGTTGTCACAATAATATCATTTTTGAATAAAATAACATTCGTTACCTCAAAATAACGGTACTTTTGATCGGAATATCGGATAGAAAGCCGAAGAAAACTTGTACCAAACAACAACTCTCAAAGTATATAAATAGTCACTAAAATACGCTCGACAATATAGAGAGAAAGAAAACTTGTTTCTGGTGTAATTTTCAATTCTAACCTAAGCGTCTATTTATAGGAAAATACTAGAACGCCATAGGAGACTATATAATAAATTAATATTATTTTAAACAACCATTCTACGTATGCTAATCAAGACTCAAGACCAACCCCTCAATGCTGAAAATTTCAGCAGCCCATGTGTTGTCAAACAAGAGTGGGTCCCACCCATAATTTAATAAAAATCATTTTATTTTCCGAAAATTCAACAATTCATAAAAAATAGTCCGTTTATCAGAAAAATATGAATTTTATGTCCATTCTGCCTGAAATCGAATTCTCTACAACTTTGTAGCTTTGAGTTTTTCCAAATTCTAAACATAAAATATCCGAAATCCACAAACGGATAATTTTTAATACATCTACACCGATAAAATACTAATAAAACACTTCAGCATTAATTCCATCATTTTTATCCTCATAAAAATAAATATATCCATCATTTATATCCACATAAAATAAATATTTCCTTATCATATGAATCAATAATTAATTATTCACAAATAATATTACAGAATCACATTTATGACAACCAGGCCGTTCCCAGGAAAGAGGGGGCTTTCCAATAAGAATTTCTCCTTACTGGCGTGCAATTAGGTGACCAAACCTCTCCTTGATAGAACTTTCTAGACATTGCCAATAATGTTATCTAATAATATTATTCCAAATAATATGAATTATTGATCTGATAATGGAGATGTTGTGCAGTGACAATTATTGAGTAACAAAAATATAAAATATCAACGCAGCAATTATTGAAGCAATAAAATAAAATATTGAACATTAATTACTGTAACAATTATTGAGTAGTGCCTTCTTACGTAAGAATCAATTATTGGTGCAATACAGTGTGCTACTATGCAACAACGCGTATTACTGTATTTTAACTACCGGGTATTCCAACAGTATTAACGGTAACAACTACGCCATTAATTATAAATAACTTATACTTGTCGTTTTCTTCATCCAATCGTTTTTCGTTATGGGGCCCATAAAAGACTGCGCCGTCGTACGAATATTCCCCGACAAGAAGAGTATTCCACGACCAAACGAATATTTCCCGACAACAATGAATATTTTATAACCACCTGCTTATTTAAAATATTTTCGCATTTTACCCATAACTAACCTCATTAATCAATTTAACCCTTACTATTTCAAAATAATAACTAGAGGAAATTTAAATTTTATTTATTAATAATTTGGGGTCTTACAACCTCCCCTCCTTATGAAATTTCGTCCTCGAAATTGACGTACGTACCTGGTGTTTCGAAAAGATGAGGATACCTCGCTTTCATTTTCGTTTCCAACTCCCAGGTCAGTTCCTCAATAGCATGGTTTCTCCATAAAACTTTAACTTGTGGTATGACCTTCGTGCGTAGGACATGCTCCTTCCTATCCAAGATCTTGACAGGTACCTCTTCGTACGTTAATTCTTCAGCTATCTCGTCTGGTTCTAACTCAATAATGTGGTTTGGGTCTTTCACATATTTACGTAACGCAGATATATGAAAAACATTATGAACACGAGACATACTTGGAGGTAACGCGAGTCTATAGGCCACATTTCTTACTCGGTCAAGAATCTGAAATGGACCAATAAATCGTGGATTGAGCTTTCTTCTCTTTCCAAATCTTGTAACTCCTTTCCATGGAGCCACACGCAACAATACATGATCCCCAATGTCAAATTCCACGTCCTTTCGATGAAGATCCGCATAACTCTTTTGTCGATCCTGTGCCGTTTGTATACGTTGTCGAATCGTTTGGATCTTCTCTTTAGTCATTCGTACTAACTCTGGTCCTAGCAACGTTGCTTCTCCCACCTCATTCCAACATACTGGAGAGCGACACTTTCGTCCATATAATGCTTCAAATGGGGCCACACCTATACTTGCCTGATAACTGTTATTGTAGGAGAATTCCACCAATGGTAGGTACTTATCCCAACTCCCTTTGAAATCTAGGACACAAAGTCTTAATAGATCTTCAAGAGTTTGAATAGTCCTCTCTGATTGTCCGTCCGTTTGAGGATGGTATGCCGAACTAAATCGTAAATCTGTGCCCATAGCTTTTTACAAGCTAACCCAAAATCTTGAAGTGAATCTTGGGTCACGATCCGAAACTATGGATACTGGCATGCCATGCAGTCTCACAATTTTATCTACGTATATACGAGCAAGACGTTTAAGGGAATAAGTCTCTCGTATCGGTAAGAAATGGGCAGACTTGGTTAATCTATCAACAATAACCCAAATCGCATCTATGCCTTGAGAAACTTTGGGAAGACCTGTAACGAAATCCATGGTAATGTGTTCCCACTTCCATTCCGGAATCTCAGGTGGTTGCAATAGACCTTTTGGCACTTGATGCTCCGCCTTTACACGTTGACAAGTTAAACACCTTGAGATAAACTCTGCGATTTCTCTCTTCATATTGTTCCACCAAAATGTATGTCGAATATCATGATACATTTTGGTACTTGCAGGATGGATTGCAAACGGTGTGTTGTGTGCCTCCATCATGATTCTATGCTTCAAATCAGAGTCGTTAGGAACACAAAGTCTGGAGTTGAATCTAAGTATTCCTTCTTCATCGATTCTCGCTTCTGGAATAGCACCTTCTTGCACTTTCTTTTTCATACGTATCAGCTCCGGGTCTGTGGTTTGAGCAACTTTAACTTTATCGATTAAAGTTGGTTCTATGCGTATACTTGACATCATCACACTCGTTCCTATATATGATCTTCTACTCAACGCGTCAGCTACCACATTTGCTTTTCCAGGATGGTATTGAATAGTGTGGTCGTAATCTTTCAACAGCTCGAGCCAACGTCGTTGTCGCATGTTGAGTTCTTTTTGAGTGAAGAAATATTTGAGGCTTTTATGGTCTGAATAAATCTCGACTTTCTCCCCATATAGATAGTGCCTCCAGATCTTTAGCGCGAAAACGACTGCTGCCAACTCTAGATCATGAGTAGGATAATTTCTCTCATATTCTTTAAGTTGTCGCGAGGCATAGGCTATAACTTTCCCACGTTACATGAGAACACATCCTAGCCCTTTGCCTGAAGCATCACTGTAGATAACAAATCCATCCGAGCCAGATGGTATGGTCAAAACAGGTGCCGAAATGAGTCTCCTCTTAAGCTCTTGAAAACTCTTCTCGCATTCCTCACTCCATACGAATTTGATATCTTTTCGAGTCAGCTGAGTTAACGGGGTAGCGATTCGAGAAAACCCTTCCACGAATCTCCGATAATAACCAGCTAAGCCTAGAAAGCTACGTACTTCGGTCACCGTCTTTGGTTGCTCCCAACTTTGTATTGCTTCAATCTTCGCCGGGTCAACAGATACTCCATGTTTTGACACCACGTGCCCTAGGAATGCTACTTCCTCAAGCCAGAAGTCGCATTTCTTCAACTTAGCATATAACTTATTTTCACGCAGCCTTTGGAGTACCAGCTTCAAATGGTGCTCATGATCTTCACGGCTTTTGGAATATATGAGGATGTCATCAATAAAGACAACAACGAACTAATCCAAATAATTCTTGAATACTCGGTTCATTATATCCATAAAAGCCGCAGGAGCATTAGTCAATCCAAAAGACATGACTAGGAATTCATAATGCCCGTATCGAGTTCTGAAGACAGTCTTCGGAATATCCTCAGTTTTAACCTTCAGCTGATTATATCCAGAACGAAGATCGATCTTTGAAAAGAATTGTGCTCCTTATAACTGGTCAAACAGGTAGTCAATACGAGGTAGCGGATACCTATTCTTGATAGTGACATGGTTTAATTCCCGGTAATCAATACAAAGTCGCATACTCCCGTCTTTCTTCTTTACGAATAAAACAGGAGCACCCCAAGGAGATGTACTAGGACGAATGAAACCGATGTCTAATAACTCCTGTAGTTGGACTTTTAACTCCTGAAGTTCAATAGGAGCCATTCGATATGGGTTTTAGAAATGGGCTTTGTACCCGGTTCAAGGTTAATAAAGAATTCAACATCACGTTCTGGGGGTAGACCGGGAAGCTCTTCAGGAAATACGTCAGGAAAGTCAATAACAACAGGAATATTATTCAAATTTGAGGTGTCTTTATTCAAATCCATAACATGGGCTAAGAAAGCTTGACATCTATTTTTTAATAAACGAATGGCTTTATGGCTTGATATAACAGTGATTGATTTTAATGGCTTAGTTGCTTGAATTCGTACAACAGGTTGGTTAGGAATATGAAAACAAACAACCTTACGAAAATAATCAATTTTGGCATGATGAGTAGTTAACCAATCAATCCCTCAGATCACATCAAAAGCAAGTATCTTTAAAGAGATAAGGTCAACAGGTAATGTGATGGTGCCAACTTGGGTCAAACAAGATTTATAAACAGTGGATGTGATGAAAATTTCTCCTAACGGAGTCTCCGCAGATAAATCAAAGTCTAACTTCTCCGGAGTCAAGTTTAAACGTTGAGCACAAGCAGGAGAAATAAATGAATGGGTAGCACCAGTATCTAGCAAGGTATAAACTTAGCATGAATTTATGATTAGCTTACCCGTGATCACCTCGTTTGGGTTCCTTGCATGTTGACCAGTCACGACAAACGCTCTTCCAGGAACCGTTGACTTTATCTTTTCTGGGACAACTTTTTGAGTCACCATCCCCGCTGGACTTGGTTTCGCTACAGTGCAATCTCGAGCGTTATGTCCTTCATTTCCATAATTATAACATATCTTAAACTGTTGTGGGCAGTTTGGGTTGATATGTCCTTTTCCGCACTTATAGCATATAACCGGTGGTCGTTTTCCTCCCTTGAAACCAGTTGCTGTTGGTGCTGACATCTTCGTATTGTCATTGTTGAATCTCCTCTTTTTAAAATCTCCTCCCGACTCGCTTCTTCTATTTTCATAGCCACGATTACCACCAGAGTGGTTGCCGTTCTTGTCTGTATTTTTCTTTCTCCGCTGGTTATCATTGTTCTGATGACTGCTGTCACCGATATGAGCCTGGTTATGGTCCCTCAGTTGACCGTACTCGCTATCTCGCTCTAATAATTGAGCCCTGTTAACAACATCTGAATAGAGAGAAAATTTATGAGAAATGAGATATTGATGTATGCCGGGTTTCAAACCTCTCAGAAACATCCTCATCACACGTTCCTCATTCTCCACCAAATGAGGTGCAAACCTGGACAACTCTACAAACTTCGCCTCGTACTGGGACAACGTCATGTTATTCTGCTCCAGTCTAATAAACTCTACCTCCTTCATATGACGAATACTTTCAGGAAAGTACATGTCATTGAACAGTTTCTGAAATGTCTCCCAAGACATGCTAAGTGCGGCTGGATGGGTACGCTTCACAAACTCCCACCAGTAGTCTGCCTCGCCACGGAACATAAAGGTGGCGAATGGAACCTTTTGTTCCTCCGTGCATCCCAAGACATCGAATATCTTGGTAATTTGCTTGACCCACGTTTCCGCCATGATCGGATCCGGCTTTCCCTTAAATTCTGGCGGTCCCAATTCTTTGAACTGTTTTGCTGTGACAAACCGTGAATTGCTATCATTTCTTCTTGTATTTTGAACACGAGTCTCCCTCGTCTGATTTTGCATGAATTACAAAAAACTTCTAAACATCCCATCGTTCATCATCTGCTCATTGGTGTTGTTCACAGGAGGAACATTGCCAGCCTGTTGTACGTTCTCCTCGTTGGTGAGCACAGGTGTCTCTACGGTCTCATTTACTCCACTGTTAACATTCTCAATCGACATTCTCAAATACTGCCATAAAACAAGGGTTAATTAAATAAATTAACAAATCACATACTACCCCTATATTATGACCGACCAATAAATAAGCTTAGGTAGGACACACTAGCGAAGGATTTACTCGTCTCTCCCCTCCTAGTTCTATTCCCCGATCTCCGCCAGAGATCATATCCCTAAGCTCTGATACCAACTGTGACGCCCCCAAAATAGGTATACAACACCCATTCTGAGTCGCCAAAATACATGGTACAGAAACAACTACATCTTTACTATTACAACATAAGAATTGTGAGTTTAAATACAAATATTGTCATCTAGATAATATCCACACTCAAATAAGTCCTCATTACAATTATTGATACATTATTTCACAAAAATGGTGAGGACTACTAAAATAACTTCTAGAACTATCATTCCATACCCCGACTAGTACTTGCTACATTCTCGCCTCCTGAGAAAAATGGAACAAAAAGGAAAAGGGTGAGCTCAACTAGCCCAGTAAAGAATATTATGACTAAGATAATACAGAACAAATTATCGTTAGTCTTCAACAGGGAAAAAAAATCTAATAGAATACAATAGACAACAAGTTTTAAATCAATATTCGCAGCGGAAAATAATAATTCATAGAAGAGTTACGTAGAGAATGAAATCTACTATTATCTATGAATTTAAAAGTCCATCGTCAATATTTTATCCCTGTAACATCAATCAATATTCATCTTTGCACTACAAGCCAAAGATATTCATCAGTTGGTCATGTTCATCTCAATACCTGTTCATCTTTGCACTACGGGCCAAAGATATTCATCAGAAATCATTCATCTTTGCACTATTGGCCAAAGATATTCAGTTATATCATCATTTAGGACTGAGGATGATGAAAAATATTTTAAAGGAAACAAATCCAGTGAAACAAAATAACAAATATTAAGGATTCGTATTTCGATTTATCCATGTCCAAAAATACTTTATAAGTAATCATAGTGAAGTAAAATTTAAGAATTATCAAAACATGGATACAATCAAAGCTGGTATCCAGAATAGATATTTTGGACGAAAAGAAGAAAATTTTATTTTTCGGTGAATAGTAACTCGTGAATAGTAACTCGTGAATAGTAACCCCGACATGAAAAGTTCCAAATTTGTTAAAAATTTCCAACCAATATTTCAGCATAATGATATTGAAGAAATAATATCATTTTTGAATAAAATAACATCCATTACCTCAAAATAACGGTACTTTTGATCGGAATATCGGATAGAAAGTCGAAGAAAACTTGTACCGAACAGCAACTCTCAAAGTATATAAATAGTCACTAAAATACGCTCGACAATATAGAGAGAAAGAAAACTTATTTCTGGTGTGATTTTCAATTCTAACCTAAGCGTCTATTTATAGGAAAATGCTAGAATGCCATAGGAAACTAAATAATAAATTAATATTATTTTAAACAACCATTCTACGTATGCTAATCAAGACTCAAGACTAGCCCCTCAATGTTGAAAATTTCAGCAGCCCATGTGTTGTCAAACAAGAGTGGGTCCAACCCATAATTTAATAAAAATTATTTTATTTTCCGAAACTTCAACAATTCATAGAAAATAGACCGTTTATCAAAAAAATACGAATTTTATGTCCATTCTACCTGAAATCGAATTCTCTACAACTTTGTAGCTTTGAGTTTTTCCAAATTCCAAACATAAAATATTCGAAATTCACAAACGGATGATTTTTAATAAATCTACACCGATAAAATACTAATAAAACACTTCAGCATTAATTCCTTCATTTTTATCCTCATAAAAATAAATATATCCATCATTTATATCCACATAAAATAAATATTTTCTTATCATATGAATCAATAATTAATTATTCACAAATAATATTATAGAATCACATTTATGACAACCAGGCCGTTCCCAGGAAAGAGGGGGCTTTCCAATAAGAATTTCTCCTTACTGGCGCGTAATTAGGTGACCAAACCTCTCCTTGACAGAACTTTCTAGACATTGTCAATAATGTTATCTAATAATATTATTCCAAATAATATGAATTATTGTTCTGATAATGGAGATGCTGTGCAGTGACAATTATTGAGCAACAAAAATATAAAATATCAACGCAGCAATTATTGAAGCAATAAAATAAATTATTGAATAGTAATTACTGTAACAATTATTGAGTAGTGCATTCTTACGTAAGAATCAAGTATTGGTGCAATACAGTGTGCTACTGTGCAACAACGCGTATTACTGTGTTTTAACGACCGGGTATTTCAACAGTATTAAGGGTAACAACTACGCCGTTAATTATAAAAAACTTATACTTGTCGTTTTCTTCATCCAATCGCTTTTCGTTATGGGGCCCACAAAAGACTGTGCCGTCGTACGAATATTCCCCGACAAGAAGAATATTCCACGACCAAACGAATATTTCCCAACAACAATAAATATTTTATAACCACCTGCTTATTTGAAATATTTGCGCATTTTACCCATAACTAACCTCATTAATCAATTTAACCCTTACTATTTCAAAATAATAAATAGAGGAAATTTAAATTTTATTTATTAATAATTTGGGGTCTTACACGAGGAACCCGAACGAGGTGATCACGGGTAAGCTAATCATAAACTCTTGCGAAGTTTATACCTTATTAGATACCGGTTCTATCCATTCTTTTATTTCTCCTACTTGTGCTCAGCGTTTGAACTTGACTCTGGAGAAATTAGACTTTGACTTATCTGTTAAGACTCTGTTAGAAGAAACTTTCATTACATCTACTGTTTATAAATCTTTCTTGATCCAAGTTGGTACCATCACGTTAACTGTTGATCTTATTTATTTGAAAATACTTGCATTTGATGTGATTTTATGGATTGATTGTGACGCCCCCAAAATTAGATACTTGAAACCCGAACTCAGTGCTTCACGATACCATTTCTATGAGCGGAATAATACTAATAATAATAACAACAATTTAAATATCAACTTAATTTACATATATCAAAGTCAAAATCCCATGTACGCTACCTTAAACATTCATTACATCATAGATAATAAATATCATTGTCTTAATAAACTTTAACTATTACACAGAATATTATAAAACTCATTCAAGCAGCTTTTCTTTCCCCTTGTCCTTGCCTGAACCTTCTGGTTGATCATACTTAGATGAAAATATTTAAATTTAAAGCAAGAATGAGCATTAGATTGCCCAGCAAGAAATAGCAACAATAAATATTAGCTGAAAAGATTAAATGTTTTCCTTGAATGACACTTCTACAATGAAACAACAATTGTGAAGTAAGCTGAACCAATAATGACAATATATCAATTCTATATTAAATTTTTGAAACTACGTACTGACTATAACTAGCGATCAGTCGATAGACTATGAACATTATTTTCTATTTTCAAAAAGGTATACAGAAATTCATCTACAGACCGTCATAACTTACAGGCACGGGGGTGATCAGCTCGTTATGCCCTGTATTGATCAATACTACATGCAAGAACGATATTATCGTTCATTTTATCCACCTTAGGTGCACAAAAGTTTTTCCATGTTCGGGATGTTCATACTTAGTCGGGAATCCGAACCAAAACAATCTGGTTGGATACAATAAAGTTCTATCTTGTTCAACAATATTTTTAAGTTTATGTCTAGCTTAATCAAATAGCTTAGACGAAATTTAAGTCATCATATACATACTAGAAATAAATAAGTATGTATCAACATGTGATTAAATACAGTGGTTATCCAAGTGAGGACACTTGTATAACCATATTTAGAAATTAACGAACAGAATAAATATCTGGCACAATAATAATAAAATTCTAAAATATTCTTACTCGTGTCCATTGCATAAAGTAAATACAAAGGTAGGATACTTGCCTGAGCTGCTGCTTACAATAACGTAACTTAGTTTTATCTTTTATACCGTAACCTATCATTAATAAGAGCATTCATTCGATTAGAATAATATATCATATCGCATAGTACTGCTATTTGCAGTCTGCATATAACCTAATCACATTGTCATACATGTTTAACAGTCATTGAATCATAAACAAACACGTATCTAGTTCAATTATCTAAGTCCGGATCAATTTCTGAAACATGTCGGTGTACCGACGACTTTATCAGGTAATTATCGAGTCTAAGACTCTATTTTGTAGTTCAATATTCATTTAAATAATTTAAATATCAGTCATATTATCTTTCATAGCCTTATAATAATTTTTAAATAATTATTATAATTTTTCAAACACTGGAATCATTATTAAATGATTTAAATATTAACTAATTCTATTATCATTAGTATTTAATTAATATTAAATTATTAATGAAATCATTACAAAAATATTGAAGTTATTTATAATAACTAAAAATATTTTTAAAACATTTTATTACACTTAAATGATTTTTAAACAATTAAAAATTATTTTTAAATAATTATTATTAATATTTAAATATTAATATATTATTCACCAAAATATTAAAAATCATTTATTACGACTTAAAAATATTTTTAAATCATTTATATCCTTTTTAAATAATTTTTAATTCAATAAAACCAATTTTAAACTATTTATTTAATATAATTATTAAATAACTCTAATATCATTTACCATTAAATTATAAATTAAATTTACATTTAAATATTAAAAGTTATACTTTATAACTTAAAATATTTTTAAACTATTTATTTTCATTTAAAATGATTTTTATATTATTAAAATCATTTTTAATTAATTTATTTAATATAATTATTAAATAAATCAAGTATCATTAATATTAAATAATTAATGAAATTTATCTTAAAATATTAAAAGTTATATTTTATAACTTAAAATACTATTAAATGCCTTTTTATCATTTAAAATAATTTTTAATATAATAAAATTATTTTTAATTAATTTATTTAATGCATGTATTAAATGAATAAAATATCAATAATATCCAATTAAATATTAATATTTATGAAAAATATGTCAAATTATTAAAAGTTAATTTTTTATAACTTAAAATAATTTTTAAAACTATTTTTGGAATTTTTAATGATTAATTCCTATTTATAATTGATTTTTAGAAAATAAATTAATTAAAATTAATAAGTCTGTCGCTAAAGCCTTTGGCGACAGAAACTGTCGCCTAAGGTGTTCTTGAGAAACCCAGATATTCATAGACAGTGAACGAGTGTGCAACTTTAACCAAGTTTAATTCAGTGTGTACTGTGCTTCTGGGCTAACTAATGGTCAGATCTTGTAGTGTTAATGTAACACTACATGAAACAACAACTAATAAGGTCATACAACATCCCACATGCAAGTTATAAGCCAGCAAACTAAGTACTGTCAGACGTGTTCATCGCGTTTCTGGGCTGCCCAGAAAATCTGGTCATGGCCGGTTAACGACCTTGGTGGCCTTAAATCTATCAATCTATTCATGTATTAGGTAGTTTAGACGTCGGGCTTTGTAGAGTAACTAGCAGGGTACATTAATTAAGCACTTATAAGGTCTAAACATCATCAAGCTGCAAGATCTAAGGTATTAAAAAGGCTGTCAGAGTTGTTCTTCATTTCTGGGTTACCCAGAAATGAAGAACAGTTTCGAGTGACCACTTTTGGGCTTCCACTGCTTGTTGTTCATGTGATGTTTTTGTGATCTATCGATTCTAGGTTGTAGACAACATGTAAGACTACAGATCCATTACATAAAACCAATAAAATAACAACACAAAAAGAAGATCTAGTCTGTTCAATGTCTGTCAGAGATAGCGTTCATCTATTTTCAGGGTTACCCAGAAATAGAAAACGTGATCGTTTTACCTACTTTGACCAGACACTATATTCACTCAGTTTGATGATTAGGAGATTATAAGGCATAAATAATGTAGTACCTATACCAAACTACAACTTATATTCAAGAACCATAACAAAACATCAAAACACTGTTAGATCCGAGCCCATGAAGATCTTGTCAGAGCCTTCTGGGCACGATCTGGGTTTTCCAAATTTGGAAAGTCATGCTCGGTCAACTAGGTTTGACCAGCCATAACTTTTAACCTGTTCATGCTCTGGGCTTAATTCCAGTTTCAGATCAAAGATCTTATAGCAGACTACAACTACAAACTTTCAAAACACAAAAATAATTCAACATCATTGAGATCTGAGGTCTGACATTCATTGTCAGACAACAAAAATAAAATTTTTCAAATTTTCAAAAACTTCAAATCCGAGCCTCTAGATGTTATGGATCTAACATCTAGCAACCCATATCATCAATATATACTACATACAACGTGTTTTAACATTAAAACACAACATCTAACATAGGATCAAAGGTCAGATTTTGAATTAGGTTTTTACCTTTCTATGAACAAGTTCTTGATTCTTGGCTACTAATCTGTTATTGGAAGTCATGGGGCTTGATTTAGGGACTGATATGCCTTATATTTTCGGAGGTTTTGGAGAGAGAAAAGTTGTTTGAGAGTTAGATGGCCAAATGAGCAACTTAGTAGCTTTCTCTCTCTTAATCTATATGTATATCATGTATGTAATGAACTTGGATGAGTAATGGCTGATGTGCTGGTGTTTCTTGGCCCCTAGCTTAGACTAGGTTGATGACTTGCCAAGATTTGGCAAGATTTGCTAGCAATTATTTTAAGAATTGGACAAAAAAGATACTTTGGTCAATTGACTTTTAATTTTAATGGTATTCTTGTTCATGGTACTTGAATCTAGGGTTTAATCATTAGATTTTAAACCTTAAGGTTTCCCAAATAATTTCTATGGTTTGAAAAATTAAGTTTAAAGTTTAATAAAATTTTAATTAGAACTTACTAATTAAAATTAGGGTTTTTAATATAAAATTAGGGTTTTAAATAATTTGGGTTCCTGAATATCATTAGGGTTCCCAAATTAACAATTCAATAATAATTAGGGTTTTTAATTTTAGCAATTAGGGTTCCTAATTAGCAAATTAGGGTTTCTAATTTTAAGAAGTGTTTTCAAATATTAATTATGGTTTTTCCTAATTAACAAAATTCTATAATATGCATCAAAAATATAACAAAATTACTACACATTCTTGAATCTCCCATTTGAGGTTCAAAATAAGGTTTAATAAATTAATATTAGGGTTATGACATTATACGTCATAATTGACCAACACAAAGTATATATTTATAACACTGAAAAATAATATTATATTTAATATAATATTATTATTCTCATTCATTACTCAAAATTCAAAATTAGAGTTTGGATTCCATATCTGATTTATCTTTCATATATCACATTATTAATTAAGTTAAAATAATTAACTTAATAATCTGAACTAAAATTAATATAACAAAATAGTAATTATAATAATTCCAATAATCATTTCATATATTATTTAAATAATATAAAAATATATTTTCTTGGAAAATATATAATAAAGACATTTCTACTATAAAATTAATTACTATAAGAATATACTTTATAATGATAAATAATTATAAAATAAAATTATTTGAAATTATTCATGTAATAAATAAATTTTATTTATTACATAAATACATACACATTAACTGACACGTATTCCCATCATTAAAATAATAATAAAAAAAAATTATATGCAAAATTTTTTATTTATTTATATAGAAAATATCGGGTTATTACATTGATTGGTTAACGATTCATCATGCCAAAATTTATTATTTTTGTAAGGTTGTTAGTTTTCATATTCCTAACCAACATGTTATGCGAATTCAAGCTACCAAACCACTAAAGTCAATCACTCTCATATCAAGCCATAAAGCTATTTGTTTATTAAAAAACGGATGTCAAGTTTTCTTAGCCCATGTCATGGACTTGAACAAAAACATGTCAGATTTAAATAATATTTCTATTGTTAGTAAATTTCCTGACGTATTTCCTGAAGAACTTCCCAGTCTACCCCCAGAACGTGAAGTTAAATTCTTTATTGACCTTGAACCCGGTACAAAACCCATTTCTAAAACTCCATATCGAATGGCTCCTATTAAACTTCAGGAGTTAAAGGTCCAACTATAGGAGTTGTTAGACATCAATTTCATTCGTCCTAGTACATCTCCTTGGGGTGCTCCTATTTTATTCGTAAAGAAGAAAGATGGGAGTATGTGACTTTGTATTGACTACCGGAAATTGAACCATGTCACCATCAAGAATAGGTATCCACTACCTCGCATTGATGACCTGTTCGACCAGTTACAAGAAGCACAATTCTTTTCAAAGATCGATCTTCGTTCTGGATATCATCAGCTGAAGATTAAAATTGAGGATATTCTGAAGACTGCCTTCAGAACTCGGTACGGGCATTATGAATTCTTAGTCATGTCTTTTGGATTGACTAATGCTCCTACTGCTTTCATGAATATGATGAACCGTGTGTTCAAGGAATATTAGATCAGTTCGTTATTGTCTTTATTGATGACATCCCCATCTATTCCAAAAGCCGTGAAGATCATGAGCACCATTTGAAGCTAGTACTCCAAAGGCTTCGCGATAACAAGCTATATGCCAAGCTGAAGAAATGCGAGTTTTGGCTTGAGGAAGTAACATTCCTTGGGCATGTGGTGTCAAAATATGGAGTATCTGTTGACCCGGCGAAGATTGAGGCCATACAAAGTTGGGAGCAACCGAAGTTGGTGACCGAAGTACGTAGCTTTTTGGGCTTAGCTGGTTATTATCGGAGATTCGTGGAAGGATTTTCTAGAATCACTACTCCGTTAACTCAGCTGACTTGGAAAGATACAAAATTCGTATGGAGCGAGAAATGCGAGAAGAGTTTCCAAGAGCTCAAGAGGAGACTCATTTCGGCACCTGTTCTGACAATACCATCTGGTTCGGATGGATTTGTTATCTACAACGATGCTTCAGGCAAAGGGTTAGGATGTGTTCTCATGCAACATGGGAAAGTCATAGCCTATGCCTTGCGACAACTCAAAGAAAATGAGAGAAATTATCCTACTCATGATCTGGAGTTGGCAGCAGTCGTTTTCGCGTTGAAGATCTGGAGACACTACCTGTATGGGGAGAAAGTGGAGATTTATACGGATCATAAGAGCCATAAATATTTCTTCAGCCAAAAAGAACTCAACATGCGGTAACGACGTTGGCTTGAGCTGTTGAAAGATTACGATCATACCATCCAATACCATCTTGGAAAAGTGAACGTAGTAGCTGACGCATTGAGTAGAAGATCATATGCGGGTACAAGTGCGATATTGTCAACGCAAAGACCCATTTTGTATGACTTGCAAAGGATGAAGATAGAGTTAAAGACTCCAGGGATCCACGTGATGATATAAAATATACGAGTAAAATCGACTTTAATCGATAAAGTTAAAGCTGCTCGAGCTGCGGACCTGGAGCTGATGCGTATGAAGAAGAAAGTGCAAGAAGGCGCTATTTCAGAAGTAAGAATCGATGAAGAAGGAATACTTCGAGTCAACTCTAGACTTTGTGTTCTTAACAATTCTGACTTGAAGCATAGAATCATGATGGAGGCACGCAACACACCGTTTATAATCCATCCTGGGAGTACCAAAATGTATCATGATCTTTGACATACATTTTTGTGGAGCAATATGAAGAGAGAGATCGCGGAGTTTATATCGAGGTGTTTAACTTGTCAACGTGTAAAAGCAGAGCATCAAGTGCCAAAGGGTCCATTGCAACCACT
Organism: Panax notoginseng; assembly: GCA_016801055.1. Taxonomy (NCBI): domain Eukaryota; kingdom Viridiplantae; phylum Streptophyta; class Magnoliopsida; order Apiales; family Araliaceae; genus Panax; species Panax notoginseng. Next base: position 81,006,298 of record CM029014.1, read on the forward strand.
TGAGATTCTGAAATGGAAGTGGGAACACATTACTATGGATTTCATTATGGGTCTTCCCAAGGTTTTTCAAGGCATAGATGCGATTTGGGTTATTATTGATAGATTAACCAAGTCTGCTCATTTCTTGTCAATACAAGAGACTTATTCCCTTGAACGTCTTGCTCGTATGTACGTGAATGAGATTATGAGATTGCATGGCATGCCAGTATCCATAGTTTTGGATCGTGACCCAAGATTCACTTCACGATTTTGGGTTAGCTTGCAGAAAGCTATGAGCACGGATTTACGATTTAGTTTGGCTTACCATCCTCAAACGGACGGACAATCAGAAAGGACTATTCAAACTCTTAAAGATCTATTAAGACTCTGTGTCCTAGATTTCAAAGGGAGTTGGGATAAGTACCTACCATTGGTGGAATTCTCCTACAACAATAGTTATCAAGCAAGTATAGGCATGGCTCCATTCGAGACGTTGTATGGAAAAAAATGTCGTTCTCCAGTATGCTGGGACGAGATGGGTGAAGCAACGTTGTTGGGACCAAAATTGGTACATATGACTACAAAGAAATTCCAAATGATCCGACAACGTATACAAACTACACAAGATCGACAAAAGAGTTATGCGGATCTTTATCGAAAGGACGTGGAATTTAATATTGGGGATTATGTATTGTTATGTATTGCTCCATGAAAGGGAGTTACAAGATTTGGGAAGAGAGAAAAGCTCAATCTAAGATTTGTTAGTCCATTTGAGATTCTTGACTGAATAGGAAATGTGGCCTATAGACTTGCATTACCTCCAAGCATGTCTTGTGTTCATAATGTTTTTCACATATCTATGCTTCGTAAATATGTGAAAGACCCAAACCACATAATTGAGTTAGAACCAGATGAGATAGCCGAAGATTTAACGTACGAGGATGTACCTGTTAAGATTTTAAATAGGAAAGAGCATGTTCTACGCACCAAGGTTATACCACAAGTTAAGGTTTTATGGAGGAACTATGCTATTGAAGAAATGACCAGGGAGTTGGAATCAAAAATGAAAGCAAGGTATCCTCACCTTTTCGAAACACCAGGTACGTACGTCAATTTTGAGGACGAAATTTTATAAGGAGGGGAGGTTGTAAGACCCCAACTTATTCATAAATAAAATCAAATTTCCTCTAATTATTATTTTGAATAATAAGGTGTTAATTTGATATAATGCTTTGGTTATGGGTGAAATATGTAAATTTTACAAAATAAGCAAGTGATTATAAAATATTTATTGTTGTCGAGGAATATTCGTTTGGTCGTGGAATATTCTTGTTGTCGGGGAATATTCATATGATGGCACAGTCATTTGTGGGTCCCATAATGGAAAACGGTCGGATGAAGAAAACGATAAGTTTGAGTTTTTATAAATAACGGCGCAGTTGTTACCATTAACACTGTTGGAATACCCGGTGGTTAAAATACAGTAATACGCGTGGGTGCACATTAGCACACGGTATTGCATAGTATTGTTGAATTATTGATCCTTACGTAAGAAGACACTACTCAATAATTATTACAGTAAATACTATTCAATATTTTATTTTATTGATTCAATAATTGCTACGTTGATATTTTATATTATTGTTATTTCAATAATTGTCACTGTACAATATCTCCATTATCAGATCAATAATTCATATTATTTGAATAATATTATTAGATAATATTATTGACAATGTTTAAAGAAGTTCTGTCTAAGGAGAGGTTTGGTCACCTAATTACGCGCTAGTAAGGAGAAATCCTTATCGAAAAGCCTCCTCTTTCCTGGGAACGACCTGGTTGTCATAATTATGATTCTGTAATATTATTTATGAATAATTAATTATTGATTTATATGATAAGAAAATATTTATTTTATGTGGATATAAATGATGGATATATTTATTTTATGTGGATATAAATGAAGGAATTAATGCTGAGGTGTTTTATCAGTATTTTGTCGGAATGAAGGTATTAAAAATCACCCGTATGTAGATTTCAGACATTTTCTGATTGGAATTTAGAAAAACTTAAATCTACAAAGTTGTAGAGAATTTAATTTCCTATGGAATAGACATGAGACTCGAATTTTTTTGATAAAAGAGCAATTTATTATGAATTATTGAAGTTACTGATTATTGTTTAAAGTTAAAACATTTTGAAAATTTTTAGAATGGGTGGGCCCCACTTTTGATTAGTGAGAAACGTGTTAAAATTTTATTTCAAAAGTGGTGGGCGTGAATAGTAGCAGGTAAAGCCATCAGGTAGCAGGTTAGTCTGCTTTGGCGTTCTAAGCATTTTTCTATAAATAGGGTGCTTAGTTAGAATTGAAAATCACATCAGAAACAAGTTTTCTCTCTTTCCCTCTCTATATTATCGAGCGTATTTTTGTGAGTATTTAGATACTTTGAGAGTTGCTATTCAGTACAAGTTTTTTTCAGCCTTATACCTGATATTTCAGCCGAAAGTATTGTTCTTTTGAGGTAAGGGATGTTATTTTCTTCATAAATGATATTTTCTTTCAATATCATTATGCCGAAATATTGATATGAGTTTTATTGTGGAATTTCTATCTTTTTTTGTTGGGATTACTATTCACGTATACGACATTATCCACGTATACGATACTATTCACGTATACGACACTATTCACGAATACAACACTATTCACAGAAAAATAAAATTTTCTCTTCTTACCCCAATATGTCTAGTATGGTTACTATATTTGATTGTATCCATATTTTGATCTTCATTTTTGAATTCTGCTCCACAATTAATTATTATAGAGTATTTTTGAACTTGGATAAACTGTAGTACGAATCCCTAATATTTGTTCTTTTGTCTCACTGGATTCGTTTTCTTTAAGATATTTTTCATCATCCTCAGTCCTAAATGATGATATTACTGAATATCTTTGGCCTGTAGTGCAAAGATGAATGATTAACTGATGAATATCTATGGCCCGTAGTGTTTAGATGAACATGACCAACTGGTGATACAAATGAATATCTTTTGTAAGACCCCGAATTTTATGAAATAAAAGTATTCAATTTTTCTTATAATTACAATTCAGTAAATGGTTAAATTGATAAAAAGTTAAAGTTATGGGTGAAATGTGAAAATTTTTAAAAATACGCAACTGGTTATAAAATATTCATTATTGTCGGGGAATATTCGTTTAGTCGTGGAATATTCTTTCTGTTGGAGAATATTCGTACGACGGCGTAGCCATTTGTGGGCCCCATAACAGAATAAATGTCGGATGAAGAAAACGACAAATTTGAGTTTTTACAAATAACGACGTTGTTGTTACCGTTAACATTGTTGGAATACCTGGTGGTTAAGATACAGTAATACGCGTAGTTGTGCAGTAGCACACGGTATTGCATAGTATTTTTACCAATTATTGATTCTTGCGTAAGAAGGCACTACTAAATAATTGTTACAGTAGTTACTGTTCAATATTTTATTTTATTGATTCAATAATTGTTGCATTGATATTTTATATTATTGTTGTTTTAATAATTATCACTGCACATTATCTCCATTATCAGATCAATAATTCATATTATTTGAATAATATTATTAGATATCATTATTGGTAATGTCTAGAAAGTTCTGTCTAAGGAGAGGTTTGGTCATCTAATTGCGCGCCAGTAAGGAGAAATCCTTATTGGAAAGTCCCCTCTTTCCTAGGAACGACCTAGTTGTTATAAATATGATTCTATAATATTATTTGTAAATAATTAATTATTGATTTATATGATAATGAAATATTTATTGTGGATATAAATGATGGATTTATTTATGTGGTTATAAATGAAAGAATTAATGTTGAGGTGTTTTATCTGTATTTTTGTCGGAACGGAGGTATTAAAAATCAAATTAGGGTTTTTGAGATATTTTGCGAGGGTTATAATTTTTAATCCGACCGTTGGATCGTGATAATATTTGGATATGTTATACATATATAAGTTGAGTATATGTCCACAAATTTTGAACCGTTAAAAATAAACGTATGATTTGTTATGAATTTTACGAGATGACTGGTTCAGAAATTGTTGAATTTTCGGAGTTAATCATTTTGGTAAAAAATTCTAGAATTGGTGGGCCCCACTTTTGGTTGGTGAAAAATGTGCTCAATTGAATTTCAAATGTGGTGGGTGGGAATAGTAGCAGGTAAAGCCATCGAGTTGCAGGTTAAGTCTGCTTCGGCGTGCTAACATTTTCCTATAAATAGAGGGCTAAGTTAGAATTGAAAATCACACCAGAAATAAGTTTTCTCTCTTTCTCTCTCTAGATTATTGAGTGTATTTTGTGAGTATTTAGATACTTGGTGAGTTGCTATTCATCAGTGCAAGTTTTCTTCAGCGTCATATCCGATATCCAGTCAGAAGTGCTGCTCTTTTGAGGTAAGGGATAGTAAGGGGTGTTATATTCTTTTTAAAATGATATTTTCTTCAATATCATTATACCGAAATGTTGGTATGAACTTTTTATCAAATTTGAAACTTTTTGAGTCGGGATTACTATTCACGTATACGGCACTATTCACGTATACGGCACTATTCATGCATATGGCACTATTTACGTATATGACATTATTTATTTATACGGTACTATGTACAAATACGAGTTACTATTCATGAGTTACTATTCACGAGTTACTATTCACGGGTACTATTCACGATAAAAATTAGTTTCTTTTTCTAACCAAATTATAGTTGATTTATGAATATTACTCTGAAGATTAAAACTATATATTGATTATATTATTTTTATTATCATATATAACATTTTTATAACCCTAATGATGATATTCTCTTTCACTTGAGTGTAAAGATGGGTAGATTATTGGTATGATCATGACTAGGGTTCTCTTTGGCCAGTAGTGGAAAAGTTGAATTGTGACTGGTATGATCATGACCATTGAATTTATAATTGAATATCTTTAGCTTAAGTGCAAAGGTGAATTGATCAACATGGTTATAATTATTATTTATATAAGTTCTAAAATGATTATATATTTCTTTGAGATATGAATATATTTGGCCTGTAGTGCAAATATGAACTGTTGAGGAATATCTTTGGCCTGTAGTGCAAAGATGAATTATTGATATTATTGATGAATATCTTTGGCCCGTAGTGCAAAGATGAATTATTGATGAATATCTTTGGCTCGTAATGCAAAAGATGACTTGTTGAATATCTTTGGCCTGTAGTACAAAGATGAGTTGTTTATGAATATCTTTGGCTCGTAATGCAAAGATGACCTGTTGTTGAATATCTTTGGCATGTAGTGCAAAGATGACTTGTTGATGAATATCTTTGGGCCATAGTGCAAAGATGAATTTATTAGTATGATTATGAACATGAACTGTGATTTGGTATAACCATGATGTTTGATGTTTTAGGTTATGAAAATTATCTTTGTCCTTGATGAGAAAAAGAATTTAGAACTACAATTACGATTATGAGTTATACACGTGATTGTGGACAGGAATTGTTGATTGATGTCACAGGGATAAAACATTGTTGGTAGACTTTTAACGTGGAGAAGATAATAGACTTTATAGTCTATTTGACTCTTCTATTGGTTTGCTCGTTCCGCTGCAACTATGGTTAAAATTTTTTATCATCTACCATATGTTCTAAATCTCTGATTTATTACTGATGAAGACTATTGATAATTTATTTATCTTTAGTCATGATATTCTTTACTGGGCTAGTTGTGCTCACCCTTTTGCTTCACAATTCCTTTCAGGTAATAAGAGTGTAGCTGGGTCGAGCGGGGGATAACATGGGAATAGAACGGTGGTCTATAGCTGTTGAGGGTGAGGTGAACTCAACTTTGGAAGGGTGTTTTTGCCACTATCATATAAGATGTCTAATGAAATACAACCTCGTATCATCATAAGACATGGATATGTTCATCCACTTGCTGAGTATATTTACGAGCACTACCTATATAATCTTGGTGTTTGTTTGAAGTATAATTCTCAATTAGAGACAGTGGATAGAATGATATGTCAAGAGAAGACTCTCCATTGGGAAGAATATGATTGTAATCTTCTCGTTTTTCTTTGGGGTCTATTGGGTCAACCAAGGATAATTCTGTGGCTATATGATATCTATCATAATCTAGAAGCATGGCCTCCCATGTACAAAGGTTTCCTTGAGCACTTTCTAAATATTCTAATTTCTAAAACAGTTTTTGACTATACCTTTATGTAAGGTGTCATTGTGAGGTGCTGTCCACGGTTGGGACATGAGTCACATTTGGTATATATTTGTATCCAAACTCACAGCATATGTGTTGTTGTATCTTGCACGACAATTGTTGTAATAAAGTTGTAGTTATTTTCTGTACCATGTATTTGGCGACTCAGAATAGGTTGGATGGAATAGACCTATTTTGGGGTCGTTACATCTTTGGCCTATAGTGCAAAGATGAATATTTGATTCAAGATGTATATTGATTGATGTTACAGGATAAAATATTGATGATGGACTTTTAAATCTTAGAAGATAGTAGAATTCATTCTCTACTTGACTCTTCTAATGGATTGCTGTTTTCGCTGCAATTGTTGATCTAAAACTTGTTGTCTATCATTTTATCAAATTTTTTCCTGTTGAAGACTAATGATAATTTGTTGTATATTATCTTAGTCATAATATTATTTACTGGGCTAGTTAAGCTCACCCTTTTCCTTTTTGTTCCATTTTTCTCAGGAGGCGAGAATATAGCGGGAACTAGTCGGGGTGTGGAGTGATGTTTCCAGTCAGTTGTATTAGCAGTCCTCACTATTTTGTAAAATAATGTTGCAATAATTGTATTGAGGACTTATTTGAGTGTGGATATTGTCTAGAAGAAAATATTTGTATTTAAACTCACAGTTTATGTGTTGTCGTATTTTGCACGATAATTATAATAATGATGTTGTAGTTGTTCTGTACCATGTATTTGGCGACTCAGAATATGTGATGTATACCTATTTTTGGGGCGTCACATCATTAGTAAGCCCAAAGGGCATTACCAAAAACTCAAAATGCCATGTGCGTGTTTTAAATGCAGTTTTAGGAACATCAGGTGGGTGTACCTTAATCTGGTGATAGCCAGACCTCAGGTCTAGTTTTGAATACCACCTCGAACCATGCAATTCATCCAAGAGTTCATCAATAGCTGGTATGGGAAACTTATCTTTGACTGTCATCTCATTTAGGGATCTATAGTCTACACACATCCTCCATGTGCCATCTTGTTTCTTCACCAACGAAACTGGTAATGCATAGGGGCTATTGCTGGGTTGTATTAAACTAGAAATAACATATCATTAACAATTTTTTCTATTTCTTCTTTCTGCACATGGGGGTACCTATAAGGCATGAGGTTGACATGTTGGCTTCCCTCCTTTAAATTAATGTGATGATTTTGAACTCTATCTGGGGGCAGTTCACGTGGTTCAAAAAAAACCTCAGAGTACTTTTGCATCAGATTATCCAGCTGTGGACAAGATTTGTCTTCTTTCTCTATTACTTCCTCTTTGTGTCTGTCAGTTTGGTCATTTGATGGGTCTAATGGACTGGGACTTACTCCAAAAAGATAGTCAAAATAACCATGAGTTGCTGTGTTTAATGCTTGCTGGAATTCCCCAGAAGTCATCAACTGCACTGTAGGGTTAACTAAATCTGTCTCCCCCTTAAGTACAATAGTCTTGTTATCCTTAACAAAAGTTATTGAAGCCTATTGAAATCTAGAGTGACTGGGCGGGGGATGATATTTGCTAAATTGGACTCCTTTATTTTTAATTACATTTTTGTTTAGCAAAAAAAAAATCTGCTAGTTTTGAACCTCTGTGTGTGTATATATACACATTTATACTATTATGTCTATGAATATTAGAAATTCTTTAGTACTAATAGATTGCTAATTCAGATGCAAAAGAATTTTCATAACCTATGTAAGGACATTGAGATGGTACTGTAGGTCAGAGGCTTGTTTGACTTGGTAAGCGACTGTCTGGAATAGTCTTTCCTCACTAATTGGTTTTATGTAATTTCATACTTATCAAATAAATTTAGTTAAGAAAAAAAAGTAATGTTGGACATAGTTTCCTAATAATGATGTTGTTCTGCTTCAACTTTTGCAGCTGTCAGATGAACAAATTCGAAGAGCTGATTTTAGCAATGATTTACATCCATGTGTCATGCCAACTGTTAAATATAAAGGTATTATCTAAATTAACCTTATCCTTTGGAGTGATATTGTGTTGTTTTTGTCTGTAACTAAAATCTAAGACCCATATGTGAGAGCACTAGTTGAATATATTAAAGATGGTTCTACCTCAAAGTTTTAGGCTTTTGAATTTTACTTGGTGTGCTGCTGCATATGATGCTGCTATTTTTTACTGCCTTTGTTTTGTTTGTGTCGTGCTTGGCTTTGCTTTCTTTGCAGTTCATATGGGCTGGTTTGAGGTTGTGATGTTGTTTTGTTGGATTTCTGCTCATGTTGTTCTCTGCTGTTGCTGCTTGGCTTTGCTGCAGGTTCTCGATGCTGTTGCCTACTTGGTTTTGTTGCAACTGCTATTGGTGATATTTTTTCGCTGCTGTTGGTTTCTTCTGCTGCTAATGTTTTGCTGTAGTTGGTCTATGTTTTGTACTGGTGTTTTGTTGCGGGGATATTGTTGCCCCTACTGCTGCAGTTTTCTGGGTTTCTAGATGCTGGTGCTTGTTGGCTTTGTCTAGACTTTTGGGGTTGATTTTTACTTGGGTGTTGGTTTAATGGTTCTGATTGTTGGTTGGTGCAGTGGTTTGTTGCGCTGTTGTTTCTGTTGTTTGGCTGCTGTGGCCTCTTAGGTTTGGTGGCTTGGCATGGCTGGGCAGCTGCAATGGTGCAGTTTGGTTTTGCTGTTGCTTGCTTTATTGCTGCTGCTGGTTGTTTTTCTACTGCTGTTGCTAGTGGGTGGTGTTGTTGCTGCAGTTGGTCTGCTCTTTGGGTGTCTCTGTAGTAGCTGCTACTGTGTTTTACCTTACGGGGCTTTGCTCATGTGGCTTTTCCCTTGGGTTACCTCTGTTGTTGTGCTGCTGCTTCATGGCTTTGGGCTGCTGCCCTTTTTGCTCGACTCTTTTAACTATTTCAGGACTTTGATTTGTATTTCCATCTCTAGATTAACTTTGGTCTTCTTCTTTTCGATAGTTTGGAAATTTTTTTACTGTTTCTAATTCGATGTAGCAATATGCTATTTGTGTTTCTGGTATACCTTTTCCATCATAGGGTCCTGAGATGGCCATCATAATTGTTGTGATAAAATTATGTACTGCAAGTGCATAATGTCGAATTAAAGAACTGACAAGTACAGGTCGAATTTATAGAGAGTAGATTAATTTTAATGTTTTCTTAATATCTATTTTAGGCGAATTAAAAATAAAGATTGAAAATTAATTAACTCGAATATGAAAACAAATAATGAGGAAAAAATCTAGGAATCTGAATCCATTAAATAATAAGCACAACATATAATTCAATCTTTTCTATTTTTATAACTCAATTATAATTTTGATCTCCCTTCCCTTTAATTTAATAATTTTACAATTAACGTGGGCAATCATAGACTATAAAAATTTAAGTATTAACTATAATCTATCAAAACTTCTTTGAGCAAGCATGAATTATGAAAAACTCATATCTTAAAAATAATCTATTAAAACCTCTTAATTAATTTAAAATCATATTAGAACTATAAAACGAAGGTATTTCAATAACGAAACATGAAACCGAAATCAATTAAACATGAAAGCATAAATACTAGAAGAGATGAAAAATATTATCATGAATAATTATTTAATTTCATCTTCATCCTAGATTAAAAAAATTAGCTAGACATGAAAAATAATTAAACTAACTAAAATAAAGAAAAGAAGAAGATTAAAAATAAAAAAGAAAACTCTCTTTAATTAACGACCATTCAATGAACGTACAATAAAGAAGTAATTTAATCTACTCTTACTCCTAACCTAAACTAATACAATACCTAATACTTCCTACTCTCTAAAACAAGAGACCTATTTATAGGGAAAATAACTTTGAACCTTAATTTAGATTACTTGAACTTGGACACTTTTGTTCCCTTTTCATGTAAGTTTTAACTTCCTAGTGACAATCAACTTCTCAAAGAGATCTTCTAGATAAAGAGATCTTCTAAATAGACTTTTCTTTCTCTTGTTGGATTTGACTTGCACACCAAAATTGTTCCACCTATTTCCTTCTCCTTGCAGGATTCTTCTTGGATATTCCTTACATGAATAAGAGCATTAAATATCGCTTGATCACCAAGATTTTAACTTTATTACAACAAATATTAAATCCTACAAAATAAAATAAAATATATTAATTTAATAAACTAATATAATTAAAAAAAAAATTAGGGATAATAAAATGTATGAATTATATGTCTATCAAATACCCCCATACCTAGTTTTTGCTCGCCCTCAAGTAAAATAAAAATAAAACAAAACAAAAATTATACTACCCCATTTTCGTAGGAAACACGATTGCACTTAGCATGTGCAACAAGCCTTTAAACCCCAAGGTTACCCAAGTGAACGAGTTGTGTCTCGTGAGGATTTACAGTAAATATATCCACAAAATTCAAAAAATATTTTTGGGTTCAACAAATTATTAAATTTAAAGAAAACTTCTAAATATCCATGGACATTATACATAAGTAAGATTTAATTCAAAATTACACTTTTATCTTATCAAAAATACTCGATCTTCATTTTAGACACCATCCTTCATTAAATCAATTTCATATGATGCATGCATGTGTATGTGATGTAACTCTTAGTAGAGATTTTTACCATGAAAATCAAGCAAGCTCATTTTTCTTTTTCTTTCTTTTTTTCCCTTCTTTTTTACCATTTTTTTCAATTTTGATTCTTGACTTGTGCAATGTCTCGTTTTCTTAGGCTTTTTAGAGTTACTCATGAATCGAGCGTTGGACTAATGACTCCCAAACCAATTAATTTTAGGACACTATGTGTAGTGACACCCCTAAGAGCTTACTAACTCGAGTAACAAAGGCCACAAGATTAGACTAGTCAAGCTGCTTTTATCCATCACACTTTTCAGCATGAATATCGATGCTTCCCGAGGATTAGATATCCAGTTATTTCGTTTAAGGGACATTGAAGCAGTTATTTATTTCTTTTTTCAACTTTTTTTTTCTTTCAATTTATTTTTTTTCTTGAAATTACTCGAATCATGGTTTATACCCCACAACTAAGAATTAGTGCAAACGTGAAGTGCAAAAATGATCGTGAAATCAATTTTAATCCAGATGGTGTTTCAAACTAAGATTTCATTCCATATCAAATATTCAAGAGTTCTAAATCTTTCAATTTTACTATTGAGTTTTGCTCCACAAACACTTATTAGAATAAATTCAATCCATAAAAAGTCAAGAATTTTTTTTCATTTTTTTGTTTTTACTATATTTTTCTAAAAAGAAAAAAATTCTAATACAATAATACAAACAAACTCCCCCCATACCTAAATCATGCATTGTCCTCAATGTATGCAAATGAAGAAAAGAGAGCAAAGATGTGAAAGAATTGTATCTTGTATGCGGGGCATTTGTTCTGCAAAAAAATGTGGTAAAAAATAAAATAAATGTACATATCTACAAATTTCATAAAGCCTAAAAATTATGTGACTATACGTGAATGATACAACTGGGTAAGTGAATGTGAACTTTTCTTTATTTTCAAGAGGTCTTGGAAATTGAAAATAGTCAGAATTTTCATCGCAATTACGCTTAAAATTTACCTCAAGAAAATTTTAACTAACATGTTCAAATGATGAAAGAATTGGTTCAAATACATGTTCTAGTTTAGTTGACTTATTTGTAATGGATCTCAACAGCTCATTGACCTTATCTAAATAATCAGATTCATTTCAATTTTGGTCAAGGTGATTTAAGAAAAAATCAATTGTATCTTTTTCAATTAAGAGTCTATTTTCAATTATTTCTTGAGTCATTGACAACTCTTGGATCATGTTTACTTTAATGGGTTGGTCTAAAAAATCACTAGGAGGTTTTTTAAGAATAAGTCTTTCAGGGAATGGAGCTTTAGGCTTATAAACCTTTTCAACAGACTCATCAAATGCAACATGATCACTTTTAGCATAAACTCATAATTTTTAGACTTCTCAAATTCTCTTGACTCAAACTGTGTAGAATTGAATATAAAATTTTCACTTTCCTCATCATTTCCACAACCATCAAGATTTTCAAAATTAACCTCAGAGTTACTAGAAAATTAACCCACCCCTTGTTCATTTATTATGGTGGCTAATCTATAACGCCCCTAAATTCGGGTACTTTTTACCTTAGATCTGGTACGTTACTATACATCATTTCTATAACTATTGTGGAAGATATAAACATAAATTATTTATACAATAAATCTTTACAACATAGTCCCCAAGGTCTTCAACCTTAACTTAATACATACCTTCAATATCTTAAAAGATTTACAATGTCTTTTACGTCAGAAAATTTATAATTCTAACTGCATAATAATTTAATCTTGCACTTTGTCTTTGCCTCTGTCTTTATTCGAGCTTTCATCTTAATCTGAAAATTATATCATGATATAGCAAGGGTGAGCAACAAATTTGCCCAACAAGTTTTAAATACAATGAAGATATATCATGATTGAAAAGGAATAAGCTTTCAAGTTTTCAACAATACAATAATTATGAAATAACATGAATTAAGTTTCAATAATTGAATGACTTAATCAATAATGTTTGGAGGTTAACAATGACCATGAACACTTTAACTGAACCATAGGGTAATTAAGATGATCAGCCTTTTATACCTGATGAACATATGCAACATGCACTAAGTGCGAATCAATAATCAGTATAGATATGAAAAATCAACAATAATTATTCACTAATATGCTTTGAACATACAACTCAAGTTTGAGTTAGGGAAACTTGTCTGTACCATCGATTACTGCTAAGCAATTTAATTTAATCTCTCATGAAAGACCTATCATTTATAAGATTGATCTTTCAAGTAGCATAATATACATTATCCCATAATACAACTACTCTATCAATAAATTAGCTAACACTTAACCACATAATCAAATATTAGATTACACCTTAAAACATCATTATTATTATCATCCTTTGATAATTTTCAATCACTATGTCATATACATTATGATTTAAACACTTTAATCTTTCATATTATAAGTTCTTTTCTATAATCCAGTAGGCAGAATACTAATACTATAATCTGGATTATTCAAACATACCAATCTAGTAACCTGGATTGACTAATCCTACAATCTAGTAACCTGGATTCACTAATCCTTCAATTCAGTAACTATTTTCCAATTCAACAAAATGGATTCAACTGACTTTCAAACCAGCAAGCCTGAATTCACCTGACTTCCAATCCAGCAAGCCTGGATTCATTAATCATTCAATCCAATAATCTGGACTCATTAATCATTTAATCCAGCAACCTGGATTCAATCTGAATTTTAATTCAGTAAACTGTTTTCCAATCCAGCAAACTAGATTCAACTGACTTTCAATCCAACAAGCTTGGATTCATTAATTCTTTTCATGAAAATACTAAATCAACTTATAATTTTTCTATCCATTGGCCAAACATATATACATATATTCCATACACAAAAAAAAAATCTTTCTGTAATTTTTCAACTCCCTTTAGTATTTTTTAAAAATCATTTTTAGCTCGTAGATTAAGAAATTAGTCATATCATGCTTAACTCCAGAAATTCCAAACTTTTGGCATAATCTTACACGTATTAACGTGAACCTCCAGTTTAAATTTTATGGCCATCGGAGTTATAGAACTCCGATTATAGCGGTTTTCGTCAGGAAAACCCAAATATTAAAATTGTGATGCCCCCAAATTCAAATACTTGAAACCCGAACTCGGTGCTTCACAATACCATTTCTTTGAGCGGAATAATAACAATAATATAAATACCAAAGTTAATTTACATATATCAGAGTCTAATCCCAGGTACGTGACCTTTAAACATTTCATTACATGATAGATAATAAATATCATTATCTTAATAGAGTCTAACTATTACATAAGATACCATTAAACTTATTTTGTTTACTTTCCTTTTCATTTGTTCTTGCCTGAACCTTCTGGTTGATCACGCTTAGCTGAAAACATTTAAATTTAAAGCAAGAATGAGCATTTGATTGCCCAACAAGTAATAGCAACAATAAATATTAGCTGAAAGGATTAAATGTTTTCTTTGAATGTCACTTCTACAACGAATCAACAGTTGTGAAATAAGCTGAACCAATAATAACAACATATCAATTCTATATCAAAATTTTGAAACTACGTACTGACTATAAATGGAGAACAGTCGACAGACTATGAACTTTATTTTTAATTTTAGAAAAGGTATACAGAACTTCATCTGTAAACCGTCATAACTTACATGCATGGGGGGTGATCAGCCCGTTATGCCCTGCATTGATCAATACTACGTGTTCGAAAGATATTTTCATCTAGCATATCCGCCTTAAGCGCACAAAAGTTTTCCTGTTCGGGATGTTCATACTTAGTTTGGAATCTGAACCAAAATAATTTGATTGGATATCAATAAGGTTCTATCATGTTCAATGATATTTTTAAATATGTGTCTAGCGGGGTCAAATAACTTAGACGACTTTTAATTAAGTTATTCATACCGAAAATCAATAGGTATGTATCAACATGTACAACAATTATCCAAGTGAGAAAACTTGTATAACCAATATTAGAAATTAACGAACAGAATATATATCAGGATTGTACAATAATACTGCATTGATAAACAATGATCGGATAATTTAAGAACTTGTATGAATACAAATGTTTGGATACATAATCAATAACAATAGAGTTAATAATCTGTCATAATGATAATATAATTATGAAACTTTCTTACTCATGTCCATTGCATAAAGTAAATGCAATGGTTAGATACTTGCCTGATCTGCTGCTTACACAACTTAGTTTTATCTTTTATATCGAGACCTATCATTAATAAGATCATTCTGTTGATTAGAATAATATATCGCAACACATAGTACTACTATTTACAGTCAATATATAACCTAATCACATTGTCACATATGTTCAGCAGTCATTAGGACATAAACAAACACTTACACAAACAAATTATATAAGTCCAGATCAATTTTTGAAATATTTTGGTGTACCGACGACTTTATCGGGTAATTATTGAGTCTAAAACTCTATTCTGTAGTTCAATATTACTTTAGATATTTTAAATATCAGTCGTATTATTTTTTAGTGGCTTATAATAATTTTTAAATAATTATTATAATTTATCATAATTTTTCAAACACTGGATTCATTTTTTAATGATTTAAATACTAAATAATTCTATTATCATTAATATTTAATTAATATTAAATTATTAATGAAACCATTGCCAAAATATTAAAGTTATTTATAATAACTCAAAATATTATTAAAACATTTTTATTACCCTTAAATGATTTTTAAAATATTTAAAATTATTTTTAAATAATTACTATTAATATTTAAATATTAATGTATTATTCACCAAAATATTAAAAGTCATTTATTATTACTTAAAATATTTTTAAATCATTTATATCCTTTTTAAATGATTTTTAAATTAATAAAACTATTTTTAAACTATTTATTTAATATTATCATTGAATAAATCTAATATCATTTAATCTTAAATTATTAATAAAATTTTCTTTAAAATATTAAAAGTTATATGTTATAACTCAAAATATTTTTAAACTATTTATTTTTATTTAAAATAATTTTTATAATATTAAAATCATTTTAACTAATTTATTTAATATAATTATTAAATAAACCTAATATCATTAATATTAAATAATTAATGAAATTTGTCTTAAAATATTAAAAGATATATTTTATAACTTAAAATATTTTTAAATACTTTATTTTCATTTAAAATAATTTTTAATGTAATAAAATCATTTTTAATCAATTTATTTAATAAATTAATGAAATAAATTTAATATCATTATTTATCAAATAAATAATAATATTTATGAAAAATATGTCAAATTATTAAAAGTTAATTTTTATAACTTAAAATAATTTTTAAAACTATTTTTAGAATTTTTATAAATTAATTACTATTTTTAAATGATTTTTAGTAAATAAATTAAATAAAATTAAATAAACTGTCGCTATAGCCTTTAGTGACAGAAAGTGTAGCCTTTGGTGTTCTTGAGCCTTAAAAACATTCAAAGTCAGTGAACGAGTGACCTACTTTGACCAACAATAATTCTTAATTAGGACTTTGATCTTGTAGTATTAATGTAATACTACAAGTATCAGAAACAATCATGGTCAAACAACTTAACACGAATGAGATTTAGGCTTCCAAAGTGGCTGTCAGAGCTGTTCTTCATTTTCTGGGTTACCCAGAAATGAAGAACAGTTCGAGTAAGCATATTTGAGCTTCCACAACTTGAAATATATGTATTATTTTGGTGATTTAAAAGTTCCAGATTGTAGCCAACATGTAAGAGAACAAATCCATTACACAAAATCACTCTAATAACAAAATAATCATTAGATCTATGCCGGTCAAAGTATGTCAGAGATCATGTTCATCAGTTTTCTGGGTTACCCAGAAAACTGATTTCATGATCGTCCGGCTGCCTTTGACCAGCCACTGAGCTCAACCGGTTTGATGTTTTAGTGATCTAAAAGCATAAACATATAGTCCATAAGCATACTATAATACCAATACAATAACATGACCAAATGATCAAACCACTGCCAGATCCGAGCCGTTAAACTTCTTGTCAGACCGATCTGGGCAAGTTCTGGGCTGCCCAGATTCGGCTTGGTCATGGTAGGTCGACCGACTTTGACCATCAATATCTTACAATCTAAACCAAATCTGGCCCTGATTCGAGTTCCAGATCAAAGACCACATGACATACTACAAGTACAAACTTTGAAAACACAAAACTATACACATACAAAGATCTATGTGGTCTGACATTTGGTTGTCAGACCATATTTTCCAATTTTTCCAGATTTTAAAAAATATCAAATTCGAGCATCTAGATGTTATGGATCTGACATGTACCAACCCAGATCAACTATATATACTACAAACAACCTATTATAACACAAAATTATAACTCCTAACACATCAAGTAAGATCAGATTCTAGGTTATGGTTTTATACCTCACTTTGATTAATTTTGATTCTTGGTTTCTGATTTGTTAGTGGATGTAGTGGGGCTTGTTTTTTGGGACTAATATACTTAAGAAATTCGTGGGTTAGAGAGAGAGAGAGAGGGATTTGGTTGTGTGTAAGTGCACAAATGAGACTTAAAAGTGAACTTTTTTCTCTCTAATTCTATATATATGTTGGATACAATATAATGGCTGATGATATAAGGCTGATTTGTGTAGATTTCAGTCACATGGAAAGTCAAGAGTGGTTGAGCAACTAAAGTTTTGGCAAATTCTACAAGTTAGCTTCAATTATGCAACAAGGGCATTTAAGTCATTTTGCTAGCAAATTTAATGGCTTTCTAGACATTTGTCTAACCCTTAGGGTTGAACCCTAAGGTTTCATGAAAATTGGTTTTTTTTCTTCTAGAATTTCTAATTAGGGTTTAAAATGAAAAATTTAGTTTCTAAAAATGAAAATTAGGGTTCCCTAATTAGATTAGGTTTCCTAATCACATATAACTTAGAAATTAGATTAAAGATTTATTAATTAGCATTAAGATTGTTAAATTGGCGATTAGGGTTACAATTAGCAAATTAGGATTTCTAATTTCGAAGTTAGGGTTCCCAATTTAGAAATTAGGGGTTTCCTAATTATTATAAAAATGTATAATACCTGTCATTAGACACATTATCACAGTATCACGACTACATAACGACTTAACAAATTCTTAAAGTCGTAATTAACTTTCGAATTAGGGTTTATCAAAATAATACTAGGATTTTATAATATTGTACCATAATTGACCAGCCATTATCAGTCTACACATACAGTACATATTTATAGCACTGAAATATAATTAATATTATATTATTATTCTCATTTCTTATTCAAAATCCAGATTTAGGGTTTTGAATCCATATCCGACTTAACATTCATATACTTACTATTATTAATTAAGTTAAAATAATTAACTTAAGTAATCTGAATAAATTCATATAATAAAATAGTAATTATAATAATTCTAATAATCATATCATATATTATTTAAATAATACAATAATCATATTTTTATGGAAAATAAATAATTAAATTAATTTATTATAAAAATATAATTTATAATGATCAATAATTCCTTAAAAATTTTATTTGTAAATATTCATGTAATAAATAAATATTTATTTATCACATATATACATATACTTTACCTTGCACATATTCTCACCTTTATTTTATTTTTTTAAAAATTTAGATGCAAAATTTCTTATTTAATTATATCGAAAATATTGGGTTATTACATTCACCCTCCCTTATAAGGATTCCGTCCCCGGAATCACCGTTTCAAAACTTATTCACACTAGGGTAAAAAACATACACATTCATTTCAAGTAGATCTCGATCAGATTTGATCGAACCGATATTTAACTATTCAGCATAAAGCTTATCTATTTGATTAAACGGAAATTTGATTTCTAATAGAACTCAAATTCCTCCTTCAAAATTTCTTTATAAAATAATTTACTTTATATAGGAAAATTATATATAAGAAAAATAAAATTTAATCGAGTAATACCTAGAGTTCCATCCCCCGGCTGCTACAGTATCCTGAACGGTCATGTTGAACACTCTTGCGATTGATTTTGTTGGTTTGCTTGTTGAAGTTGGCCCAGTTATCGCCAGAGTCCCGCTGCCTTTCCCCGTAGTCACACTCCCTGTATCCATTCTCCTTTTCGGACAGTCTTTCACCTTATGCTCTGTTGATCTACACATAAAATACACACTGTTCATCCTTAGATTGGAGCAGTTGGGAGAGATATGTCCCTCCTGCCCACACTTATAGCACACGAACTTTCCCTTGAGACATTAACCCGAATGGTTCTTCCCGCAATTCCCGCATTATACCACCTGCTTCTGTGATAACCCAAGATTTTTAATAATTCAAATTTTACGAATAATTTTTTTTTATAATTGATATTGACTATAAATATTGTGCTGAGTATCTGTGATACGAGTCTAGAGAAGTGGTCAATTTGTGTATTGACTGAGAAATACGAGTAGAGTTGTGCTTAATAGAGAATAGAAAGTTTAATCCTAGTTACGAATAGGATTCGGTAGAAGATACAGTTATTATAACTGTATTGACGAATATGTGAGTGTTTATAACTTATTAAGTCAATTAGGGCTATTAAGTTAATACACTGGAGGGATATGTTATGACATATGTGAAATATGTATGTGATTGAATAAATATGTATTATGAATGTGTATACATTTATTTGGTAAAGAGAATTAAGATTAAAGTTATGAAACCTAATACATATATTAGGTATGATAATTAATAACTTAATGGGTTATAATATAAAAAAATGGTGGTATATAAAAAAATTAAAAAGTATAAACTATGTTGAATTGCAAGCCCAAATAATTGGAATTTCTAGCCTAAATAATTAATTGATTGGCCCAACTCTTAGCCTAATTGGGAGGGGACCTTTTGAACCATTAACTAAGCTAAATGGAGCTTAAAAGATAATAAAAAGAGGCCCAAGAAGGCCATCATGGCCAAAATTACAAAAGGGAGAGAAAGGGGGGGGGTGAATGAAATGATTTCCTTACTTTATTTGGTCACCAACTTTGCTTTAAGTGTCAAACCTTGGATGGAGACAACAACTTTGGTTAAATTTGTAAGAAACAACTTACATAATGAGAGAGAGAGAGAGAGGATACAAGTATGTGGTGAGAGTGTATAGATATATGCCATATATCTATACTTTTTATTTTTGTTAGTAAAACAAATATAACTTTTCATCTCATTTTATTTCCTAAGCTATCTAGAAAGAAAGAAAGAACAAAAGTAACTAAGAGAGAGAGAGAAAGCCTGGGGAGTTCGACAGCTCCAAGAGGAGAAGGAGAGGTGATTTTAATTTTCATACAACTAAGATCCATCCCATATTTTAGAAGGAGAAGAAGGAAAAGCTCAGGTATAACAAAATTCCTACTTATGTAGTCTAATTTCCTTTTTGGTTTGATTTGATTTTTGACAATATGAAGTTTTAATCTTGAGGTTTAAAAACCTTAGATCTATGTGTATATAAGTGTTTCATGTTTAGATCTAACCCTTTTGAGGATCAAAAGTTAGATCTAAAGTATGAAATGGAAACTAGGTTTTTCAAAATATAGAAAATCCTAATTTTTCTTAGCCTTGATGTTATTTAATCTTGTGTTTGATGATTGTTTAATGAAATAAATCATGTATCATGGTATAATCATGAGTATATGAGGTATTAGTAAGTGTTATGATGAGTTGTGTTGGTTATTATGTGAAAACATGAAAGTTTTCTTAGAAGACACCAAGAGTTGGAAATCAAATTTTTGAGAAAACAAAGTATGATATGGAAATGACCATATCTCTCATTCTACTTCGAATTTTTGAGTGTGGTCAAGTCCTAGTGTTAGATCTATGAGTTTTCTAACATCTCCAAGTGGAATCACTGGAAAATGTGTTGTAGTTTTCGAGTGGGCTAAATTTAGCAAAGGAGTCAAAAACAAAAAATTGACAAAAACAAACTGTCCAGGATTTTGTAAGGGCTGTTTCGGCCACTTAATTTGTG
This sequence comes from Panax notoginseng, assembly GCA_016801055.1. Classification (NCBI taxonomy): domain Eukaryota; kingdom Viridiplantae; phylum Streptophyta; class Magnoliopsida; order Apiales; family Araliaceae; genus Panax; species Panax notoginseng. The sequence goes on from CM029014.1 coordinate 81,027,213, forward strand.
AGAAAAATTCCGGCCTTTTGGGACATGAAAATATATGCTATTAAGTAGCTCCTGTCGGAAAATGAGCTCATTCCGACTTAAAATGAGCAAGTTATGACTATTTCAATATTAGGGGTTTTTCGACGAAAAATGCTATAACTGGAGTTCTATAACTCTGATGACCATGAAATTTAAACTGGAAGCTCACGTTAACATGTGTAAGATCCTGCAAAGAGTTGGGAATTTCTGGAGTTAAACGTGAGGTAGCTAATTTCTTAAGGAATTAACTAGAAATTACTTTTTGAAAAATACTTCAGGGAAATTTCTTAATTATTTCGGCTAGATCGATAAAGCAAACTTGATAGGTTCGAGAAGAGAAGAGAAGCGATTAGAAATTGAAATCATCGTATTTTGTTGTTATAATACAACTTCTGTTTGTAAGACTGAGAAGAACAACCTTTTTATATAAAAGGGAACCTTTTGGTCGTATATTCGGCTATTGCGCGCGTTTTGAGTATTATGCATAATATAGGGTATAATAAAGTTGATCACCTTATATACTAGCAGAGGGGTATGATTTAATCTTTATGGTTATCTTATACACCTAGGTATATCAAAGTAAATCTTTGATAGTTACTTGAGAAGAGAAGTTCTAGATCCTTTGTGATCACTCAGCATAAACTCTAAAAAATATTTCCAACCTGTTATTTGGGTATATCAGAATAAATCTTTTATAGTTACTTGAGAAAAGAATTTTAAGATCTTGTAAGATCATTCATCATAAACTTTGGAGAGTACTTCTAAATTGTTATTCAGTAGAATATTGTAGAAACTTTGAACGCGTTGTATCCTTTCGTTAATGTGTTGCTTAGATTGCGAGAAGATTGGTTAGAGAAGAATGAATTGTTTAGCTATTTCAAAGTTCTCCGAACTTTGGAGTTATTCTATCGAATTAGATAGTCTGTTGTTTTGATTCTTATACATTCATTGTATATCCTAACTTGTGGGGTAAATTTGTTGCTCACCCTTGTTAAATAAAACATTTCAGCTAGGGACGAAGTGGCTGGAGGTGCTGTGAAGAACAAAGACAAAGGTGTTAGGCTGTAATAGATATGGTTAACATTATTATTATGTTGTATTTATAAACCCTTTTTGTATATCTGAAGGGTATGTTTGTAATATAAAGGTTAGATAACCTGGGACGAATATATTAACTATATCGGTTAATGTGGTGTATATTTCTATTCATAATTAAATGGGTAGTTAGATGTTATTTATATTGTGGATCGTGAGCACCAAACTCGAGAGTCAGGTAACCCGGATTTTGGGGCGTCACAGGTTGGTATCAAAGCTATAGGTTATAAACCTTAAGTGGGGTGGGGAAACCTTAGGATTATAACCATAAGCGAGCTAGAGAATACTCATTTTGAGTACTAAGTGAGGGATTGATAAAGTATATCAACAGTGAGATATGTGGACATCGTGTGTATTAAGTTTGTACTGGTGAAGTACTAATCAAGTTGTTTAACTGACTGTAGGATGTCAGGAGAAGATGAAATTAGTACGGAGATACTAGCGGCTGTTGCACCAGTGCCAGTAGCCGAGGTGCTAGCGCAAAGTGAGTCAGTTGAAGAAGTGGGAAAAGATGAACCTATGATCAACTCGAGAGTGATCATGATGATTATCCCGAGATGTATTTGAGTAGAGATGAGAAGGCAAAGTCTGAAGAAGTTAAGGTGGATTTAGAAAATAAAACTAAAGTTGGAGAACAAGATCTAGTATCTGCATAAGTTCAAGAACTCTGGAGTGAAGTATTTCTCTTGGAGGATTTGTGGAAGACGGAGAGAGCACTACGCGAGATGACCGAAGAACGAAACGACTTAAAGGCGCAAGTGGAAAGAATGAAGGCTGAAGGTGGTGGATCATCTAAAGGAACCATCATCAAGCAGAAGAAGAGTAAGAATAAGAGAAAGAGGGATAACGACAGTGATGATAATTCTAAAAATTCAAACCCGAAGAAGAAGCAAGTCTGTGGCAAGTGTGGAAAGACTCACTTGGGAGAGTGCATGATGTGGAAGAACGTGTGTTTCAACTGTAAGCAGGAAGGACATATTTTCCTACATTGTCCTAAGCCGAATATGAGAAAGTGTTTTTCATGCGGAAGAACGGGTCACGGATTTAACAAGTGTCCCGGTAAGAAGAAGGCTGGTGAAGGGAGTGGACGGCATATAGCTTAAGTATAAAGCGATAGTACCTTTTGGTAATATAGTGTGAGATATTAATGATTGTAATATCGAGAATGATTTGTGAACATATGTAAATATATATATATATATATATATATATATATATATATATGTTTGTATGAATCTTTATTTTCTATATGAATATAAGATTAAGTTGCGAGTTCTTAAAACTCATACTTATGGTAAGTTCGTGACTCATAATTATATGAAATTTTTGAACCCCTCAGCGAATGGATGCTAATGGTCTGACTAGGATAAGTTCATAAACTCATATAATTGTGGCAAGTTCCTGAACTCATAAGTGTTGTAAGTTTGACGAATTGGAAATAGTTATGTGTGAATGGAGAAGTGCAACTTTTTTGTATAAAGTTAGAAAATTGCAACTATTTATGTAAAGTTGTGTTGTTAATCCTAATATTTGATTAAAAAGGGATATTTATATGTGTTAAGTACTAAATGCACTATGTGCTATTTGAATGCGATTATATGAGAACTTTGTATTAAATTCTTATTGTGTTGCTAATAAGAATTTGTGTAGAGAAAGAGAATTGATGCAAGATTTTTATTTAAATCAGATAATGCCGCCTAAACGACAGAATCGAAATCAGAGAGAAGAGCAGTCAGTGAATAATGAGGGAGGTCAAGCGGACCCGATGCAAAACTTTGCAAATATGATAGCCGAAGCAATGGAGAATAGAGCGCCAGCAGCAAGAGCAAGAGAACAGCAAGCCGATAGATTGGCTAACTTTAAAGATTTTAAAGCGGTAGGACCGCCTAAATTCAAAGGGACTACAGATCCGATTGAAGCCCAAACTTGGGTGAAGGAGATGGAGAAGGCATTCATTATAGCCAGAGTAGCGGAAGTGCAAAAGACAGCTTTTACAACATATTTGATGAAGGGAGAAACCAATTATTGGTGGGAGACTAATCAGACTAGAGCTGGTACAGCGGTAGTGACTTAGACCAGATTCAAGGAGTTGTTCTTTGAGAACTATTTTTCACCAAGTATGCAAGCTCGGATGGAAGTTAAGTTTCTAGAACTGAAGCAGAAGAATATGTCAGTTTCTGAATACGCTGCTAAATTCAATGAGTTAGCAAGATTTGCACCTCATCAAGCGGACATAGAGGCAAGAAAGGCGAGAAGATTTGAGAATAGATTGAAGCCATGGATATTCAACAAGGTAGCAGTATTGCAGATCAATACATTTGTGGGTTTAATGGAAAAAGCGTTAATTGCTGAAGGAGGGAGCGAAGCCGCATCTCGATTTCATCAAGAGAAGAAGAAGAAGACGAATGATGTAGGAAGCAGTGGTGGTAGTAATCTGAACAAGAGAAAGTGGAGCGAGAATACCCAGTCGGGTAATAAGACAGAAGAGAATAGGAAAGGGAGGGAGCCATGTGTGACTTGTGGAAAGAACCATTCCGGAGTTTGTCTGAAGAAAAAGAGAGTTTGCTATAATTCCGGTCAAGAGGGACACATGTCACCCAATTATCCTAGTTCGAAGAAGATACAAGGTTGTTTTGCGTGTGGATTGACTGATCATCTAGTTCAGAACTGTCCGAAGAGAAATATGGAGAAGGGAAGTGTCAACAAGGGACCCGGTGGCAGAACCTTGGCGATTAGAGGAGCTGCTCAGCCAAGAAGACCAAAGGCCCGTACGTTTAACATGACGGTGCAAGATGCAATGGCTACCCAGGAGGTGGCGACAAGTAACGATTTCATTGAGAAATTTAATTACACGAGTAATATTGGATATATAATGTTGTGAATAGTTTCTTTTATAGATCCAAATCACATATTAGAATATGAGACACAAAATAATATTGTGTTGATATAAATGAATTGATGACACAACTTTACAAGATTGTAGAGAGTAAGAAAGCGGTGATTCCAAGGACGGAATCCTTATAAGGAGGGGATAATGTGATAACCCGGGATTTTTAATAATTCAAATTTTACGAATAATTTTTTTTATTTAATATTGATATTGACTATCAATATTGTGTTGAGTATCTGTGATATGAGTCTAGAGAAGTGGTCAATTTGTGTATTGACTGAGAAATACGAGTAGAGTTGTGCTTAATAGAGAATAAAAACTATAACCCTAGTTACGAATAAGGATTTGGTAGAAGATATAGTTATAATAATTGTATTGATGAATATGTGAGTGTTTATAACTTATTAAGTCAATTAGGGCTATTAAGTTAATACACTAGAGGGATATGTTATGACATGTGTGAATTATGTACGTGATTGAATAAATATGTATTATGAATGTGTATACATTTATTTGGTAGAGAGAATTAAGATTAAAGTTATGAAACCTAATACATATATTAGGTATGATAATTAATAACCTAATGGGTTACAATATAAGAGACTGGTTGTATATAAAAAAATTAAAAAGTATAAACTATATTGAATTGCAAGCCCAAATAATTGGAATTTCTAGCCTAAATAATTAATTGGTTGGCCCAACTCTTAGCCCAATTAGGAGGGGACCTTTTGGACCATTAACTAAGCTAAATGGAGCTTAAAAGATAATAAAATGAGGCCCAAGAAGGCCATCATGGCTGAAAATTACAAAAGGGAGAGAAAAGGGAATGATTTCCTTACTTTATTTGGTCACCAACTTTGCTTAGGTGTCAAACCTTGGATGGAGACAACAACTTTGGTTAGATTTGTAAGAACCAACTTACATAATGAGAGACAGAGAGAGAGAGAGAGAGAGAGAGAGATACAAGTATGTGGTGAGAGTGTATAGATATATGCCATATATCTATACTTTTTATTTTTGTTAGTAAAACAAATATAACTTTTCATCTCATTTTATTTCCTAAGCTATCTAGAAAAAAAGAAAGAACAAAAATAACTAAGAGAGAGAGAAAGCCTAGGGAGTTCGGCAACTCCAAGAGGAGAAGGAGAGGAGATTTTAATTTTCATACAACTAAGATCCATCTCATATTTTAGAAGGAGAAGAAGGAAAAGCTTAGGTATAACAAAATTCCTACTTATGTAGTCTAATTTCCTTTTTGGTTTGATTTGATTTTTGACAATATGAGGTTTTAATCTTGAGGTTTAAAAACCTTAGATCTATGTGTATATAAGTTTTTCATGTTTATATCTAACCCTTTTGAGGATCAAAAGTTAGATCTAAAGTATGAAATGGAAACTAGGTTTTTCAAAATATAGAAAATCCTAATTTTTCTTAGCCTTGATGGTGTTTAATCTTGTGTTTGATGATTGTTTAATGAAATAAATCATGTATCATGGTAGAATCATGAGTATATGAGGTATTAGTAAGTGTTATGATGAGTTATGTTGGTTATTATGTGAAAACATGAAAGTTTTCTTAGAAGACACCAAGAGTTGAAAAACAAATTTTTGAGAAAACAAAGTATGATGAAATGACCATATCTCTCATTCTACTTTGAATTTTTATGTTTGGTCAAGTCCTAGTGTTAGATCTATGCGTTTTCTAACATCTTCAAGTGGAATCACAGGAAAATGTGTTGTAAATTTTCGAGTGGGCTGATTTTAGCAAAGGAGTCAAAAACAGAAAAATGACAAAAATAAATTGTCCAAGGTTTTGTAAGGGCTGTTTCGGCCACTTAATTTGTGAGAAAAATTCTGGCCTTTTGGGACATGAAAATATATGCTATTAAGTAGTTCCTGTAGGAAAATGAGCTCATTCCTACTTAAAATGAGCAAGTTATGACTATTTCAATATTTGGGATTTTTCGACAAAAAATGCTATAACCGGAGTTTTATAACTCCAATGACCATGAAATTTAAGCTAGAAGCTCATGTTAACATATGTAAGATCCCGCCAGGAGTTGGGAATTTCTGGTGTTAAATGTGAGGTAGCTAATTTCTTAAGGAATTAACTAGAAATTAATTTTTGAAAAATACTTCAGGGAGTTGAAAAATTCCAGAAAAATACTTTTTGTTTATGGAATACATGTGTATATGATTGGCCAAAAGATTAAAAAATAATAAGCTGATTTAATATTTTCGTGAATAGTGTATTTTAACTTCCTGAAATGAACATTTCAGGTTACTGAAATGTCATAAGAGATGTCAGTTTTGTTTTAGCTTGCTGAAATAGAAACTGAAATGATATATGATTTATCTAAAATAATATTGGAGCTTTGAGACTGAGTTTAATTGACAATATAAGTATTAATTGTCGGATAGGGGTGACCAAGACATCGAGATGAGACCGAAGTCCAACCAGACCGAACTAGTTTGACTTGATGAGTGTTTATATAGGTTATAAACACTGATATGACTATGTGCTAATGTGCCTAGGAAAAAGACTAACTGTAAATTACAATGTTATGTGTTGTGATTTATTGTTCTAATTGTGAGACCGATATTGTGATTATAGGTCTTTCAAACGCAGATAAGTATATTGTGTAGCAGTAATCAATGCGGAAGGCAAGTTTTCTTAACTCAACCTTGAGTTAATACTGTTTAAATATTATGGTGGTTAATTATTGTTGATTTAGACCATGTCTGAGAATTATTGTTGATTATTCGCATTTAGTGCATGTTTAATAATTCAAATTGAATTAGTGATTCTGAGAATATATTTGGAGAATAACTGTTATTGGATATACACATCCCTAGAAGCTATTATTGATTGTAAATAGTACAGTCAAGTTCTATCTATTGTTAAATCGTGTTGAGAAATGTCTTAGCTAATTATTCTGGCTAGACGAACTTTTGTTAAAACCTGATAGGTTCGAGAAGAGAAGAGAAGAGAACTAAATTATTATTGACAGGTCGATGCCAATTATTTCGGCTAGTTCGATAAAGCAAACCTGATAGGTTCGAGAAGAGAAGCGATTAGAAATTGAAATCATTGTATTTTGTTGTTATAATACAACTTCTGTTTGTCAGACTGAGAAGAACAACCTTTTTATATAAAAGGGAACCTTTTGGTCGTATATTCGGCTATTGCGCGCGTTTTGAGTATTATACATAATATAGGGTATAATGAAGGTGATCACTTTATACACTAGCAGAGGGGTATGATTTCATCTTTATGGTTATCTTATACACCTGGGTATATCAAAGTAAATCTTTGATAGTTACTCGAGAAGAGAAGTTCTAGATCCTTTGTGCTCACTCAGCATAAACTCTGGAAAATATTTTCAACGTGTTATTTAGGTATATCAGAGTAAATCTTTGATAGTTACTCGAGAAGAGAATTTCAAGATCTTGTAAGATCATTCATCATAAACTCTGGAGAGTATTTCTAAATTGTTATTCAATAGAATATCGTAGAAACTTTAAAAGCATTGTATCCTTTAGTTAATGTGTTGCTTAGATTGCGAGAAGATTTGTTAGAGAATGTGACAAACGAGATTTTGTAATTTAATTTTAATATTTATTGAATTAAATAAATATTTTTCGATGATTTAATTATTAGATTAAATTATTAATTGATGAAGTTATGGTATATTAATTTAATTACATGTGTTATATTTATTAAATTATTGCGGAGAATTTTTTTATTATTCAAAGTATGTAATTATGTAAGCTTAATGAATTAAAAGAAATATTTTGTAAGCCTAATATTATTTTAATTAATTTAATAATTAATGAGAAAATTAATAATTTGACATAATTAACAAATGAGAAAATTAATTATTTGACTATGTGAATTAATGAGAAATTATCATATTTTATTTAAATTAAATTAAATAAGATATTTGATTAATTGCCTAAATAGGTGTGACACGATTAAACTATATTATAAAGGATTAATTAAATTAAATGGGATTGAGTTTTTAAGAAAAACCAAACAGCGCCTTAAGGGAAGTTGAGAACAGTTAACCACGTATGGGTTAACTGACCTCAACATTACTGGATTTATATCTGCGCCTCACCAGTTTCTCCATTTTACGTATTTGCAATTAAGAGTTAACTTGAGAGTCAGAGAGAATTCAAAGAATTGTTGGGAGAAATTGGTGATTTAAGAAGAATCTGAGAAAGAACTTCACTTTTATTCATTCGTAATAGGGTAATCTTTTCTTCCCCAAATTTCAAATTTACGTTGTTTAAGTTTTTATAAATAATGACTTTCAAGTTTCTGTTAAAGTCTCTGTAATTGGAAAGGGTAGTGATTATGTGGATATATGTGTTAATATGTTAACATAACATGTTTTACTATATTGTATGTTTCCATAACATTAATTTCATAAAAATATGTTGTATAAAGTTTCTTCAAAGTTACAGAGTATAAAAATATGGCCATATCGCCCTTACACACAAATTTAATGCGTTAATCATATATTGTATCATAAATTTACATTTGTATATGATTATGTATGTTAAAACGAAGAAAACAAACTTATAATGGACAGATTTAGTATTATAACGAACCCGTATGGTCAATCTTCATGTTTTGTTTTCAAAACTTTCAAGAACTTCAAGATCACTGAAATTATATAATTTGATTCAAGTAATTGTGTGTTTAAACTTGTTAAAATCACTCTAGAAAGGTTGGGTAACGATCATATATGAATTATAATATTTGGGTATGCTTAAATTAATATATGGACAAGAAAATTGGAAGTTATGACCATATTTTGTGTTCTTCACAGAACGTATAACTGAACTTGTGAGAGATTTTTTGGCCTAATTTGGTCTTGTTATGTTCGCGAAATGCAGAAACTGTGTTTGGGTAACCCCGCCCCCGGCGAGCGTTACCAAACTAAATTACCCCGCCCCGACGGCCAAAAAAATAAAATAAAAAATAAAAATAAATAAAATAATAAAATTAAATAATTAAAATATTTATCAAATAAAATAACTATTTTTTCAGTGAGATATTTATGGAATAAAATAAATATTTGATAAAAATTATTATTAAAATATTTATCAAATAAAATAAATATTTTAGTTGAAATATTTATGGAATAAAATAAATATTCGATGAAAATTATTATTAAAATATTTATAAAATAAAATAAATATTTTAATTGAGATATTTATAGAATAAAATAAATATTCGATGGTAATTATTATTAAAATATTTTTAAAATAAAATAAATATTTTAATTGAGATATTTAGAGAATAAAATAAATATTCAATGTAAATTATTATAAAAATATTTATAAAATAAAATAAATATTTTAATTGAGATATTATAGAATAAAATAAATATTCGATGTAAATTATTATTAAAATATTTATAAAGTAAAATAAATATTTTAATTGAGATATTTATGGAATGAAATAAGTATTCGATGGAAATTATTGTTAAAATATTTATAAAATAAAATAAATATTTTAATCGAGATATTTATAGAATAAAATAAATATTCGATGGTAATTATTATTAAAATATTTATAAAATAAAATAAATATTTTAATTGAGATATTTATAGAATAAAATAAATATTCGATGGATATTATTATTAAAATATTTATAAAATAAAATAAATATTTTAATTAAGATATTTATAGAATAAAATAAATATTCGATGTAAATTATTATTAAAATATTTATAAAATAAAATAAATATTTTAATTGAGATATTTATGGAATGAAATAAATATTCGATGAAAATTATTATGAAATAATTTATTCGAGTGTAATAATAATAAAGGAATGAAAATATTCTAATTTAATTAAGTAATTAAATTAGAAGGGTAATGATTTGTTAAATAAAGTGGAGTTATATTAAATAATTAAGTGAAAATGTAACTAATGAATATCGTGAATACATATGGTATGTGTGTAGGACTTGTGGTGAACGAAAGTAGTAATCGTTTAGCCTACGCACGTGGTAAGTTCTTAAACCTTGTTTCTTTACATTAAGCAAGTTCTTTATTCTGTCTTGTTTATTATTGTTCAAGTCAAGATTTGATATTAGATGCTATCATTCTTTAAAAGCATGATTCCTATTATACAATACTTATTCGATTGTATACATAATAAATTTTGTTATTCAAATTGAATATCAATTATTGTTGAACCTTGTACGACTAGCGAACCCTTATTGATTCGACTAGTCTATAGTTGATGAACGTTCTAAATTTTAGAACCATTATTGAGCTTATCCAAACCAAACTTCTTTTGGTGCGTACTCTAATGTCAAATTGAGATGAGCAACCCTGTTATAGGGGATTAATTATGCTTTAGCGTTAAGATATAGTACATAATATGTTACTAAGGGCCGATCCCCCTAAGTACGAGAAGAAGAGTCCATATTCTTATGATTATTAAAGGTTTCAAGTATAAACACTTGACAACCTAGGATGTAGTTCAAGGTCTTATGACCCTTAGAAGTTCTTTTGATTCTTGTTATTCATTCTTGATTCAAAAGCCAAGTTTTCTTATTTTAGAAGTCGTTGATTCATTCGCATGTTATTATTTTATTGTTATATTATTATACTTGTGGGCAATCGTGCTCACTCTTGCGTAATAATAACATTGCAGTTAAGAACGAAAGGTTCGAAGAGCCTTCTACTAGCAAAGGCAAGGGCAAAGTTAATAAGTGATGAAGACTTGTTGTTTATTTGTTATGTTATATTTCAGACTTATGTTTAAGTTGTCTAAGACTTAATATTTGTTTATGTTTTCACATTTGAGATTTAAGGTTAGTATGACCTAGGATTGATGTATTTACATTCAGATGTTGTAACTCCATAAGGAGAGGATTTATTTCTATCAATTTATGGTTTTTTATTTATTATGGGTAGATAGATACATGATGTTTGGACAGTGAACACCAAATTTCGTGGGAATTAAAGTACCCAGATTTGGGGGTGTCACGGGTTGGTATTAAAGCTATAGGTTATGAACCTTACGTGGGGGAACAACCTTAGGTAGTAGCCTTATAGGAAGAACATAGTAATGGAAAACTTTTATCGAGTTCTAAGAAATGAATTTCTTAATTCATTGAAGATAATAAAAGACTTTATGTGCTTATGTGTTAAATCATGTGCTCGCTAGTACGGCTTAGTAACTAAAACTTGAAACTGTGTTGTCAGGATGTCGGATGTTGGAGGAGCTAGTCGAGCTAGGGAGGAGGAACCCCGAGTACCTACAAAGGAGGATCCCCGAGACATTCATGTCGTCAGGGAGCAGTTGGTACAGAGAGAGCCATCTCCGTTGATCACTGTTGTTGGTCAGGAGCATGAGCCTGAGACTGATCCAGAGGAGGATCCTGAGGAAGAAGATGAGTTCCCACCAAACTCTATCAATGCTGAGTTGTACAACGAGCTATATGACCATAACGTAGAGTTATGTGACACTGTTCAGGAGCTGAATGAGCGGATGATTATTCAGCAGATTACCATCGAGCAGAGGGATAAGGCTAAGCTTGGGGAGACGTACTCTACACTTCAAAATAAAATGAATGAGTCCCAGGATCGAGTTATGAGATATCCAATTCAGTTCGAAGGACTACCATCGTATATGCTAGATCGCAGGACGATGTCCCGCATCATGGAAGAGGAACGTAGTAAGGCTATTCAGCGCCTTAACAGGCAATGATATGATTATTTTAATTATCTGAAAACCTATCTGGTATTTAAAATGTAAATTTCGATGTGTTTATAAACAAAGGAATATTTTAATGTTTTAAATCCTGTAGATTCTTTATCTCGAGATAGTTGATGTAAATAGTAGTGATGCTATCGTTGTTTGTTAAAACTTTTGATTAAATAAATATATCAAGTTGTTTGAGAAACTGTGTTAAGTGATTATGTTAAATTGTTTGAGTTAAGCCTTAAATATTTAGAGAATTGAATAAAGATCTAATAAGCGTATATTTTAACAGAAATATGCCACCGAGAAAAAGGCCAAATCGTCGACCAGCCCAGGAAGGGTCAACGAATAACAACAACGCCAATGCTGACCCCCTGTTCAGCAGTTGGTGAATTTATTAGCTGGAGCAATTAACAATCAACCTCAAGCTCCACCAAATACAACGTTCAAGGATTTTAAGACGGTGGGATCTCTAGAGTTCAAAGGCTCCATGAACCCGATAGAAGCTCAAACTTGGGTTATGGAGATGGAGAAAGTTTTTGATGTCGCCAGAGTCAGAGAGGACCAGAAAATTGCCTACGCAACGTTCATGTTGAAATCAAAAGCCAGTTATTGGTGGCAAGTAAATAAGGTCCGTGGAGGAAAAGGTGTGATCACCTGGGAGAGGTTTAAGGAGATGTTCTTTGAGATGTACTTTTCGACAAGCTCGCAGAACCAAATGGAGGTCCTATTTCTAGAGTTGAAATAGGGAAATATGTCCGTACCAGATTATGTGGCAAAATTCAATGAGTTGGCTAGGTTCGCCTCGTATCAAGTACACACGGATGAGAGAAAATCAAGAAGATTTGAACAAGGACTGAAGCCCTGGTTATATAGAAAATTATCAATGTTTCAGCTAAACACTTTTGCTGGAGTACTGGAAAAGGCCATCCTTGCTGAAGGTGGGAGCGATGCGGTGACAAAGTACAATCAGGATCAGAAGAAGAAGAAGAGTGAAAATAAGAGAAATAACAAAGCCAGTGACAGCAACACGGGAGGAAGTATCAATCAAAAAAGGAGGTGGTCTGACAACTCGTCAACTGGAAATCATCAAGGAGGTCAGAAGAAGAGGATCGAAGCATGCCCGACCTACGGGAAAGCTCATATGGGAGTTTGAATGAAGGGAAAATGAGTGTGCTACAATTGTGGTCAGGAAGGCCACATAACACCTAACTGTCCTAACCCAAAGAAGGGTGCCTGCTTCACTTGTGGCTCAAAAGACCATATGGCAAGAGATTGTCCTAAGAAGGGATCTGAAGGGGCAGGATCAGGAGGAAATAGGGGAAACAGTGGTGGAAGCGCTCTGACTATCACGGGACCAACCGTAACCAATAGACCAACCGCCAGGACCTTCAAAATGACAGTGCAAGATGTTGTGCAGTCTCGTGATGTGGTGTCAGGTATCATTCTGATCAATAAAGTTAATGCTTATGTATTATTTGATTCGGGTGCTACTTGTTTATTTATATCCGATGACTTTGCTAAGAAATTAGAATTGCCTAAGGATGAGTTAGAATACCCCATGAATATAGAAATTGCGAATAGAGAAATAATCCCTGTTAAGTACGTACATAAGAACTGTAGGGTGGATATTAAGGGTAATATTATGAACGTAGATCTTATCCCCATCATACTTGGGGAATTTGATGTTATCTTGGGTATGGACTGATTATTCAATTACGGGGCTATAATCGATTGCCAGAAGAAGCGTATTAACCTTATGACTTCGTCAAAGGTTGTGTTTTATAGTAGCAAGTCGCCTAGACAAGCGGGTTATCAGACGATGATGCAGGCCAGGAAGTTGTTAAGACAAGGCTGTGTAGGATATCTAGCTTACAAAGTTGACAGTCGTAAAGAGAATACGAAAGTAGAGGAGATACCAGTAGTGAGGGACTTCGCAGACGTATTTTCGAACGATTTTCTAGGACTTTCGCCAGACAGAGATGTTGAATTTGTGATTGATTTGGCGCCAGGAACGGCTCCAATATCGAAGGCACCGTATCGAATGACACCGGTAGAGATGAAAGAATTGATGGTACAATTACAAGATATGCTGGACAAGAAGTACATTCAACCGAGCGTATCGCCGTGGGGAGCTCCGGTGTTATTTGTGAAGAAAAAGGATGGGATGATGCGACTATGCATAGACTATAAAGAACTGAATAAGGTCACGATTAAGAATAGATATCAATTGCTGAGGATTGACGACTTGTTTGATTAATTGAAAGGAGCAAGATACTTTTTCAAGATAAACTTGAGGAGTGGTTATCATCAACTGAAGGTGAGGCTAGAGGATGTACCGAAAAAAGCGTTCAGAACACGATATGGTCACTATAAAATTCTAGTAATGTCTTTGGTCTAACGAATGCTCCTGCAACATTTATAGGCTTAATGCATGGAGTGTTCAAGTCGTTTTTGGACAAATTCGTAGTGGTGTTTATAGATGACATTTTGTTATATTCAAAAACCAAGGAAGAACATGAAGAGCATTTGAAGGTAACGTTAGAGGCGTTGAGAAGGGAGAAGTTGTATGCCAAGTTTTCAAAATGCGAATTTTGGATTGAGCAGGTACAATTTCTCAGGCATGTGATTGATAAAGACGAAATTTCGGTAGATCCATTCAAAATCGAAGCCATGATAAATTAGGATCAGTCGAGAACGCTGTCGGAAGTACGACGTTTTCTTGGATTGGTAGGATATTATAGAAGATTTATTCAAGACTTTTCTAAGATCGCAACTCCGTTAACGAATTTGACTCGAAAAGCTGTGAAATTTGTTTGGACGGAGAAGTGTGAGGAAAGCTTTCAAGAAATAAAGAAGAGGTTGAGTATAACACCTGTGTTATCTCTTCCGGATGATACAAAAAATTTTATGGTTTATAGTGACACGTCGCATAAAGGACGTGGCTGTGTGCTTATGCAAAACGGCAGCGGCATTGCGTATGCGTCTCGACAATTGAAGGATTATGAGAAGGGATATCCGACCCACGACTTGGAGTTAGCTGCTGTTGTTTTTGCTTTGAAGATCTGGAGGCACTATCTCTATGGGGAGAAGTGTGAAATATATACAGACCACAAGAGTCTGAAATATATTTTTACACATAAGGACTTGAATATGCGCCAAAGAAGGTGGTTGGAGTTAATTAAAGACTATGACTGTGAGATTTTATAGCATCCGGGTAAGGCAAATGTGGTTACCGATGCCTTAAGTAGAAAGGGTCGGGAGAAATTGATGATGTTGACCGCTCAGAAGGAACTAATTTCAGCCACGGAGAAGTTGGAATTGGAAGTGAAGTATCATTTGGAAACTGATGAGAAGCTGTTTTAGATGCAATCTGGTACAACCCTACTGGATAAAGTTAAGGAGGCTCAACTTCAGGATGAAGAATGTAAATAGGTGAAAAATAAGATATCCGAAGGAACTGAACCAAGATTCAAGATGGACAAGGAAGGAATACTGAGATTTGAGAGCAGAACTTGGGTACCGCCAGTACCAGAGATTAAGGAAGACATTTTGAGTGAGGTTCATAGCTCACGATATTCGATTCACCCTGGTAGTACCAAGAACTTCGACCACATTTCTGGTGGCCAAATTTGAAACGAGATGTTACAGAGTGTGTTGCCAAGTGTCTGACATGTCAGAAAGTAAAAGCAGAACATCAGAGGTCGAGTGGGTTGCTACAACCGTAGGAGATCCTAGAATGAAAATGGGAACACATTACGATGGATTTCGTGGTTGGCCTTCTGACAACTCAGAAAATCTATGACGCAGTATGGGTTATCGTTGACCGACTGACAAAATCCGCACACTTCTTTTCTATCAGAATCAAATTTAATTTAGACCAATTGGCGAAATTATATGTAAAAGAGATTGTTTTGAGACACGGAGTTTCGGTGTTAATTGTTTCCGATAGGGATCCGCATTTTACATCAAACTTCTGGAAACGACTATAGGAATGCATGGGTACGCAATTGAGAATGAGTACGACATATCACCCTTAGACAGATGGGCAGAGTGAAAGAACGATTCAGACATTAGAATATATATTAAGAGCTTGTATAATGGACTTTAAAGGAAATTAGGATGATCATCTACAGCTCGTAGAGTTCAGCTACAACAATAGTTACCACGCTAGTATCGGCATGCCGCTTTATGAAGCGTTATACGACAGAAAGTGTAGAACTCTGCTATACTGGGATGAAGTTGGCAAAAGACAATTACTAGGCCTAGAAATGGTACAGCAGACAGCAGAGATAGTCAAAGTGATCCGAACAAGACTGGTAGCAGCTCAAGACAGGCAGAAGAAATACGCCGACCCACACCGTAAAAATGTTGAGTTTGAATCAGGTAGTTATGTGTTTTTGAAAGTCTCTCCCTGTAAGGGAAAGATCAGGTTCGGAAAGAAAGGGAAATTAAGACCAAGATTCTTTTGGACCCTTCGAAATACTGCGAAGAATCGGAGAAGTTGCGTATGAGGTAGCCTTACCTCCATCACTTGAAAATGTCCACAACGTCTTTCATGTTTCAGTTTTACGACCCTACAAACCCGATTACAAGCACGTGATTGAATATGAACCCCTACATTTTGAGAAGGACTTATCTTACGAAGAAATTCCTGTTCAGATTATCGACAGGAAAGAACAAGTTCTCAAAAATAAAGTAATACCTTATGTTAAGGTAATTTGGACGAACCACAACGCTAAAGAAGCTACGTGAGAACTCGAAGAGAATATAATGAAGAATTACCCTCAATTATTTACTTAAATTATATGTAAGCGATTTTGGGGATAAAATCTTTATAATGGGGGGAGAATATAACAAAACGAATTGATTGAGTCGTGATTCTGAGGACAGAATCCTTTTAAGGGGGGAAAGATGTGACAAACGAGATTTTGTAATTTAATTTTAATATTTATTGAATTACATAAATATTTTTTGATGATTTAATTATTAAATTAAATAATTAATTGATGAAGTTGTGGTAGATTAATTTAATTACATGTGTTATATTTATTAAATTAATATGGAGAATTTTATTATTATTCAAAGTATGTAATTATGTGAGCTTATTGAATTAAAAGAAATATTTAATAAGCCTAATATTATTTTAATTAATTTAATAATTAATGAGAAAATTAATAATTTGACATAGTTAACAAATGAGAAAATTAATTATGTGACTATGTAAATTAATGAGAAATTATCATATTTTATTTAAATTAAATTAAATAAGGCATTTGATTAATTGCCTAAATAGGTCTGACACGATTAAACTATATTATAAAGGATTAATTAAATTAAATGGGATTGAGTTTTTAAGAAAAACCAAACAGAGCCTTAAGAGAAGTTGAGAGCAATTAACCACGTATGGGTTAACTGACCTCAACATTACTGGATTTATATGTGCGCCTCACCAGTTTCTCTATTTTATGTATTTGCAATTAAGAGTTAACTTGAGAGTCAGAGAGAATTCAGAGAATTGTTGGGAGAAATTGTGAAATTTAAGAAGAATCTGAGAAGGAACTTCACTCTTATTCATTCGTAATAGGGTAATCTCTTCTTCCCCAAACTTCAAATTTACGTTGTTTAAGTTTTTATAAATAATGACTTTCAAGTTTCTATTAAAGTCTCTGTAATTGGAAAGGGTAGTGATTATGTGGATATATGTGTTAATATGTTAACATAACATATTTTACTATATTGTATGTTTCCATATCAACAGTTTCATAAAAATATGTTGTATAAAGTTTCTTCAAAGTTACAGAGTATAAAAATATGGCTATATGGCTCTTACGCACAAATTTAATTCGTTAATCATATGTTGTATCATAAATATACACTTGTATATGATTATGTATGTTAAAACGAAGAAAACAAACTTCGAATGGACATATTTAGTGTTATAACGAACCCGTAGTGCCAATCTTCGTGTTTTGTTTTCAAAACTTTCAAGAACATCAAGAATAATGAAATTATATAATTTGATTCAAGTAATTGTGTGTTTAAACTTGTTAAAATCACTCTAGAAAGGTTGGGTAACGATCATATATGAATTATAATATTTGGGTATGCTTAAATTAATATATGGACAAGGAAATTGGAAGTTATGGCCATATTTTGTGTTCTTCACAGAACGTATAACTGAACTTGTGAGAGATTTTTTGGCCTAATTTGGCCTTGTTATGTTCGCAAACTGCAGAAATAGAGTTTGGGTAACCCCGCCCCCGACGAGCGTTATCAAACTAAATTACCTCGCCCCGACGGCCAAAAAAATAAATAAATAAAAGGTAAAATAAAAAAATAAATAAATAAAATAATTAAAATGTTTATCAAATAGAATAAATATTTTTTTAAGTGAGATATTTATGGAATAAAATAAATATTTGATGAAAATTATTATTAAAATATTTATCAAATAAAATAAATATTTTAGTTGAAATTTTTATGGAATAAAATAAATATTCGATGAAAATTATTATTAAAATATTTATAAAATAAAATAAATATTTTAATTGAGATATTTATAGAATAAAATAAATATTCGATGGATATTATTATTAAAATATTTATAAAGTAAAATAAATATTTTAATTAAGATATTTATAGAATAAAATAAATATTCGATGTAAATTATTAATAAAATATTTATAAAATAAAATAAATATATTAATTGAGATATTTATGGAATGAAATAAATATTCGATGGAAATTATTATTAAAATATTTATAAAATAAAATAAATATTTTAATTGAGATATTTATGAATGAAATAAATATTCGATGAAAATTATTATGAAATAATTTATTCGAGTGTAATAATAATAAATGAATGGAAATATTCTAATTTAATTAAGTAATTAAATTAAAAGGGTAATGATTTGTTAAATAAAGTGGAGTTATATTAAATAATTAAGTGAAAATGTAACTAATGAATATCGTGAATACATATGGTATGTGTGTAGGACTTGTGGTGAACGAAAGTAGTAATCGTTTAGCCTACGCATGAGGCAAGTTCCTAAACCTTGTTTCTTTACATAAAGCAAGTTCCTTATTCTATCTTGTTTATTATTGTTCAAGTCAAGATTTCATATTAGATGCTATCATTCTTTAAAAGCATGATTCCTATTATACAATACTTATTCGATTGTATACATATTGAATTTTATTATTCAAATTGAATATCAATTATTGTTGAACCTTGTACGACTAGCGAACCCTCATTGATTCGACTAGTCCATAGTTGATGAACGTTCTAAATTTTAGAACCATTGTTGAGCTTATCCAAATCAAACTTCCTTTAGTGCAAACTCTAATGTCAAACTGAGATGAAGAACCCTGTTATAGGGGATTAATTATACTTTAGCGTTAAGATATTGTGCACAATATGGTACTAATGGTTGATCCCCCTAAGTACGAGAAGAAGAGTCCATAGTCTTATAATTGTTAAAGGTTTCAAGTATAAACACTTGACAACCTAGGACGTAGTTCAAGGTCTTATGACCCTCAGAAGTTCTTTTGATTCTTGTTATTCATTCTTGATTCAAAAGTCAAGTTTTCTTATCTCAGAAGCTATTGATTCATTCGCATGTTATTATTTTATTGTTATATTATTATACTTGTGGGCAATCGTGCTCACTCTTGCGTAATAATAACATTGCAGTTAAAAACGAAAGGTCTAACGAGCCTTCTACTAGCAAAGATAAGGGCAAAGTTAACAAGTGATGAAGACTTGTTGTTTATTTGTTATGTTATGTTTCAGACTTATGTTTAAGATGTGTAAGACATAATATTTGTTTATGTTTTCGCATTTGAGATTTAAGGTTAGTATGACCTGGGATTGATGTATTTACATTCAAATGTTGTAACTCCACAAGGAGTGGATTTATTTCTATCAATTTATGATTTTTCATTTATTATGGGTAGATAGATACATGATGTTTGGACAGTGAACACCAAATTCCATGGGAATTGAAGTACCCGATTTTGGGGGTGTCACAGGTTGGTATCAAAGCTGTAGGTTATGAACCTTAGGTGGGAGAACAACCTTAGGTAGTATCCTTATAGGATGAACATAGTGATGGAAAACTCTTATCGAGTTCTAAGAAATAAATTTCTTAATTCATTGAAGATAATAAAAGACTTTATGTGCTTATGTGTTAAATTATGTGCTCGCTAGTACGACTTAGTAACTAAAACTTGAAACTGTGTTGTCAGGATGTCGGCTACTGGAGGAGCTAGTCGAGCTGGGGAGGAGGAACCCTGAGTACTTACAGAGGAGGAGCCCCGAGACATTCATGTCGTCAGGGAGCAGTTGGTACAGAGAGTGTAACGACCCCAAAATCCATACAAATTAAATCTCAACTTTGGTCGTTAACCATACATTAAATCTCTAATTTTACATCATTATTCGATATTAAATTTAATAAAATTACGGAATATTTAAAACGTTTATACACTTCCTTCTTTCATGCCCTGAATCGCAACCTTTACATTACATCTCTTTGATTCAATCTTATATCATGAATCGTTACAACAAAATGACTATACAAAGTCTTACATCATAACTAAATATCCATATACATTGGATAGCTCAACTTATAATTTAACAACATATTACGTTCAAAATATGAAGTACATTTCTCATAAAACATAAGTAATCTCCGTGAATATAGATCTCTATAACTCACTTAGCACATATCTTTACCTTAAAATCTTGACCTGCAAAAGTGGTTATTTGCAAGAGTGAGCTCGACAGCCCAGCAAAGTCTAATAGTTTTCATGCATCACATAACACATAATAACATGCTCGATATACATCTCATTAAAGTAACATGGCATACATGCTTTTAATTCACATAGCAAATATAAAGATTGAGTTCCTTACTCAATCATCATTACTTAGCCAAAACAATGCAGCCATATTTTGACTTTAACATTTCATGATTCAACATGCATAACATATCATGCAATTTAAAACAGTTCATCAAGTCCACGTAGAAAATAGGAACCGAAAGACTTGCCTTGATCGTTGTTTACCAATAATAGCTTAACAGCTTACAGTTATCTGCACTTCACGTGCCCTACACAATTATATAATCATACACATCAACTATTAGTCACATAACAACACATAGTAATTGTAATGTAAACTCTACTCCACATCTCATAATCTTTCCTATTAATAAATACACAATGGTCAATTAGATTGTGTTAACTTTTCGACTTATGACTCACTATATTTCTTCTTAGTCAAACTCGAAGTTCAAGTGCTTAAGTCTTGCTAGGACTACTTATTGATTTTATATTAAACCCATTCCATATCTTATAATATCCATTTCAATGGAATTGAAACACTTTTTAAGTTCATTAACACTTGGCACGGCGTTTTGACGTTCATTCGTCACACGCCAGATTTGTCTCTCTTGTGTATGCTTACTATGCTTCTATAACTCATCTAATACATCATGTATTAATGTTAAACATCATTATAATTACTAATATTCATATTTTATAACTTAGGACATCATCTTTTACGGTCTGGAGCACTACACATGCATATGTGCATGCCCGACACCCTCCGATTGCCTCCGAAAACATAACAGTCCTAAAGATGACCGTTTTGACCCATCCTAATGACCTCAAATTGAAAAACTTAAAGAACGAAAGTTGTAGGTATACTCGTCCTCGTTCCGGATCATCTTAAATCACCTCAATCGGAGTCCGTATGAGGAAGTTATGGCCATTTTACTACAGGAGGTCAAAACTGTCCAAGTCAGACTTCTGTCCCCACGCTGGGGCGCGAGGACTAAGCCAACAAGTGGCGCTGGGCCGCGAATTTCAGCGCTGGGGCGCCAATTTTGACGCCGGGGCGCAATTTTTGACGCTGGGGCTCAAATTTTGGCGCTGGGGCGCCGAAACTTGCAGAACCCAACCACGGAGGACATAACAAAGCTACTGTCTTTATTTTTAACAGCAATTAACCCCAATTAACATGTATAACTTATATAAATTACACATATACATACTACCCAACATGCATATACTAGTTTAAACCACTAAACAATAATTTTAGAAAACTGTTTATCTTTGAAACCAAAATTTTAAAACCCAAAACTCCATTGTTAAGACAGTAAGCATTGTGATCATAGTTAGAAAACAATTTGATTTATTCTAACTATATTCTATTTAATTCTTACCCAATTCATTCAATCACAGTTCAATTTCATAATTAGCATACAAATCAATTACTAATTATGGTACTCCTACAGATCACTGCAACACATACGTTCACTGTAAAAACAAATTTCCTTCCTTTAATAAGTAATTAGCATGCATACATATATATATATATATATATATATATATATATATATATATATATATATATATGCTAGTTTAAATTACAAATACATGTAATATCATAACCAATTATAAAAACATGGCTTGTATACAATTTTTGTAAAAACCTTATACACAGTGAATTTCAAGAATACATACTTTAAGCATTATACTGTAAAATATATATACGTGTAAAGATTATGCAATATACCTTTTAATTGCTCAGACAACACTTGTTAATCAAATAACTTCAACGAACTCAGAACTTGTTTTGGGAATCACAACCCTTTCTATCTCAAACTTTCTCTGAACTTTTCTCAGACAAACTTCTATTTTTCTTAGGCTTAAGCCAAAAACAAAATACCTAAACTAAAAACCAACGTACTTTTCAAACGTTTAAAACCCAAACGTAACTGCCATATACTAATGATCCTATTAAACTATCAGTTACCAAATATATTAGATATATTATATTTATATTTTGTTTAATTTAATTTATATTACTAATAAATCAAATTTAAAAATTCAAAAGCCATAGGGCTTTGTTTGGCAAAATTATTTAAATTTAAAGACTTAATATATTTAAGCCTTGTTTGGCAAAATAAATTACAACTACTTTAATTTATTTTAATAACCACTTATAATATAGTTATTTGTCACACTTCTAATTAATTAAGTTTTCATACTTAATTTAATTAATTCTAATAACAATTCATTGTATAATATAATAATTTATTTAATCATTATAAATTCTCTAACTTAATTATTAAATTAAATTAGATTACTATTTCAAAATAATTACTTTTCTTAACTCATTAATTATTTATTAAACAAATAAATAATCAAATCACATCAAATCAATTAAACAAATACTTATTCAACAATAAACACATCCATTAAATATTTATATAATTCAATAAATATTTAAATATTATAATAAAAATCTGGATTGTTACATCATTCCCTCCTTACAAGGATTCTGTCCTCAGAATCACAACTCAAGCAACTCATTCGTTACAATCTTCCCTACTTACAAAGATTCTGTCCCCAGAATCGAAGACACAAATTACGCAAATGACTCAGAGAAATATTTCATCATTTTATCTAAATATAGATTTTATATTTCCTACTACATTCATTACCTAACAAATTCTAGGTTTCATTTCATAACTTTCATTTGAACTCAATTATATTTTGAGTATTATATATCTTTTAACCCATTCATTTCCTTTTCTAAGGATCGTTATCATAAACACTCGGGAATCGCTATCATAAACACTCGGGATATTACATTCACCCTTTCTTCTAAGAATTTCGTCCTCGAAATTTTATCAATTAATATTTATTCATTCCATCTATCAAAGTAGATTTTACGTTAATACTATATTCATTCCTTAGGTTCTATAACCACTTCTTCCACAAAGATCATTCTATAATTATTAACTTTTCTATTAAAAGTTTCACAAATTTTTTTGATAACTCATCCCCTTCTCATTTCAAAATCTCTTTTCTCACTTAATCAACACATTCATCATTCAGTGTTGCATTCTACGACTTACTTCTTTCTAAGGAATATTTTCCTTTTTCAGTTCCATCTTGCAGAATAATAAGAATCTTCCACAATTGTTCAATAATTGGGAAGTAGTTTGAATAACTCAGAAATTTTAAAAGATTCCAAATCATGCTGAGGGTCATAAGGCCACGAACTATGTCCACAGTTGCAAGTAATCTTTCAACTTCAACTTTAACAGTCATAAGACTATAAGGACCCCCGTACTTAGGGTGTTAAGCCCTTCGTACGATGTATTGTGCACAAACATTTAAACGCTATGCATATGTCCATAGTTATAAGTAATCTTTCAACTTAAACTTTAACAGTCATAAGACTATAGGGACTCCTCGTACTTAGGGTGATCAGCCCTTCGTACAATGTATTGTGCACAAACATCTCAACACCTCCGTGTAATCCCCTATAAAAGAGTTGTTCATCTCAGCTTTTCAACATCTGAATCCGCACCAAAACAATTTGGTTTGGCATAACTTCTCAAGAAACTCTTGAATTTCATGAACATCTTTCAATATTCGTCTAGCTGAATCAAATAGCATAGACTTCTACAACAATTCGGACGTCAATCGAAATATACATATATATATATATATATATATATATATATATATATATTCTCATATCTTAAAGAAATCTCAAAAATCTTTTTATGACGTCATGATACCGCACTGTATTTACAGTCCGTTGAGGATTCTGTCATTTGGTGACTTTATCATACTACATCATACCATAGTGGGCTGACGATCCTTAGATCACATCCAACACTAGGTAATACTGCATTGATGACTCCATCGTTTTTATCATCTTTGCACCAGGTTACATGATGCATTAATGATATAAAATACATTTTGATATATTGCAAATCATTTTTGTCTAGCCGAAGCAATTAGCATAGACATACGAATAATAGTATTGTTGTTAAAACTCATTGGTTCCATCATTTGATCCAATATTTTTCAAAAAATAAAAGTGTAAACATCAGCACGAAGTCAATAAATTTCGAAAGTCTAGCATAGCTAGTAGATTTAGAATACTTGTGCTTCCACCATCAACTCCACTTTCTATAATGATCCATTGCTTAATAGGTCTATCTATTCCTATCATCCTCAATACTCCATTCACACTTAATTATACCCTAGTTCATCAAACTTACCACACGTTATGAGTT
The DNA here is from genome assembly GCA_016801055.1 of Panax notoginseng. Taxonomy (NCBI): domain Eukaryota; kingdom Viridiplantae; phylum Streptophyta; class Magnoliopsida; order Apiales; family Araliaceae; genus Panax; species Panax notoginseng. The sequence goes on from CM029014.1 coordinate 81,052,060, forward strand.
CAGGAACTTGCCACAATCATATGAGTTTAAGAACTTATCCTAGTCAGACCATAGGCGTCCATTCGCTGAGGGGTTCAAAAACATACCATATAATTATGAGTCACGAACCTACCATAGGTATGAGTTTTAAGAACTCGCACTTAACCTTTTAATATTCTCTAACTATACTCTACCTATCTGTTATACACATGAGAAAAGAATCACCTTCTCAACAGGCATATAGCAAATAGCGCGACACAAACATTCCAATGATTATCAATGTGATAAACTGAGTGTAAGCACAAAACCCTCGCCCATTCAAAGGTTTGTACAACTCAGCCATCACATGAGTTCTTAATTGAAATCCCACCTAACTCTATCTTTCTTTTAACTTGCTCTTTGCTCGATACGAATTCCTCATATCACATCATCTATAACTCCTCATGAGTTATCTCGTACTATTTCATAGTACACCATCTTCATAGCATTAAGCTATAATCATTCAAACATTACAGACCATCTTTCTTTTATAACTTAAACAGATCACGTCGTGACCTTATTCTATAATCATCTCTCTTAAAATTCTTTTGTTAACTCGTGATCGTTTTGTTTTACGATCCTCATTCTTTCTCTTTTTCATCATTTACGACATTATTCGTTATCTTGGCTATTGGAGTTAGGAAACTCTCATTTCTTATCTTTATATCTCTTCAAGATTCTTCTTTGAATCTCCTTATTTATATAACAATTATTCCTTTAAGAATTTCTAACTTCATTTACATCGCTCAAAATTTCATTCAAGTTCTAAGCTCTCATCATACGTGTCCATTTCTACACTTGGTACACATCTAGTCTCTAACAGTTTCAATATGGTACGCTGAGTGGTTTCCCACAAACAACCAACAAACTAGGTTCCGAGTTGCTAGTTCGTATATACCTCCGCTCCATGAAGGAATCGTTTAGCCCAGATACCATACATCAACTATTAAAGAGTACAATTGTACCACGCTTAGACATAACTCTCTATTCATAACTTCTTTATCATTCTCTTTTTATAGACATTGTCTATTTATTATCACCTTACATCCTTATTATTGGAGTTGGGTAACCCCACATTCATATTCCTGATAACTCTACGAGATTCTTCTTTGAATCCTTTCACGCAAGTTTAAATCCCCTCTTTATAAATTGCTTAAATTAATTCTTACTGTTCAAACTCTATTTGAGCTTATTCTTTCATTATCTTCACCTCTCTTCTCTAAGGTTATAGCCTACGGTACTCCTACCTAAGATTTATAACCTACAGTTTTGATACCAACTGTAACGACCCCAAAATCCATACAAATTAAATCTCAACTTTGGTCGTTAACCATACATTAAATCTCTAATTTTACATCATTATTCGATATTAAACTTAATAAAATTACGGAATATTTAAAACGTTTATACACTTCCTTCTTTCATGCCTTGAATCGCAACCTTTACATTACATCTCTTTGATTCAATCTTATATCATGAATCGTTACAACAAAATGACTATACAAAGTCTTACATCATAACTAAATATCCATATACATTGGATAGCTCAACTTATAATTTAACAACATATTACGTTCAAAATATGAAATACATTTCTCATAAAACATAAGTAATCTCCGTGAATATAGATCTCTATAACTCACTTAGCACATATCTTTACCTTAAAATCTTGACCTGCAAAAGTGGTTATTTGCAAGAGTGAGCTCGACAGCCCAGCAAAGTCTAATAGTTTTCATGCATCACATAACACATAATAACATGCTCGATATACATCTCATTAAAGTAACATGGCATACATGCTTTTAATTCACATAGCAAATATAAAGATTGAGTTCCTTACTCAATCATCATTACTTAGCCAAAACAATGCAGCCATATTTTGACTTTAACATTTCATGATTCAACATGCATAACATATCATGCAATTTAAAACAGTTCATCAAGTCCACGTAGAAAATAGGAACCGAAAGACTTGCCTTGATCGTTGTTTACCAATAATAGCTTAACAGCTTACAGTTATCTGCACTTCACGTGCCCTACACAATTATATAATCATACACATCAACTATTAGTCACATAACAACACATAGTAATTGTAATGTAAACTCTACTCCACATCTCATAATCTTTCCTATTAATAAATACACAATGGTCAATTAGATTGTGTTAACTTTTCGACTTATGACTCACTATATTTCTTCTTAGTCAAACTCGAAGTTCAAGTGCTTAAGTCTTGCTAGGACTACTTATTGATTTTATATTAAACCCATTCCATATCTTATAATATCCATTTCAATGGAATTGAAACACTTTTTAAGTTCATTAACACTTGGCACGGCGTTTTGACGTTCATTCGTCACACGCCAGATTTGTCTCTCTTGTGTATGCTTACTATGCTTCTATAACTCATCTAATACATCATGTATTAATGTTAAGCATCATTATAATTACTAATATTCATATTTTATAACTTAGGACATCATCTTTTACGGTCTGGAGCACTACACATGCATATGTGCATGCCCGACACCCTCCGATTGCCTCCGAAAACATAATAGTCCTAAAGATGACCATTTTGACCCATCCTAATGACCTCAAATTGAAAAACTTAAAGAACGAAAGTTGTAGGTATACTCGTCCTCGTTCCGGATCATCTTAAATCACCTCAATCGGAGTCCGTATGAGGAAGTTATGGCCATTTTACTACAGGAGGTCAAAACTGTCCAAGTCAGACTTCTGTCCCCACATTGGGGCGCGAGGACTAAGCCAACAAGTGGCGCTGGGGCGCGAGATTGGCGCTGGGGCGCGAATTTCAGCGCTGGGGCGCCAACTTCTGGCGCTGGGGCGCTAATTTTGGCGCCGGGGCGCGATTTTTGAAGCTAGGGCTCAAATTTTGGCGCTGGGGCGCCAAAACTTGCAGAACCCAACCACGGAGAACATAACAAAGCTACTGTCTTTATTTTTAACAGCAATTAACCCCAATTAACATGTATAACTTATATAAATTACACATATACATACTACCCAACATGCATATACTAGTTTAAACCACTAAACAATAATTTTAGAAAACTGTTTATCTTTGAAACCAAAATTTTAAAACCCAAAACTCCATTGTTAAGACAGTAAGCACTGTGATCATAGTTAGAAAATAATTTGATTTATTCTAACTATATCCTATTTAATTCTTACCCAATTCATTCAATCACAGTTCAATTTCATAATTAGCATACAAATCAATTACTAATTATGGCACTCCTACAGATCACTGCAACACATGTGTTCACTGTAAAAACAAATTTCCTTCCTTTAATACGTAATTAGCATGCATACATATATATATATATATATATATATATATATATATATATATATGCTAGTTTAAATTACAAATACATGTAATATCATAACCAATTATAAAAACATGGCTTGTATACAATTTTTGTAAAAACCTTATACACAGTGAATTTCAAGAATACATACTTTAAGCATTATACTGTAAAACATATATACGTGTAAAGATTATGCAACATACCTTTTAATTGCTCAGACAACACTTGTTAATCAAATAGCTTCGACGAACTCAGAACTTGTTTTGGGAATCACAGCCCTTTCTATCTCAAACTTTCTCTGAACTTTTCTCAGACAAACTTCTATTTTTCTTAGGCTTAAGCCAAAAACAAAATACCTAAACTAAAAACCAACGTACTTTTCAAACGTTTAAAACCCAAACGTAACTGCCATATACTAATGATCCTATTAAACTATCAGTTACCAAATATATTAGATATATTATATTTATATTTTGTTTAATTTAATTTATATTACTAATAAATCAAATTTAAAAATTCAAAAGCCATAGGGCTTTGTTTGGCAAAATTATTTAAATTTAAAGACTTAATATATTTAAGCCTTGTTTGGCAAAATAAATTACAACTACTTTAATTTATTTTAATAACCACTTATAATATAGTTATTTGTCACACTTCTAATTAATTAAGTTTTCATACTTAATTTAATTAATTCTAATAACAATTCATTGTATAATATAATAATTTATTTAATCATTATAAATTCTCTAACTTAATTATTAAATTAAATTAGATTACTATTTCAAAATAATTACTTTTCTTAACTCATTAATTATTTATTAAACAAATAAATAATCAAATCACATCAAATCAATTAAACAAATACTTATTCAACAATAAACACATCCATTAAATATTTATATAATTCAATAAATATTTAAATATTATAATAAAAATCTGGATTGTTACATCATTCCCTCCTTACAAGGATTCTGTCCTCAGAATCATAACTCAAGCAACTCATTCGTTACAATCTTCCCTACTTACAAAGATTCTGTCCCCAGAATCGAAGACACAAATTACGCAAATGACTCAGAGAAATATTTCATCATTTTATCTAAATATAGATTTTATATTTCCTACTACATTCATTACCTAACAAATTCTAGGTTTCATTTCATAACTTTCATTTGAACTCAATTATATTTTGAGTATTATATATCTTTTAACCCATTCATTTCCTTTTCTAAGGATCGTTATCATAAACACTCGGGAATCGCTATCATAAACACTCGGGATATTACAGAGAGAGCCATCTCCGTTGATCACTGTTGTTGGTCAGGAACATGAGCCTGAGACTGATCCAGAGGAGGATCCTGAGGAAGAAAATGAGTTCCCACCGAACTCTATCAATGCTGAGATGTACAACGAGCCATATGACCGTAACGTAGAGTTACGTGACACTGTTCAGGAGCTGAATGAGCGGACGATTATTCAGCAGATTACCATTGAGCAGAGGGATAGGGAAGTTGTGACTCTTCACATATGTCTAGGAAATGTAGAGTGGGATTTGGTTCACGAGAAGGGTCAAACTGAAGAGAAGTCCGAGGAAATAAAGAAGTCAAAAAATGAATTGAAAGAGAGCTCAGCAAGGCTGACCATAGCCGAGGAGTCCTGGGTAAGAGAATCATGTCGTGCTGATCTTGGTGAAGAGGATTGTCGTGCGAAGAGGGCTAAACTTGGGGAGACGTACTCTACACTTAAAAATTAAATGGATGAGGCCCAAGAACGAGTTATGAGATATCCAATTCAGTTTGAAGGACTACCATCGTATATGCTAGATCGCAGGACGATGTCCCGCATCATTGAAAAGGAACGTAGCAAGGCTATTCAGCACCTTAACAGGCAGTGATAGGATTAGTTTAATTATGTGAAAACCTATCTAGTATTTAAAATGTAAATTCCGATGTGTTTTTAAACAAAAGAATATTTTAATGTTTTAAATCCTGTAGATTCTTTATCTCGGGATAGTTGATGTAAATAGTAGTGATGCTATCGTAGTTTGTTAAAACTTTTGATTAAATAAATATATCAAGTTGTTTGAGAAAGTGTGTTAAGTGATTATGTTAAATTGTTTGAGTTAAGCCTTAAATATTTAGATAATTGAATAAAGATCGAATAAGCGTATATTTTAACAAAAATATGCCACCGAGAAGAAGACCAAATCGTTGACTAGCCCAGGAAGGGTCAACGAATAACAACAACAACAATGCCAATGCTAACCCCCTTCAGCAGTTGGTGAATTAACTGGATGGAGCAATTAACAATCAACCTCAAGCTCCACCAAATACAGCGTTCAAGGATTTCAAGGCGGCGCGACCGCTAGAGTTCAAAGGCTCTATAAACCCGATAGAATCTCAAACTTGGGTTATGGATATGGAGAAAGTTTTTGATGTCGCCAGAGTCAGAGAGGACCAGAAAACTGCCTACGCAACGTTCATGTTGAAATTAGATGCCAGTTATTGATGGCAAGCAAATAAGGTCCGTGGAGTTGAAGGTGTGATCACCTGGGAGAGGTTTAAGGAGATGTTCTTCGATATGTACTTTCCGACAAGCTCGCAGAACCAAATAGAGGTTCAGTTTTTGGAGTTGAAACAGGGAAATATGACCGTACCAGATTATAAGGTAAAATTCAATGAGTTGGCTAGGTTCGCCCCATATCAAGTACACACGGATGAGAGAAAAACAAGAAGATTTGAACAAGGACTGAAGCCCTGGTTATATAGCAAAGTATCAATGTTTCAACTAAACACTTTAGCTAGAGTACTGGAAAAGGCCATCCTTGCTGAAGGTGGGAGCGATGCGGTGACCAAGTACAATCAGGATCAGAAGAAGAAGAAGAGTGAAAATGAGGGAAATAACAAAGCCAGTGACAGCAACACGGGAGGAAGTATCAATCAGAAAAGGAGGTGGTCTGACAACTCACCAATTGGAAATCATCAAGGAGGTCAGAAGAAAAGGATCGAAGCATGCCCGACCTGCAAGAAAGCTTATCTGGGAGTTTGCATGAAGGGAAAACGAGTGTGCTACAATTGTGGTCAGGAAGGCAACATAGCACCTAACTGTCCTAACCCAAAGAAGGGTACCTGCTTCACTTGTGGCTCAAAAGACCACCTAGCAAGAGACTGTCCTAAGAAGGGATCTAGAGGGGCAGGATCAGAAGGAAATAGGGGAAACAGCGATGGAAGCGCTCTGACTATCACGGGACCAACCGTAACCAACAGACCAACCGCCAAAACCTTCAACATGGCAGTGCAGGATGCTATGCAGTCTCGTGATGTGGTGTCAGGTATCATTCCGATCAATAAAGTTAATGCTTATATATTATTTGATTCGGGTGCTACTTGTTCATTTATATCCGATGACTTTGCAAAGAACTTAGAATTGCCTAAGGATGAGTTAGAATACCCCATGAACATAGAAATTATGAATAGATAAATAATCCCTGTTAAGTACGTACATAAGAATTGTAGGGTGGATATTAAGGGTAATATTATGAACGTAGATCTTATCCCTATCAAACTTGAGGAATTTGATGTTATCTTGGGTATGGACTGATTATTCAATTACGAGGCTATAATCAATTTCCAGAAGAAGCGTATTAACCTTATGACTCCTTCAAAGGTTGTGTTTTATGGTAGCAAGTCGCCTAGACAAGCGAGTTATCTGACAATGATGCATGCCAGGAAGTTGTTAAGACAAGGCTGTGTAGGATATCTAGTATACAAAGTCGACAATCGTAAAGAGAATACGAAAGTAGAGGAGATACCAGTAGTGAGGGACTTCGCAAACGTATTTTCGGACGATTTGCCAGGACTTTCGCCAGACAGAGAGGTTGACTTTGTGATTGATTTGGCGCCAAGAACGGTTCCAATATCGAAGGCACCGTACCGAATAGCACCGGTAGGGATGAAATAATTGGTGGTACAATTACAAGAATTACTGGGCAAGAGGTACATTCAACCGAGCGTATCGCCGTGGGGAGCGCCGGTGTTATTTGTGAAGAAAAAGGACAGGACGATGCGACTATGCATAGACTATAGAGAGCTGGATAAAGTCACGATTAAGAATAGATATTCATTGCTGAGGATCGAAGACTTGTTTAATCAATTAAAAGGAGCAAGATACTTTTCCAAGATATACTTGGGGAGTGGTTATCATGAACTGAAGGTGAGGCCAGAGGATGTACCAAAGACAGCGTTTAGAACACGATATGGTCACTACGAATTTTTGGTCATGTCATTTGGTCTAACGAATGCTCCTGCAGCATTTATGGGCTTAATGAATGGAGTGTTGAAGCCGTTTTTGGACAAATTCGTAGTGGTATTTATAGATGACATTTTGGTATATTCGAAAACCATGGAAGAACATGAAGAGCATTTGAAGGTAACGTTAGAGGCATTGAGAAGGGAGAAGTTGTATGCTAAGTTTTTAAAATGTGAATTTTGGATTGAGCGGGTACAATTTCTCAAGCATGTGATTGATAAAGACGGAATTTCGGTAGATACATCCAAAGTCGAATCCATGATAAATTGGGATCAGCCGAGAATGCCGTCGGAAGTACGAAGTTTTCTTAGATTGACAGGATATTATAGAAGATTCATTCAAGACTTTTCTAAGATCGCAACCCCGTTAACGATTTTGACTCGAAAAGCTGTGAAATTTGTTTGGACGGAGAAGTGTGAGGAAAGCTTTAAAGAACTAGAGAAGAGGTTGAGTACAACACCTGTGTTATCTCTTCTGGATGATACAGGAAAATTTGTGGTTTATAGTGATGCGTAGCATAAAGGACTTGGTTGCGTGCTTATGCAAAATGGCAGTGTCATTGCGTATGCGTCACGACAATTGAAGGATTATGAGAAGGGATATCTGACCCACGACTTGGAGTTTGCTGTAGTTATTTTTGCTTTGAATATCTGGAGGCACTAACTCTATGGGGAGAGGTGTGAAATATATATAGACCACAAGAGTTTGAAATATATTTTTACACAGAAAGACTTAAAGACTATGACTATGAGATTTTATACCATCTGAGTAAGGCAAATGTGGTTGCCGACGCCTTAAGTAGAAAGGGTCGGGAGAAATTGATGATGTTGACCGCTCAGAAGGAACTAATTTCTGCCAAGGAGAAGTTGGAATTGGAAGTGAAGTATCCTATGGAAACTGATGAGAAGCTGTTTCAGATGCAATCTGGTACAACCCTACTGGATAAAGTTAAGGAGGCTCAACTTCAAGATGAAGAATGTAAAAAGGTGAAAAATAAGCTATCCGAAGGAATTGAACCGAGATTCAAGATGGACAAGGAAGGAATATTGATATTTGAGAGCAGAACATGGGTACCGCCAGTACTAGAGATTAAGGAAGACATTTTGAGCGAGGCTCATAGCTCACGATATTCGATTCACCGTGGTAGTACCAAGATCTTCGACAATATTTTTGGTGGCCAAATTTGAAACGAGATGTTACAGAGTGTGTTGCCAAGTGTCTGACATGCCAGAAAGTAAAAGCAGAACATCAGAGGCCGAGTGGGTTGCTACAACCGTTGGAGATCCTAGAATGAAAATGGGAACACATTACGATGGATTTCGTGGTTGGCCTTCTGACAACTCAGAAAGGCTATGACGCAGTATGGGTTATCGTTGACTGACTGACAAAATTCGCACACTTCCTTTCGATCAGAATCAAATTTAATTTAGACCAATTGGCAAAATAATATGTAAAAGAGATTTTTTCGAGACATGGAGTTCCGTTGTCAATTGTTTTCGATAGGGATCTACGCTTTACATCGAACTTCTAGAAACGACTATAGGAATGCATGGGTACACAATTGAGAATGAGTACGGCTTATCACCCTTAGACAGATGGGCAGAGTGAAAGAATGATTCAGACATTAGAAGATATGTTAAGAGCTTGTATAATGGACTTTAAAGAAAATTGGGATGATCATCTATAGCTCGTAGAGTTTAGCTACAACAACAGTTACCATGCTAGTATCGGTATGCCGCTTTATAAAGCGTTATACGGCAGAAAGTGTAGAACTCCGCTATACTGGGATGAAGTTGGCAAAAGACAATTACTAGGCCTAGAAATGGTACAGCAGACAGCAGAGATAGTCAAACTGATCCGAACAAGACTGGTAGCAGCTCAAGATAGGCAGAAAAAATACGCCGACCCACACCGTTAAAATGTTGAGTTTGAATCAGGTAGTTATGTATTTTTGAAAGTCTCTCCCTGCAAGGGAAAGATCAGGTTCGGGAAGAAAGGGAAATTAAGCCCAAGATTCATTAGACCCTTCGAAGTACTGCGAAGAATCGGAGAAGTTGCGTATGAGGTAACCTTACCTCCATCACTCGAAAATGTCCATAACGTCTTTCATGTTTCAGTTTTACGACCGTACAAACCCGAGTACAAGTACGTGATTGAATATGAACCCCTACATTTTGAGAAAGACTTATCTTACGAAGAAATTCTTGTTCAGATTGTCGACAGGAAAGAACAATTCTCAGAAATAAAGTAATACCTTCTGTTAAGGTAATTTGGATGAACCACAACGCTGAAGAAGCTGCGTGAGAACTCGAAGAGAATATGATGAAGAATTACCCTCAATTATTTACTTAAATTATGTTTAAGCGATTCTGGGGACATAATCTTTGTAAGGGGGGAGAATGTAACGGGATGAATTGATTGAGTCGTGATTCTGAGGACAAAATCCTTTTAAGGGGGGAAAGATGTGACAAACGAGATTTTGTAATTTAATTTTAATATTTATTAAATTAAATAAATATTTTTTGATGATTTAATTATTAGATTAAATAATTAATTGATGAAGTTGTGGTAGATTAATTTAATTACATGTGTTATATTTATTAAATTAATGTGGAGAATTTTTTTATTATTCAAAGTATGTAATTATGTGAGCTTATTGAATTAAAAAAAATATTTAATAAGCCTAATATTATTTTAATTAATTTAATAATTAATGAGAAAATTAATAATTTGACATAATTAACAAATGAGAAAATTAATTATGTGACTATGTGAATTAATGAGAAATTATCATATTTTATTTAAATTAAATAAAATAAGATATTTGATTAATTACCTAAATAGGTGTGACACGATTAAACTATATTATAAAGGATTAATTAAATTAAATGGGATTGAGTTTTTAAGAAAAACCAAACAGAGCCTTAAGGGAAGTTGAGAGCAGTTAACCACGTATGGGTTAACTGACCTCAACATTACTGGATTTATATGTGCGCCTCACCAGTTTCTCCATTTAACGTATTTGCAATTAAGAGTTAACTTGAGAGTCAGAGAGAATTAAGAGAATTGTTGGGAGAAATTGTGAGATTTAAGAAGAATCTGAGAAGGAACTTCACTCTTATTCATTCGTAATAGGGTAATCTTTTCTTCCCCAAACTTTAAATTTACGTTGTTTAAGTTTTTATAAATAATGGCTTTCAAGTTTCTGTTAAAGTCTCTGTAATTAGAAAGGGTAGTGATTATGTGGATATATGTGTTAATATGTTAACATAGCATGTTTTACTATATTGTATGTTTCCATAACATCAGTTTCATAAAAATATGTTGTATAAAATTTTTTTCAAAGTTATAGAGTATAGAAATATGGCCATATGGCCCTTACGCACAAATTTAATGCGTTAATCATATGTTGCATCATAAATTTACACTTGTATATGATTATGTATGTTAAAACGAAGAAAACAAACTTCGAATGGACATATTTAGTGTTATAACGAACTCGTAGTGCCAATCTTCATGTTTTGTTTTCAAAACTTTCAAGAACATCAAGAACAGTAAAATTATATAATTTGATTCAAGTAATTGTGTGTTTAAACTTGTTAAAATCACTCTAGAAAGGTTGGGTAATGATTATATATGAATTATTGTGACGCCACCAAATCCAGGTTCTCTAACCTCAGATTCGGTCTCACGATCTATCATCATCATAAGCATTCTATAACTATTACGGAATAATAAACATACATTGTTCATTATAATAAAGTTTCATAACATAGTCCCAAGGTCTTCTTAACCTTAACTTAAACTTACCATTCATATTACAAAAGCTTTACATAAGAAATTTTATCAGATAATAATAAATAACATTCATTCTAAACTATATATTCTTGGATCTTGCCCCTTGCCTTTGTCTTTCGTATTGGATCCTTCAGGCTTAACTGAAATAAATGTCATGATATAGTAAGGGTAAACAACTAATTTGCTTAACAAGTTTATATACAAGGGAGATATATCATGACTAGAAAAAAGTTTTGCTTTCAATGTTCAACAATAGTATAAGATTGTGAAGGAACATGAATTAATAATCAACAATTGAATATTTGAATAATTGAATAACATGTACTCAGTGGTTTTGAAATAACCATGAACATTTGCTAAGGTTCTCAGTCATTTAAACCGGACCTCTTAACAAGTTTTGGTATTTAAGGGGATCAGCCTTTCACACCCCATGATTTATACATAAACACTTAATAATCCAGCATCATGCCTTAATCAAATTCGTCCTTTTCTCAGTCAAGAGTTCTTATCATATCAATTTAATAAGAACAGCTTTTTAAAATACATTTAATTTAACAAATTTAAACATGCTTGATCTAGCTGATATAATTAGCATAGATCTATCTCATAAACAGTTCATGAATGAAAGAACTTTAATTTAATTCGCAGTTCAATAATAATAGAAAAGGAATTCAATTGCACCAAGTGCGAATCTTAATAATCAATATAGATGTGAATAATCATCAATAATTATTCACTAACATGCTTTGAAAAATAATAACTCGAGTTTGAGTTAGGAAACTTGCCTCGTTTGTAGTCTACGGCTACACAATTAAATTCTATCCACTAGCAGTTTAATTATCTTCCTTTGAGAGACCTATAGTTAATCTTTCAATTAGCCATAGCATAACATTAGATTATGTAATCACATAGATATTATATGCTACATTTAGTTCTTAGAAATATTATCCTGCCTCGATAATGTTACTATTAAATAACAAATACATTTAATTCACTTAATATTATTAATCTTGGTAATATTTAATTTACCTCTTAGTATTATTAGTTCACTAATAACACTTTTATTCGCTTACTAATATTATTAACCTCTTAATAATATTTTAATCATGCATTAATATTATTACTTTAATAATATCTTACTTATGCTTTAGTATCATTAACCAATTAATAATACTTTATTCATTTACTAATAGTATTAACATTTTAATAATATTTTATTCATTTACTAATATTATTAATCATTTAATAATATTTTATTCCTTTAATAATGTTATTACATTTTTAATAACATTTTATTTAATCTCGAATATTATTATTTATTTAATAATATTTTAATCATCCAATAATACTTTAATCTAATATTATTAATCATTTAATAATATTTTAATCTAAGATTATTAATCATTTAATAATACTTTAATCATTTATTAATGCTTAAATCAAATATTATTAACCATTTAATAATATTTTAATAAAGTTTTAATCTTAATATTTTTATTTACGTAACAATATCAGATTCTAATATTATTAATATCATAATAATATTTTAATAATTTATTAGACTAATAAACAATTTATTCTAATTGTTCACCCTTTATTAAACCACTTATTTAATACCCATAAAAGGTCATAAATAATATTTCTTATTATAAATTACCAAAATATCCTAAAATAGTCAGAATATTATATATTTTGGAGTATTCAAGCATTAAAATCACATTTTTCTTATTTATGACATCATTTAACTATTTATTTTCTTTTAGTCATAACTTCATCATTTTTAGGAAAAATACCAAACTGATTCCAAAAATTCATCTTTTCTGGATTTGGACAGTATATGACCCAACAATGATCCCCAAATTTTTCTGGAATTTTAGAAAATGATTTACTATTTTTAAAGTGCCTAAAACACTCGGATCTTGCTTCATTTTTCATAAATCGAGTTTTGCTCAGAAAATTCTGAAACTTTCAGGGCATACTCTCATCACATATATGAACTTACTGTAAAATTTTTGGATTTTTCCAGTGTATACACTGTGAGAAATCTGAGTGTTAATATCTAGGAGTCCTTTACAGAAAAAGTCATTACACACAACCTACACATCGAAACGTGTCTGTTTTTTTTCCTACACATAGATAACCTCTTAAGGTACCTCTGTGATGTTTGCCAGATTTTTAAAAGCCTTGAAATTGTTCGAAACAGCTTTAAGAAAAATGGGGACAGTAGGTTTTTTTAGGGTTTAAAGCTTTAATTTTCTATGTGGACTGTTTTGGGGAAAACAGCCCCCATGGCTTTAATACTTGCTAGATTTGTGTTCTACCACTTGAGTTTACTTGATAACTCATGTATCTAGCACCCCCCCTTAGACGGATCACAAATCTAAGTTGTAAAACTTGAGTTACACAAGATTTAGTGGGAGAAAAACAAGGGTTTCACCCCTTGGAGAACATATGCTCATTTCCTTCCTCTAAATCTATATTCTAATACACAAGATACTTAGTCCTACACATGAGACATGTAGAACTAGGGTACTTTGAGTATTAGACCATAACCCCCAAATATTTTGAGGTAAAAACCAAAATAGAAGAAGAATAAGAAAAAGAATGGAAGAGAACCTCACCTAGTTTTCTTTGCTATCCTTCTTGTTTTTCCAAAGTAGGTTATGAATTTAGGATGCATGAACAATAAACTCCTCTCCCTCTCTAGAATCTGAACTTTTTCTCTCTCTCTTGCTAAGCTTTGTGTTTTGATGGGTTGGGAGAAAATAGAAAAAGAAGAAGAATGGTAAAGGAGGAAAATGAAATGAGATAGCTATAATGTTGGTGAATTGGAGTGGAATGCTAATATCCTCCATATTTCTTTTGCCCCTTGGACAAAAGGGTTAGCCTTATCCCTTCCTAATCATGCCATTAAAGTTGCTAATTAGGCTTTCCACTAATGGGAGCATGACACACTTGTCTTTGTGTGTAAGACTTCTACTTATGGAACTTCATTAGCTTAATATTCTTGCCTTAAAAAGGCTAATGTGGCCAGCTATATATATGCCCACTAATTCCTTCATTTAACTTTTATTTTAATACATAAATTAGATAAATCAAAGGTCTAAAATACCCTTAATCAAGTGGGCTAAGTTTGGGCTTGAATTTTATTTCTTTTGGGCTTCTCCTTTAATTATTTTGGGCCATGTAATAAACATAGTCTAACAATTTTAATATATATTACCCAAATTGTTTATTTATGATTTCCATTCCCAATCTTATAAAATTTAATTACTTATACATGTGACTTTAGCTCATAACCTAATTAGGTTTACTAGAAATAGGTTTAAAATTATTAGTCACTTGAAATAACAAAATTATCCACTTAAGTTAGTATACATATTAAATACTAACATTTTCTTATTACCATAACCCTTATGTAGTTTAATTGTCTCACCTAATGTATAATTAGGTTATGAAGCTTTCATTTTTAATGAAATCTATAAATGTATATATCCATAACTATAATATATATATATTTATTGATCCATGCACCACTTCACATATGTTGTCACATATTAAATAACTATATAGCACAAAGTTTTAAATATCAATAATGTACATACATATATAGTGACTTAAAATTTACGGTTATTACAATTATAATATTTGGGTATGCTTAAATTAATGTATGGACAAGAAAATTGGAAGTTATGGCCATATTTTGTGTTCTTCACAAAACGTGTAATTGAATTTGCGAGAGATTTTTTGGCCTAATTTAGCCTTGTTATGTTCGCGAACTGCAGAAACTGAGTTTGGGTAACCCCGCTCCCGGCGAGCGTTACCAAACTAAATTACCCCGCCCCGGCGGTCAAAAATAAAAAAATAAAAAATAAAAAAAATTAAATAATTAAAATATTTATCAAATAAAATAAATATTTTTTTAAGTGAGATATTTATGGAATAAAATAAATATTTGATAAAAATTGTTATTAAAATATTTATCAAATAAAATAAATATTTTAGTTGAAATATTTATGGAATAAAATAAATATTCGATGAAAATTATTATGAAAATATTTATAAAATAAAATAAATATTTTAATTGAGATATTTATAGAATAAAATAAATATTTGATAGAAATTATTATTAAAATATTTATAAAATAAAATAAATATTTTAATTGAGATATTTATAGAATAAAATAAATATTCGATGTAAATTATTATTAAAATATTTATAAAATAAAATAAATATTTTAATTAAGATATTTATAGAATAAAATAAATATTCGATTTAAATTATTATTAAAATATTTATAAAATAAAATAAATATTTTAGCTGAGATATTTATGGAATGAAATAAATATTCAATGAAAATTATTATTAAAATATTTATAAAATAAAATAAATATTTTAATTGATATATTTATGAATGAAATAAATATTCAATGAAAATTATTATGAAATAATTTATTCGAGTGTAATAATAATAAAGGAATGAAAATATTCTAATTTAATTAAGTAATTAAATTAGAAGGGTAATGATTTGTTAAATAAAGTGGAGTTATATTAAATAATTAAGTGAAAATGTAACTAATGAATATCGTGAATACATATGGTATGTGTGTAGGACTTGTGGTGAACGGAAGTAGTAATCGTTTAGCCTACGCACGAGGCAAATTCCTAAACCTTGTTTCTTTACATAAAGCAAGTTCCTTATTCTATCTTGTTTATTATTGTTCAAGTCAAGATTTCATATTAGATGCTATCATTCTTTAAAAGTATGATTCCTATTATACAATACTTATTCGATTGTATACATATTGAATTTTATTATTCAAATTGAATATCAATTATTGTTGAACCTTGTACGACTAGCGAACCTTTATTGATTCGACTAGTGCATAGTTGATGAACGTTCTAAATTTCAGAAACATTGTTGAGCTTATCCAAACCAAACTTCCTTTGGTGCAGACACTAATGTCAAACTGAGATGAACAACCCTGTTATTAGGGATTAATTATGCTTTAGCGTTAAGATATTGTGCACAATATGGTACTAAGGGCAGATCCCCCTAAGTACGAGAAGAAGAGTCCATAGTCTTATGATTGTAACCTAGGACGTAGTTCAAGGTCTTATGACCCTCAGAAGTTCTTTTGATTCTTGTTATTTATTCTTGATTCAAAAGCCAAGTTTTCTTATTTTAGAAGTCATTGATTCATTCGTATGTTATTATTTTATTGTTATATTATTATACTTGTGGGCAATCGTGCTCACTCTTGCGTAATAATAACATTGTAGTTAAGAACGAAAGGTCCGACGAGCCTTCTACTAGCAAGACAAGGGCAAAGTTAGCAAGTGATGAAGGCTTGTTGTTTATTTGTTATGTTATGTTTCAGACTTATGTTTAAGTTGTGTAAGACTTAATATTTGTTTATGTTTCCGCATTTGAGATTTAAAGTTAGTATGACCTGGGATTGATGTATTTACATTTAGATGTTGTAACTCCATAAGGAGAGGATTTATTTCTATCTATTTATGGTTTTTCATTTATTATGGGTAGATAGATACATGATGTTTGGACAGTGAATACCAAATTCCATAGAAATTGAAGTACCCAGATTTGGGGGTGTCACAGAGAAGAATTAATTGTTTAACTATTTCAAAGTTCTCCAAACTTTGGAGTTATTCTATCGAATTAGATAGTCTGTTGTTCTGATTCTTATACATTCATTGTATATCCTAACTTACAGGGCAAATTTGTTGCTCACCCTTGCTAAATAAAATATTTTAGCTAAGGACGAAGTGGCTGGAGGTGTTGTGAAGAACAAAGGCAAATGTGTTATGCTACAATAGCTATGGTTAACATTATTATTATGCTATATTTGTAAACCCTTTTTGTATATCTGAAGGGTATGTTTGTAATATAAAGGTTAGATAACTTGGGACGAATATATTAACTATATCGGTTAATGTGGTGTATATTTCTATTCATAATTAAATGGGTAGTTAGATGTTATTTATATTGTGGATTATGAGCACCAAACTCGAGAGTCGGGTAACCTAGATTTGGGGGCGTCACAGCTTCTTCACACCTTCCAGCTTGACCTGGATATTCCCAAAGTTGTTCCCCTTTCTTGTCACATTCTTACTCCCACTGCTTCCTTCCACCTTTACTGCTCCCTCGACCTTGCCCTTGCTCATTTTCTCCTTATTATAGAGGCTCATGGCCTCACTTCCCTCCTCGACTATAATAGTCTTTTCCAAGAGTGCTGCGAATGTAGTGATCTGCAATACCGCCACCTTGTTGTAGAGATAGAGTTTTAATCCCAGCTCGAACCTTCTTTCCTTTCTTGCCTCCGTATCAACTTGGTGCGGAGCGAACCTAGCCAATTTATTAAACTTTGCGGCATACTCTAACACCGTCATATTGTCATGCTTTAACTCCAAAAATTTTACCTCCATCCTAGCCTGCATAGTGGACGAGAAATAGTTCTCTAAAAATAGTGTCTTAAACCTAGTCCAAGTAATCACTCATTCTCTTGTCCTAGCTTGATTTGCTTCCCACCAAAAATAAGCCTCCCCTTTCATCATATAGGTGGTAAAAGCTGTCTTTTGCCCCTCATCTTCCCTAGCTATCACGAAAGCTTTCTCTATCTTCTTTACCTAAGTCTGGGCTTCTATAGGGTTAGTTGTCCCTCTGAATTCTGGCAGTCTGACCGCTTTGAAGTCCTTGAAGTTCGCTAATCGATATTCTGGCTGATTCCCCGCGGCTAGCATTCCTGTCTGTATAGCTTGAGCTACCATGTTCGTGAAGTTCTGCATCGGGTCTGGTTGTCCCCCAACATTATTGGCAGATTCCTTTGCCCTTTGGTTTTGAGTTCGACTTCTTGGCGACATTATCTGATTAAGTAAAATCATAAATTTAACTTACATTCTAAACCTTATCGTATAAGTTTAACATATAACGCAAAGTTTTATACAAAACTTATTTCATTAATCAAACATAGATTCGCATTCATTCAACTAAGTCATAGTACTTTACACATATTGCTTTAAGCATTCTCTATCCCTTTGTGACCACAAAATTCGAGAATCGCTGCTACACTTATACAAAAGTTGAGAATATTACACAGACATACTTATTATATACTTAACATTGAACACACGTATTTAAATAATACTAATACTACTTATTCACTATGCATTTTTCTTGATCTTGGACAACCTTTCACCTGAAGACCTTCTATCCCATAAATAAAACAGATACCTTGCTTTGGATTGGGACAATGAGGAGAGATATATCCCTCATGTCCGCAATTATAACATACATTTTCTCCCTTTCTACATAAGCCTTCATGTTTCTTGTTATATTTTGTACACTTTTCTATTTTGTTAGAGTTCCCCTGGTTAGAATCGGAATTTTCTAAATCGCAGTCTTGCATTTTTCTTTTCCCCTTCTCGCTCAGAGATGCACACGATTTGTTGGTTTTGGCTTCCATCTGATCATTTTGGATTTTAAGCTTATCTTGTTCTTCCATTGTTTCTATTAACACCTTTCGCAATTGACTATTTAGTAGCTTTTCTATTTCCCACAGCTTTTCCAGAGAAGAAACCTTGTTCCACAGATTTTGCACTTCTGTTGATGCTTGATCGGCTCCAACTTTAGTGTCCGAATCACTATATGTCAGTTCTATTGTTTATGGATCTGGTACTATATTTTCCAAAATAACCACCTCATTAGGTTTACTTTCAATGTGAGCCTCTATTTCAGCTATTGGCTTTAATATTGGCTCGGTCATGGAGATTTGCTCCTTCTTTACGATCTGAGGGTATCCTAATCCTTTTTCACCTGACATCTACACACAAATTATCTTGATTAGAATATAATATATACACACAGAAAATAATAGTTTTATATAAGTTATTTTTTATTTTGTTTTACGATGAATTTATTCAATTCATCTCATTTTTAAACTCTATTTGAGTTATTTGTATTTTAAACATTTCCCTCTGTCCTAAAGGTTATAGCCTAAGTGTAACGCCCCCAAAATAGGTCCATTCCATCCAACCCATTTTGAGTCGTCAAATACATGGTACAGATAACAACTACAACTTTATTACAACAATTGTCGTGCAAAATACAACAACACATATGCTATGAGTTTGGATATAAATATATATCAACTGTGACTCATGTCCCAACCTTGGATAGCACGTCACAATGACACCTTACATAAAGGTATAGTCAAAAACTGTTTTAGAAATTAGAATCTTTAGAAAGTGCTCAAGAAAACCTTCGTACATGGGAGGTCATGCTTCTAGGTTATGATAGATATCATATGGCCACAGAATTATCCTTGGTTGACCCAATAGACCCCAAAGAAAAACAAGAAGGTAACTATCATATTCTTCCCAATGGTGAGTCTTCTCTTGACTTATCTTTATCTCCACTGTCTCTAATTGAGAATTATACTTCAAACAAACACCAAGATTATATAGGTAGTGCTCGTAAATATACTCAGCAAGTGGATGAGCACAATCCTGTCTTATGATGACACGAGATTGTATATCATTAGACATCTTGTAAGATAGTGACAAAACACCATTCCAACGTTGGGTTCACCTCACCCTAGATGATTCACCAAATATAACTACTAAATGATGACCACCGTTCTATTCTCCTGTTACCCCCGCTCGACCCAGCTACACTCTTATTACCTGAAAGGAATTGTGAAACAGAAGGGTGAGCACAACTAGCTCAGTAAAGAATATTATGACTAAAGATAATTAAATTATCAGTAGCCTTCAACAAAATTAAATCAAAGATTTAGAACATATGGTAGATGATAAAAATTTTCAACCATAGTTGCAGCGGAACGAACAAACCATTAGAAGAGTCAAATAGACTATAAAGTCTATTATCTTCTCCACGTTAAAAGTCCACCAACAATGTTTTATCCCTGTAACATCAATCAACAATTCCTTTCCACAATCAAATGAATAATTCATAATCATAATTGTGATTCTAAATTTCGCATCCAAGACGAAGATAATTTTCATCACCTGTCTTTACCTGAAACATCAAAGATCATGGTTATACCAAATCACAGTTCCTGTTCATAATCATACTAATAAATTCATCTTTGCACTACGAGCCAAAGATATTCATCAACAGTTCATCTTTGCACTACATGCTAAAGATATTCATCAATAATTCTTCTTTGCACTACGGGCCAAAGATATTCATATCTCAAAGAAATATATAATCATTTCAGAATTCATATAAACAATAATTATAACCATGTTGATCAATTCACCTTTGCACTTAGCTAAAGATATTCAATTATAAATTCAATGATCATGATCATACCAGTCACAATTCAACTTTTCACTACTGGACAAAGAGAACCCTAGTCATGATCATACCAATAATCTACCCATCTTTACACTTCAGTGAAAGAGAATTTCAACATCAGGGTATAAATATGTTATATATGATAATAAAATCAATATAATCAATACATAGTTTTAATCTCAAGAGTAATATTCATAAATCAACTATAATTTGGTTAGAAAAAGAAATCAATTTTGTCATGAATAGTAACTCGTGAATAGTAATTCGTGAATAGTAATTCGTGAATAGTAACTCGTGAATAGTAACTCATGAATAGTAACTCGTAAATACTAACTCATGAATAGTAACTCGTGAATACTAACTCATGAATAATAACTCGTGAATAGTAACTCATGAATAGTAACTCATGAATAGTAACCCCTACATGAAAAGATATGAATTTTACAAGAAAAAATCTTACCAATATTCCGGTATAATGATATTGAAAGAAATAATATCATTGATAAAAAATAACATCCCTTACGACAATATCCCTTACAATCTCTTACTATCCCTTACCTCAAAAGAGCAGTACTTCTGACTGGAATAACGCTGAACGAACTTGCACCGTATAGCAACACTCAAGATATCAAAATACTCACAAGAATACGCTCGATATATAGAGAGAGAAATAGAGAGAAAACTTCAGTTTCTGGTGTGATTTTCAATTCTAACCTAAGCACCCTATTTATAGGAAAATGCTTAGAACACTAAAGTAGAAAATTGAATATAATAATAATATAATTACAAAATATTCAAGCCCACCTCTATATACTTGAATTCAGCCATAAACACATGCTAACCTTCTAGAAAAAGTAAGAAAAAACGTTTTTCTTAATAAAAATAATTAAAACTTCCAAAAATCAATAATTTTGGAACTTCAGAACTTCAATAATTCATAATAAATAGCCCTTTTATCAGAAAATTCGAATCTCGCGACTTTTTATAGGAAATTCAATTCTCTACAATTTTGCAGAAGAAATTTTTTCCAAATTCCAAACAGAAATTGACCGAAATCCACAAACGGGCGATTTTACAGTCAATAATAAATTTTCGGTCAAGAATTGTGTCCACCAACACACAAAACATGTGTTAATCATTTAATGCCACAAAAATACTCTTCCTCCTCATATACTCATATATCCCACATTCATTGTAAAAATATCACCATCAATATATTATTAAAATAATATATTTAAATGAATTATTTTATCAGAAAAAGATAAAATATTAATTTTCAACAATTGTCACATTAAAATTTTTTTCCATCTATATCCACATAAAATTAATATTTTTCTCATCATATAAATCAATAATTAATTATACACAAATAATATTACAGAATCACATTACTGACAGCCAGGCAGTTCCCAGGAAAGAGGGGGCTTTCCAATAAGGATCTCTTCCTTACTGGCGCGTAATTAGATGACCAAACCTCTCCTTAGACAGAACTTTCTAGACATTGCCAATAATATTATCTAATAATATTATTCAAATAATATGAATTATTGCTCCGATAATAGAAAATACTGTGTAGTGACAATTATTAAAATAACAGTAATATAAAATATCAACGCAGCAATTATTGAATTAATAAAATAAAATACTGAACAGTAATTACTGTAACAATTATTGAGTAATGCCTTCTTACGTAAAAATCAATAATTAATGCAATACCGTGTGCTACTGTGCAACAACGCGTATTACTGTATTTTAACCACCAGATATTTCAACAGTATTATCGGTAACAACTACGCCGTTATTTGTAAAAACTCAAATTTGTCGTTTTCTTCATCCAATCGCTTTCCGTTATGGGGCCCACAAAAGACTGCGCCGTCATACGAATATTCTCCGACAGTAAAAATATTCCACGACCAAGCGAATATTCTCCGACAATAATGAATATTTTATAACCACTTGTGTATTTCGAAAAAAATTTCATATATCACCCTTAACTTTAACATTTATCAATTTAACCATTTACTAAATAGTAATTATAAGAAAAATTGAATACTTTTATTTCATAAAATTCGGGGTCTTACAATCTCCCCTCCTTATGAAATTTCGTCCTCGAAATTTACGTACCTGGTATTTCAAAGAGTTGAGAATACCTTGCTTTCATTTCAGATTCCATCTTTCCTATCATCATAATTTTTTCATTGCTCATCTCCTGTATTTTAGATATCATTCTAGAATATAGCTTCAAAACAAAGGTTAATTGAACAAATTAACATATCACATAATATCCCGATATTATGACTGACCAACAAATAAGCTTAGGTAGGACACACTAGCGAATGATTTAATCGTCTCTCTCCTCCTAGTCCTATTCCCCGATATCCGCCAGAGATCATATCCCTAAGCTCTGATACCAAATGTAATGCCCCCAAAATAGGTCCATTCCATCCAACCCATTTTGAGTCGTCAAATACATAGTACAGATAACAACTACAACTTTATTACAACAATTGTCGTGCAAAATACAACAACACATATGCTATGAGTTTGGATATAAATATATATCAACTGTGACTCATGTCCCAACCTTGGATAGCACGTCACAATGACACCTTACATAAAGGTATAGTCAAAAACTGTTTTAGAAATTAGAATCTTTAGAAAGTGCTCAAGAAAACCTTCGTACATGGGAGGTCATGCTTCTAGGTTATGATAGATATCATATGGCCACAGAATTATCCTTGGTTGACCCAATAGACCCCAAAGAAAAACAAGAAGGTAACTATCATATTCTTCCCAATGGTGAGTCTTCTCTTGACTTATCTTTATCTCCACTGTCTCTAATTGAGAATTATACTTCAAACAAACACCAAGATTATATAGGTAGTGCTCGTAAATATACTCAGCAAGTGGATGAGCACAATCCTGTCTTATGATGACACGAGATTGTATATCATTAGACATCTTGTAAGATAGTGACAAAACACCATTCCAACGTTGGGTTCACCTCACCCTAGATGATTCACCAAATATAACTACTAAATGATGACCACCGTTCTATTCTCCTGTTACCCCCGCTCGACCCAGCTACACTCTTATTACCTGAAAGGAATTGTGAAACAGAAGGGTGAGCACAACTAGCTCAGTAAAGAATATTATGACTAAAGATAATTAAATTATCAGTAGCCTTCAACAAAATTAAATCAAAGATTTAGAACATATGGTAGATGATAAAAATTTTCAACCATAGTTGCAGCGGAACGAACAAACCATTAGAAGAGTCAAATAGACTATAAAGTCTATTATCTTCTCCACGTTAAAAGTCCACCAACAATGTTTTATCCCTGTAACATCAATCAACAATTCCTTTCCACAATCAAATGAATAATTCATAATCATAATTGTGATTCTAAATTTCGCATCCAAGACGAAGATAATTTTCATCACCTGTCTTTACCTGAAACATCAAAGATCATGGTTATACCAAATCACAGTTCCTGTTCATAATCATACTAATAAATTCATCTTTGCACTACGAGCCAAAGATATTCATCAACAGTTCATCTTTGCACTACATGCCAAAGATATTCATCAATAATTCTTCTTTGCACTACGGGCCAAAGATATTCATATCTCAAAGAAATATATAATCATTTCAGAATTCATATAAACAATAATTATAACCATGTTGATCAATTCACCTTTGCACTTAGCTAAAGATATTCAATTATAAATTCAATGGTCATGATCATACCAGTCACAATTCAACTTTTCACTACTGGACAAAGAGAACCCTAGTCATGATCATACCAATAATCTACCCATCTTTACACTTCAGTGAAAGAGAATTTTAACATCAGGGTATAAATATGTTATATATGATAATAAAATCAATATAATCAATACATAGTTTTAATCTCAAGAGTAATATTCATAAATCAACTATAATTTGGTTAGAAAAAGAAATCAATTTTGTCATGAATAGTAACTCGTGAATAGTAATTCGTGAATAGTAACTCGTGAATAGTAACTCATGAATAGTAACTCGTAAATACTAACTCATGAATAGTAACTCGTGAATAATAACTCGTGAATAGTAACTCATGAATAGTAACTCATGAATAGTAACCCCTACATGAAAAGATATGAATTTTACAAGAAAAAATCTTACCAATATTCCGGTATAATGATATTGAAAGAAATAATATCATTGATAAAAAAATAACATCCCTTACGACAATATCCCTTACAATCTCTTACTATCCCTTACCTCAAAAGAGCAGTACTTCTGACTGGAATAACGCTGAACGAACTTGCACCGTATATCAACACTCAAGATATCAAAATACTCACAAGAATACGCTCGATATATAGAGAGAGAAATAGAGAGAAAACTTCAGTTTCTGGTGTGATTTTCAATTCTAACCTAAGCACCCTATTTATAGGAAAATGCTTAGAACACTAAAGCAGAAAATTGAATATAATAATAATATAATTACAAAATATTCAAGCCCACCTCTATATACTTGAATTCAGCCATAAACACATGCTAACCTTCTATAAAAAGTAAGAAAAAATGTTTTTCTTAATAAAAATAATTAAAACTTCCAAAAATCAATAATTTTGGAACTTCAGAACTTTAATAATTCATAATAAATAGCCCTTTTATCATAAAATTCGAATCTCGCGTCTTTTTATAGGAAATTCAATTCTCTACAACTTTGCAGAAGAAAGTTTTTCCAAATTCCAAACAGAAATTGACCGAAATCCACAAACGGACGATTTTACAGTCAATAATAAATTTTCGGTCAAGAATTGTGTCCACCAACACACAAAACATGTGTTAATCATTTAATGCCACAAAAATACTCTTCCTCCTCATATACTCATATATCTCACATTCATTGTAAAAATATCACCATCAATATATTATTAAAATAATATATTTAAATGAATTATTTTATCAGAAAAAGATAAAATATTAATTTTCAACAATTGTCACATTAAAAATTTTCTCCATCTATATCCACATAAAATTAATATTTTCCTCATCATATAAATCAATAATTAATTATACACAAATAATATTACAGAATCACATTACTGACAGCCAGGCAGTTCCCAGGAAAGAGGGGGCTTTCCAATAAGGATCTCTTCCTTACTGGCGCGTAATTAGATGACCAAACCTCTCCTTAGACAGAACTTTCTAGACATTGCCAATAATATTATCTAATAATATTATTCAAATAATATGAATTATTGCTCCGATAATAGAAAATACTGTGTAGTGACAATTATTAAAACAACAGTAATATAAAATATCAACGCAGCAATTATTGAATCAATAAAATAAAATACTGAACAGTAATTACTGTAACAATTATTGAGTAATGCCTTCTTACGTAAAAATCAATAATTAGTGCAATACCGTGTGCTACTGTGCAACAACGCGTATTACTGTGTTTTAACCACCAGATATTTCAACAGTATTATCGGTAACAACTACGCCGTTATTTGTAAAAACTCAAATTTGTCGTTTTCTTCATCCAATCGCTTTCCGTTATGGGGCCCACAAAAGACTGCGCCGTCGTACGAATATTCTCCGACAGTAAGAATATTCCACGACCAAGCGAATATTCCCCGACAATAATGAATATTTTATAACCACTTGTGTATTTCGAAAAAAATTTCATATATCACCCTTAACTTTAACATTTATCAATTTAACCATTTACTAAATAGTAATTATAAGAAAAATTGAATACTTTTATTTCATAAAATTCGGTGTCTTACACTAAGGTATACCCTACCTAAGGTTTCTAACCTAAAGTTCTAATACCAACCTGTGACTTTCATGGTGCTTCCAACCATAGCACCTCACAGTGGTATCTATCAGCTTGCCATCGACTGGCTCGGCGTCCCCTACGGAGAGTCTGGCTTCGGTGCATTCCACATAAGGAAGTCACGAGCGAGAGGCTCGGGCTATTTGCAAATTAATGCTTATAGTTCTGATACCAACCTGTGACGCCCCCAAATTCAGGTACTTGAAACCCGAACTCGGTGCTTCACGATACCATTTCTTTGAGCGGAATAATAACAATAATTTAAATACCAAACTTAATTTACATATATCAGAGTCTAATCCCAAGTACGCGACCTTTGAACATTTCATTACATGATAGATAATAAATATCATTGTCTTAATAGAGTCTAACTATTACATAAGATACCATTAAACTTATTCTGTTTGCTTTCCTTTTCCTTTGTTCCTGCCTGAACCTTTTGGTTGATCACGCTTAGCTAAAAATATTTAAATTTAAAGCAAGAATGAGCATTTGATTGCTCAACAAGTAATAGCAACAATAAATATTAGCTGAAAGGATTAAATGTTTTCTTTGAATATTACTTCTATAACGAATCAACTGTTTTGAAGTAAGCTGAACCAATAATAACAACATATCAATTCTATATCAAAATTTTGAAACTACGTACTGACTATAAATGGAGAGCAGTCGACAGACTATGAACTTTATTTTTGAAAAGGTATACAAAACTTCATCTGTAAACCGTCATAACTTACAGGCACGAGGGTGATCAGCCCGTTATGCCCTACATTGATCAATACTATGTGTTCGAATGATATTTTCGTCCAGTATATCCGCCTTAGGCGCACAAAAGTTTCCCTGTTCGGGATGTTCATACTTAGTCTAGAATCTGAACTAAAACAATTTGATTAGATATCAATAAGGTTCTATCATGTTCAACGATATTTTTAAATCTGTGTCTAGCTAGGTCAAATAGCTTAGACGACTTTTAATTAAGGTATACATATCGGAAATCAATAGGTATGTATCAACATGTACAACAGTTATCCAAGTGAGGACACTTGTATAACCAATATTAGAAACTTACGAATAGAATATATATCAGGATTGTACAATAATACTACATTGATAAACAATGATCGGATAATTTAAGAACTTGTATGAATACAAATGTTTGGATATATAATCAATAACAATAGAGTTAATAATCTAGAATAATGATAATATAATTCTGAAACTTTCTTACTCATGTCCATTGTATAAAGTAAATGCAAGGGTTAGATACTTATCTGATCTGCTGCTTACACAACTTAGTTTTATCTTTTATATTGAGACCTATCATTAATAAGATCATTCTGTTGATTAGAATATTATATCGTAACACATAGTACTGCTATTTGTAGTCAACACATAACCTAATCGCATTGTCACATATGTTCAGTAGTCATTAGGACATAAACAAACACTTATAAAGACAAATTATATAAGTCCAGATCAATTTCTGAAACATTTCGGTGTACCAACGACTTTATCGAGTAATTATCGAGTCTAAAACTCTATTCTGTAGTTCAATATTACTTTAAATATTTTAAATATCAGTTGTATTATATTTTTAGTGGCTTATAATAATTGTTAAATAATTATTATAATTTATCATGATTTTTTAAATAGTGGAATCATTTTTAAATGATTTAAATACTAAATATTTATATTATCATTAATATTTAACTAATTTTAAATTATTAATGAAACATTACCAAAATATTAAAGTTATTTATAATAACTCAAAATATTATTAAAACATTTTTATTACCCTTAAATGATTTTTAAAACATTTAAAATTATTTTTAAATAATTGCTATTAATATTTAAATATTAATGTATTATTCACCAAAATATTAAAAGTCATTTATTATTAAATAAAATATTTTTAAATCCTTTATATCCTTTTTAAATGATTTTTAAATTAATAAAACCATTTTAAAACTATTTATTTAATATTATCATTGAATAAATCTGATATCATTTAATCTTAAATTATTAATAAAATTTTCTTTAAAATATTAAAAGTTATATTTTATAACTCAAAATATTTTCAAACTATTTATTTTTATTTAAAATGGTTTTTATAGTATTAAAATAAATTTTAACTAATTTATTTAATATAATTATTAAATAAACCTAATATCATTAATATTAAATAATTAATGAAATTTGTCTTAAAATATTAAAAGTTACATTTTATAACTTAAAATATTTTTAAATAATTTATTTTCATTTAAAATAATTTTTAATGTAATAAAATCATTTTTAATCAATTTATTTAATACATTAATTAAATAAATTTAATATCATTATTTATCAAATAAATAATAATATTTATGAAAAATATGTCAAATTATTAAAAGTTAATTTTTATAACTTAAAATAATTTTTAAAACTATTTTTGGAATTTTTATAAATTAATTACTATTTTAAATGATTTTTTGTAAATAAATTAAATAAACTGTCGCTATAGCCTTTAGCAACAGAAAGTGTAGCCTTTGGTGTTCTTGAGCCTCAAGAACATTCAAAGTCAGTGAACGAGTGGCCTACTTTGACCAACAATAATTCTTAATCTGTGATGTTTCTGGGCTAGCTATGA
Organism: Panax notoginseng; assembly: GCA_016801055.1. Taxonomy (NCBI): domain Eukaryota; kingdom Viridiplantae; phylum Streptophyta; class Magnoliopsida; order Apiales; family Araliaceae; genus Panax; species Panax notoginseng. The sequence goes on from CM029014.1 coordinate 81,081,320, forward strand.
CTTTGATCTTGTAATATTAATGTAATATTAAAAGTATCAGCAACAATCATGGTCAAACAACATAACACGAATGAGATCTGGGCTTCCAAAGTGGCCGTTAGAGCTGTTCTTCATTTTCTGGGTTACCCAGAAATGAAGAACAGTTCGAGTAAGCATATTTGGGCTTCAACAACTTTATATATATATATATATATATATATATATATATATATATATATATATATATATATATATATATATATATAGTTTTGGTGATTTAAAAGTTCCAGATTGTAGCCAACATGTAAGAGAAAAAATCCTTTACACAAAATCACTTTAACAACAAAACAATCATTAGATCTATGCCGATCAAAGTATGTTAGAGATCATGTTCATCAGTTTTTTGGGTTACCCAAAAAACTGATTTCATGATCGTCCACTACTACAAAACAGTAAATAGATAACGCGTAAAAAAACGTTGTGGCTTCAATCAGAAAAACGTCGTGGTTAAGGGTGTCATCTATTTGACACCCTTACACAACGTTTTTAAAACGTTGTAGTTAGACACATTATATAACGTTTTTTAAGAAAAAAACGTTGTAGATTTGTTTTCCATAAATTAGTAGATGCTTGAAAACGTTGTAGATGGTATGCTTCCACAACGTTTTCTAGCTTAAAATGTTGTAGTTTAATATATCTGACAACGTTTATACACATTATACAACGTTTTTAAAATGTTGTAGATTGACTTGAAAAAAAAAAAAGAAAAAGTTGTGGTTCACCTATATTACTAGTTTACTTGCAATATGCTAATGCCATGATATATAGCTAAAAGGTCTAAATTCTCATTTAAATTTAAAGCCAAAATGTATCAACCATTCAAAATACATCCCAATAATACCATTCGTTTACAGTTTCAAATTAATACATCCACAAAATATATATCAAACTATCCATATATACATCTCAAATTCACTTTTCAATATAAATTACTACTATATTGAATTGTGAATTTGATTACATCCATAAAATAAGTGCAAAGAAAAGGCCAGATGTGACTACATTCGCAGCCTGATTAGGACCACCAAATCTATTCACCAATGAAAACATGGAGCTGTCTCTATCATTTTAATTATTGTGTCATCCAACTGCATCTCAAAAAATAGAACATATATATAAATGAAATTGTAGAGCTGAACTTAGGTGGGAAGGAAGAGGAAGAGGAGGAAAGAAAGTTAATATGTATAAAGACCCAGAATGTGTCGAACCATCTGCTCCAACAAGCCCAGCTCTATCCATTGCAATGGTAATTTCTGCAAATCCACATCATGGATTACCTGTGCTATGAACAAAGAACAGTGTTACCCAAATTCTTAGCTTAACCTCAAATATACACGGTAATTATCAGAATCTTAAAATAATTTGATGGAAAGAATTGGAGAATCTCTTGCTTGTCTGATCATAAGCCCTCTGCAAGAAAGATGAATAGATTGCACAAAAAGGTGTAGATATGGCTGTGTAGTAGAATAAGAATCCAGATTATTGGAAACTTAAGGAAGAGGATATGATACATGATTCTGCTCTGAACCAGGAGGTGTGGTCTTGTTAAAAGATGACTGAGCAGGTACAGCCGGTGCAGATTATCCCTTTGCAACCTGTAACTTCAAATGACAATCAAGCAGAAACTCAGATGCTTCAGTACGGGGTTCAGTGATTTATGAAACTGGAGTCTTTCATTGATATGTTGAGGTTTAGAATGAGATAAAGAGACAAAATTTTCAATTGCAGCTACTGAACGACATCACATCAAGCTTCTTGAAGTGGAATCTGCATATTCATCATAGGTAGTACCAAGGAAATTAAGATCAGTAGAAACCATTGCTATAAAGCGAGGATTATTCAAGTCTCGCCTGGCAATCTCCAAGTTCCCTCTGACACAGACTGCAAAGTGAGTATTCTTCAAGTGTTCTAGTGAAAAAATTTGTGTGATTACAGATGAGATGCATTTATGATAGAGGAAAAATATTTAAAGTGTTCAAAAATGAAAACCACAAATGAAAGTACCTCAAGTTGATTGGAATACTGCCAAGTCGAAATTGAGGAGGTGGTGCTGTTTAATTTGGCTTGAATTGCTGAAATATTATGCATATTCAACATTGAAAATATTTATAATCTGATAAGTTACAGGGTCAAATAGAGTAAAAATAAACAGGAAGAAATAATAGATAAGGTGATACTAGCACAACAACATTAAAAGACTAAAAGAGACACACCTGGTGGCATATCTCACACAGTGTTACCCTTCTCATTACACCACCTTTGTACGCATCATGTAGTTGTGATACCTGTGGCCATTCAGTTATGATACCATACAGTTATAAGGCCATGCAGTTATGATACCTGTGGGCATTCAAGCTGCATATAAGTCTCCCCAGTTCAACATCCCATATCTTCACAGTCGAGTCAAATGATGCACTGAGAAAAGTGAAAGCTAAACATATTAAAATCTTTGCTTAATAATTATTTTCACAGTGATGTTAAGGAGCAGCATACCTTGCTCTGTGCAATATAAGTTTGAGAAGCTCTTGCCTTTTACATATTAACTACCACAAATGTTTCAGTTTATACAAAAAAGAAAGCCTTATTTCTTAATTATGCTTATTTTGATCCGAATCAGTAAGAATGGATTTGGAATCCAGATGTTTTCTAGGGCAACCCCAACTTTAAAGAAAAGGAGAGTAGATAATAGAAGCAACAAAAGTAAAAACTTTCAATGCACAATTCAATAGATAAAAATGAATATTCTTCCAAAAATTCTAAGCTCTTGCAGCCACTAGAACTGATCTGTAGCACATCCTCTTTGCTGCACGAACAATATCCTCAATCTGCCCAGCAGATGATATTGAATGTAAACCCAGAAATTAATTTCACTCAGCAATGTTAAAAGTGTCGGATAAAGTTTGAGCACAAAAATTAAACTTCTATAGTTGTTCAACTAAGGCAATTGCATCCTAATTGTAACAGCAAGAGATTTGGGTTTAGCAAATGAAGATAACTGAATGGGAGAAAAATATTTACTCGAGTTACAACTTATAAATCCGTCCTTAGTTTTACTTTTCCTTCTTGTGTAGTTGTCAATACATACATTAATTTTTGTTAACCACAAGAGGGAACTGAAATCACAAACCTGTGGGACGGCCATCCTCTCAAGATTGGCTGCATAAGGCATGCAAACATCAGCCCCTGCAATCCTCTCAATAGGAGCATCAAGATACTCAAAGTTTTCTTCTACCACCGATGCGCTGTTAGGAGCAACAAAATTAATGAAGGCATTACTAATGAGAAACAGGGACATATAAGAGAGATGCAAGTGTTGGTGAAAAGAAGGTAACCATATCTCAACGCCAACACCATGTTATTTTTTGACTAAAGCTTTAAAGTAGGAATTAATAACATAATTAATCTACAAACTAGCAGTAAACCTTCTTCTTTATAGTCTGGTAGGAAAAATTAGGATACATGTTACTCTGAACTAACTAGTTCAGAAAATGGAAAGATGACTCGTGAACTCAGGGAAAATGGTCTATGCCACACCGAGCTAGATAGTATATGTCATCAACCTAACAAGGGAATGCAGGGTGAAACTAACTAAATCAGCTAGACAGACATTTATTTCACTAGAATGCAACAACTATTCAGTTGCAGATCCAAACATCACGCCTTTGCTTAAGACGGGTTAAAGCATGCGCAGTATAGAATATGAAAAGTGACACGAATTCTTCTTGTAAATTGATCTCGAACAAAATTATAATATCAGTGATTTAAAGGTACAAAGAATTGTCAATCAAACTTGAAATGTTAATCTTACTTTCCACTTTTTGATTTAAGTGAATTAGGTATTGAATGCTTCAGATACGATTTAAATTTTAAAAGAAAGGAGAGTGGCGACCCTTTATTTAGAGGACAAGCATACTCTAAAGTAAAAGGGGAAAAAACAAATAGAGTGTGGGTATCAAATAAGAATGTTGGTAATGATAAAGAATAATAAAAAGGAGAAACAAATTTCTCATAATCAAGCAATATTCCAATGTAGTAAAGCCAACTTAACATGACAAAAAAACATCACTTACACTAATGAAAATGGTATTCCTACCAAATATACAGGGATAAAGGAGTTAAACTTCAAATTTGTGTATAATAGAAAATCAAAAAACCTTACCACAGCAACCACTTGTTCTTCTTTCGGAAGGTCTTCCATAAAAATAGGGCCCTTCTCTGGGGCCTTCACAATCTCATATGTTGTTCCCATCATCATCATCATCAATTTTTGACCCTATACAAGCGAGATGCATTATAGCAATAACTAATTTCATGAGTAAGCTTCATGTGCAACATAAATATCACCCACCTCTTTCACTCCTAATGTTGACCAATCTGCATCATCCTACATTGTCAATGAACACGCCAAAAAGCTTAACAGCAGCATTCAAAACACCTATGAAGCTCTAAAAATAAGTATTTACCTGGCCAAAGCCAGCATTCACAAATGCATTAACAAATATACTAATATTAACAAGCACTACAGTCTGAGACTAGCGACAGCTATTGATCATAAAAGCGATCGGAATATTGAGAGCACTGAGCATGACGAAAAGTATACTACTAGGCAAAAATGGACAGCTAAAAGATCCAAACCTTATAAATGTCCTCGTGAGATTTGGGCTCCATAACTTCTATATCACGAGCAAGTGTAAGATAGCCTTCACTTAATTTTGTATTGTAAAGAATGTCATGTAATGCTTCTCTATCTTCGTCATCTTCACACATTTCATCATCGAGCTCAAAAGTAATTCCCTGCATAAAAGAAATTCATAAATTGTCCAAGTTCTAATAATAAATAGATGGAAATATGCTGTACACTTCAGCAGCGATGCACATATAGGTGTTGACCTTAATTTCTATTTTTCAATTATGGATTCCTAAACAAAGGTCTCTCCACTTTAATCATCTGTGTAATCTCCACTCTATTTCCAAAGTAACTTTAGACTCATTATCCAAAAGCAGAATGACTACCGAGCATAAACTTTTATAATAACATCATACTAGCAATACAGTAGGTAATTTTGTGGAAGAATGCGACCATTAATAATGCCCTTCTATACAGCCTATGGAAAAATCAGCTTGAATAAAGGAGTCGACAACATAATTAAGAACTGTGTTCCGGCTAGAAATAATGACTTCACATTTTCAAGAAACATAAATGATGAAGGTTAAAGAAGTGTAACGACCCCAAAATTCATACAATTTAATTCTTGAATTCGGTCGTTAACAATACATTCAACCTCTAATTTTACATCATTAAACGATAATACAACAATTGAAATTTACGGAATAATTAAAATTTTTTATTACAAACTATTCTCGTTCCCAAAACTTTCAACCTTTACATCTAAATATCTCACAATAATTTTAATACTACAAGAATTTACATCGCAAAATGATATTACAATTCAACATTAATACATTATTCGGAACCTTAAACATGGTTTAAATAATAATAACTCAGCCAAATTATATAAATCTTCAAGTATTTCATCTGATTCATATCTTTCAAGTAGCACATAACTTTACCTTAAATCTTTAACTTGTAAAAGTGGTTATTTGCAAGGTTAAGCTCGACAACCCAGCAAAATCTAACAGTTTTCATGCATCACATAGCACAAAATAACATGCTCGATATACATCTCATAAACATTGGACTAACATAATGTACATGCTGTAGTTCATATAACAAGTATAAAGATTTCAAACAGTTCATCATCAAATTCACATAGCAAATAGGAACTGAAAGACTTGCTTTGATCGTTGTTTACCAATAACAGTTTAATAGCTTACAGTTATCTGCACTTCACGTGCCCTACACAATTATATAACCATACACATCAACTATTAGTCACATAGCAATGCATAGTAGTTGTAATGTAAACTTTACTGTATATCTCATAAGTCCGATGATATCCAACTTTGGATATGCTTTAAACATCATATTAACCTATTTTTAAAAGTTATTGGACACCCATTTAGGATAAGATAGGCAGTCCAAAACAGTGTTCAAAAAGGGGCGTTCAAAACTGTTTTTCATTCTTTCCCAGCTTTACCCTCTCTCGCTAAAATACATACTTTTTCGTTTCAAAACATTTTTGAGCGATTCTTGAACCCACGCGAAGCTAACTTCCGGGACTACAACTTTTATTCTTTGACATTTTCCAAATTCTAAACACAGAATTCTAGAAAATTATTTCAAGGTGACTACCCTGAGTTGGTTAGATAGTTTTGACTCGACTAATTTGAATGGTCATAACTCTTTGCTCGGAAGTCAGAATTAGTTCGTTCTGGAGTCTATGAAAAGCTTATTCAGTGTACTATAACATACCAAAAGCCCAGAATTTTCTAAACATTCTAGCTAACATCGAATTTTCATGTTTGGATCGGCAGTCCACTAGTTTTTCGGACTTCTCGTTTTGAAATTCAAAACTCGCTTCGACTCGTTCCAACCCAACTTTCTTTACAAATTAGTCTTATTTAACATAGTCAGACTCATCTAAGGTCTCGGCTCCCTATCTCTAATTACAGTCCGTTTGAGGATTCTGTCATTTGGTGATTTTATCATACTACATCATACCATAGTGGGCTGACGATCCTTAGATCACATCCAACACTATGTAATACTGCATTGATGACTCCATCGTTTTTATCATCTCTGCACCAGGTTCCATGATGCATTAATGATATAAAAAATATATTTTGATATATTTCAAATCATTTTTGTCTAGCCAAAGCAATTAGCATAGACATACGAATACCGATATTATTTTTAAAACTTATTGGGTTCATCATTTGATACAAGGTTTTTCAAGAAAATAGAAGTACAAATATCAGCATGAAGTCAATAAATTTCAAAAGTCTAGCATAGCTACTAGATTTAGAATATCCAGGTATCCATCAACTTCAATCTTTACTCCATTACTTCATTACTTAACTAATTATTTTTATTTCTAGCACCACCAACACTCTAATACTAAATATTCTTGTATTTCACCTTACAATCTTCCTATACCCCCAATATAATTCATCAAACTTACTACACATTGGAAGTTCAGGAACTTGTCACAATAATATGAGTTTAAGAACTTATCCTAGTCAGACCATAGGCATCCATTCACTGAGGGGTTCAAAACATACCATATTATTATGAGTCACGCACTTACCATATGCATTAGTTTTAAGAACTCGCACCTAACCCTAATAATATCTAACTAATCTTAATAGTTTCTAACTATCAAATATACACATGAGAAAAGAATCACCTTTTCGCCACATATACATTGATAGTCTGACACCAACATTCCAATGATTATCAATGTGATAAACTGAGTGCAAGCACAAAACCCTCGCCCATACAAAGGTTTGTATAACTCAGCCACCACATGAGTCCTCAATTGAAATTTCACTTAACTCTATCTTGCCTATAACTTGCTCTTTGCTCTATATGAATTTCTCGTATCACATTATCTATAACTTCTCATGAGTTTATTATGTACTATTTTATAGTACATCATCTTCATAGCATCAAGCTATAATTATTCAAACATTACAAACCATCTTCCTTTTATAACTTAAATAGATGACGTCGTGATCTTATTTTATAATCATCTCCCTTAAAATTCTTTTCTTAACTCGTAATCGTTTTGTTTTACGATCCCCATTCTTTCCTTTTTTCATCATTTACGACATTAATCGTTATCTTGGCTATTAGAGTTAGGTAACTCCCATTTTTTATCTTTATATCTCTTCAAGATTCTTCTTTGAATTTTCTTGTTTATATAATAATTCTTCCTTTAAGAATTTATAACTTCACTTACATTGCTCAACATTTCATTCGAGTTCCACTGTAACGCCCCGAAATCCGGTCTACCTTCAGAACCGGACTCCGTGCGTCACTGGCATACTTCTTACCAATCATACATCATTATATACTAAAATATAATAACATATATTCTAAAATCCCAGGTTCTATAACCACAAAACCTCTTTCATTACAAATAATGATAATTACATTATTCTTTACATCTTACACGAGTGACTTCCATCCGCCACAAAGGATTCATAACTGTTCATTAAACTATTCTATAGTTTTATTCTATCATTCTATATTACAAGTCTTCACTTGGTCTTCACGCACATTCATATAATGAATGACACTTCATCTGAATACCGCTCAGCTTGATCTTTACGGGATCCTTAAGTTCTTTCTAACATCGTTCGCTGAAAATGTTTTTATTTAAAGCAAGTGTGAGCATTCAATTGCCCAGCAAGTCATAACAGTTGAATAATCAACTTCAAGAGTGTAAACATTCTTCAGAACTTCAATAACCGAACAAAGGTTATGAAGCAGCTTGAATAATAGGAATAGTCTTGATTCCTATCATTTTAAAACATTAGTCACATGCACTTTGAAATACTTTCATTCTCTACTTTCTTTCATGCACAATCGGTCTGGCTAGAATCAATAGCACAGACTTAACAATAATGGTTCATGTATAAACCGAACATTCTTTTATTGAACAGTTCAAACATAGAACAGTTCATCTCACAGAAACACCGAAGTGTTCAAATTGTGGCACAAGGCCTCATAAATTCTACCACCTTATACAAATATCACACATTCGCACATTGACAGAACTTCTCAAGTTCAACATCTGAGAAGTTTTAGAAACTAGCATTCATTTAAAATATGAATGAAGTTAGGAAACTTGCCTTACGCACAGCTACAGCTTACGCTGAACTGCTCATTCCCATTCCTATGTAGCACATACGAAAATAACATGTACACCAATTAGTCATATACTTAACTTACGCATTGGTTTACTTAACTTTACTTCTTAAGGTTCGCGCTATTGTAATTTAAGCTTACGCGACTAACTTTCGTTACCAGATTATGGCTTTATGACATACTGAGGTGTCTTACTCAACACGTTCATCATCTTTGATGATTTACATTCTTATCTTATACTTTTCTAGGACTCAGCACACATCGCTTTTCTGCTAGTAGTCCATATGGTACTCTGAGTGGTTTCCCACAAACAACCAACAAACAAGTTCCCGTCTCATCTACACTGCCATCACAGTGAGTTAGATCGGTTGCCAGTTTTGTATATACCTTCGCTCTCTGAAGGAATTGTTTAGCCCAGCTCCCATATGTCAACCATCAAAGGTTACGATTGTACTACAACCTAACTTACCTTAACTTATCCGAACCATTAAACTATAATGTTCGTTAAGTCAACTTCTTATTCCTTATGGCTTTCTGGCAACTAAATGCCATACCTCAGGATTCATTCTTTATCGTCTAAGTCATACAATCTTTTGTATACTCGGAACGATCATTCAATGTCAATACTATGAGACCATAGTGTTAAACATTTCATATGAACTTATTCATATCTTACAACATCTGGTTCCCTCAACTCAGAACGTTTATCCAAGTTATACTTATTAACTCGGCTTCTTAACGTTATACGTTATTATCTTCAACTTAATTTCTTCACCGTTCACGGTTAATCAACATTCTTCATTACATTACGCTTAAACCATACACAGGGTGTAGGTTCTGCCCGTTTAACACTCGCTTACACTCAACCCTTACGCTGGTTAAAGTGTTCAGCGCTTACTTTTCATTCTATCATTCTCACCCGACTTATATTCGGCTTTCAGTAATCTTATTACCGTTCGTTACGGCTCTCTTAATACCATTCGTATCTTACTTACTACCTTCATTAACGTCTATGTTATACAACCACGGTATACTTAGAACGTTCGTCCAACGCGAATACAATTCACAAGGATCGTTTACGTATTCAACGTTCACGTTACTCACCTCTTAATCTCTTATTCAACCTTTACTCAAGGTTTCAATCGCTTTCATCGTTATCCATCCCATGAACCCCATGTTCATTATAATTCCTTAATGTCAAAGTCATACCGTTCGTTGTATGCTAAGGCCGATAGTTAATCGCAACAACGTTGCGTTCACAGCGTCTATACGCTTTACATTCATCTCTCAATGCCATGTCATAACATCGAAATGTTATACATCACCCTCGTCAACCAACGTCTAAGGAATCACAACCATAGCAATCCCTCACGTTCGTTTATCGCGACTACGGTCCCCGGATATCGGTTACGTAATCTAGCATCCGTCTTTTAATCACGTTAAATCTTTTCGTTCAACCTTTGCTAAAGGTTTAAAACACTTGACTAAGTGTTACATTACGTGAACTATATGTTCATACTTCTTTCTTGCACATCCCCCAGTATCTGAGAACTAAAAATCTCATTTCTGGGCATTGACTTGCACCGGCGCCGCGGCGCCGTGCCATGCCTTTCCTCTCGCGCTGCGGCGCCACTCTACAGAAGTGTATGGCCGAGCTCGCGCTGCGGCACCCCTTCTCGCGCTGCGGCGCCAAGATAAAAACCTAGAAAATTTTTCTAAGTGTTAAGTCAAGTTTGAGATGCTTACTTCGTTCGTTCGTAATTCGGTCATCCGAACTCGGAATTCGTTCGTTCTTGAGTCTGCGACTCAAGTTTTATACATTCTCTTACATTCTTATGAAACCCTACACGTTCGGGTTCATTTACTAACTTTCAAATTCTCGTTCGTCTTTTACAAAAATTTCGCCATAACTTCGTTATAGCTCAATTTAAATCCGTTCTTCATGAACGTTTCTAACGCTCCTAACCAAGCAAGAAGCAACTAACTTATACACGATGGTTTTAAACTTGTCCATCAACAACATTTACACTACGATGGTTTTAAATTTGTCCATCAACAACGTTCTACGCGTTCTTCGCGTGTTCTTCGCGTTCTTCGTTTTAATCGATATTTTGGATTACGATTTCACTTTTTCTTGGAATTTGATGTTATAGAACACCATTCCTTACTTAATTCACCTACTCGTTCATAATATTCATTCGGATCGCTCAAAATCCTCACGAATCTTATACTTGCTTAAGAAATTTATAAACTAAATTTCTTATTTCTCATTTCTTATTTTCTCATGATTTCAACCATATGAAATCATTACTAACATCTTTTACTCCTTATTCTCATTAAGTTATGTTTTAAACATATTAAACCTAAAAAAAATAGTAGAAGAAACTAGGGTTCGGATTACCGTTCTTCTTTATTTCTCTTCTGTTAGACAAAGCCGGCGATTCGCGAGCTTTTCTATTTCACGATCACTTTTGATCCGAGCGTTCATGATCATGCTCTTCCTCTTCTCTCCCAACCGAGCTCTCTCTATCTCTCTCAAGGTAGGATTTTCAAAAATCCTAGAAAATGAAATTCTAGGTTTCTATTTATAGAAAACCAAAGCTAAGGGCAAAATAGTCATTTCGCCCCGCCTCCTTACTATTCCCACCTCCTTAACAACTTAGCCACCAAGTTAACTTGGCCACCACCCTTACTTGGTGGCCAAGTGGCCGGCCCACATGCCCATTGGTCACCCCATGGGTTGCCCCAATGGTTTTTTACCCATCCGTTTACCCATCGGTTCGATCCGCGGTTTCTTTTCTTGGTTTGGGCCTTAACCCTAATTCTTATTGGGCTTAACTTGGGCTTAACTTCACAAATCATTGGGTTTGACATAATCCAAGTCTAATTGGATTCTACAAAGTCCATGAACACAAAGTCCATTAAGACTAATCGTATTCTACGCATTCCATTCTCGTATGCTCGTATTCTCTTCGTATATCGTTCGTACGATATTCGTATTATACGTCGTACTAATCTTCGTAATATACTCGTATCACACTCGTATTTCTCACACATAATAACCCTAGTTATTATACGTACGCATAAAATTCTCGGAACTCACTTTTCCAAACCCTTAGGTTTTGAGTCCGCAGGCGAAAACTTCGTTTTTGCCATAACTGAAATATTATTGAATATTCCATTACGTCTCAAGATTTCACGCAATCCAGAACTTCTCAGAATTTCAAAAATAATCTCCGAGCAGAAATAGGTGAATAGTGCATATTTCGTCTTTTTCCCCGAAAAATATTTTGTTCCCGGAAAAATTTCATTTTCGTCTTGAAAATTCTTACTCGTTAAGTCTAGCTCGTAGCCAGAATCCTCCCGATTAATAATCATTCTAGGTTATAGAACGATTAATAAACACATAGCACAGAATAATATTAATAAAAATTCATTTTATTAATAACAAATTCTTTAACTTAAATTCTTGACAATCCGATTTTCCGGGTTGTCACATTCTTCCCTCCTTCAAAGAATTTCGTCCTCGAAATTTTAGTTTACCCTTCTCCTCAACTTCTCTTCAAAGAAGTTCTTATCTTTTCATCATTCCTAACCTCCATAACCTATCAAGAATCATGAAGCGAAAGGAATAACTAGGAATATAAAAATTCCTTTAAAACATTTCATTCTTTTGCTGAGGGGTCAAATTGACCATGAACTCTTACAAGGTTAAACAACCTCTCGCCGTAAACCTTTCTTACATGGTAAGTTTACAATCACAATGAAGGTAAACTACCTCTTCCATACGTAGGTGATCAGCCTAACGTATAACCCCATTTCAGGGTATGTTCACCTCAGACTTAGTACCAAAAATTTGGATATTTTTTGAAACATTCGTCTAGTCAACTCGCTTGACCTCGACTATTTCTTTAAATTCTTTTCAAAACGTTTCATGACGTCGTGATACCATACTCTTCACAGTACGTTGAGGACTTCGTCAGTTTATGACTTCGTCATTATACATCATACCATAGCAGGTTATTGATCCTCTGATCAAATTCCATACCAGGTTTAATTGCATTAACAACTCCATCTTTTTACCATCCTTGCATCAAATACACTGATGATATAAAATTCATTTTGATATTTTAAATCAATTTTTGTCTAACCGAAACAATTTGCATAGACATAAAAAGCATAGCTCTTTTAAAATCCATTGATTCCAAAAAGTTGAACCAATTCTTTTCTTTTTCAAAATGTACAATTCAGCACGATTTGAATAAACTTCGAAATCTAGCATAGCTAGAGGATTTGGAATATCCTATTCTCCATCTTCCTTCATTGTCTTTCTGCGACAATACTTAAACTTCTCTAGCACCTTCAATGCCAAGTCTACTGAAAATACTTCGTTTTCAGTCTAAACATTCCTATACCTTAGTACAGTTCATCAACTTACCACACATTATGAGTTCAGGAACTTTCCACAATAATATGAGTTTAAGAACATCCAGACAGACCTTAGGCGTCCATTCGCTGAAACATTCGAAAACATACCATATTATTATGAGTCACGAACTTACCATAAGTATGAGTTTCAAGAACTCGCACCTACCTTATCGTTCTCTACCTATCAAGTATATACATGAGAAAAGATTCACCTTCTCGTCATATACATCTTAATAGCGCGACCAATTCCAATGATTATCACTGTAATAAACTGAGTAGTTGTTACACCAAGCACAAACCTTTGCCCATACAAAGATTCATACAACTCAGCCATCACATGCGTCCTTAATTGAAATTTTACAACTTTTAACTTCCTCTCTACTTAATACAAATTTTCTTTAATTCGTATAGTAACCTTTACAACTCAATCTGAGTTCTTCTTCCCGTACTACTTCGTAGTACCATTCATTCATAGCATTAGCTATAAATCATTCATCGTTTAACAGCTCATCTGTTACTACGATTTACTATGATCACGTGGTGATCTTCTTATCATTCTCTCTACGATTATAGTCTTAGGTACTCTTACCTAAGAGTTATAACCTATAGCTCTGATACCAACCTGTAACGCCCCGAAATTCGGTCTACCTTCAGACCCGGACTCCGTGCGTCACTGTCATACTTCTTACCAATCATACATCATTATATACTAAAATATAATAACATATATTCTAAAATCCCAGGTTCTATAACCACAAAACCTCTTTCATTACAAATAATGATAATTACATTATTCTTTACATCTTACACGAGTGACTTCCATCCGCCACAAAGGATTCATAACTGTTCATTAAACTATTCTATAGTTTAATTCTATCATTCTATATAACAAGTCTTCACTTGCTCTTCACGCACATTCATATAATGAATGGCACTTCGTCTGAATACCGCTCAGCTTGATCTTTACGGGATCCTTAAGTTCTTTCTAACATCGTTCGTTGAAAATGTTTTTATTTAAAGCAAGTGTGAGCATTCAATTGCCCAGCAAGTCATAACAGTTGAACAAACAACTTCAAGAGTGTAAACATTCTTCAGAACTTCAATAACCGAACAAAGGTTATGAAGCAGCTTGAATAATAGGAATAGTCTTGATTCCTATCATTTTAAAACATTAGTCACATGCACTTTGAAATACTTTCATTCTCTACTTTCTTTCATGCACAATCGGTCTGGCTAGAATCAATAGCACAGACTTAACAATAATGGTTCATGTATAAACCGAACATTCTTTTATTGAATAGTTCAAACATAGAACAGTTCATCTCACAGAAACACCGAAGTGTTCAAATTGTGGCACAAGGCCTCATACGTTCTACCACCTTATACAAATATCACACATTCGCACATAGACAGAACTTCTCAAGTTCAACATCTGAGAAGTTTTAGAAACTAGCATTCATTTAAAATATGAATGAAGTTAGGAAACTTGCCTTACGCACAGCTACAACTTACACTGAACTGCTCATTCCCATTCCTATGTAGCACATACGAAAATAACATTTACACCAATTAGTCATATACTTGACTTACGCATTGGTTTACTTAACTTTACTTCTTAAGGTTCGCGCTATTGTAATTTAAGCTTACGCGACTAACTTTCATTACCAGATTATGGCTTTATGACATACTGAGATGTCTTACTCAACACGTTCATCATCTTTGATGATTTACATTCTTATCTTATACTTTTCTAGGACTCAGCACACATCGCTTTTCTGCTAGTAGTCCATATGGTACTCTGAGTGGTTTCCCACAAACAACCAACAAACAAGTTCCCGTCTCATCTACACTGCCATCACAGTGAGTTAGATCGGTTGCCAGTTTTGTATATACCTTCGCTCTCTAAAGGAATTGTTTAGCCCAGCTCCCATATGTCAACCATCAAAGGTTACGATTGTACTACAACCTAACTTACCTTAACTTATCCGAACCATTAAACTATAATGTTCGTTAAGTCAACTTCTTATTCCTTATGGCTTTCTGGCAACTAAATGCCATACCTCAGGATTCATTCTTTATCGTCTAAGTCATACAATCTTTTGTATACTCAGAACGATCATTCAATGTTAATACTATGAGACCATAGCGTTAAACATTACATATGAACTTATTCATATCTTACAACGTCCGGTTCCCTCAACTCAGAACGTTTATCCAAGTTATACTTATTAACTCGGCTTCTTAACGTTATGCGTTATTATCTTCAACTTAATTTCTTCACCGTTCACGGTTAATCAACATTCTTCATTACATTACGCTTAAACCATACACAGGGTGTAGGTTCTGCCCGTTTAACACTCGCTTACACTCAACCCTTACGCTGGTTAAAGTGTTCAGCGCTTACTCTTCATTCTATCATTCTCACCCGACTTATATTCGGCTTTCAGTAATCTTATTACCGTTCGTTACGGCTCTCTTAATACCATTCGTATCTTACTTACTACCTTCATCAACGTCTATGTCATACAACCACGGTATACTTAGAACGTTCGTCCAACGCGAATACAATTCACAAGGATCGTTTACGTATTCAACGTTCACGTTACTCACCTCTTAATCTCTTATTCAACCTTTACTCAAGGTTTCAATCACTTTCATCGTTATCCATCCCATGAACCCCATGTTCATTATAATTCCTTAATGTCGAAGTCATACCGTTCGTTGTATGCTAAGGCCGATCGTTAATCACAACAACGTTGCGTTCACAGCGTCTATACGCTTTACATTCATCTCTCAATGCCATGTCATAACATCGAAATGTTATACATCACCCTCGTCAACCAACGTCTAAGGAATCACAACCATAGCAATCCCTCACGTTCGTTTATCGCGACTACGGTCCCCGGATATCGGTTACGTAATCTAGCGCTTATATTCTCAGTCTTTTAATCACGTTAAATCTTTTCGTTCAACCTTCGCTAAAGGTTTTAAACACTTGACTAAGTGTTACATTACGTGAACTATATGTTCATACTTCTTTCTTGCACATCCCCCAGTATCTGAGAACTAAAAATCTCATTTCTGGGCATTGACTTGCACCGGCGCCGCGACACCGTGCCATGCCTTTCCTCTCGCGCTGCGGCGCCACTCTCCAAAAGTGTATGGCCGAGCTAGCGCTGCGGCGCCTCTTTTCGGGCTGCGGTGCCCCTTCTCGCGCTGCGGCGCTAAGATAAAAACCTAGAAAATTTTTCTAAGTGTTAAGTCAAGTTTGAGATGCTTACTTTACGATCTCATAACTTCTTCGTTATAACTCAGAACGAGGTCGTTCCAAAGCCATTCTCTTCCTTATCTTACGTACTTTTAATAGGCCTTAGACAGAACTTTATTCTGAATTCGTTAACATGCCATTCAATTGGCTTAATCTTAACCCTTCGTTCATTTTACGCTTTTAACGTTCTTCGTTCGTTCGTCCGTAATTCGGTCATCCGAACTCAGAATTCGTTCGTTCTTGAGTCTGCGACTCAAGTTTTATACATTCTCTTACATTCTTATGAAACCCTACACGTTCGGGTTCATTTACTAACTTTCAAATTCTCGTTCGTCTTTTACAAAAATTTCGCCATAACTTCGTTATAGCTCAATTTAAATTCATTCTTCATGAACGTTTCTAACGCTCCTAACCAAGCAAGAAGCAACTAACTTATACACGATGGTTTTAAACTTGTCCATCAACAACGTTTACACTACGATGGTTTTAAATTTGTCCATCAATAACGTTCTATGCGTTCTTCGCGTGCTCTTCGCGTTCTTCGTTTTAATCGATATTTTGGATTACGATTTCACTTTTTCTTGGAATTTGATGTTATAGAACACCATTCCTTACTTAATTCACCTACTCATTCATAATATTCATTCGGATCGCTCAAAATCCTCACGAATCTTATACTTGCTTAAGAAATTTATAAACTAAATTTATTATTTCTCATTTCTTATTTTCTCATGATTTCAACCATATGAAATCATTACTAACATCTTTTACTCCTTATTCTCATTAAGTTATATTTTAAACATATTAAACTTAAAGAAAATAGTAGAAGAAACTAGGGTTCGGATTACCGTTCTTCTTTATTTCTCTTCTGTTAGATAAAGCCGGCGATTCGCGAGCTTTTCTATTTCACGATCACTTTTGATCCGAGCGTTCATGATCATGCTCTTCCTCTTCTCTCCCAATCGAGCTCTCTCTATCTCTCTCAAGGTAGGATTTTCAAAAATCCTAGAAAATGAAATTCTAGGTTTCTATTTATAGAAAACCAAAGCTAAGGGCAAAATAGTCACTTCGCCCCCACCTCCTTACTATTCCCATCTCCTTAACAACTTAGCCACCAAGTTAACTTGGCCACCACCCTTACTTGGTGGCCAAGTGGCCGGACCACATGCCCATGGGTTGCCCCAATGGTTTTTTACCCATCCGTTTACCCATCGGTTTGATCCGCGGTTTCTTTTCTTGGTTTGGGCCTTAACCCTAATTCTTATTGGGCTTAACTTGGGCTTAACTTCACAAATCATTGGGCTTGACATAATCCAAGTCCAATTGGATTCTACAAAGTCCATGAACACAAAGCCCATTAAGACTAATCGTATTCTACGCATTCCATTCTCGTATGCTCGTATTCTCTTCGTATATCGTTCGTACGATATTCGTATTATTCGTCGTACTAATCTTCGTAATATACTCGTATCACACTCGTATTTCTCACGCATAATAACCCTAGTTATTATACGTACTCATAAAATTCTCGCAACTCACTTTTCCAAACCCATAGGTTTTGAGTCCGCAGGCGAAAACTTCGTTTTTGCCATAACTAAAATATTATTGAATATTCCATTACGTCTCAAGATTTCACGCAATCCAGAACTTCTCAGAATTTCAAAAATAATCTCCGAGCAGAAATAGGTGAATAGTGCCTATTTCGTCTTTTTCCCCGAAAAATATCTTGTTCCCGGAAAAATTTCATTTTCGTCTTGAAAATTCTTACTCGTTCAGTCTAGCTCGTAGCCAGAATCCTCCCGATTAATAATCATTCTAGGTTATAGAACGATTAATAAACACATAGCATATAATAGTATTAATAAAAATTCATTTTATTAATAACAAATTCTTTAACTTAAATTCTTGACAATCCGATTTTCCGGGTTGTCACATCCACATTTTCATCATACGTATCCATTTTTTATACTTGGTACACATCGAGTCTCTAACAGTTTTAATATGGTACGCTGAGTGGTTTCCCACAAATAACCAACAAACTAGGTTTCGAGTTACTAGTTCGTATATACCTCCGCTTTATGAAGGAATCGTTTAGCCCAGATACCATATATATATCAACTATTAAAGAGTACGATTGTACCATACCTAGATATAACTTTTTATTCTTAACTTCTTTATCATTCTCTTCTTATAGACATTGTCTATTTATTATCACCTTACATCCTTATTATTGGAGTTGGGTAACCCCACATTCATATTCCTTATAACTCTGCGAGATTCTTCTTTGAATCCTCTCACGCATGTTTTAATCCCTTCTTTATAAATTTCTTAAATTACTTCTTATTGTTCAAACTCTATTTGAGCTTATTCGTTCATTATCTTCACCTCTATTCTCTAAGGTTATAGCCTAAGGTACTCTTACCTAAGGTTTCTAACCTATCAGCTTTGATACCAACTGTAACGACCCCAAAATTCATACAATTTAATTCTCAACTTCGGTCGTTAACAATACATTCAAACTCTAATTTTACATCATTAAACGATAATACAACCATTGAAATTTGTGAAATAATTAAAATTTTCTATTACAAACTATTCTCGTTCCCAAAACTTTCAACCTTTACATCTAAATATCTTAGAATCATTTTAATACTACAAGAATTTACATCGCAAAATGATATTACAATTCAACATTAATACATTATTCGGAACCTTAAACATGGTTCAAATAATAATAACTCAGCCAAATTATATAAATCTTCAAGTATCACATCTGATTAATATCTTTCAAGTAGCACATAACTTTACCTTAAATCTTTAACCTGCAAAAGTGGTTATTTACAAGGTTGAACTAGACAACCCAGTAAAATCTAACAGTTTTCATGCATCACATAGCACATAATAACATGCTCGATATACATCTCATAAACATTGGACTAACATAACGTACATGCTGTAGTTCATATAACAAGTATAAAGATTTCAAACAGTTCATCATCAAATTCACATAGCAAATAGGAACTGAAAGACTTGCATTGATCGTTGTTTACCAATAACAGTTTAACAGCTTACAGTTATCTGCACTTCACGTGCCCTATACAATTATATAACCATACACATCAACTATTAGTCACATAGCAATGCATAGTAGTTGTAATGTAAACTTTACTCTATATCTCATAAGTCCGATGACATCCAACTTTGGATATGCTTTAAAAATCATATTAACCTATTTTTAATAGTTATTGCACACCCATTTCGGATAAGATAGACAGTCCAAAACAGTGTTCAAAAAGGGGCGCTCAAAACTATTTTTCATTCTTTCCCAGCTTTACCCTCTCTCGCTAAAATACATAACTTTTCCGTTTCAAAACATTTTTGAGAGATTCTTGATCCCACGTGAAGCTAACTTCCGGAACTACTGTGAAACCCCAGTTTTTATGAATAAATATTTAATTTTTCTCGAAATAATTTTTTTTTTATTGTGTGGATTTGATATAATAGTTATGGGTAGTATTTATAAATTTTGCAAAGTATGCAAGTTGTCATATTATATTCGATTGGTCGGAGATTATTCTTTTTGTCGGGGAATATCCGTACGACGGTACAATTATTGGTGGACCCCACAATGGAATTATTGTCGGATTGAGAAAACGACAAAAATACTTTATGAAAATAACGGCGGAAGTTTTACCGTTGATACTGTTGAACTACTCGGTAGTAAAAGTACAATAATACGTGTGGTTGCATAGTAGCACACGGTATTAATTATTAATACTTATGTGAGAAGTCACTCAGTTTGATTCCATTGTTGTCAGTTAATAATATGAATTATTTAGCGATAATGACGTTTTGTTTTATTCGTATTATTAACGTAATAAAACAGAAACATCTTTTTATATAAAACATAATACTTTATTAAAGTTATTCTATAAATAGAATATATTATATTTTATTTAAAAGATTTTTCTTTAAATATGGACCGTCAGATTAAAGTAATCAATCTGGACCGTTCATGGATTAGTTACTATGCATTCTATTTTCCTATAAATAGAAGCTCATTCCTTCATTATGTTCTTACGAATTCACTGAACTCTAGAGAGAGAAGCTATAAAGAGAGACTATATAGAGATAGAAGAAAAGTTTTCTGCTACTTCACTACTCTTATATCCAGTTCTTTTACGGTAAGGGATATTATTTGTTGTACCCGTAAGGGGTGTTATTCTTTCTTATTCATGAAGAGAACTGTTGTTATTCCATTTCTTATTATTCTGTTGGAATAACCTGTATACGCGGTCTACCCTATACTTGGTGACATTCTTCTATTATTCTGTTGGAACATCCTGTCTGTGTGTTTTACACCGGACCTGGTTCCGTTTTTATTATTATTCTGTTGGAACATCCTGTCTGTGTGTTTTACACCGGACCTGGTTCCGTCTTGTTATTATTCTGTTGGAACATCCTGTCTGTGTGTTTTACACCGGACCTGGTTCCATTATTTATTATTCTGTCGGAATATCCTGTCTGTGTGTTTTACACCGGACCTGGTTCTATTATTTATTATTCTGTCGGAATATCCTGTCTGTGTGTTTTACATCGGACCTGGTTCCATTATTTATTATTCTGTCGGAATATCCTGTCTGTGCGTTTACGCCGGACCTGGTTCCATTATTTATTATTCTGTTGGAATAACCTGTCTGTGCGGTCTATCGCATGCATGGTGATTTCTTTTGTTATTCCATTCTTTGTTGTACTCAGTTGGTTAAGTTTTGACTTCTATACTCCATGAAATTTGTGGAATATCCTTGATAATTGCGGTTCATCCAGTATCTTTTCATGAAAATATTCTTCTAAGTATTCTTGAATTTTACTCCACAATGCAGTGTCATGTTGACAATTTGGACGTTGTTAATTCTTGGATAAATTAATTCTCGAACTTGTTTTATTGAATTCTTATATCATTGTCATCATCCTCATGTTTATAAAATGTTGAAAGTCATATGTGGCCTGTAGTGCATAGATGGACTTGGTATGATTATGACCAGGGATTATTCGGTATAATCATGACCGTAATGTTACAAATGATGTGGTAAAAGTCCTCATTGGCCCGTAGTGCATTGATGGACAGTTGTTGGCATGATCATGACCATTGATGAATACACAAATATCCTTGGCCCGTAGTGCATGGAATTTGTGGTCGTGACCCTAACGAATATCCTTGGCCGTAGTGCAGGGATGATGTGAATTATTTATTAAGCTGAGTCTCAGCGATAAAAGTGATGAAAAACTTTTTAAATCATAAAAGATAGTAGAGTTTATTTTCTACTTGACTCTTTTAATGGATTGCTTGTTCCGCTGCATTTAAACTTGATGTCTATTATATTTTATCAGTTTAACATTGTTGAAGACTAATGATAATTTATTCTGTATTATCTTAGTCATAATATTTCTTACTGGGCTAGTTGAGCTCACCCTTTCTTTCACTGTTCTCTTCAGGAAATGAGAACGTAGCTGGGGCAAGTCGGGGAACGGAGTGATGGTCTGAATGATAGTATTAGTTAGTGGTCCTCACTATTCTATGTAATAGTGTGTTAATAAATATAATGAGGACTCCTTTTGAGTATGAATACTCTCTAGAAGATAATATTTGTATTCAAACTCACAGTTTATGTTTTGTCGTATTGTACACGACAGTTGTATTAGTAAGTTGTATTTGTATTCTGTACTATGTATCTGACGACCCAAGATAGGTGATGTATACCTAATTTTGGGGGCGTCACAACTACAACTTTTATTTTTTGACCTTTTCCAAATTTTAAACACAGAATTCTAGAAAATTAGTTCAAGGTGACTATCCCGAGTTGGTTAGACAGATTTGACTCGACTACTTTGAATGGTCTTAACTCTTTGTTCCGAAGTCGGAATTAGTCCGTTCTGGAGTCTATAAAAAGCTTATTCAGTGTACTATAACATACCAAAAGCCTAGAATTTTCTAAACATTCTAGCTAACCATGACTTTTCATTTTGTGATCATCAGTCCACTAGTTTTTCGGACTTCTCGTTTTGACATTCAAAACTCGCTTCGACTCGTTCCAACCCAACTTTCTTTACAAATAAGTCTTATTTAACATAGTCAGACTCGTCTAAGGTCTCGGCTCCCTATCTCTAATTATAATAATTAGAACTCATCTACATAATCAATTCCAAGCCAAAATAAATATAGTAAACTAACTAGTTTACTAACAAAACTAACTAAACTTCCAAAATTCAAACTTTAACTAACAAACTAAATACAATATTTAAAATAATAACATTACCAAAAATTAAATAAGAAACATACCCAAAAATACGAGTTCTAAAAACTGACTACGCACTTCCATGCCAAAATTTAACTATGGAGGTTTTTATAAAAAGTCCTCCCACAACAAAGCCTTTCTCAAAATTAGAGGCTTTATTATTGGTGAATGAAACAAAGGGTCAAACCCTTCTATTTATAAGTTTAGCAAAGGGGTAAAGTTCTCAATTTAGTCGATGTGGGACTTAGTTTATACTAATTCTAATTGGTTTATACTAATTTTTCATATTTTTAACATGCTAAGTGTACTTATTCATCACGAATTCGTATCTTAACCGATTCGATCCGTTCAAGTTGCGTTATTTTCGTTTTATAGAGGAGAACAACAATCATCCATCAATTTAAAGTTTCAATCACGAATTCATCATCAATTTTAGTCTCAAAGTACACCAAAATACACATTACCATCAAAACCCAAATTCCTTTTCTTTAGCATAAATACATGAATTTGATTTCTGAAAAATCATTTTTAGATGACCATTATGAAATTATAAAATCTAATAACATATATAACATCATAACCCACAAATTCATTAACCAAAACTCTAATTTTAAAAGAAACTCAAGAACACATAAACTAGAAATATAAACTAGATTATGTACCTTTAATTCCTTAAGAAATAAAATTAACCTTATCAGTAAAATTATAATTTCTATTCAACCATTATAATCATAACATTATCTAACAAATTTTCACTGCTCTAATTTAATTATTTAATTAAATTAGAATATCACCATTATACTCGCGTAATAAAATACATATAAATCCCATATATTTTATCATACTTAAATAAATTATCCCATAACACTTTTTATCAAATATTTATTTAATACCATAAATATTCATTTTATTCCTGTCGATGTCGGGATTTTTATTTATCCCTTTTCGTTACCTGTTCTTTCGTGTTCTCATTTTAGGTGAGATTTGTTTGAAAAACAATTGAAAAAGGTCAGATATGTGTAATGTCGACCATTGGACTATAAGAGTCGCTAGTTGGTTTTTTAACTGGTTGTACCAACACAACCGAGAAAAGGTTTGCACATTGATCCAGTGATGTGACACTGCTAAACGGGTTTATGAAATCGAGATTCATTAGGGTCCCGGGACTTGCTTATGCGGAGGGAAGGTGTTAGGCACCCCCCGACATCCGTGTTGCCAGGGTGACCGCCACTTTTCAAGAAACTGTTATATAAATATGTGTGTGTGTGTGGGTCAATGTGCTGTTAGTTGGAAGTAGTTCTATGCCTCGTTTGCACCTATATGCAAAGGGTTTAAATTTATGTAAAAAATTCAATTTTAAACAAGATATAGCAGTGATGTTTTTAGAAAAGAGGTTTTTTCAAACCCTTATGCTCAATAGTAATTGATGCCTTTGATACTTCTATTTTATTCCGTATTCGACTTGGTTGATTTTATTTTATAGATGTGAGGCATCTATAAGAAAATAATATACAAAAAAGGTGATGAACTCCTCGTGGGTATGAAAACTATCTGAGGAGATCCAAACATCACAGATAAATTTACAAGCTACTTACAGCTAAAAAGGTCCAACACGGGAACCGAATCTAGATTCAGTGGACTGAATTTGGGATCACATGATTCCTAGGCTCACATGATGCCGCAATTGATATAAACACAGTAAGCAGGTATATATATAAAAGCTGTAAATATATATATACAGACATGATCACCAACCACGAAGCACCTCCATGGGGGATCAGAAATGTAAATAACAAGATATAAATATATATATATATATATATATATATATATATATATATATATATATATATATATATATAAAAGCATGTAAACGCATTGGATATAAAATCCAGGCTCATCGGACAAAGTCCAACAACAGTAAACGCACCAGATGTAAAATTCAGGCTCATCGAACAGAGTTCGACACGCAGTTCATATATATATATATATATATATATATATATATATATATATATATATGAACTGTGTGTCGAACTCTGTTCGATGAGCCTAGACTTACGTCTGGAGCGTTTAATAGCTTTTCTATATATATATATATATATATATATATATATATATATATATATATATATATATATATATATATACAAACTGAAATAAAATCACGGACCGAAGTTCGGCCAAACACACGCAACAAGACTCTCAGTGTGAAGAACAGTGTGTGCAAAGATGAAGAGAAAGGCTTTAAAGCGTGTAAGAAGGCTTACAGTGGGCTGCCAAAGAAGACTTCTATATCTTTAAAGTAGATGAACACTGGCTTCTGTCGGTACAAAAGTAGCTATATATGAGCTCACAAGTGTTGAAAATGAGAAAGCACTCAGTTTGGGGTGAGTATAGAGCAAATTGGGCAGGGCTTCCTCGCCGTTTTCTCTTAGAAAATGGCCACCCCAAGCCCTCTATTTATAGAGGGTGGAGCCGCAGGTGTACCAGAGGCTGCCTGGGGTGCCCCGGGCTTTGCGGGTCCCGTCGTCTCGAAGTACGTGCACGTAGGCAACGTGATGTCCGCTCGAACTTTTAGAATTGCAATCCGGGCATCTGATTGAGGTATATAGGACCTATTTCAGATAGCCGTTGTTGAGAGTTACACAATGATATGAGATTAGAGGTTGTACAAAGTCATGAAGATGGGATAATGCCCTCCGGTTTTCAACTTCAAATTCTATCCGTTATCCTACGTAATAGTCACTCGGGATTGGTTTTTCTTGGCTCTTGTGGCACATTGTTGTGTAGAAATATATGTCTGAAATGTTGAGACGGCGTGATGTGGCGTCAAGTTGGCAAGATGATGACTTTGCCCCTCACCGGGGTTATCTCCGATTTGGGCTGATAAAGCAGCCGTTGCTCAAGGTTATCGCTGAGATTGGACTACTGTAAATGTTGAAGGTCCTCAGTGTCATCTCTGAGGTGTGCCTGTTTTGTACCGAGTGCCTCGGTGTGAGTGCCGAGGTTGAAGCTGATTGTATTTGAAACAAGCATTTTCGAGGTTATCTCCGAAACTGTCACTGCCATCCTTGGGGCTATCTCCAAGGTTGGAATCTGCTATTCCCAGTGTTGGGACTGAGACAAAACATCTCGGGGTTATCTCCGAGATGAAATCAGTCTTCTTCAGTTTATGTTCCGGTAATGGATAGGCATGCCTCGGGGTTATCTCCGAGGTTGGAATTGTTACTCCCGGTGTGTGTTCCGGGGTTGAGTTGTTACTCCCATTGGTATCCGGAGTTGAGCTGTTCCTTTTGGTGGTATCCAGAATGGATATGAACCGTCTTCCAGTGTTTCCTCTTGAAAGACGAATATGCGCTCCTGTGATATCAGTAAAAGATAGGAAGAAAATTTCGAATGTCTACAGATGCCCCTCTTTATCATATTCATGCAATGTAATACATGGATAGTATAAATAATCCTAGACACTTAAAATATAACATGAAGCAACTAGGTGATGCATGTGTATGGGGTTGTTGCCTAACATACTGAGGATGATTGCTATCTCCCTATAGCTTCTACTGGGGATTTGGCAATGATGACCAAATTGGATGTGCGATCCAACTCTTTGAGGATGTTGACGCTGGAGTTATCATCAAAGCCCTGAATCCTTGATACAGACTTGATTCCCAAGAAGTGCCTCTTATGTGTAAGAAACTGTGGGGATAAAGCTTTGTCTATTTGAGGATGTGTATAACATATTCCGACATCAATCCTCCTTGATGACGTTTCCCTCTCCTAGTCTGTATCACAAGAGTACATCAATGTTTTGTTGGTTTTACTGCCAACAACAAATGTTGTCAAGGCTGTCCGACCTTCGTTGACGTGTGAACCAACAGTTTACCATGCGTTGTAACCCCCGCCGGGGATACATTTTATCCTCTATTGATGTGTATATCAACGGATGAACTCCCTGCTGGGGATAAATGCCAAGGCTGCTTGGACTCTGTTGATGTGTGTATCAATTGATAAAATCATCGGATGATTTCTGATGCGATGTTGGGTTTACTTGCCAATGGCTGAACTGATGTTAAGGTTGCTTGACCTTCATTGATACGTACATCAATGGATAACAATGCGTTGTGATCCCTTTCGGTGTTGTTGTAGTATCGTTAATGTGTGTGTCAACAGAACACAAGTTGTAACCCCCGCTGGGGATACATTGGATCATCGTTGAGGTGTGTGTCAACGGCTAAAATCATCGGACGGCTTCCGACGTTCCGTTGGATTTACTTGCCAACGGTTGTAGTGATGTCAAGGCTGCTTGACCTTCGTTGATATGTATGTCAACCGATGATATGTGTTGTAACCCCCGCCGGGGTTATGTGCTTCGACATATGTACCGCGTTGTGACCCCGCCGGGGTTGTGTAGCAAGGTAGGATGACGATCCTAAATGAGAGGAATTGGACCTGCGTGAGGTATTACTGAGGGTGACTTGTATTGTCTGATATCATCGGCATAGTATACCCTGTGGTTGGACGAATACCAATGAATGATGTGAAGACCCACGGTTCAACCAGGATTGTAAGCTATTCTGCTCAATCGCGTAGCGTTTTTATTCCTGATTTGGCACCTTTTTCTGCTATTTTTATCCTATTTGAGGACATTTGAGCACAAGGTAATAAGGCAAAGTACTCCTAGCATTGAGGTTAACCATATGCGTTGATGATTTTACACATAGTATGTATATGACTGTGGGCAGGTGTGCTACTGAATGGCCACCTAGTCATGCCTATGTGCATGTGGATAGTCCTATTTATAGAGGAAACTATGACAAAATTTTCCTAAAATGTAGGCATTGTGTTAGTCATGCATTTTTAACTCTACTATGGATGTATGTTAAAATAAGGCATGCATGAATGTAGTCATTAAATACATTTTGAAAAGCTCCAGGTTAGAAGATACCACACCCTTTCTGAGGTGATTTGTAGACTTGTTGTCCTGATATTATGGATCCGAATCAGCCGAGTAGTTCCCGTAGGACCACTTCTGGTGTACGGAGGAGGGCTTCTGAAGTTCGTCGACCCGGCTCTATTAGACAGCCTCATCGGTTGGTGGAGGCGGTGATACGTCTAGTCCGGGTTGATGTGCCAGACGTCGAGGATGAAGAGGAGGATGTTCTAGTTGCGGACCCCGCTCCTGCTGCGCATGTTCCCCGTAGGGAGCTCCCGAGTATCCAGGTAGCAAACCCAGAGCTTCTGGGTGACTTGAGTCGACATCCCTCGATGTATTTGCATGCTAACGAGGTATGACGTTAGAACTTGATATTCCTTCTTTCCTATTTGTGAGGAGTAAAAGGATTTAATGTTGATCTGCATTTCATATAGGTTCCTGAATTTACACAGCCTCGAGGGAACTGGTTTAGTATACACTCCATGTACCAGGCGCTTCATCCTGACTATAGAGCAATTGTGCATGACTGGGGTTTTGGAGCATTCTTTTCCATCCTCCCCCGTCGCTGTCCCTAGGGTTACCTCAGGGCATTGTCTGAGCTGTGGTTTCACCAGACTTAGTCACTCCATTTGCTGGACTGTGAGGTGATGATGACGCCGATTGATTGGCGATTTATCACTGGTATGGATTTCGAAGGGGCGCCAGTGTCTTGCACGACGGATATTACCCCGACTATCGTCAGATCCTTGTTAGGAGTTCCGACAAAGGCACTCAAAGACCGGACTGTTCGCGCAGGTCCTTTGAGCGTAGATGCTATGAGTGGGCTATTAAGCGAGCCCATACCAGTTGATGTCAGAGTCAGGGATCGCATTCTTCGGCGATTGTTCCTGATGATCATTAGGGGCTGCTTCATAGCAGATAACTCCTCTACGGTGTCGTTCGCTTTGATTAGCTCCACTCGTCATGTGGACCGTATTGGAGAGTATGATTGGGGTTCGTACACCTTTGCCTATTTCCTCAGGGGCATGTGTATGCGCTCACAGGGCTTGACCGAGGCTTGGTTAGGATATTACCCATTTCTGCTGGTAAGTATTTCTCTTGTTATTTACCATGTCTAGGTTAAGAGTGTTAACTGACAGTAGATGTTTGCCTTTGTGTTGGCAGTTTTGGGCCTATGAGAGGCTCCCATGTTTGCATTCGGTGAGCATGCTAGGATTGGATACCTACCCACGAGGACGACGATGGCATCATTCCATACTGGCAGAGGTCCTTGTAGCTGAGGGTTTCACTCACTGCCGTTTATAGCTAGAGTTGTTGACAACTGACATTATCACATGGATTCCCTATTCTGGGGAGCATTTGGCCATCGGATATGAGGATGGATACCTGACTGGTGTCGAGTATGTGATTTCCACCCGGAGAGTTCTTCTCTTCACGGATGGAGGATGAGAGCTTTATCTAGGAGAGCGTGCTATTAGGAACACCATAGGGGAGATCCGTATACTGATCTTGCCTCCTGCCAAACGTTATTAGCCTGTATCGCAGTCACCCGTCATTGATATCCCATTGTTGGGTGTTGACAGTTTTGCATTATCAGAGGGTCCTTGCACTCAGGATGTATTCCAGTGCTGGTGGATCCCTAGTTCTATTGGAGCCCAGACCCGCACCACTCAGTTCATGGGGGATATGGTTCCAGGATCTGTGATGATGACGGATTGGTTAGCCTGTGTCCGAGATCCGACTTATGTGACACAGATTGACAGTTTGACCCGGCAGTTGGGCCAGGCACATATTTTTATCCGGCATTAGGACCCAATATTTTTATCTGGCCCCTTGGGTGACCCATTTGGTTTTGCCGGTGCAGATCTTCCTTTGTATCGGCCTGATATCCTTGTTGATAGAGATCCAGTGACTCAGGAGGAGTTATATCAGGTGGACAGGATTGATGATGTGGACATCGACACCATTGTCTTCTTCTGATGTGTATTCTCGTTATATCTTTTGATAGGCCTTTGTTAGCTAGTGGGTGGCTGTGCCCCATTCTTGCTATATCTTTTGATAGGCCTCTGTTAGTAGTAGGGTGTCTGTGGCTCATTTCCCTGTATTTGTAGCTGTACAGAGATGATGTATTAGATGATGATATACTTAGGAATGTATGCACAGTTTTCTATTCCCTATATCATATCGCTATCTATTATCTGTAATGCATGTATCATGTTATGCATATGTATTTTGTCTAGAGATATTCCGCATTGACCCCTGGATGGTCTTATGACACGGCCCGTGCAGATGTCTTCTTCAACAGTTAGCCGTATTGATCATACCCCACCATTATGGGTAGTATCTGGTATGCGATCGTGGATGATAGCATGTCACCATCAGACAGGGTGATCGTAGATCATTTATTACAACATACTATTACCCTATTGATGTTTCAGGTTCCCACAGGATTCGTGGATAACATGCTGGAGTACTGGGTATCGGAGAGGTAGGTTTTTCGATTTGGGACCCAGGAGTTGACTCCCACTCTAGAGGAGTATGCACAGTTGACGATGCTGCCACTGGACAGACCTTGCGTGCATATGGCTCTGGGGGACATGAGTCGATGTTTCATGACCCTCACTGGACTGAGGCGTAGAGTGGTGTAGGATGAGCTTACATCTGGCCACGTTATATCCTAGCGTTTTCTGTTTGACAGATTTGGCTTTAAGGATAATAGACGACATTCCGGGGATTTCACCACACCGGAAGATCATTGGCGTATGGCCAGGGTAGATGTACTGCTATTGTGTGTACTGTCATATGTCTACATGCCACTGTATATGGATGAGTTGGATTTAGGGGTTATCATGGCAGTGAGAGCTCTCAGGGAGGGTTGTACCATTATTCCTATGATTATAGCCGAGACATTGAGGTTAGCTACATACTACTGTACTTATCCAACAGGAGTATTTAATGGCAGTTTGGTCATGCTATACGTGTGGTTTATGTCACATCTGAGAACGATTGGCACTTTCAGACGACATGGGTATTGCTTCACCCATGATATAGCTATGTCATACTCATTTTAGCCTGCGGAGTGTACAGATGCTGCATCTTGGTCCGCTTTCTTAGCTGATATTATAGACCCGTTTCGTATATTGCCATGCTCCGGGCTCAGCTTAGCTTATAGCTTTGTTACTCATGCTCCGGGCATGGATTACATCCCTCTGGCTGGTTTGTGGGGCATGATTACTTACCATCCACTGGCCGTGATGTCGCAGTTTGACCAGTTTTAAGATTTTCATCCTTTCGAGGGAGTGCTGGGCCAGCGTTTAGCTTCTCGCTATCTTTCAGCAGAGGACAGATCCTGTGTGTATACATATTGGGATCAGCGCGAGATAGCCGCTTTCTCCATTAGTCATCCGGGTTATTCTGCAGAGTATTCAGCATGGATGGAGATAAAGACTACGTCGATTGTGGTTGTATCCACATTACCGAGTATTGATTTAGATGGTGGAGAGCCCATGGAGGACATTGATTCTCACATCGAGGAGGAGTCAGGTGCTGGGTTGCCAGCATCTTCTTTAGATTTTCCCAGTACTATCACTGTTGTGATTCAGCATTCAGCGCAGTACCTTGAGCAGAGTCTTCATCTGATGACCTTTGTGAGAGATTAGGCTAGATACCTGATATTAATTGCCCTTGATGGGAGAGACGCAGCTCTGTTAGAGAGAGATGAGGCATTGGCTCTTAGAGATACCACTGTTATTGAGCGGGATGAGGCCAGATCAGCTAGAGATGCAGTGATAGTTGAGCGGGATAGTGCCATATTTGACCGGGATGTAGCCGTCATAGACAGTACTGCAGTGAGGTCCCTTACCACTGACATGATCGCAGAGATGAGCACATACATTGATGAGCACATGGTCACCATGCAGATGGCTGCAGATCTGTTGGGTCGTGCGGATATCCTCATACAGGAGACCACATCTTTACTTTATTCTTCTGAGAGAGATGCCATGTTGGACTTGTTAGCTCGCATATACACCAATTTGTAGATGGGCTTGTACTTTCCTGCACAGACTAGCTTAGCCATTTTGTCATGTACAGTTTACATTATGTATATCAAACAGCATTATATAGCAAGGAAATATATTTTTGATCACTTCCCATTTAGATATGCTCTAATACTTGCTTGATATTTGCCTGCTGCTTTAGGGCTTGCGATCTTGATGTATTCTGAATTCCTCCTTGCTGGATGGACATTGAGTTGTCTCTGGATAGCTCAGAATAGATCATGGATCTGTGTGTATCCCTACCATTTTTTGGTGTCTTGGGACTGGTTTCTGTATGGAAATATGGAGAGGAGGGTGGCTTTCCTCTCTGAGATTGACCGCACCACATATGGTCACCAGTACCCCTATTTAGGAGGAGCCTAGTTAATTCCATCTCTTATGGATTGGTGTTGCTCTTCAAGGTACAACCGCAGCTTAGATGGTCGCTGAATCTCCTATTCACGAGGAGAGGTTGGGTAATTCCATCCCTTTGGTTTGAAGCCAATGAAATGTTGTGAATTGAAGTTTGATCCCAGTACTGTTGACAAGTATTTGTGTTTTGGTAGGGGGTTAGACCGAACCATAAATGGCTGCCTAACGTACTCCTATTGAAGAGGAGATCAGGTCTACGTAGTTCAAACCTGGTGTAAGAGGTTCAACGCTGTTTATGATAGAAATGGTGTAGAAGCTTTATTGATGAAGAAGGTTGTAGAGGTGTTTTTGTGATTTTTGTTTTTTGTAGAAAAGGGTAGAAATGTTTTTGTTGTTTTTTATTTATTGCGACCGGGCCATATAGAATATGGTTGCCTACGTACTCCCGTGTATCAAGGAGATCAGGTCGACGTAGTTCACCCCTCAGGGTGAGTTAAAAAGCGTGATCCCATGTGCAGGATAAACTGTGGGGCAGAAAGATTAATCCCATGCACAGGTTAAACTGTGGGGTAGAAAGTTTAATCCCATATGCAAGATAGACTGCAGGGAGAAGTTTGATCCTAAGTTGAGGACAAACTGCAGGTACGAGAAGTTTGATCCCATGTATGGGTAGCCAAACTACAAACGTGAGAGGTTCAATTCGTAGTGGGATGACCTAAGTTGTATGAGCGCAGTGAAGCCAGGCTACTGGCTTAAAGAGTATGTTTCCTTGAGGGGAAAAGTGTGGAAAAGAGTTGTATGTGGTAAATGGTTAAAGAACCGGAATGACTGGTGATCTGATGATCCAACATCAGGATGTTTGCTTGTTGGTAACTTCAGACGTAGTACCATTTCACGGTGTCCGAGTTGATGAGTTGTGGAAATTCATCATCGTCCATTTCCTGCAATCTGAGAGTGCCTCCTGTCAATACTTCCTTGACAACAAATGCGCCTTCCCAGTTAGGAGCGAATTTTCCCTTAGACTGATCTTGGTTGTCAATGATCTTCTTTAAAACCAAGTCATGTTGTTTAAACTGCTGTAGTCGGACTTTTCTGTTGTAGGATTTGGCGATCCTTTGTTGATATAATTGACCATGGAAGATAGCCGCGGTTCGCCTTTCATCTATTAAAGACAATTGGTGATACCTATCTTGTACCCATTGATCTTTATCCAGCTGAGCGTCCATCAACACTCTGAGGGATTCCATTTCTACTTCTATGGGGAGTACTGCTTCCATCCCATAGGTTAATGCGTAGGGGGTTGCCCGAATTGAAGTGCACATTGATGTTCTGTAGGCTAACAGAGTAAGAGGGAATAGGTCAGGCCATCCTTTGTGATTGGCGGACATCTTTTGCATAATCTTCTTAATATTTTTGTTAGCTGCTTCAACAACACCATTCATCTTTGGACGGTAGATGACGGAGTTAAGGTGTTTGATGTGGAATTTATTGCACAGTTCCTCCATCATTTTGTTGTTGAGGTTCTTAGCATTGTCCGATACAATTACCTCTGGTTGTCCGTATCGACAAATGACATTGCTTCTGATGAAAGCAATGATGACTTCTTTGGTAACCCTGGGGAAGGAGGCTGGTTCTACCCACACGGTAAAGTAGTCGATCATGGTGAAGATGAATCGATGTCCATTACTGTCTTTGGGCTCGATGGGCCCGATCACGTCCATTTCCCACATTGAGAAGGGCCAAGGTGAACTCATATTGTGGAGCTCCCGTGGAGGGGCGTGGATAGTATTCCCATGAATTTGGCATTGATAACATCTCTTGATGTGGTCATAGCAATCAACCTTAACAGAGAGCCAATAATGTCCTGTCCTGAGGATCTTCTTGACAAGGAGGGGGCCACTCATGTGTGGGCCACATACTCCACCATGGATCTCATCCATGAGTCTCTGAGCTTGGTCTTTATCTAAACATTTTAGAAGACCTAGTCTTGCATCTTTCTTGTAGAGTGCATCTCCGCTCATGTAGAATTTCATAGCAAGTCGATGAATCCACCTTTGTTCAGTCAGGCACGCCTCAGTGGGTGTAGATCCATCTCGTAGGTACTCCTTGATATGCTGATACCAAGGTTGTTGGATGGGAGGTAGCTCATCCGATACTTCTCCAACATAGTTCCCATAGGCTGGTGCCTTTTGTAGGGTTAATGTGACGCTTGGCATGTGTTCCTTGTCAGGTATGTGCATCAAGGAGGCCAAAGTTGCTAATGCGTCCGCAAAGTAATTCCTATTACAAGGAATGTGTATAAAGGAGATTTCTTCGAACTTCGAAGACATCTGTGCAACTTACCGATGGTAGGGCAACAATCGCAGCTCTTTGCTTTGATAGATTCCTGTGGATTGTTTGATTACCAACTCTGAATCCCCAAAGACAGTTAACCGTCTGATTCCCATTGAACGGGCAAGTTTTAGTCCCATGATACAGCCTTCATACTCAGCTGTGTTGTTGGTGCTGATAAACTGTAATTTGACGGCGACGGGATATTTGCTCCCCCGTACCAGATACTAGAAATGCTCCAGCTCCAGAACCTTCCGTATTAACAGCTCCATCAAAATACATGTTCTATATTGGACGTGCATCGTATTGATGTTGTTGCTGAATTGCCATTACCCCTTCATCGGGGAAGTATGTTTCCAAGGGTTTGAAATCGCCTGAAGGTTCGGTGGCCAGTTGATCCGCAATTCCTTGACCTTTAATGGACTTTTGAGTCACGTAGAGAATGTCGAATTGTTATAGGATCAACTTCTATCTGGACAACCGACAATTCAGTATGGGTTTACTGAACACATACCTGAGAGGATCCACACGGGATATGAGATGGGTTGTGTGCACACAGAGGTAATGTTGTAATCTCATGGCAGCCCATGCTAAAGAACAGCAAGTCCTCTCAATCAGAGTGTACTTGTGTTCACTGCTGCTGAATCTTTTGCTGAGGTAATAGATAGCTCGCTCTCGGCCTCTATCGTCTTTCTGACCCAGCATTCAGCCCATGGCGTTGTCACTGATGGACAGGTACATGAACATGGGAACATCATCCTTGGGTGGTACCAAGATAGGAGCTTTGACTAGCTACTCTTTGATGGTAAGGAAGGCCTTCTGGCACTCATCATTCCATTTTATGGAGGAGTTCTTTCTTAACAGCTTGAAGATAGGTTCACAGGTTGCTGCGAGTTGAGAAATGAATCGGCCAATGAAGTTGACTCTTCCTAAAAATCCCCGTATTTCCTTCTCTTTTTGAGGAATGGGCATTTTCGTGATGGCCTGGATTTTGGTAGGATCCAGCTCAATTCCTTTGTGGTTGACTAGGAATCCTAGCAACTTGCCTGATTTAACGCCAAAGGCACACTTGGCTGGATTCAACTTTAAGTTGTACTTGCGCAACCTATTGAATAGCTTTTTGAGATGGTCTAAGTGGTCATCCTCCTTTCGGGACTTGACAATGATGTCATCCACGTAGATCTCAATCTCTTTGTGCATTAAGTCGTGGAAGAGAGCCATCATAGCTCTCTGATAGGTAGCTCCTGCATTGATGAGGCCGAATGACAATCGTCTGTAGCAAAAGGTTCCCCAAGGCGTGATGAAAGCAGTTTTCTCACGATCTTCCTCAGTAACCATGATCTGATGGTACCCCGCAAAGCAATCAGCAAAGGAGTACATGCCGTATTGCGCAGTATTATCAATTAGAATGTGGATAAAGGGCACGGGAAAGCTGTCTTTAAGGCAAGCTTTATTCAAATCCCAGTAATCCACGCAAACTCGCACCTTTCCTCTAGGCTTAGGCATGGGAACAATGTTAGATATCCATTCATGATATGTGGACACCATGATAATGCCAGCTTGAAATTGTTTCACAATTTCTTCTTTTACCTTTAAACTCCACTCAGGTTTCAATCGCCTGAGCTTCTGCTTGACTGGCTTGAATCCCGCTTTAATGGGAAGGCGATGAAGAACAATGTCAGTGGACAACCCCACCATGTCTTCATGAGACCATGCAAACACATCCTGGAATTGGGTTAGTAGCGTAACCATGTCATTTCGTTGGTTTGGGGTAAGGTCTGAACCAATCTGGATTAACTTAGGGTTTTCTAAGGTTCCAAGATTGAAGGAGGTGGTTTGATCAAGGTTGGGTTTAGGCTTGTCTTCGACCCATTCTTTGATCTCCAAAGGCACCTCAATGTCCTTTTTTATTTCTAGCAAGTCTGCGTTCAACTTTTCATCAAAGTTACAATACTTATGGAGAAGAGGCAACTTATCAGCAAGTACATGCACCTCAAAGTTCAGAGTCCTAAAATAAAATATGCTTTCACTTAATATATATGAAACTGTTTAATCATACATAATGTTAGCATATACGGACAAAACAACTACTAATACTGTACAAAAAAGTAAGCAGTTATTATATATATAGAAAATCAATTAAACGCTCTAGACGTAAGTCTAGGCTCATCGAACAGAGTTCGACACACAGTTCATATATATATATATACACGAAAGCAAGTAAACACTCCAGACCGAAGTCTAGGCTCAATCGAGGCATAACTCGTTGATGTTAGTCCATATATAATATATATATATATATATATATATATATATATATATATATATATATATATATATATATAAACTGAAATAAAATCACGGACTGAAGTCCGGGCAAACACACACAACACGACTCTCAATGTGAAGAACAGTGTGTGCAAAGATGAAGAGAAAGGCTTTAAAGCGTGTAAGAAGGCATACAGTGGGTTGCCAAAGAAGACTTCCATATATTTAAAATAGATGAACACTGGCTTCTGCCGGTACAAAAGTATCTATATATGAGCTCACAAGTGTTTAAAATGAGAAAGCACTCAGTTTATGGTGAGTACAGAGCAAATTGGGCAGGGGTTCCTCGCCGGTTTTTCTTGAAAAATGGCCACCCCAAGCCCTCTATTTATAGAGGGTGGAGCCGCAAGTGCGGCTGGGCCGCAGGTGTACCAGAGGCTGCCCGGGGTGCCCCGGGCTTTGCGGGTCCTACAGTCTCGAAGTATGTGCACATAGGCAACGTGATGTCCGCACGAACTTTCAAAATTGCAATTCGGCCATCCGATTGAGGTTTATAGGACCTATTTCGGACCTCCGTTGTTGAGAGTTACGCAATGACATGGGATTAGAGGTTGTACGAAGTCATGAAGATGGGACGATGCCCTACGGTCTTCAGCTTTAAATTCTATCCGTTATCCTGCGTAATAGTTACTTGGGATTGGTTTTCCTTGGCTCTTGCGGGACAATGTTGTGTAGAAATGTATGTCTAAAATGTTGAGACGGCGTGATGTGGCGTCAAGTTGGCAAGATGACGACTTTGCCCCTCACCGGGGTTATCTCCGATTTGGGCTGATAAAGCAGACGTTGCTCAGGGTTATCGCTGAGATTGGACTGCTGCAAATGTTGAAGGTCCTCAGTATCATCTCTGAGGTGTGCCTGTCTTGTACTGAGTGCCTCGGTGTGAGTGCCGAGGTTAAAGCTGATTGCATTTAAAACAAGCATTTCCGGGGTTATCTCCGGAACTGCCACTGCCTTCCTTGGGGCTATCTCCAAGGTTGGAATCTACTATTCCCAGTGTTGGGACTGAGACAGAACATCTCGGGGTAGCTCCTGGATGAAATCAGTCTTCTCCGGTTTGTGTTCCGATAATGGATCGGCATGCCTCGGGGTTATCTCTGAGGTTGGAATTGTTACTCCCGGTGTGTGTTTCGGGGTTGAGTTGTTACCCCCAGTGGTATCCGGGGTTGATCTGTTCCTCCCGGTGGTATCCAGAATGGATATGAACCGTCTTCCAGGGTTTCCTCTTGAAAGACGAATCTGTGCTCCTGTGATATCAGTAACAGATAGGCAGAAAATTTCGAGTATCTACAATTCCATAAAGTTTCCAACAAAAATATTTACTGTACTTAATAAATATTTTACTCGCATTATACTAACATTTATATTTTCATGCAATATATTACATTCTCACTTTATTAAATCAATTATACTTGTATTAATTCACTATTTTAATTAAGTCAATTATTCACACTATTTATGAAACTTAACTCATAATAATTTTCATTGCCCACAAGGCATAACAATTAAAATTATATTATCTCATAACATAATTTCAACTTAATTAAATTAACTAATATTATTTAATTTCTTTAATAGTTTAATTAACTATTAAATCTCACATTCTCCAACATATGAATATATAATTCTCTTTTCACCAAATCACATAATTCAAAATATATACACCTCATAATAAAAATTTTAATTATTAAATTCTTATTTTAATAACTTATGAAAATTCGGGTTGTCACATCCTTCCCTTCTTATAAGGATTTCTTCCTCGGAATCAAAGAAACCTCCCTTACTCGATTTTCACCAAATCTCTTTTCAAAATTTATCGTTGAATATCTTCAACATATTACTTTAATATAGGTTTTATATTTCCTACTACATTTATTTCTTCAACAAATTCTATGTTTTATTTCATAACTTTCACTTGAACTCAATTATATTTTGACTATTATATATTCTTAACCCATTCATTTCCTTTTCTAAGGATCGTTATCATAAACACTCGGGATATTACAAGAAGAATCAACAACAAGGGTAAAAGGAACAATAGATGAATAAAAACTAAAATGTTCTTACATGTCGAGCAAGGATCTAACAAAATTGCTTCGCATCGTCTCCTTCGGGGGATGATTGGACCAGTTAGGGTTCGAATCGTTAAGCGATGACGTTGTCTGGCAGGTTACGAAACAGCGGATGGTAGCCGCCACAGAGGATAGATGGCAAAAATGAGAGGGCGGAGGCGGAGGGATCCGAGTCACCATTTTGGGGTTCTCTCTGCAAAACCCTAGTAAGAATGAGGGCAAGAATGAGAAGAGGGTGTGGTTCCTTCGTATGGAAAAGTAGAACTATACGTCGATAATGACATATCAGGTTTTTACCATTTTATTAAAAATTATTACTCCCTAAAAATTAGCTCCGTGTTTTTGACATAGATAACATTTTTTTTTTAAAAAAACATTATCTATTTTAAATAAAAATTTGTCCTTATAAATAGATAACGTTTTTTCATATGTATCTACAACGTTTTGTTAAAAAATATTGTGAAAAAAAATATCACAACGTTTTTTTTATAAAAACGTTGTTGTTTAAGTGTTGTTTATTTACTGTTTTGTACTAGTGGTCTGACCTCCTTTGACCAGCCACTAAGCTCAACCGGTTTGATGTTTTAGTGATCTAAAAGCTTAAACATATAGTCCATATAGCATACTATAATACCAATACAATAACATGACTAAATCATCAAACCACTGCCAGATCCGAGCCGTTAAACTTCTTATTAGACCAATTTGGGCAGCTCAGATCTGGGCAAGTTCTGGGCTGCCCAGATTTGGCTTGGTCATGGTTGGTCAACCGACTTTGACCATCAATATCTTACAATCTAAACCAGATCTGACCTTGATTCGAGTTCCAGATCAAAGACCACATGACATACTACAAGTATAAACTTTCAAAACACAAAAACTATACACAAACAAAGATCTATATGGTTTGACATTTGGTTGTCAGACCATATTTTCCAGTTTTTCCAGATTTTGAAAAACATCAAATTCGAGCATCTAGATGTTATGGATCTGACATGTACCAACCCAGATCAACTATATATACTACAAACAACCTATTATAACACAAAATCATAACTTCTAACACATCAAGCAAGATCAAATTTTAGGTTAAGGTTTTATATACCTCACTTTGATTAATTTTGATTCTTGGCTTCTAATTTGTTAGTGGAGGTAGTGGGGCTTATTTTTTGGGACTGATATACTTAAGAAATTCCTGGGTTAGAGAGAGGGAGGGACTTGGTTGTTTGCAAGTGCACAAATGAGACTTAAAAGAGAACATTTATCTCTCTAATTCTCTCTCTCTCTCTCTCTATATATATATATATATATATGTTGGATACATTACAATGGCTGATGATATAAGACTGATTTGTGTAGATTTCAGTCACATAGAAAGTCAAGAGTGGTTGAGCAACTAAAGTTTTGGCAAATTCTACAAGTTAGCTTCAATTATGTAACAAGGGCATTTAAGTCATTTTGCTAGCAAATTTAATGGCTTTCTAGACATTTGGCTAACCCTTAGGGTTTAACCCTAAAGTTTTATGGAAATTAATTTTTTTTCTAGAATTTCTAATTAGGGTTTAAAATGAAAAAGTTAGTTTCTATAAATGAAAATTAGGGTTCCCTAATTAGATTAGGTTTCCTAATCACATATAACTTGGAAATTAGATTAAAGATTTATTAATTAGCATTAAGATTGTTAAATTGGCGATTAGGGTTACAATTAACAAATAAGGGTTTCTAATTTCGAAGCTAGGGTTCCTAATTTAGAAATTAGGGTTTTCCTAATTATTATAAAAATGTATAATACCTGTCATTAAACACATTATCACAGTATCACGACTACATAATGACTTAAAAAATTCTTAAAGTCATAATTGACTTTCGAATTAGGGTATATCAAAATAATACTAGGGTTTTGTAATACTGTACCATAATTAACCAACCATTATCAGTCTATGTGACACCCAAATTCGGGTTACCTGACCCCCGAGTTTGGTGTTCACGATCCACAATATAATACCATCTAACTCACCATTCATATAGAAATAGTAATACATATCACATTAACATATGTTGTTAATACATTAGTCCCAGGTTCTCTAACCTTAACCTTACAAACATACCCTTTATATATACAAAAAGGGTTTACAAAATAACATAATAAATATGCTAATCATAACTAATTTATCACGATACCTTTTCCTTTATTCTTCATTGCACATTCTACCACTTCGTTCCTAGCTGAAAAGTTTTATATATAGCAAGGGTGAGCAACATATTTTCCCCGCAAGTTAGGACATACAATAAATGTATAAGAATAAAAATAACAGACTATCTAATTTGATAGAATAATACCAAAGTTCGGGAAACTTTGAAATAGCTGAACAAATCTCTAATTACTAACAAGTCTTCTCACAATCACAGTAATTTGAAAATGAAAAAGTACAACGCTTTCAAAGTTTCTACGATATTCTATTGAATAATCAAGAATCAATTTTACGCAATAACAAAGTGGAATGTTTTCTAGATTTATGCTGAGCGATCCGTTGGATCTTGAACTTCTCTTCTCGAGTAACTATCAAAGATTTTGACTTTGATATACCCAGGTGTATCAGATAACCATAAAGATTAAATTATACCCCTCTGCAAGTACTTATAGCGGCCAATTCCTTGTACCCTATAATATGCATAATACTTAATCGCGCGCAAGACCGAATATACGACCAATAAAATATTTCCCTTTATATAAAAGGTTGTTCTTCTCAGTCTCAGAATCAAGATTTGATTTAACAACGAAATACTATGATTTTAATTCCTATTTACTTATCGATCTATCTGAAATAATTGGCATCGATCTGTCAATAACAATTGAATTCTCTTCTCGAATCTATCAAGTTCTAACAAATGTTCGTCTAACCAGAATAATTAGCTAAGACATTTCTCAACATAATTTGATAATAAACAGGAATTATCTGTACTGTCAATATTAGTTTCTACGGATATGAATATCCAACAACAGTTATTCTACGAATGTATATTTTTCGAATCAGTAATTCAATAAGAATTATTAAACATGCACTAACAGCGAATAATCAACAATAAATTCTTGGACGTGGTTTAACTAACAATAATTAACCACTATAATAATTGAATGAATATAACTCAAGGTTGAGTTAGGAAACTTGCCTCTTTCGCTGATTACAGCTACACAAAATACTTATCTGCGTTCGTAAGACCTATAATCAACAATATCGGTCTCACAATTAGCACAATAATTCACAACACATAATACTATAATTTACAGTCAGTCTATCTCCTAGACTCATTACCACATAGCCACATTAGTGTTCATAACCTATATAAACACTTATCAAGTCTAACTAGTTCGGTTTGGTTGGACTTTAGTCTATTCTCGGTGTTTTGGTCACCCTATCCGATAACTAACACAGTTATTAGCAATTAAACTTGGTCTCTAAGCTTCAATATTATTTTAGATAAGTCAAATATCGTTTATAATATTTTTTGGAAGCTTTTAATAATATTTAAACAATTATTATAATTTATAATAATTTTTCAAACATCGGAATCATTTTTAAATAATTTAATTATCAAACAATCTTATTATCATTAATATTTAATAATATAAAAATATTAATAACATACTTGTCAAAATATTAAAGTTATTATTAATAACATAAAATATTTTTAAATTATCAATATTCTACTTAAATGATAATTAAAATTAATTTTAAATCATCATCATTAATATTTAAATATTAATGAAATTATCATTCAAATATTAAAAGTCATTAATTATAACTTAAAATATTTTAAAATTATTTTTCTCATTTTTAAATGATTTTTAAATCAATAAAACGATTTTTAATTCATTTATTTAATATAATAATTAAATAAATCTAATATCATTAATATTAATTTATTAATGATTATTCTCCAAAAATATTGAAAATTATATTTTGTAATTCAAAATATTTTCTAACACTTTATTCTCATTTAAAATAATTTTTAAATCAATAAAATCATTTTTAACTTATTTGTTTAATAAAATAATTAAATAAATCTAATATCATTAATATTAAATTATTAATGAAAATTCTCTAAAAATATTAAAAGTTACATTTTATAACTTAAAATATTTTTAAATACATTATTCTTATTTAAAATGATTTTTCATAATATTAAATTATTTTTTTCTAATTTATTTATTATACTAATATAATAAATTAAATATCATTAATATTCAAATAATTATAAATATTAATGAAAAATACCCCAAATAGTCAGAAATTATTTTTCATAATTTAAAATAATTTTTAAAATCATTTTTGGTAATTTTTATAATTTATTTCTATTTTTAAATAATTTTTGGAAATTTGGAGAAATAAAATTAAATAAACTGTCGTTATAGACCTTTAACGACGCTTTCTGTCCTCTTAGGTGTTCTTGAGCTCAAGAACACTGTCAGACCCGAGTTCAAGGGTCCTAGTTTGATCAGCTATAAATCACAATCTGATCATGATCTGGGCTATCTCAAGCATTGATAGTTGTAGTCAGTATGTAGTACTACAATTATCAATAACTATTTAGGTCATACATCAACACAACAAAAAGATCTGGACTAGCAAAACCTACTGTCAGAGCATTCATGGATTTTTTCAGAAACCGAGGTGGTCGACCAGTCACTTTCAAGGTCCATTTAATCTAGGTTCCAGTCATGATTCAAGTGATATAATGGTTCAAATATGGAGTCTTTATGTCAAGGAACAATTACATAACTTTATCTCAGTCCAACAACTTCACATGCGCCATATTTATCCCGGTCAAAGGATGTCAGAAAGTGTGTTCATCCTTTTCTGGGTTTTTTCCAGAAACGTGATCCGTGCTCAATTGGCCTACTTTGACCATTAATTACACTCGATCTAAACTCTATTTGTGGAAAGTAAAACCATGGATCTAAAGTGCATACAACAGGCTACAAGTTGGATACAACAACAACAACAAACAATAAAAATCCTGACAGATGTCAAGCCAACAAACCGTTGTCAGGCGCTGAAAACTATTTCTGGGGTACCCAGATTTATACTTGGTCATGGTCGGTCAACCGACTTTGACCGATTATAACTTGAAATCTAGACATTAAACAACCGTGATTTCACTTTTAGATCAAAGACAACATGACAGAGTATAGATTAAAGCTTTAAAACAACAAAAATTATAAACGAACAAGAATCTATGGCTCCTGACATTAGCTTGTCAGACCACAAAATCTGTTCTTGGACAGTTTTGGAAAAACTAAATTTTAAAGCACTTTGATGCTATGGATCCATGATGGATCAACATATAACATCTAAAACATCCAATAACACAAGATTAAACACCCACACAAATTTTTTTTAAGCAAGTAAGATCAAAATAGGTTTTAGGTTTATACCTTCTTGCTTCAAATCTTTGATTCTTACTCTCCTTAACT
Organism: Panax notoginseng; assembly: GCA_016801055.1. Taxonomy (NCBI): domain Eukaryota; kingdom Viridiplantae; phylum Streptophyta; class Magnoliopsida; order Apiales; family Araliaceae; genus Panax; species Panax notoginseng. Next base: position 81,125,673 of record CM029014.1, read on the forward strand.
GATCTAGATGTTTAAGAGATGTGTTTTGTGGCTGAGAAACTTTAAAATTTCGGAGGTCTTGTGTGAGAGAGAGTTGGTGAGAGCTAGGTTGAAAAATAAGTTAAGTTTAGTAACTTTCTCTCTCTAAAATCTATATATATTGCTTGAAGCAATGTAAAATATGATGTGTTGGCTGATTTTTATTGGATTTTTAGGTCACCAAGTCAATATAGTGGTTCACCAACTAAAGTTGTTGGAAAATTTCGCAAGTTACCAAATAAAGAAAGTAAAAAGGGCATTTTGGTCATTAGCGTTATAATTTTAATGGCATACATGACATTTGTCACACCCTTAGGGTTTAACTCTTAGGGTTTAACCCTAAGGTTCTAACCCTTAGGTTTTATAACATTAGCTTTCTCGAATTTTCTAATTAGGGTTTTTAAATTAAAAAAAATTAAGATTTTAAATCTATAATTAGGGTTTCCTAATTAAATTAGGTTTTCCTAATCATATTAACGTTTAATAAACACATTAAGCTTACCAATTAGGATTAGGGTTTCCTAGTTAGGGTTTCGGAATCCCAAATTTAGAATTAGGGTTTCCCGTCATACAATTAGGCTTTCTAACTGCGTGTTAGAGTTTCTAATCCTGAGATTAGAATTTCTAATCTCTTATTAGGTTTATTAATTTTAAACCTTATGCGATCAATCATTGATCAATATTTTTATATAGTACAAACACGTACTTATCAATACAATAATTTTAATTGTATTTTCTATCAAATCCATATCCAAAAATTAGGGTTAGGGTTTCTAGAGCTGTTAAGCACAACTCTACTCTAATTTCTCAGTCAGTACACAAATTGATTAATTCTCGAGGCTCGTATCACAGATACACAGTACAATATTAACAGTCAATATTAATATTAATAAATTTTTTTTTTCGTAAAATTCGGATTATTCGAAATCCTGGGTTATTACAATATACACATACAGTACATATTTATAGCACTGAAATAGAACTAATATTATATTATTATTCTCATTTCTTATTCAAAATCCAGATTTAGGATTTTGAATCTATATCCGACTTAACATTCATATACATGCTATTATTAATTAAGGTAAAATAATTAACTTAACTAATCTGAATTAATTCATATAATAAAATAGTTATTATTATAACTCTAATAATCATATCATATATTATTTAAATAATACAATAATCATATTTTTATGGAAAAAAAATAATAAAATTAATTTATTATAAGAATATAATTTATAATGATCAATAATTCCTTAAAAATTTTATTTGTAAATATTCGTGTAATAAATAAATATTTATTTATCACATATATACATACACTTCACCTTTCACATATTCCCACCTTTATTTTTTAAAAAAATTTAGACGCAAAATTTCTTATTTAATTATATCAAAAATATTGGGTTATTACAGAAATGACCATAACTTGGTCATTTTAAGTCGGAATGAGCTCATTTTTGGACATGAGCTACTTTATATCATATATTTTCATGTCCCAAAAGGCCGAAATTTATTTTAAAAATTAAATGGCGAAACTTCCCTTGGAAAGTTTTGGGCAGTTTGTTTTTCTCATTTTACAGTTTTTGCCTACTTTGCCAAAAACAGTCCATACGAAAATCTACAACTCCTTTTTCAGTTATTCCACTTGGGTTTGAAAGATAACTCATCATATTATTATCCCATAGTTTTTTAGAATTTTTGAAGGTCAGAAAAATTATGAAACTGCCCCTGGCAGTGACTGGACCAAAACAGTTTATTTCTTTCTTCAAAAATCAGGAGTATTTTTGCTAAAACAGTCACTAAGACTTGTAAACTCAACATTTTTGAGTGTTACTACTTGGGTAAACTAGATAACTTATAAATCTAACACCCCTCTTTGACGGATCGTAAAAAGATGGTGTAGATCAAAAATGGTGGACATCCAAAGTACATAAAAGTTATGGTTTTCTAAACAAGAAAAATTACTTTTCTTTTCTTTTGATTTCCAAACAAATCAACACCCAAAATGGGTAGATCTAAACATAAAACACCCATTAACAAGTAGATACAAAGTTTTTAAGTTTAGAAACATAGATCCAAGTTTTGATTTAGAATAATCCAACGAAAATATATAAATTAGTTTAGGATTATACCTTTTGATATCTTCTCTTCTTTCCTTCCATGGTCACTCTTCTTTCTCCTCTTCTCTCTCTCATGGGGCTACTGCCCCTTCTCTCCTTCTCCCTCCATGGCTACCGCCCTCTCCCCTCTTTTTCTTTCTCTTTAGTTTCTTTGTTAGAAGAAAGTGAAATAATAGATGAAAGAGAGAAGGGTTTTTAATGTGTTGTAAAATATAGTATAGATATAAGGTATATATCCATACACATCCCCCTTTTCTCTTCCTCCACTAACCAGTCATGCAGCCTTCCATTCTCTCTCTCTCTCTCTCTCTCTCTATATATATATATATATATATATATATATATATATATATATATATATATATATAATGCTTCATTTAGTGTCCAAAATGCCCCTCTTCAATTGGGCATAAAGTTGGGCCATTTTATTTAATCTTTTGGGCTTTCAATTAATTCCTGGAGTTATGGAAAATTGACATAGTCTAATCCTTTCCAACTTATTCTGCCCTAAATATTTAATTAGGGATTCCATTCCACGCATTTAGAATTTAAATCATTACTCTTGCACATTAAATTTTTATAACCCAATTAAACTTTCTTTAATTAAGTTATAAAATTAATAAATTGAGATAATAAAATATATATCTTAAATTAGTATACTTTTTAATATTATTAATCTTCCACATGTTCCTTAACAAATAGACTTAGCAAGGGCCACTTAACTAATGTGTTAGGCTCTCTAATTAATTTCTTGGGCTTTGAAAATTATCATAGCCTACTACTTTTAATTTTATCCAACCCTAATAATTTAATTAAGGTTGCCATGTACTCAATTATAATTCATATCCTTATTCATGTACATTTAATTTCTTAACCCAATTAGACTTGTTTTAATTAGGTTATAAAAATAATTAATTGAGATGTATAAAATAAATTTCTTAAAATTAGTAGATATTTTAAATACCATTATTCTCTCATATCATAACCCTTAAGTTATTCAATTTTTCATTCCTAATATATAGTTAGGTTACATTAGTTTCTTTTATTTGTTTATATAATAAACAACTATAAACTATCACATAATATTCATATTCACTTACTCACATATTTATACAAAATAATTTAATAGATTGAGACATGATCTACAAATCTCTTAGATTATGTCACTAGTATATAATTAAAATACTAGGACCACTAAATAAAGATAACCATTTAGGCTATTTAATTCTCATACATAATTTAAATAACTTATTTAAATTATATAATTTATATTGTATAATTAAATTTAACTTCCTCCTTCTCTCCATAATTTTTTTTCAAACAATTTATTTATATATTAAATATAAAATTTAATATATTCAATCATTTATTCAAATATGAATTTAATTTACTAACTAGTTGATACCAATATACATATTTTACATATTGGATCTCATCTTATATTTTTATTTTACATCATTTGGTATAATATTAAATATTATACTATTATCCATGTAACATAATATCATTTATTCAATTATTTTCTTTCTTTTCTATAAATTGTATTTACAATTTATTTAACTGTAGTAAATATATTAATATATTCACCACATTAATACTTACATACATTACACTCAATAATATAATATATGATTTCTTCAATAAAATAGTTGTTATACATAAAGTATATTTAATACTACCAATTTACCACATTAAAATAATTTAATATTATAAATTATTTTAATTTTATCCATCTATTTTCCTTTAATAATTTACTCTAACCCTTTGCTTACATATATTAAATATATAATTCTAATATATTTATTATACACAACATCACATATTGCATGACACATATTCATTTGTGCACTACAATATCACATAACATATCATCTAATAAAAATTTTCTTTGTTTAATTCTTATTTTAATATTATCCAAAAATTTGGATTGTCACATTCACCTAATTTTCTAAGAATTTCCTCCTCGAAATTACTGTAACGACCCCAAAATTCATACAATTTAACTCACAACCCCAATTGTTATCAATACATCTTTATTCTGATTTTATATCATTAATCGATGTTAAACTTAATAAAATACGGAATAATTTTAAAATTTTATGTTTACTTTCTTTACTTCCTGAATCACAACCTTTATTATTACATATTTTTTATTCAAATTTATTTTATGAATCGCTTCATCAGAGTTATTATAAACTAAAACCTACAACCAAGTTTAATACCCCTTATACATCGGATAAAATTAAACTTTACAACTCAACATCTGTTAAACATCATATATTATCAAATACATCATTTGAAACCTTATTCATGGTTCAAAAACAATAACAACTTAGCCAAAGTATATAAAACTTCATGCATTACATCTGATTCATGTCTTTCAAGTAGCACATAGTGTTACCTTGACTTCTTAACCTGCAAAAATGGTTATTTGTAAGTTTGAGCTCGACAACCCAGCAAATCTAATAGTTTTCATGCAACACGTAGCACATAAATAACATGCTCATCTTATACATCATAAACATTTGTCTAATCATATTATATATGTTGTACATCACATATCAGATAAAGATTGAGTTTTATAACCCAATCAGCATTCAATACTCAATCAACGTAGTCATAAATTGACATTAACGTTTCATACTTTCAATATATATAACACATCATGCTCTTCACAATAAAGATTTAAAAAAGTTCATCATCAAGTTCACATAACAAATAGGAACAGAAAGACTTGCCTTGATCGTTGTTTACTAATAACAGATTAACAGCTTACAGATATCTGCACTTCACGTGCCCTACAAATAAGTGGATTTTATATCCGCGAATCGATGCCTAATCCAAGCTTAATCGGTGTTAATTCTTTGTTTTCATGTTTGTTTTTACTTGTTATTTGTTATTTTGTGTGCAGGGTGGTTGGTGTGGCAAGTGATAAAGAAAGGAGGCATTTGGAGCAACATTTTAGCAATTATGAGGAACAAGCAAAGTCAGAAGTCAGTGTGATAGCCTGCCGGGGCGGGCCTGTTTTAGCCTTACACCCCCACCGGGGCGGGGGGTCTTCAACTCACGAGATTGGAGCCTAGCCCGCCGGGGCGGGCGTTTCCCATGTATATTCCCCCGCCGGGGGGGGGGGTGCCGAAACCTGACTGTCCTGAATGGTTTGAAACACTGCTAGCATATGGATTTTAAGTGATGGCATGGCGTTTGGACTTTAAAAGAGATGAGATTTCGACCAAAACTCAGGTGTTGGATATATATCGAGCAACGAACAACAAGTTCATGAACACATAGGCGAATTAACAGAGATTACTTACAGATTTTCATATCAAGCTTGGAGTGAAGATTTTGAAGGGACGTTCGTATCAATTGCGAATTAATTCTAAAGTGAAGGGTGTTCTGTGTTATTCTTTTACTTTAGTTTTATATTTGTAATTGAAGGATAATATCTTTAATTTATTCAGTTGTTATTTCATTTATGATGAACTAATTTCTTTTTAGGCTTAAGACCGATCTTTAAGTGGAACAATGATTATGTAATCTTTGATTTCAGTTTAATAAGCTATTATCCAGTTTATCTATATTAATTTGAGCTTGAATTTATGAATTGCCTGATTAACAGTTCTTTGTGGACTTGTATGAACTCGAGAGATGAAATACGAGTCTAGACTTATAGTTAATATAACATGTATTCTTGAATTTTGTGAATGAACAAAATCTTGATGAATGTTAGGGTAGATATATGCTTGACATCGCATGTAATAGAATAAAGAACTTGAACTTAAACCTTCTTTGATTGTAATTCACATAGAGATATAGTGAGTTAGTTGATTAAGGTGTTTAACTTGATTCTATCTTAATTGTGGATTAAAGTTAACATGGTATTACTACATCGAGAGGTGGCTAGTTCTACATATGTGTTCTTGATTAATAAACTAGGATAGTGAGTTAAAGTGGAATAAATGTGTAATAATCAGAGTGATGCTTAGAGTGAAGTCAGAAGTCTAATTCTCCAATATTTGTTTGAAATTTAGTTTTTAGGGTTTGTTGATTGTTTGGTGATTTTAGTATTTTTAGTTACAAGTTGAAAATTGATTGGTTTAATAAAATTAGGATTAATAGGAGATTGGTAATTGTGAGGGTTACTTTCTTATTAAAGTCTCTGTGGGAACGATACTCTACTTACTATTATATTACTTGTTGACCACGTATACTTGCGTATTGAGAGTAACTAAATTTTACCCAACAAGTTTTTTGGCGTCGTTGTCGGGGACTTTAGTATAGATTTTAATATTTTGCAATATCTGTTTAATTAGTTCAGTTTTACTTAAACATTTTTATTTTTTTTTGTTCGTCTTATTTTAGGTTTTTGAAGTTGGTTTATAAAAACTCGATCCAAAAATCCAGACTTGCTTTCTTATGAGGACGACATTGAAAGACACTTTCAAAGGCTAAGTAAGTGGATTAAGGAAACAAGGGACGACTTCAAAAATTCTGAAAAAGAAGAAGCAATGGATGCCGAAGACCAGAAAGCGTTGAGGGACTTTGCTACATCCAAGGTGACTGAGCTACAGTTGAGTATCACGAGGCCTGCTATATCTACGAATACATTCGAGATTAAGCCTGGGACTATTCAGATGATCCAAAACTAGGTTTAGTTTGGGGGACTTGCAAATGATGATCCTAACGAGCATCTGATCAGCTTTCTGGAAATATGCAGCACGCTCAAGTACAATGGGGTGTCGGAAGATGCGGTAAGACTTCACTTGTTCCCATTCACTCTGCGGGATAAGGCGAAGAGTTGGTTACATTCTCTACCGCCTGGATCGATAACTACATGGGAAGACCTCGCTCAGAAGTTTCTTGAAAAATTTTTCCCACCAGCGAAAACTGTAAAAATGAGGAATGAGATATTTATGTTCGAACAGCAACATGGGGAATCAGTGTACGAGGCATGGGAGAGATACAAGGAATTGCTCAAAAAGTGCCCACATCATGGATTGCCTATGTGGTTGCAGATGAACACATTTTACAACGGACTACATGGGAATCTCAAGAATAGTATTAATGCAGCGTCGGGGGGAGCTTTTATGGCAAAGAATTATGAGGATGCGTATCAGTTAATAGAGACAATGGAAGCGAACATGGAAAGAGTGACACAACCGACGGTAGCTGGAGTGTTAGAGGTAGATGGAGTGACGACAATAACAGCGCAGATTTCTACACTCTCTAAGAAGTTTGACGTTTGGTCAGGGGTACAGACACATAAAGTTGTAGTTATTTGTGAATTTTGCGTGGGTGAACATCCTACAGATCAATGTACAATCAACCTAGAATTAGTACAATTTTTGAGTAGCTACAACAGAATTCCATAGAATATGTACCAAAATGCATATAATCAGGGGAATAGGAATCATCCGAATTTGTCGTGGAATAATAATCAGAATCAGCCAGCTCTACGACCATCGTATCCCCCAGGATTTCAGAATCAACAACACCCAGTTCAACGTCAAGAGAGGAAATCATATTTAGAGTAGTTGCTATTGAAGTATATAACAAGAAACGAGGTAGCCATGAAAACCCAAGCAATAGCCATCAAGAATTTAGAAAATCAGATGGCACAGATAGCGTTGGCATTGAATAATAGGCCTCAAGGAACATTACCAAGTGATACAGAGAAAAATCCGAAAGGTAATCACGAGCAATGTCAGGCAATTATGGTGCGAAGTGGAAAATAACTCGACGGTCAGAAAATAGAAAATTCAGTTGCAAAAGAAGTTGAGAAAGACAGTGAGATTAAAGTGATTGAGGACAGACTGGGGGAAGAAAAACAAGTGGAAAAGAACAAACCAATTAACGAACCAATTATTTATCCTCTCCCACCTTTTCAGCAAAGAGTTCAAAAGCAGAAATTAGACAAGCAGTTTGCAAAATTTTTGGAAGTTTTTAAGAAACTTCAGATTAACATCCTGTTCGCAGATGCCCTAGTGCAGATGCCAAGTTATGCAAAATTCATGAAAGGGATTTTGTCCAGGAAAAAGAAGTTGAAAGATTTTGAGACAGTGGAATTAACAGAGGAGTGTAGTGTGGTTTTACAACGAAAGTTGCCACTGAAGTTGAAAGATCCGGGGAGTTTCACCATTCCGTGCACGATTGGGAATATGGCGTTCAACAAATGTTTGTGTGATTTGGGGGCAAGTGTGAACCTTATGCCGTTATCAGTTTATACAGAATTGGGTTTGCCCGCTCCAAAGCCTACGAACATTACAGTTGGCAGATAGGTCAGTCACATACCCGAGAGGTATTGTGGAGGACATATTGGTAAAGGTTGACAAGTTTATATTTCCCGTGGATTTCATAATTCTAGATTTTGAGGATGATAAGAACATCCCAATTATCCTAGGGAGACCGTTTTTGGCTACAGGTAGGACACTCATAGACGTACAAAAAGGAGAACTAACGATGAGGGTCCAAAATTAAGAAGTAAAATTTAATGTTTTCAAGGCCATGAAATTCCCTACAGATGAAGAAGAGTGTTTCAGGATGGATATCATTGATCAGATAATCAGCAAAGACATGTGCAAGAGTTTGGTTAACGATCCATTGGAAACGACATTATTGGGAGATTAAGAATTAGATGATCCGGAATTTGTGGACTACTTACAGATGCTAGACTCTCTGCCATGAGTTAGCAAATTTAGAGCACCCTTTGAACCATTGCACACGGATGAAAAAGCCATAACAAGGATAAAATCGTCATTGGAGGAGCCACTGACTCTTGAACTTAAGACACTCCCTAAACACCTCAGGTATGCGTATTTAGGCAATTCTAATTCTTTACCGGTTATTATTTCTGCTGCACTTAACGAATTGCAGGAAGAAAAAAAACTGAGAGTGCTTAGGGACCACAAATCGGCCATAGGATGGACAATAGCGGATATCAAGGGAATCAGCCCATCATTTTACATGCACAAAATTCTGATGGAAGAGGATGCAAGATCGATAGTGGAGCAACAGAGACGGCTCAACCCAATTATGAAAGAAGTAGTGAAGAAAGAAATCTTAAAATAGTTGGATGCGGGTATCATCTACCCGATTTCAGACAGTAAGTGGGTAAGTCCGGTGCAATGTGTGCCAAAAAAGAGAGGAATGACCGTGGTACAGAATGATGACAATGAGCTAATTCTGACAAGGACAGTGACTGGTTGGAGGGTTTGCATGGACTACAGGAAGTTGAATAAAGCGACCCACAAAGACCACTTTCCTTTGCCCTTTATCGATCAGATGTTGGACAGATTAGCGGAACATGAGTACTACTGCTTATTGGATGGATATTCGGGTTATAATCAGATCGTCATCGCTCCTGAAGATCAAGAGAAAACTACTTTCACGTGCCCATACGACACATTCACATTCAGGAGAATATCGTTCGGCTTGTGTAATGCACCCGCGACCTTCCAAAGGTGTATGATGGCCATATTCTCAGACATGGTGGAGAAAAATATGGAATTCTTCATGGATAACTTCTCTGTCCATGGAGATGATTTTGATGCGTGTCTGAAAAATTTGGTAATGGTCTTATAAAGATGCACATACACGAATTTGATCCTTAACTGGGAGAAGTGCCACTTCATGGTTGAAGAAGGCATAATTTTGGGGCACAAGGTCTTAGCTCAAGCATTAGAGGTTGATAAAGCGAAGCTAGAAATGATTGAAAAGCTTCCTCCACCGAGTTCAGTTAAGGGAATTAGAAGTTTCTTGGGACATTCTGGGTTCTACAGGAGATTCATAAAGGACTTCTCTAAAATTAGAAAACCTTTGTGCAGTCTGTTAGAGAAGGATTCAGTTTTTAAATTTGATGAGGAGAGTAAAGTGGCATTCGAGCTATTGAAGAAGAAGTTGACCACAGCTCCCGTAGTCGTCGCGGTGGATTGGAATATGCCTTTCGAGTTAATGTGTGATGCAAGCGACTATGCGGCTGGGGCTGTTTTGGGTCAATGCCGAGAGAAGGTATTTTATGCCATATATTATGCAAGTAAGACACTCACGGAGACTCAATTGAACTACATAACTATGGAAAAGGAATTGCTTGCAGTGGTATATGCGTTCGATAAATTTTGGGCATATTTGATTGGGACTAAGGTAGTAGTTTATACAGATCACTCGGCTATTCGGTACTTAATTTCAAAAAAAGATGCTAAGCCACGCCTTATCAGATGGATTCTCCTTTTACAAGAATTTAATTTAGAAATAAAGGATAGAAAGGGGACGGAGAATCAAGTTGCCGATCATTTGTCAAGGCTAGAAAATTAGGGTAAAAAGGAAGAGGACAAGTGTGTAATCAATCAATCATTCCCAGATAAGCAACTATTTGGGATAAATATAGAATTTCCATGGTATGCGGACTTCGCGAATTATCTAGTGAGCAACATTCTTCCCCCTGATCTTACACGACAGCAGAAAAAGAAATTTCTTCATGACATCGAGTGGTATATATGGGACGAGCCTTACTTATAAAAACAGTGCGCTGACAAGATGATTAGAAGGTGTTTGCCCCACAGTAAAGTAAATAATATACTGCATGAATGCCACTCATCTGCGCATGGGGGACATTACGGTAGTGAGAGAACAGCAGCAAAAGTGCTTCAAGTAGGATTTTATTGGCCTACATTATTTAAAGACGCCCACCAATTGGTTAAAAGTTGTGATAGATGTCAAAGGGTGGGAAACATATCGGTAAGGAATGAGATGCCACTACAAACAATTTTAGAAGCTCAGATTTTCGATGTATGGGGTATAGATTTCATAGGGCCATTCCCTTCCTCATTTACCAATCAGTACATTTTTGCTTGCGGTGGACTATGTATCAAAGTGGGTTGAAGCCGCAGCACTCCCGACTAACGATGCCAAAGTGGTTCTCGAATTCTTGCAGAAGAATATTTTTACGAGATTTGGCACGCCAAGAGCTATTATAAGTGATGAGGGTAGTCACTTCTACAACAGATCATTTACTGCTCTCTTGGGAAAGTATGGGGTCAACCATAAGGTAGCTACGACATATCATCCCCAAACAAGTGGGTAAGCTGAGGTTTCGAACAGGGAGGTGAAAAGAATCTTGGAAAAGGTGGTAAACCCGAATAGAAAGGATTGGTCTCTTAGGTTGGACAATGCACTATGCGCCTACCGAACTGCGTACAAAATACAAATTGGTATGTCACCATATCAATTGGTCTATGGAAAAGCATGTCACTTGCCTGTGGAGTTACAACATAGAGCTTACTGGGCTATTCAAAAACTGAACTTCAACCAAGCAGCTGTGGGTGAAAAGAGACTACTTCAATTAAACAAGCTCGACGAATTTTGACTGCAAGCTTACGAGAACTTGAAATTATACAAAGAAAAGGTCAAGAAATGGCACGATCAAAAAATCATGTAAAGAATGTTCGAGCCGGGGCAATCAGTCCTGTTATTCAACTCACGGTTGAGGTTGTTCCCAGGCAAACTAAAATCGAGGTGGTCGGGACCATTCACCAGCAAAAAAGTTTTCTCATATGGCGCCGTTGAACTCTACAGTAGAAACCCATTGGAGGCTTTCAAAGTCAATGGTCAAAGGTTGAAGCACTATTGGGGTGGCGAATCCAACATGGATGTCATCGTAATCACATTATCCGACGTACCATAAATAGGGAGTAGTCAGGCTGAACGACTTAAAATCAAGCGCTACTTGGGAGGCAACCCATTCGTCTTTTGATTTTTCACATTTTTTAGTCAGGCTAGTTAGATTCTAGTTTAGATTAATTAGGATATAATTAGTAGTTTTTAAGTTATATCATTCTTGATAATCTATCTACCACGCTTAAAATGCTTAATCTCTACTAATAGCTATGTTTCATGGTTTACAGGTACTTACAATGATTATGGTTTGGAGTAGCAAGGAAGAACACAGGAGAAGAAGTCTAATTAATAGAACCCACCCCCGCCGGGGCGGGCCCCTTCAAGCATAAACCCCCCGCCGGGGCGGGGGTACATCCATCCAACTTATAGAGAGCATGTCCACTGGGGCGGGCTTCATAGGCCTTATACCCCCCGCCGGGGCAGGGGTCCTGAATTCCAAAAGATAGATTCGGCAGTTGCATGCCTTACACCACTTCCCCACTACTTCATTCCACTACTACGTATTCTTCACATACAATTCCCATGATTTTGGCATCATAAACACCATCATACCACTTCATTAGCACAACACACCACCTACCCACTACTACATCCCATTACTTCCACTTATATCTCTCCATCTCTATAAAACCTCTTCACCCTAACCCAATTTCACTACTCAAACGCAGAAAACCACGAATTAGGTTTCTTTGTGGAAGGTAATTATACAGAAATTGAGCGTGAATGTTTTGTCTACCAATTCTTCCTCTCCTATCATTATTTGGTAAACAGAAATCATGAAGTTTGGGGGAAGAAATTAGTGTGCACGCTAAGTGTTCGACAGTTCGTGTGAGTGAAGTTTGGGGGGAAATTCATTAATAAAGCTTACTGTTCTCAATTCAATGGTGTCTCAACCCACATCAAAATAACATAGGGGAGAAAGTTTAAGGCCCGCACAACCGACACGGACCTTTGATCGCTGTAAATTCAAAAGTGTCGCCGCCGCCGCTGACTACCGTTACGACTACATGGCGACCAAAGCACTTACACCGGAGTGGGGGTTGGCACTAGATCATGTGGATGGGGAGATGATGCAGCAAATATATCAGAAAGGGTTGAACAAGTTTATGGAGGAACCCGAGGCCGCCGTTGTCAACGTGGTCAAGGAATTTTATGTAAACGCCGAGGACAAGGCCCCTTTCAATGCGTTCGTGTGTGGTAGATTGGTTCTGTTCAGTGTCGATGCAATCAACACTTATTATCAGTTACGAGTGCCGAGACATTGTCAGTATGCTCACTTACGTGACAACGATCAAGATTTTGAGGCTATTCTGAAGGACATGACTAAGCCGGGTACAACATGGATCAAGGGTCAGAAAGGAGGCACGATTTTTCACAGCAAGGATCTCAGCAGGTATGGGAAGATATGGTACGCATTCTTGTGTGCCAAGCTATTTTTGTCCACACACATCGAACGTGACCAAAGAAAAGGCATTACTTTTATATGCAATTGTGTAAGATTTCATCATCGACGTCGGGGCCATAATCAATTTTTCTATTCGGCGATGCTTACGAGGAAATTTTTTGAGCGGCTTGCCACACCCATCACTCATTTGTGGGTTGTGTCGCCAAGATGGTCTTAGATGGTTCGATGATGAATCCACTCAGATGTCGCTGCAGCTACTAGATTCCAGAATGATTGCGCGATATTCGGTGTGGGCCGGGGGTGAGTCATATCCAAGAGGAGTAGGCTTTATATTTCCCTCAGCTTCGAAGGACGAAGCTGATGCTGAAGACACCTCAGATGATGCCGAGTTTCAAGAGGATGCGACGATGGGAGAGTAACGAACAGAGGAGGCATCACAGTCTGACACCATATCTAGTCCTCAATTTTTTGCATTTCAACGCCAAGTGGATGAGCACAACAAGGAAGCACGATGCGTCGACTCACAGTGAGGCAAGACCACATGTTTGAAACTATGAATACGTCTTTTGCTTCATTGAATGCGACGCTCCAGAGCTTTAATCCAACTGCCCAATTCCCATACCAGCAGCCCATGCCAATGCCAAGGTTTCCACCAAGTGACTCTGAGGAAGAAGATCAACCACTACCAACCCAGACTTAGGTAATTACAGGGAAGTCCTCACTTATTTTATTGCATTATCCATATAATGAGGACATTGTAGTTATTAAGTTTGGGGGATTTAGTTTTTATTTTGCGTTTCATGTTGGATGTATAATGTCATTAGTTAGGTTTGCATCTGTTATATCATGTTTAGTTTAGGATTTTTACATATTGTCACGTAATTGCATAGTAGCTTAGGTTCATAGTAGTTTTGGATAGTTTTGTTATTTCTGCATTTTGTTATGTTATGTTTGATATAATAATAAAAAATAAAAAAAAAATAAAAAAAAAAATTTGTAGTTAGACTTGTGTTGTTTAGCATATGTCTAACAGTTATTGTAATTCATTTTTATTTTGGCCAATGATGAGATTGGGATTGAGCAGATAAATACAGTACCCAGTATTAAAACTATGATATAATTTTGAGTTATGAATTGAATCTTGAGCATGTTTGAAACTGATATAAAAAGGGTAGCACGTAATAACATCCATGTCGACTGATTAGTTTAAATTGATACATAAATAGTTTCTAAAGGATAATGCTAGTGTAAATCATAGAATGATAAAAATAAGCGGTGAAGACAAAGAATTAGGCAAGAACCTAAGTTTGGGGGAATATTTGGGGTATATAAGCTATAAGCAAAAAAAAGAGAAAAAGAGTATGAATAAACACTGTGACGTGCTTGTCTAGTTTTGTGGCCTTTGTTACTTGAGTAAGTAAGACAGAGGGGATTGTCTTTACATCTAGCGCCCTAAGGTCTTAATGGTCTGGGAGTCGTTGGTCTAAATCTCGTTAAGGTAGTATTAAAAAGCCTAAGAGAATAAGACATTGCATAGCCATGTGTATAAAATAATAATAATAATAATAAAATGGGAAATAAGAGCAAAAAGCCACGTGGATGGAAAATAAAGCATAAGTATCCCATGTTGACCCTTGATCTTGGTAAATGTTTGACTTTAGTTAGAACTCATCTGTTTTTGAAATTTTTGAGTTTATTCTGTATGATTCCTAATAAGAGATTGGTTATGTATTAAACTTGAATTAGTATCAGTTAACATAGATGTTGATCACACACACACATTATATTGGTGATGACGATCTAAGATTTGAGAATTGATAAGAAGTTATTGAGTGGTTTTGATATGAGGTGTTGTAGTGTTTGCTCGATTTTTTTGAGGCCGAAGGAATAAATATGATTTTGTGATGCTGTTGGATTCGTTGACATATAGTTAGATACATTACATCTCATTGCATTGCATGTTAGTTGTTTTGTGCTCGAGGACTAGCACGTTTCAAGTTTGGGAGATTTTGATAAGTGGATTTTATATCCGGGGATCGATGCCTAATCCAAGCTTAATCGGTGTTAATTCCTTGTTTTCATGTTTGTTTTTACTTGTTATTTGTTATTTTGTGTGTAGGGTGGCTGGTGTGGCAAGTGATAAAGAAAGGAGGCATTTGGAGCAACATTTTAGCAATTATGAGGAACAAGCAAAGTCAGAAGTTAGTGTGATAACCCGTCGGGGCGGGCCTATTTTAGCCTTACACCCCCGCCGGGGCGGGGGGTGATAAGTGGGTTTTATACCTACTTATTGGATATCAATTCACGCGAACTATGCCTATCTTAAGTACATTTTAGTGTGTTTTTAGTTGTATTTTGTTTATTTTGCATTGCATGTACTTAGAACTCCCTTTGGTGCAAAAGTGCAGGATATGGCATAATTTGGTGATGTTAGATGGCATGAGACTAATAGACACATGACGTAAGGAACAAGTGTAAATATGCAACTGAGAATGGATGAAGGAAGAGTGACTTGACAAAGCTGCAATGGCAGCATGACAAAGCAGTAGCAGCAGCAGAGCTAGAATCCAAACTGCAGAAGCCGCGCGGCCGCGCGGCTACACAAGTCAACACACGCGCTCCCGCGCGATCATTCGGATTACACAGACTTGAAACACGCGCGCCCGCGCACGATGACTGAGGCTGCTGAGCTGTTTTATTTTAATCTTTAATTTTAAGGGTTGGAATTAATTAAAAACAATTCTGACTGGTGTCAGGCGTATGATTCAGTAGTTTTGACGTGTTTTTCATATTGGAACTAGGGTTTACACTTTGGAGAGACTTCCAACGAAGAGCCAAGCATAATCTCCATATTCTTTACTTCTTCTTTGGATTTTCTATCACTGTGGAAAACTATTGTTCTTTGTTGGTTTTTAATGTGGAATTGAACGTTACTATTGGATTATACTAAGCAATTGGGTTTGATCGATTCTATCCCTTATCTTTCAATTGTTTGCTTATTATCCATGTTTTGCTTTGATCCCATAATGGCTTTTGCTTCAGTCATGAGCTAAACTCCATTATGAGATTCTAACATATTTTAATATGTAGTTTAATTGCATGCTTGACTACTGGACTGTTTTATATATCATAAGGAATTTCAATCATGGTTGTTTTGCATGCATGAATGCTTGATCACCATTCGTTTTTCAGTACTTGTATGGAATTGAAAAATAACATGCGAGTATGGATTGTAATCATGATAGTATGCGTATATGGGGCTATTTTGCATAGTTGTGTATTTTGTGAACTAGATAGATATATACTGTTTCACTGTATGAGTTAAAATAAGGTCTTGTGCTTAAATTTAATATGGTTGCAATTTCGCATAGACATATAGTGATTTTGGTTATATTGATGATTACATGGTGTCTATCGCACGTGGATACTGTGTAAGTAGGTCATAGTACATTGAAAAATGGCTATGTCTATATTAGTGTCCTTGGCTACTTTCCTGTGATATGTGAACAATCTTGCACGATGGTGGTAATTAGATGAATTATTAAATGAAGTTAGGATCCCATTATCTCCAGATTTAATTTATTATATTCTCATTCTTATTTTAGTTATTAATTGCAATTAGAGTAATTCACAATTATAATCATTAGTTTAAGCATATAAAATATAGTGACTTAATTGATGCATAGTGGTTTAAATTAGATAACTTTCCCTGTGGATCGATATTCGACTTACTCTATATTACTTGTTGACGCATGTATACTTGCATGAGTTATAGCTCTTTTGTTAGAACTACTAAGGAGGAAACAGAGGGTCTTCAACTCATGAGACAGGAGCCTAGCCCACCGGGGTGGGCGTTTCCCATGTATATATCCCCGCTGGGGCGGGGGTTGCCGAAACCTGACTTTCCTGAATGGTTTGAAACACTGTTAGCATATGGATTTTAAGTGATGGCATGGTGCTTGGACTCTAAAAGAGATGAGAGTTCGACCAAAACTCAGGTGTTAGATATTTATCGAGCAACGAACAACAAGTTCATGAACACAGAGGCGAATTAACAGATATTACTTATAGATTTTCATATCAAGCATGGAGTGAAGATTTTGAAGGGACGTTCGTATCAATTGTGAATTAAGGCTAAAGTGAAGGGTGTTCTGCATTATTCTTTTACTTTAGTTTTATATTTGTAATTGAAGGATGATATCATTAATTTATTCAGTTGTTATTTCATTTATGATGAACTAATTTCTTTTTAGGCTTAAGACGGATCTTTAAGTGGAACGATGATTATGTAATCTTTGATTTCAGTTTAATAAGTTATTATCCAGTTTATCTATATTAATTTAAGCTTGAATTTATGAATTATCTGATCAACAGTTCTTTGTGGACTTGTATGAACTCGAGAGATGAAATACGAGTCTAGACTTAGTTAATATAGCATGAACAGAATCTTGATGAATGTTAGGGTAGAGATATGTTTGACATCACATGTAATCGGATAAAGAACTTGAACTTAAACCTTCTTTGATTATAATTCATATAGAGATATAGTGAGCTAGTTGATTAAGGTGTTTAACTTGATTCTATCTTAATTGTGGATTGAAGTTAATATGGTATTAGTACATCGAGAGGTGGCTATTTTTACATATGTGTTCTTGATTAATAAACTGGGATAGTGAGTTAAAGTGGAATAAAGGTGTAATAATCAGAGTGATGCTTAGAGTGAAGTTGGAAGCCTAATTCTCCAATATTTGTTTGAAATTCAGTTTTTAGGGCTTGTTGATTGTTTGGTGATTTTAATGTTTTTAATATTTTTAGTTACAAGATGGAAATTGATTTGTTTAATAAAATTAGGATTAATAGGAGATCGGTAATTGTGAGGGTAAATTTCTTATTAAAGTCTCTGTGGGAACGATACTCTACTTACTATTATATTACTTGTTGACCACGTATACTTGTGTGTTGTACGTAACTAGATTTTACCCAACACCTACACAATTATTTAATCATGCACATCAACTATTAGTCATATAACAACGCATAGCAGTTGTAATGTAAACTTTACTCTACATCTCATAACCCTTCCTATTAATCAATACACAATGTTTAATTTGATTGTGTTAACTTTCGACTTATATCTCACTATATTTTTTCTTAGGTCACACTCTCGAAGTTTATTCAAGTGTTTAAGTCTTGCTAGGACTAATTATTGGTTTTATATTAACCCCATTTCATATCTTATAATATTCATTTCATTTGACTTAAAAAACTTGTTACGTTCATTAACACTTGTCACGACATTTCGACGTTCATTCGTCACACGCCCGATTTGTCTCTCTTGTGTATGCTTATACAACTTGTAACGCCCGAGAAAATCGGATTTTGTGTGAATTAAATTTTTATTTGATTATCTGAATTTAATTACTTATTTATGTGAGTAAGTTGTTTGAAGGTCGTTCTATGACCTCGAATGTGCGGATGTGGTTAGGATTCTGGCTATGTGCTAGGATTAATTGTTTTGAATTTCCAAGACGAAAATAATAGTTTTCCGAGAAATTTTTGTAAAAATATTATTCATCCATTTCTGCTCGGGAATTAATTATGAATTTCTGAGAAACACGTAATGATAGAATACTAAGACATGATGGAATATTCAATAATATTTCAGTTATGACAAACGAACTTTTCATCGACGGACTTAAAACCTAAGGGTTAGAAAAAGTGAGTTTCGAGAATTAAATGACTACGTATAATGATTAGGGTTATTATACGTGAGAAATACGAGTATGATACTAGTTATTATACGCGTATAGTATGAAGATTATTACGACGTATAATACGAATATCGTACGAGCTATATACGATGAGAATACGTGAATTGTACGAGTAGAATACGATTAGTCTTAATGGACTTTGAGTTTATTGACTTTGTAGAATACAATTGGACTTGGATTATGTCAAGTCCAAAGTTATGTAAAACAATCCCAAGATAGGCCCAATACGAATTTATTCTAAGGCCCAAACCAAGAAACCAAACCGCGGATCGAACCGATGGGTCACTGGATGGGTAAAATCCATGGGGCAACCCATAGGGGGACCCATTAGAGCATGTGGGCCGGCCACTTGGAGGCCAAGTAAAGTGGATTTACTTGGTGAGGAAGAAATGAATAGCAAGGAGGTGGGCCACTTGACCATTTTGCCCTCAATTAGATTTTTCTATAAAAGGAAGCATAAGCTAGTTCGTTTGGTTGTTTTACCAACTTGAGCAAATATATTGAGAGAGAGAAAAGTTCATTAACAAGTAATCAAGAGCAATCCAAGCAAAACATACAAGCTTTATTCAAGAACGCGAAGAACGTTAAGGTAATATTACGTAAACCTTAGTCTTCGATCCTTTTCTATTTATTTTTCGTAGAGAAGTATGAATTGGTGGAGCATGTCTCTTCCGGAGTAATAAGGATGGCTATTAGTGGATTAAAATATTATAAGCCATGTATGATTAGAAATCATAATCGTTTAAGTAAGTTTAAGCGGAGAAAACCAATAAGAGTTTATTTGGTTATTGATGGACAAATTGAAACCATCATAGGTTATGTGCATCTTGCTTGGTAAGGTTATAGATAATGAATCAATGGATTAGTTCCATTTGATTTGGCATATAAAACTCGAGTAACGAAGTTATAGCGAAATTTACAAGATTAGGCATTAAACGTTGAATTCGTAGAATTCCCGGATTAGTAGTCAAAAGTTGTCGTTTAACTCAAAAATTTTGGTTTTCGATGGCGTATTGTATGACAATGTATTTGAGAGTCGTGGACTAAAGAATCATCGAATTCTGACTTAGAATGAAGAAACACTTTATGAACATTTACGAAAGTTAAACGAACGTGTAATAGAACGTTAATTAGTGAATTCATTGTTAACAGATTTAAAAACTGCTTTTGTCCGAATGAAATCGAAGTACATGAGATATGTAAGATAACGGTTTTGAACGAACCAATTCCGACTTATAACGACCAAGTTAGGAGTCCGTAAAGAATTAAACTGGAAAAATTTAGAAATTTCTCAGGGCTCAGGGTCGGCGCCGCAGCACCGCCCAAGCCTGTGTTCTAGATAGGTAGACACTACAGAGTCACGCTGCAACGCCACTCATATGAAGAAGTCTTGCGCCGCAGCGACAAGACAAAGGTTGAGGTACTGTTTGTTGGCGCCGCAGTACCAATGTTGTATTGGAAGATGGCGCCGCAACGCCGAGACAGGGGAAAAATGACTTAGTTATTTTTGAACCCAATTGTTGCATGACAATTATGGGGCAAGTGTCTACACTTAATATACATGTTAAGACCATTCCTATGTCACATATATAGTGATGACTTTAGGAATTGAACGTGGTTTATTAGTAATGAAATGATGAACGTTAATAATCCGTAAGGAAGGATAAGTACTTGAAACGAGTTTTATTAATGAAATAAATTCGGTTAAGTTATAGAAGAGGAAGAAGTTGGTAAAAATAATGTGATTAGATTGTTTGGTAGGTAATTGCAATGTGCTATGTGAATATATCATGTAGAAATTATAAAGACCAAGAACTGTTGAATTTTATTTGAAGACGCTTGAAGGAAAGTTTTCTTAACGCTTGTCTAACCTTCGTGTTAGCCAAGTTTTCTGTGATTCATGTTATGAGATGCATGAATTGTTTTACGAAAGAGTCGATGCCAAATTTAACTCACCTATACTAATCTTAAGAGTTTGATTGATTTGTTTACAAGTCTTTCGATATAAAATTGATAACGCTATCATATGCCAATTGTTTAGTACGAATTCAAAGATAAGCTTGAGTATGAATAAACAAATGTAATTTACATCGATTATTCGATGGGCATGCGAGGTTGCCAAAACTTAAACGTAAATATGTTTAACAGATGAGTGTTGATCAACATAGAGTACTATAGGCTGATCACCTAGAAGTGCTCATAAGATATATCGGACTTACAGACATAGTGTCGGGTTGTCCTTTTTCATGAATGAAAACTAAAGGAGAATGTTCATGGTCTTTTGACCTACTCAGAATTCCTAAGTTACTGTATGTACTTTGGAATTATTTTATAAAAATGTAAAGTGCTATCAAATGTTTCATATTACTTCATAGCTATTTATTCAGTTATTGAAGAATAATCATATGATTCTCGACGTGGTATTTATATTATATGTTGCTAGACTTGCTGAGCTAGTTATGCTCACTT
Source organism: Panax notoginseng (assembly GCA_016801055.1). Classification (NCBI taxonomy): domain Eukaryota; kingdom Viridiplantae; phylum Streptophyta; class Magnoliopsida; order Apiales; family Araliaceae; genus Panax; species Panax notoginseng. Next base: position 81,147,134 of record CM029014.1, read on the forward strand.
CTTGCTTGAATTATATGATTGCTGCTAAGGCCGAGCGAACCGAGGGTTCTAGTAAAGATAAAGGCAAGGCTAAGATGGATAATTAGTTTATCCTATAATAGACTAGTACGTTTGTATGAATTATACTTATGATAAATGAAGAATGTATTCGGTTACAGAACCTAGGAAAGGATTTATTACTATTGTAATAAGAATATAGTAAATACACTCATTTTGATGTTGTTTCAATGAAATGAATGTATAGTTATAAGTATCGTGTAGCACCATATCTATGGGTTAAAAGTACCCGGATTTAGAGGCGTCACAGGTTGGTATCAAAGCATTCAGTTATAAAACTTAAGGGGGGGAAGAACCTTAGGCTAATAACCTCGTTAGTAAAGGAGAAGTTAGGAGTGAATGAACTCTAATAGAACGAGTTAATTAAGTTTTGAGGAAACTCAGTACCGAAAGTTTTAAAAGATGGAAATTAACCCTAAATAAACTAAATGTGATTTGTGCTTATATTATTATGTATTATGTACTAATCAACATGTTATGTGTTATTGTAGATGTCATTCGATAGCTACATGTATAGGGATTTACACGTGGTGAGTGAAGAGTCAGTGAACAGAATAGAGCCAGTTCCAGTGCTAGTGGCGGCGGTACCAGTGGTGAACATAGAAGAGTCCGAGCCTGAGGAGGAATATTCAGAGGAGAACTACTTAGATAGGGATATGGGAAATATGGGATCGGCATCATATCTCGATATGGTGGTCGATGTGGATGAGGATATGGAGGTAGCATCGTTTAATACGGTGGTACCTGCACTAGAGCCAACACCTCCAGATACAATGAGGGCATTGTATCTAGCGGTGCTTGACCGGAATGTGCAACTGCGCACTATTGTGCAGAACCAGAGGGAGGAGATTAGTGATCTCCATGAAGCTAAGGAGTCTGCAGAAGCGGATTTTGAAATAGAGCATAACGAGAAGGTGCTCATGAAGGATAAGGCAACAGATTTTAAGAATGAGGCTGTTGAGCTTCATAAAGAACTGAGGAAGAGGGACCAAAAAATAACACGGATGTCATACATCCATGATAGTGCTCATGAGGATTTTAAGTTGAAAATTACTTGTTATTCCATTGAGTTGGGACAAACTCGACATACTATTAGTCGGGATATTGTGTCGATTCTCGTGAATAAGAAGCATGAGAATGCTGTTATGCAGTATTAGAAGTCTAGAGCGGTAAATATTTTGTGTAGTGACGTAAAACCCTCTTTTGTATAATTAAAGGGTAGTCTTTTTGTAAATCCCAATTTTTGTGAAATTCAATCGCGGGATAGGAATGTGATAGCTTTGGCTATGGAATCAAATTGTAAATAGTTTGAATGATGAAGAAGCATATGAATATAATGAAGTTTTTATTAAATGTGCTTTATGTGGTATGAGTTGTTGTTTGGCTATTAATAACTAAGTAAGTTAATAGATAATAATGAAACTTTATTTATTTAATCAGAAAATGATGCCAAGAAGGAGATAACGTAATCAGGAAGTTGAATCCCATAATGATAACCAAGGGGGTCAGAACAACCCTATGCAAGAGTTCGTTAATTTAGTAACGACTGCATTTAACCAAACTGGGGGTAGAGCACCCATAGTACCTAGGGTAGCGAGAACGACTACCTTTACAGAATTTAAAAGCGTAGGTCCGCTGGAGTTCAAGGGAATTACGGACCCAATAGAGGCCCTGTGACGAATGAGAATTTTGTAAATTAATTTTAAATATTTATTGAATTAAATAAATATTTTTCGATGATTTAATTATTAGATTTAATAATTAATCGATGCAATTGTGGTAGATTAATTTAATTTTATGTGTTACATTTATTAAATTAATGTAGAGAATTTTTATTATTCAAGTATGTGATTATGTGAGCTTATTGAATTAAATGAAATAATTTAATTAAGCATGATGTTATTTAATTAATTTAATTATTAATTAGAGAATTAATAAATTGACATTATTTATTAATGAGATAATTGAATATATGATTATGTGAATTTACGAGTAATTATTATATTTTATTTAAAATAAATTAAATAAAATATGGGATTTATTTTATAAAGAGGGTGACATTTTCAAACTATATGATAAAAGGTTTATTAAAATAATGAGTTTTGAACCTAGTTTGCTAGCCAAATGAGGCCTTAGGAGGAGTTGGGGACAGTTAAACCACGAATGGAATAACTGACCTCAACTCTGCGCTTATCGGCTCAGTTGAGTTTAACTTACGTATTTTTTTAGAACTAGAGAGTTTGCAGAGAGAGTTGGAGAAATCTTTGAGAGAGATTGTGTGTACTGTGATTGAAATAGAGAGAATTGTCATCCTTACTCATCTACGCTTTGGGTAATTCTCTCCAAACCCAATTTCTTATTTTACGTCTTTTAAGTTTTCATAAAATGGCTTTCACAGTTTTCTAAAAATCTCTGTGTTTGGTATATGAGATGAGTATAACTTTATATATGTGTGTTATGTTATACCAAATAGTGTTTAATTATATAAACCATGTAAGCCATGTGATCAGTTTCATGAAAGCATGTCGTACGTATGTTATTTCAAAATAAAAAGAGTACGTGATATGGCCATATGGCCATATATGTGATAATTGATGTATTGGTTACATATTATCCCTAAAATTTACACCCTTATATTATTGAGCATGTTAATACGGAGAGATCAGAGTTTAAATGAACGGATTCGGTGTTATAACGAATCCGTAGGGAGAATTTTCATATAAAGTTTTCTAAACTTCACGAACATCAAAGTCAGTAATTTTGTTAGGCTTTAAATCTGTTAATAAGTGTTTAAAATTGGTTTTGTCAGTATATAAATGTTGGGTAATGATTATATATAAATTATAGCATATAGGTATGTTTAATTTCGAGTAGAACTTTAAGAAATTGGGAGAAATTGGCAAGTTCTGCGATTTTCGCGAACTGCCATTTCCGTACCTGGTACGCCGCGCCGCAGCGCCGGCTGCCTGTTCATTTCTCGCGCCGCAGTGCCACAGCGCTCGCAGCGCCAAGACTCGAGCCACGGCGCCACGGCGCCGCAGCGCCAAGGGCCCGACCATAGCGCCACCGCGCCGCAGCGCGACTCCTTAGCACATTAGTGGCGCCGCAGCGCCACTCTCCAGAAAATGTCAGAAATGTATTTTTAAAATGTTAAAGTCTAACAAGTGTTAGTGGATTGATGTAATGAACATGTAATCATGTTAGAGGTATTATGAGATGATAAAATAGTTGTTTAACATGTAATAAAATATTATATGTGAATTGAATTATTAAATACATAATTAGTTTGATAATTCATGAAGTATAAATTATGGGACAACGTGATAATTTGACTAAGTTTAGTCAATAATTAAAGTAGACAACGAGAATGAGTTAATATTGATTAGTTAATTTATAATTAACTGGTATTTGTGTATATGAATGGTATGTAGGATTTAATTCAAAGAACGTGCTTAGTTAAAGTGTAATCTACGCACGAGGCAAGTATCCTATCCCTAACTCCATTCTATTGAACAAGTTTCTTAACCCTACTTTTTAATATCTTTCAAGATTATTAATTACCTTGAATAAGTTATCATTTCTATTATTCAAGTTCAAGTATGATATTACATATTATTTATATTGTCAAAGCATGATTCAGTTATACAATAATTGTTCTATTGTATACGTTTGAGATTATTATTCAAATTGAATATCGTTATTGTTGAACCTTATTAAACTAGTGAACCTTATTGATTCAACTAGTCCATAGTTGATGAGCGTTCTAAATTTCAGAACCCTTGATGAATTTATCCAAACCAAACTTCCTTTGGTGCGGACTCGAATGTCAACTGAGATGTACAACCATGTATAGGGGATTATTTACGCTTTAGCGCTAAGATATTGTGCACAGTATGGTACTAAGGGCTGATCCCCCTAAATACGAGAAGAAGATACATAGTCTTATGACTGTTAAAGGTTTCAAGTATTTTTCTTGTTAACCTAGGACATAGTTCAAGGTCTTATGACCCTCAGAATTCTTTTGATTCATGTTATTTATTCTTGATTCAAAAGTTGAGTTTTATTCAGATGTCGTTGATTATTCGCATGTTATTATAATGTTATTTCATTATTATACTTGTGGGCATTTGTGCTCACTCTTGCTTAATAATAACATTGCTGTTAAGAATGAAAGAAGCGATGAACCCTCCACTAGTAAGGGCAAGGGCAAAGTTAGCAAGTGATGAAGACTTGTTATTTTAATTGATGATGTATTATGTTTAAGACTTATGTTGTTGTTTAAGACTTATTTGTTTAGAATTCCGCACAGATGTTTTAAGGTTAGAGTAACCTGGGATTTATTTATGATTCAGTTGATGTAACCCTTAAGGGAATAGATTTTATTATGATTTCTATCTATTGTATGGTTTGATATTATTTATGGGTAGATAGATAGATGATGCTTGTACAGTGAACACCAAATCCCGTGGAATCGAAGTACCCGAATTTAGGGGTGTCACAAGTTGGTATCAGAACTGTAGGTTATGAACCTTAGGTGGGGGAAACAACCTTAGGTAGTAGCCTTATAGAAGAAGATAGGAATTGAAAACTCTTATCGAGTTCTAAGAAATGAATTTTTGTAATTCATTGAAGATAATAAAATACATTATGTGTTTATGTGTTAAGTATGCGTTAGATAGTATGACTTAGTAACTAAAACTTAAAATGTTGTTGTCAGGATGACGAATGATGGAGAAGCTAGTCAAGCTGGGGAGGAACAACCCCGATTACCTATAGTACCTACAGAGGAGGAGACCCGAGACATACATGTTGTTAGGGAACAGTTAGTTCAGAGGGAGTCATCTCCATTGATCACCGTTGTTGGTCAGGAGCATGAGCCCGAGATTGATCCTGAGGAGGGTCCTGAGGAGGAGTTTGATGAGGAGGAAGAAGAAGAGGAGTTACCACGGTACACTGTTGATGCTGAGATGTATGACACACTATACGACCGTAACGTGGAGTTACAAGATGAGGTTCAGGAATTGACTGAGAGAGCGACTGTTCAGCAGTCTACTTTAGAGGAGAAGGATAGAGAGATTGTGACCCTTCATACACGTTTAGGAAACGTGGAGTGGGATCTGGTTCATGAGAAGGGTCAAACCGAAGATAAGACTGAGGAGATAGAGAAGCTGAAGAAGGAACTGAAGGAAACCTCCGGAAGACTGAAAATAGCAGAGGAAGGATGGGTAAGAGAATCACATCGAGCTGATCGTGCAGAAGATGATAGTCGTGTAAAGAAGGCAAAGCTTGAAAACACGTACGCCACACTTAATCATGCAATGGATGAGGTTCAAGAGCGAGTGTTAAGGTACCCCATCCAGTTTGAAGGACTTCCATCGTATATGTTGGATCGCAGGACGATGTCTCGTATCATGAATGAGGAGCGTGGCAAGGCTATTGAGCACCTTGGAAGACAGGAATAGAATCTATTTATCTATGTGAAAGACTTATATAGTTTTATGTAAATTTCGATGTGTTTATGAACTAAGGAATATGTTAATATTTGAATGTTTTAAATCCTGTGGATTCTTTATTCCAGGATAGATGATGTAAATAGCAGTATGCTATAGTTTAATGTTAAAACTTTTTATTTGAATGAAAAGATATCAAGTTGTTTGAGATGATGTGTTAAGTGATATGTTAAATTGTTGAGTAATGTCTTAACTATGTAGAGAAATAAATAAAGTTCTAATAAACGTTTATTTAACAGAAAAATGCCGCCAAGGAGAAGACAACAACGTCAACCGACTCAGGAAGGGTCAACCAATAATAACAATAATGCCAACGTTAATCCAGTTCAACAGCTAGTTAATTTACTAACTGGAGTCATGAATAACCAACCGCAAGCTCCACCTAGCACAACGTTTAAAGATTTTAAGGCGGTGGGACCGCCAGAGTTCAAAGGTTCCAGAAACTCGATCGAGGCTCAAACGTGGGTGATGGAAATGGAGAAGGTTTTCGACGTTGCTAGGGTTCGAGAAGATCAGAAGACCGTTTTTGCGACATTTATGCTGAAGTCTGAGGTAGCTACTGGTGGCAGGCAAACAAGATGCGAGGAGGTGAAGGTGTAATTACGTGGGAGAGATTCAAAGAGATGTTTTTCGAAATGTATTTCCCAGCTAGTTCGCAGAATCAGATGGAGGTGCAATTTCTGGAACTGAAACAGGGAAACATGAGCGTGCCTGAATACGCGGCTAAATTCGATGAGTTGGCAAGGTTTGCCCCGTATCAAGTACACACTGACGAGAGGAAAGCCAGATGATTCGAACAAGGACTGAAGCCTTGGGTATACAGCAAGGTATCAATGTTTCAACTTAACACGTTTGTGGGAGTTTTGGAAAAGGCCATTCTCGCGGAAGGAGGAAGTGATGCAGTGACTAAGTACAACCAAGAACAGAAAAAGAAAAAGAGTGAGAATGAAGGTAATAACAAGACTGGTGGAAGTAATACTGGGAATAATAATAATATGAAGAGGAAGTGGACGGATAACTCGACAGCTGGAAGTCAACACGGATGGCAGAAAAAGAAGATAGAAGCATGTCCGACTTGCGGCAAGGCACATCTAGGAGTTTGTTTGAAGGGAAAGAGAGTGTGCTACAATTGTGGTCAGGAAGGCCACATAGCACCAAATTGTCCAAACCCAAATAAGGGTGCTTGTTTCAACTGTGGTTCGAAAGATCATTTAGCAAAAGACTGTCCCAAGAAGGGATCAGGAGGATCAGGACAAGGAGGAAACCGGGGAAATAGCAGTGGAAATACCTTAACCATCACCGGACCACCTGCAACAAACCGATCAACCGCCAGAACTTTCAATATGACGGTGCAGGATGCAATCCAGTCTCGTGAGGTGGTGTCAGGTATCATTCCGATCAATGAAATTAATGCTTACGTTTTATTTGATTCAGGTGCTACTTGTTCCTTTATATCCGATGACTTTGCTAATAGTTTAAATTTGCTTAAGGATGAATTGGAATATCCCATGATTATAGAAATTGCGAATAGAGAGATAATTCCTGTTAAGCATGTGTATAAGAATTGTAGAGTGAGTATTAAAGGTAATATCATGAACGTAGATCTTATCCCTATTCGATTGGGGGAATTCGACGTTATATTGGGTATGGATTGGCTATCCAATTATGGGGCTGTAATTGACTGCCAAAAGAAGCGTATTAACCTTATGACTCCGTCAAAGGTTGTGTTTTATGGTAGCAAGTCGCCTAGACAAGCGAGTTGTCTGACGATGTTGCAGGCCAGAAAGTTATTAAGACAAGGCTGTGTAGGATATTTAGCTTACATAGTCGACAGTCGAAAAGAGAACCCGAAGGTAGAGGAGATACCGATTGTGAGGGACTTCGTCGATGTATTTCCAGACGATTTGCCAGGACTTCCACCAGATAGAGAAGTAGACTTTGTGATTGATTTGGCGCCCAGAACTGCTCCAATATCGAAGGCACCATACCGAATGGCGCCAGTAGAGATGAAGGAATTAATGGTACAACAACAAGAATTGTTGGATAAAAAGTACATTCAACCGAGCGTATCGCCGTGGGGAGCGCCGGTGTTGTTCGTGAAAAAGAAGGATGAATCGATAAGGCTCTGCATTGACTATAGAGAATTAAATAAGGTCACGATTAAGAACAGATATCCATTACCAAGGATCGATGATCTGTTTGATCAATTGAAGGGAGCAAAATACTTTTCCAAGATTGACTTGAGGAGTGGTTATCACCAACTGAAGGTGAGGCCAGAGGATGTACCAAAGACAGCGTTCCGAACGCGATATGGTCATTATGAGTTTTTAGTAATGTCGTTTGGTCTTACAAATGCTCCTGCAGCATTTATGGGACTAATGAATGGTGTATTCAAGCCGTTTTTGGACAAATTCGTGGTAGTATTTATAGATGACATTTTGGTATATTCCAAAACCAAAGAGGAACATGAAGAACACTTGAGGTTAACATTAGAAGTATTGAGAAGGGAGAAGTTGTATGCTAAATTTTTGAAATGCGAATTCTGGATCGAGAGAATACAATTTCTTGGTCACGTAATCGATAAAGATGGAATTTCGGTAGATCCATCCAAAGTAGAAGCTGTGATTAACTGGGATCAGCCGAGAACGCCGTCAGAAGTAAGAAGTTTTCTTGGATTAGCAGGATATTATAGAAGATTCATACAAGATTTTTCCAAGATCGCAACTCCGTTAACGAATTTAACTCGAAAAGCTGTGAATTTTGTTTGGACGGAGAAGTGTGAGGAGAGTTTTCAAGAATTAAAGAAGAGGTTGAGTTCAGCGCCTATGTTATCCCTTCCGGATGATACAGGAAATTTTGTTGTTTTTAGCGATGCGTAGCATAAAGGACTTGGCTGTGTGCTGATGCAAAACGACAAAGTCATTGCGTATGCATCACGACAGTTGAAGGATTACGAGAAGGGTTACCCAACCCATGATTTGGAGTTAGCTGCAGTTAGTTTTGCTTTGAAAATTTGGAGGCACTATCTATACGGGGAGAAGTGTGAAATATATACGGACCACAAGAGTCTGAAATATATTTTTACACAGAAAGATTTGAATATGCGTCAAAGAAGATGGTTGGAATTAATCAAGGATTATGACTGTGAGATTTTATACCATCCGGGTAAGGCTAATGTGGTTGTCGACGCCTTAAGTAGAAAGGGTCGTGAGAAATTGATGATGTTGACTGCTCAGCAGGAGCTAATTGCAGATATGGAGAAACTGGAGTCAGAAGTGAAGTATCCTATGGAGATTGATGAGAAGCTATTTCAGATGCAATCTGGTACAACTCTAATAGATAGAGTGAAGGAGGCTCAGCTTCAGGATGATGAATGCAAAAAGGCAACATCGAAGATATCTGAAGGAACCGAACCAAGATTTAAGATGGATAATGAAGGAATATTGAGATTTGAAAGCAGAATTTGGGTTCCGCCAGTACAAGAAATTAAGGAAGAAATTTTGAGTGAGGCTCATAGTTCAAGATATTCGATTCACCCTGGTAGTACAAAAATGTACCAAAATCTTCGACAACATTTCTGGTGGCCGAATTTGAAACGTGATGTTGCAGAATGGGTTGCCAAATGCCTGACATGTCAGAAAGTTAAAGCAGAACATCGGAGACCGAGTGGATTGCTACAACCGTTGGAGATCCCAGAATGGAAATGGGAACATATTACGATGGACTTCGTGGTTGGCCTTCTGACGACTCAGAAAGGCTACGACGCAGTATGGGTTATCGTTGACCGACTGACGAAATCCGCGCACTTCCTTCCTATCAAAATCAGATTTAACTTAGATCAGTTGGCAAGATTATATGTGAAAGAGATTGTTTCAAGGCACGGAGTGCCGGTGCCTATTGTTTCCGATAGGGATCCGCACTTCACATCAAATTTCTGGAAACGTCTTTAGGAATGCATGGGTACACAACTGCGAATGAGTACAGCTTACCACCCTCAAACAGACGGACAGAGCGAACGAACGATTCAAACACTGGAAGATATATTACGAGCCTGTGTAATGGACTTCAAAGGAAATTGGGATGATCACCTACCGTTAGTAGAGTTCGGCTACAACAACAGTTATCACGCTAGTATTGGTATGCCGCCTTACGAAGCGTTATACGGCAGAAAGTGCAGAACTCCGCTTTATTGGGATGAAGTTGGCGAAAGACAATTGCTAGGGTCAGAATTGGTACAGCAGACGGCATAAATAGTCAAAGTGATCCGAGCACGACTGGTAGCAGCTCAAGATCGACAGAAGAAATACGCTGATCCACATCGTAAAAATATCGAGTTTGAACCAGGTAGTTATGTTTTCTTGAAGGTCTCTCCCTAGAAGGAAAAGATCAGGTTCGGAAAGAAAGGAAAATTGAGCCCAAGATTTATTGGACCCTTTGAGGTACTGCGAAGAATTGGAGAAGTTGCGTACGAGGTAGCCTTACCTCCAGCACTCGAGAATATCCACAACGTCTTCCATGTTTCTGTATTACGACCTTACAAACCTGATTACAAGCATGTAATTGAATACGAACCCCTGCTTTTTGAGAAAGACTTATCTTATGAAGAAATTCATGTCCAAATTGTCGACCGAAAAGAACAAGTTCTCAGAAATAAAGTTATACCTTCTGTTAAGGTAATTTGGAGGAACCACAACGCTGAAGAAGCTACGTGGGAACTCGAAGAGAATATGATGAAGAATTACCCTCATTTATTTACTTAATTATGTGTATGCGATTCTGGGGACAGAATCTTTGTAAGGGGGGAGAATGTAACGGGTCAAAATTATTGAGTTGCGATTCTGGGGGCAGAATCTTTGTAAGGAGGGGAGAATGTAACGGGTCGAATTTATTGAGTCGTGATTGACAGAATCCTTTTTAAGGGGGGAAAGATGTGACGAACGAGAATTTTGTAAATTAATTTTAAATATTTATTGAATTAAAATTTTTTTTTCGATGATTTAATTATTAGATTTAATAATTAATCGATGCAATTGTGGTAGATTAATTTAATTTTATGTGTTACATTTATTAAATTAATGTAGAGAATTTTTATTATTCAAGTATGTGATTATGTGAGCTTATTGAATTAAATAAAATAATTTAATTAAGCATGATGTTATTTAATTAATTTAATTATTAATTAGAGAATTAATAAATTGACATTATTTATTAATGAGATAATTGAATATATGATTATGTGAATTTACGAGTAATTATTATATTTTATTTAAAATAAATTAAATAAAATATAGGATTTATTTTATAAAGAGGGTGACATTTTCAAACTATATGATAAAAGGTTTATTAAAATAATGAGTTTTGAACCTAGTTTGCTAGACAAATGAGGCCTTAGGAGGTGTTGGGGACAGTTAAACTACGAATGAAATAACTGACCTCAACTCTGCGCTTATCGGCTCAGTTGAGTTTAACTTACGTATTTTTTTAGAACCAGAGAGTTTGCAGAGAGAGTTGGAGAAATCTTTGAGAGAGATTGTGTGTACTGTGATTGAAATAGAGAGAATTGTCATCCTTACTCATCTACGCTTTGGGTAATTCTCTCCAAACCCAATTTCTTATTTTACGTCTTTTAAGTTTTCATAAAATGGCTTTCACAGTTTTCTAAAAATCTCTGTGTTTGGTATATGAGATGAGTATAACTTTATATATGTGTGTTATGTTATACTAAATAGTGTTTAATTATATAAACCATGTAAGCCATGTGATCGGTTTCATGAAAGCATGTCGTACGTATGTTATTTCAAAATAAACAGAGTACGTGATATGGCCATATGGCCATATATGTGATAATTGATGTATTGGTTACATATTATCCCTAAAATTTACACCCTTATATTATTGAGCATGTTAATACGGAGAGATCAGAGTTTAAATGAACGGATTCGGTGTTATAACGAATCCGTAGGGAGAATTTTCATATAAAGTTTTCTAAACTTCACGAACATCAAAGTCAGTAATTTTGTTAGGCTTTAAATCTGTTAATAAGTGTTTAAAATTTGTTTTGTCAGTATATAAATGTTGGGTAATGATTATATATAAATTATAGCATATAGGTATGTTTAATTTCGAGTAGAACTTTAAGAAATTGGGAGAAATTGGCAAGTTCTGCGATTTTCGCGAACTGCCATTTCCATACCTGGTACGCCGCGCCGCAGCGCCGGCTGCCTGTTCATTTCTCGCGCCGCAGTGCCACAGCGCTCGCAGCGCCAAGACTCGAGCCACGGCGCCACAGCGCCGCAGCGCCAAGGGCCCGGCCATAGCGCCACCGCGCCGCAGCGTGACTCCTTAGCACATTAGTGGCGCCGCAGCGCCACTCTCCAGAAAATGTCAGAAATGTATTTTTAAAATGTTAAAGTCTAACAAGTGTTAGTGGATTGATGTAATGAACATGTAATCATGTTAGAGGTATTATGAGATGATAAAATAGTTGTTTAACATGTAATAAAATATTATATGTGAATTGAATTATTAAATACATAATTAGTTTGATAATTCATGAAGTATAAATTATGGGACAACGTGATAATTTGACTAAGTTTAGTCAATAATTAAAGTAGACAACGAGAATGAGTTAATATTGATTAGTTAATTTATAATTAACTGGTATTTGTGTATATGAATGGTATGTAGGATTTAACTCAAAGAACGTGCTTAGTTAAAGTGTAATCTACGCACGAGGCAAGTATCCTATCCCTAACTCCATTCTATTGAACAAGTTTCTTAACCCTACTTTTTAATATCTTTCAAGATTATTAATTACCTTGAATAAGTTATCATTTCTATTATTCAAGTTCAAGTATGATATTACATATTATTTATATTGTCAAAGCATGATTCAGTTATACAATAATTGTTCTATTGTATACGTTTGAGATTATTATTCAAATTGAATATCGTTATTGTTGAACCTTATTAAACTAGTGAACCTTATTGATTCAACTAGTCCATAGTTGATGAGCGTTCTAAATTTCAGAACCCTTGATGAATTTATCCAAACCAAACTTCCTTTGGTGCGGACTCGAATGTCAACTGAGATGTACAACCATGTATAGGGGATTATTTACGCTTTAGCGCTAAGATATTGTGCACAGTATGGTACTAAGGGCTGATCCCCCTAAATACGAGAAGAAGATACATAGTCTTATGACTGTTAAAGGTTTCAAGTATTTTTCTTGTTAACCTAGGACATAGTTCAAGGTCTTATGACCCTCAGAATTCTTTTGATTCATGTTATTTATTCTTGATTCAAAAGTTGAGTTTTATTCAGATGTCGTTGATTATTCGCATGTTATTATAATGTTATTTCATTATTATACTTGTGGGCATTTGTGCTCACTCTTGCTTAATAATAACATTGCTGTTAAGAATGAAAGAAGCGATGAACCCTCCACTAGTAAGGGCAAGGGCAAAGTTAGCAAGTGATGAAGACTTGTTATTTTAATTGATGATGTATTATGTTTAAGACTTATGTTGTTGTTTAAGACTTATTTGTTTAGAATTCCGCACAGATGTTTTAAGGTTAGAGTAACCTGGGATTTATTTATGATTCAGTTGATGTAACCCTTAAGGGAATAGATTTTATTATGATTTCTATCTATTGTATGGTTTGATATTATTTATGGGTAGATAGATAGATGATGCTTGTACAGTGAACACCAAATCCCGTGGAATCGAAGTACCCGGATTTGAGGGTGTCACAGGCCCAGACATGGGTAAAAGAAATAGAGAAGGCGTTTGTCATTATAAACATAGGAGAGGCGCAAACGACTTCTTTTGCAACCTATATGATGAAAGGGGAAGCCAAATTTTGGTGGGAGGCTCACCAGGGTGGGACTAGAACTGATGCTGTCATGTGGGAACAGTTCAAGAAGGTTTTCTTTAAGAACTATTTTTCTACAAGCATGTAGGGGAGAATAGAGATTAAGTTCTTAGAACTTAAACAAGGGGACATGACGGTTCCCCAGTATGCGGCCAAATTCAATGAATTGGCAAGATTTAATCCACATCAAGTGGACACTGAGGAGAGGAAGGCTCGTAGGTTTGAGCATGGATTGAAACCCTGGCTCTATAGTAGGATTTCTAAGTTTCAGAGTGCTTATCACTGAGGGTGGTAGTGAGGCTTTGAGCCAATACCACAAGGAGAGAAAGAATAAAAGTAAAGGAAAGGGAGGATCCAAGGCAGAGGGAGCTAGTGGTAGTAGCAGTATGCCCAAGAGGAAGAGTTTTAACTCTGAGAATACTGGAGTAAAGTAAGGGGATCCTAAGCGTAGGATCAAAGCATGCAAGACATGCGGAAAGGCTCATCTAGGAGTCTATCTGAAGGGGAAGTCGGTTTGTTATAACTATGGGAAGGAGGGTCGCATATCACCCAGTTATCCTAATCCTAAGAAGAACCAGGGCTGTTTTGTTTGTGGGTCGATGGACCACATGGCAAGAAATTACCCAAAGAAGGGGTCAAAGGGTAGTAAGGGTGCTAGTAGTGGTAAGTTAGCCATTACTGGACCAACACCATCGAGTAGACCCACTACCCGTACTTTTAATATAACTGTCCAAGATGCGGTTGCATTAGCGGATGTAGTAGCAGGTATCATTCCAGTCAATAAAATAAATGCTTATGTGCTGTTTGATTTGAGTGCTACTTGTTCTTTTATAGCATATGAATTTGCTAAGCGATTAGGTTTATCCCGGAAAGATTTGAAATACCTTTAGACATTAAGGTAGCGAACGAAGAGATAATTCCCATTAAACACATTCATAGGAATTATTTTGTAGATATTAGAGGTAATAGATTATCGGTAGATCTTTTACCGATAAGATTGAGAGAATTTGATGTAATTCTCGGTATAGATTGGTTGATTAACCATAGAGCTATAATATGTTGTCATACGAAAAGTGTGAACCTTCGAATTTTTAGGAAACCCAATGTAGTGTATTACGGTAATAAATCACCGGGACGCTCTTGTTGTCTAACCATGACACAAGCTAGGAAGATGTTGAGGAAGGGGTGTATAGGATACCTGTGCCATGTTGTGGATACCCAGAGAGTGGGAGCATCATTGGAACAGATACCTATAGTACAAGAGTTCGCGGATGTATTTTCGGAAGAGTTACCAAGTATTCCGTCTGATAGGGAGGTTGAATTTGTGATTGATTTGTTACCGGGTACGGTACCAGTTTCTAAGGCACCTTATAGGATGGCGCCGGTAGAAATGAAGGAGTTAATGGTTCAGTTACAAGGACTATTAGACAGGAAGTACATTCAACCGAGTGTGTATCCGTGGAGAGCACCGGTGTTGTTTGTAAAGAAGAAGGATGGGTCGTTACGACTTTGTATTGACTATCGAGAGTTGAACAAGTTAACGATTAAGAATAAATACCCATTACCTAGGATTGATGATCTATTTGATCAGTTGAAAGGGGCAAAGTATTTTTCTAAGATAGATTTGTGTACATGGTACCATCAATTGAAAGTAAGGAAGTAGGATGTACCTAAGACGACGTTCTGAACTCGTTATGATCATTACGAATTTTTGGTTATGTCATTTGGGTTGACTAATGCGCCAGCCGCATTTATGGATATAATGAACAGAGTGTTCAAACAATATTTGCACAAGTTCTTTATAGTGTTCATTGATGATATTCTAGTCTATTCTAAGATGCCAGAAGATCATGATGAACATTTGAGGATAGTGTTGGAAACACTACGGAGGGAGAAGTTGTATGCGAAATACACTTAGTGTGAATTTTGACTTGAAAGAGTGCAGTTTCTAGGATATGTTATTGATAAAGATGGCATTTCTGTGGATCCAGCGAAGGTGGAAGCAGTTAATAATTGGGAACAACGGAAAATGCCAACCTAGGTTCGGAGTTTTCTAGGTTAGCAGGATACTAGAGAAGGTTCATCCAGGACTTTTCTAAAATAGTTACTCCGTTGACTAATTTGACTAGGAAGTCAGTAAAGTATGTTTGGACTGAGAAGTGTGAGAATAGTTTTCAGGAACTGAAAAAGAAGGTTAAGTGAGGCACCTGTATTATCTTTACAAGATGATACGGGAAATTTTGTAGTTTATAGCGATGCTTCGCATAGAGGACTGGGTTGCATGCTCATGCAGCATGTCAAAGTCATTGCGTACGCATCACACTCGTTAAAGGATTATGAGAAGGTCTATCCTACTCACGACCTAGAATTGGCAACAGTAGTTTTTACATTAAAAATATGGAGACACTATCTATACGGGGAGAAGTGTGAGATATACACGAACCATAAAAGTCTGAAATATATCTTCACACAGAAGGAGTTGAATATGAGGAAGAGAAGGTGGTTAGAATTGATAAAAGATTACGAATATAATATCTTATATCATCTAGGGAAGGCAAACGTAGTAGCCGTCGCATTAAGTAGGAAGGGTAGGGAAAAGTAATCAATGTTAACGACTCAGAATGAGTTAATAAAGGAGATAGCAAGAATGGAGTTAGAAGTTAAATTATCGAGTGAAGATGTTATTCACAATGGAGACTCCACCAACAATAGTGTAACGAGTTAAGGAAGTACAACTAGGTAATGAGGAGTGCAAACGAATGAAGAAGAGGATGGAGGATGAAGAGAAGACTAAGTATAACCTTGATAAAGAAGGATTACTTCGTTTTGAAGGAAGAATTTGGGTTCCAAATAATTCCAAATTAAAAGAAGAGATAATGAGTGAGGCCCATAGTTCGAGGTACTCGATACATCCAGGTAGTACTAAGATGTATCAAGACCTTCGACAGAACTTTTGGTGGCCAAATATGAAGAGAGAGATAGCAGAATATGTTAGTAAGTGCTTAGCCTGTCAGAATGTTAAGGCTGAACACCAATTACCGAGTGGATTATTGCAATCACTAGAGATTCCAGAGTAGAAATGGGAGCATATCACGATAGATTTTGTGGTAGGACTTCCAATGACGAGGAAGGGATACAACGCTAGTTGGGTAATAGTAGATCAGTTGACAAAATCGGCTCACGTTTTACCAATAGGAGTTAGGTATAACCTAGAGAAATTGGCTAAACTTTATATCAAAGAAATTATTTCAAGTCATGGAGTACCTGTTTCGATTGTGTCAGATCGTGATCTACGATTCACATCGAATTTCTGGAAGAGTTTACAAGAGCAACTAGGAACACATTTGAGATTAAGTACATCGTATCATCCTCAAACGGATGGACAAAGTAAAAGGACAATTCAAACACTAAAAGATATGTTAAGATCTTGCGTTATGGATTTCAAGGGGAGCTGGGATGAACATATACTTTTGGTGGAATTCGCTTACAACAATAGTTTTCTTGCTAGTATAGGCATGCCGCCTTACGAAGAGTTATATGGGAGGAAGTGCAGAACTCCACTGTGCTGGGATGAAGTAGGTAAACGTCAGATGTTGGGGCCTTAGATGGTACAACAAACAGCAGACAAAAGAAGTATGCAGATCCTCATCGTGAGAAAAGGGAGTTTGAAGTAGGTTCGTGTGTCTTTCTGAAGGTATCGCCTTGGAAAGGGAAGATACGTTTTGGAAAGAAAGAGAAGTTAAGTCTAAGGTATGTAGGACCTTTTGAAATTTTAAGAAGGGTAGGAGAGGTAGCTTATGAAGTAGCTTTACCTCCAGAGATAGAACAAATACGCAATGTGTTTTACGTGTCTGTTTTGCATCCTTATAAACCAGACTACAAGCACGTAATAGAGTATGAATCTATTCAAGTAGAAAAAGACTTAACATATGAAGAACTTCCAATTCAGATTGTTGATAGGAAGGAACAAGTTTTAAGAAATAAGATAATACCTTCGGTGAAGGTAATTTAGAGGAACCACAATACCGAAGAAGCAACGTGGGAACTCGAGAGTAAAATGAAGGAAAATTTTCCTCATTTGTTTATGTAATTGTAGCGAGATTCTGGGGACAAAATCCTTATAAGGGGGGGGGGAGAATGTAATGCCCGAGAAAATCGGATTTTATGTGAATTAAATTTTTATTTGATTATTTGAATTAAATGAATTTAATTGCTTATTTATGTGAGTAAGTTGTTTGAAGGTCGTTCTATGACCTAGAATGTGCGGATGCGGTTAGGATTCTGGCTATGGGCTAGGATTAATTGTTTTGAATTTCCAAGACGAAAATAATAAATTTTCGAGAAATTTTCGTAAAAATACTATTCATCCGTTTCTACTCTGGAATTAATTATGAATTTCTGAGAAGCGCATAATGATAGAATACTAAGACGTGATGGAATATTCAATAATATTTCAGTTATGAAAAACGAAGTTTTCACCTGTGGACTTAAAACCTAAGGGTTAGGAAAAGTGTGTTCCGAGAATTAAGTGACTACGTATAATGATTAGGGTTATTATACGTGAGAAATACGAGTATGATACCAGTTATTATACGAGTATAGTATAAAGA
This sequence comes from Panax notoginseng, assembly GCA_016801055.1. Lineage (NCBI taxonomy): Eukaryota > Viridiplantae > Streptophyta > Magnoliopsida > Apiales > Araliaceae > Panax > Panax notoginseng. The sequence continues at coordinate 81,165,187 of CM029014.1, forward strand.
TTATTACGACGTATAATACGAATATCGTACGAGTTATATACGAAGAGAATACGTGAATTGTACGAGTAGAATACAATTAGTCTTAATGGACTTTGAGTTTATTGACTTTGTAGAATCCAATTGGACTTAGATTATGTCAAGCCCAAAGTTATGTAAAACAAGCCCAAGATAGGCCTAATACGAATTTATTCTAAGGCCCAAACCAAGAAACCAAATCGCGGATCGAACCGATGGGTCACCAGATGGGTAAAACCCATGGGGCAACCCATAGGGGGACCCATTAGAGCATGTGGGCCGGTCACTTGGAGACCAAGTAAAGTGGATTTATTTGGTGAAAAAGAAATGAATAGTAAGGAGGTGGGTCACTTGACCATTTTGCCCTCAATTAGATTTTTCTATAAAAGGAAGCATAAGCTAGTTCTACCAACTTGAGCAAATATATTGAGAGAGAGAAAAGTTCATTAACAAGTAATCAAGAGCAATCCAAGCAAAACATACAAACTTTATTCAAGAATGCGAAGAACGTTAAGGTAATATTATGTATACCTTAGTCTTCGATCCTTTTCTATTTATTTTTCATAGAGAAGTATGACTTGGTGGAGCATGTCTCTTTTGGAGTAATAAGGATGGCTATTAGTGGATTAAAAGATTATAAGCCATGTATGACTAGAAATCATAAGCGTTTAAGTAAGTTTAAGCGGAGAAAACTAATAAGCGTTTATTTGGTTGTTAATGGACAAATTAAAAACCATCATAGGTTATGTGCATCTCGCTTGGATTAGTTCCATTTGATTTGGCGTATAAAACTTGAGTAACGAAGTTATGGCGAAATTTACAAGATTAGGCGTTAAACGTTAAAATCGTAGAATTCCCGGATTAGTAGTCAAAAGTCACCGTTTAACTTGGAAACATTTGTTTTCGATGGCGTATCGTAGGACAATGTATTTGAGAGTCGTGGACTCAAGAATCGTTGAATTTTAACTTAAAACGAAGAAACGAGTTATGAACATTCACGAACGTTAAACGAACACGTAATAAAATGTTAAATAGTGAATTCATTGTTAACAGATTTAAAAACTACTTTTGTCCAAATGAAATCAAAGTACATGAGATATGTAAGATAACAACTTTTGAACGAGCCAATTCTGACTTATAACGACCAAGTTAGGAGTCCGGAAAGAATTAAATTGAAATAATTTAGAAATTTCTCAGGGCTCAGGGTCGGAGCTGCAACGCCGCCCAAGCCTGTGTTACTCGAGCTGCAGCGCCGGGTCGGAGAGGTAGACATTGCAGAGTCGCACCGCAGTGCCACTCGTATGAAGAAGTCTCGTGCCACAGTGCCGAGATAAGGGTTGAGGTACTGTTAGTTGGTGCCGCAGTGCCAATGTTGTATTGGAAGATGACGCCGCAGCGCTAAGACAGGGGAAAAGAATGACTTAGTTATTTTTGAACCCAATTGTTGCATAACAATTATGGGGCAAGTGTATATACTTAATATACATGTTAAGACCATTCCTATGTCACATATCTAGTGATGACGTTAGGAATTGAACGTGGTTTATTAGTAATGAAATGATGAACGTTAATAAGTCATAAGGAAGGATACGTACTTGAAACGAGTTTTATTAATGAAATAAATTCGGTTAAGTTAAAGAAGAGGAAGAAGTTGGTAAAAATAATGTGATTAGATTGTTTGGTAGCTAATTGCAGTGTGCTATGTGAATATATCATGTAGAAACTGTAAAGACCAAGAACTGTTGAATTTTATTTGAAGACGCTTGAAGGCAAGTTTTCTTAACGCTTTGTCTCACCTTTGTGTTAGCTAAGTTTTCTGTGATTCATGTTATGAGATGCATGAGTTGTTTTACAAAAGAGTCGATGTCAGTTTTGTAATAACCCGATATTTTCAATATAAAATAAATAAGAAATTTTGCATATAAATTTTTTTTTATTTATCTTAATGAAGAGAATAGGTGTCAAGTAATGTGCATGTATTTATGTGATAAATAAAATTTATTTATTTCATGAATAATTTCAAATAATTTTATTTTAGAAGTTTTGACCATTATAAAATATATTCTTATAATAATTAATTTTATAGTAGAATTGTCTTTATTAATTATTTTCCATGAAAATATGATTTTTGTATTATTTAAATAATATATGAAATGATTATTGGAATTATTATAATTATTATTTTATTATATGAATTTGTTTAGAATAATTAAGTTAATGATTTTAACTTAATTATTGATGTTATATATGAAGGATATATCAGATATGGAATCCAAACCCTAAATTTGGATTTTTATCAAGGGATGAGAATAATAATATAATATTAAGTATATTTTAATTTTTTAGTGCTATAAATATGAACTGTAAATGTGTAGACTGTTAATGGTGGGTCAATTATGATAAATTATGTCATAACCCTCATATTGTGTTATTAAACCCTAATTGTTAAACTCAGTTATGAGTTCGAGACTGTGTAGTAATTGGGTATATAAATATTATTATGTATTGTATAATTTCTGTAATTAGGAGAAACCCTAATTATTAATTGAAAGCCCTAATTTGCTAAAATTAGAAACCCTAATTATTGTTTTAGTAAATTATCATGATAATTAGGAAACCCTAATTGTTAATTTGGGAACCCTAATAATATTAAGAAACCCTAAATTTTTTATTAAAAACCCTAATTTTAAATTAGTGTATTTAATTGAAATTTTATTACACTTTAATTTTTAATTGTCCAAACCTTAGTAATTATTTGGAAAATTTTAAGATGTAAAATCTAGTGATTAAACCCTAGATTCAATAACATTGGACAAGAATACCCTTGAAATTAAAAATAATTACCAAAATACCCTTTTGTCCCATTAGTTGAATTATTGCTAGCCAAATCTTACAAAATCTGGCCAGCCACCCTATTGTCTAGCTAGGAACTATAACACTCCAATTCTCAGCCATTACTAGCAGCCAAAAGCATTACATATCAATATACATATAGATTCAAGAGAGAAAATGTTCATTTTTGGCCTAAATTGTTCACAAATGCATAACCATATTCCCTCAAGACCAAACCTCTGAAATTTCCTTGCTAGATCAGTCCCCAAGTAAGCCCCACGAACACCAACATCAAATCAGAAACATAGAAGTCAGAATTTGATCATAAGGAGGTAAAACCTAATTTAGAAATTTAACTTTTGATATTATGTTAGATGTTATGATTTATTGTTAAAACATGTTATTTGTAGTCCATATAGTTGATCTGGGTTGGTATTTGTTAGACCCATAACATCAAAGTGCTCAAAATTAAGTTTTTCAATAATCTGGAAATTATAAAAATAAGGGTCTGACAGTGAATGTCAGTCCCCATAGATCTCAATCAGTTTTGTGTTTTTGTTGTTTTAATGTTTGATCTTGTAGTATGTTATATGGACTTTGCTTTGGACTTGAAATCAGGCTTAAATCATGTCCAGAACAAAAGTTTTTTTGACCGAGCATGACCAAGAGTTTCTGGGCAACCCAGAAACTCAAGAACACTGTCTGACAACATTTTCTCAAGCCTATAATTGTCAAGTGTTACGTGTTTTGTTGATGTTATTGTATCTAATTTGTAGCCTATTAGTTGTACTCCAGATCCATGCTTTTAACTCACTCATACAATCAACAGATTGTAAGTAGTGGATGGTCAAAGTAACCTACTCGGCATTGACTTACATTTTCTGGGCAACCTAGAATCTGTTCTTCAGTGTCTGACAAGATGTTCCTGGTCCTAGATCTTGCATGATTTTGATGTTTAGATTGTATTAATGTATCTAGACTATACTCTGGTATGTGTGCTACATATATGTACTCATAACTCACCTAGATAACCAACAAAATGAAAGTTATTTAAGGTCAAACTATCCTGCTCGTTCACAGATGCGGTTTTCTGGAAAACCCAGAAACCGTATGAATAAGGTTTTCTGACAACCTTTGACCGGTGGCTATCTGATGATTTTGGTGTAGTTAGGTTGAGCTAATGACTGATAAATATACCTTAACATGTATACTATAACCTTGAACCATTTGAACACCTTTACCAAGAACAGAACCTATATAAATTAAAGCCTCAAAATGGACCCATGAAGCTGTCTGGGTTTCTGGAAAACCCAGAAGCTCTGACAGTGACTTTACAAGGCTAGATCTTGCATCTATGTTACGTTATGACCATGATTAGTTGTTGAGTTGTGTAATGCTACAACTCTACTACAAAACCATTACAAGACCCTGCCCAGAAACAACCTTACCAGCAAGTTATGGACAGTCAAACGTGGCACTATGAACACTGAATGTCAGTGTTCTTGGCCCTCAAGAACACCTAAGGTGACAGATTCTGTCGCCAAAGGGCTTTAGCGACATACATAATAAAATTAATTAATTTAATTTCTAAAAATTATTTAAAAATAGCAAATAAATTTTGAAAATTATAAAAAAATAGTTTTAAAAATTATTTTAAGTTATAAAAATTAACTTTTGATAATTTGGCATATTTTTCATAAATATTAATATTTATTTAGATATTATTGGTATTTAAATTATTTAATAAATGCATTAAATAAATTAATTAAAAATGATTTTATTGTATTAAAAATCATTTTAAATAAAGAATAAGGTAGTTAATAATATTTTAAGTTATAAAACATAACTTTTAATATTTTAAGATAAGTTTTATTAATTATTAAATATTAATGATATTAGATTTATTTAGTAATTATATTAAATAAATTAATTAAAAATAATTTTAATATTATAAAAATTATTTTAAATAAAAATAAATAGTTTAAAAATATTTTAAGTTATAAAATATAACTTTTGATATTTAAAGGTAAATTTCATTAATAATTTAATATTAATGATATTAAGTTTATTTAATAATTATGTTAAATAAATAGTTTAAAAATAGTTTTATTGAATTAAAAATCATTTAAAAAGGAAATAAATGAATTAAAAATATTTTAAGTTATAATCAATGACTTTTAATATTTTGATAAATAATAAATTAATATTTTAATATTAATGGTAATTATTTAAAAATAATTTTAAATGTTTTAAAAATCATTTAAGGGTAATATTAATACTTTAAAAATATTTTGAGTTATTATAAATAACTTTAATATTTTGGCAATGGTTTCATTAATAGTTTAATATTAATTAAATATTAATGATAATAGAATTAGTAAATATTTAAATTATTTAATAATGATTCTGATGTTTGAAAATTCATGATAAATTATAATAAATGTTTAAAAATTATTATAAGTCATTTTAAAAATAATATGACGGATAATTTCAGTTATTGAACTACATGATAGAGTTTTAGACTCGATAATTACCCGATAAAGCCATCGGTACGCCGAAATATTTCAGAAATTGATCTGAACTTAGATAATTTGACTTGATAAGTGTTTATTTGTGATTCAATGATTGTTAAACATATGTGACAATGTAATTAGATAAGGTGCGGACTGCAATAAGCAGTGCTATGTGTTACGATATATTATTCTAATTGAACGAATGATCTTATTACTGATAGGTCGCTGTATAAAAGATTAATCTAAGTTGCGTTATTGTAAGCAGCAGCACAGGCAAGTATCTGAACTATCCTTTACATTGAGCAAGTATCCTACCTTTGAATTTCCTTTATGCAATGAGCATGATTAAGAATGTTTCTAAATTATATTATTATTGTACAAATTATTAACCTTATATTATATACGCTCATTACTTATCAACATGTTAGTATATGGTAATTCAGATATATTTTATGTTCGTTAATTTCTATAAATGGTTATACAAGTGTCCCCACTTGGATAATTATTGTATTTAATCACATGTTGATACACCTTTGTCAATTACCCGTATATATATATATATATATATATATATATATATATATATATATATATATATATATATATATATATATATATGTTGAATTATAGGTTATTGTTGAACAGATAAAACCTTATTATTATCCAACTGAATTGCTTTGGTTTGGAACACGACAAGTATGAACATCCCATAAACGAGAAAACTTTTTATGCACCCAAGGTGGACAGAGTGAACGATACTATCGTTCTGGCATGCAGTATTGATCAATACAGGGCATAACGGGCTGATCACCCCCGTGCCCGTAAGTTATGACGGCTTGTAGATGAATTTCTGCTAAACTTATTCAAAAATTGAAAAAAATGTTCATAGTATGTCACTCAAACCCCAATTAGAGTCATTACGTAGTTTCAAAAATTTGATAGAGAGTTGTTATGTTATTATTATCGGTTCAGATTACTTCACAACTATTGACTTGTTGTAGAAGAGTAGTACAAAGAAAATATTTAACCCTTTCAGCTAATATTTATAATTGTTATTACTTGTTGGGCACTCAAATGATCACTCTTGCTTAAATTAAATGTTTTCAGTTAAGTATGATCAACCAGAAGGCTCAGGCAAGCACAAGGGGAAAGGAAATCTGTTCGAATGAGATTTCTAATATGTTGTGTAATAATTATAGTTTATTAAGACAATGTTACTTATTATCTATGATGTAATGAATGTTTAAAGGTCTCGTACCTGGGATTAAACTTTGATGCAATAAAGTTTGAATTTTATATTATGGTTATTATTATTAGTATTATTCAGCTTATAGAAATGGTATCGTGAAGTACCGAGTTCGGGTTTCAAGTACCCGAATTTGGGGGCGTTACAGTTTTTAACTCGGCTAGACTAATCTTAAGAGTTTGATTGATTTGTTTACAAGTCTTTTGATATAGAATTGATAACGCTATCTTATGCCAATTCTTTGATACGGATTCAAAGGTAAGCTTGAGTATGAATAAACAAATGTATTTTATATCGATTATTCGATGGGCATGCGAGGTTACCAAAACTTAAACGTAAATACGTTTAATAGATGAGTATTGATCAACATAAAGTTCTATAGGCTGATCACCTAGAAGTGCTTGAAAGATATATCGAACTTACGGACTTAGTGCCGGGTTATCCTTTTTCATGAATAAAAACCAAAAGAAAATGTTCATGGTCTTTTGACCTACTCAGAATTCCTAAGTTACTGTATGTACTTTGGAATTGTTTTATGAGAATGAAAAGTGCTATCAAATGTTTCATATTACTTCATAGCTATTTGTTCAGTTATTGAAGAATAATCATATGATTCTCGACGTGGTATTTATATTATATGTTGCTAGACTTGCTGAGATAGTTATGCTCACTACTTGCTTAAATTATATGATTACAGCTAAGGCTGAGCGAACCGAGGGTTATAGTAAAGATAAAGGCAAGACTAAGACGGATAATTAGTTTATCCTGTAATAGACTAGTATGTTTGTATGAATTATACTTATGATAAACGAAGAATATATTCGGTTACATAACCTGGGAAAGGATTTATTACTATTGTAATAAGAATGTAGTAAATAAACTCATTTTGATGTTGTTTCAATGAAATGAATGTATAGTTATGAGTACCGTGTAGCACCATATCTGTGGGTTAAAAGTACCCGAATTTGGGGGCGTCACACAACTTATCTAATACATTATTTATTAATGTTATGCATCATTGTATTTACTAATATTTATGTTTTATAACTTAGAACAACATCTTTTATCGTCAGAAACACTACACTTGCATACGTGCATGCCCGACGCCCTCCGATTGCCTCCGAATACGCATTACTCCAAAGATAACCATTGACCCTTAGTAACGACGTCAAATTAAAAACCTTAAAGAGTAAAAGTTGTAGGTCTACTTGTCCTCGTTCTGGATCATCTTGAATCGCATCAAGCGAAGTTCGTATGAAAAGGTTAAGCTCATTTTAGTAAAATATGTCTGGTCAGATTTTCTCTAACATTGGTAAGTCTGCCTACCCCCCGCCGGGGCGGGGGTTTTGAGCTATAAAAGTCCGCCGGGGCGGGGTCCCCGCTGGGTCTGGACAAAATAAACTACAAAAGCCCGTCGGGGCGGGAATTCACAAATCCCAATTCTGCAGTTTGTTGTCTTCGTGAATTTTTTGACATTTTCTCCTTCTAACCTTCATAACTTGAGTTATACACATCCAATTGAGTCCGTTTTCAACTCTATGGACTCGTAATTCATAGAACTACAATAAATCAAAGAATTAACATCTTCTAAGAACACTAGAAACCATTAAAATGACCCAACTTCAAAGTTCATGTTAAATTTTCATGTTTTCAACATATTTAGCGTAATCGTTCACAACGGATTTGATTCTTAACCAAATCAATCTGTTTAAACTTCGTTGTTTTCGTTTTTCAATGTATTAACAACATCTACTATCAATTCATAGAATCCGATATGAATTCCTAGCCAATTTTAGCCTCAAAATAGACCAAAATACATATAAACCACAAAACTCTAAATTCTTCAATTAAAAACATATTTTTTTATGGATTTGATTACTTAAAATCGTTTATAAACAATATAGAATGAAATCTACAAACTCAATAACATATACAACCAATTTCGTAACAATCTATCCATAGAAATCCAACTTTTCAAAGAAAACTCAAGAAGTATAATACTAAAAACTCAAAGCTAGATTATTATATTTGATTAGCTATAAAATTTTGAACAATTTTCTTGTTTCTTCCTTCCATAATTCTCGCAAAGTCCTCTCAATTTACAGAGAACTTCTCTTTCTCTTCCAATTTCTCTCATTCCCTAACTTCTCAACCTTTCTCTGTTTTCTCTCTTAACCTTAAGAAAAGAACGTAAAACCAAATAACCGATATAACATAATACTTACATCAATATGGCTTCATTAGTTACAAAAACCCAAAGGTTTCAAGGCCATGTTTGGCTAGAACCCAATTATACTCTTCTAATTTATTTTAATTTCTTCCTTATTATATAATACTCTTGTCACATCCATTAACTTATTGAATTGAATTAATCTCAATTCATTAATAAATCCAATTAAACATTTCTAATAAAATTATAACTTCTATTTAGCCAATATAATTATAATTTTATTTAACAACCATTAATCCTCTAATTTAATTACGTTATTAAATTAGACTATTTTCATTCTCTTGATATCATCACACTTTAAACAACTTATTCCATAACAATTTCCAACTAAAATATTCATTTTAAATTTCATAAATATTCCAACTAAAATATTTATTTTATTCGATAAATATTTTAACTATTTACGAGATTCACAATCGTATTACATTAACATATTACGTTTGTATGAAATCTATATCACTTTCTCATCTTATTAAAACAAATATATTTACAATAACTCACTATTTTAATTAAGTGAATTAGTTGCCTTATTTATGAAATTTAATTCATTACAATTCAATTGTTAATGATCAAGGCATGATAATAATATTATATTATTTTATAATATAATTCTCAACTCTATTTAAATTAATCAATATTTATTCAGTTAATTCCTTTTTCCACCATATTCTTTTACATAGCATATTAACATATTACATTTATATATAACATACATTACTCTCTCAATTTATTAAAACACATCATAATAAGAATTTTATCCATTAAATTCTTATTTTAATTATTTTACATTAATTCACTATTTTAATTAAGTGAATTACTCACATTATTTACGAGATTTAATTCATAATAAATTCATTGCCACAAGGCATAATAATCAAATTATATTATTCCGTAATATAATTTTTAACTTAATTAAATTAACTTAACTCCATTTCCAAAAAATTTCATTTACTTCCTTCAATAGTTAAATTAAATTAACTACTAAACCTCATTTTTCAAATATATATATATATATATATATATATATATATATATATATATATATATATATCTTCTATATTCACACCAAATCACATATTTCACAATATATAACACATATATACATATATCCAAACTCAAAACATTTTGTAATAAGAATTTTCTTTATTAAATTCTTATTTTAATAATTTTTGAAAATTTGGATTGCCACATCCTTCCCTCCTTATAAGGATTTCGTCCTAGGAATCACCGAAACCCTACCTTACTCAGGTTTTCATCAAATCTCTTTAAAAATTTATCGTTGAATAACTTCAACATATTACCTTAATATATATTTTATATTTCCTACTACATTCATTTTTCACAAATTCTAGGTTTTATTTCATAACTTTCACTTGAATTCAATTATATTTTGAGTATTATATATTCTTTAACCTATTCATTTCTTTTTCTAAGGATCGTTATCATATACTCAACTCATAAACACTCGAGATATTACATTCACCCCTTCTTCTAAAGAATTTCGTCCTCGAAATTTTATTTATTAATCTTTATTCATTCAATCTAACAAAATATATTTTACGTTAATCTTTTATTCATTCATTGGGTCTATAACCACTTTCTTTCCACAAAGATCTTTCTAAAATTATTAAATTTTCTATTAAAAGTTTTACATTATTCTTTGATAACTTATCTTCTTCTCATTTCAAATTTTTTTTCTCACTTATTCAATATATTCATCATTAGGTGTCGCATTCTACGACTTACTTCTTTCTAAGGAATATCATCCTTATCAAATTCGCCTTTCAGAATAACAAGAATCTTCCACAATTGCTCAATAATTGGGAAGCAATATTAATAACTCAGGAGTTTAAAAGATTCTCGAATCATGCTGAGGTGTCACAAGACCTTGAACTACATCCAAGATTATAAGTATTTCTTTCAACTTAAATCTAAATAGTCATTAGACTATAGGGACTCCCGTACTTAGGGTGATCAGCCCTTCGTACCATGTATTGTGCACTATGTCCAAGGTTATAAATATTTTTTTCAACTTAAACCTAAACAATCATTAGACTATAGGGACTCCCGTATTTAGGGTGATCAGCCCTTCGTACCATGTATTGTGCATAAACATCTAAACGCTTCCGTGTAATCCCTTATAAAAGGGTTGTTCACCTCAGCTTTTCAACATCTGAATCTGCACCAAAATAATTTAGTTTGGCATAACTTCTCAAGAAACGCTTAAACTCCATAAACATCTTTCAATATTTGTCTAGCTGAATCAAATAGCATAGACTTATACACAACAACTCGAACATCAATCAAAATAGTTTTAGCCAATTCATATGGCATATCTTTCTTAGTTAAAGAAAACTAAAAAATCCTTTTTATGATGTCATGATACCGTACTATCTCGATAGTACGTTGAGTATTCAGTCATTATATGACTTTGTCATGCTACATAATACCATAGTGGGTTGACGATCTTATGATCATATCCAACACTAGGTTCAACTGCATTGATGACTTCTTCATTTGTCAGATCAACATTATATTTAGTGATGCTTTAATGACTAAGAAAAAATAAAATATATTTCGATATTTTTAAATCATTTTTGTCTAGCCGAAACAATTAGCATAGATATACGAATAACGGTATTATTTTTAAACCTCATTGGTTCCATCATTTGATCCAATATTTTTCAAGAAACTAGAATTGCAAACATCAGCACGAAGTCAATAAATTTCAAAAATCTAGCAAAGCTAGAAGATCTGGAATATCTAATTCTCTCCATCAACTTCATTACTTACTAATTTGTTTTATTTCTAGCACCACCAATGCTCTTATACAAAATATTCTTATATCTCAATTTACAAACTTTTTATACCCAGTATAATTCATTAAACTTACCACACATTGGAAGTTCAGGAACTTGTCACAATAATATGAGTTTAGGAACTTGTCCTAGCAATATGTAGTCCAAGAACCCATCAGGAACTGTCCATATGCTTAGGGGTTCAAAAACATACATATGATTATGAGTCATCAACTTACCACATGTATGAGTTTTAAGAACTCGCACCTAATCCTAATAAAATCTTAATAATCTTAATAGTCTTTAACTATCAAATATACACACGAGAAATGAATCACCTTTTCACCACATATATATTAATAGCGTGACATAAACATTCCAATGATTATCAATGTGATAAACTAATTGTAAGCACAAAACCATCGCCCATACAAAAGTTTATACAACTCAGCCATCACATGAGTTAATTGAAATTCCACCTAACTCTATCTTGCTCTTTATTCGATACGAAGTTTTCGTATTTCATTATCTATAACTCCTCATGAGTTTACCTCGTACTATATCATAGTACATTCTCTTATAGCATCAAGCTATAACCAGATATATACAGATCATCTATCATTTTACAACTTAACTAGATCACGATGTGATCTTATTCTACAACAATATTCTTTATAATTCCTCTTCTATTTATGACCGTTTTGGTTTTTACGATCTTCCTCTCTCTCTAATCATGCTGTCTTTCGATTATTCAACTCAATTTTAACTCTTCGGGTTCTTCTTTGACCCCACATATACTATCTTACGTTGTTTTATAACCATTCTCTGAATTTATAATCAATTATTTTAATCACCTTCATCTTGTAAACATCGTCTATTCATTAACGCTTAACATCTTATTACTAGAGTCAGGTAACTTCAAATTCTTGTCTTGTATATGTCTTCAAGATTCTTCCTTGAATCTACTCATATATATTTTAATCCATTCTCTATATATTTCTTAAATTTATTTCTTATCGATCAAACTCTATCTGAGTTTATTCGTTAACATCTTCTCATTTCTTCTCTAAGGTTTTAGCCTAGGGTACTTTTTCCTAAGGTTTATAACTTACATCTCTGATACCAACTGTACCGAGCCCAAAATTCATACAATTTAACTCTCAACCTCGGTCGTTATCAATACATCTTTATTCTGATTTTACATCATTAATCGATGTTAAACTTAATAAAATGCGGAATAATTTTAAAATTTTCTATCTACGTTCTTTATTTCCTAAATCACAACCTTTATCATTACATATTTTTTATTTGAATTTATTTTATGAATCGCTTCATCAGAGTTATTATAAACTAAAACTTACAACAAGGTTCAATACCCTTTATACATCGGATAAAATTAAACTTTACAACTTAACATTTGTTAAACATCATACATTATCAAATACATCATCTGGAACCTTATTCATGGTTCGAAAACATTAACAACTCAACCAAAGTATATAAAACTTCATGCATTACATCTGAATCATGTCTTTCAAGTAGCATATAGTGTTACCTTGACTTCTTAACCTACAAAAATAGTTATTTGCAAGGTTGAGCTCGACATCCCAGCAAATGTAACACTTTGAATGCAACACGTAGCACATAAATAACATGCTCATCTTATACATCATAAACATCTGTCTAATCATATTATACATGTTTTACATCATATATCAAATAAAGATTGAGTTCTATAACCCAATCAACATTCATTACTCAATCAATGTAGTCATAAATTGACTTTAACGTTTCATGCTTTCAACATATATAACACATCATGCTCTTCACAATAAAGATTTAAAACAGTTTATCATCAAGTTCACATAGCAAATAGGAACTGCAAGACTTGCCTTGATCGTTGTTTACCAATAATAGCTTAACAGCTTCAGATATCTGCACTTCACGTGCCCTACATAATTATATAATTATGCACATCAACTATTAGCCACATAGCAACATATAGTAGTTGTAATGTAAAATTTACTCTACATCTCATAACCCTACCTATTAATCAATACATAATGTTTAATTTGATTCTATTAATTGTGACGCCACTAAAATAGGTCCATTCCACCCAACCTATTATGAGTCGCCAACACTACAAGAAAACCGGTTATTCTCGACGGAATTACTTCCGACAGAATACAATCGGTCGACCTTATGGTATAATCGACGAAACTTTCAGTCGGCATTAATTCCCTCGACCTTATGCTATCTACGACGGAATTCAGTTGAAACTAAATACCCCTTATGGCGCCAAAGCTTCCCGCCTGCGCCAAAGATAAACTCGATGGAATGTATATATGGTCGTCGAAATTTCCGTCGAACTTAACTTATAATCGACGAACCTAACCTCGACAGAATTCAGTCGAAAATAATATAAACCTAATTTTATTTAGCAGTGTCCCAACTGAGATTTCATTTCTCCTTATTTTCTTTCCCTCTCTGCCTCTCTCCCATTTCTCTCCAGCAACTGCTCGCTTTCCCCATCTCCCGTACCTCCGGTCGCCACTCTCCCCACCTCCCGACCTTCGTTCTCCACCTCCCCACTGATCTTCTCCAGTAGTAGTACTGGTACCACTGCTACCTTCGGTCGACGACGACCACACGACGGTGGTGTTCGATCTTCACAGCAGCGGCTAGGTGGTTTTGGCCATTCTGTCATTTGTTTGCATTACAGGTTCAAAAGTATATTTAGTTGCAATTTTTATTTTCTGAAATGCATAAATATATTTAGTGATTTCAGATGTTCATTTTAATTTGTGTACAGAAACTGTGCAACTGAGCATACATTGAGTATGTATATATTGAATTTGGCAGTTTTCATTTTGGAGTAACTGAGCATACATTGAATATGTATATATTGAATTGGGCAGTTTTTCATTTTGATTAATTACTGGCATATATTGAATTGGGGATGAACATTGGGCAGTTATACATTGAATATGTTTTTTATATGAATGATTGGGGCTGAGCATAATTTTGTTGTTTTTGTTTTCTTTATATATATGAATTACTATTATACATTTAATCAATCACAGTCATATTAATTGCAGGAGTTTTTTATGATATATATTTGTAAGGTGTAGTTCATTCTGATTATAATGAATTTAAATTTGTGTAGGGGTAATCAATATATGATGAATATGTGATATTTCTGACGGAATTCTGTCAGAATTCATCAATTGCAATTTATGTGGGTCCTTTTTATTATATTAATGTATAGTTAATAGTTTCTCAATACTAAAATACAATTTAAATAAATTAAATTATATAATATAATACAAATTTTGTTAAATTAGATAAAATAAAAAATTAACTTAATTTAATTTAAGATATTAAAATTTAAATAAATTATTTAATATTAAATTATATAATATAATAAAAATTAAATTTAATTTAATAAAATAAAATAAAATAAAATAAAAAATATGAATAATATAATACAAATTAAATTTAATTATTTTAAGATAATAAAATTTAAACAAATTAAATATTATAATATAATAAAATAATTACAAATACAAATAAAATAAATTAATTTAATTTAAATTAAATTAATTAAAATAAGATAAAATAAAATAAAATAAAAAATTTAATTTAAAATAAAATAAAATAAAATATGATTTAATTTAAGATAATACAAATTAAATTAAATTCAATAAAAAATTGACTTAATTTAATTTAAAATAATATAATACAAAATAAATATAATAAAACTGAGTAGCACTTACTTAGTTAAATAAAATCAAAATTAAATACAATTAATAACTAAGTATCATTTGTTTAGTTGGGATGCGATATAATATAATACAATTAAATAAGATTAAATAAACTTAAGTACAATTAAATACAATGCTTTGGAGGTGTCAACCAGATCATATCGTTCAAACTAAGCAAATGCTATACTTAGATTATCTTGATGAAGACATACATGCTTTGGAGGTGTCAACTTAGAAACCCGTTCGACATTCACTCATTAGGAGTGAATGTCGAATAGTCTCCAATTTGGGACTGTTACTGGATGTTATGTTTCTCACTTAGGTCGGTGGCAATGCATAGGGTGCGTTTTTATAAATTTTGAGGAACTTTCAGCTGGTGTCTCTACATGTTCTCCGAGTGCATACTTAGACTAAGTTTTCTTGGTCTATTTCCTGTACTTGGAGACCATGGGGAGGTGCTGCTGAAAATTTCTGAAAATAGTAGAAACGTGCTTAAGATTGGCACTAGTGAGGAGACGCATCCAGGAACGGGATAGAAGCCTAACCCCTGTAGAGTGGAGATATATACAAGGTAAACTAAATTCATGCTTGGACCACATTCATGATTATTCTTGTTCTAATTGGGTATTTTCTTCAATTAAAGATGGATGCCGATCGAAGTTGGATGCACCGTAGGATAAAGATTGATGGGAGGGGATTAGTTGATGCGTACCGTGACGGGGTGTCTAATTTTATAAACATGTTGATGATCTGAATGAAAAGATTAGATGCCCGTGTCTCAAGTGTAAGAACATGATATGGAAGACGACCGATGAAGTGAAATTTGACTTATATTCACGTGGGTTTGTGGATGGGTATTCGGTATGGATTCATCATGGGGAATCAGTTGAGTTTAGAGAACTGTCAGACAGTACTGTAGACCAGTAAGATAACTATGATGTTGTGCGTATGGCCCTACGAATATTGACTGGGTTGAAAATGAGCCTGCGTCAAGCAGTGCTGATCAACAAAAGCTAGATGATTCAGCAGCTGCCTTCCACAAGATGCTATCTGAATCAGGGACCCCATTGTATCCTGAACACAACAAGCACACCAGGCTTTCTGTAGTGACGAAGCTTTTACACTACAAGAATGAGCATGACTGCAGTGTGAGAGGATTTAATGATTTGCTTGCTATTTTCAGGGAGTTCTTACCTAAGGATAATACCCTACCCGCGAGTTACTATGAAGTGAAGAAGATGGTTAAGGGGTTGAATCTCGGGTATGAGAAGATCGATGCTTGTGAGCAGTACTATATGTTATACTATGGGGATGACAAAGATAAGGTGTAGTGTGATATATGCAATTTGCCTCGGTACAAAATCACAAAACGTGGGGGGAAGGAGAAACATGTTCCGAAGAAGATATTACGGTACTTTCCTCTTGTGCCTAGGTTGAAGCGGCTATTCATGTCTTCGTATACCGTACCCAGTATGCTTTGGCATAGGACAAGGGACGTCGTCCCTAGTCAGCTTACTCATCCAGCAGATGGAGATGAGTAGAAGAATTTTGATGCCAATTTTCCACAATTTGCCGACGATGTTAGGAATGTCAAGCTTGGCATGGCTACAGATGGATTTTGTTCGTTTAATAATTTTAGTCAGTCATACTCTGTTTGGCCAGTGATTATGGTAGCTTACAATCTTACACCGTCAATGTGCATGAGGGATCCGTATCTTTTCTTGACTTTACTAATACCGGGGATAAGGGTCCTACAAAAGACATCAACGTGTACCTTAGACCATTAGTCGATGAACTTAAGATGTTGTGGTAAACAGGGATTCAGACTTTTGATAAATCTGTCGGGTAGAATTTTTTGATGAAGGCAGCCTTGTTGTGGACTATCACTGACTTTCCGGCACTTGGGATGGTCAGTAGTTGGTCGACCCATGGTAAGTTGTTATGTCCAGTCTGTATGGGGGATGTGCAGGGCACACAACTATGTCATTGGCAAAAAACTAGTTTCTTTGGAACTGCTCGAAGATTCTTGCATGTTGAGCACATTTATAGAAAGATGTCTACATAGTTCAATAAAAAAATAGAAAAGAAGGGGGTTGTTGGTCGCTTTTCGGGCATCGATGTACTGGGATGGCTAAATGATCTTACATTTCCACTGCCTGGGAAGGAGCATGGTAAGTTGAGAGCAATAAGGTACAATAAAGCTCATAATTGGACACACTCGCCCATTTGGTTTGAGTTGTCATACTGGGTCACACTAGCACTTCATCATTGCATAGATGTTATGCATACGGAGAAAAATGTGTTCGAGAACTTGTTTTACACTATGCTAGATACGAGTGGTAAAACAAAAGACAGTGATAAATCACGTAAAGACTTGGAGGAAATGAACATCAGGCGGGAATTGTGGCTCCGTCCTAACAACTCAAAACCAAAAGCTCCATTTTGTCTTACCAAGCAACAGGTTGAAAATATTTGCAAGTGGCTTTGTGCATTAAAGCTACTAGATGGTTATGCTTCTAACATCTCTTGATGTACTAAGGTTGAGCAGTTGAAAATTACCGGATTCAAGAGTCATGACTATCATGTATTCATGCAGAAGTTGATTCCAATTGCCTTTCGTGAAGTATTACCGAGGAATATTAATGATGCCTTTACCACACTTTCAAATTTCTTTAGGGATATTTGATCAACTGTTATAAGGTACAGTGATGTGGAGTAGATGGAGAAAAATATAGGGTTGACAATGTGTAAGCTCAAAATGATCTTATGTCCAGGGTTCTTTGACTCGATGGAGCATTTGCCTATTCATCTGCCATATGAACTTAAGCTTAGAGGACCGATGCAATATCGATGGATGTATCCTTTTGAGAGGTAATATCACCTACATTGTGTTATAATCATCACCTGAATATTTGTTTTAGCCAATATATTGTCATATTTCAGGTATATGCGTCGATTAAAATAGAAAGTTAAAAACAAAGCTAATGTAGAGGGTTCTATTGCTGAACGCTATATGGAGGAAGAGCTTGTCAACTTCTGCTCGCTATACTTTGACGATGTAGTTTCAATGAAGCACAATCGCCTAAGTCAGAATGAGGTCGTTGTCGATCTCCAAACGCGTGCTGATGAGTTGACTGTATTCACTTATCCGTCCAAACCATTTGGACATGAGACGACGACATACCTAACCGATAAAGATTTAAAGATTGTATCTATATATGTGCTTCTAAATATGCCTGAAGTATCGTCGTACATCAAGTATGTATTATTTCAAGTTGAAAATGATTTTTTCTTACCTTAATCAACAATTAAATAATTGCCATATTATTGTATGCAGCACATTCGAATTGGAATCGCGAGCTTCTAACCCAGGGTTGACTACATCACAGATGGAAGCATTCACTAATGACAATTTTCAACAGTGGTTTAAGAGAAGGGTCAAAGAAGAGAACACTTATGAGCATTTTAGAGATGTCATTTTAGGCCCGTACAAACTCGTTAGTTCATTTCCAGGTTGTATCGTGAATGGGTATAGATTCAAGGTTGATGACTTGAATGAATTGATATTAGTCAACTCTAGCGTTGTCGTGTTGGGAAGTTGTTATGGAGATTCTGAGTCCAATTACTATGGAAGATTAAAGGAAGTGGTTGTGCTCAATTATCCAGGGGCTAAATTACATTTAAGTGTCATTGGTTTGATACTGCAAAGGGTGTTAAAGTTGATCGTAATAGAATCGTCACAGTAGATATAAAATTAAACTTACAGTCTGATGACGTATTTGTGTTAGCCAGCCAATCAACTCAAGTGTACTACGCCCCTAATGTCGTAAATTATAGAACCCCCTAGTATACAATTGTGACAACGAAGACTCGGTCATTTGATGGTACTAATCTGTCTAGAACGGATGACCCGTTGCAAGAACAAGTTAGCAATCCCAGCCACGTTGTGCTATATGATGACGATGTGTTAGTTGATGATGTCGTTGACGTACTCGATGTTGATGAAGTGGAGGAAGATGTGGTTGTCAGTCCATATGTGATGGTAGAAGATGATACTGAGGAAGAAATTGATACAGAAGAGGAAGAGACAGAATCATAGGATGAAAATGATTTTAATTCTGACGGGTTTGACGACGTACTACTTCTTCACTAATTGGTGTTTTGTAAATATTATATAACTAAAATAAATCATTATATATAATAATTGCAATGAAATTTAATTAATGTTATCGTATCTATGTCTGTTATTTTAGTAGTACAGCTATGCCTCGATATAGCGGTGGAGATGGCCGTGGTGGCGGCGGCTCTGGATCTGGTGACGGCTCCCAGGGCGGGTCGTCTTCAGATGCTAGTGAGTTGATTTCTTTTTTTTGGCTCAGTAACATTTTTTTCATAACTATATTATACATTCATTTACTATTTTTTGACAATGTCATAACTATATTAAACATAAAGATGCAAGACGTCGGCGTCAATGAGGGCCTAACCTCGGTCGATTAGGTCGTCTGTCGGCAGTGCCTTACATCATTCCAGTTGATGTTGGCTCGTCTGTGTAGGTTTCACCTATAATATATCACTTGTGTTCAATTAGAATGATATTATTGTGTGATTAATAAATTAAAATGTTCTTAATAAATTTTGTATTCTAGTATTATGGATCCTGTCGCTAAGGCGACCGTACACGCCATCTGCCTAACACATCTCCCTATTGGCTGCATGCAATTTAGCCAGTACTCGAGCTACGATGTCGGCTTCATGGTGACTGTGTTGCAGGAGTTTCACGTAAGTCAAATTATATATATTAAATCAAGGTCCATGTTATTTACATATTGTTCAAATAATTAATTATACGTATGTTATGTCTGTTTGATAAAGATACTACAGATACGAGGCCGACATCACTGAGGCGGATGGTGACGCCATTATCATTGCCCACATCTCAAAGAATTATGCCGGTTAGCTGTACGAGATGCGACAGAGAGCAGTCCGGGCGGTAGAAGAATCGCCCGGGACTACTTTACGAGAGCATTAGCCGCCGACAGTATCAGATGCATCATAGGCTGCGATGTGTGCGTACTAGGTGTTAGAGTTTGTGCCCTAGAGGCTAATTATTTGATATAATTGCTTAACATTTCGATATTATGTTTGATTGAATGAATGAATGATTTTATTATAATTTTATTTACTGCGTTGTATAAATGTTAACATAATAAAATTCCTTAGAATAGTGATACAAATTATATAGTTTCAAGTATGTGACTTGAACATGAGATTATATAATTACAATTAGTATCATTGCTCTTAAATGTCCCTAGTCGAGTATCATTGTTGCTGGGACAACAATGATGCATTGAGATTAGTATGTAGATTGACTGATGACCAAATTTCATTAGTCATAAATATATGAGATATTAAGTCAATGCATAGGTACATGTTAGAGAACGATGTGCTGGACAGACCCACCATGGGAATTCTACGTGGAACAGTATGCGAAGTGTCATTAGCGAATCTCATTGTGACAATGATGTAATGGTCCTCTGACCTAAAATCACTATATTACTACACGAGAATTTATGTACTTTTATATCATCAAAGGTCACCTTTAATAGGGTGGACTATAAAGGTGATTATTGGGTACATCATGAATCATGTGAGGAATATGAGTGATCTAGACGAAATTTAACCCTCCTATTTTTAGGGGTGATATCCATAAGCCTCTTGATTGAGTAGGACTACGAAATGCATGGCCATGCTCAAATAGTGATTTGTTTCATATAGTCTACTCATTGATCAAGAAAAACTGAGATTAAATTATGAAGAGTATGATGCATTCCATGACTCGAGTTTAATCTAGGATATTAAGGTTAAAAGGATTAAATTTCATTAAAACATTGGTCATGAAAAGGTTGCATCGAATCATCGATCTTATTATTACTTGGGTGGCATTGATGCATTACTAGATGCTGCTCACTGTTTTTTTATAATTTTATAATATGATTTTAAAATTATTTCCAACGTAATAATAACCTATATGGTCACACACATAGGACGGAATTAAAAGGGAATTAATTTAAATTGTAAAGATTTAAATATGTCAATATGATTGATAGTATTTAAATTACGAATTTAAATTTATAGGATAATTTATATATAGGTATATTAATTAAGTAAGACTTAATTAAGATATATATATATATATATATATATATATATATATATATATATATATATATATACACACACACACACACACACACACATAAATTCGAATTTTATTTTAGGGCTTTGATTAATTCCTTTTAACCGCTATATATATGATATGTAGCAGCCATATTAGAATAATCATCATAACCAAAACCCTAGCCGCTCTTAGAGAGAGACTAGAGAGAAACAGTTTTGAAAAGGAAAAATCCTCATCCTTGTGGCTAGTACTGCAGTTCCTTTTACTGTAGATCATACGACGATTCGCGGGGCGTTCATGTGGATACCGTAGAGGCGCGATTCGTTTGGATTGCGTTGGAGATTCTAGCGTATCAATTCTATTTTCATAATAGGTATAATTTCTAACCACTGAGTTAATTTGTTTTTCGCATGGATCCTGTTTTAGGGTTTCAAAATTGCCATTAAATTGGTTTATCTCCGCTGCGTTTTATGTGCCAAAACCCTTCACTGGGATGATGTTGCGTTCAAGACCAAGTCGGAGTAGATGAAGAAGAATCGCGGCAAGCTGCGAGTTGTACATACTTATGGCTCATAGTCATTTCAGGAGGTTAAGTCAGTATGTATTTCCCTTTAGTTTAGTTTAATATTACACTACAACTATAGTAAATTAAGGTGATATTATTTAATGTATATGATTTAGGCCATGTGGAGTAGCTTGGGCTGACCTCCTACTATGATGGAGTTCTGGGATAGAGTCTATATGCCGAAGGGCTCTACTTCGGGGTCGACGATGTCTCCAGCAGCACTAGCTATACGGGTAATACATTTACTATAATAAATATTATATAGGATAATATTACGTAATTTATATGATGATACCAAGAAAACTCATATGTACATATATCAAATTACAGGAGCGGTTTGAGAAGCTCCGCAGCCAGCGTATAGCGGAGTTGTAGGTTGCTAAGGGCGATGTTGAGATGTTAGATTCCACCGTCCCTCCGCCCGAGATTAGTTTATCTCAGGACAAGGAAACGGCTCTTTGGGTCGCATCTCAAGATACTCCCACTAGTACTACCGGTCGGTATCGAGTGCTGGGGTTACCGAGGATACCAGCCTATACACTACCAGGAGGTATAATATTTTTAGTTTGTTTCTTGTTTATGAATAAAGTAAACTTATAATATTATTCATGTTATATTTATTTTTGTAGGCTCTAGCCATTGTCTGCGTCCGAGAGCCCCCGTGGGACCATCACATATGGGTGCTGGCTTAGACGATGCTTTGTTCTAGTGTGTTATGGTTGCGGTGTCGGAGAGGTTTAAGATCGATCCGCTATTCCATCGTCAGGACCCGCGCCTCCATCAGCTTGCGCATGATGTTGCAGTTGGTGCCACTGCTGAGAGTACGGGTATCCCTCTGGAGCAGTGGGCCGCAATACGCGACGAGATTGTTCGGATGGTGGTTACCTTAGTCGAGGACGCGTTTGGGCAGATGTTAAGTCAGCGCTCTACTGCTCAGGTATATTATTCATTTTAAATTCAAATATATATTCTGCATGTTATTTAATTTTCATTTAATTATCTTTAACTGAATCATATATATGGACTAAAGAGTTACATTACATTATATCAATAAGGTGACGAGCGGACTGACGAGCGGGATGACGATGATGGCGATTTTCATACTCCAGAGCAGCGTCGACGCTCGCTCGATGATCCTCCTCACATCGGGGGCTTTACTAGCTTTACTTAGTTTACATTATTTTGTAGTTTACATTATTTTTGACTTAGTTTACATTCTGAGTTACATTATTTTGTAGTTTACATTATTTTTGATGTATTGTAGTTTAAACCTTGCCATTACTTTGGTTTTGTTGCGGTTTGACATTTAGTTAAATTTAGCTTAATGAGATGTTTGATATAGTTTATTTTAGATTAATGGGATGTTTTTGACCTTTTTACTTCTCATTTAGTTGGTTTTTGACATATTGTTGGCCTTGGTAATTGTAATTCATGTTATTGGCCATATTGTTAGCTTGTGTATATGTATGTGCTGTTGGGAATACATGTACAGGTACAAGATGTGGGTTAAATCCCTGGGTATTGCAAAAACAAATAAAATATTAAAAAAAAACAATATTCTCGACGGAATAGTACTATTCTCGACGGATTTCCGTCGGAATTAAGTCCTTACCATTTTGGCCATGTGCCACGTGACACATATATTCTCGACAGAACAGTGACAATCTCGACGGATTTCCGTCGAGCTTAAGGGCTGTACCATTTTTGTCAGCTTTGCCACGTGGCATGCTTATCATCAATCGAATATCCTCGACAGACTAGTTTCAGTCAGAAATATAGTAACCCCGACTGAATATTCGGTCGAGGATAATCCCGTCAAGGTTAATTATCCCCGACCGAAAGATCGACAGACTTAATTTCGACTTGCTTATATACGACCGAATTTTCGACCGAATATTCCGTCGAAAATAAGGTTAATCTCGACGGAATATCCTTATAACTGACGGAATATTCCTTTGGAAATAACCTTTTTTGTTGTAGTGCAAATACATGGTACAGAAAATAACTATAACTTTATTATTACAATTGTTGTGCAAAATACGACAATGCATATACTATGAGTCTAAATACAAATATTGTCTTCTAGACAGTATTCAAACTCAAATAAGTCCTCATTACAATTATTGATACACTATTTTACAAAATAGTGAGGACTACTAAAACAACTATCTTGAACTATCACTCCACACCCCGACTAGTTCCCGCTATATTCTCGCCTCCTGAGAAGAAAAATAGAACAAAAAGGAAAAGGATGTGCTCAACTAGCCCAGAAAAGAATATTATGACTAAGATAATGTACAACAAAATATCCTTAGTCTTCAACAGGAAAAAATCTGATAGAATATAATAGACAACAAGTGTTAGATCAACAACTGCAGCGGAAACAACAATTCATTAGTAGAGTTAAGTAGAGAATAAAATCTACTATTATCTATAAATTTAAAAGTTCATTATCAATATTTTATCCCTGCAACATCAATCAACAAATATTCATCTTTGCACTATGGGCCAAAGATATTCATTTGTATCACCAGTTGATCATGTTCATCTCAACAACTGTCCGTCTTTGCACTACGGGCCAAAGATATTCATCAAATAGTCATTCATATTTGTACTATCGGTCAAAGTTATTCAGTTATATTACCATTTAGGACTGAGGATGATAAAAATATTTTTAAGAAAACGAATCTAGAGAGAGATAAAAAGACAAAGATTAGGGATTCATACTTTAGTTTATCCAAGTTCAAAAATACTCTATAATAATCAATTGTGGAGCAGAAATCAAAAATAAAGATCAAAACATAGATCCAATCAAAGATAGGAACTATAACAGAAAATCTTGGACACATAAAAGAAAATTTAATTTTTCGGTGAATAGTGTCATATTCGTGAATAGTGTCGTATACGTGAATAGTGCCGTATACGTGAATAGTAACCCCGACACTAAAAGGTAAAAATTTTACAAGAAAAATTATCATACTTCGTGAATAGTACTTATGATTAGTAACTCGTGAATAGTAACTTATGAATAGTAACTCATAAATAGTAACTCGTAAATAGTAACCTCGACATGAAAGGTAAAAATTTCATAATAAAATTCATACTAATATTTTAGTATAATGATATTGAAAGAATAACATCATTTACGAAGAAAATAACATCCCTTACCTCAAAAGAATAGTACTTCTGACTGGAATATCAGATATAATGCTGAAGGAAACTTGCACTGTGTAACGACCCCGAAAATTATACAATTCAATTATCGACTTTGGTCGTTAATAATACGCCTAACTTCTGATTTTACATCATTATTCGATGTTGAACTTAATAAAATGCGGAATAATTTAAACTTTTCTATCTTCTTACTTTAATCCCCTGAATCAAAACCTTTATCATCTACATGTTTTTGAATCATATATAATTCATGATTCACTTTATCAAAGTTAATGTATATATACTTGCATAACAAATCGATATCCTTTATATATTGGGTAGCTCAAACTTTAACTTTACAACTCAACATTAAATATACATCTTAAAACATTGAGTATATCTCATGAACCCTAATCATGGTTTAAAGAAATAAAAACTTTAGCTAAAGTATCTAAATCTTCATGCATTACACCTGATTCATATCAGGTAGCACATAGCGTTACCTTGAATCCTTAACATGCAAAAGTGGTTATTTGCAAGGTTGAGCTCGACAGCCCAGCAAAATCTAACAGTTTTCATGCATCACGCAGCACATAATAACATGCTCAATATTTATCTCATAATCATTGGACTAACATAACATACAAGCTGCAGTTAATATAACAAGTATAGAGATTGAGTTCCTTACTCAATCAGCATTCAATACTCGATTAACATAGTCATAAATTGACTTTAACATTTCATACTTTCAACATATATATACCACATCATGCTCTTTGCAATAAAGATTTAAAATAGTTAATCATCAAGTTCACAACGCAAATTGGAACTGAAAGACTTGCCTTGATCGTTGTTTACCAATAACAGTTTAACAGCTTACAGTTATCTGTACTTCACGTGCCCTACACAATTATATAATTATACACATCAACTATTAGTTACATAGCAATGCATAGTAGTTGTAATGTAAACTTTACTCTATATCTCATCAACCTTCCTATTATCAGTACACAACTACACAATGTTCAATTTGATTGCGTTAACTTTTGACTTACATCTCATTATACTTCTTCTTAGTCATACTTGAAGTTCATTCAAATGTTTAAGTCTTGCTAGGACTACTTATTGGTTTTATATTAACCCCATATCATATCTTATAATATTCATTTCATTTGACTTAAAACGCTTTTTACATTCATTAACACTTGTCACGGCGTTTCGACGTTCATTCGTCACACGCCCGATTTGTCTCTCTTGTGTATGCTTAGTATGCTTATACAACTTATCTAATATGTCATTTATTAATGTTAAGCATCATTATACTTCATAATATCCATGTTTTATAACTTAGTACAACATCTTTTATCTTCAGAAGCACTACACTTGCATACGTGCATGCCCAACGCCCTCCAATTGTCCTCGAAAACACAACAATCTTAATGATGAAACTTTTGACCTCTGTTCCCGACCTCAAATTAAAAAATATAAAGAATGAAAGTTGTAGGTCTATTCGTCCTCATTTCGGATCATCTTGAATCGTCTTAATCGGAGTTCGTATGAAAATGTTATTACTGTTTTACCAAAATAGGTCAAAGCAATCACAGTTAGCACACATTGGGTGCTGCCGCGCCCCTTGCTCTCACCATTCCAGCGCGTCCGCGCCATTTCCCAGCCCCAGCTAAGCGCCCGCATGCACGGGCGGCGCGCCCGTGCGTGGCTTTGCACAGATTATAGTTTTTGACATAACTTTCTCATTTTAAGTCCAAATTAGTTGGTTTTCAATTCGTTGGACACGTTAAACTCTTAGCTACTCATCTAGAGAATAACTATAACACTTCAAACATATTAACAAATCATTTTAAGGGTTCCAATGATGATTAGGTAATATACCCATGAATTTGATATATTTGGACTTAAATTATTGCATTCTCAAGTTAGTTAGAAGCATTTTTATTATGTTTAGTTGTTGTTTTGCAGATTCGGGAGCTGCAGGGACGAATGGGGAATTTGGAGCAAAGAGTGGCAATATGGTAATTTCAGAGAAGTCCAGCGCTGGGGCGCTGAGCCTCGGCTGGCATTGACTGGATTCGCGCGTTTGACTTTCTGTTTGGCTTGGCTTGGTTCATGGAATGCAAAGTTGATTTGGATTAGGAGTGTGGGGAAGCTATAAAAAGAAATTAAGTGCTGAAATTAGGGCTATCATCTAATCTGTTCATTCATCCATTGGAGGCTACTACAAGGATTACTTGAAGATTAAGGATTGGCTACAGATTCTTCTTATTCTTCTCCTTATTTTTAATTTGTACTTCTTTAAGGATGATTTGCAAACGATTATTGGTTTTTATTTCCGTTATGAACTAATTCTTTAATTAAGATTACAATTGAACCTTTTATGGCTATAAATTAGTTATTCAGTTTATTCCAATTATTTGTGTTGAAGTGAATTGTTTATCATGCCTTGCATCTACTGATTAATTATTTGGCTAATAATTACCTTGTTATTCTAGAAGGAATTGGAAGAGGAATTCTAGGATTAGAACTGGGTTTGATAACGTGTGACTTATTTATTTGTACAGTGAATAATTAGGTTTGTGAATTGAATGGGAATATCTTTTCACCACATGTAACACATAAGGAATTGGAATTAAAGGAGCTTAATTCACTTGTTTTGTATAGGAATATAGCAAGATTAATCTGGATTAAATAGAAGTCAGTTGATTACTTGGAAAAGGACTTTTGACATTGAAGAATTCTTGTTAACAATTCAGTAGACATAATAGTTGGGATAACTGGGTAAGTGAATTATAGTTCATAATTGGGGATATTGAAGACTTAATCCTTATTTATCGGAAATCATTCATTCAAATCTTAGTTTATTTATTTGCTTATTTTAGAATAATATCTTTAAATTGTTTAATTTAGTTTTAATATTTTAGAAAATTATAATTTATCATTGTTTAAATAAAATTGGGTTGATATAGTGCTAGTAGTTGGAATTTATTAATTAGAATTCTCTGTGAGAACGATAATTTTCTTATCACTTTATTACTTGTTGACCGTGTATACTTGCACATTTGCTTTGACTGTGAAATCAACCAACAAGTTTTTGGCGCCGTTGCCGGAGAATTTTTATTAATATTAATTTCATATTAGTTATAATCAATTCGGTCTTAATTTAAACGTTACTTATTTTTCTTCTTGGATTGGCAGGAATTCTTGTGAGTGTATGCACACTAGATCGAAAGCTAAAAAGGAACTTTTTCCATATACAGACGACATCGAAAGGAAGTTTCGGAAATTGCGGTTGAATAGTGAGGTTATACATTTGGGAGAAGAACTGGCAAACCAAGAAATACCCGTGAACATGGCAGGGAACGAACAGAAATCACTTAGGGATTATGCCTGCCGAATGTCACGGACTTGCAGTCGAGTATTAAGAGGCCAGCAATGAATGCAAATAGTTTCGAGATAAAACCGGGAACAATTCAGATGCTACAGAATACATGTCAGTTTGGGGGTAATTCGATAGATGATCCTAATGAGCATATCTTGAGTTTCTTGGAAGTCTGCGACACCTTCAAATTTAACAATGTATCAGAAGATGCTATAAGGTTGAGGATGTTCCCATTTACTTTGAAAGATAAAGCACGAAGCTAGTTACACTCTATGCCTCCTGACTCAATCACCACTTGGGATGACTTAGCTCAAAAATTTTGGCTAAGTTTTTTCCACCAGCAAAATCGGCAAAACTACGGAACGATATTCACACTTTCGCACAGTTTGAGTCAGAATCGTTATATGAGGCGTGGGAAAGGTTTAAGGATATGCTCCGTAAGTGTCCTCATCATGGAATTCAGCAGTGGATGCAATTGGGAATATTTTGTGATGGTTTGCACGCGTCCACGAGGGCTAGTATTGATGCAGCAGCAGGGGGAGCAATCATGTCTAAGAGTTTAGATGAGGCATATCAGTTGTTGGAAACAATGGCCACAAACAATTATCAGTGGCCCATGACTAGGTCTAATCCTCCGAAAGCGGCGGGAAAGTATGAAGTGGATGCGATGACAACATTAACAGCACAAGTGACCGCAATAGCTAAGCATTTGGACATATGGCGTCCACAAATAGCACAACAGGTAGCAATGGTTTGTGAATTGTGTGCTGGGAGTCATGCTACGGATCAATGTGCCATAAATTCTGAATCAGCACAGTTCGTAGGAAGCTATAATCGTTCAACTCAACCATATCCAGGTTGGAGAAATCATCCGGGGTTTTCATGGAGTAACAATTAAGCTGCAGCTCAACCACCTAGACAACAAAACACCTCCGGATTTTAAAATTAGACTCAACAACCAAAGAGGAAATCAAGTTTGGAAGAAGCCTTGGAAAAATTCATCAGAGCTTCTGACAAAAAGAACGAGGAACAAGATAAGAAATTGAATCAAGTAGAGCTTACTTTGCAAAGCCATGGGGCATCGTTAAAGAATCTGGAAAATCAAGTGGGGCAAATAGCACATGCATTGAATAACCGTCCACTAGGAACGCTCCCAAGTGATACAGAAATAAATCTGGGCAGAAACGAGCATTGCAAGGCTGTAACTTTACGCAGTGGGAAGGATTTGCAAGAAATAGTTAAGGATAAGGAAAAGGGGGACAACACGACAGCTGAAATAGAAGAAGTTGTGGAAACCGAGAAACATAAAGAGGAAATCGTAAAGCAGAAAGCACCGGAACCAACTATCATAATGCCACCTATACCATATCCGCAGAGATTTCAGAAATCCAAGTTAGATAAGCAGTTTTCAAGATTTTTGGATATTTTCAAGAAATTGCACATCAACATCCCATTTTGCCGAAGCTTTAGAACAAATGCCGAGCTACGCTAAGTTAATGAAGGATGTGCTGTCAAAGAAAAGAAAACTGGGTGATTTTGAAACAGTAGCGCTAACCGAAGAATGCAGCGCAACTATCCAGAACAAGTTGCCTCCGAAGTTGAAAGATCCAGGTAGTTTTACTATTCCGTGCGATATTGGTAATCGATTTTCAGAAAGAGCACTATGTGATTTGGGGGCCAGTATTAATTTGATGCCATTATCAGTCTACAGTCAGTTCGAGCTCAAGGCACCAAAATTGATAAATATCAGTTTATTGTTGGCAGACCGATCAGTTACATATCCACGAGGTATCGTTGAAGACGTATTAGTAAGAGTGGATAAATTCATCTTCCCAGCAAATTTTGTTATCTTGGATTGTGAAGCAGACAAGGAAATCCCCATTATTTTTTGGCGACCCGTTTTAGCAACGGGGAGAACATTGATCGCGTACAGAAAGGAGAATTGACGATTCGAGTTGAAGATCAACATGTCACTTTTAATGTGTTTAAATCAATGTCTTATCTGAAGGAAAAAGGTGAGTGTCTGCGAGTGGATTTAATAGATGAGTTTGTTAATCACAAGTTCTGCGGCAACTACTCAAAGGACCCGATAGAATCCATGTTATTCGGCATAGACGACTACAATATTGAAGAGGACGTAGAGCATGTCAAATGGCTAAATACAGCATCATTCTTCCGGAAAAACAATCAACCATTCGACACTCTTGATAGGCCAGCAACGGAAGGTAAAAAGTGCAAACCCTCGATAGAAGAGCCACCGGTGTTGGATTTAAAACCACTTCCCTCTCATCTTGAGTATGCTTATTTGGGGAAGAATTCGACTTTACCCGTTATTGTTTCTACGGAGTTAACTGACACGCAAAAGGAGAAACTGCTACGGGTTTTGCTAGAGTTCAAAACAACAATTGGGTGGACAATAGCGGATATTCGAGGTATTAGCCCATCTTTCTGTATGAATAAGATTTTAATGGAAGAAGGGTCAAAACCAACTATTGAGATGCAAAGAAGGCTAAACCCCATTATGAAAGATGTGGTGAAAAAGGAGATTATCAAATGGTTAGATGTCGGTATTATTTACCCAATCTCAGACAGTTCATGGGTAAGTCATGTACAGTGCGTACCAAAGAAAGGGGGTATGACAGTGGTGAAGAACGACGCTAATGAGCTCATCTCGACTAGAACTGTTACAGGCTGGAGAGTATGTATGGACTACTACAAGCTGAATAAAGCCACACGCAAGGATCACTTTCCCTTGTCGTTCATTGATCAGATGTTGGACAGGTTAGCGGGACATCACTTCTACTGTTTGCTGGATGGATATTTCGGGTACAATCAAATTGCCATAGCTCCGGAAGATCAAGAAAAGACCACGTTCACATGTCCATACGGTACGTTTGCATTCCGGCGTATGTCTTTTGGTTTATGTAATGCGCCGGCAACCTTTCAACGATGTATAATGGCAATCTTCTCCGATATGGTCGAACAGAACTTAGAAGTATTTATGGATGATTTCTCCGTGTTCGGTGATAGTTTTGACTTGTGTTTGAGAAATCTGATCTTGGTGTTAAAAAGATGTGTGGAGACTAACCTGTTGCTTAATTGGGAAAAGTGTCATTTTATGGTGAAAGAAGGGATTATTCTGGGACATAAGGTTTCTGCATCCGAATTAGAGGTAGATAGAGCAAAGATTGAGACAATTGAGAAATTGCCTCCTCCATCATCTGTAAAAGGCATTCGGAGCTTCTTGGGACATGTGGGTTTCTACAGACGTTTCATTCAAGATTTTTCAAAGATCTCAAAACCCCTATGTTCACTCTTAGAGAAATATTTTCTTTTCAAGATGGATCAGTCATGTATCGGGGCATTCGAACTATTGAAAAAGAAATTGGTATCTGCGCCAATTATTGTGGCGCTCGATTGGTCTTTACCGTTTGAACTGATGTGCGACGCCAGTGATTATGCAGTGGGAGCAGTGTTGGGACAACGTCACGACAAGATTTTTCACACTATCTATTACTCTAGTAAGACGTTGACGGATGCCCAGTTGAACTACACAACCACTGAAAAAGAATTACTTGCAGTGGTGTTTGCCTTCGACAAATTTAGAGCTTATCTTATTGGTACCAAGGTAATTGTCTACACTGATCATTCTTCCATTAAATATCTGATTGAGAAGAAGGATGCAAAACCGCGTTTAATACGGTGAGTACTGTTGTTACAAGAATTCGATCTGGAGATCCGAGACAGAAAGGGTACAGAAAATCAGGTGGCGGATCATTTGTCTCAGTTAGAAAACGCAAAGGCAAAGAAAGAAGACAACTTAGTGATTAATGAAAAATTTCTGGATGAACAACTGTTCTGGGTAACCACAATATTGCCTTGGTATGCTGACTATGTGAACTATGTGGTTGCCAAAGTGTTACCTCCGGATTTGACCTGACAACAACGAAAGAAGTTTCTCCACGATGTGAAGCAATACTATTGGGATGAACCATTTCTGTTTAAGGCCTGTGTAGATCAAATGATACGACGTTGTGTGCCTCATGAAGAAATGGATAGTATATTAGGCCATTGCCACTCCTCAGATTACGGAGGTCATTATTCCGGTGACCGAACAGCAGCAAAAGTATTACAATCGGGATTCTTATGGCCTTCTTTATTCAAAGATGCTTATCTATTTGTGCTGAAATGCGATCGATGCCAACGCGTAGGTAATATCTCCAAGCGCAATGAAATGCCACTCAATTCAATCTTGGAGGTAGAACTGTTCGACGTATGTGGTATTGATTTTATGGGACCTTTCCCATCATCTTTTAATAATCAGTACATCTTGTCAGCAGTCGATTATGTTTCCAAATGGGTAGAAGCCGCAGCATTACCCACGAATGATGCCAATGTTGTCCTCCGTTTTTAAAGAAAAACATCTTCACACGATTTGGGATGCCGAGAGCGATAATAAGTGATGAGGGAACTCACTTCTGTAACAAGCAGTTCACAAAATTACTTGTAAAGTATGGGGTTCGTCACAAAATTGCAGCTGCATACCATCCACAAACCAATGGCCAAGCAGAGGTGTCGAATAGAGAGGTCAAGCGAATTCTGGAAAAAGTGGTCAATCCGTCACGAAAAGATTGGTCATTGCGTCTTGACGACGCTCTATGGGCCTATCGAACAGCGTACAAAAATTCGATCGGCATGTCACCTTACAGAATGGTATTTGGAAAGGCGTGTCACCTCCCGGTCGAGCTAGAACACAGTGCACACTGGGCCATACGGAAATTGAACTTTGATCTAGAAGCATCGAGTGAGAAAAGGTTACTGCAGTTGAATGAGAAGGATGAATTCCGGTTCAATGCCTACGAAAACGCTAAGCTCTACAAGGAGAAAGTCAAAGCTTGGCACGATAAAAAAATTCTTGATAGAACATTTGAACCGGGCCAACAAGTATTACTGTTTAACTCCCGCTTGCGTCTATTTCCTGGGAAATTAAAATCCCGATGGTCCAGGCCGTTTGTGATTATATATGTTGCTCCACACGGAAACATTGAGGTCGAGGAACCGACCTCAAAGCGTACATTCAAGGTTAACGGTCAACGCCTGAAACATTACTGGAGTGGACCAATCGAACGTCAAGCTACGGTCATGTACTTCTCCGATCCAGCGACCAAATGAGCAACACCAAAAAGTCGGGCTGATGACTGAAAACCATGCGCTATAGGGAGGCAACCCAAAATTTTTAGTTATTTTATTTTATTTTTATTCATATTGTAGTTCATTTTTATTAGAATTGCTAGCATATATTCGTGCATAACAATCTTCAGTGAATTTTTGATTTTAGCAAGAGGAAGCATGCCCACCAATTGAAAGCATCATGTGCTGTATGGTCACCAGCGCCCCAGCGCTCCCAGCAAAGAGGATTCCAGTGCCCCAGCTCTAAGTACTAGAATATGAAAAAAGAGCCCAGCGCCCCAGCGCTGGTTCCTAGTGCAATATCAGCGCCCCGGCGCTAGACCACTCCACCAGTTTTTGTCTCTCAGCGCCCCGGCACTGTGTTACTATACAATTCCAGCGCCCCGGCGCTGTGTTACTATACAATTCCAGCGCCCCGGCGCCGATCTTGCCCAACAGTTACTGCCGTGCAGCGCCCCGGCTCTGTGGAAAAGGTTCATCTCAGCGCTCCGGCGCTGAGATCGCGAATAAGAGTCCTAATTGCTTTTAAATACACGGTTACCCATTGCAACCTCTCCACTTTCCACCACAATTCTACTACGCATACGGTAACTGATCTAAACACTTGTATCTAACTACCCAATACATACACACCTCTCCATCTCCAATTGGGAGTTCCTCGCACTAAACAACTTGCATCTATCATCTCCATTGCAAAGAATTCTCTACATGGCTTCCAAACGACAACGTGGCGACGGTTTCGGTTCCGCCTCGGCTCCACCAAGATTCGATAGCCGCCGATTTGTCTCCGCTGAGGCGCAGGAACATTATAATAAGATGGCCACCCGCTCATTAGTCCCCGAACATGGTCTACGTCCCAATCAAACCAAGGATGGAGAAATAGCAGTGATGATTGCTGAACGAAATTGGTTCTCCCTCACCGAACAACCTGACCCAGCAGTGATCGCCGTCGTGAAAGAATTCTATGCCAACGTTCCAGAACACGATCACTATGAAGTGTTTGTCAGGGGAAAAACCGTGGAAATCGGAGAGGAGAACATAAATGGGAGCTATCAAATGGATTTAGAAGAACTTAACGACGAATATGCCGGTCTTCTGAGTCACGGACCAGACTATGAGAAGATAATACGTGAGCTTTGTCAACCGGGCACCACATGGACAGTGCATGAACGTGGAAGCATGACCTTCCCCCATTCCAACCTCAGTCTATACGGGAAGGCGTGGTATGCCTTCATTTGTGCCAAACTTATGCCATGCACGCATGCGAGCCATGTCACCAAAGAAAGAGCGATGTTGCTATATTCAATTATTCAAGGCTTGCAAATAGATGTCGGTCACGTGATCCAGCAGTCCATTCTACGCGCCTCTCGAGGTGGAACCACAGGAGGTTTACCCCATCCTTCGTTGATATGTGCTCTATGTGCCAAGTTTGGGGTAAAATGGAAATCGGATGAGATGATTCAAATGTCTATGCCAATTTTGGACCACAAGTTGATCAGCCGGTATAAAGTGTGGACGGGTGGGCCAAATCACCCTAGGGGATTGGGTTTCATAATTCCCCAAGTTGAAGCTTCTCAAGCTCCACCACCTCAAGCCCCACCACATCAGGCTCCATCTACTTATGGCCCATCTACAGCAGCTCATCGTGGTGTGGTTCCCGAAGCAGTCCAGCGGGAGATAGACGGCTGGTTTTATAATATGGAGTCTCAGAATGTGCGCTTGGTAGAACGTCAAGACGTGATATTAAAATTTTTAGTTGACCAATTTGCTGCACAGAATGCACTGACCGTCCAATCACATCCAGGCGTTCAACTTAGCCATTTCCCAACTGCTCCAGTTCTGCCAGTCTTCCCCCCTTCCGATCAAGAGATAAGCGAGGATGATGATGCTCCACCCGAGGAATAAGCTCGTCAGGGAAGTCCTCTGTTTTATTTTGCTACATTTTTCGCATGAGGACATTGCTCTAGATTAGTTTGGGGGTAGTTAATTATTATTTCTAAGTTGTTATTTTATTATTAGTATGTGGATGATTGTTAGTATTGTTGCATCTAGGATTGCATGTTGATTCCAGCTTTTGATGATGCGTTTATTTGGGGGCCAATGATGAAATTAGAATTGCATGAACAAGTCTAATAAGGATTGTTGAGTCAGTGATATGATTTTCTTGACATGATTTGAATCTATATCTGTTTGACACTGATATTATAGGATAGCACTTTGAAAAACGACTATGTTGGCTATGATAGTTTAAATGGTGAGATAATAGAGTTCTAAAGGATGATTGCTAGTGAAATGAAGGGACAATTTGAATAGCTAGTGAAGGCGGAATTTATACATAAACTCGAGTTTGGGGGAAAAATATTTGGAATATATAAGCTGAAAAAAAAATATACATGGTGACTAGTCTTGTTTCGAGGCCTTTGTTACTTGAGCAAGTATGCCCGAGGGGATTGTCTTTACACCTAGCGCCCTAAGGTCTTTCATGGTCTGGGAGTCGTTGGTCGAAAGCTCGCTAAGGGGTAGCACTGTTAGCCTAATGGGATGAAACATTGCACAGTTATTTTTGTATATATATAAAAAATATATAAGTGAAAA
Source organism: Panax notoginseng (assembly GCA_016801055.1). Classification (NCBI taxonomy): domain Eukaryota; kingdom Viridiplantae; phylum Streptophyta; class Magnoliopsida; order Apiales; family Araliaceae; genus Panax; species Panax notoginseng. The sequence continues at coordinate 81,201,663 of CM029014.1, forward strand.
TAAAAATAAAGCGAGAAAAGTGCAAAATGTCCCTCGTTATGAAAAAAAAGAGAAAAGAAAAGCATAAGTATTCCATTTTGACTCTTGAATTCGGGTGATTGTTTGATTTCAGTTGAAGCAAGTATATTTGATAAGTTCTCAAGTTTACACTGTATGATGCTTACTAAGAAATTTATTATCTTTCATATTTTTGCCTTTCATGGGTTCGCATGGTTGTTGAACACACACTCGCAATATCAGTAATATCAGATTTAGATTCATTGATTGTTGGGATATTGTCGATCTGCTTTAACATGATGTATTAGCATGTTTTTGTGATTTTTCTGAGGCTTATGGATATACGTGAGTTATTGGAATGCTGGAATTACGTTCATTTAGTTAGTTGCATTTGCATGAGTTGTCGTTTTCATATTGGTAGTATTATTTTATGTTTGTTGCTTGAGGACATGCAACGGTTTAAGTTTGGGGGTATTTGATGATTAGGTAATATACCCATGAATTGGATATATTTGGACTTACATTATTGCATTCTCAAGTTAGTTAGAAGCATTTTTATTATGTTTAGTTGTTGTTTTGCAGATTCGGGAGTTGCAGGGACGAATTGGGAATTTGGAGCAAAGAGTGGCAATATGGTAATTTCAGAGAAGTCCAGCGCCGGGGCGCTGGAAAATACACTACCAACAGCGTCGGGGCGCTGAGCCTCGGCTGGCATTGACTGGATTCGCGCGTTTGACTTTCTGTTTGGCTTGGCTTGGTTCATGGAATGCAAAGTTGATTTGGATTAGGAGTGTGAGGAAGCTATAAAAAGAAATTAAGTGCTGAAATTAGGGCTATCATCTAATCTGTTCATTCATCCATTGGAGGCTACTACAAGGATTACTTGAAGATTAAGGATTGGCTACAGATTCTTCTTCTTCTTCTCCTTATTTTTAATTTGTACTTCTTTAAGGATGATTTGCAAACGATTATTGGTTTTTATTTCCGTTATGAACTAATTCTTTAATTAAGATTTCAATTGAACCTTTTATGGCTATAAATTAGTTATTCAGTTTATTCCAATTATTTGTGTTGAAGTGAATTGTTTATCATGCCTTGTATCTATTGATTAATTATTTGGCCAATAATTACCTTGTTATTCTAGAAGGAATTGGAAGAGGAATTCTAGGATTAGAACTGGGTTTGATAATGTGTGACTTATTTATTTGCACAATGAATAATTAGGTTTGTGAATTGAATAGGAATATCTTTTCATCACATGTAACACATAAGAAATTGGAATTAAAGGAGCTTAATTCACTTGTTTTGCATAGGAATATAACAAGATTAATCTGGATTAAATAGAAGTCAGTTGATTACTTGGAAAAGGACTTTTGACATTGGAGAATTCCTGTTAACAATTCAGTAGACATAATAGTTGGGATAACTGGGTAAGTGAATTATAGTTCATAATTGGGGATATTGAAGTCTTAATCCTTATTTATCGGAAATCATTCATTCAAATCTTAGTTTATTTATTTGCTTATTTTAGAATAATATCTTTAAATTGTTTAATTTAGTTTTAATATTTCAGAAAATCATAATTTATCATTGTTTAAATAAAATTGGGTTGATATAGTGCTAGTAGTTGGAATTTATTAATTAGAATTCTCTGTGGGAACGATACTTTTCTTATCACTTTATTACTTGTTGACCGTGTATACTTGCACGTTTGCTTTGATTGTGAAATCAACCAACATCCAATTCAGTGTTCATGCTATATTTTCATGTTTTAAACACATTTAGCGAATTCAATCGCCACGACTTCGTTTCTTAACCAATTGACATGATTCAAACTACGCCGTTTTCGTTTCTTCACATACTAACATAATCCAATACCAATTTACAGATTATAACACATATTAGACATAAAAGTTTGTACTTTCTTAAGCTATTTTTTCATACATAACCACTGTTATATTAATTTCTTCCTATAATCCCAAGTTCACGTGTTTGATACTAAAACAACACTCATATATGATGATTAACAAATTATAAACCCTTCATACATGTATATATCAATCCAACACAACTACAAATAGAAATTTAGAAGTTAAGATTAGAGTAGATTATACCTTGATTTAGCAAACCCCGTTCTTCTCTCCCACACTCTGTCTTAGTTATCCTCAGAAAAGACACGAAACAAATAAATTGATATGGCTTACCCACGTATACTTCAATTATAAAATAATACGTCTGCGTCAGTTACAATAAGCCAAAGGCCACAAGGCCTTGTTTGGCTACACACAATTACCCCCATACTAGATTATTTTAATAATATTATATTATATAATTTTTATTTGTCACACCTGTAACCAATTTACATAACTTACAATAATAATTATAATATTTATTATAATTATTTTGATGATTAATAAATAATTATATATCTAATTTTTTTAATAAATTAGACTTAAAAACCACTTTATTTAATTACTTATTTTCATTAATATTAAACAACTCATTTAATTTAACTAATTCATTAAATTAAATCTTCAAAGAATAAAATTTATTTTTGCTTTAATTTAATTATCATACACACTTAACTAAATTATTATACCACAATTTCATAAATTATTTATTTTTCTTAATAAATAAATTATTTAAAATATTTATTTAATTCAATAAATATTTAAAATTAATTATAAAATTCATTTAATTTCTTCATTAGTTAACTCAACTATTAAACCTCACTTTCCCAATATATGAATATATATTTCTCTTCACACCAGATCACATATTTCAAAATATATAGCACGTATATATATATATATATATCAAACTCAAAACATCTCATAATAAGAATTTTAATTATTAAATTCCAATTTTAATAACTTATAAAAATTCGGGTTGTCACATCCTTCCCCCCTTATAAGGATTCCGTCTTCGGAATCAATGAAACCTCCCTTACTCCGTTTTCACCAAATCTCTTTTCAAAATTTATCGTTGAATATCTTCTACATATTACCTTAATATAGATTTTATATTTCCTACTACATTCATTACTTCAACAAATTCTAGGTTTTATTTAACAACTTTCACTTGAACTCAATTATATCTTGAGTATTATATATTCTTTGATCCGTTCATTTCCTTTTCTAAGGATCGTTATCATAAACACTCGGGATATTACATTCACCCATTCTTCTAAGAATTTTTTCCTCGAAATTTTATTTATTAATCTTCATTCATTCAATCTATCAAAATAGATTTTACATTGATACTTTATTCGTTCATTGGGTTCTATAACCACTTCTTTCCACAAAGATCTTTCTACAATTATTAAAATTTTCTATTAAAAGTTTTACATTTTTCTTTGATAACTCATCTCCTTCTCATTTCAAATTTTCTTTTCTCAGTTATTCAATATATTCATCATTCAGTGTCGCATTCTACGACTTACTTCCTTCTAAGGAATATCATCCTTACCACATTCACCTTTTAGAATAGCAAGAATCTTCCACAATTACTCAATAATTGGGAAGCAGTATGAATAACTCAGAAATTTAAAAGATTCCAAAATATGTTGAGGTGTCATAAGAGCTTGAACTACGTCCACGATTATAAGTACTCTTTCAACTTAAACCTTAACAGTCAGTAGACTATAGGGACTCCTGTACTTAGGGTGTTAAGCCCTTCGTATGATGTATTGTGCACTCTATCCACGGTTATAAGTACTCTTTCAACTTAAACCTTAACAATCATTAGGTTGTAGGGACTCCCGTACTTAGGGTGATCAGCCCTTCGTACCATGTATTGTTCATAAACATCTAAATGCTATGCGTAAAATAACTCCCCTATAAAAGGGTTGTTCATATCAGCTTTTTAACATCTGAATCCGCACCAAAGCAATTTGGTTTGGCATAACTTCTCAATAAACGCTTGAATTTCATGAACATCTTTCAATAATCGTCTAGCTGAATCAAATAGCATAGACTTCTACAACAATTCGGACATCAATCGAAATATACACATACATATACATATATATATATATATATACACATATACATATACATATATATATATATAGATATATATATATTCTCATATCTCAAAGAAATCTCAAAAATCCTTTTATGGAGTCATGATTATGATGTTGTCATACTACATCTCACCATAGTGGGCTGACGATCATATGATCACATCCAACACCAAGTTTCATTGCATTGATGACTCCATCGTTTATCATATCACCCGATACATGTAGTTAAAATATATTTTGAAAATTTTAAAAAATTATTTTTTATCTAGCCGAAACAACAGCATAGATACACGAATAATAGCACTGTTTTAAAAATTCTTTGGTTCACTAGGGTGATCCAACATTTTTTAAAAATCAAAAGTACACCCATCGACACAAAGTCAATAAATTTCGAAAATCTAGCATAGCTAGTAGATTTAGAATATCTAGTTTTCTCCATCAATTTCAATCTTTACTTCATTACTTAACCATTTTATCAATCTTCAACTTCATCAATGCTCTCTATACTATAACCGTTTTTTACCCAATATAGTTCATCAAACTTACTACACTTTGGAAATCCAGGAACTTACCACAATAATATGAGTTTAAGAACTTATCCTAGTCAGACCATAGGCGTCCATTCGCTGAGGGGTTCAAAACATACCATATTATTATGAGTCACGAACTTATCATATGCGTTAGTTTTAAGAACCGTAACAAATCTTAATATCATCTAACCTAATCTTAATAGTTTCTAACTATCAAATATACACATGAGAAAGAATAACCTTTTTGCCATATATACATTGATAGCGCGACACCAACATTCCAATAATTATCAATGTGATAAACTGAGTGCAAGCACAAAACCCTCACCCATACAAAGGTTTGTACAACTTAGCCATCACATGAGTCCTCAATTGAAATCCCACCTAACTCTATCTTGCTTATAACTTACTCTTTACTCGATACGAATTTTTCGTACCTCATCATCTATAACTCCTCGTGAGTTTATCTCGTACTATATCATAGTACATTATCTTCATAGCATCAAGCTATAATTATTCAAATATTACAGACCATCTTTCTTTTAAAACGTAAACAGATCACGTCGTGATCTTATTTTATAATCATCTCCCTTAAAATTCTTTTCTTAACTAGTTATCATTTTGTTTTACGATCCTCCTTCTTTCCTTTTTTATCATTTACGACATTATTCGTTATCTTGGCTATTAAAGTTAGGTAACTCCCATTTCTTATCTTTATATCTCTTCAAGATTCTTCTTTGAATTTTTCTTGTTTCTATAACAATTCTTCCTTTAAGAATTTCTAACATCATTTACATTGCTCAACATTTCATTCAAGTTCTACATTTTCATCATACGTATCCATTTTCTATACTTGGTACACATCGAGTCTCTAGCAATTTCAATATGGTACACTGAGTAGTTTCCTACAAACAACTAACAAACTAGGTTCTGAGTTACTAGTTCGTATATACCTCCGCTCTATGAAGGAATCGTTTAGCCCAGATACCATACATCAACCATTAAAGAGTACGATTGTACCGTACTTAAATATAATTAAATATAACTTTCTATTCTTACTTCTTTATCATTCTCTTCTTATAGACATTGTCTATTTATCATCATCTTACATTCTTATTATTGGAGTTGGGTAACCCCACATTCATATTCTTTATAACTCTGCGAGATTCTTCTTTGAATCCCCTCACGCATGTTTTAATCCCTTCTTTATAAATTTTTTAAATTACTTCTTATTGTTTAAACTCTATTTGAGCTTATTCTTTCATTATCTTCACCTTCCTTCTCTAAGGTTATAGCCTAAGGTACTTCTACCTAAGGTTTATAACCTACAGCTTTGATACCAACTGTAACGACCTCAAAAATCATACAATTCAATTATCGACTTTGGTCGTTAATAACACGTCTAACTTCTGATTTTACAACATTATTCGATGTTGAACTTAATAAAATGCGGAATAATTTAAACTTTTCTATCTTCTTACTTTAATCCCCTGAATAAAAACTTTTATCATCAACTTGTTTTTGAATCATATATAATCCATGATTCACTTTATCAGAGTTAATGTATATATACTTACATAACAAATCGATATCCTTTATACATTGGACAGCTCAAACTTTAACTTTACAACTCAACATTAAATATACATCTTAAAACATTGAGTATATCTCATGAACCCTAATCATAGTTTAAAGAAATAAAAACTTTAGCTAAAGTATCTAAATTTTCATGCATTACACCTGATTCATGTCAGGTAGCACATAGTGTTACCTTGAATCCTTAACCTGCAAAAGTAGTTATTTGCAAGATTGAACTCGACAGCCCAGCAAAATCTAACAGTTTTTATGCATCACGTAGCACATAATAACATGCTCAATATTTATCTCATAATCATTGGACTAACATAACATACAAGCTGCAGTTCATATAATAAGTATAAAGATTGAGTTCCTTACTCAATCAGCATTCAATACTCAATCAACGTAGTCATAAATTGACTTTAACGTTTCATACTTTCAACATATATATACCACATCATGCTCTTTGCAATAAAGATTTAAAAAAGTTAATCATCAAGTTCACATAGCAAATAGGAAATGAAAGACTTGCCTTGATCGTTGTTTACCAATAACAGTTTAACAGCTTACAGTTATCTGCACTTCATGTGCCCTACACAAATATATAATCATACACATCAACTATTAGTCACATAGCAATGCATAATAGTTATAACGTAAACTTTACTCTATATCTCATCAACCTTCTTATTATCACTACACAACGACACAATGTTCAATTTGATTATGTTAACTTTTTACTTACATCTCACTATACTTCTTCTTAGTCATACTGGAAGTTCATTCAAATGTTTAAGTCTTGGTAGGACTACTTATTGGTTTTATATTAACCCCATATCATATCTTATAATATTCATTTGATTTGACTTAAAACACTTTTTACATTCATTAACACTTGTCACGACGTTTCGACGTTTATTCGTCACACGCCCGATTTGTCTCCCTTGTGTGTGCTTAGTATGCTTATACAACTTATCTAATATATCATTTATTAATGATAAGCATCATTATGTATCATAATATTCATGTTTTATAACATAGAACAACATCTTTTATCGTCAGAAGCACTACACTTGCATACGTGCATGCCCGACGCCCTCCGATTGTCCCCGAAAACACAACAGTCCTAATGATGACACTTTTAACCTCTGTTCCCGACCTCAAATTGAAAGACTTAAAGAATGAAAGTTGTAGGTCTATTCGTCCTCGTTCCGGATCATCTTAAATCGCCTTAATCGGAGTTCGTATGAAAACATTATGACCATTTTACCAAAACAGGTCAAAGTAGTCACAGTTAGCACACATTAGGCGCGGTCGCGCCCCTTGGTATCACCATTCCAGCGCGCCCGCACCATTTCCCGGCCCCAACTATGCGCCCCCGTGCACGGGCGGCTGTTGGCGATTTTGCAACCGCAAAACACGCGCAAGTATACGCGGTCTTAACAAGTAATATAAGAAAGTAGAGTGTCGAACCCACGAGGACAAAGATTTAACAGAAACAAATACTAAGGTAAAGTCGTTACTAAACTTATCTAAACGATTGAAAGTAAAGGTTGGTTAAGCTATTTTAATAAGAAAACTAACTAAGGGACGTTGGTTGTGCTAGGAAGGTAAGATAGGATTACAACTCCCCTAATGCTTCGCCTAATCTTCTAACTCTCCGCAATACAAACGAATCAAGGAATGGTCGACCTAGAACAATAATAGGCATAAACTTCTGTCGAAGGTCAAATGCACATCACTAATAAGCTAGAACACCATATGTCTATGGGTGGAACTAACTGGGTCGAGGTCGTTAAGCACATTCACAAGGTCGCACAAGGCAAATAAGGATATGTCTATCCTATTGGCACATTAAGCCCCACATTCAAATGTCAAGGTCATAACAGGTGTTGCTGCATTTAAAGACAAATAGTAATATCCATTTAACAATTTCCATTACTATCAGAACCAATTTCTTTATCAAGAAATCAGACAATAAAAGCAAAATACAACAACCCATTCCAAAATGCTTCATTATATAAAACGAGAGAGAAAGTCAGTTAAGCTATTCAAAGGTTACATTGCAATCCTAAAAATGGAGTTAGTTCATAACTATGGGACTAACACAAATTTCTACTGCACTATCCATTATCAGATAAATACAATAAATAGAATATTTGAAATAAGAAAAACCCCTGTAGAAAGAAGTTATCTTCTGCCAAATATTCTCTTCACGCGCATAGTCGGAAAATGTGGAGAGCAATTGATCTTTCCTCCTTCAAGCTTCTTCCTTTCTTCCTCCCTCTATTTTCTGGTATATCCCCTCTATATCTAAGTTTTCGCCCTTCTTATCACATGCTTTTCCCTTTTTGCTAGGTCAAACAAAGTCCTTATCTGCCTGGGAACCGGAGGTGGCACCGCGGCGTGGGACACCAAGTATTGAGTGGCGCTGCGGCGCAACATTAAGAACTGGGACGCGGAGCTCGCACTGCAGCGCGAGCCAAAGGAGGATGTATGGCGCCACGGCGCGGATTACGTCAGCATGGGCCAGGCCATGGCGTTGCGGCGCGACCATTGAACCTGGAGATGGCGCCGCGACGCGAACAAGAGTAAAATGACTGTTTTGCCCCTTTAAAGCTGCAAAAACACTGTGAAGCTTTGCAATACACGATTAAACCCAATAACACTATATTTCTATAAAACTACATAAAAACTACAAATTCAGGCAAGTATTTAAGTCATAACGTATCTGATTCGCGGGTTTAACTCCCACTCATCAAATACCCCCAAACTTAAGTCTTTGCTTGTCCTCGAGCAACTATCTAACACAATAATAACAGTAGACACTAAAAATGTGAAAGGAATATATATATATATATATATATATATATATATATATATATATATATATATATATATATAACAATCTATACTAGCATCGTGGCTACGAATCTCTAATTAAGCTACTCCCAAAGAACAAGTCAAACACGGGAATGAGTAAGGGTTCATTATATTTCAAGCATAAGACTGTATTCGATCCATTCTAAGTGTGTGTGTGAATACCAACCGTCCTGACTAATCATAGCTCAACTAAGTTTGCACAGTCGAAAGTTAAAACCAAGCAAACTCCGCAACTTAAACATTTAACAAGCATTAAGAACAAGGCGCAAATGCAGGAGAAGATCAAAAAGCTCTAGCATGCCGACAGTAAAATCAGACTCGGACAGTACTTAATTACCTTAGGCAACAGAACTACCCATGAATGAGCTTTTGATCAGTGACTCCCAAGCCAGACGACTTTAGGGCACTAGGTGTAGAACACCCCTAAGAACCTAATAACTCGAGCAGTAAAGGCCACGTAATCAACATAAGCCAACTGAGACTTCACAACAAGAACGAAGATTAATCAGCGAGTGCATTTTATGCTCCATCTCGATATCGGCCCTGCGTTTATGGGCGAGTGCATTTTACGCTCCATCTCGACCCACCGCAAAACTTTCGATATAAACACTTCTATTCTAATCTTATTCCCAAATATTTTTTTAATTTTTTTTAAAACAAGCTAGAATCCAAGATCCAACACTGCAAAAAAAACCTAAATCTTTTATTACCTTGCACAAATGAAAGTTTATAAGAGTGAACAAATTTTCAACACAATAAACACACAAACTATACTCGAAAAATAATTAGTTAACACAGTGGTCGGTGCTTGCTAGAAGGACGGATCAATAACAGTCTAAACTTCTCAACTAATAAACCCCTAGTACTTGTCATGTTTGACACAACTCTACGAGAGACATACTCCTTTGGCGCTAGACATAGCCACAATCAAAAATCAGCAATGATAAATAAAACACCCTTGCTAAATAGCAGCTCAAAATAGGGTGAAAAGGCCATTTACAAGGCATAAGCATATAAATCTAAATAAGCCCCAAAAAGATAGCTAGATAATACCAAAAGCAGTTTATGGCATCCATAAAGATAAAAATATTCAACATAAACCCGCAGTTCAAAAGACTGCACCACAATACTGATAAATACAAACATAATAAAGATAGTAAGTCTGGCAATCCTAAAATGGCAGTAATGAGATAGACAGATAAAGGCTAAAACACCCCCAAACTTGAAGTGAGCAATGCCCTCATTGCTAAACATAAAGCAATTGAATACAAGAGGGCTTCCCTGAAGATCGCTCACTCAGCAGCGACATCGGCTTTGGCTTCTTCCTCGTCCGGCGCGTCCTGATCAACTTCGGTAGGCAATGATGGTGGAGGGTATGGTGGAAAAATAGGAGGGTCGGGAAACTGGTATGGTGTGAACTCAATGCCCTCGCCACAAAAGTCAGTGTAGATGCTCTGTATTGTGTTCACCAGCTCAGCCTGGTACTGCATCGCTATCTCCTGCCTCTGAGCCACCGCTGCGATATGCCTCCGCTGCCTCTGTGTCTCAGCGTCCTGCTTCTGATGCAGCAGGGTGAGGGATGCCATGATGTCTGCTAAAAGACCTTGACTAGCTGGACCTGCCTCAGGTGCTTGAGAGGGCTCTGTCTCTGGCTCTGGGTCGGCTGAAGGAGGCGACTCTGTAGGTGGTCCGTATCCTTCGCCCTTGACATGAGATTCTGCCCCGTCCCAAACAGTGAAGCACTTGATCATTTGATGGTCGATGACAGTCATGGGCGGTGAAGCTATCTCATCTGGACCCCACTGCACCCCGGCCTGCTTGCACAAAAGCGTGATCACGGATGGATGGGGAAGTCCCGCAATGGTTGTACTCTTGATAGCCTTGATGATCGAGTCGTGGATGAGAACTCCGATATCCACATTCAAACCCGTGACAATGGCGAAAAGCAGAATCACCCTTTCTTTAGTCACATCGCTTAGGTAACGAGTCGAGAGCATGGTGGCACAAATGAAACTGTACCACGCCTTTCCATAGCGACTGAGCGTAGCAGTCGAGAAGCTAGTCTTTTCATCGGTATAAACATTTTTCTTCCAGGTCGTCCCGGGTTTACAGAGCCTTCGGATGACATCCTCCTGGTCATAGCAACGAAATCCTAGCTGCATATAATCATTTCCCGCGTAGTTTGGTGCCCCGAATAGCGCATTGATGGATATATTGTTAAATGCTACGGACCTTCCCCTGACTTGAACCACAGCAGGACCCTCAGGACTGGCATTGGCATAGAATTCCTGAACCACCGGGACAACAACTGATACTGGCGGTTTGGTGAAGTTAAGCCACTTTCGCTCGATGATCATATTCATGAGTTCCCCATCTTTTCGATCTGGCCGCAACCCCCGCTCAGGAATCAAATTGCGCTTGTCGAAAGAGTCTCTGTACCGCTTGAAAATTTCCTCACTGACAAACTTGGCGGGGTCCCAAGCCTGTGGTGGAGCCGCGGAAGATGAAGAAGAACCACCGATGCTAAGTCGTTGCCTTTTGGGTGCCATGATGTAATTTGTTGATGAGGTTCCCACAAACAGCCCTTAATAGTGCCAATAATTTGAAGAGATGACCCCTGAAGCAATGCAAAACAAACCCCCAATACAAATCCAACGAAAACAGGCCAAAACAGTTCGACTACTCTTTGAGGCAAATAAGCAAACACCTTGTATGCATTTTCCAAACTATAATTGGATAGCCCTTTGCTTGTTGTTACTCTAACCAGATTTCCAGCAGTGGAAATCACCCTAAATCACACAAGAAGAAGAACACAGAAAAGCAATAAAACCAACAAAATCTCTGATAGAATGAAAACCCTCAAAAATACCTTAAGAATTAAACCCCTGCACTTGAGTGGGGATGCCTTTGACAAACAATTGATGCTATGGTCTGATTTTGTAGGTTGAGAGGAGACACGATAGATGGTTGCTCGGATTTGTTGGGAGTGATACGGCTGATGGGTCGTATTCTTTTAGGCTGCCAAGAGAGAGAGCTGAGATTATTGAGAGAAATGGGAGAAATGAGGAGTCTTAGCCGAACAGCCTGCTTATAACTGCAACTGGAATTCAAAAACTCGCTATTGGCGTCACGGCGCGGATGTTTGTTCATTACTCGGCGCTGCGGCGCGAGTTAGCAGCAGCCGGGTACTTTTTGTGGCGTCGCGGCGCGGATGTTTGTTCATTACTCGGCGCTGTGGCGCGAGTTAGCAGTAGCCGGGTGCTTCTTGTGGCGCCGCGGCGCAAAAGACAGTATAGGAGCCGGGGCCGCGGCGCAAGTGCTGACCTCTGAGTTTTTTCATCTGTTATCTGCATATACCGAAACAATTACAACAACTATACTACACAAGCAAACATACACTGTTAAAAACACAGTAAACACTATTATAATATGCAGATTATCATACGAAACATGTTGCTCATAAATGAGAGACACAAAACATAAAATCTATCAGCTAAGTTATATAATAAAATGAACAGTCACTAAGTAAACTAGAAATGAGTGAAAAAAAACATATAAAATTTATACCGAGATGGGGGTGCCTCCCCACCAAGCGCTTGTTTTATAGTCGTCGGCTTGACTATCATCCCGACTTAGATCGGGTCTCCAAGTGTAATGGAGGTATTTTGACGGTCAACCTCGCCGCCCCAGTAGTGCTTTACACGTTGCCCATTCACCTTGAATGTTGAGTCAGAATTTGGGTCCCTAAGCTCTATTGCTCCATGCGGATAAACCTTGGCAACAATGAAAGGGCCCGACCATCGGGACTTTAGCTTCCCAGGAAATAACTTTAGCCGGGAGTTAAACAAAAGAACTTGCTGGCCCGGTTCAAAATGCCTCTCAAGGATCTTCTTGTCATGCCATTTCTTGGTCCTTTCCTTGTACAACTTGGCATTTTCATACGCCTGCAGACGAAACTCATCTGCTTTATTCAGTTGTAACAGCCGCTTTTTGCATGCTGCCTCAAGATCATAGTTAAGCTTTTGAATCGCCCAGTAAGCGTTGTGCTCCAATTCGACCGGGAGATGACATGTTTTACCATAAACTAGCCTGTAGGGAGACATTCCGATGGGCATTTTATAAGCTGTGCGATAGGCCCATAATGCATTATCCAGCTTCTTCGACCAATCCTTACGGGTTGGGTTAACAATCTTTTCTAAGATTCGCTTCACCTCTCGGTTCGAAATTTTAACTTGGCCGCTGGTCTGAGAGTGGTAAACAGTGGCTATTTTATGAGTTACCCCATACCTGGCTAGAAGGGCTTCAAAATACTTATTGCAGAAGTACGACCCTTCATCGCTAATTATGGCCCGAGGTGTGCCAAAACGGGTGAAAATGTTCTTCTTTAGGAACTGAAGCACCACTTTAGCATCATTAGTCGGCAAGGCCACTGCTTCCACCCACTTTGAGACATAATCCACTGCCACTAGGATGTAAAGATTGTTGAATGAGGATGCGAATGGTCCCATGAAGTCGATGCCCCAAACATCAAATAGCTCCACTTCCAGGATATTTTACAGGGGTAATTCATGATGTCTTGATATGGTGCCCACCCTTTGACATCTGTCACAGTTCATAACATAAGTATGGGCATCCTTGAAGAGGGTGGGCCAGTAAAATCCTGACTGAAGCACCTTAGCAACAGTTCGTTGGCCTCCTAAATGACCGCCATAGTTAGAAGAATGGCAATGATGTATCACACCTTCAACTTCCTCTTCAGGCAAACATCTACGTAGAATTTGATCGGAACACTGCTTGAACAGGAAGGGCTCATCCCAAAGATATTGCTTGGCATCGTTGAGGAATTTCTTCCTTTGTTGATAACTCAGATTATTGGGAAGAACTTTACAAGAAACATAATTGGCAAAATCCGCATACCACGAAACCTTGCTATGGACTACAAAAAGTTGCTCGTCCGAGGAAAAGTCATTTATGGCTTTTTCAGCATCTTTCGAAGGCGTGGTGTTTTCCAATCTTGACTTGATCGGCAACCTAATTTTTTGTCCCTTTCTTATCTAGGATTTTCAAATCAAACTCTTGAAGAAGCAGAACCCACCTTATCAATCTCGGCTTAGCATCCTTCTTTTCTATCAAATACTTGATGGCCGAGTGATTAGTGTATACAATCACCTTCGTTCCAATGAGGTAGGAACAGAACTAGTCAAAAGCATAAACCACCGCCAGCAGCTCCTTCGCAGTAGTGGTGTAATTTAACTGAGCATCAGTCAATGTCTTGTTGGCATAATAAATGGTGTGAAAGACCTTCTCCCTTCTCTGGCCCAACACTGCCCCTATAGCAAAGTCACTGGCGTCGCACATCAGCTCAAAAGGGTAGGCCCAGTCTGGAGCTACCACAATAGGTGCCGAGACAAGCTTTTCTTTAATAACTCAAAAGCGCTTAGGCAGGAGGCATGGAACTGAAAAGGCTGATCCTTTTCCAGAAGAGTGCACAATGGTTTGGTGATCCACGAGAAGTCCTGAATAAACCTTCTGTGCCGGCGTGCCCGAGGAAACTCCTTACCCCTTTTACTGAGGTGGAAGGTGGAAGGTTATTGATCACATCTATCTTTGCCTTATCAACTTCAATTCTGCCGACTGAAACCCGATGACCCAAAATAATGCCCTCTTTAACCATGAAGTGACACTTCTCCCAATTTAGCACTAGGTTGGTTTCGACACATCGGTGGAGAACGACAGTTAAATTTTGCAAGCAGTTGTCAAATGAGCTCCCAAAAATTGAGAAGTCGTCCATGAAGACCTCCAACGTCTTTTCAACCATGTCAGAGAAGATTGACATCATACACCGCTGGAATGTTGCGGGAGCATTACATAGCCCGAAAGATATTTTTCGAAAAGCAAAGGTTCCATAAGGACATGTGGATGTCGTCTTCTCCTGATCTTCAAGAGCAATGGAAATCTGATTGTACCCCGAGTACCCATCAAGTGAACAATAGTATTCGTGCCCTGCCAATCGGTCAAGCATCTGATTAATGAATGGAAGGGGAAAATGATCCTTACACGTTGATTTGTTCAATTTCCTGTAATCCATGCACACTCTCCACCCGGTCACTGTCCTTATGGGAATCAGTTCGTTGTTCTCATTGGACACAACTGTCATCCCTCCTTTCTTGGGCACACACTGGATTGGACTAACCCAAGGGCTATCGGAGATGGGGTAGATAATGCCCGCATCGAGAAACTTTATGATCTCTTTCCGGACAACCTCTTTCATAATGGGATTTAGCCGCCTCTGATGCTCTATAGATGGCTTCGAGCCTTCCTCCAATAATATTTTGTGCATGCATAGAGTCAGGCTGATCCCTTTTATATCAAAAATAGACCATCCCAGGGCAGTTTTGTATTTCTTGAGCACAAGCAGTAACTTTTCTTCCTGACATTTTGTTAGAGAAGCAGAAATTATCACAGGTAAAAAAGATGAATTCCCTAAATAAGCTTACCTTATGTGATTCGGCAAAGGTTTGAGCTCAAGGACAGGAGGCTCGACTACCGACGGCTGAGCCTTGGAAGTGGATGCCTCATTATCATTCAAAGACTCAAACTGTCGATGAAATCTCTTTGATCTTTGGGTCTCATCAAGCCACTTGGCACATTCCACCTGTGTGGGCTCATCCGTAGTGCTGGCCCCAGTCAAAATGGCCGCCAAAGGGTCCTTAATGTAAGTTTCTGAGAATACCTCATTAACTGAATTATCAATGGTATTAATCTGGAAGCAATCCTCAGGGGTATTAGGATACTTCATTGATCTGAAAACATTAAACGTCACTTCTTGATCCTATACCCTCATTGTTAACTCTCCTTTCTGAACATCTATCAAGGTCTTCCCAATTGCCAAGAATGGCCTGCCCAATATTATCGGGACCTTCCTATCCTCCTCAAAATCAAGGACTATGAAATCCGCCGAAAATATGAACTTGTCCACCTTCACCAACACATCCTCCACTATTCCCTTGGGGTATGTCAGAGATCTGTCGGCCAATTGTAGGGTGACACTTGTCGGCTTGGCTTCATTTAGGCCCAACTTTTTATAAATGGAGAGGGGCATCAAGTTGATGCTAGCCCCTAAATCACATAGAGCCTTCCCAATAAACTGGTCCCCAATGGTGCACGGGATTGTAAAACTTCCAGGATCATTTAGCTTCGACGGAAGCTTGTTTTGAAGGATGGCACTACACTCTTCTGTTAGTGCCACCGTCTCATAGTCCCCCATTTTTCGTTTCTTGGATAGAATGTCCTTCATGAACTTGATGTAATTGGGCATTCACTCCAATGCCTCTACAAATGGGATGTTTATGTGCAGTCTTTTGAACACCTCCAAGAATTTGGAAAACTGCTTATCCAGTTTCTGTTTCTGCAAACGTTGGGGGAAAGGCAACTGAGGGAGAGGCTGATTTACCATTATCGCGGGATGAGGTGGTGTTACATGGCTATCTTGTGTGCTTTCTTCATCCACTAATGTCTCAATATTTTCATCCACTGGAGGATCCTTTTCAGTTAATAATTCTTCCACAGGAGCACTCTCTCCGCTTTGGTCCTTAGTAGTTCTCCCACTTCTAAGAGTCACTGCTTTACACTGTTCCTTGCCTTCCCATTTCGGATTGACATCAGTGTCACTAGGCAAGGTGCCTTGTGGACGACTATTTAAAGTATTCGCCAATTGTCCCATCTGTACCTCAAGATTTCGAATGGAAGCCTCTTGATTGTTACTTCGAGTTTCATTCTGGGCTATATACCTTGACAGGAAATCTTCTAAACTTGGCTTCCTCTCCTGTTGAGGAGGTTGTTGGTGGAATTGATTTTGAGTGTTCTGATGTTGTGGGGTGTACTGATTCTGAGATAGAAACCTAGGGGGGTTAGCATAATTTGGCCTGGTAGATGAAGGTTGTGGTTGGTTGGCACTGTTGTTATTGTTGCTCCATGAGAAGTTTGGATGATTTCTTAACCCCGGGTGGTAATGAGTGGGAAGGTTAGTGTTTTGTTGCCGCTCGTAGTTAGAAACAAATTAAACTGACTCAGGGCATATCGCACACAGATCCGTAGGGTGGCTCCCTTGGCATAACTCACATTGAACTATGACACTCTGCACGTTCTGAATCGCTGAAGATTCCTAGTTATCTAACCTTCTCGTTAGTGCTGCTACCTGAGCCGCTAACGCTGTGACAGAGTCAACTTCATAAACCCCCGCTGGTCTTCTTGGGGCTTGTCTATCATTTGGCCATTGGTAATTATTGGTCACCATAGTCTCCACCAGCTCATATCCTGCTGTGTGATGTTTGTCCATGAAGGCCCCTCCAAATGCGGTATCAATACTCGAACGAGTTGATCCTGACAACCCATTGTAAAAAGTTTGGATGGGTAACCATTCGGGCATTCCATGGTGTGGGCATTTCCTTAGAAGATCCTTAAACCGCTCCCACGAGTCGTATAAGGATTCAGATTCGAACTGAATGAAGGACGTGATCTCATGCCTGAGCCTGGCTGTTTTAGCTGGCAAAAAAAACTTCGCCACAAATTTCTGTGCCATGTCAGTCCATGTGGTAATGGAGTCTGATGGTAATGAATGTAGCCAGCTCTTGGCTTTGTCCCTCAAGGTAAAAGGAAACAACCGGAGTCTGATGGCATCGTCAGACACTCCGTTGCATTTAAATGTGTCACAGATCTCCAGAAAATTGATTAAGTGATCATTAGGATCATCATTCGGTTGTCCCCCAAACTGAATATTGGTGCACATTTGAATGCTGCCCGACTTGATCTCAAAATTATTAGCTTGGATGGCGGGCCTAAGAATGCTCGTCTGGAGATTGTATGTAACAGGCATAACATGCTCCCTCAAGGACTTTTGAAGTGGTTCAGCCATAATGATAGGAGCAGGTATGTCCCCGGGTTTTTCTCTCCGCAGTCGTCTGAATGTTCTTTCAACCTCGGGATCGAGAGGAATTATATTTCGTACCTTCCGAGGTGGCATAAACAATGAGGACTACCTGAAAAGAGAAATTAAATAGAAAATTTAGTTTAAAGTAAGATCGTAATGACTTAGTTTTAATAATGTAAAACAATTAATTCTAAGTCCCCGGCAGCGGCGCCAAAAACTTGTTGGCGATTTCGTAACCGCAAAACACGCGCAAGTATATGCGGTCTTAACAAGTAATATAAGAAAGTAGAGTATCGAACCCACGAGGACAAAGATTTAATGGAAACAAATACTAAGGTAAAGTCGTTACTAAACTTATCTAAACGATTGAAAGTAAAGGTTGGTTAAGCTATTTTAATAAGAAAACTAACTAAGAGACGTTGGTTGTGCTAGGAAGGTAAGATAGGATTACAACTCCCCTAATGCTTCGCCTAATCTTCTAACTCTCCGCAATACAAACGAATCAAGGAATGGTCGACCTAGAACAATAATAGGCATAAACTTCTGTCGAAGGTCAAATGCACATCACTAACAAGCTAGAACACCATATGTCTATGGGTGGAACTAACTGGGTCGAGGTCATTAAGCACATTCACAAGGTCACACAAGGCAAATAAGGATATGTCTATCCTATTGGCACATTAAGCCCCACATTCAAATGTCAAGGTCATAACAGGTGTTGCTGCATTTAAAGACAAACAGTAATATCCATTTATCAATTTCCATTACTATCAGAACCAATTTCTTTATCAAGAAATCAGACAATAAAAGCAAAATACAACAACCCATTCTAAAATGCTTCATTATATAAAACGAGAGAGAAAGTCGGTTAAGCTATTCAAAGGTTACATTGCAATCCTAAAAATGGAGTTAGTTCATAACTATGGGACTAACACAAATTTCTACTGCACTATCCATTATCAGACAAATACAATAAATAGAATATTTGAAATAAGAAAAACCCCTGTAGAAAGAAGTTATCTTCTGCCAAATATTCTCTTCACGCGCACAGTCGAAAAATGTGGAGAGCAATTGATCTTTCCTCCTTCAAGCTTCTTCCTTTCTTCCTCCCTCTATTTTCTGGTATATCCCCTCTATATCTAAGTTGCCGCCCTTCTTATCACATGCCTTTCCCTTTTTGCTAGGTCAAACAAAGTCCTTGCCTACCTGGGAACCGGAGGTGGCGCCGCGGCGCGGGACACCAAGTATTGAGTGGCGCTGCGGCGCAACATTAAGAACTGGGACACGGAGCTCGCGCTGCAGCGCGAGCCAAAGGAGGATGTATGGCGCCGCGGCGCGGATTACGTCAGCATGGGCCAGGCCATGGTGCTGCGGCGCGACCATTGAACCTGGAGATGGCGTCGCGGCGCGAACAAGAGCAAAATGACTGTTTTGCCCCTTTAAAGCTGCAAAAATACTGTGAAGCTCTGCAATGCACGATTAAACCCAATAACACTATATTTCTATAAAACTACATAAAAACTACGAATTCAGGCAAGTATTTAAGTCATAAAGTATCCAATTCGCGGGTTTAACTCCCACTCATCAGCGGCTGCCCCGCGCATGGGCGGCGCCCCCGCGCGTGGCTTTACTTAGATTACAGTTTTTGACATAACTTTCTCATTTTAAGTCCGAATTAGTTGATTTTCGATTCGTTGGACTCGTTAAACTCTTAGCTACTCATCTAGAGAATAATTATAACACTTCAAACATATTAACAAATCATTTTAAGGGTTCCAATTCAGTGTTCATGCTATATTTTTATGTTTTAAACACATTTAGCGAATTCAATCACCACGACTTCGTTTCTTAACCAATTGACATGATTCAAACTGCGCCGTTTTTATTTCTTCACATACTAACGTATTCCAATACAAATTTATAGATTATAACACATATTAGACATAAAAGTTTGTACTTTCTTAAGCTATTTTTTCATACATAACCACTATTATTTTAATTTCTTCCTACAATCCCAATTTCACGTGTTTGATACTCAAACAACACTCATATATGATGATTAACAAATTATAAACCCTTCATACATGTATGTATATATATATCAATCCAACACAACTACAAATAGAAATTTAGAAGTTAAGATTAGAGTAGATTATACCTTTATTTAGTAAACCCCTCTCTTCCTCTTGACAATCTCAGAGAACCCTCTCTCAAAACCTACTGTGATTTCTTTCTTCTCTCCCACTCTCTGTCTTAGTTATCCTCAGAAAAGACACGAAACAAATAAACAGATATGGTTTACCCACGTATACTTCAGTTATAAAATAATGCGTCTGCGTTAGTTACAATAAGCCAAAGGCCACAATACCTTGTTTGGCTACACACAATTACCCCCATACTAGATTATCTTAATAATATTATATTATATAGTTTTTATTTGTCACACCTATAACTAATTTACATAACTTACAATAATAATTATAACCTTTATTATAATTATTCTAATGATTAATAAATAAGTATATATCTAATTTAATTAATAAATTAGACTTAAACATCACTTTATTTAATTACTTATTTTCTCTAATATTAAACAACTCATTTAATTTAATTAATTCATTAAATTAAATCTTCAAAGAATAAAATTTAATTTTGTTTTAATTTAATTATCATACACACGTAACTAAATTATTATACCACAATTTCATAAATAATTTATTTTTCTCAATAAATAAATTATTTAAAATATTTATTTAATTCAATAAGTATTTAAAATTAATTATAAAATTTATTTAATTTCTTCAATAGTTAACTTAACTATTAAACCTCACTTTCCCAATATATGAATATATATTTCTCTTCACACCAGATCACATATTTCAAAATATATAGCACGTATATATACATACTCAAACTCAAAACATCTCATAATAAGAATTTTAATTATTAAATTTCTATTTTAATAACTTATAAAAATTCGGGTTGTCACATACTGTATAGAAACACTCAAGATATCTAAATACTCATAAAAATACGCTCGATAATATAGAGAGAGAAAACTTCAGATTTTGGTGTGATTTTTAATTCTAACTTAAACACCCTATTTATAGGAAAATACTTAGAACACCAAAGTAGAAAATTTAATAAAATAATAATAATTATAAAAACATCATACGCACACTTGGAAAATCTAATTTTAGAATTTTACACATTCAAGTGGGGCCCACCAATATGAAAAACATGTTTAAACATTTTTTGTAACAAAGTCAATTCAGACCCAATATTTTAGAACTTCAATAATTCTTAATAAATAGTCCTTTTATCAGAAAAATTAAAATCTTATGTCCATTCCATAGGAAATTTAATTCTCTATAACTTTGTAGCTTAAGTTTTTCCAAATTCTAAACAGAAATTGACCGAAATTCACATACGGACGATTTTGCAGGCTATAATCAAATTTCAGTCAAAAATGGGGTCCACCAACATGTTTAACATGTTTTTAGCATTTATTGTAACAAAAATACTCTTCCTCCTCATTTATTCATATATCACACATTCATTGTAAAAATATCAATATTATTATATTATTATATTATCGCATTATACATTTATAATGTAATATAATAATATATTTGAATGAATTGTTTTATCAGAAAAGATAAAATAACAATTTTCAACAATTGTCACTTTTCTAAAAATTTCTCCATTTATATCCACATAAAATAAATATTTTCCTTGTCATATAAATCAATAATTAATTATTCACAAATAATATTACAGAATCACAATAATGACAACCAGGTCATTCCCAAGAAAGAGAGGCCCTTCCGGAAAAGATTTTTTCTTACTAGCACGCAATTAAATAACCTCTCCTAGACAGAACTTACTTAGACATTGCCAATAATGCTATCTAATAATATTATTCAAATAATTTAAATTATTGATCCGATAATTTGAAATATTGTGCAATGACAATTATTGAATCAACAATATAAAATATCAACGCAGCAATTATTGAATCAGTAAAATAAAATATTAAACAGTAATTACTGTAACAATTATTGAGTAGTGCCTTCTTACGTAAGAATCAATAATTGGTGCAATACCGTGTGCTACTGTGCAACACCGCGTATTACTGTATTTTAACCACCGAGTATTCCAACAGTGTTAATGGTAACAACTACGTCGTTATTTATAAAAACTTATACTTGTTGTTTTCTTCATCCAATCGCTTTTCGTTATGGGGCCCACAAAAGTCTGTGACGTCGTACGAATATTCCTCGACAGCAAAAATATTCCACGACCAAGCGAATATTCCCCGACAACAATGAATATTTTATAGCCACTTGCTTATTTAAATTATTTGCGCCTTTTACCCATAACTAACCACATTAATCAAATCAACCACTTACTATTTCAAAATAATTAATAGAGGAAATTTCATTTTATTCATAAAAGTTGGGGTCTTACAACCTCCCCTCCTTATGAAATTTTGTCATCGAAATTGACGTATGTACCTGGTATTTTGAAAAGGTGAGGATACCTCGCTTTCATTTTCGTTTCCAACTCCCAGGTCATTTCCTCAATAGCATGGTTCCTCCACAAAACTTTGACTTACGATATAATCTTTGTGCGTAGGACATGCTTCTTCCTATCCAAGATCTTGACATGTACCTCCTCGTACGTTAAATTTTTGGCTATCTCGTCTGGTTCTAACTCAATAATGTGGTTCGGGTCGTCCACGTATTTTTGTAACATCGATACGTGAAAAACGTTATAAACACGCGATATACTTGGCGGTAAAGCGAGTCTATAGTGTAAGACCCCGAATTTTATGAAAAAGAAAGTATTCAATTTTTCTTATAATTACAATTCAGTAAATAGTTAAATTGATAAAAAGTTAAAGTTATGGGTGAAATGTGAAAATTTTTCAAAATAAACAAGTGGTTATAAAATATTCATTATTGTCTCGTCTAGTCATGAAATATTCTTTCTGTCGGGGAATATTCGTACGACGGCGCAGACATTTGTGGGCCCCATAACAGAATAATTGTCGGATGAAGAAAATGATAAATTTGAGTTTTTATAAATAACGGCGTAGTTGTTACCGTTAATACTGTTGGAATACCCGGTGGTTAAAATACAGTAGCACACGGTATTGCACCAATTATTGATTCTTACGTAAGAAGGCACTACTCAATAATTGTTACAGTACTTACTCTTCCATATTTTATTTTATGGATTCAATAATTGTTGCGTTGATATTTTACATTACTGTTGTTTTAATAATTGTCACTACGCAGTATTTTCTATTATCGGAGCAATAATTCATATTATCTGAATAATATTATTACATAGCATTATTGGCAATGTCTAGAAAGTTCTGTCTAAGGAGAGGTTTGGTCATCTAATTGCCCGCCAGTAAGGAGAGATCCTTATTGGAAAGCCTCCTCTTTCCTGGGAACTGCCTGGTTGTCAGTAATGTGATTATGTAATATTATTTGTGAATAATTAATTATTGATTTATATGATAAGAAAAATATTAATTTTATGTGGATATAGATGAAGAAAAATTTTAATGTGACAATTGTTGAAAATTAATATTTTATTTTTTTCTGATATTCATTTAAATATATTATTTTAGTAATATATTCATGGTGATATTTTTACAATGAATGTGGGATATATAAATAAATGAGGAGGAAGAGTATTTTTGTTGGATTAAATGTTTAACACATGTTTTGTGTGTTGGTGGACACAATTCCTGACCAAAAATTTATTATAGACTGTAAAATCGCCCGTTTATGGATTTCGGTCAATTTCTGTTTGGAATTTGGAAAAACTTTCTTCTGCAAAGTTGTAGAGAATTAAATTTCCTATAAAAACAAGCAAGATTCGAATTTTCTGACAAAAGAGCTATTTATTATGAATTATTGAAGTTCCGAAGTTCCGAAATAATTGATTTTTGGGAGTTTTAGTTAATTATTTTGAGAAAAACATTTTTTATATTTTTTTGGACATCATAAACATGTGCAAGGTGGCTGATTTCACATTTTCTAAGGTGGGCTTAAAAATATATATATATATATATATATATATATATATATATATATATATATATATATATATATATATATATTAAATTTTCTTCTTTGGTGTTCTAAGCATTTTCCTATAAATAGGGTGCTTAGGTTAGAATTGAAAATCACACCAGAAACTGAAGTTTTCTCTCAATTTCTCTCTCTATATTATCGAGTGTATTTTTGTGAGTATTTTGATATCTTGAGTGTTGCTATACGGTGCAAGTTCGTTCAGCGTTATTCCAGTCAGGAGTACTGCTCTTTTGAGGTAAGGGATAGTAAGGGATATTGTCGTAAGGGATGTTATTTTTTATCAATGATATTATTTCTTTCAATATCATTATACCGGAATATTGGTAGGATTTTTCTTGTAAAATTCTTATCTTTTCATGTCGGGGTTACTATTCATGAGTTACTATTCACGAGCTACTATTCACGAGCTATTATTCATGAGTTACTATTCATGAGTTACTATTCACGAGTTATTATTCATGAGTTACTATTCATGAGTTACTATTCATGAGTTACTATTCACGAGTAACTATTCATGAGTTACTATTCACGAGTTACTATTCACGGGTACTATTCACTACAAAATTGGTTTCTTTTTCTAACCAAATTATAGTTGATTTATGAATATTACTCTGGAGATTAAAACTATGTATTGATTATATTGATTTTATTATCATATATAACATTTTTATAACCCTAATGATGATATTTCTCTTTGACTTAAGTGTAAAGATGGGTAGATTTTTGGTACGATCATGACTATGGGTTCTCTTTGGCCAGTAGTGCAAAGTTGAATTGTTGACTGATATGATCATGACCATTGAATTTATAATTGAATATCTTTAGGTTAAGTGCAAAGGTGAAATGATCAACGTGGTTATAATTATTGGTTATATAAATTCTAAAATGATTATGTATTTCTTTGAGATATAAATATCTTTGGCCTGTAGTGCAAAGATGACATGTTATTAAATATCTTTGGCCTGTAGTGCAAAGATGAACTGTTGATGAATATCTTTGGCCCGTAGTGCAAAGATGAATTTATTAGTATGATTATGAACAGGAACTATGATTTGGTATAACCATGATCTTTGATGTTTCAGGTAAAGACAGGTGATGAAAATTATCTTCGTCCTAGATGCGAAGAGGAATTTAGAATCACAATTATGATTATGAGTTATTCATATAATTGTGGATCAGAACTGTTGATTGATGTTACAGAGATAAAACATTGTTGGTGGATTTTTAGCATGGAGAATATAATAGACTTTATGGTCTATTTGACTCTTCTAATGGATTGCTCGTTCCGCTGCAACTATGGTTGAAATTTTTATCATCTACCATATGTTCTAAATCTCTGATTTAATTCTGTTGAAGGCTATTGATAACTTATTTATCTTTAGTCATGATATTTTTTACTGGGCTAGTTGTGCTCACCCTACTGTTTCACAATTCCTTTCAGGTAATAAGAGTGTAGCTGGGTCGAGCGGGGGTAACAGGGGAATAGAACGGTGGTCATCATTTAGTAGTTATATTTGATAAATCATCTAGGGTGAAGCGAACCCAACGTTGGAAGGGTGTTTTGCCACTATCATACAAGATGTCTAATGACATACAACCTTGTGTCATCATAAGACAGGATTGTGCTCATCCACTTGCTGAGTATATTTACGAGCACTACCTATATAATCTTGGTGTTTGTTTGAAGTATAATTCTCAATTAGAGACAGTGGAGATAATGATAAGTCAAGAAAAGACTCACCATTGGGAAGAATATGATAGTAATCTTCTCGTTTTTCTTTGGGTATATTGGGTCAACCAAGGATAATTATGTGGCCATATGATATCTATCATAACCTAGAAGCATGGCCTCCCACATACGAGGGTTTCCTTGAGCACTTCCCAAAGATTCTAATTTTTAAAACAGTTTTCAACTATACCTTTATGTAAGGTGTCATTGTGATGTGCTATCCAAGGTTGGGACATGAGTCACAGTTGGTATATATTTGTATCCAAACTCACAAAATATGTGTTGTTGTATTTTGCACGACAATTGTTGTAATAAAGTTGTAGTTCTTATCTGTACCATGTATTTGGCGACTCAAAATGGGTTGGATGGAATGGACCTGTTTTGGGGTCGTCACATTTGGTATCAGAGCTTAGGGATATGATCTCTGGCGGAGATCGGGGAATAGGACTAGGAGGGGAGAGACGAGTAAATCCTTTGCTAGTGTGTCCTACCTAAGCTTATTTGTTGGTCAGTCATAATATCGGGATATTATGTGATATGTTAATTTGTTCAATTAACCTTTGTTTTGAAGCTGTATTCTAGAATGATATCTGAAATACAGGAGATGAGGAATGAAGAAATTATGATGACAGGAAAGATGGAATCTGAAATGAAAGCAAGGTATTCTCACCACTTTGAAATACCATGTACGTAAATTTCGAGGACGAAATTTCATAAGGAGGGGAGATTGTAAGACCCCGAATTTTATGAAATAAAAGTATTCAATTTTTCTTATAATTACAATTCAGTAAATGGTTAAATTGATAAAAAGTTAAAGTTATGGGTGAAATGTGAAAAATTTTCAAAATAAACAAGTGGTTATAAAATATTCATTATTGTCTCGTCTGGTCGTGGAATATTCTTTCTATCGGGGAATATTCGTACGACGGCGCAGATATTTGTGGGCCCCATAACAGAATAATTGTCGGATGAAGAAAATGATAAATTTGAGTTTTTATAAATAACGGCGTAGTTGTTACCGTTAATACTGTTGGAATACTCGATGGTTAAAATACAGTAGCACACGGTATTGCACCAATTATTGATTCTTACGTAAGAAGGCACTACTCAATAATTGTTACAGTACTTACTCTTCCATATTTTATTTTATGGATTCAATAATTGTTGCGTTGATATTTTACATTACTGTTGTTTTAATAATTGTCACTACGCAGTATTTTCTATTATCGGAGCAATAATTCATATTATCTGAATAATATTATTAGATAACATTATTGGCAATGTCTAGAAAGTTCTGTCTAAGGAGAGGTTTGGTCATCTAATTGCGCGCCAGTAAGGAGAGATCCTTATTGGAAAGCCTCCTCTTTCCTAGGAACTACCTGGTTGTCAGTAATGTGATTCTGTAATATTATTTGTGAATAATTAATTATTGATTTATATGATGAGGAAAATATTAATTTTATGTGGATATAGATGGAGAAAAATTTTAATGTGAAAATTGTTGAAAATTAATATTTTATTTTTTTCTGATAAAATAATTCATTTAAATATATTATTTTAGTAATATATTAATGGTGATATTTTTACAATGAATGTGGGATATATAAATAAATGAGGAGGAAGAGTATTTTTGTTGGATTAAATGTTTAACACATGTTTTGTGTGTTGGTGGACACAATTCTTGACCAAAAATTTATTATAAACTGTAAAATCGCCCGTTTCTGGATTTCGGTCAATTTTTGTTTGGAATTTGGAAAAACTTTCTTCTGCAAAGTTGTAGAGAATTAAATTTCCTATAAAAACTCGTAAGATTCGAATTTTCTGACAAAAGGGCTATTTATTATGAATTATTGAAGTTCCGAAGTTCTGAAATAATTAATTTTTGGGAGTTTTAGTTAATTATTTTGAAAAAAACGTTTTTTGCATTTTTTTGGACATCATAAACATGTGCAAGGTGGCTGATTTCAGATTTTCTAAGGTGGGCTTGAAAATTTATATATATATATATATATATATATAAATTTTCTGCTTTGGTGTTCTAAGCATTTTCCTATAAATAGGGTGCTTAGGTTAGAATTGAAAATCACACCAGAAACTGAAGTTTTCTCTCAATTTCTCTCTCTATATTATCGAGTGTATTCTTGTGAGTATTTTGATATCTTGAGTGTTGCTATACGGTGCAAGTTCGTTCAGCGTTATTCCAGTCAGGAGTACTGCTCTTTTGAGGTAAGGGATAGTAAGGGATATTGTCGTAAGGGATGTTATTTTTTATCAATGATATTATTTCTTTCAATATCATTATACCGGAATATTGGTAGGATTTTTCTTGTAAAATTCTTATATTTTCATGTCGGGGTTACTATTCATGAGTTACTATTCACGAGCTACTATTCACGAGCTATTATTCATGAGTTACTATTCATGAGTTACTATTCACGAGTTATTATTCATGAGTTACTATTCATGAGTTACTATTCACGAGTTACTATTCACAGGTACTATTCACCACAAAATTGGTTTCTTTTTCTAACTAAATTATAGTTGATTTATGAATATTACTCTGGAGATTAAAACTATGTATTGATTATATTGATTTTATTATCATATATAACATTTTTATAACCCTAATGATGATATTTCTCTTTGACTTGAGTGTAAAGATGGGTAGATTTTTGGTACGATCATGACTATGGGTTCTCTTTGGCCAGTAGTGCAAAGTTGAATTGTTGACTGGTATGATCATGACCATTGAATTTATAATTGAATATCTTTAGCTTAAGTGAAAAGGTGAAATGATCAACGTGGTTATAATTATTGGTTATATAAATTCTAAAATGATTATGTATTTCTTTGAGATATAAATATCTTTGGCCTGTAGTGCAAAGATGACCTGTTGTTAAATATCTTTGGCCTGTAGTGCAAAGATGAACTGTTGATGAATATCTTTGGCCCGTAGTGCAAAGATGAATTTATTAGTATGATTATGAACAGGAACTATGATTTGGTATAACCATGATCTTTGATTTTTCAGGTAAAGACAGGTGATGAAAATTATCTTCGTCCTGGATGCGAAGAGGAATTTAGAATCACAAAATATGATTATGAGTTATTCATATGATTGTGGATCAGAACTGTTGATTGATGTTACAGAGATAAAACATTGTTGGTGGATTTTTAGCATGGAGAATATAATAGACTTTATGGTCTATTTGACTCTTCTAATGGATTGCTCGTTCCGCTGCAACTATGGTTGAAATTTTTATCATCTACCATGTGTTCTAAATCTCTGATTTAATTCTGTTGAAGGCTATTGATAACTTATTTATCTTTAGTCATGATATTCTTTACTGGGCTAGTTGTGCTCACCCTACTGTTTCACAATTCCTTTCAGGTAATAAGAGTGTAGCTGGGTCGAGCGGGGGTAACAGGGGAATAGAATGGTGGTCATCATTTAGTAGTTATATTTGATAAATCATCTAGGGTGAAGCGAACCCAACGTTGGAAGGGTGTTTTGCCACTATCATACAAGATGTCTAATGACATACAACCTCGTGTCATCATAAGACAGGATTGTGCTCATCCACTTGCTGAGTATATTTACGTGCACTACCTATATAATCTTGGTGTTTGTTTGTAGTATAATTCTCAATTAGAGACAGTGGAGATAATGATAAGTCAAGAGAAGACTCAGCATTGGGAAGAATATGATAGTAATCTTCTCGTTTTTCTTTGGGTATATTGGGTCAACCAAGGATAATTCTGTGGCCATGTGATATCTATCATAACCTAGAAGCATGGCCTCCCACATACGAGGGTTTCCTTGATCACTTCCCAAAGATTCTAATTTCTAAAACAGTTTTCGACTATACATTTATGTAAGGTGTCATTGTGACGTGCTATCCAAGGTTGGGACATGAGTCACAGTTGGTATATATTTGTATCCAAACTCACAACATATGTGTTGTTGTATTTTGCACGACAATTGTTGTAATAAAGTTGTAGTTGTTATCTGTACCATGTATTTGGCGACTCAAAATGGGTTGGATGGAATGGACCTATTTTGGGGTCGTTACATATAGGCCACAGTTCCTACTCGATCGAGGATTTCAAATGGAACAATAAATCGAGGGTTGAGATTTCTTCTCTTTATCGACTCTTACTTCTAGAATAACGCCTTCTTGCACCTTCTTCTTTATATTCATTAACTCTGGTGTGTAGCTTGAGAGGTTTTAACTTTATCGATTAAAGTCGATTCTACTCATGTATCATCACGTGGGTCCCTCGAGTCTTTAACTCTATCTCTATCATTTGTAAGTTATACAAAATGGGTCTTTGTGTTCGATAATATCGCACTCATACCCACATATGATCTTCTACTCAACACGTCAGCTACCACGATCGCTTTTCCAGGATGGTATGGTCAGAACAGGTGCCGAAATGAGTCTCCTCTTAAGTTCTTGGAAGCCCTTCTCACATTCTTCGCTCCATTCGAATTTTGTATCTTTTCGAGTCAGCTGAGTTAATGGAGTAGCGATTCAAGAAAATCCTTCAACGAATCTCCGATAATAACTAGCTAAGCCTAGAAAGTTACGTATTTCAATTACTAACTTAGGTTGCTCTCAACTGTGACTCATATCCCAATCTTGGATAGCACGTCACAATGGCACCTATCAGTTTACCACTGCATGAATATAACGTCCCCTACGGAGAGTCTGGCTTTGGTGCATTCCACAAAGGAAGTCACCAGATAGAGGCTCGGTTACCAACACCTATAATTGGGTTTTTAACTCCTGAAGTTCAATAGGAGCCATTCGATATGAGATTTTAGAAATGGGTTTTGTACCGGGTTTAAAGTCGATACAAAATTCAATATCACACTTTGGGGATAGACCAGTAAGTTCTTCAGGAAATTCACTAACAACATAACATTATTCAAATATGACGTATTTTTGTTCAAATCCATGATATGGACTAAGAAAGCTTGACATCCATTTTTCAATAAACGAATGACTTTATGGCTTGATATGAAAGTGTTTGACTTCAGTGGTTTGGTTGCTTAAATTCGCATAACAGGTTGGTTAGGAATATGAAAACTAACAAACTTACGAAAACAATCAATTTTTGCATAATGAGGGGTTAACCAATCAATCCCTAAAATCACATCAAATGCAAGTGTAGACACTCGAAATTTTGTTTTCCTGTTACTAACTATGCAGAAGGACAAAAATGCCTTTTTCACATTCCAAAGATAACCCTAGAGGACCACAACATCAATTCCAACCCCAGAGATAGCCCTGGGAAATATAGTTTCCAACCCAGGAGATAACCCCGGGGATAACCCCGGGAAAGTCAGTTTCGACCCCGAAGATAACCTCGAGAGATCAAGTTCAATGCCTAGAGTTAGCCCCTGATGGTCAAGACAACCTCAGAGATAATCCTGAGGACATTCAGAGTCGACAAAATGACAATCTCAGAGATAACCTAGGGAAAAAACCGCTGCAACTGTGCGAAAACAAGAGATAACCTTGGGAGGGGCAAAATGGTTATTTTACCAACTCAACTTCAAATTAAATCAAATACACTCATTTCAACTCAAATTTCTTCAAAAGAAGTCCCTCAAGAACCATTTCTTAACTTCGGAGCACAAACTACGCAAAAAAGCTCAACGGATTGCCTAACGGAGACCCGGAAATGCTATTTCGTCCATGGACCCATCTTCTCAGAATCAAAAAAGGGCAAATCCTATGTTATTTCATAGCTCTCAGAAAGATCTTTCTAGAATGGTATGGCACACTTACATCGGACTCCCAGATTGAAAGTTATGAAGGTTCGAGCGAACAACGCGTTGTCCCAGTGCACGTACTTCGAGATGGCGGGACCCATACTATCTGGGGCACGCCGTAGGTACACCTGCTACTGCCGCAGGTACACCTACTACTGTCGTAGGTACACCTGCGGCTCCCCCCTCTATAAATAGAGGGCTTAGGGTGGCCATATTTGCAAGAGAAAAGGCGAGGAAGCCCTGTCTAATTTGCTCTATACACACCCTAAACTGAGTGCTTTCTCATTTTAAACACTTGTAAGCTCATATATGGCTAGTTTTTACCGGCGGAAGCTGAGTGTTCATCCACTTAAAACTATAGAAGTCTTCTTTGGCAACCTACTGTAAGCCTTCTTACATACTTTAAAGCCTTTCTCTTCATCTTTGCACATACTATTCTTCACGTTGAGAGTCGTGTTGCGTGTGTATGCCCGGACTTTAGTATGTGGTTTCATTTCAGTTTGTATATATATATATATATATATATATATATATATATATATATATATATATATATGAACTGTTGTCGAACTTTGTTCGATGAGCCTGGATTTTATATCCGGTGCGTTTACTGTTTTAGTATATATTTATATATATATATATATATATATATATATATATATATATATATCTTATATATATTAACAGTTGTCGGACTTTGTTCGATGAGCCTGGATTTTACATCCGGTGCGTTTACCGCTTATATATATATATATATTTACATTTCGTCCCGCCTGGAGTTTACTTCGTGGCGGTTGATTGATTTTACAGCTATATTTATATTTTTGATCCCCCATGGAGGTGCTTCGTAGTGGTTAATCATGTCAATATATATATATATATATATATATATATATATATATATATATATATATATATATATATATATATATATATATATACGGGGAGGATCTTCAGCGGACCAATGAATGGACCAAGGCAAAAATACGCTGGTTTCAGGGCCAACCCGCGGGTCGAACCGACCCGCACCCTGAATCCCGGGTGTTTTTGCCTTGGTCCATTTATTGGTCCGCTTTTTTGGTCCGCTGGAGATCCTCTCTGTATATATATATATATATATATATATATATATATATATATACACCTTTTATATATATAACTGCTTACTGCTTTCATAAAAATTACGGCATCATGTGAGCCTAGGAATCATGTGATCATAGATTTAGTCTACTGAATCTAGATTTGGTTCCCGTGATGGACATTTTCAGCTGTAAGCAGCTTGTAAATTTATTCATGGTGTTTGGATTTTCTCAGATGGTTTTCATGCCCACGAGGAGTTCGGCACTGCTTTGTACATTATGTTTTCGAAGATGCTTCGCATCTCGAAAATAAAAGCAATCAAGCCAAACATTTTAATAAAATGGAAGTATCAAAGGCCTCAATTACTATTGAGCACAGGGTTTGAAAAATCTCTTTTTACAAATCATCACTACTATATCTTGTTAAAACTGAACTTTTATACAAAATTCAAACCCTTTGTATATAGGTGCAAACGAGGCATAGCACTACTTCCAAATAACAGCACATTGACCCACACATACACACACATTCGTATAATAGTTTCTTGAAAAGTGGCGGTCACCGTGGCAACACGGATGTCGGGGGGTGCCTAACACCTTCCTCCGCATAAGCAAGTCCCCGAACCCTAATGAATCTCGGTTTCACAAACCCGTTTAGCAGTGTCACATCACTGGGTCAATGTGCAAACCTTTTCTCGGTTGTGTTGGTACAACCAGTTAAAAAACCAACTAGCGACTCTTATAGTCCAATCGTCGACATATACATGTCGGACCTTTTTCGCTTGTTTTTTCAAACAAATCTCACCTAACATGAGAACCCAAAAGAACAAGAATAGAAAAGGGACAAATAAAAATCCCGACGTCGACAGGTGGAGACTCTGCTGAGGACTCCAGTAAGAGGACTTAAGCCGCTATTACAAACTTTTCACAACTTTTATCTGTTTGTGTATGGATGTTGCATTTACATTGGAATGAATGTGTACGAATGCATTTGCTTATTGCACTTAGTGCTTCATACCATATCTGCATGTGATATTAGTGCTTCGCACATGTCATCATTTTCATACTGTGAAACGCGATGTATGTGAATGTATGTTGTGTGGTCCCTCCACTAGGAGGCTATCCTATCAGTGTTTAATTATTGGACTCATTGGGAGACTAATTCCAACGAGGCTCAGGAAAGGCACCACCCAAATTCGCTCCAGTTGAAAGGCCGGATTAACTTCCCGTCAAGTAAATTGCGATGATTTGGGAATCTTCATGCCAAAAAGCTGTGAGACTAGCCTAAGATAGGCCAGCCTCTGATAAATCAAACGCGGAGGGAAGTCTCTACATACCTCCCCATTTCAAATTACTTGTAATTTCAATTACTTGTAATTTCATTTCCATGTCAATCTCAATATATTGGAAAGAATAAAGGAATATGTGTACATGTATTCCCTTTTATAGCAAAACCTGACATGCTAGCTTGTCATACAAACAACTGACATCCGTTTTGCAGGATAATACTCCTAAAACGGACATATTGCATAGCATGTAACATTCTACATTTCTCTAAGACTAAACTACATAGGTCTTTTTGTAGGGAAGCAATCAGTCCCGTTACCCGTTTAAAATCCAAGAAGGCACTAAGCCCACCGTCAGACATGGCTACAAGTGCCCAACCTGATCCTACTCCTGTTTTCCGAGAGGAGTTTGAAGGATTAAGGAATCAGATAGCAGAATTGGTTATCTTTCTAAAAGAACAAAGTAAAGACACTCGGGGCCAGGCAATGCCTACTCAACCAGAGTCATTCACACGAGGGGGTAGTCAGGATATTGGCAAAAAGATAGAAACTCAGATACCTGAACCTCATTCCAATAAAGGAACCAACAAAACACCTGAAATCACAAAACTCAGGGATGATCGAGAAACTAGGGATATAAGAAAGAAAGACCAACAAATGGAGGAAACCATCCGATCAATCAAAGGAACTGAAAACTATGGAAGTTTAACCTATTCAAATATCTGCATATTCCCAGGGGCTCGGTATCCTGACAAATTCAAAATCCTAGAGTTTGAAAAGTACAATGGGGTAGGCGATCCTTATACGCACCTAAAAGTGTACCTTGGCGAACTGGGGTCTTATGCTGAAGATGAAAGCCTTAGAATGTAACTTTTTCAAAAGAGTCTCATTGGAGAGGCTAAAACCTGGTATGCCTGACTTGACAATGCCAAAATCCACAACTGGGAAGAATTAGCCCATGCTTTTCTAAATTAGTACAATTTTCAGTCACAAATGGCACCGGATCGATACCAAGTGACTAAAGTCAAAAAGAAAAGTACTGAGTCTTTCCGAGAATATGCCCAAATGTGGAGACATCTGGCAGCGCAAGTCATTCCATCAATGATAAAAACTGAAATGGTGATGACTTTCATAGACATTCAAGAGGCGCCTTACTATGAGAGAATCCTAGCAGGCATTGGAAAGCCATTCTCGGAAATGATCAAACACGACAAAATGGCAGAGATGGGCTTGAAGGCAGGAAAGATTAAAAACTTCACTACCTTGGAAGCAGTCGCCAAACATATACAGACTGGCAAGTATGCGAGCGATCCCAAGGGGGTACCCGATAAAGGTGATGAAGATGTATCCCTTGTTGTGCAGGGGCAAGCTAAGAGACCAAACTACAGTCGCCCTATTTGGAAAAAGCAAAACAATCTACCATCTCAACAATAGGCTGCATTCAACCAATGCCAGGATAGAAAAAGAAAATTTGAAAGAACGGAAAATCGGGTGTTCACTCCACTAGGCGATTCCCTTGAAAATGTCTTGGCGATATTAATAGATCACAAGAAAATTACCAAACTTTCTCCACCTCTGGAACCAGGGAGCAAAAGATACAATCCGAGCCAGAGATGTGCTTACCACTTAGGGTCTCCAGGACACGATACACAAGATTGTTGGTCCTTAAAGCATAAGATTCAAAGTCTGATCGAAAGTGGCAGTATTGTGGTCCAACAACCCGATCAACAAAATGTTTACACCAACCTTCCGTTGCAGCAACATACGGAGGAAGTAAACATGATCGGGCCAGGAAGCGCTGAAATTTATTCAAATCGTAAGTACATACGAAGGGTGGAGGAATACCCCCAAAAGGCACAGAACAAATGTCCTAGAGTGGGAAAACTCGGAGGAGGGTATGCCAGTAATGCAAAAATTAGAGACGATCCAAAATCAAGTAAATCTGCTGGCTAAGCTGATAGTGCGCCAACATCAGGAAACGAGGCAGTTTTTTACTCAACTATCAGAAAGCCAAGAGAAAAAGGAGGTTAACCATAATGTAAGCCCATATCTCTCTATGATGAGCCAGCTAAATGAAGAATATCAAAGCAGGCTAAAAGTATAAGAAAAGGGGGATGATAAAATTGCTAGAAGACCTCGCTAGCGGAAAAATTGCTCAGGAGAATGTGATTTCCAAAAGAAGAAAGATCAAACAACCTCCAAAAGAGCCCGAAAGTTCACCCCTCTAAACAAAGCAAATGAAGAAACACTACACTTTTTGATAAGCAAAGGAAAGATTACTGAGTTGCTGCCTCCTATAAATCCCAAGATAAAGAGTTATGATTCCACCAAGATGTGTCTCTATCATTCTAACTCAGTTGGACATGCGACTGAGGAATGCTGGTCTTTGTGACATAAAATCCAGGATCTTATTGAAAAGGAAGAGCTGAAGATGGAATTCCTCATAACCAAAAAAGGCGAAAAGGAAATAAAAAGCTTAAGCTGTCCACTTGAGACAGGCAGTTCAAAGGAGGTGAAGGCTATGAGCGACAATTCTGCCAAAACACAAGATGGACTGATCCTAATGTAGGGATTGACAGAGGAGACAAGGGAATCTCCAAAGGAGATTCCTCCACCCACATCAGACATCCTATGGTCCAAAGATAACAACCACATTCCTGATTTTATAACATTGGATGATGCGAAAGAAATACTAATCCTTTCCAAAGAAGAAAAAGCCAAAAAGGAAAGTTCCTTGCGAGAAATGCAACAACAGTTCGAGGGAGATTTCATGGTCGAATCATCTCAAATCCATGAAAAAGGCGAAGGAACAAATGAAGAAAAAGGTGGTGAGATTGTCGGGGAAGCCAACCCATCAAAGAATTAGGAGTTCATACCTTTGTGCGATGGGTCCAGTTCAAGCATCCCTGAGGAATGTACTGAATCAGGAAGCGATCAAGTTATGGCTATAAGTGAAGAAATTCTGAATCAAGAGCTAGCCAAGAAGATGCAGATCCAGAGGATACAGTTATGAGTTCCAGGAGATGTTGGGACAATATCACTTTCTTCGCAGTGTGCCATTTATTTTCCATGCATGTAAAGAAAAAAAACAAAAAAGCAAAAAAACAAAAACAAACAAAAACAAAAACATCTCTACACCCTTCTCATCACTTACCACTTTGAACCTTTTCAAACTAAAGTTGGAACTACGCAGACCTGATCTCCCCTCATCAATGGGAGTACGTAGGCAGCCATGTACGGTGCAGTCTAACCACTACAAAAATTAACAAAGCCCTTCAACCAAGCTCAACCTCCAATAAATATTTTCAGCCTTTCAAACCAACGCCTGAACTACGAAAGACCTGATCTCCCTTTATCAATGGGAATACGTAAGCAAACATTTATGGTGCGATCAAACTAAATAAAAAACCCAAAAAACCCCAAACAAACACTTTTCAAACCGTTTATCTTATTCAGCAGGAACTACGCAAACCTAATCTCCCACACTCATAGGAGTACGTAGGCAGCCATCAAGGGTGCGATCGAACCCTCAAAAGCAACATCTAAACCCAAAACATCAATCCCAAGTCTACGCCCCAAGAATAACCCTCCAAGTCAGTGACCCATGTCGAGAAGACCCAACAACACTTCAATGTCATTCCATCGAATCTGGCACAAATCCTAAAAATGGAGAAACAGCGATACACTAAGACAACCAGCAGCGAGCACCTTTAAAGAGTTGACACCCTCAATCACAAGTCTTCATCAAATTAGAGGAAAACCATCAAAGACGATTACGCGAACAAGTCAGGACATCAAAGCCCAAATCTACCACATGTTCACCATCTGGTACAGAGGTAAAAGCCTCTTGCGACCTCAGTATCTTATCAGCCCAACTGTCAAAGCAACGATCCCAGACAATAAGCAAGGTTGGGGTAATTTCAAGATTGGCGACAAACCGATATTGGGCCCCTTACAACAAGATCAGGATAATCTCAGAAACAACGACAGCTCAACACTGGGGCATGCACCAGTCAGCACCATCAGCATGGTCCATCATCATCAGAGCTTCCCTCATATCATCTCACTGGCGATTCGAATATTGCTCACTCGCGATTTGGTCAACAAAGAGAGTTTCTCATATGACTACCTGACATCAACATGCGAAAGGACTGAGTCATTTTCTGATTCCAAGAAAGGGAAGGTGTTTAAGGAAGGATCAAGCTTCTCATCAAAAGAAAGGGGAGAACTCCTATCACGGCGATATCAGCTAGCCCCTACAGAAGAAGGGGAAAAATTCTCAAAAAAGTTCTTAACTCAAAAGCAAAGACCCAATGACAAAAGGTTTGGCGAATGAAATCTACACCATCAAACATGTTAACCTGCGTCAAATCCTCATAAGTTGAGGCCTCTACACTAAAGTTCTAATCTGGGCAGCGAAAGAATGAGCTGCACCTTCCAGGGATATCAGCGGCATTCAGGTCATCAGTTCAGTCGGGTTGCGAATCAAATGCTCAAGGAAATGGGGCACAAGCACCCAACAGTGAAAGAAAACTCCAAATCACCTCAAAAAGGATGAGGTAAAATTCTACTCTATATAATTTACCTAGGACAATAGACTCCTAAGAATAAATCTAGATCATCACATCATGCATGATCTGTACATATGCAAATGCACTACATCAACGTACATCTCTATCAAACGTAACATCGGGCAGAGTCTGGTGAAGCAAAACGGGGATATTACTTTAGCAAAGGTATCAGATGATCCGGTATTCAAAACCATTTGCATCAATTCAACGCAACATCAAAACAGTTCAGCGATGAAAGCTTTGTTCGAGTAGGAACCGAAACAGTTTGGCGATCAGCAGGGTAGGCACCGTTGTAAACTACCAGCGTATACATCGGGAAGGTCCGATGATTTTAGAACGTCATCCACAATAGAGATGTAGAAAATATCTCAACTTATCTTCATCAAATAAGCATCGGCGACACCGACAAAAAGCCAAATCATTGGTGTCAACACCAGCATTGGCATCAGCAATGATCGGTAAAGGTAAAGCGATTTGCGAAAAACATTTTAACATTCATCATAACATTCATTACATTGCGATTTGCGATAAGCGAAATGCGATGTGTGAGTTGTGAAGTGTGATTGGCCAAATGCGAAAAGCGAAGTGCGAAGTGCGAAATGCGATGTCTGATTTACAAACTGCGATTTGTGAAAATATTTTCACATTCATCATAACATGCATTATGTGACGCCCCCAAAATAGGTATACATCACCTATTCTGAGTCACCAAATACATGGTACAGAAACACCTACAACATCATTACTACAATTGTCGTGTAAAATACGACAACACATAAACTGTGAGTTTAAATACAAATATTATCTTCTAGATAATATCCACACTCAAATAAGTAATCATTACAATTATTAAAACACTATTTTACAAAATAGTGAGGACTGCTAACACAACTGACTGGAAACCACTTCACACCCCGACTAGTTCCTGCTATATTCTCGCCTCCTGAGAAAAATGGAACAAAAAGGAAAAGGGTGAGCTCAACTAGCCCAGTAAAGAATATTATGACTAAGATAATATACAACAAATTATCATTAGTCTTCAACAGGGAAAAATCTGATAAAATATAATAGACAACAAGCTTTAGATCATCAACTGTAGCGGAAACAACAATTCATTAGAAGAGTCCAGTAGAGAATGAATTCTACTATCTTCTAAAATTTAAAAGTTCATCATCAATATTTAATCCCTATAACATCATTCAATATACATCTTGAATCAAATATTCATCTTTACACTACAGGTCAAAGATATTCATTTGTATCACTAGTTAGTCATGTTCATCTAAACACTTATTCATCTTTACACTACGGGCCAAAGATATTCATCAGTTAATCATTCGTCTTTGCACTACAGACCAAAGATATTCAGTAATATAATCATTTAGGACTGAGGATAATGAAAAATAACTTAAAGAAAACGAATCCAGTGAGACAAAAGGACAAATATTAGGGATTCGTACTACAGTTTATCTAAGTTCAAAAATACTCTATAATAATTAATTGTGGAGCAGAATTCAAAAATAAAGATCAAAACATGGATACAATCAAAGATAGTAACCACAATAGACAACTTGGACAAAGAAAGAAAATTTATTTTTTTATGAATAGTACCGTATACGTGAATAGTGCCGTATACATGAATAGTAACCCCGACACAAAAAGGTAGAAATTCCACAATAAAATTCATATCAATATTTCGGTATAACGATATTGAACAAAATAATATCATTTATGAAGAAAATAACATCCCTTACCTAAAAAGAACAGTACTTCCGACTGAAATATCAGGTATGAGGCTGAAGGAAACTTGTACTGAATAGCAACTCTTAAAGTATCTAAATACTGACAAAAATACGCTCGATAATATAGAGAGAGAAAGAGAGAAAACTTATTTCTGGTGTGATTTTCAATTCTAACTAAGCACCCTATTTATAAAAAAATGCTTAGAACGCCAAAGCAGACTAACCTGCTACCTGATGGCTTTACCTGCTACTATTCACGCCCACCACTTTTGAAATAAAATTTTAGCACATTTCTCACCAATTAAAAGTGGGGCCCACCCATTCTAGAAATTTCTAAAATATTTTAAATTTAAACAATAATCAGTAACTTCAATAATTCATAATAAATAGCCATTTTATCAGAAAAATTTAAGTCTCATGTCTATTCCATAGAAAATTTAATTCTCTACACCTTTGTAGAAGAAATTTTTTCTAAATTCCAATCAGAAAATGTCCGAAATTCACATACGGATGATTTTTAATACCTTCATTCTGACAAAATACTGATAAAACACCTCAGCATTAATTCCTTCATTTATATCCATATAAAATAAATATATCCATCATTTATATCCACATAAAATAAATATTTCCTTATCATATAAATCAATAAATAATTATTCACAAATAATATTACAGAATCACAATTATGATAACCATGTCGTTCCCGGGAAAGAGGGGGCTTTCCGATAAGGATCTCAACTTATTGGCGCACAATTAGGTGACCAAACCTCTCATTAAACAGAACTTCCTTAGACATTGCCAACAATGCTATCTAATAATATTATTCAAATAATATGAATTATTGATCTGATAATAGAGATACTATGCAGTGATAATTATTGAAATAACAATAATATAAAATATTAACATAGCAATTATTGAATCAATAAAATAAAATATTGAACAGTAATTACTATAACAATTATTGAGTAGTGCCTTCATATGTATGAATCAATAATCCAATAATACTGTGCAATACCGTGTGCTACTGTACACCCACACGTATTACTGCATTTTAACCACCGGATATTCCAACAGTGTTAACGGTAACAACTGCGCCGTTATTTATAAAAACTCAAACTTGTCATTTTTTTCATCCGACCGTTTTCCGTTTTGGGGCCCACAAATAACTACGCCATCGTATGAATATTCCCCGACAGCAAGAATATTCCACGACCAAACGAATATTCCCCGACAACAATGAATATTTTATAACCACTTGCTTATTTTGCAAATTTTACACATTTCACCCATAACCAAAGCATTATATCAAATTAACACCTTATTATTCAAAATAATAATTAGAGGAAATTCAATTTTATTTATAAAAAGTTGGGGTCTTACACATTACATTGCGATTTGCATCATTAGAATTGCCTTGTCATAATTTCAAGTGTCTAGCAATCTTTATCATGTTCATTCCATTGCATTACATGAACATGATAAAGAGGGGCATCTGTAGACACTAAAAATTTTGTTTTCCTGTTACTAACTATACAGGAAGAAAAAAGTGACTTTTTAACATTCTAGAGATAACCCTGGAGGACCACAACATCAATTCTAACCCCGAAGATAGCCTCGAAAAATATAGTTTCCAACCCCGAAGATAACCCCGGGAAATCAGTTTTCAACCCCGGAGATAATCCCGGGAAAGTCAGTTCTGACCCCGAAGATAACCCTGGTAGATCAAGTTCAATGCCCGGAGTCAACCCCTGATGGTTAAGCAAACCTCAGAGATAACCCTAAGGACATTCAGAGTCAACAAAATGACAATCTCAGAGATAACCTTGGAAAAAAACTGCTACAACTGAACGAAAGCCAGAGATAACCCCGGGAGGGGCAAAATGGTCATTTTGCCAACTTAACTTCAAATCAAATCAAATACACTCATTTCAACTCAAATCGCTTCAAAATAAGTCCCTTAAGAACCATATCTTAACTTCAGAGCACAAACTACGCAAAACAACTCAACGGACTGCCTAACGGAGACCCGAAAATGCTATTTTGGTCATGGACCCATCTTCCCAAAATCAAAAAAGGGCAAATCCTATGTTATTACATAGCTCTCAGAAAGAGCTTTCCAGAATGGTATGGCACGCTTCCATCGTACTCTCGAATTGAAAGTAATGAAGGTTCGAGCGAACATTGCGTTGTCCGAGTGCACGTACTTTGAGACGGCGGGACCCACACTGCCTGGGGCACCCCGGGCAGCCGTAGGTACACCTGCTACTACTGTAGGTACACCTGTGGCTCCCCCCTCTATAAATAGAGGGCTTGGGGTAGCCATATTTATAAGAGAAAAGGCGAGGAAGCCCTGCCCAATTTGCTCTGTACACACCCTAAACTGAGTGCTTTCTCATTTTAAACACTTGTAAGCTCATATATAGCTACTTTTTACCGACGGGAGCCGAGTGTTCATCCACTTAAAGTTATAGAAGTCTTCTTTGGCAGCCCACTGTAAGCCTTCTTACATACTTTAAAGCCTTTCTCTTCATCTTTGCACACACTATTCTTCATATTGAGAGTCGTGTTGCGTGTGTATGCCCAGACTTCGGTCCGTGGTTTTATTTTAGTTTGTATATGTATATGTATATATATATATATACGAAAGCAAATAAACGCTCCAGACGTAAGTCTAGGCTCAATAGAGGCATAACTTGAAAATGTTAGTCCATATATATATATATATTTCGTCCTAGAGTTTACTTCGTAGCGGTTGACCTTTTTACTGCTTTATTTACGTTTCGTCCCGCCTGGAGTTTACTTCGTGGCAGTTGATTGCTTTTACAGCTTTATTTACATTTCTGATCCCCCATGGAGGTGCTTCGTGGTGGCTGATCATGTCAATATATATATATATATATATATATATATATATATATATATATATATATTTACTGCTTTTATATATTTATATTTCTGATCCCCCATGGAGGTGCTTCGTGGTGGTTGATCATGTCTGTATATATATATATATATATATATATATATATATATATATATATATATATATATGTATATATTTACACCTTTTATATATATAACTGCTTACTGCTTTCATAAAAATTACGGCATCATGTGAGCCTAGGAATCATGTGATCATAGATTCAGTCTACTGAATCTAGATTTGGTTCCCGTGATGGACATTTTCAGCTGTAAGCAGCTTGTAAATTTATTCACGGTGTTTGGATTTCCTCAGATGGTTTTCATGTCCACGAGGAGTTCGGCACGGCACTGCTTTGTACATTATTTTTTCGAAGATGCTTCGCATCTCGAAAATAAAAGCAATCAAGCCAAACATTTTAATAAAATGGAAGTATCAAAGGCCTTAATTACTATTGAGCACATGGTTTGAAAAATCTCTTTTTACAAATCATCACTACTATATCTTGTTAAAACTGAACTTTTATACAAAATTCAAACCCTTTGTATATAGGTGCAAACGAGGCATAACTCTACTTCCAAATAATAGCACATTGACCCACACATGCACACATTCATATAATAGTTTCTTGAAAAGTGGCAGTCACCGTGGCAACACGGATTTCAAGGGGTGCCTAACACCTTCCCTCCGCATAAGCAAGTCCCCGGACCCTAATGAATCTCGGTTTCACAGACCCGTTTAGCAGTGTCACATCACTGGGTCAATGTGCAAATATTTTATCGGTTGTGTTGGTACAACTAGTTAAAAAACTAACTGGCGACTCTTATAGTCCAATTGTCGACATATACATGTCGGACCTTTTTCGCTTATTTTTTCAAACAAATCTCACCTAACATGAGAACACAAAAGAACAAGAATAGAAAA
Source organism: Panax notoginseng (assembly GCA_016801055.1). NCBI lineage: Eukaryota > Viridiplantae > Streptophyta > Magnoliopsida > Apiales > Araliaceae > Panax > Panax notoginseng. The sequence continues at coordinate 81,245,756 of CM029014.1, forward strand.
CGGACAAATAAAAATCCCGACGACAGTAAGTATTTTCAAAGAAATAAGATCGGCAGGTAATGTTATGGTTCCAACTTGAAATAAGCAAGATTTATAAACTGTAGATATATTGAAAGTTTCTCCTAACGGAGTTTCAACAGATAAGTCAAAGTCTAATTTCTCAAAAGTCAAGTTCAAACATTGAGCACAAGCAGGAGAGATAAAAGAATGGGTAGAACCGGTATTTAATAAGGTATAGACTTCGTAATAGTTTATGATTAATTAACCCATGATAACTTCGTTCGGTTCCTCATCACGAAAAATGTTATCCCTTAAACTACCGCCTTTGTTTTGTCCGTATTTGCCTTTGGTGCCACCGTCCCAGCTGGACTTGACTTCGCTACAGGACAAAATCGAGCTATGTGACTGTCTTTTCCACAACTAAAATATACCTTGGAAGGCTGTGAACAGTTTAGACTTATGTTTCCCTCCTCTCCGCATCTGTAGCATCTAATCGGTGGTCGTTCTCCTCCCCTAGAATTTGTTGCTGGTGTTGCTGCCAACATCTTTCCGTCATCGTTAAATCTTCTCTTCTTAAAATTTCCACTTGAATCATTTCTTCTATTATCTTGGCCATGATTACCACCGAAGTGGCTACCATTTTTGGCATGGTAATTTCCTCCACGATGATTATCATTGTCCCGATGGCCGTTGCTACCGGTACGATTATTATAGTGTTGTTGGTCGCCCGGTTGAACAGACTCATTATCTCGCTCTAATAAGTGAGCCCTGTTCACAACATCTGAAGATAGAGAAAATTTGTGAGAAATGAGGTATTGGCGAATTTCAAGTTTCAAACCTCTCAGAAACATCTGCGTCATACGTTCCTCATTCTCTACTAAATGAGGTGCAAACCTGGATAACTCCGCGAACTTAGCCTCGTACTGGGACACAATCATGTTGTTCTGTTCCAGTCTGATAAACTCTACCTCCTTCATATGACGAATACTTTCAGGAAAGTACTTGTCATTGAACAATTTCTGAAACGCTTCCCAAGATATATTGAGTGCGATAGGCTGGGTACGCTTCACAGATTCCCACTAGTAATCTGCCTCACCACGGAACATAAAGGTGGCGAATGGAACCTTCTGTTCCTCAGTGCATTCCAAGACATCAAATATCTTGGTAATTTGCTTAACCCTTGTTTTTGCCTTGATCGGATCTAGCTTTTCCAAAAACTCTGGTGGTCCCAACTCTTTGAACTGCTTCGTTGTGACAAGTCGCACGTTACTGTCATTTTCGCCCGTATTTTGTACACTTGTCTCCCTCGTCTGATTTTTCATGAACTACAAAAAGCTTCTAAACATCCCATCATTTATCGTTTGATTGGTGGTGTTGTTTACAGGAGGAATATTGCCCTCCTGATGCACATTATCTTGGTTGGTGATTAAAGGTGTCTTAACGATCTCATTCACTCCCTTGTTAACATTTTCAACTGTCATTCTCAAATACTGTCACAAAACAAGGGTTAATTAAACAAATTAACATATCATATATTAGTCATATGGTCTGATTGACCCATTAAATACCAAATAAGCTTAGGTAGGACACACTAGCGAAGGATTTACTCGTCTCTCCCCTCCTAGTTCTATTCCCCGATCTCTCCCAGAGATCATATCCTAAGCTCTGATATCAACTGTGACGCCCTCAAAATAGGTCCATTCCACCCAACCCATTCTGAGTCGTCAAATACATCGTACAGAAAATAACTACAACTTTATTATTACAATTGTCGTGCAAAATACGATAGCACATATACTGTGAGTTTAAATACAAATATTATCTTCTAGACAGTATTCAGACTTAAATAAGTCTTTATTACAATTATTGATACTCTATTTTACAAAACAGTGAGGACTACTAAAACAACTATCTTGAACCATCACTCCACACCCTGACTAGTTTCCGCTATATTCTCGCCTCCTGAGAAGAAAAGTAGAAAAAAAATGGAAAAAGGTGAGCTCAACTAGCCCATTAAAGAATATTATGACTAAGATAATGTACAACAAATTATTCCTAGTCTTCAACAGGGAAAAATCTAATAGAATATAAAAGACAACAAGTTTTAGATCAATAACTGCAACAGAAACAACAATTCATTAGAAGAGTTAAGTAGAGAATGAAATCTACTATCATCTATGAATTTAAAAGTTTATCATCAATATTGTATCCCTGTAACATTAATCAACAAATATTCATCTTTGCACTACGGGCCAAAAATATTCATTTGTATCACCAGTTGGTCATGTTCATCTCAACATCTGTCCATCTTTACACTACGGGCCAAAGATATTCATCAAATAATCATTCATCTTTGCACTACCGGCCAAAGATATTCAGTTATATCACCATTTAGGACTGAGGATGATAAAAATATTTTCAAGAAAACGAATCCAAAGAGAGATAAAAAGACAAATATTAGGGATTCGTACTTTAGTTTATCCAAGTTCAAAAATTCCCCATAATAATCAATTGTGGAGAAGAAATCAAAAATAAAGATCAAAACATAGATCTAATCAAAAATAGGAACCATAATAGACAATATTGGATACAGAAAAGAAAATTTAATTTTTTCTGTAAATAGTGTCATATTCATGAATAGGGTCGTATACGTGAATAATAACCCCGACAATTAAAGGTAGAAATTCCACAAGAAAAATTATCATACTTCATGAATAGTACTCATGAATAGTAACTCATAAACGGTAACTCGTGAATAGTAAACTCGACATGAAAAGGTAAAAATTTTATAATAAAATTCATCACAATATTTTGGTATAATGATATTAAAAGAATAACATCATTTATGAAGAAAATAATATCTCTTACATCAAAAGAACAGTACTTCTGACTGGAATATCAGATATAATACTGAAGGAAACTTGCACTGTATAGCAACACTCAAGATATCTAAATACTCACAAAAATACGCTCGATAATAAAGAGAGAGAAAACTTCAGATTCTGGTGTGATTTTTAATTCTAACCTAAACACCCTATTTATAGAAAAATGCTTAGAGCACCAAAGCAGAAAATTTAATAAAATAATAATATTTATAAAAAAAATCATACGCACACTTAAAAAAATCTGATTTCAGAATTTTACACATGCAAGTGGGGCCCACCAATATGAAAAATATGTTTTAAACATTTTTTGTAACAAAATCATTTCAGACCCAATATTCCGGAACTTCAATAATTCATAATAAATAGTCCTTTTATCAAAAAATTTAAATCTTATGTCCATTCCATAGGAAATTTAATTCTCTACAACTTTGTAGCTTTAAGTTTTTCTAAATTCTAAACAAAAATTGACCGAAATTCACATACAAACGATTTTGCAGGCTATAATCAAATTTCAGTCAAAAATGGGGCTCACCAACATGTTTAACATGTTTTTAGCATTTATTGTAACAAAAATACTCTTCCTCCTTATTTATTCATATATCACACATTCATTGTAAAAATATCACCATTATTATATTATTATATTATCGCATTATACATTTATAATGTAATATAATAATATATTTGAATGAATTATTTTATCAGAAAAGATAAAATATCAATTTTCAACAATTGTTACTTTTATAAAAATTCCTCCATTTATATCCACATAAAATAAATATTTTTCTTATCATGTAATTTAATAATTAATTATTCACAAATAATATTACAGAATCACAATAATGACAACCAGGTCGTTCCCAGGAAAGAGGGAGCCTTCCGGTAAAGATTTCTCCTTACTGGCGCGTAATTAAATAACTTCTCCTAGACAGAACTTCCTTAGACATTGCCAATAAAATTATCTAATAATATTATTTAAATAATTTAAATTATTGATCTGATAATTTGAAATATTGTACAATGACAATTATTGAATCAACAATATAAAATATCAACGCAACAATTATTAAATTAATAAAATAAAATATAGAACAATAATTACTATAACAATTATTAAGTAGTGCCTTCTTACGTAAGAATCAATAATTGGTGCAATACCGCGTGCTACTGTGCAACACCACGTATTACTGTATTTTAACCACCGAGTATTCCAACAGTGTTACCAGTAACAACTATGTCGTTATTTATAAAAACTTATACTTGTCTTTTTCTTCATCCAATCGCTTTTAGTTATAGGGCCCACAAAAGGCTGCGCCGTCATACGAATATTCCCCGACAGTAAGAATATTTCACGACCAAATGAATATTCCCCGATAACAATGAACATTTTATAACCACTTGCTTATTTAAATTATTTGCGTCTTTTACCCATAACTAATCACATTAATCAAATCAACCCCTTACTATTTTAAAATAATAAATAGAGGAAATTCCATTTTATTCATAAAAGTTGGGGTCTTACATTAACTTTCAACTTATATCTCACTATATTTCTTCTTACGTCACACTCTCGAAGTTCATTCAAGTATTTAAGTCTTGCTAGGACTACTTATTGGTTTAATTTCATTCACGACATTTCGACTTTCATTCGTCACACGCACGATTTGTTTCTCTTGTGTATGCTTATACAACTTATCTAATACATCATTTATTAATGTTATGCATCATTATATTTACTAATATTCATGTTTTATAACTTAGAACAACATCTTTTATCGTCAGAAGCACTACACTTGCATATGTGCATGCTCGATGCCCTCCGATTGCCTTTGAATACGCATTAGTCCCAAAAATGACCATTTTGATCCTTACTAATGACATCAAATTGAATAAATTAAGGAACAAAAGTTTTAGGTCTACTTGTCCTCGTTCTAGATCATCTTGAATCCCATCAATCGGAGTTCTTATGAAAACATTATGCCCATTTTAGTAAAACATATCCGGTCAGATTTTCTCTAACATTGGTAAGTCTGCCTACCCTCTGCCAGGGTGCATGATTTAGGTATGGGGGGAGTTTGTTTGTATTATTGTATTTGATTTTTTTTCTTTATAGGAAAATATAGTAAAAAACAAAAAATTAAAAAAATGAAAAATTTTGATTGCCTTTTTATGGATTGAATTTATTCTAATAAGTGTTTATGATGTAAAACTCGTGAGTAAGATTGAAAGATTTAGAACTCTTGAATCTTTGATAAGGTACAAAATCTTAGTTTGAAACACCATTTGGATTAAAATTGATTTCATGATCATTTTTGTACTTCACGTTTACACTAAGTCTTAGTTGTGGGGTATAAACCATGATTCGAGCAATTTCAAGAAAAAAAGAAAAAAAATTAAAAGAAAAAAAAGTTGAAAAAATAAATAAATAACTCTTTCAATGTCCATTAAACGAAATAATTGGGTATCCAAGACTCGGGAAGCATCGATATTCACGCTGAAAAGTGTGATGGATAAAAGCAACTTAACTAATCTAATCGTGTGGCCTTTGTTACTCGAGTTAGTAAGCCCTTAGGGGTGTCTCTACACCTAGTGCCCTAAAACCAATTAGTTTGGGAGTCATTAGTCCAACGCTCGCTTCATGAGTAACTCTGAAAAGCCTAAGAAAACGAGACATTGTATAAGTCAAGAATCAAAATTGAAAAAAAATGGTAAAAAAGAAGGAAAACAAGAAAGAAAAAGAAAAATGAACTTGCTTGATTTTCATGGTAAAAATTCCTACTAAGAGTTACATCACATGCATATGCATGCATCACATGAAATTGATTTAATGAAGGATGTTGTCTAAAAGAAAGATAGAGTATTTTTGATAAGATAAAAGTGTGATTTTGAATTAAATCTTACTTATGTATAATGCCCATGGATATTTAGAAGTTTTCTTTCTATTTCATAATTTGTTGAACCCAAAAATATTTTTTGAATTTTGTGGGTATATTCACTGTAAATCCTCACGAGACACAACTCGTCCACTTGGGTAACCTTGGGATTTAAAGGTTTGTTGCACATGCTAAGTGCAATCGTGTTTCCTACGAAAATGGGGTAGTATAATTTTTGTTTTGTTTTATTTTTATTTTACTCGAGGGCGAGCAAAAGCTAGTTATGGGGGTATTTGATAGACACATAATTCATACATTTTATTATCCCTAATTTTTTCTTTTTAATTATATAAGTTTATTAAATTAATATGTTTTATTTTATTTTGTAGAATTTAATATTTGTTGCAATAAAGTCAAAATCTTGGTTACCAATTGATATTTAGGTAGGGGTACCTTAGGCTATAACCGCAGAGATGATGATAAGGAATAAACTCAGATCGAGCTTAAGTGATAAGAGATGAATTTAGAAAATTCATCGTTAAAGTAAAGAGAAAGATAAATAAGATTCAAAGAAGAATCTTGAAGAGATATAAAGATAAGAATCCGGAGTTACCTGACTCCGGTAATAAAGATGAAAAGTGATAATAAATAGACGATGTCTATAAGATGAAAAGTGTAAATAAAATTATAAAATAATATGATTAAAGAGAAGAATAAGAAGATCATAGTATAAAACGATTGTAAGTATAAGGAGAAATGATTAAAAAATAAGATCACGACGTGATCAGATTAAATTGTTGAATAACATACGATATGTTAAGTGATTGGAATGATATAGCTTGACACTATAAAGATAATGTACTATGAAATTGTACGATTTAAACTCAGGTAAGAGTGGTAAATGCTAATATACGGAGTTACCCAACTCTGATAATGAAGATGAAAAGTAATAATGAATAGATAGAGTCTATAAGACAAAAGGTATAAAGGGAAAGGAGATCGTAAAATAAAATGATTAGATGATAGAAAAGAATTGTAATGTAATATGATTATAATAAGAGATCACAACGTGATCTGATGAGGTAATGGAAGGAAAAAAGGATCAATCGAATGATTGATAACTTTATAGTAGAATTGTTATACGTAAGTTATACTATAAAATGGTACTATGTAAACTCAAGAAAAATTTGTGGATGATGAGATACAGATTAAATAAAATTCGTATTGAGTAAGGAAAAGTTAGGATCATGTGGGATTTCAATTGAGGACTCATGTCAGCCGCTAAGTTGTATGATTCCTTGTATGGGCGGGGAATTTATACTTAGTTTGAGAATCACTTAGCTTCATATATTGATATAGTGGTTGAGTTGAATAATTCCTTGTATGGGCAGGGATTTGTCCTTGGTGTAATAATCGCTTAGCTTCGTATATTGATTAGTGGCTAAGTTGACCAATTCCTTGTATGGGCAGGGGATTGTGTTTAGTTCGACAACCACTTAGCTTCTTACATTGATAATCATTGGAACCTGGTGTCGCGTGATTTGCTATATGCATGTTGAGAAGGTGAGTCTTTTCTCATGTGTATAACGGATAGGTAGAGAATATAAGGTTATATGCGAGTTCTTAAAACTCATGCTTATGGTAAGTTTGTGACTCATAATTGTATGGTATATTTTTGAATCCCTAAGCGTATGGACAGTTCCTGATTGGTTCTTGAACTACGTATTGCAAGGATAAGTTCCTAAACTTATATTATTGTGGAAAGTTCCTGAACTCATAATGTGTGGTAAGTTTGATGAACTATACTGGGATATAGAAAAGTTATGAATGAAGAATTTAGGATGATAGAAATAGATATAATTATTAATCAATGGATCATTAGAGAAATTGAAGTTGATGGTGGAAGCATATGTATTCCCAATCTTATAGCTATGCTAGACATCAAAATTTTTGACATCAAGCTAAATTCGCACTGATGCGTGCTTTTAAAAATATAAATGAATTTTGTTATCCTCAACACATGGTGACAAGTGTGTAGGTGTGGACTTTGAGCCACTAACACATTGTGATGCGCCGAGGATAGGTCCAATCCACCAAGAGTCGCCAAAAACTAAATATAAACTTCATTAATATAATTGTCATGCAAAATACGACAACACATATGTTGTGAGTTTTAATACAAATATTATCTTCTAAACAATATTCAAACTCAAATAAAGTCCTCATTACAATTATTGATACACTATTTTACAAAATAGTGAGGATTGTTAGAACAACTATTTTGAACCACCACTCCACACCCCGACTAGTCCCCGCTATATTCTCGCCTCCTGAGAAAAAAAATGGAGCAAAAAGGAAAAGGGTGAGCTCAACTAGCCCAGTAAAGAATATTATGACTAAGATAATGTAGAACAAATTATCCTTAGTCCTCAACAAGAAAAAATCTGATAGAATATAATAGACAACAAGTGTTAGATCAACAACTGCAGCGGAAACAACAATCCATTAGAAGAGTCAAGTAGAACACGAAATCTACTATCTTCTATGATTAAAAAGTTCATCATCAATATTTTATCCTTGTAGTATCATTCAATAAATATTTTAATTCAACAAATTATCCATGCACTACAGGGCCAAAGGTTTTCGTTAGTATCATCAGTGGTCATGTTCATCTCAACACCTATCCATCTTTGCACTACGGGTCAAAGATATTCATCAGGTAATCATTCATCTTTGCACTACAGGCCAAAGATATTCAGTTATATCACCATTTAGGACTGAGGATGATGAAAATACTTTAAAGAAAACGAATCCAGTGAGATAAAAGGATAAAGATTGGGGATTCATACTTTCACTTATTCAAGTTCAAAAACACTCCATAATAATCAATTATAGAGTAAAACTCAAGAATGAAGATCAAAAGATAGATCTAATCAAATATAGTAACCATAATAGACAACTTGGACAAAGAAAAGAAAATTTAATTTTTCTATGAATAGTACCGTATTCATGAATAGTTCCGTATTCGTGAATAGTGCCGTATACGTGAAAATAGCTGTATACGTAAATAGTAACCTTGACACAAAAAGGTAAAAAATTCATAATAAAATTCATATCAATATTTCAGTATAATGATATTAAAAGAAATAACATCATTTATGAAAAAAATAACATCTCTTACCTCAAAAGAATAGTACTTCTGACTGGAATATTGGATATAATTCTGAAAAAAAACTTGCACTGAATAGTAACACTCAAAATATTTAAATACTCACAAAAATATGCTCGATATTATAGAGAGAGAAACTTTTGATTCTGGTGTGATTTTTAATTATAACCAAAGCACCCTATTTATAGGAAAATACTTAGAACGCCAAAGTAGAAAATTTAATAAAATATTATATTTATAATAAAAAAATCCGCACACCTTCTTGACCATTTCATCAGCCCACACAAGTAGGGCCCACCTCACAAAATATGTTTTTTATTAAAAAAATATTTATAACCCCAAAATCAATTCAAACCCAATATTCTAAAACTTTAATAATTCATAATAAATAACTCTTTTATCAAAAAAATACGAATTTTATTTACATTCCATAGGAAATTTAATTCTCTACAACTTTGTAAAAGAAAATTTTTCCAAATTTCGAACGAAAAATGACCGACATTTACATACGGACGAACTTGTAGGCTATAATCAAATTTCAGTCAAAGATGGGGCCCACCAACATATTTAACATGTTTCTTGTAACAAAAATACTTCGGACCCAATTTACTCTCTTCCTCCTCATTTATTCATATATCGTGCATTCATTGTAAATATATCACTGTTATTATATTATTATATTATTACATCATACACTTATAATGTAATGTTACAATAATATATTTGAATGAATTATTTTATCGAAGAAGATAAAATATCACCTCTTAATAATTGTCTCTTTAAAAATTTCTCCATTAATTAAATATTTTCTTATCATTTTTATAAATAATTAATTATTTTCAAATAATATTACAGAATCATAATAATGACAACCAGGTCGTTTCCAGGAAAGAGAGGGCTTTCCGATAAGGATTTCTCCTTGTTGGCGCGCAATTAGGTGACCAAACCCCTTTCCTAGACAGAACTTCCTTAGACATTACTAATAATGCTATCTAATAATATCATTCAAAAATATGAATTATTGATCTAATAATGGGAAATACTATGCAGTGACAATTATTGAAATAACAATAATATAAAATAATATGCATTACAGTGTGCTACTGTGCAACAATGTGTATTACTTTACTTTAACCATTGGGTATTTCAAAAGTGTTAACGGTAACAACTACGCCGTTATTTTTAGAAAATTCATTCTTATCGTTTTCTTCATCCGATAATTTTTCATTACGGGGCCCACAAATGGTTGCACCGTCGTACGAATATTCTCCGACAGCAAAAATATTTCACGATAAAATGAATATTCCTCGATAAAAATGAGTATTTTATAACCACTTACTTATTTAAAAATATTTGCGTATTTTACCCATAACTAACCATATTAATCAAATCAGCCCCTTACTATTTCAAAATAATAAATAGAGGAAATTCAACTGTATTCATAAAAAGTTGGGGTCTTACAACCTCCCCCTCTTTATGAAATTTCATCCTCGAAATTGATGTACGTACCTGGTGTTTCAAAAAGGTGAGGATACCTCATTTTTATTTTCGATTCCAACTCCCAGGTCATTTCCTCAATAGCATGGTTCCTCCACAAAACTTTGACTTATGGTATAACCTTTGTGCGTAGAACATGTTCCTTCCTATCCAAGATCTTGACAGGTACCTCCTCGTACGTTAAATCTTCGGCTATCTTGTCTGGTTCTAACTTAATAATGTGGTTTGGGTTTTTCACATATTTACGAAGCACAGATATGTGAAAAATATTATGAACACGAGACATGCTTGGAGGTAATACGAGTCTATAGGCCATATTTCCTACTCAGTCAAGAATCTCAAATGGACCAACAAATCGTGGATTGAGTTTTTCTCTCTTCCCGAATCTTGTAACTCCCTTCCATGTTGCAACACATAATAATACATGATCCCCAACATTAAATTCTACGTCCTTTCGATGAAGATCCGCATAACTCTTTTGTCGGTCATGTGCCGTTTGTATACGTTGTCGAATCATTTGGATCTTTTCTGTAGTCATACGTACCAACTCTAGTCCCAACAATGTTGCTTCACCCACCTCATCTTAACATATTAGAGAGCTACACTTTTGTCCATACAATGCTTTGAATGGAGCCACACCTATACTTGCTTGATAACTGTTATTATAGGATAATTCCACCAATGGTAAGTACTTATCCTAACTACCTTTGAAGTCTAGAACGCAAAATCTCAATAGATCTTTAAGAGTTTGAATAGTCCTTTTCGATTACCCGTCTGTTTGAGGATGGTATGCCGAACTGAATCGTAAATTCGTGCCCATAGCTTTCTACAAGCTAACCCAAAATCGTGAAGTGAATCTTGGGTCTCGATCAGAAACTATGGATACTGGCATCCCATGCAATCTCACAATCTCATTTATATATATACGAGCAAGGCGTTCAAGTGAATAAATTTTTTGTATAGGCAAGAAATGAGTAGACTTGGTTAATCTATCAATAATGACCCAAATTGCATCTATGCCTTGAGAAACTTTGGGAAGACCAGTAACGAAATTCATGGTGATGTGCTCCCACTTTTATTTTTGAATTTCAAGTGGTTGCAATGAACCTTTTGGTACTTGATGCTCCGCCTTAACACGTTGACAGGTTAAACACCTTGAGATAATCTCTGCAATCTCTCTCTTCATATTACTCCACCAAAATATATGTCGAAGATCACGATACAGTTTAGTATTTCTAGGATGGATTATAAATGGTGTGTTGTGTGCCTCCATCATGATTTTGTACTTCAAATTAGAGTCGTTAGGAACATAAAGTCTGGAGTTAACTCGAAGTATTCCTTTTTCGTCGATTCTTGCTTATGGAATAACACCTTCTTGTACTTTCTTCTTTATACCCATCAGCTCCAAGTTTGTACGTAGCTTGAGCAGCTTTAACTTTATCGATTAAAGGCGGTTCTACTCGTATATTTGATATCATCACGTGGGTACTTGGAGCATTTAACTCTATCTCCATCCTTTGTAAGTCATATAAAATGGGCCTTTGTGTTAACAACATTTCACTCGTACCCACATATGATCTTCTACTCAACGCGTCAGCTACCACATTCGCTTTTCCAGGATGGTATTGAATGGTATGGTCGTAATCTTTCAACAGCTCGAGCCAACATCGTTACCACATGTTGAGTTCCTTTTGGGTGAAAAAATATTTGAGGCTTTTATGATCTGTATAGATCTCCACTTTCTCCCCATATAGGTAGTGTCTTCAGATCTTTAGCGCAAAAACGACTGTTGCCAACTCTAGATATTAACCAGCTAAGCCCAAAAAGCTATGTACTTCGGTTACTGACTTAGGTTGTTCCCAGCTTTGTATTGCTTCAATCTTTGACGGGTCCACTGATATTCCATACTTTGATATTACGTGCCCAGGGAATGCTACTTCCTCAAGCCAGAATTCGTATTTCTTTAACTTGGCGTATAACTTATTTTCACAAAGCTTTTGGAGTATCAGCTTTAAGTGTTGCTCATGATCTTCACGACTTTTGGAATAGATGAGGATGTCATCAATAAAGACAACCATAAAATGATCCAAATATTCCTTGAATACTCGTTTCATCATATCCATGAAGGCCGCAGGAGCATTAGTCAATCCAAAAGACATGACTAGGAATTCATAATGCATGTACCGAGTCCTAAAAGTAGTCTTTGAAATGTCATCACTTTAATCTTTAACTGATGATATCCGGAACGAAGATCGATTTTTGAGAAGAATTTAGCACCTTGCAACTGGTCATCAATGCGAGGTAGTGGGTACCTATTTTTGATAGTGACATGGTTCAACTCTCGATAGTCAATGCAAAGTCGCATACTCCCATCTTTCTTATTTACGAATTAAACAGGAGCACCACAAGGAGATGTACAAGGATGAATGAAACCAATATCCAACAACTCATGTAGTTGGGTTTTTAACTCCTGAAGTTCAATAGGAGCCATTCGATATGGGATTTTAGAAATGGATTTTGTACCGGATTCAAGGTCAATACAAAATTCCATATCACGCTCTTGGGGTAGGCCATGAAGTTCTTCAGGAAATACGTCAGGAAATTTATTAACAACATAAATACCATTCAAATCTGACGTATTTTTGTTTAAATCCATGACATGGGCTAAGAAAGTTTGACATCCATTTTTCAATAAACGAATGGCTTTATGGCTTGATATGACAGTGATTGACTTTAGTGGTTTGGTTGCTTGAATTTGCATAATAGGTTGATTAAGAATATGAAAACTAACAACCTTACGAAAATAATCACTTTTTGAATGATGAGTAGTTATCCAATCAATCCCTAAATCACATCAAATGCAAGTATCTTTAAAGAGATAAGATCAACAGATAATGTGATGGTGCCAACTTGAATCAAGCAAGATTTATAAATTGTAGATGTAACGAAGGTTTCACCCAACGGAGTTTTAACAGATAAGTCAAAGTCTAATTTCTCGGAGGTCAAGTTCAAACGTTGAGCACAAGCAGGAGATATAAAAGAATGGGTAGAACCGGTATCTAATAAGGTATAAACTTCACAAGAATTTATAATTAGCTTACCCGTGATAACTTCATTCAGGTTACTCGCTTTTTGAGAAGTCACGAAAAACGCTCACACTTGAACCATCGACTTTGACTTGTCCGGGACAGCCTTTGGTGTTATCATTACCGCTGGAATTGACTTTCGTTATAGGGCATATTCCACCCTCAACTGCTTCGTCGTACTCCTGCTCCATGATCTGAATCAATAATCTTCGATCCATATCGAATTGGGGTTGACCGCAATGTACAGGGTAATTTAAAACTCGATATTGGGTTCTCCCAATTGCTGTCCAAAAAAAGAAATGCATATCATCTATTTAGACTTCTTGGATCGGACTTCTCTTTCCACAATATCAACGCGTCGTGCGGCTTTTACCCATGCATCCTTCATTCTCACTCATTCAGTTGTTTCTTCTTTCAGCTGCTCCTTGACATTTGAATTCTCATATTCCATCTTTAATATCTTATACTCTGTCAAACAGTGCTTCTATTCAAGCATCGCACATCAAGTAACACAAATTTGAATTGTTGCATCCCTTTGCTCCATGACCGCCTGCCGTTCTTCAGTCTGCTCTTCTAACTCATGAATATGATTTTGCAATTCTACATTTTGATCATAAAGTTCTCCTAATAAATCCTCATCAGGTTCCTCTTCTTCCTCACTCTCAGCTGATACCTCTGCGACTAGCTCGGGCGTAACTATTAATTCTTCACTCACCATATAGATAACTCTAATTTCTTCTTCACCTGACATCGCATTATCCTGGTTGGTGATTAGAGATGTCTCAACGGCCTCATTCACTCCATTGTTAATATTTTTAGCTGTCATTCTCAAATACTGTCACAAAACAAGGTTAATTAAATAAATTAACATATCACATATTAACCCTATGCTCGGACTGACCCATTAAATACCAAATAAGCTTAGGTAGGACACACTAGCGAAGGATTTAGTCGTCTTTTCGCTCCTATTTCTAATCTCAGATCTCCACCAAAGATCACATTCCTAAGCTCTGATACCAACTGTGACGCCCCCAGAATAGGTCCAATCCACCCAACCCATTCTGAGTCGCCAAATATATAGTATAGAAACTAAATACAAACTTTATTAATATAATTATCATGCAAAATACGGCAACACATATGCTGTGAGTTTTAATACAAATATTATCTTCTAGACAATATCCAAACTCAAATAAAGTCCTCATTATAATTATTGATACATTATTTTATAAAATAGTGAGGACTGCTAGAACAACTATTTTGAGCCATCACTCCACACCCCGACTAGTCCCCTCTATATTCTGGTCTCCTGAGAAAAAATATGGAACAAAACAGAAAAGGATGAGCTCAACTAGCCCAGTAAAGAATATTATGACTAAGATAATGTAGAACAAATTATCCTTAGTCCTCAACAAGAAAAAATATGATAGAATATAATAGACAACAAGTGTTAGATCAACAACTGCAACGGAAACAACAATCCATTAGAAAAGTCAAGTAGAACATGAAATCTACTATCTTTTATGATTTAAAAGTCCATCATCAATATTTTATCCCTGTAGCATCATTCAATTAATATTTCAATTCAACGAATTATCCATGCACTATGGGCCAAGGGTATTCGTTAGTATCACCAGTGGTCATGTTCATGTCAACACCGGTCCATCTTTGCAATACGGGCTAAAGATATTCATCACGTAATCATTTATCTTTGCGCCACAGGCCAAAGATATTCAGTTATATCACCATTTATGACTGAGGATGATGAAAATATTTTAAAGAAAACGAATCCAGTGAGATAAAATGATAAAGATTGGGGATTCGTACTTTAGTTTATCCAAGTTCAAAAATACTCCATAATAATTAATTGTAGAGTAAAACTCAAGAATGAAGATCAAAACATGGATACAATCAAATGTAGTAACCATAATAGATAACTTGGACAAAATAAAGAAATTTTTTTTTTTTTGTGAATAGTGACGTATTCGTGAATAGTACCCTCGACACGAAAAGGTAAAAATTTTACAATAAAATTCATAACAATATTTCGGTATAATGATATTAAAAGAAAGAATATCATTTATGAAAAAAATAACATCCCTTACCTCAAAAGAATAGTACTTCTGGCTGGAATATTGGATATAATATTGAAGGAAACTTACACTGAATAGTAACACTCAAAGTATTTAAATACTCATAAAAATACGCTCGATATTATAGAGAGAGAAACTTCTGATTCTGGTGTGATTTTTAATTCTAACCAAAGCACCCTATTTATAAAAAAATGCTTAGAACGCCAAAGCAAAAAATTTAATAAAATATTATATTTATAATAAAAAAATCCGCACACCTTCTTGACCATTCCATCAGCCCACACAAGTAGGGCCCACCTTACAAAAAATGTTTTTTTATTAAAAAAATATTTATAACTCCAAAATCAATTCAGACCCAATATTCTGGAACTTCAATAATTCATAATAAATAGCCCTTTTATCAGAAAAATACGAATTTTATGTCCATTATATAGGAAATTTAATTCTCTACAACTTTGTAGAAGAAAGTTTTTTCCAAATTCTGAACGGAAAATGGCCGACATTTACATACGGACGAACTTGCAGGCTATAATCAAATTTTAGTCAAAGATGGGGCCCACCAACATATTTAACATATTTTTTGTAACAAAAATACTTCGGACCCAATTTACTCTCCTCCTCATTTATTCATATATCGTGCGTTCATTGTAAAAATATCACCATTATTATATTATTACATCATACACTTATAATGTAATATTACAATAATATATTTTAATGAATTATTTTATCGAAGAAGATAAAATATCAACTCTTAATAATTGTCTCTTTAAAAATTTCTTCATTAATTAAATATTTTTTTATCATTTTTATCAATAATTAATTATTCAGAACTAATATTACAGAATCACAATAATGACAACCAGGTCATTCTCAGGAAATAGGGGGCTTTCCGATAAGGATTTCTCCTTACTGATGCGCAATTAGGTGACCAAACCTCTTTTCCAGACAAAACTTCCTTAGACATTGCCAATAATGCTATCTAATAATATTATTCAAGTAATATGAATTATTGATCTGATAATGGAAAATATTGTGCAGTGACAATTATTGAAACAATAATAACTTAAAATAATGTACAATATCGTGTGCTACTATGCAACAATGCGTATTTCTTTACTTTAACCACCGGGCATTTTAACAGTGTTAACGCCGTTATTTTTAAAAAAATCATTCTTGTCATTTTTTTCATCTGAGAATTTTCTGTTATAGGACCCACAAATGGCTGTGCCGTCGTACGAATATTCCCCGATAGCAAGAATATTACACGACCAAACGAATATTCTCCGACAACAATGAGTATTTTATAACCACTTACTTATTTAAAAATATTTATGCATTTTACCCATAACTAACCACATTAATCAAATCAACCCCTTACTATTTCAAATTAATAAATAGAGGAAATTCAATTGTATTCATAAAGAAGTTGGGATCTTACACACATCGTTGCCTGTTTTGGCATGATAATACTAAAATTGATTTTCAATGGTTTTGAACAGTTTAAGAGAAAAGTCTATGCTAATTGTTTCAGCTAGACAAAAATAATTTAAAATGTCTAAATGTATGTGATATATCATTAATTCATCATGGAACCTAGTGCAGAGATCATAAAAATGATGGAGTTATCAATGTATAATTACTTAGTGTTGGATGAGATCTAAAGATCGTCAGCCCACTATGGTATAATGTAGTATGACAAAGTCACAAAATGACCGAATCCTCAAACGGACTGTAAATACAGTGCAGAATCATGATGTCATAAAATGATTTTTAGAATTTTAAAGAAAAATTATTGCCAACTGAATTTGGCTAGACATATGTTTCGATTGATATTCAAATTATTGGTACGAGTCTGAGATATTTGATTCAGCTAGACAAATGTTATGAAATTCAAAGTATTCTTTGACAGCTTATGTCGAACCAAATTGTTTTGGTACGAAATCTTATGATAAATCTGAGGTGAACAACCCTGAAAATGGGGATATACTATTTGGATAACATATTCCAATCTAAGGACTCATATAGTCGTTCCGATTACTATGGTAAAATAGATTGATCATCTAAAGTACCCGCATCGGTAGTTTACCTTCTTTGTGATTGTAAACATACCTAGAAAAAAAATGTTTCAGAGGTAGAGTACCTTTCTTTCGTAATTGAAAGATGTAGCAGGTAGAAATACCTCTAAACCTCAAAGTTCATGATTTTTATGACTCCTCAAACAGATATGAAAAGTTTTCTTGAATAAAACTTTTAACATTATTTATACTGGTTCATAGTTATTGAACAATTGTGAAGACTCCTGAATGTTTAGAAGATGTAAACTTCTAGTGAGTAGTTATTGTGAAATGTGATGATAAAAGAGAAATTCTCAAAGGAGGAAATTATAAAGGTTAAGTTAAAAACCTAGTTTTGAACAATAGAATAAGCAGAGATTAGTATACTATAATTGTGACAACCAGAATTTTCGAAAATTATTAAAATAAGAATTTAATAAATAAAATTCTTATTACAAAATGTTTTGAGTTTAGATATGTGTATATATGTGTTATATATTGTGAAATATATAACTTGGTGTGAATATATATATATATATATATATATATATATATATATATATATATATATATATATATATATATAGAAGAATGAGGTTTAGTAGTTAATTTAATTTAACTATTGAAGAAGGTAAATGAAATTATTTGGAAATGGAGTTAAGTTATTTTAATTAAGTTGAAAATTATATTATTGAATAATATAATTTGATTATTATGTCTTGTGGCAATAAATTTATTATGAATTAAATCTCATAAATAATGTGAGTAATTCACTTAATTAAAATAGTGAATTAATGTTAAATAATTAAAATAAGAATTTAATGGATAAATTTCTTATTATGATGTGTTTTAATAAAATGAGAGAGTAATGTATGTTACATATAAATGTAACATGTTAATATGTTATGTAAAGGAATATGGTGGAAAAAGGAATTAACTGATTAAATATTGGTTAATTTAAATAGAGTTGAGAATTATATTATGAAATAATATAATATTATTATCATGCCTTGATTGGCAATTAAATTGTAATGAATTAAATTTCATAAATAAGGCAACTAATTCACTTAAAAAAAATAGTGAGTTAATGTAAATATATTTGTTTTAATAAGATGAGAAAGTAATACATATTACATATAAACGTAATATATTAATGTAATACGATTTTGAATCTCGTAAATAGTTAAAATATTTATCGAATAAAATAAATATTTTAGTTGGAATATTTATGAAATTTAAAATGAATATTTTAGTTGAAAATTGTTATGGAATAATTTGTTTAAAGTGTTATGATATCAATAAAATGAAAATAGTCTAATTTAATTAAGTAATTAAATTAGAGGATTAATGGTTGCTAAATAAAATTATAATTATATTGGCTAAATAGAAGTTATAATTTTATTAGTAAGGTTTAATTGGATTTATTAATGAATTGAGATTAATTCAATATAATTAGTTAATGGATGTGACAAGGGTATTATATGATAATGAAGAAATCAAAATAAATTAGAAGAAGATAATTATGTTCTAGCCAAACATGGCCTTAAGACCTTTAGATTTTTGTAACTGATGAAGCCATATTGATGTACGTATTATGTTATATCAGTTATTTAGTTTTACATTCTTTTCCTAAGGTTGAGAGAGAAAACAGAGAAAGGTTGAGAAGTTAGGGAATGAGAGAAATTGGAAGAGAAAGAGAAGAAGTTCTCTATAAATTGAGCGAAGGACTTTGTGAGAATTATGAAAAGAAGAAACAAGAAGGTTGTTCAAAATTTTATAGCTAATCAAAGGTAATGATCTACCTTTGAGTTTTTAGTATTATACTTCTTGAGTTTTCTTTGAAAAAGTTGTATTTCTATGGTTAGATTATTAAGAAATTGGTTGTATATGTTATTGAGTTTGTAGATTTCATTCTATGTTGTTTATAAACGATTTTGAGTAATCAAATCCATAAAAAATATGTTTTTAATTGAAGAATTTAGAGTTTTGTAGTTTATATGTATTTTGGTCTAATTTGAGGCTAAAATTGGCTAGGAATTCATATTGGATTCTATGAATTGATAGTAGATGTTGTTAATACGTTGAAAAACGAAAACAACAAAGTTTAAACGGATTTATTAGGGTAAGAATCAAATATGTGGTGAATGATTACGCTAAATATGTTGAAAACATGAAAATTTTACATGAACTTTGAAGTTGGGTCATTTTAATGGTTTCTAGTGTTCTTAGAAGATGTTAATTTTGTGGTATGCTGTAGTTCTATGAATTACAGGTCCACATAGTCGAAAACGGACTCAATTGGATGTGTATAACTCGAGTTATGAAGGTTAGAATAAGAAAATGTCAAAAAATTCGTGAAGAACACAAACTGCAGAATTGGGATATGCGAATACTCGCCCCGACTGGCTTTTGTAGTTTATTGTGTCATGCCCCAGCGAGGACCCCGCCCCAGTGGGCTTTTATAACGCATCCAACCCTAATCATTTAATTAAGGTTGTCATGTACTCAATTATAATTCATATCCTTATTCATATACATTTAATTTCTTAACCCAATTAGACTTGCTTTAATTAGGTTATAAAAATAATTAATTGAGATGTATAAAATAAATCTATTAGAATTAGTATATATTTTAAATACCATTATTTTCTCATACCATAACCATTAAGTTATTCAATTTTTCATTCACAATATATAATTAGGTTACATTTGTTTCTTTTAATTATTTATATAATAAAGAAATATAAACCATCACATAATATTCATATTCACTTGCTTACATATTTATACAAAATAATTTAATAGATTGAGACATGATCCACAAATCTCTTAGATTAGGTCACTAGTATATAATTAAAATACTAGGACCATTAAATAAAGATAACCATTTATGTTATTTAATTCTCATACCTAATTTAAATAACTTATTAAAATTATACAATTTATATTGTATAATTAAATTTAATTGCCTCCTTGTCTCTATAAATTATTTTCAAATAATTTATTTATATATTAAATATATAATTTAATATATTCAATTATTTATTCAAATATGAATTTAATTTACTAACTAGTTGATAGCAATATACATATTTTACATATTAGATCTCATTTCATATTTTTACTTTACTTCATTTGGTATATATTTAATTATTTTCTTTCCTTTCTATAAATTGTCTTCACAATTTATTTAATTGTAGTAAATATATTAATATATTCACCACATTAATACTTACATATATTACACTCAATAATGTAATATATGATTTTTCAATAAAATAGTGGTTATACATAAAGTATATTTAATGCCACCAATTTACCATATTAAAATAATTTTATATTATAAATTATTTTAATTTTACCCATCTAATTTTCTTTAATAATTTACTCATACACTTTGCTTACATATATTGAATATATAATTCTAATATATTTATTATACAGAACATCACATATTGCATGACACATATTCCTTTGCGCACTACAATATCACATAATATATCATCTAATAAGAATTTTTTTTGTTTAATTCTTATTTTAATATTACCCAAAAATTTGGGTTGTCACATAATCTATTCATTTGAATTTCTAGACGGGATATAACTTGATCCATGCTAAATTGATTTTTCATTAAAACTTTCATAGTTTTCTCTAAGGCACTAAGTATTTCATCTTCTTCATTTGATAATTCATATGGATATTGAGGTTCTGGATCTGAATATGGATATGGCTATGGACTTAGATAAGGATTTTCATAACTTGGAAAAAATTGATTTATTTGGTGTGCATTAAAATTTTCATATGGTTCTTGAATCCAAACAAAATTATTATTTCAACTATAATAATAATCTATTTTTTCACAAATCACAAAACAAATATACAACTAACCACGATAGTCTCACACAAAAAAATATAGTAAAAAAATAAAATAAAAATCCTAATTATACGGTTAACCTAAATAAAATCTAAATAGCTCCTAACTGTTCCAAGTTACACCTTAAGGTCCACCAAATTCGAAATTAATCACACCACTAGTCAGGTAAGTGTAAGAAAGGTGGGAGTCTCTCCGTGAGTACGGTGACTAATTGAGTAACCATACATCCTTTAGGCGTTTGCCTTTTGTACCACTTGCCTAGACACCAGTAGTTTGATTACTTTAAATTTAGCCTAGTCTTGGAGTCCCTTGTCCTAATTGAGCTCGAGAGTCCTAGGGGTCAACGTCTACTTAATTTTATTAGGTAATGGTCATGCAAAATGCAAATTTGGTTGTTTGTGGGCCAAGGAAGGGTGATGAAATCCCCACCTTATCTTGTTACAGGTTGTGCCCTTAATGTTAGATTAAATATGAAAATGCACAAATAAAAAAACTATAAACAAATAAAATGTCCTAAAACTATGTGAATTACGAAAGAAGGAGAAATTTTGACATACCTCAATCCTCCAGCAATCACCATAGTTTATATTTGACAAAAAAAAAACCTAACAGGATGTGCTCTACATGAGTGAATGCATGAATGTGGCAATTAGATTTCTAACTAACAAAGAGAAAACTAAGTTACTTATTTATTTTTTATTTATTTTTTTGGTTTTGAGTTAGATACAAAATACCAGGAAAAGCGCAGCAATAATTGTAAGAACCCGAATTTTATGAAATTAAAGTATTCAATTTTTCTTATAATTATTATTCTATTCAATAAATGGTAAAATTGATAAAATGTTAAAGTTAAGGGTGATATGTGAAAATTTTACAAAGTAAGTAAGTTGTCAAAAAATATTTGTTGTGACGAAAAATATTCTTTTTGTCGATGAATATTCGTACGATGACACAATCATTGTTGGACCCCATAACTGAATAATTTTTGGATATAGAAAGCAACAAAAACAACTTTTTTATAAAAATAACGGAAAGACTTTTACCGTTAAATTGTTAAAATATCCGGTGATAAAAGTACAGTAATATGCGTTATTGCACAGTAGCACAGATTATTGATGCTTACGTATGAATTCACTCAGTTTTATTCAATAATTGTCACAGTAGTTGCTGCATAGTATCTCATATTATTGATTCTATTATTGTCACAGTATCATCTGCGCAATATTTTATATTATTAAATCAATAATTGAGACGACACAATTATTCATATTATTAATTGTATTATTGACAATGTCTAGGAAGTTCTGTCGAGAAAGGGGTTTGGTTATTTAATTGCGCGCCAGTAAAGAGAAATTCTTATCGAAAATGCCCCTCTTTTCTGGGAACGATCTGATTATTAATATTGTGATTTATAATATTATTGATGAATAATTGTTGAAAGATTAAAAAAAATGTTGATTGAAGATAAGTGATTTGTGGTAAATATTTATTCAATTTTTGATATAAATAGAGGGGTTTGTCATGAAGCGTTTGTTGTAAGTTTGGCTTATTATTCCATGAGGAGATGTGCTAATTTTTCAAACCGTCGGTTGAAGTTTTAATAGTAAATCAATATGGACCATCGGTTGAAGTTTTAATAGTAAATCAATATGGACTGTCAGTTGAATTTTTACTAGTAAATCAATATGGACCGTCCGTTTTAATAGTAAATTAATTTGGATCGTCTGTGTATCAGTTACTATTTAGTCTATTCTCCTATAAATAGAAGCTCATTTCTTCACTATTTCTTACAAATTCACTAAAATTCTAGAGAGAGAAACTATAAAGAGAATAAGAGAAAGAAGAAGTGTATTCTGCTACTACACTATTGTAGTATCCAATCTCCTACTAAGGTAAGAGATATTATTTTTCGTATTCGTAAGGGGTATTATGTATTTTATATTCGTACGTGATATGACTTCATACTCGTAAGTGTTGTCATTCTATTCCTTATTAATCTGTGAGAGTAACATGTCTACGCGATTACCGCATGCATGGTGAATAACCCTTCGTATCCATTCTTTATTAATCTGCGGGAGTAACCTGTCTACGCGGATTATCGCATGCATGATGAATAATCCTTTGTATTCATTCTTTATTAATATGCGGGAGTAACATGTCTACGCCTATTACCATATGCATGGTGAATAACCTTTCGTATTCATTCTTTATTAAATTATGAAAATGATCTGTCTACACGGATTACCGCATAACGGGTGAAAATTCATTTGCAGTTTTGTATATTCTTTCATACTTGTATGGAATATCATTTCTTTTGTACTCGTCAAGGGATATCGTTTTCTTTCGTATTCTCCATTTATGGGTACTATTCATATCAGAGTACTATTCATTCGGGGTACTTTGCATGATGAGTTACTATTCATTCGGGGTACTTTACATGACGAGATACTATTCATTCGGGTACTATTCATTCGAGTACTATTCACTGGATACTATTCACGATAAAATTGGTTTCTTTCTATCCAAATTATTTTTGATACATGAACATCAATCTTGAATTTTACTCCACAATTAGTTATCATGTTAACAATTTAGACATTCTTGAACTCTGGATAAATTGAATTATAAATATTTAATATTTATCCTTGATCTTACTTGATTGATTCGTTATATCATTATTATAATCCTCAGACTTAAATTTGTATTGGAAAGTTTTCTTTGGCCCGTAGTAAAAGGATGAACTGTTGATTGGTATAATTATGACCAGGAATTGTGTATTAGTATAATCATGGCTGGAATTGTGTATTAGTATAATCCTAACCATTGGTTTTATAGTTGTATGTCTTTGACTCGTAGTGCAAATATGAACTTTTGATCATTGGTTTTATAGTTGAACATCTTTGGCCCATAGTGCAAAAATAGATAATTGATTGGTATGATCATGACTATTGATATTACAGTTGAATATCTTTGGCTTGTAGTACAAAGATAGATAATTGATTGATATGATCATTACCATTGTTGTTACATTTGAATGTCTTTGGTGTAAGGTGTAAAGACGATATGATTATTGACTGTTTTTAGCCTTTGTGGCAAGGACATTGAGTGAAAGTTCCATTAAGACTTTGTGGTAAGGAGAAACTGTTGATTTACATTATTATAAACATGAATTGTGAATTTAACTATAATCTTTGGTGGTTCAGGTGATGAAAGTTCTCTTTGTCTTGTGTACAATAAAGAACTGTTGATGGGTATTACATAGATAAAATATTAATAACAAACTTTTAATATGAAGGAAATAGTAGACATTATGTTCTACTTGACTCTTCGAATTAATTGTTGTTTCTGCTGCAGTTGTTGATTTAAAACTTGTTGTCTATTGTATTCTATCAGATTTTTTCTTATTGAGGACTAAGGATAATGTGTTCTACATTATCTTAGTTATAATATTCTTTATTAGGCTATTTGTGCTCACCATTTTGCTTCACAATTCCTTTCAGGTAATAAAAGTGTAGCTGGGTCGAGCGGGGATAACAGGAAAATAGAGTGATGGTCCGTGACTGTTGAAGTTTCTCAATACATTATGAGATAGCATGACAATATATAATTGTATTGAGAACTTAAAATGCGTGTGTCGTATTTTATACGTCATTTAATAGTTAATTTTGGTGAACAATAATAAGGTGATGACAACACGACTTTGAAAGCATCAAAAGTGCTCCTCATTAGAATGATGACATAATTGTACTGAGAGCTTAAAGGGTGTGTTGCCACTGTCTTACACGATGTCTAACCATATACAAATTCGTGTTATCATATGATATGGTTATGCGCATCCACTTACTGACTATATCTATGAGCGTTATCTATATAATCTTGGAGTATGGTTGGAATATAATCCTCAGTTTGAGACAATGGAGATAATTATATGGCAAGAAGATACACACCATTGGAATAAACATGATAGTAATCTTCTCGTTCTTCTTTGGGGTCTATTGGGTCAACCAAGGTTAATTCTCAAGTCCTATGATATCTATTATAACTTAGATGCATGGTCCCCCATATATGAAGGCTTTCTTGAGTATTTTCCAAAGATTTTAATTCTTAAAACAGTTATCGACTGTGCCTTTCTGTAAAGTATCATTAGTTTGGAGTGTGAGTATTGTTATTTGTATTGAAACTCACAGTTTATGTGTTGTTGTATTTTGCACGACAGTTTAATAGTTGTAAATAGGAAGATTTGTATTCGGATTCTATACCGTGTATTTTGCGACCCAAAATGGGTCGTGTGGACCTATTTTGGGGGCGTCACAATAATCTTATCTTTCCGCACCGTTGATCCGCTTCGATAATCCTGAAAAATAAAAAAAATATTAGAAGAAAAAAAACTAATTCGAATAAATAAAAATTAAGGAATATAAATTTAAGTCTAGTCCCGGCAACGACGTCAAAAACTTGATGTGATAAAATTATGTACTGCAAGTGCACAGTGTCGAATTGAAGAACTGACAAGTACATGTCGAACCCACATAGACTAGATTAATTTTAATGTTTCTTTTATATCTATTTTAGACAAATTAGAAATAAAGATTGAGAATTAATTAACTAAAATATGAAAACAAATAATGAGGAAACAATCTAGGAATCCGAATCCATTAAATAATAAACATAATATATAATTCAATCTCTTTTATTTTTATAACTCAATTATAATTTTGATCTCCCTTCCCTTTAATTTAGTAATTTTACAATTAACGTGAGTAAACATAGACTATGAAAATTTATGTATTAACTATAACCTATCAAAACTTCTTTGAGCAAGCGTAGATTATGAAAAACTCATATCTTAACAATAATCTATCAAAACCTCTTAATTAATTTAAAATCACATAAGAACTATAAAACGAATGTATTTCAATAACGAAATATGAAGGTGAAATTAATTAAACATAAAAGCATAAATAATAAAAGAGTTGAAAAATATTATCATGAATAATTATTTAATTTAATCTTCATCTTAAATGAAAGAAATTAGCTAGACATGGAAATAATTAAACTAACTAAAATAAAGAAAAGAAGAAGATTAAAAATAAAAAAGAAATCCCCCTTTAATTAACGACCATCCAATGAACATATAATAAAGAAGTAATTTAATTTATTCCTACTCCTAACCTAAACTAATACAATACCTAATACTTCCTACTCTCTAAAATAAGAGACCTATTTATAGAAAAAATAACTTTGAACCCTAATTTTGATTCATTGAACTTGAACATTTTTGTTCTATTTTCATGTAGGTTTCAACTTCCTAGCGGTAATCAACTTCTCAAAGAGATCTTCTAGATATACTTTTCTTTCTCTTTGTTGGATTTGACTTGCACACTAAGATTGTTCCACCTCTTTCCTTCTCCTTGCAGGATTCTTCTTGGATATTCCTTACATGAATAAGAGCATTAAATATTGCTTGATCACCAAGATTTTGACTTTATTGCAACAAATATTAAATCCTACAAAAAAAATTAATATTAATTTAATAAACTAATATAATTAAAAAGACAAAATTAGGGATAATAAAATGTATGAATTATGTGTCTATCAGTAATACTTGCTCTATGGTATGCCCCATGAATTTGTATTTTTCCTTTCTTTTTGTATAACATAAATTTAATAAAAAAAATGATAATATTTATATTTACTTGAAATATTAAATTTAATATTTCTTATAGAGATTAATAATAATAATAAATATGAAATTACTGATTTGAAAATTAATTTTAATTTTCAATAAATTTTGATTATTTAGCAATTAATTTTTTATTTATAAATTTATAATTAGTGAAGGAAAATATTCTCTCGTTAAATAAATTTATTTTTCACAATATATTATTTACGAGGGAATAAAGTTATTCGCTAATTTTAAATAGTCATTCTTAAAATATTATTTATGAAAGAAACCACCCTTTCACTAAATAACAATATTCCATTACCAAATATAATTTGTGAATAAAAAGTTATTCACAATATATCATTTACAAAAAATATTTAGTTACTACTTAGCGAATGATACCCTATTACGAGGAGGTCTTATACGAGGAATCGTGTGAATGAAATATTTCTTCGCAATAAATCTCTTGTGAATGATATATTACGTCTTGTGAAGTATTTCTCTTTTACCAAAGGCCATTTTTGGTGTAGTAAACAATTTTAAATATAATGAAATTATCACACAAATACCAAACAAATAAATATATTATAATTACCCATATATTGCCATTACCATTATATTACAGTTCTATTGTATTACATCAAATTTCTACTACGCGAACCAAACCCTACCTAACTATAATAGTTTGATTATGAAAAGTTTTTGTATCATATTTGTTGTTCATCAAAACAATGAAGTATATAAAGATAATTGACGCATTTTAATCTTAAAAGTAAAAATGATTTAATATCACATATTAAGGTTTCTTTGTTTCGAATACATTTTGAACAGAATCTCATTTGTTAGAAATTTGACAAAAAACTTGAACCAATCTAGCGATGGGGCTAGTGTGATGATGATGTTCTTAGCTCAATAAGAGAAGGCATTGAAAATCAAGATATTCGAAAAGTAATTATACAATGTTATACAGTTGAGGCTAATGACGCATAATTTGGGATAATTATTTGAAAAAACATGAGGGTGAAAGTTCAAAGTAACGTATACTTAAAGTTGTTGAGATATTTCACATGAATCCCATTTTTCAAAAGTATAGACGGGTTAATAAGAATGGTGAAGACTCGACCTAATAGATTAACCTTTTACGTAAGGAGATAGTTCAACATGCTTATTGTGCTACAATTCTGCTACAAGTGGTATCTGTTGGATTTCCTAAACAAGATTAAAGTATACAATCTAACTGAAATTACAGCAGAAGCATGCAAATAACAATTTATAAATTTTCAGCAATCCCAATGTATAGCCTTATGAAATATAATTAATTAGGGAAGGATAAAGATATACCATTAAAGCGTGTCAACCTTTGATGAAGGCTTCAAATTCAAATATTTGCTCTTTTGCAATCTCTCCAATTTTCGGATCACACGTTCGTTACAAAGTGTATGCAACGTCCAAGAAGTATCCACCAAATGGAACATATTGAAGATGTGATTTTAGATTCTACTAGATCTTTGGTGGCTAACCCTAATTCTCTCTATCATAACAACTTAGGATTTTGAGAATACTTGCAAGAGAGATGTAAGTTGCAAAAGTTGTATTAGTCTTTCCCACAATAAAACTCATCTTATTTAAAGATTAACCCTAATCCTTAACCCTTAAGGAATTGAGTTTTAATTTCATTACAAGGAACTAAAATAAAATAATAATAATAATAATAGTAATAGTAATAATAATAATAATAATAATAATAATAATAATAATAATAATAATAATAATAATAATAATAATAATAATAATAATAATAATAATAATAATAATAATAATAATAAGACTCTTATTTATTTATAATCTAGTATTTCTGCAAATACTTAATTATAAATATTAGTATTTCTCCAAAAACTATATTATTGTTATTTAGTCAATTTAATAATAATTTAATAATAATAATAAGATGACTAATCTTATTAATTTATAATATTAGTATTTCTCCAAATACTTAATTATAAATCTTAAGCTATTTTTATTTATTCGACTAATAAATTAAATACACTTAATTTATTATTATTAAGTCAATCATTTCTAAAATCACATTTCTCTCTTTTGTGGTGTGACCCTCTAGATTCAATATTAAGCCGGTAGTAGAATAAATAAATTAGAACGATTTTAATATTATTTATACTGAATTAAACTCCTTTAATTCAAATATAAATAAATAATATTTATTCTACATCATGACTGACACCTTATAAATAATGTATCATGACTATCCGGATAATATGAATTCAACGTAATTCACAAAGATTTTCACAAAGAATACAAAGAATATATTTCGTGAATAGTTACCGTAGAATTCAATTTTCCTACCATACAATGTCCCGATTAAACACAAGTTATGAAATTACTGACAAGTCTTAATTATTTAATAATATGCATTTCGCTTCTTAAAATGTATAACTCTAATTAATGTAAATTAGAAACTCCTTTCTAATTTCCATTCCACCTTGGCCAAGGATTTCTGAGTTATCATTCTTCGAATCGCATAGGACATTCACTCCGTTTATTAGAATTGGTAGATTCTTTATTGATCATTCACCTATCTCCATATATACTTTATTATGTTCGAGCATATCCTATGACATACTCAAGCGTATTAAGGAATATATCTAAACATAATTCAATATATACAAAATAATATGATGATCTCAAGTCCATGGATCACTTGTACAACTATCACTATAGGAACTCGTATTGTCAGGCAAGTAAAACTCCATTAATGTTCTTTTAAGCAAATCATGTTCAGTGAATTTATTCTCTAATAAACACCTACATACTTGCTTTAGTGTCTCCACACAAATGATTATGAGATCAATCATTTTCTTCAACAGAGCGAGCATAGTATGTACTAATCTATTCGAAATCAGTAACCCCACATTAGTGATCCAACGATTAGGAATATTTTAGTTTTAGAGCTATCTTGAATTTAGATCTTATTAGCATGATCAACATCATGATTCTAAAACCATTGCTCTTAAACTATGGGTTTATCACATTTATTATTCAACTAATTAACATGGATAAAGAATACCTATTATATTATATAAATTCTCTTATTAATAAATGAACAAGATTACAAAGTAAATGCTTATCGCATACAATGTGATTGGCTTAAGAGAATATTACTTTTAATCTCCCACTTGTACTAAAGTCAATCGCTTTGGTATCTCATACTCATCTTCGTTAAGTGTGATCATCCTACTGTTGGATAAAGTTTCAGTAAATTGATTTGAAATATTGATCTTAAGAGTCAAATATCTCTATAGAGACTTCTCCTCTTTCAATGATTTCTCTAATCAAATGAAAGTGCCGCAACACATGTTTGGATCTTAGATGAGACTTAGAAACTATTCTTAGTTCAGTAATGAACTTTTCAACCAAACAACCAACTTTGCAGCTTTATTTACAGTTATATACTTTGTCATTGTCACTAAATCAACAACTCTTTGCTATTTGGAACCTTTCCAACTTACTGCACTACAATACAAGGTAACCGCATACCTTAAAGTGGATCTAATGTCATTTTGGTCAGTCTAAAAAACCTTAAGTATGTGTAGCCCTCTAGTTTCTATTCAGACACACCATAAATCACAAACACATTTTTAGTTCCAATTAAGTACTTTAGGATATTTTTCACTGTCTTACCATGAACTTCTCCAGAATATGACTAGTCAACATCAGGCATAATACATTTTATTGCATACATGATAGTTACTCATGCGATCTCTCTTTTATGTGTCATTTAGGGATAATTTCTTAGAGAGATACACTCCATGACTCATCATCATTAGACATCTCTTGGAGTCTGCCATGTTAAACTCCTTTAGCATCGAATGAAAGTACGTTCCTTGGGTCAAGCCGAGCAT
Source organism: Panax notoginseng (assembly GCA_016801055.1). Lineage (NCBI taxonomy): Eukaryota > Viridiplantae > Streptophyta > Magnoliopsida > Apiales > Araliaceae > Panax > Panax notoginseng. The sequence goes on from CM029014.1 coordinate 81,276,872, forward strand.
CCTTCTAAAGCTATCTATATAGATCTTTATCCCCAATAAGTAGGATGCTTCACCCAAATCATTTATGGAGGAATTTTTAGACAACTTTATCTTTACTGATTATAGCATTGGTATGTCATTCCCTATACGTAGTATATCAACATATAATACTAAAAATGTCATGTGCTCCCACTGACATTCTTGTACACACATATTTCATCCTCATTTTTGATAAAATCAAACTCTTTTGATGGTCTCAACAAAACGAATTTTCCATCTTTGAGAAGTTCGCTTCAATCCATAAATGGATTGTTGGAGCTCATATACATGATTTATGCCAACTTTTGAAATAAATAAATATGATTGTATCATCCATACATTCTCTTCTAATCAACATTGAAGACGGGCATCTCCATATCTATTTGCCAGATTTTGTAATAATAAGCTACAATTGCATTACTATCGGTATGAAGATATCATAGTCAACTCCTTGACTTTATTTGAAACCTTCTCAACTAGTGTGGACTTATAGGCCTTTACCTTGCCATTTTCTCTAGTCTATTCCCCTAAAGACCCATATAAACCCTTTAGGTTTTATGCCAACCAGAGGGTTAACCAAAGTCCACACTTGGTTTTTCATATATAGAGTCCACTTTGGATTTCATGGTCATCTGCCATTTCTATGAGTATCTACTACACATAGCCTCATCGTATGTCACTGGATCATCATCCTCTATGATGCGTACCTCATCATCATCATCTATAATGAATCCATACCTTCCAGGTATCTTTGATACTTTTACATATTTACGATTCAGTTGTTGTACAATAGGTTTATCTACAAGTTTCTCTTTTTGACTTATAGTGCTTTGTGGTTCTTGAACTCCATCAAGATCTATTATCTTCCCATTAGACCCTTCAATGATAAACACATTTATCTTAGAAAGTAGCGTGTTTCGTAATACACACCTTTTGCTCAGTAGGATTATAGAACATATACCCTAAACTTACTTTAGGATGTCCCACAAATTTGCACTTATCAGATCTTGTCCCAAGTTTATCCTTTTGAAATTTTTTCACATAAGCTGAACAACCGCTTATCTTAACATACTTAAATTTAGGAATTCTCTATGTCTATAACTCATATGGAGTCTTGGGGTCGAATTTTGAGGTTACCTTATTTAGTAGATATGCAGCCATTTCTAGGGTTTTACCCCAAATGGATACTAGAATGTTGGTAATAGGATCATCATGAACTGCACCATGTCCTACAAGGTACGATTTTTCCTTTAATTAAGATACACTAATCAATTATTGTGTATCAGGAAACATCCATTATGAGAGAAAACTATTTGAGATGATCTAAAAACTTATTGCATAAGTATTCCCTTCATCGATCCAATCGAAGAATCCTAATACTTTGCCAATTTGCTTCACTTCTAAATTCTTTGAACCTTTCAAATGATTCAGAATTGTATTTCATTAAATACACATATTCAACTGTTGAATGATTATCTCATTTTCTTTTATTAGTTTGTTCAGTTTGCAAATAATTTTCATATAAGTCAAGTATATAAAGTCCATTAAGTAATTTTTCAGTTCTAAACAAAACATTATTAGTATTATAAATAGAACAACCATTGTTTCTGAATATAATAACAAAAACTTCCTTGTCCAACAACAAAATGAAAATAATATTTCTAATGAGAACTGGAACATAATAACAACTTATTAACTTAATAGACTTTCCCGTATGCAATGCTAAATAATAAGCTCCTACTGTTAATGTAGCAATCTTTGCTCTATTTTCCACACGCAGGATTACTTTTCTTTGTTTAGCTTTCTATTTCTGCTTAGTCCTTGTATAAAACTATATTTATGAGAACGATTGCCAATATCCAATACCCAATACCCAAATAGAACCTTGACTTACAAAAATATTTATTTCAATCATGAATAAACCTATATCTATAACCTAAGCTTCATTAAGCTTCTTCTGGTTAGCTTGCGCAAGACACTTCTTGAAGTTCCCTTTCCAGTGTCCAGACTTATTGCAATGGAAGCAAACTCCTTTGCTATCCGTATCAGTTTTATTCTTATTGTCATTAAATACCTTTCCTTTTGCCTTCTTTGAATTATTATTCTTTTCAAAAGATTCTTTGACCCTCTTCCGCTTCCTAAAAGAGTTATCTACCAGTAAGACTTGGTCTTTCTTGGTTGGAAAGTGACTCTCAACATTTTCAATATGTTAAACAAATCAGGCAGGCTGATTTCTAGCTTGTTCATATGAAAACTCATAACAAATTATGAGCAAGAGTCCGAGAGTAAATACAAGATTAAATTTTTACTCAACTCTCCATTAATTACAAAACCATGTTGTCCTAGTTATTCCATCAAATTTATCATCTTATGGACAAATGTTCGTACTGTAGTGTCATCGGTCATTCTAGATCAAAAAAGCTTATTAGATATCTGATATCTATAAGACTTACTCTGCTCACCAAACAAATGTTGAAGGTGCAACAACATAGTAGGCATATCCATTTTCTCGTGTGGACGCTATAACTCATTACTCATGGATGCTAACATAATGCACTGAGCCACCTGTACATCATCTTGCCACTTTCTAAAAGTAGCAATCTCTTTCTTAGAGGAATTGTCTGCAACTGTTGCAGAGACTCGCGTATTAAGGACATATGATAGCTTTTCAGCCTTAAGAACTATTCTCAAATTCCTTAACCAACCCATTTAATTAGGTTCAATTAACTTTTAGCATCTAATATGCTCTGTAGTGATATTCAATTAGATATTTGTAAAATTTTATAAATGAAATATATATAACAACATTAGCATGCATTCTTTTATTAATCACCAGATTAATTTAGGTCTTTATTAAAATGGTGTCTTTCTTCGAACTATATAATCCTCTTTTATATATAGTTCGACAGATTTTGTATGGGTGACTTTGTAAAATCTACTTAGTGAGAAAGAATCCAATTGTAATAAATATATAGCCTTGTGTGTGCACAATAAACTACATATTTATTCAAAAAGTAAACAACTCTTATTGATTACATCTCTATGCAGTTCCTTTTAATTTTGCCTCTTAGATTAAAATGGTCAAGTATGTGCACATCCGAACTAAAATAATCTAAGTTAAGTTAGTCCCAGGATTTACATATAAGTAAAGAGAAAAATACAGTCTTTGTGTGTGCACAACAAAAAGGTATCGTTCAACTCCTTATATTAACATCCAATGAAATAAAACAACATCTCAAATATTTAATACTTGCCTTGTGTGTGCACAACAAACTCATATTAAATATTCAATACTTTATCGCTTTACTATGCTAGAAGGTTACGTTCGATATTCCAAATATCTTTGAACGTTACAACTTAATATATTATCTTTTGAGGGTTTTGTTATTAATTAGTCTCATCTTGTTTAGTGCACATGAATATATATATATATATATATATATATATATATATATATATATATATATATATATATATATAAATACGCATCATATTAAACATGCATCAACATGTATAATAATATATTTACTATATAATTTTTATGCATCTATAAATACTATATTCTACTTGGGATGATTATAGACTTAATTCTAATTTGCTTCATTGGGCCACCATGAACTAAAATGTCAATCCTAGGGTGTAAGAATAAAAGATTAAATATAACTATTACATTTAACCCGAGCTTCATTACAAATGGGCCTTCAACGCTCCTGCACTTCGTCTCCAATTTCTCGAGCAATTCTATATAATCCTATTGCAATCTATTTATAAACCTTGATCAGCAGTCAAGGGGAGGTACATAGGAGGGAAATAGAATTTATATCAGAAAATGAGAGAGGCGAGGTACGCAGACCCCATTTATAAAAATCATATTTATTCAAGCATTCATTAAAATTAAATTCAATCGCATTGGTCTATGGTCCATAATCACCCCCTTTATTATCATACATATCAGTATATGCATCAATAAAATAAACATTTAGTATATATATGTTAATATCATTTAATGGGCAATAAACTTTTGTTTGAAATCCAATTTTTGAAACAAAATAAACTCTTTTATTTTAATCAAAATCTAAATCATAAAAAACTTCTTTATTTTATTTTATCCAATTTTGAATAAAAATAAACTCTTTTATTTTTCATCAAATTCCAAATCAAAATAAACTCTTTTATTTTAATTAACATGAAATCCAATTTCAAATTCAAAATAAACTTCTTTATTTTAACTTTAAAATTGCTAGAAAAATAAAATATGTGGAATCATATTCCTTATCAAAATAAAATTTTTATTTTAGATAACATGGAATCTTATTTCATATCTGAATAAACTCCTTTATTGAAGTTAATGTGGAATCTAATTCCAAGTTAAAGTAAAACTTTTATTTTTAATAACATGAAATCCAATTTTAATTGAAATAAACACTTTTATTTTAATCATATTTCAATTAAAAAATAAACCTTTTATTTTAATTAGAATAATTAAGAAAAATAAAAAAAATTAGAATCTAGGAAACGGCGCGGCTGCGCCCAGTTTATACTGAGAAACAGTGCGATCACACTACAACTCCAAATTTGAATTCTGGAAGTAGGCTCGGTCGCGCTGTGTAGCTGAATCCAGCAGACATTTCTTTTGCCCAGAAAATCAATTCTAAACTCATATCAACACACATATTGAATCAAAATAAATAAGAATTTGCATAAAGATGACTCTGATACCATTGTTGGATTATCGAAACAAGATCAAAGCATACAATCTAATTGAAATTATAGCGAAAACATGCAAAGTAGCAATTTAAAATTTTTCAGTCATCCCAATGTATAGCCTTATGAAACATCATTAATTGAGGAAGGATAAAGATATACCTTTGAAGCGTGTCAACCTTTAATGAAGACTTCAAATTCCAATCTTTGCTCCTTTGCGATCTCTTCAATCTCTGGATCAGACGTTCGTCACAAAGTGTATGCAACGCCCAAAAGGTTTCCACCAAGAGAAACAGATTGAAGATGTGATTTTAGATTCTACTAGATCTTCGGTGGCTAACCCTAATTCTCTCTACCCTAACAACTTAGGTTTTTGAGAATACTTGCAAGAGAGATGCAAGTTGCAAAAGTTGTATTAATCTTTCCCACAATAAGACTCATCTTATTTAAAGACTAAGCCTAATCCTTAACCATTAATGAATTGAGTTTTAATTTAATTCACAAGGAAATAAAATAAAATAATAATAATAATAAGACTCCTCTTATTTATTTATAATCTAGTATTTCTCCAAATACTATATTATTATTATTTAGTCAATTTAATATTATTATTATTATTATTATTATTATTATTATTAATAAGATGACTAATCTTGTTAATTTATAATATTAGTATTTCTCAAAATCACTACTAGAAAAACAAGAATACGTGACAGAAATTTGTGACAGTTTTTAAAAACAATCACAAAAGATAGTAATTCGTGATGAACTTTTTAAGCAATCACAAAATAATAGTATATATGATGGCTCTTACTAATGACTAATTTTGTCATCAATGTATTATAATTATGATGGTCATGTCAATCACACCAAAATTTTCATGAAAAATAAATTTTCTTTTTGTGACGCACTAAGTCATCACTTATAGGTATACTATTTTCGTGATTGCATTTAAACTATCACTAATATTTTAATGTAAGAAATAATCAAAACAATATTTTATGACGGCCATGACAATCATTAAAAAGATAGATTTTTGTGACGACTTTGATTTGCAATTACAAAAATAAGGTATTTTGTGATGGAATTTTCAAGCCATCACAAAACAATAAAATATATGATGACTCTCAGCTATTTAATTTATTCCACTAATAAATTAAATACACTTAATTTATTATTAATAAGTTAATCACTTCTAAAATCATATTTATTCCTTTTGTGGTGTGACCCTCTAGGTTCAATATTAAGCGGTAGTTGAATAAATAAAATAGAACAATTCTAATATTATTTGTAATGAATTAAACTCCTTTAATTCAAATATAAATAAATAATATTTATTCTACATCATTACTGTCTCCTTATAAATAATTTATAATGACTATCCGAATAATATGAATTCAACGTAAATTATAAAGATTATCACAAATAATATAAAGAACCTATTTCGTGAATAGTTACCATGCAATTCAATTATTCTACCATACAATGTCCTGATTAAACATAACATATTAAATTACTGACAATTCTTAATTAGTTAATCATATGCATTTTGTTTTTTAAAATGTATAACTCTAGTTAATGTAAATTAGAAACTCCTTTCTAATTTTCATTTCACATTTGCTAAGGATTTTTGAGTTATTATTCATCGAATCGTATATGAGATTCTCTCCATTTACTAGAAGTGGTAGATCCCTTATTAATCATTCACCTATCTCCATATATACTTTATTATGTTCGAGCATACCCTACGACATACTCAAGAGTATTAAGGAATATGTCAAAACATAATTCAGTATATACAAGATATTATGATGATCTCAAGTCGAATGATCACTTGTAAAACTATACATATAAGAACTTCTATTATCAAGCAAGTAAAACTCCATTAGGGTTCATTTAAGTGAATCATTTTCAATGAAATTATTCTCCAATAACCACCTCCATACTTATTTTGGTGTCTCCACACAAATGATTATGAGATTAATCATTCTCTTCAACAGAGCAAATATAGTATGTACTAATCTATCCAGAATCAGTAACCCCACGTTAGTGATCCAACGATTAGTAACATTTTAGTTTTAGAGCTATATTGAATTTAGATTTATTAGCATGATCAACATCATGATTCTAAAAACATTGATCTACAACTATGAGTTTATCACATTTATTAATTCAACTAATTAACATGGATAAAGAATGCATATTGTATTATATAAATTCTCTTATTAAAAAATAAACAAGATTACAAAGTAAATACTTATCACATCCAATGTAATTGACTTGAGGGCATGTTACTTTCAGTATCAGAGTTCATTGTTCAATGGGCACAAGTATTAGTATATGATACTTGTGATTTCACAAGAATCCCACATAAAATAAAGAGTAAAATACAGTGACACCTCATTTAGATAACCATAATAACACTCACTTCTCCTTTAATTTTTAAGTAACAATTAGTACCCCTACAAGTTTTTTGGGTTGACTAAATAGATAAATTTGCATATTTACCCTTGTATATTATCAAATTTTAATTCCTAAATAATATATATTTTTAATTATCCTTTTTTAATACAAAACATTTTAATTATAGTTTTATTTTTAATTAAGACTATCTCATTTAAATTGTTGGTAACTTGTAAAAAAAACTAATTTAGTTTAACTAACACATATTTTTAGATAAGTGATAAAAATATAAAAAAATTAAATTAAATTAAATTATTAATGAAATTATTGAAATTAGAGTGATTGAGTATGTTGATAGTTTAGTTTTTGGTGTTTAACAACAAAAAATATTATTTGATTTCTTAGTTTCATATTATGATTTTTATATGTTAAATTTTCTTAAGTATATGTCAAAATATGGGAAGTTTATAATTTTGATTATATTTTTTTAGTATAAAGTTGACGCTGTTTTTGTACAATGTTAAATAAAAGAAAATATAATAATATTTATTACTACATATATCTTGTAAAAATATTTTTCTTTTAATATATTTTTTCTTTTTTTTGTAACAACTTTTGTCATTCTAATTATGGTTAAGTGTGATTTATGTCTAGTTTAATATATGAAAAAAGAATTAATCTAATTTTTAATACTTTTTTTATATGAATAATAAGATTCGTTTTGTAATAATAAGTTTGTTTTACGTAAGTTTTAATATTTGAAAAAAATAATTATAATTTTATTGCGTTAAATTTGTACTTTTTGTGGGTATTAAAATTGTACTTTTTAATTACAAAAAAAAGAGATTTGAATATGTATCACGTAAAATTTAATCTTTGAGAAATTTAATTAGTAAAATTTCTATTACTTTATTTTCCTGATTAAATGAATATTTATTATTTTTTGACATTTATGTTATTTATTGCACAAGTTCATAATAAATAATTATACCAAGTTAAGTAAAAATTATAATATATAAATTTATATTTAGTGGATAAATTAAATATTATAACTTGAAGGGTGTATTAGACATCATATTAAAAATATATTTAGATATTAGTTGGTCAACTACACTAGGGGTAGTGAATGTTACATATTGTGTACTAGAGGGGTACTGAATGTTACTTTAAAAACTAGATGTGACGACCCGAAAAATTTTACTTAGTTTAAAAATTAAGTATTATTAAATAAAATAAGATTTTATAGTTTTTGCCCTGTTGAGATATGTTAAAATGAGAATTTTTGAGGTGGAACGGAAATCTGTGATAGAATTTACGAGTTTTAGGATCGTATAGGAAAATAAATTTTTCCGAAGGAAAAAGCCGAAAAAGTAATGTTCATCTGGTAACGTAAAAACATTTATTTTAATTATTCGAAGAATATGATGTTAATATAATGAGGAAAGATTAAATAAAATTTTAAGAACGAAAAACGAAAATTTTCGACTGCGTAATAGATCCCGGAAAGTGAATGAAATATAAAATCGGAAGAATAATACAAGAATAAAGCTAAGATGCCACCAATTATGTGTGCCATGCCACCAATTATATATGCTAGGGGGGCTAAATGTAGTTAACCATGACACCAATTAAATGCCATGGGGAGGTAAGTGTAATTGGGGAGGTAGGTGTAATTAACCATGACACCAATTATATGTCATGGGGAGGTAAGTGTAATTAACGATGCCACTAATTATATGTCATTGGGGGGGGGGAAGTGTAATTAGCCAAGCCACCAATTATATGTCCATGGGGCTAAGTGTAATTATCTAACAAAAGCTAGGGAAAAGACTAAAATACCTTCACTCTTAAACCTCTATAATAGCAAGCTTCCCTTCTCATTTTTCCTCACCAATTCACAAGTTTCCAAAGGGAAACACTAGATTATATACGAGAGGAAGTGAGAGCTAGGGTTTTGTACGAGGAAAGGCGAGGAAACGCTACCGAAGTCAGCAGTAAACTCAGATAAATAAGATTCCAAAGAGGTAAGAATGAAAACTTAACTCTTTTAATTATTTAAAGTTTTGTAGTATACTAAGGATGAATTAGTGAATTATAAATCACTGTTAATTTATATAAGATAAGAAACATTGGTTAAAAATGAAGAACGAATGTAAACGTGTAAGCAAGCCATTTGATTCGTTGTTTGTGGCTTAGATAATGAAATTCAAAGGGATGATATTGTGTTCAATTAAAATATATGATTGTTCCAAGTGGAATGGATTAAAAGTGAGTTATAACGAAGTTATGGCAGAATTTTAAGTAAAATATGCTAATTATAGTTAAAACGAACTATGAACGAATTTCTAGAGATAATTAATGACTTTTAATAATGAATATGTTATGGGAGAAAGGTAGACACGACTAAATAGAGACGTGAGCTCAAGAATGGACTCATTCCGACTTCAGATGAGGAAGTTATGAAGTTTTGAAAATTTTAAACGTAAAGAACGTAAAATTGAAAATCTCAGCGGCAAGAGATTTTTTGAACTAATTAAAAGCCTAGTTAGAATGTCTAGAAAACATTTCTCTCTAGGGGGATTTGAAGTATGCTAGGAAAGCTAGAACATGGCTCGGGAACAAATCATTTCCGAGTTAAAACGACTAAGTTATGATTTTGTAACGTGGACGCCAGGATCATGGTTTTAAACTTAAAAAATTTTCAATGGTTAATGCCTAGCGCCGTTTAAGCTTAGGAAACTGGCTCCGCAGCACCAACTCTAGGCTTTCCTTACTGCTAATATGCACCGCATCGCCTCAAAATAAAGGGGAATCGGCAGCGCCGACTCTGGATTTTTGGTAATAAAGAGATTTTTTATGTGGAAAGTAAAGGAAGTGTGTTAGAAAACAAATGAAGATAAATGTTAATTAATTATAATATCTTGTTAATGATATTCAAACCTTAATCTAATGTTTGAAAGTACAATTGAAGGAATGAAACAACATGAACGTAAAATAACGAAATGAGGTAGTTGTTCTTTGTTTGCATAAGATAAATATATTTAACACATAAGTGTGCATAACTTGAACATTTAAGTTAATGAATGTCAAGAAACGGTAATGAATGTTAATGTTTTATTATGAACTTACAGTATAACTTATAAAATGTTGTAATTATAGATTTTAGTCACGTAAATAATTTATTAACGTGAACCATAAGAAATGAAATGAAGATAGAAAAGACCTAAAAGTTGACTTTGAGATTTAAAGTCTCAACTACGAATGATGTTAAGAGAAGTATTACGAGTCTAATGACGTGAACATAAAAGAAATGAATAAAGTTAACGTAAGCCGATAATTAATGTCATTATATGATTAATGGATGTGCTGTCCATATATGATATTTAGGGCATTTGAAGAATAATATAGCGTAAAGTTGTAAGCAGCACTTAAGACAAGTTTCCTAACCTGTACATGACATTACTTTGTGCAAGTTTCTTTAAGTTACTCAAATGTGGTAACTGAGTAAGTTGTTATCTATGTGCAAATGTTTTATATTTGTGCAAGATATTTATCAATATTTTGTGCTATGTGCTAATTATTCGTACCTATGTACTTGTAATTAGAAGAACTATTCTGTTGTTAAATTGTTCAAGTTGTTATAGTTTTGATAAAGTATAAACTGCGTAAGAAAAGGTTTATACTGATTATTCCAGTTGGGTAAATATTAAAATAATAGTTAAGGCCAAGGAACATGTATGTATGATTGAGTTGAGTCTTAGAGGTATTTTAAGAAACGTTAATGTTAATGGTTATGATATGATAAAAGTTAGTGATATGCTTAAATGTTAGGAATCTGAATTATTCCTGCTTATTCAAGCTGCTTCATAACTATTGTACAGTTATTGAAGTTTTCTAAAGAAAGAATATCTAATTCTTGATCATGTTGTTTTTTAACTGCTATAATTTGCTGGGTAATTGAATGCTCACCCTTGCTTTTAAAAATAAAAATATTTTCAGCGAAACTAGAGGAACTAAATGATCCAGTGATGATTGACGGAAGATATCAAGTCATCGACATGAAGCGTTATTAGCTAAATTTTTATGTATCTGTTGTGGCAGATGAAAGTCACACTTGTAAGTACTAAATAATGTAATTATCATTATGTAAAGAATTAAAGATTTTAAGGTAATAGAATCTGGGATTTAAAGAAATATATTAATATATTTTGAGGTTTGAACTATATCTTAAGGATATATAGATGTTTGTATGGAAGAGTAGCACTCGCGACACACCAGACTCGGATTTTAAGTTAGACCTGTATTTAGGGGTGTTACACTAGAGGGGTGGTGAGTGTTATTATGATTATCTACAGTGGATGTTAGTGTATTTCACTCTAAAATAAATTCAAGAGTGTGATGGGTTAACAAGAGTGCGATGATAATCATAGGCTTTTAGATGGGAAAAGTGTTGTACTACCCTTTTTTCTATCTTTTCACAAAAACCCTCACAGTCATTTTAGATCTTGGGACAACTCTCCTAATTTTTTGGAGAGACCATCCCGTTGATCTCTTTTCTTTTGCTCTAATAATTTAATTCTCTCTTATTGTGGAGTTTATTATTTTTTTTTATGAAATTTGAAAATATGACTAATTTCTCTCTTTTATGAGAGGATTAATTACAGTTTTATGGTCATGGAATTTGGTCCTCTCCATCATACTTTACATTTTTTTTCTCAATATTTGAAAAAGCTATTATATTATCCATTATTAAAATAAAATATATTATTAAATTGACAAGTACAATTACCCAAATTTTCCTTAAAAATCAATTTGCACACTAAAAGAGAAATTGCACCATCTGCATCCTATTTTACCTTATTGCTCAGGGCCGGCCCTGAGTTTTTAAGGGCTTAAAGCAACAACAAAAAAATAGACCTTTTGCGAATTGGTATTAAGATAAGCATACAAAAAGACCTAAGAATTTTCCCTGAACAAAAGAGCATCAATATGAAAGAATACCAAATATAATAACCGACTATTTCAATATTTCCAAAGCATCATTTAGATATCACATTATCACTAAGTCAAAAAAGTAATCATTTGAGCCTATTTCATTAGGTAAATTTTTTGTGGGTCTTTAAATTTAAATTGACGTGGACTATGCTATTTTAATTGAGTATATATATACATAACATAATTACCTCTTGGGGTCTTAAAAATTTGTCAATTTTAATGGGCCTAAAGCCCGAGCACCTTGGGCTTTAGCCCAAGACCAGTGCTGTTATTACTTTTGTTATTTTAAATAGTCATATAAGATAAAAAGGGAACAATTTTTAATTGACAGAATGTTTAGTTTCTTTTTTAATTAGTTCCGTTGGATAATTATAAAAATTAAAAAGGGTTCTTTACAATAATATAAAATAAATAGTAAATAATTACAAGAATAGTGTATCAATAAAATAATTACAATAATAGTGCAATAATATACAATAATTACAAGCAAGGCAAAAACAGACAACACAAGGTTAAAAGAACAAGTGGTAGAGACTTTGTCCTAGTATGCATAGACAATGAAAATTGCAAATGGAAACTAAGAGCATCAAAGTTTTGGAAAACAACTATGTTCAAGGTGAGAGAATTTAATGATTTACACACTTGTTCGTCCGACATACTGCTTGGAGATCACAGACAAGCAAATAGTGAGATGGTTAGTGAATGCATAATGCATAGGTTAACAAACTTCAAGAAAATTTACACACCAATAGATATTGTGGAAGACATGATGACAGAGTATAATGTGTCCATCTCCTACCAAAAAGCATGGAGATCAAAGGAGAAAGCAATGGAAAAAGTAAGAGGAAATCCACACGACTACACTCTGATCCCTTCGTGGTTGCACTAGTTGAAAAAAATAAATCTAGGTAACAATTGGAAACTATTCATAAAATTTTTTAAATTGTTTGGTTACCCAATTTAAATGATTTGGTTACCTAATTATGAAGGTTTGGCTACTAACTGTAGTATTAAAATACAAAAAAAAATTTGTTTTTTGCAGGTGATCAATATCTACATGAAATGTAACTATTAAATATCATTTTAGACACCATCTGAACCATATGGAAAATATTAAATGCTAAGTAATTAGATACCAGTAGTAAAACACATAGTTATCCTAAACTACAAATTTGGACAATATTTGTTACATATACTTACATTAACATTACTAAACATTCATTTCAGGCTCCATCACATCCTTGGAGTTGGAAAAAAATGGTCGCTTCAAGTATCTCTTCTTAGCAATAGGAGCATCCATTGAAGCATGGCATCATTGTTTCTCAATCATTGTAATTGATGGTACATTTATACAATCAACCTACGGGGGGACACTGTTCATAGCAAGTACACATGATGCAAATAGAAACATTATACCCATAACTTTTGCAGTGGTTGACAGTGAAAATGAATTATCCTGGTGATGATTTTTCGTCAATTTGAGAGATGCTTGTGGAGTTAGGGAAGGACAATGCATTGTTTCAGATAAACATGAAACAATTGTAAAGGGACTTAACTGTGTATTCCCTGATGTTATGCACGGTTCATGCATATACCATATTTTGAAAAATATAAAAAATAGATTCAAAAAGAAAGGATAAGAACTCAAAAAAGCATACAACGGGGCTTGTAGAGCTTACACTATTGAAGAATTCAACATACATATGGCTGAACTTGATGCAATTGATGCTCGAATAAGGACATATTTGGAGGAAGATGTTAAGCTAGATAAGTGCATGAGGCTCCATGGGACTGTAAGCAGGTACTCAACAATGACTTCAAATACTGCCGAATCTATTAACAAAGTAATAAAGGGAATCACAGATCTTTCAATTGCGTCACTGATTGAATGCCTACATTGTATGGTTCAAAGATTGTATTTCACAAACAAACAAGCAGCAATATCAACTTTCACTACCCTTTCCACAACAGCTGAGAGAAGATTGCAATCTAATATCATTGAGTCAAAGAAACTTAAGGTCAGTCATACAACTTTTAAATTGTTAGTTGCATACCTACAAAAAGTGCATTTGCATTTAAAGGAAACCACATTAGTCATTTTTGGTTACCAGTATAAACTGAAAAAGTTACCAATAGTACATATGCCTTTCATTATTCCAAATTACATGAACAAAATTATTATACATACTAACTATACCATTAAATTGTGTTGTAGGTAGAGACGTCGAACCTAGTGATTTACACTATTTACGATGTCACCAAATAATTTATCGTGGACATGGAACAAAAGACATGCACATGCCATAAATTTCAGTACCATGAGATGCCTTGCTCATACATTGCTGCTGTTATTAGCAAAAGGAATTTGTGATGTTATGATTTTTGCTCAAAATACTATTCAAAAACAACTTTGGTAGACACGTATTCAACTTCCATCATGCCGTTAGATGGCAAAGAGAATTGGGATGTTCCAGACGAGATTAAAAACATATGTGTCAAACCACCAAATACAAGAAGACCAAAGATAGGTAGGTACAAACATGTATCTAAAAATAGAGTTCAAAATAAATGCAGCAGATGCCAAGAAAAAGAACACAATAGGAAAACATGCAATAATCCACTAATTTTGAGACCAAGAAAGGTATGGTATAATACAACATCAAAAAATTGTAACAAACTCATTGATGTTTACTGTGGTTAATCAATAGCCATACATATTGTAATCATTTTATTGGTGAAAGAAAACCAAATTTACCTTGCACAATATTGAAGGATGATTTTTTGCATTAATTTCCTTTTAACATAAAGTAATTCTATCTTCAAATAACAATATACATAAAACACATACATGTCATGATTGGTTAACTATTTGTAATTTTTGTTTATGACTATTTGGTTACACACTAAAACTAAAATGGTTACCTTTGGATGAAGGTTTGACTACCAACTATACCATATAAAAAACATATTTTTTTAAATTTGATAATTGTTTTGTAATTTTTTTTATGACTATTTGTTAACCATAAAAAATAAAATGTTTACATTTCTTTGGATGCTTGGCTAAACTCTGAACCTTATAAAACACATAGAATCGAGAATTGTTTAATTGATTTTTAATTTACTATAACTATTTGGTTACCCACAACGACTGATGAATGTAGCCTTTGTATGACTGTTTGGAAACCAACTGAACCATAAAAAACACATACATGATATAAATTGTTAACTGTTTTAGAATTTATTGTTAAGACTATTTGGTTACCAACAACAACTAAAATTGTTACCTTTGAATGAAAATTTGGCAACCAACTGTACCATAAAAAAAATATTTGTTCAATATTATTTGTAACTAATAACTAGAAACTTTTAGTTAACTAAAAAAACTAAAATAATAGCCAAAAAAACCAATGTGAACCAAGAAAACTATGTCATACTTCTAATAGTAAATATTAATACATAATTCCATCATCAGAAAATTTACAAATCATTTCACAGTTAATAACCATAACAAATGGTCTCAAATGTCCAAAAAAAACAAGATACATAACCAAACTAGTCTTCACTGATGAATCTACCTGGGTATTCTGTATCGGATTCGTATCCGCCTACTTGCTTGTTCCTCACATGAATGAACAAGTTAACGCATAATTTCTTGCGGTATTGCATGATTGGAAATGGCTTGGGCATTTCAGAAATCTGTTGGTGAAGAATATGTTCCGAAAAACAAATAGTAAACATTCCGCAGTCACTGAAAAAACCATTCAAGATATAAAGTAAATCAGAACAAACATCATAATATATGGAATACTAAAAAAATAGAAACAATGTAAACCTTGCCCATCAACTTGTTCAGGTAAACCCTCAGCAAATTCAAGATCAATTATATCATGTTCGCCCTTGTTGCGATATGGTTTACTATCGAAATCAATATCAGACCTATTCTTCCAAAAACCGCACCTAGACAATATTATGGGTAGAATGAAAATATACGGCTCACAAACATCCATAATATTTGTTCGCATGACAGTCCTGTTTTGTTGTAGAGAATTGTAAACTACTAAAACTTTACGATGCACATCAAAAACCGGCAAAAACCAATGACCAGGAACTGTCATGTGAACGAGAAACATGACATAATCAACAGCAACCCACGGTGTGTTTACATCCATAAAAAACCATGAATATACTCAGCAACATCATCAGTGCCCAACAGAAGATTCTCATCAGCATTCTTATGACAATATTCCCCATATAAAGTATTCAACTTGACATGGAACCAACAATCTATTGTAGTAACCCTTATTTGAATATTGTCTGAGTGCCTAGCCAATTTACAAAGGTAATACAAACAAATGTTGATATGTTGAACCAAAAATAAAACAAAAAAACAATCAGATATAAACAATTAAAAAAAATTTAAAACTTTATAATAAAGGTATCCAAAACAGGCACAGCTAGTAACCAAAATAATAAAATAAGGTAACCATAACTAACAAACAGAATTACAGAAAATGAACAAACTCACATCGTCATCAAGCCACTGACCAGGGGTCTTCAACTTGTAAAACTACATTTTAGACGATATTAGCACAAACCCAAATCTAAATGTAGGCTTAATTTTGTCATGGTTTCCCGAAAATTTTTCAATCCTTCAAAACAATAACATATTGGAAAGAGAGAACAAATGATTTTATTTCCTAGAAAAAACATACTATATTAATCTTAAACTCCAAATAACATACCTTTTTTTGTTATTTAAGCCAATTCTAAACCACTGATCAAACATAACAGCTTCAAATTTCGAACGCATACCTATACAGACATTTGGAAATAAAGACAGACCTCTACGTAATGGTCTATCATCCACAACAGAAGAAGTTGAATCAGCTGAACCAAACTTCGACGTAAAAGGACTCTTCAACACAACACTCTTCGCAGACGTACGAACAGGCCTACCAAATGGTTTAAATGCAATTTTCTCAACTTTAACACAATGGAGTATATCTTGTGTCGTTAAACCCATCTCATCAAGTAACGACCTGTCTAGTGCTTCAATTTTACTCCCCTTTAATAATTTTCAAGACATGACACAAAAACAAGTACAATATCAAATACAAAATCCAAACAGATTCACTAGTAACATAAACACTGTATCAAAGTAACCAAAATAAACTGTGAAGGTAACTAATGTTGAAAAAAATACAAACCTCAATGGGGGTAAAAACAACAATCTCTTTTCCAGTAGACCGACTTAAAATATCAAAACTTGGAATGTCATCGTTCTTTTCAGTCTGTAAACATGAAAAACATCCAATTGATCGATATAACATGAAAAAATATAACATAAGATATACAAAAAAAATGCCTAACCTTTTCATCATCCACATAAATGTGAACCCCTCTAGGGGTAAAAACAATAATTTCTTTCCCATGACTACGCCTTAAAATATCAGAATTTGAATTGTCATTCTTGTGGTCAATATGTAAAAAAAAGAAAAAAATTATGCATTGATTTAAAAAACATGAAACACAAATGAAAATTAAACGTATATGTAAACCTTTGCATCTTCTTCTTCAAACTAAATCCCACCAACCCCACCAACATCGGCATCAACACTTCCATGAAACTGTTTTACATTGTCGGAACCCTCAACTACAACATCATCCTCAACAGTCATAACATAATCAACTACATTATTAACATTTCCATCATTAACATTCTCATCCAACTCAATATCATCATCATCATCATCATCAACAGTTACATTTCTCCGTTTGCTAGAACTAGACTGGCTATATAATTGCTTTCTCAACATCTTCTTTATGTCCCTACAAATTTGAATATGAAACAATTGCAATTCATCTTTTAATTCAACACCCAAATTCTCAATTTCTTTCTTCACCTCCATCACCTTCTCTTCCAAAGGCTTCACTCGTGCATCAATAATTTTTTTCACATCGAAAAGAGAAAATCTAAGGTCTTTACCCTTCCTGGATGTTTCAACTTTAATATCAGCAATATTAGCTCTACTATCACTTCCACTGAAAAAATGAAAACCACCTAAATCCAAACGCACCTTCTCATCGTCCGTAGGAATAAGATTTTGAATAATCAACTGAAACATATTAATAGCAACAAATATATCATGTCAGAAACATTGAACATATAATAGAAACAAAACAATACACAAAAAAAAAAATTAAGTCAGTAACCAAAAACATATATAAAGGTAACTAAATATAATGTAAATAGTAACCAGCATACCTGACCAGAACCAAAAACCAAGTCATTCAACTTCTCATTCTTAGGATCCTTTCCTAACTCCCTCCATCTAAATAATCTGAATTCTGAAACATGATCATCAATACAAAAGCCCCTGACTTTCAATGTAGGAATTATTTCAAATAAAAAAACTTAAAACACATAAGGTAAACCATTCAGCTTGTAAAATTTATAATAACTTTATCTGTAAAAATTGTATATCACCCCACCATTCTTATCCTTCTTTACATGTCCCTTAACAGCAAGGGATAGTGAATTCTTTGTCTGTTCAAAAGAAAATTTTCCCCACGGATAACTTTCAATATCGCCATAAGACAAAAAGTTAAACAAAGCTTCATCAACATAATTATCAGACATAGTAGCTAATATGAAATTAAAAACCAAGAATATGATGGACATCCTAACAGCCTCATCATCACCATAAAAAAAAGCACTCCTATATATCCTCCCGATACTAGAACGGGTTACCACCTCATTTCCAAAAAACTTCTCCACCAACATATTTTCTATCCCCTTGAAACCATCAATGTCTTCATCTCCTTGCCAACTTAAACCAGAAATTAAAAAAAATTCTGACAATCCAAATCTTACCCTTCTCTCACCAAATAGAAACCACATCTCCCCGTTATCCCTTTGATAAACTTCCCTAACCAAAGCATGATGGATTATTTGTGAAAATATTTGGGGCTACCCAAAATCTAATTTTTTTTCCAAATCAGGACAATTTAAACTTATTCAATTGTACTTCAGGCAATTTATTCTTAATAACAGTTGGCACTTCCATATCACACCAATAAATGATTTTTGCTGTAAAATTTCAATGATGCTCCTTATAAAATAGATCCCAAATCTGAAAATACAATAAATTACAATACGTACACATTAACCAAATCAAAATAGAACATCAATAAAACTTTAAAACCAAAACTATACAATCAACATTATCCAAATATACTAGCATTAGTAACCAAATAATATCAGCAAGTTACCAAAACCCACAATAATCTGACTATTTAATATATAACAAATTATATAGTAACCAATTTAGAAAATAATAGTAACAAAACCTCCACTCAGAAACAACATAACCATTTTACCACATACAGTATAAACATTCACCAATCTCCAACTCTAGTGTAATAAAATATATTTTAACAACTATATAATCATCAGTTTCCAAAAGTATAAAAGTTAGTAACCAAAACTCAATCATCAAGTTACCAACACAATATAATCAACCTCTATAATGACAAAAATGTAATCTAGTGACAAAAACAGAATATACTAGTATCTGAAACTCCAATCGGAATGAAAACAATCATTTTATCAACTACAATTTGAACAGTAATGACACTACTCAGAAACTAAATTAAACAGCACCATACACCAAAACATCACCAAACACAAAAATAAAAACACAAGTAACCAAAAACAACTAAAAATTCCAAATTCTTAAAAAAAATTAAAAATAACAAACCTTCAACTGTTTTTGACGGGGAACAATTTTCTGGTTATGAGCCTCAACTTCATCCTCTTTCCCAACTTTTTTTGGAGAGCCTTCAAAATCAAAATCAAGATATATCAATTTTTAGCCTTCTTATCCATATGTCTCCCTGATTTCTTATCTTTAACATCTGATTTCACCACTAACTTCTTCCCATGTTTTGGGGACTTTGACAGACTATCCTTCACCCTCGCATATGCCTTCAAATCCTTCACATAAACATCATCTCTAACTCGTTTCCTCTTCCTATCACTCTTTTTATCCCCCATTCCCTCCATGCTCTTCCTCGTAGAAACCATCACAAACAAAAAGAGAAGAAATCAAAAAATGTAGTACTAATAAAGGAGAACCAACCGAACAACTTACGAATAACCACGAACTGAAGAAGAAGACGACAATAACGAACTAAAGAACCAATCAGCGACAACGAATACCTACCGAAGAGAACGATCGACTCAACTCAGAAGAAAATAGGTTTGCTTAGAAAGTTCCCAAAACACAAAATAAGGGTTTCCAAAAGAAAAAGAGACGGCAAATAGATAAACACGAAATTCTAATTGAAACACGATCCTATAAAAATCGTGAACAATTTATTTTTTAAAAAATTGAATTGACATGTCATCAGCACATTAAAACACACAACAAAGTTAAAGGATGAATAAATTTACTAATTATGTAAATAAAAACTTTAAATGCATTAATTGTGTAAATATTTTATGAGTGCGGTATTGTTGTAATTATTTTTAAAAATGTACTAGAAAATGTAATTGTTCCAATTAAAAATTGCTTGGGCTATTGGACAAAATGGGTCAAATTCAATTGCGTAAACCATAATTTTTCCATAGTTTATTGTAATATTATAGAGTAAAGCTTGTAAATTTAATAGTGGAAAACTATATCATAAATTAAGTCCAAATAATGAAAGTATATCTTTAACTAAAGAAAGGAAAGGGTTTATTTCTCCACCATGATATTGATTGTCGTCTCTCCTTTATATATACAACAAGAATATCTCTAGAGCATCATCAACAGACATATTCACTCACAAACTCACACTCACGATTGTTCCTCAGATTTTGGTGACTTAAGGCAAAAAATAAAAATGAGAATTTTTTTCAAACATTGTCTTCACCCAAAAAAATGGTAAAAATAAATAAATAAAACGTACAAGATGTATCCAAAAAAATATTTTTTCGGAGCTTAAAACATAATAGTTCTACTGCAACAAAATATAAGAGAAATTCGACTACAATAAAATATATGAGAATACATTTATTGAAAGATAGTTCTTCTAGTATTCATAGAGCCAAAATCTTCAATCAAATAAATATATATATATATATATATATATATATATATATATATATATATATATATATATATATATATATATATATATATATATAAATTTGGGGCCCCTCTGATCGGGGGTCCAGGACGATCGACCCTACTACCTGTAATAATTTGATATTTTTTATATAATTAAATAAGAAATTTTGCATATAATTTGTTTTAATTAAAATAAAGGTGGGGAATATAAACAAGTTAAAAGTATATGTATATGTGTGATAAATAAAAATATATTTATTACATGAATAATTACAAATAATTTTATTTTAGAACTACTGATCACCATATTCCAAAAATAAATTAATTTGGTAGTAATAATATTTTTATTAATTAATTTTTATGAAAATATGATTATTATATTATTTAAATAATATATGAACTGATTATAGAATTATTATAATAATTTTTTTATTATATGAATTTATTCAGATTAGTTAAGTTAATTATTTTAACTTAATTAATAATGTTATATATACAAGAAAAATCAGCTATAGAATCCAAACCCTAATTCTGAATTTTGATCAAGGAATGAGAATAATAATATAATATTAATTCAGTGCTATAAATATGTATTGTATGCGTATATTGACAATAATTGGTCAATTATGGTATTTCATGCTAAAACCCTAGCATTAATTTGTTAAACCCTATCTTGAAACTCAAGTACGAGTTCAAGACTATTTAGTAACTGTGTTATGTGATAAATTATGTGTACTTTAGAATTTAATGTTAATTAGGAAAACTCTAATTAATATTTAGAAACCGTAATTTCTAAATGAGTAACCCTAATTATTATTTAGGAACCCTAATTGCTATTTGTAAGCATTACTAAATTAGTAATCTTAATTATTATTTATAAATCTTAAATCCTAATTTCAATATCTTATGTAATTAGGAAACATAACGTGTTTATGAAACCCTAATTGTCCATTTTTAGAAACTAAATTTTTGCTATTTTAAACCTTAAATAAAAAATCCTAGAAATCCATTTTTTAAGGGTTAAACCCTAAGGGTGATCAAACCCTAAGGGTTTGCCAAGTTACATTGTTGCCATTAAAATCAAAAGTTAAAAGACTATTTTACCCCTCTTGCATTATTAGTAGATAACTTGTTGATTTTGCTCTACTTGGAGTTATTGGCCAACCCTACACTAGACATGTGCTACAAAGCTCAGCAACTCAGCCATTTCACCATCTAAATGCATTGCATCCATGTAATATATAAGATCAAAGAGAGAGAAATTTCATTATTTAGCTCATTTATACACAAACACTCATCCAAGACCATCTCTCTCTAAAACCCACGAAATATATTAAGGGATTAGTCCCAAAACAAAGCCCCACTATCACTTATAACAAATCAGATGCCTAGAATCAAGAATTTGTTCATAGAGGTATAAAACCTAATTTAGAAATCTGATCTTCGATCCTCTGTTAAATGTTATGATTTAGTGTTAAAACATGTTGTATGTAGTGCAAATAGATGATCTGGGTTGATAGATGTTAGATTCATAACATCTATAAGCTCGAATTTTATGTTTTTAAAAATCTGGAAAAAAAAAATTTGTGTTGTCTGACAACGAATGTTAGACCCCATAGATTCTTCTTTGTTCATGATTTTGTAAGTTTTATGTTTTAGACTTGTAGTATGCTATGAGATCTTTGATCTGAAACTTGAATCAAGCCCAAATCATGAACAAATTAAAAGTTATGGCTGGTCAAACCAAGTTGACCGACCATATATGACTTTCCAAATAAGGAAAACCCAGATCGTGCCCAGGAACGCCTGACAAGAAGTTAATGGGCCCGACCGGATCTGTCAGTTGTTTAATGATTTGGACATGTTGTATTAATATTATAGTATTATATATGGACTACATGATTATACTTTTAGATCATTTATTCAGTAAACAGATTGGATTTGGAGTAAGGTCAAACCAAGCAGAAAGATCACGGATTACGTTTTCTGGGTAACCCAGAAAACTCAAGCTCGTGGTTTCTGACATGGTTTGACCGGACAAGTGTTGTTGATTTTGTTGTTGTTATATTGATTTTATGTAATGGATCTGCACCCTTACATGTTGGCTACAAACTGCAACTCTTAAATCATTAAAACATCACCAGAATCACAAATTGTGGAAGCCCAAAGTAGGGCAGTCGAACTGTTCTTCATTTCTAGGTAACCCAGAAATGAAGAACAGCTCTGACAGCTACTTTGCATACTTAGATCTCCTCTGTGTTATGATTTCTGACCTTGTTTGTTGATTGGATCTTGTAGTATTACATTAGTACTACAACATCTAACCATTAAAATGCCCAGAAACACATTGATCAAAGATTTATGCTTGGTCAAACTTACCGACTCGATACTGGCATATGAAGATATAAATTAATTTTTAATTTTAGCGACATACTTTTTAATTTTATTTAATTTATTTTTTAAAAATCATTTCAAAATATAAATTAATTTTTGAAAATTAAAAAAATTATTTTAAAAATTATTTCAAATTATAAAAATTAACTTTTAATAATTTGACATATTTTTGATAAATATTAGTATTTATTTAAATATTATTGATATTTAATTTATTTAATAAATATATTAAATAAATTAATTAAAAATGATTTTATTATATTAAAAATAATTTTAAATGATAATTAAGTTTTTAAAAATATTTTAAGTTATAAAACATAACTTTTAATATTTTAAGATAAATTTCATTAATTATTTAATATTAATAATATTAGATTTATTTAATAATTATATTAGATAAATTAGTTTAAAAATGATTTTAACATTATAAAAATCATTTTAAATGAAAATAAATAGTTTAAAAATATTTTATGTTAAAATATAACTTTTAATATTTAAAGGTAAATTTCATTAATAATTTAATATTAAATGATATTAGAGTTATTTAATAATAATGTTAAATAAATAGTTAAAAAAATGATTTTATTAATTTAAAAATCATTTAAAAAGGATATAAATGGTTTAAAAATATTTTTAAGTTATAATAAATGACTTTTAATATTTTGATAGATAGTAAATTAATATTTAAATATTAATAAAAATTATTTAAAAATGATGTTAAATGTTTTAAAAATCATTTAATTTAAAACATTTAAGGGTAATAAAAATGTTTTAAAAATATTATGAGTTATTATAAATAACTTTAATATTTTGGCAATGATTTCATTAATAATTTAATATTAATTAAATATTAATGATAATAGAATTATTTAGCATTTAAATCATTTAAAAATGATTCCAGTATTTGAAAAAATCATGATAAATTATAATAATTGTTTAAAAATTATTATAAGTCATTTAAAAATAATTTGACCGATGTTTAAGTTATATTAAGCTACAGAATAGAGTTTTAGACTCGATAATTACCCGATAAAGCTGTCGGTGCACCTAAATATTTCAGAAATTGATCTGGACTTAGATAGGTTGACTTGATAAGTGTTCGTTTGTGATCCAATTACTATTAAACTTATGTGACAATATGATTAGGTTATGTGCTAACTGTAATTAGCAGTACTATGTGCTATGATATATATTTTTAATCGATAGAATGATCTTATTAATGATAGGTCTTGATATAAAAGATAAAACTAAGTTGCGTAACTGTAAGCAGCAGACCAGGCAAGTATCTTACCTTTGTATTTACTTTATGCAATGAACATGTGTAAGCTAATATCTGAACTATTATTTTTTATTGTTCAAATATCTTAACGTGGTATACACTTATGCAATGATTCTGTATATGTAAATTATTAACTTATAATCTATTGTACAAGTTCTTTAATTATGTTATTATAGATAATAATATATATTCTGTTCGTTAATTTCTAAACTGGGTTATACAAGTGACCTCACTTGCATAATCAGTGTATTTAATCACATGTTGATACATATTTGTTGGTTTACAGTATGAACTCTTAATCAAACCTCGTCTAAGCTATTTAACCCAGCTAGACACAAATTTAGAAATATCATTTAACATGATAGAAATTTATTATATCCAATCAAATTATTTTGGTTCAGATTCCCGACTAAGTATGAACATCCCGAATATGAGAAAACTTTTGTGTGCCTAAGGCGGATAAGATGAACGAAAATATCGTTCTTACATGTAGTATTGATCAATATAGGGTATAACGTGCTGATCACCCCCCGTGCCTGTAAGTTATGACGGTTTGCAGATGAAGTTCTATTAAATCTTATCAAAAATTGAAAACAAAGTTCATAGTCTGTCGACTGCTCTCCATTTATAGTCAGTACGTAGTTTCAAAAATTTGATATAGAATTGAAATGTTGGTATTATTGGTTCAGCTTACTTCACAACTGTTGATTCGTTGTAGAAGTGTTATTCAAAGAAAATATTTAATCATTTCAGCTAATAATTATTGTTGTTATTACTTGCTGAGCAATCAAATACTCATTCTTGCTTTAAATTTAAATGTTTTCAACTAAGCATGATCAACCTGAAGGTTCAGGCAAGAACAAGGGGAAAGAAAAGCTGGCCGAATAAGTTTTATAAGATTCTGTGTAATAGTTAGACTTTAGTAAGACAATGATATTTATTATTATCATGTAATGTAATGTATTAAAGGTTGGAAACCTGGGGATTTAGAAAACTCTGATATGTAAATTAAGTTTGATATCTATATTATTATTATTATTATTCCGCTCAAAGAAATGGTATCGTGAAGCACCGAGTTCGGGTTTCAAGTACCTGAATTCGGGGGCATCACAGGTTGGTATCAAAGCTTTAGGTTAGAAACCTTTGGTGGGAATAGACCTTAGGCTATAACCTTTAGGACAGAGGCAAACGTTGAAAATACAAATAACTCATATAGAGTTTAAAAAGAGATGAATTGGATAAATTCACCGTCAACTAAAATAAAAGATAATATATATATATATATATATATATATATATATATATATATATATATATATATATATATATATATAAAAACTATTATTTGTTGTGTGTATATACTCAATGCTAATCAGGACAATTTATGTGTGTAGATGTCAGGTGAAAAAGAACTAGGATACCCTCAGATCGTAAAGAAGGAGCCAATATCAAAGCCAATAGCTGAAATAGAGGCTTACAGTACAAGCAACCCTGATGAGTTGGTTATTGTGGAAAACATAGTACCAGATATGGAAATGGTAGTATTGATAGATAGTGATTATGACACTAAAGTTGAAGCTGATCAAGCATCAACGGAAGTGCAAAATCTGAGAAACAAGGTTTGAGGAACAATGTTTCTTCTCTAGAAAAACTATGGGAAATAGAAAACCTACTAAATAGTCAAATGGGAGCCAAAAGTAACAAATCGGGTGCAGCTCCGAACATGAAGGGGAAAAGAAAGATGAAAGACCGTGACTTAATAAATTTCGATAACAACCAGGGGAACCTTAACAGAATAGAAAAGTGTACAAAATGTGATAAGAAACATGAAGGCTTATGTAGGAAAGGGGAAAATATTTGCTACAATTACGGACACGAGGGACATATCTCTCCTCATTGTCCCAATCTGAAGCAAGGTGTCTGTTTTATTTATGGGATAGAAGGTCATCAGGTGAAAGGTTATCCAAGATCAAGAAAAAGGTGTAGTAAACCAGTAGTATAAGTACTGTTAGATTATGCGTGTTCAATATGTGTTCTATGATAAGTATGTCCGTGTAATATAATATTCTTAACTATTGTATAAGTTGTAACAGTAAATCCTGACTTTTGTTATCACAAAGGGATATCAATATGTGCTATGTTATGTAAAGTACTATGACTTAGTTAAATGAATGTGAATCTATATTTGATTAATGAAATAAGTTTTGTATAAAACTTCGTGTTATATGTTAAACTTAGACAATGAGATTTAGAATGTAAGTTAAATTTATGATTCTATTTAATCAGATAATGCCGCCAAGATGTCGAACTCAAAACCAAAGGGCGGAAGGATCTGTTAACAATGCTGGAGGACAACAACCAGACCCGATGCAAAACTTTGTAAACATGGTAGCTCAGACTATGCAGCAGGGAATGCCAGCCGCAGGGAATCACCCCGTTAATCGATTGGAAAATTTTAAAGACTTCAAAGTAGTCAGACTGCCAGAATTTAGAGGTACAACTAACCCTGTAGAAGCCCAGACTTAGGTAAAGGAGATAGAAATGGTGTTCGTGATTGCTAGGGTAGATGAGGGGCGAAAGACAACTTTTGCCACTTATATGATGAAAGGGGAGACAAACTTTTGGTGGGAGGCAAATTAAACTAGGGCAGGAGAAGGTGTAGTTACATGGGCTAGGTTTAAGACATTATTTTTTGAAAACGATCTCTCAGCTAGTATGCAGGCGAGGATGGAGGTAAAATTTTTGGAGTTAAAGCAGGACAACATGACGATGTCAGAGTACGCTGCAAAGTTTAATGAGTTGGCTAGGTTCGCTCCTCGTCAAGTGGACACGGAGGCTAGGAAGGCAAGAAGGTTTAAGCTGGGCTTAAAACCCTGGCTCTACAACAAGGTGGCAGTGTTGCAGATCTCTATATTCGCAGCACTTTTGGAAAAGGCTATTATAGCCGAGGAGGAGAGTGAGGCCATGAGCCTCTACAACAAGGAGAGAAAGAATAAGGGCAAAGTCGAGGGAGCTATGAAGGTAGAAACTAATAGTGAAAATAGGGGTGAGAAAAGAAAGGGGAACAATTTTAGGAATATTCAGGTGAAGTAGGAAGGTGTGAAGAAGCAGGTAGTTCAGTGTAGGAACTGTGGAAAGAATCACTCAGGAAGTGTTTGAAAGGAAAATTCGTTTGTTATAAGTGTGGGCAGGAGGGACATATCTCTCCCAACTGCCCCAATCCAAGGGTGAACAATGGATGTTCATGTGTGGGTTAATGGAGCATAAGGTGAAGGATTGTCCGAAAAGGAGAACGGAGGTAGAGAGTGTGACTACTGGGAAAGGCAGCGGGACTCTGGCGATAACTGGACTGACTTCAACCAACAAACCAACAAAATCTACCGCGGGAGTCTTCAACATGACGGTTCAGGATACCATGACAGCTGGTGATGGAACTTTAGGTATTATTCGAATAAATTTTATTTCGTGTATATGATTTTTCTTTATATAGTAAATTATTTTATAAAGAAATTTCGAAGGAGGAATTTGAGTTCTATTAGAAATCAAATTTCCGTTTAATGAGATAGGCAAGCTTTGTGCTGAATAGTCAAAGATTAGTTCGATCAATTATGATCGAGATCTACTTGCAATGACTGTGTATGCTATGCACCCTAATATGTATAAGTTTTAAAACGGTGATTCCGGGGATGGAATCTTTATAAGGGAGGGTAAATGTAATAACCCGATATTTTCTATATAATTAAATAAGAAATTTTACATATAATTTTTTTTATTAAAATAAAGGTGGGGAATATGTACAAGTTAAAAGTATATGTATATGTGTGATAAATAAAAATATATTTGTTACATGAATAATTACAAATAATTTTATTTTAGAACTATTGATCATTATATTCTAATAACAAATTAATTTGGTAGTAATAATATTTTTATTAATTAATTTTTATGAAAATATGATTATTATATTATTTAAATAATATATGAAATGATTATAGAATTATTATAATAATTATTTTATTATATGAATTTATTCATATTAGTTAATTAATTATTTTAACTTAATTAATAATGTTATATATGCAAGAAAAATCAGATATGGAATCCAAACCCTAATTCTTGATTTTGATCAAGGAATAAGAATAATAATATAATATTAATCAGTGCTATAAATATGTAGTGTATGTGTATATTGACAATAATTGGTCAATTATGATATTTTATGCTAAAACCCTAGCATTAATTTATTAAACCCTATTTTGAAACTCATATACGAGTTCAAGACTATCTAATAAATGTGTTATGTGATAAATTATGTGTACTTTAGAATTTAATGATAATTATGGAAACTCTAATTAATATTTAGAAACCCTAATTAACTAGAAACCCTATTTTCTAAATTAGTAACCCTAATTATTATTTAGGAACCCTAATTGCTAATTGTAAGCCCTAATTACTAAATTAGTAATCTTAATTATAATTTATAAATCTTAAATCCTAATTTCAATATCTTATGTAATTAGGAAACATAATGTGATTATGAAACCCTAATTGTCCATTTTTAGGAACTAAATTTTTGCTATTTTAAACCTTAAATAAAAAAAATCCTAGAATTCTATTTTTTTAACCTTAGGGTTAAACCCTAAGGATTAAACCTTAAGGGTTTGCCAAGTTATATTGTTGCCATCAAAATCAAAAGCCAAAAGACTATTTTGCCCTTCTTACATTATTAGTAGATAACTTGTAGATTTTTCTCTACTTGGAGTTATTGGCCAACCCTACACTAGCCATGTGCTACAAAGTTCAGCAACTCAGCCATTTCACCATCCAAATGCATTGCATCCTTGTAATATATAAGATCAAAGAGAGATAAATTTCATTATTTAGCTCATTTATACACAAACACTCATCCAAGATCATCTCTCTCTAAAACCCACGAAATATATTAGTGGATCAGTCCTAAAATAAAGCCCCACTATCACTTATAACAAATCAGAAGCCTAGAATCAAGAATTTGTTCATAGAGGTATAAAACCTAATTTAGAAATCTGATCTTCTATCCTCTGTTAAATGTTATGATTTAGTGTTAAAACATATTGTATGTAATGCAAATTGATGATCTGAGTTGATAGATGTTAGATTCATAACATCTATAGGCTCGGATTTTATGTTTTTAAAAACCTGGAATTTTTTTTATGTTGTCTGACAACGAATGTCAGACCCCATATATTCTTCTTTGTTCATGATTTTGTATGTTTTATGTTTGTGGGCAAGGAAATCGCGCCTTACTTGTTTAGGGTTTCGTGTTGGCTGAGGAGGAGAGAAATCCACGATGTAAGACCCCGAATTTTATGAAATAAAAGTATTCAATTTTTCTTATAATTACTATTCAGTAAATGGTTAAATTGATAAATGTTAAAGTTAAGGGTGATATATAATTTTTTCAAATAAGCAAGTGGTTATAAAATAATCATTGTTGTCGGGGAATATTCGTTTGGTCATGGAATATTCTTTCTGTCGGAGAATATTCGTACGACGGCGCAACTATTTGTGGGCCCCATAACAGAATAACTGTCGGATGAAAAAAACGATAAATTTGAGTTTTTACAAATAACGGCGTAGTTGTTACCGTTAACACTGTTGGAATACCCGGTGGTTAAAATACAGCAATACGCGTTATTGCACAGTAGTACACGGTATTGCACAGTATTTTTGAAATTATTGATTCTTACGTAAGAAGGCACTACTCAATAATTGTTACAGTAATTACTGTTCAATATTTTATTTTATTGATTCAATAATTGCTACGTTAAAATTTTATATTATTGTTGTTCAATAATTGTCACTGCAGAGTATTTTTCCTTTATCAGATCAATAATTCATATTATTTGAATAATATTATTAGATAACATTATTGGCAATATCTAGAATGTTCTGTCTAATGAGAGGTTTGGTCATCTAATTGTGCGCCAGTAAGGAGAAATCCTTATTGGAAAGCCCCCTCTTTCCTGGGAACGGCCTGGTTGTCATAAATGTGATTCTGTAATATTATTTATGAATAATTAATTATTGATTCATATGATAAGAAAATATTTATTTTATGTGGATATAAATGAGGGATATATTTTTGTGGTTAAAAATGAAAGAGTTAATGTTGAGGTTTTTATCATTATTTTTGTCGGAATGGAGGTATTAAAAATTAGGATTTTTGAGAAATTTTGCGGAGTTATAATTTTTAATCCGACCGTTGGATCGTGGTAATTTTTGGATATGTTATACATATATAAGTTGAGTATATGTCCACAAATTTTGAACCGTTAAAAATGAACGTATGATTTATTATGAATTTTACGAGATGACTGATTTAGAAATTATTGAATTTTCGGAGTTAATCATTTTGGTGGAAAATTCTAGAATTGGTGGGCCCCACTCTTGGTTGGTGAAGAAATGTGCTGAGATTTTTATTCAAATGTGGTGGGTGGGAATAGTAGCAGGTAAAGCCATCAGGTTGCAGGTTAAGTCTGCTTCGGCGTGCTAACATTTTCCTATAAATAGAGGGCTAAGTTAGAATTGAAAATCACACCAGAAACAAGTTTTCTCTCTTTCTCTCTCTAGATTATTGAGTGTATTTTGTGAGTATTTAGATACTTGGTGAGTTCTTATTCATCAGTGCAAGTTTCCTTCAGCGTCATATCCGATATCCAGTCAGAAGTGCTGCTCTTTTGATGTAAGGGATTGTAAGGGATAGTAAGGGATATTAAGGAATGTTATATTATTTATAATGATGTTATTCTTTCAATATCATTATACTGAAATATTGGTATAGATTTTATTGTGGAATTTCTACCTTTTTGAGTCGGGGTTACTATTCACGTATACGACACTATTCACGTATACGACACTATTCATGCATATGGCACTATTTACGTATATGACATTATTTACGTATACAGTACTATGTACGAATACAGAGTACTATTCATGAGTTACTATTCATGAGTTACTATTTATGAGTTACTATTCACGAGTTACTATTTACGGGTACTATTCACGATAAAAATTGGTTTCTTTTTCTGACCAAATTATCATTGATTTATGATTGTTGCTCTCGAAAATAAATGCAGATATTGATCATATTGTTTTTATTATCATATATAACATTTTTATAACCCTGATGTTGAATTTCTCTTTCACTTGAGTGTAAAGATGGGTAAATTATTGGTATGATCGTGACTGAGGAATGTCTTTGGCCTGTAGTGCAAAGATGAATTGTTAACTGGTATGATCATGACCATTGAATTTATAATTGAATATCTTTAGCTTAAGTGTAAAGATGAATTGATTAACATGGTCATAATTATGGTGTATATAAATTCTGAAATGATTATATATTTCTTTGAGATATGAATATATTTGGCCTGTAGTGCAAATATGAACTGTTGAGGAATATCTTTGGCCTGTAGTGCAAAGATGACTTGTTGTTGAATATTTTTGGGCAGTAGTGCAAAGATGAACGGTTGACGAATATCGTTGGCCTGTAGTGCAAAGATGAATTTATTAATATGATTATGAATAGGAACTGTGATTTGGTATAACCATGATCTTTGATGTTTCAGGTAAAGACATGTGAGGAAAATTATCTTCGTCCTGGATGCGAAGAGGAATTTAAAATTACAATTATGATTATGAGTTATTCATATAATTGTGAAAAGGAACTGTTGATTAATGTTACAGGGATAAAATATTGTTGGTGGATTTTTAATATGGACAAGATAATAGACTTTATAGTCTATTTGACTCTTCTAATGGATTGTTCGTTCCGCTGCAACTATGGTTGAAATTTTTATCATTTACCATATGTTCTAAATCTCTGATTTATTATTGATGAAGGCTATTGATAATTTAATTGTCTTTAGTCATGATATTCTTTACTGGGCTAGTTGTGCTCACCCTTTTGTTTCATAATTCCTTTCAGGTAATAAGAGTGTAGCTGGGTCGAGCGGGGGTAACAAGAGAATAGAACGGTGGTCATCATTTAGTAGTTATATTTGGTGAATCCAATAGGGTAAGGTGTTCCCAACGTTGGAAGGGTGTTTTGCCACTATCATACAAGATGTCTAATGACATACAACCTCGTATCATCATAAGACAGGGTTGTGCTCATCCACTTGCTGAGTATCTTTACGAGCACTACCTATATAATCTTGATGTTTGTTTGAAGTATAATTCTCAATTAGATAGTGGAGATAATGATATGTCAAGAGAAGACTCACCATTGGGAAGAATATGATAGTAAACTTCTCGTTTTTCTTTGGGGTCTATTAGATCAACCAAGGATAATTCTGTGGCCATATGATATCTATCATAACCTAGACGCATGGCCTCCCATGTACGAAGATTTCCTTGAGCACTTTCCAAAGATTTTAATTTCTAAAACAGTTTTTGACTATACCTTTATGTAAGGTGTCACTGTAAGGTGTTGTCCACGGTTGGGACATGTGTCACATTTGGTATATATTTGTATCCAAACTCACAACATATGTGTTGTTGTATTTTGTACGACAATTGTTGTAACAAAGTTGTAGTTATTTTCTGTACCATGTATTTGGCGACTCAAAATGGGTTGGATGAATGGACCTATTTTGGGGGCGTCACACACGAAGAATACGGAATTGATTGATTGATTGTAGAGGGGAGAGCGACAGGTGGGCGATTACTCCAACGACACGTGGCAGAACCACTAGAATCCGAAAACCGTGTTAGGGGTTATTAGAATTCCAAGAGCCTTCTTCCGTTCTTCGAGTTGAAAGAGTGTTCAAATTTTTTAGTGCTTTTAGGTGGAATATCCAAGCCTTCAGCTACCAAAAGAGTCCTCCTTCCTTCTTAGAATGGAAGGGGTATTTATAGAGCTTCCTGGAATTAAGTAATCACATGCTAGGCACATGTTTTCAAGGAAATTCCAGAAATACCCTTTAGTCATTAGAATAATGCCCATATTGCCCTGTCCTTCTAGCCACCAATCCAATCCCTCAATCAATTCCCAAAATGAGCCACCTCCACTAGTCTTCTGCCTCGGGACACGTGGAGGCTTCTCCCGGGTCTAACACATTTATTTTTGTCTTTTTTATCTTCATTCCGTTAGGTTATGCAAACCCTAATTTGCACATTTAATGAGGTCGTGGAACCCTAATTGTGCATTTAATTTAATTAGGTCATGTGAATCCTAATTTTGCACATGGGCCCACATTTGCCCCCTGCGCGAGAGTCGCATTTCCAAATAGACGATCTTGCAAGAATACTTCTAACTTTTGAACGATTTTGTGTGACTTCACTTTACGCGTTTTGAAGACCATGGTCCTAGTAAAGGGAACTCCTAGGGAGCCAAACCCTTGGATTTGTTTCTTTATTTTTCCTGGAAATTAAAAACAAGAAAAATAATCAAATAGCATTTAAATCAAAAGAAATCTTTATTTTGGGTACCCAAAATCTTTCTTTTCCATCAAACCAAATAAAATCATAATAAAATCGAGTCATAATTTTATTTTGGAAGTAAGATCAAATC
The DNA here is from genome assembly GCA_016801055.1 of Panax notoginseng. Taxonomy (NCBI): domain Eukaryota; kingdom Viridiplantae; phylum Streptophyta; class Magnoliopsida; order Apiales; family Araliaceae; genus Panax; species Panax notoginseng. The sequence continues at coordinate 81,311,340 of CM029014.1, forward strand.
TTAATTTTTATTTTCTAAATAAAATCAAATATTTCTTTATTTTGAAAATACAATCAAATATTTCTTTATTTTGAAAATACAATCAAATATTTCTTTATTTTGGAACAAAAAATCCAATCTCTCTTTATTTTGGAAACAAAATCCAATCTTTCTTTACTTTGATATATATATATATATATATATATATATATATATATATATATATATATATATATATATATAAGCTATTTTCGAAAACTACCCTTTATTGGGAATAAAATCAACTTAAATTTTATTATTTTCGAAAAAAATAAACTTCTTTACTTATCTTTATTTTGGAGAAGTAAGAAGTCCATATTCGTAATCCATTGTCGCATGCTTTCTGATTGGGTAGGTGCTACTTGCGTGCATATTTCTTAGAATTGTCTCATAATCGCTAGGAGCCAACGAACATGCGTGTGTTCCTCACCATTGCAGCCACCTTAGCAAGTCTCACCATCAAGGATATCCTTGCGATATCCAACACCAGGTAATTGTAAACCATTAGGGGTGCACCCTTTATTGGAGCCTTCGTTAGCCAAATTCTCATAATTGTGTTTCCTCTATATATATATTTTTTCTTCAGGGAATTGTAGACTTTCTTCAATTTTTTCGAGCCCCATCACCATATCTTGGCCTTTTCCCTCAGAATTCCTCAGAAAAAGGCTATAATTTTCGCGCTAAAGGAGCATTCGTCCTAAACAGTGGATTAGCAGAGCAACAAGACCTCAAAGGTATGCGTGGGAACAAACCCCTAGGTGGTGGCCAAACCCTACAGGGCGCCGAACCTTAACTATTTTTTTTTGAAGGAGACAGCCCCCCTAGGTGGTGGCGGAACCCTATAGGGCGCCGAACCCTAGGGGGCCGAACCTTAACCAATTTTTTTTTGAAGGAGACAGCCCCCCTAGGTGGTGGCGGAACCCTATAGGGCGCCGAAACCTAGGGAGTCAAACCTTAACAATTTTTTTTAAGGAGACAGCCCACCTAGGTGGTGGCGGAACCCTATAGGGCGCCGAACCCTAGGGGGCCGAACCTTAACAACAATTTTTTTTAAGGAGACAGCCCCCATAGGTGGTGGCGGAACCCTATAGGGCGCCGAACCCTAGGGGGCAGAACCTTAACAACATTTATTTATTTATTTATTTATTGAAGGAGACAGCCCCCCTAGGTGGTGGCGAAACCATATAAGGCGCCGAACCCTAGGGGGCCGAACCTTAACCAATTTTTTTTTTGGAGGAGACAGCCCCCCTAGGTGGTGGCGGAACCCTATAGGGAGCCGAACCCTAGGGGGCCGAACCTTAACAATTTTTTTTTTGAAGGAGACATCCCCCCTAGGTGGTGGCGGAACCCTATAGGGCGCCGAACCCTAGGGGGCCGAACCTTAACAATAATTTTTTTTGAAGGAGACAGCCCCCCTAGGTGGTGGCGGAACCCTATAGGGCGCTGAACCCTAGGGGGCCGAACCTTAACAACAATGTTATATTTTTTTTTCAGGTTACCGTGGTCGATGAAGATGATGGTGATAATGTTCCTCTTGGGTTAACGTATAATACTACAAATGAGGCTTCCGCGGCGGCTTCCACTAGTCGTGAGCCCGTCCAACATATCCTTGTTGATATTGAGTCATCTACTCCTCGTGACGATTGTGTTAGTCTGGATGCTAAGGATACCTTGTCTAATGTAAGCTCGAGTCTTGCTGTGGGTGATACATCAATTTCTTTAAACCTTCCTATGCCTACTCCTCATGATGAGTCTGAAGATGTTGATGAGACTCTTACTTCCTCGAGGGAGAATCATTCTGAAACTATTGGTAATGTTCATCCTCCCCGAAAGGATTCTACCGAGGTGGTGATTGCTCGGGAGGGCATTGTTGATAGTACTTTGGATGGGTTGAATGACATTCCCCTTTCTGTGGCATCTCCCGACTCCTTTTCCATTGAATATATTGTGAGTATCCTTCCTTAATCCATGAGTGATTTGTCTTGAATTTCCTTTGCTCGTTTTTTTTATATATTGTGCTTTGACATCTTGTTTTAAGAACGAGAGAATGAAAGATTTGCCTTTGCCCGTTGAGGCACTAGCGTTATTTGCTGTTCTCCATTCGGATAGTGACCTTGGTTATCCTCCAGGTGACCAAGGCTTCGAGGAATCCTTAACTATACAACATCTTTCTGCTCCTCCATCCCTGGTCTCGACAGATTCTATGGTGGCCTCTAAAGTAGCTCCTGCTAGAGCTTCCTTCAATCCAACGGGGGATCTTATTTTTTAGAGGGGTTTCCAGATATCGTCTTCTAGTCAGGAAAGTCTGGAGCGTCTCCTATCGGTTCCCGCAGATTCTTGACCGGTTGAGACAGCTTTGACCCAAACCCTTTTCCTAGACCAACTCGCAGGCCTTGTTCTTGGGTTGCATACTCTTTCTTTATATTCCTTGCGAGTTGAGGACTTGAAGAAGTTTAACGATGATGTAGATGAACTTACAGCCGTAGGTGTTGACATGTCTCCTTTTTGTGATAGGTTGGATCTTCTCAAGTTGAGTTTTAATCTTGTTTCACTACGTTCGGAGGTTGCTGTACGTAAGTGTGAAGATGAATCCTTTTCTGTGCAGCTTTCTGAGCTTGGTGATGCCACAAACAAATTGAAGATCCAGTCTCAAGATTTAGAGGGCCAGCGCCGGGACTTAGAGGCAAAACTTCAGGAGGTAGAGCATCAGTGCCGGGACTTAGAGTAGACTACCGAACAGGTTAGGGAGCTGAAAGCTGCAAATCTTAAGATTTGAGATGCTGTCGTTACTGACTTGGAAGCATTAGCTGTGCCTCCTCTTCATTTTGATATGTCTTGGCCTTTAGATCATGACTTGTTATAGTAGTTTTTTTTTTCGATTTCCTGTTTCAGAAACTCATTTACACATATTTCATTTTTCAGAACGTGGTTTCTTTAACCTTGTTGATTGCCTTTAATTTGATTGATTCCTTAAAACTCAATATTTATCATTGAATCTCAAGTTATTCAAATTAATATTCCATGACAACAATAGGTATTATAAGAAAACATGAAAAAAACATATATATTTTTCACAAACCAACACTTGAATTTATACTTCTTTTTTTTAAGAAAATTAAAACATTCAAGTATAAGTGAAAGTTTGTTAATTTATTAATAATAAAAATTGCTTTTAACGAAAAGCGTTACGTTTCATATAACAAATCTTGCTTTTATCGAAGAAAGCATAATGTTTGCCACTTTTAGAGATAAAGTGTAACTTTCTCGCTTTTGTCGAATAAAGCATAACGTTCTCCACTTTTAAAGATAAAGTGTAACTTTCGGGTTTTGAGGGCTTATACTCGGGTGCCTCAGTCACTTTTGAAGTTGAAAGTGTAACTTTCGAGGGCTGTTAGTCAGGTGCCTCGCTCACTTTTGAAGTTAAAAGTGTAACTTCGGGTTGTTAGTCAGGTACCTCGATCACTTTTGAAGTTGAAAGTGTAACTTCTGAGGGCTGTGAGTCAGGTGCCTTGATTACTTTTGAAGTTGAAAGTATAACTTTTTTGTGATGCTCTTCTCATGTATAATATTTCTTTACCCATTTCAAGTTTAATGGGCCTGAGACAGCATCTGATCCCACACGAGATATCTTGCAATACCCGCTTTTGGAGATTTCTCGTACCCTATACGGGCCTTCCGATTTGGGGTAAAATTTAGTGCTTGGGGTCCCCCTCATAGCTTGAGTTATCGTTTTAAGCACCAAGTCTCCCACCAGAATTTGTCGTGGTACCACCGCGGTATTGTATTGTCGTCGCAGTCTTTCGTGGTACTGTTCAAGCTTTTCTTTAGCCTTGTCTCGAAAGTCGGCTAAGGCCTCTAGGGCGGCTGGTCGGCTTTCTTCCTCGACTAAGCTTCGAAGTCTCATTCGAGCCGAAGGTATTTCTATTTTGGCTGGCAAGATAGCTTCTTCACCATAAACCAGGGCGTATAGGGTTTCGCCGGTAGGTTTACTTTTTGAAGTTCGATATGCCCATAACGCTATTGGTAGTTGTTCTGCCCATTTCTTCAGATGATCGTCTAGGGTTTTTGATAAAATTTTTATCAAAGTTTTGTTTGTCGCTTCTGCTTGTCAGTTGCCTTTCGGGTAGTAGAGTGATGATTTGTAATGTTTCACCCTATATCTTTCCATCAGACTTTTGATGTCCCTATTGATGAAGGGGGTCCCATTGTCCGACAAAATGATCTTCGGGATCCCAAAACGGCAAATGATGTGCTCCTTGTTAAAATTTTCCACTGCTGGTCCCGTGGCCTTCGTCAAGGGTATGGCTTCCACCCACTTTGTGTACATCTCGGTGGCAGTTAAAATCCATATGTTTCCCTTAGAATTAGGATAAACAGGACCTATAAGATCCATTCCCCATGTATGAAAGGGCCATGGTGTTGCTAAGGTGCACAAATCCACGGCGGGAGCATGCATCAAGTTTCCATGTATTTGACAAATGTGACACTTTTTGACAAATTCTAGACAATCTTCTTCCATCGTTGGCCAATAGTAACCATGATCGATAAATTATTTGTACAACTTGGATCCCCTTTGATGTTCATCCATGTGCATTTGATAAACCAAATCTTTGACTTCGCCTAGTTCTAGACACCGTATGGGCTTGCCATTGAAACCTCTTTGAACAATTCTCTATTTTGTAAGAAGAATCGTTGCGACTTCCTCTTTATTATAATTTCATCCTTCTTTCCGGTCGGAAGAGTCCCGCTTTGTAAGAAGTCCACATAAGGAATTCGCCAATCCGCTATGTCATCAATGAAAGCGCATTCATCTTCCCCAGGGTATTCTTGGTATGAAACACAGTGGCGTTGTAGGACATCTGCTTCCTTCTTCATTTCAAGCCAATAATACCCTTGGCGTTGCAACCTACGATACAGACCTATGTCTGCAAACCTGTAATTCTCTTCATGCACTTGCTGTAAGACTTTACTTGCTTCTTGCCTCCCCAAGCATCGTGTCAATACACCATCTGCTTCTTTGTGATACAAGACACCTTTGATGACATTGTACTTCTGTAGTTCCACGATTGGTATCGTTCCTTCCTTTGTTTGCAATTGATGGGAGATGTCGTATCTCTAATCGTCTATCATGTCTTTGGGGAACAGGTCTAGTACCGTGGTTGGGAGGGATCTCTTCATTACCTTCACATCTAAGTCTTCTCCTTGGACATAGACTCGAGATGTTACTGTTGCTAGTGCATCAGGTTGTTTATTTTGTCCTCTTGGCACATATTCAATCACCACCTTCTTGAAGGCTTCCATCACCTTTTGTGCTACAGTTCGATATGGCGCTAAGATAGTTCCTTCACTCCAAATTGGTCTCTTATTTGCTGCACTATAAGGTTTAAATCTCCCTTTACTTTAAGGTATTGGGCTCCCAATTCTTGAGCCGCTAACAATCCTAGTATGAACGCCTCGTATTCTGCTTCATTGTTTGTGCATGGAAAATCCAATTTGTATGACAACGCCACTTCTTTTCTTTCTTTGTTGGTCAGCACCACTCCTGCTCCGCCTTTACCTTCTGCAGATGATCCATCAAAAGCCAAACTCCACCGTTCTGGGTCCTCATCCATCAAGTCGACTGATTCTACTTCTCCTCCAGGAAGATCCTCATGAGGAGGCTCATATTCTCCATTTGGAAATCAAGCTAGCAGGTCTACCAAGGCTTGACATTGGATTGCCTTTGGTGTTACACACTTGATGTCATATTCTGAAAGAATCATCATCCATCTAGCAGGTCTTCCTACTAATGCTGGCCTAGTCAATAGGTATCTGATCGGATCAGTTTTTGTTGCAATCATTACTTCGTGTGCTAGAAAATAATGCTGCATTTTCTGCGCAATGAACACCAACGCTAGGCAATGCCTCTCCACCTGTGAATACCTAGTTTCTGGTCCTCTGATTATTCGGCTAATGTAATACACAGGTTTCTCTTCTCCATCCACCTCTTGCGTGATCAATCCTCCTATAGATTTTTTGGTAGATGTGATGTACAACTGTAATGGCATTCCTCTTTGTGGTACTACCATCGTTTGTGCTGATGACAAAATTCTTTTTACCTTCTCGAAGGCCTGTTGTTGCTCTTGCCCCCAGTCCCATTGTGCCTTTCCTTTTAGCAATTTGTTGAAAGGTTCTGTGACTTTGGCTAATGCTGGCATGAATCTTCTCATGTACGAGACCTTCCCTAGAAAGCTCTTCAACTGCTTTTGCGTCTTTGGTGGGGGCATCTCTGTAACTGCTTTTGCCTTGCTTGGGTCCACCTCTAAACCTCTGTTGTGCACCAACAAACCCAAGAATTTTACAGTCGTCATTTCAAAGGCGCACTTCTTCGGATTCATCCTCAACTTATACCTTCGGCATCGCTCAAACACTTTCCTCAGGTCCTCCACATGAGTTGTCACCTTCTTGGACTTCACCACTATGTCGTCCACATAGTCCTCCACTATATCATGAATCATGTCATGAAATATGGCATGCATCGCCCTCTGATAAGTTGCCCCCGCATTCTTTAATCCGAATGGCATTACTACATAGTAGAAATTCCCAAACGGGGTAAGAAAGGCCGTCAACTCTGCATCTTCTATGGACATCTTTATCTGATTGTAACCCACAAACCCGTCCATGAATGACATCATCTCATGATTAGCCGTTGCATTAACCAAAGTGTCTATGGATACATGTCCTTCGGGCATGCCTTGTTCAAGTCTCTAAAATCCACGCATATTCGTAGTTGTCCATTTGATTTCTTTACCGGTACAATGCTGGAAAGCCATGTTGGATGTTGGATCGGCTTGATGAACCCTACTTCCAGCAACTTTTTGATTTCTTCCTTTATTTGAGTTTCGACTTCGGGTGCATAGTTGCGAGGTGCTTGCTTCACTGGCTTCATTCTCGGGCTTATATTTAGATTGTGCTCTACAAGATCTTTGTCAATTCCGGGCATCTCGTCGTAATTCCAAGCAAAGACATCCTTATATTCTCGCAATAATTGTACCAGCTCCTCCTTCTGGTTAGCATCCAGCTCCTTGTTGACATAAGTTGGTCTTGGCATTCCTCCTTCTGTTGCCAAATCAACTTCCTCTAATTTATTTTGTTGAGGTTTTGGTCTATCCTCGAAGCATTCTGGAGCTGGTTCCACCTTATGATGTACAACTCCTCCATCTTCAGTATTGCTAGAGTGGGGGACCTCTCCTGAGCCATTGGGTTCGCATGCTTCCTTGGGTTATTCCCCCTTGCACCGTCACAATCGAAATACCACCTTTCCATCGGGTTTAACAACCCTCTCCCATTTTGCCTTTTGGCCATCCTTAAACTGTGTTATCCGCTTGGCATTTATTATATTCCTGGCATCTTCAGGATCTGCTGGCCTTTTCTTCTCTTCTCTTCCTTCATTCTCCAAGTCTACTACTACTGGCTTCATATTTTTGGAACATTCTCCATGTTCCAAAGTTTTCTTCTTCACTTTTTCTGCAGGTACAAACTTATATTCCTGCACTTCCTCCCAGCTTGCTAGTCTTAGGGAATCAGGCCTCGCGATTTGGTTCTCTTCCTCTTCAGTGATATCATCGAAGAAAGTTGTTTCGGTGATGTGTGCCTCCTCTGGTCCAAAGGGATTTTGGGTTGCTGGTACCTTCACTTCTTTCCCTTTCCAGATAGCTTTCAGGCACTGATGAATGACTGAGGGTACCACCCCATAGTCATTTTGCCAAGCCCTTCCCAGCAAGACATGGTATGCTGCATCCACCTCTGCAACATGGAACATTACAGGCCCTCGAATCTTTCCAACTTGCATGTCTACCTTGATGTGTCCCAGGGTTCTTGTGCTCTGGTTGGCGAATCCTGTAATGTTTGTTTGTTCCTTCACAATCTTCTTCTCCGGCAGGCCTAACCGTTTGAACATGGTGTAGGGCATAATATTTACAGATGCTCCATTGTCAATGAACGACCTCCGTACTTCGATGCCATTGATTACTGCTGTCACATACATCGGTCTGTTGTGCGGGTATCTTATCTCTCTATCAGCTTTAGAGAAAGATATCTTATTTACTTCTTCCTCCATCGTCTTCACAAATCCTTTGCTTATGGCCATGCAAGTTTCTTGTGTCTCAGCGGCCTTAATGATTGCCCTGGTTGCCTCAATCCTTGCTTCCTTGGCCAGTCCTATCTGATCAAAAAAATTTCTAAACTTGGCCCCATTCATCAACGCTGTCACTTGCAGGCCTGGGTCACACTCCTCCTCTTCTTCCATCATCATCTCCACTTCTGGGATTGTGTTGTAGATAACAATGTTGCATGTCTCTTTCCCCTTGTGATTTGGTAGTGGCTTGTCATGAACACTGCTTTCCTTTCCCAGTTTAATCTCCCCATTTGCCACCTTCTCGTGAAATATCCTACGCAGGCTATAACAATCCAGAGTTGAGTGTCCTGCATATTGGTGGAATACAAAGAAATCTGGTCTTCTCTTCATCTCTTCCGTCACTACAAATCTAGGCCTTGGGGGTTTCACCACCCCATGTTCAATCCATTGCTCGTACAGACCCCTGAATGCTTTCTCACTGCATGTGATAGCCTCCGGGACTGACTTTCTTGCATATTTGTCTCCAGGCTTTCCAGCAGAGTCGCCAAATAAATGTGGGCAAGGAAATCGCGCCTTGCTTGTTTAGGGTTTCGTGTTGGCTGAAGAGAAGAGAAATCCACGAAGAATACGAAATTGACTGATTGATTGTAAAGGGGAGAACGACAGGTGGGCGATTACTCCAACGACGCGTGGCAGAACCCCTAGAATCCGGAAACCGAGTTAGGGTTATTAGGATTCCAAGAGCCTTCTTCAGTTCTTCGAGTTGAGAGAGTATTCGAATCTTGTTAGTGCTTTTAGGCGAAATATCCAAGCCTTAAGCCATCAAAAGAGTCCTCTTTCCTTCCTAGAATAGAAGGGGTATTTATAGAGTTTCCTGGAATTAAGTAATCACATGCTAGGCACATGTTTTCAAGGAAATTCCAAAAATACCCTTTAGTCATTAGAATAATGCCCATATTGCCCTGTCCTTATAGCCACCAATCCAATCCCTCAATCAATTCCCAAAATGAGCCGCCTCCACGAGTCTTCTGCCTCAGGACAAGTGGAGGCTTCTCCCGGGTCTAACACATTTATTTTTGACTTTTCTATCTTCATTCCGTTAGGTTATGCGAACCCTAATTTGCACATTTAATGAGGTTGTGGAACCCTAATTGTGCATTTAATTTAATTAGGTCATGTGAACCCTAATTTGCACATGGGCCCACATTTGCCCCCTGCGCGAGAGTCGCATTTCCAAATAGACGATCGTGCAAGAATACTTCCAACTTTTGAACGATTTTGTGTGACATCACTTTACGGGTCTTGAAGACCATGGTCCTAGTAAAGGGAACTCCTAGGGAGCCAAACCCTTGGATTTGTTTCTTTATTTTTCCTGGAAATTGAAAACAAGAAAAATAATCAAATAGCATTTAAATCAAAAGAAATCTTTATTTTGGGTACCCAAAATCTTTCTTTTCCATCAAATCATAACAAAATCGAGTCATAATTTTATTTTGGAAGTAAGATCAAATCTTAATTTTATTTTGTAAATAAAATCAAATATTTCTTTATTTTGAAAATACAATCAAATATTTCTTTATTTTGGAACCAAAAATCCAATCTCTCTTTATTTTGGAAATAAAAATCCAATCTCTCTTTATTTTGGAAACAAAATCCAATCTTTCTTTATTTTGGAAATAAAATCCAATCCTTCTTTATTTTGATATATATATATATATATATATATATATATATATATATATATATATATATATATATATAGCTATTTTCGAAAACTACCCTTTATTGGGAATAAAATCAACTTAAATTTTATTATTTTCGAAAAAAAATAAACTTCTTTACTTATCTTTATTTTGGAGAAGTAAGAAGTCCATATTCGTAATCCATTGTCGCATACTTTTTGATTGAGTAGGTTCTACTTGCGTGCATATTTCTTAGAATTGTCTCATAATCGCTAGGAGCCAACGAACATACATGTGTTCCTCACCATTGCAGCCACCTTAGCAAGTCTCACCATCAAGGACATCCTTGCGATATCCAACACCAGGTAATTGTAAACCATTAGGGGGGCTGTCTCCTTCAAAAAAAAATAAAAAAAATTGTTAAGGTTCGGCCCCTTAGGGTTCGGCGCCCTATAGGCCCCATTCTAAACTTGGCCCTATTCATCAATGCCGTCACTTGCAGGCCTGGGTCACACTCCTCCTCTTCTTCCATCATCATCTCCACTTCTGGGATTGTGTTGTGGATAACAATGTTGCATGTTTCTTTCCCCATGTGATTTGGTAGTGGCTTGTCATGAACACTGCTTTCCTTTCCCAGTTCAATCTCCCCATTTTCCAGCTTCTCGTGAAATATCCTACGCAGGCTATAACAATCCATAGTTGAGTGTCCTGTGTATTGGTGGAATACACAGAAGTCTGGTCTTCTCTTCATCTCTTCCGTCGCTACAAATCTAGGCCTTGGGGGTTTCACCACCCCATGTTCAATCCATTGCTCGTACAGACCCCTGAATGCTTTCTCACTGCATGTGATAGCCTCCGAGACTGACTTTCTTACATATTTGTCTCCAGGCTTTCCTTTGCTTCAATCAAAATTTTTCTCATGCTTCTCCCTCTTGCCCCCTTGTGGTTTTGACTGAGAGTCAGCCAAAGCCACAGTTGTTGTCCTCTTGCCCCTCCATGTAACCGTCGCATGGCTAGTGGGCAGTGTTATGATTCCTCCCAAGTCTTGCACAAAAGATGAGAGGGTCGCGAAGGAATCACAAGCTTTGGTGATGAGGTGGGGCTTGAAGGAATCTAAGGCACCATTGTTGCAAATGCTTACCAAGTTCTTTTCTTCAATCGGTTCTGCACACTTCTGTGCCTGGGCCCTGAACCTATCAACATAATCTGATAGTTCCTCATTCGGCTTCTGTTTGAACCGCATGAGTTCTACAATGGTTACCTGTTTCTGCACATAGAAAAATTTCTTAAAAAATTGTAATTTTAGGTCATCCCAATCATGGACTGACCCCTTCTCCAAATTGTAGTACCAACTGAAGGCACTATCCGTTAAAGTTTTGTTAAATTCCCGCATCAACAAGTTGTGGTTGTTCACTTCATCATATCCCAGCCACGGAGACATCGACTCTACGAACCTGGCAATATGTTCCCTGGCGTTTCCTTTCTCCTCGTTGTATTTTGGAAACTGCGGGGGATGCTCAATATATCCTATCGGGTAAGGTTGCCTCCGAATGTGTGCCGGGTAAGGCGGAGTAAAGTCTAACTCCGAGGGTCGGGATGTCTGCCTGCGAAGTTGATTGATCACATCAATCATATCATCCTTTATCACATACTGGCTCGTGGCATGAACTCTCTGGGGTGTTGTGATATACTGCTGTATCGGCGGTGCTAGAGAAATTGGTTGATGCACGCTTGCATCGTGCAAAGGTGGCGCTTGTGTGAGCTGCTGGCTCACTCGCTGGACATGTCTTGGAATGGTTGGCATTTGCACTTGTGAAAATGCTAGAAGAGCTGTTTGGATGATGTGTATCTGAGGTTGGCTTGCTTCCAACCTGGGTTGCGGCACGTCGCCACTATTCTGAGGCTCCAAGTTGATGATTGGAACCGACTGATTCTCCGTCGATGGAGGTGCAATCTGGTTCTCTTTGTTGTTGCTGCCATTGTTGTTATCTTCCACTCCTGCTTGTTCCCCCTGCGAACTGCCTGGGAACATGGCCTTGAAGGTGGGAATCTCCATCAACTGCTGGCGGAAATTCCCCATTTCCTCTTGCTTTCTTTGCATTTCCAGCATCATGGCCATCATCATCCCTTGGCCTTCTCGTGCTTCCTTCAATGCCTTGAGCATCTCCAATTGCACAACATTTGTCTGCTCTCCGCTTGCATCATCGCCTTGCCTTCCTGCTTTGGTTTGTTGTTGATTAGTCATGTATGGTGATGTTGAACTCCCTTCTGAAGCGTCTTCAATAATTGTTTGGTCAAAATCCAGGTTTGCTCCTTGGAATGCTTGAGCTACTTGCCTTAGAACTGGATCCGATGAGGTAATGCTATTTGTTGGTGAAGCAACTCTTCCTGTAGTTCTCCCACTTCGAGTTGTGGGCATACCCATCACGAATTCTACACCTCCCCAGCAGAGTCGCCAAATAAATGTGGGCAAGGAAATCGCGCCTTGCTTGTTTAGGGTTTTGTGTTGGCTGAGGAGGAGAGAAATCCACGAAGAATATGGAATTGATTGATTGATTGTAGAGGGGAGAACAACAGGTGGGCGATTACTCCAACGACGCGTGGCAGAACCCCTAGAATCCGGAAACCGTGTTAGGGTTATTCGAATTCCAAGAGCCTTCTTCAGTTCTTCGAGTTGAGAGAGTGTTCAAATCTTTTTAGTGCTTTTAGGTGGAATATCCAAGCCTTCAGCTACCGAAAGAGTCCTCCTTCCTTCCTAGATTGGAAGGGGTATTTATAGAGTTTCCTGGAATTAAGTAATCACATGCTAGGCACATGTTTTCAAGAAAATTCCAGAAATACCCTTTAGTCATTAGAATAATGCCCATATTGTCCTGTCCTTCTAGCCACCAATCCAATCCCTCAATCAATTCCCAAAATGAGCCGCCTCCACGAGTCTTCTGCCTCGGGACACGTGGAGGCTTCTCCCGGGTGTAACACATTTATTTCTGACTTTTCTATCTTCATTTCGTTAGGTTATGCGAACCCTAATTTGCACATTTAATGAGGTCGTGGAACCCTAATTGTGCATTTAATTTAATTAGGTCATGTGAACCCTAATTTTGCACATGGGCCCACAATGTTTTAGACTTGTAGTATGCTATGAGATCTTTAATCTGAAACTTGAATCAAGCCCAGATCATGAACAAATTAAAAGTTATGGCTGGTCAAACCTAGTTGACCGACCATATATGACTTTCCAAATCTGGAAAACCCAGATCGTGCCCAGGAACGCCTGACAAGAAGTTAATGGGCCACGCCGGATCTGTCAGTTGTTTAATGATTTGGACATGTTGTTGTATTAATATTATAGTATGATATATGGACTACATGATTATACTTTTAGATCATTTATTCAATAAACAGATTGGATTTGGAGTAAGGTCAAACCAAGCAAAAAGATCACGGATTACGTTTTTTGGGTAACCCAGAAAACTCAAGCTCGTGGTTTCTGACATGGTTTAACCGGTCAAGTGTTGTTGATTCTGTTGTTGTTATATTGATTTTATGTAATGGATCTGCACCCTTACATGTTGGCTACAAACTGCAACTCTTAAATCATTAAAACATCACCAGAATCACAAATTGTGGAAGCCCAAAGTAGGGCAGTCGAACTATTCTTCATTTCTGGGTAATCCAGAAATGAAGAACAGCTCTGACAGCTACTTTGCATACTTAGATCTCATTTGTGTTATGATTTCTGACCTTGTTTGTTGATTGGATCTTGTAGTATTGCATTAGTACTACAACATCTAACCATTAACATGCCTAGAAACACATTGATCAAAGATCTATGTTTGCTCAAACTTACCCACTAGATACTGGCATATGAAGATATGTGTTTCTCAAGAACACCTAACATTACACTTTCTGTCGCTAAAGGCTTTAGCGACATACTTTTTAATTTTATTTAATTTATTTTCTAAAAATCATTAAAAAATAGAAATTAATTTCTGAAAATTACAACAATAATTTTAAATTATAAAAATTAACTTTTGATAATTTGACATATTTTTGATACATATTAGTATTTATTTAAAAATTAATGATATTTAATTTATTTAATAAATGCATTAAATAAATTAATTAAAAATGATTTTATTATATTAAAAATCATTTTAAATGATAAAAAAGTATTTAAAAATATTTTAAGTTATAAAACATAACTTTTAATATTTTAAGATAAATTTCATTAATTATTTAATATTAATAATATTAGATTTATTTAATAATTATATTAAATAAATTAGTTTAAAATAATTTTAACATTATAAAAATTATTTTAAATGAAAATAAATAGGTTAAAAATATTTTAAGTTAAAATATAACTTTTAATATTTAAAGGTAAATTTTATTAACAATTTAATATTAAATGATATTAGAGTTATTTAATAATAATGTTAAATAAATAGTTAAAAATGATTTAATTAATTTAAAAATCATTTAAAAAGGATATGAATGGTTTAAAAATATTTTTAAGTTATAATAAATGACTTTTAATATTTTGATAAATAGTATATTAATATTTAAATATTAATGAAAATTATTTAAAAATGATGTTAAATATTTTAAAAATCATTTAAGGGTAATAAAAATATTTTAAAAATATTATGAGTTATTATAAATAACTTTAATATTTTGGCAATAATTTCATTAATAATTTAATATTAATTAAATATTAATTATAATAGAATTATTTAGCATTTAAATCATTTAAAAATAATTTCAGTGTTTAAAAAATTATGATAAATTATAATAATTATTTAAAAATTATTATAAGTCATTTAAAAATAATTTGACCGATGTTTAATTTATATTGAACTACATAATAGAGTTTTAGACTCGATAATTACCCGATAAAGTTATCGGTACACCGAAATACTTTAGAAATTGATCTGGACTTAGATAGGTTGACTTGATAAGTGTTTGTTTGTGATCCAATGACCGCTAAACTTATGTGACAATGTGATTAGGTTATGTGCTGACTGTAATTAGTAGTACTATGTACTATGATATGTATTTCTAATCGATAGAATGATCTTATTAATGATAGGTCTTGATATAAAAGATAAAACTAAGTTGTGTAATTGTAAGCAGCAGACCAGGCAAGTATCTTACCTTTGCATTTACTTTATGTAATGGACATGTGTAAGCTAATATCTGAACTATTATTTTTCATTGTTCAAATATCTTAACCTTGTATACACTTATGCAATCATTCTGTATAAGTAAGTTATTAACTTATAATCTGTTGTACAAGTTCTTTAATTCTGTTATTATAGATAAAAGTATATATTCTGTTCGTTAATTTTTAAACTGGGTTATACAAGTGACCTCACTTGTATAATCATTGTATTTAATCACATGTTGTTATATACTTGTTGGTTTTCAGTTTGAACTCTTAATCAAACCTCGCCTAAGTTATTTGACTCAACTAGACACAGATTTAGAAATATCATTTAACATGATAGAAATTTATTATATCCAATCAAATTGTTTTGGTTCGAATTCCTGACTAAATATAAACATCCCGAATATGGAAAAACTTTTGTGCACCTAAGGCGGATAAGATGAACGAAAATATCGTTCTTGCATGTAGTATTGATCAATACATGGCATAACGTGCTGATCACCCCCCGTGCCTGTAAGTTATGACGGTTTGCAGATGAAGTTCTGTTAAACTTTATAAAAAATTGAAAACAAAGTTCATAGTCTGTCGACTTCTTTCCATTTATAGTCAGTACGTAGTTTTAAAAATTTGATATAGAATTGAAATGTTGGTATTATTGGTTCAACTTACTTCACAACTATTGATTCGTTGTAGAAGTGTTAATAAAAAAAAATGTTTAATCCTTTTAGCTAATAATTATTGTTGCTATTACTTGCTGGGCAATCAAATGCTCATTCTTGCTTTAAATTTAAATATTTTCAGCTAAGCATGATCAACCTGAAAGTTCAGGCAAGAACAAGGGAAAATGAAAGCTGATCGAATAAGTTTTATGAGATTCTGTGTAATAGTTAGAATTTAGTAAGACAATGATATTTATTATTATCATGTAATGTAATGTATTAAAGGTTGGAAACCTGGAGATTTAGAAAACTCTGATATGTAAATTAAGTTTGATATCTATATTATTATTATTATTCCGCTCAAAGAAATAGTTTTGTGAAGCACCGAGCTTAGGTTTCAAGTACCTGAATTTGGGGGCGTCACACTATCCGTGCTCAAGAACGGCCCTGCTCACACTTTTATTGCACATGGAATTGGAAGACCAGTTGAGAAAAAAAATGATATCAATAAAGGGAAAAGGATAAATATTATACATCTATATCTTCCATATATATATATCTATCTATCTATATTTATATTTGAAAAAATAATATTTTTTCAAGTAAAATTTGATATTTTTATAAGTTTCTTCTCACATAGGTGTGTGACTTATTTACTATTTATGAGAAAGTTTTACTTGACAGTATTACATGAAAATGACATGCCCTCTTATATTTTTGTAGTTTTGTTATCTATGGAATTAGATTTTTATTTTACTTTTTTAATAAAAAATGTTTAAAAATGTCGTTTTGGATTTTTATTTTATTTTTTTGATAAAAAATGTTTAAAAATATCATATTGAAGTGAGTTATAGCTAAGTATGGATAAGACATACGACTTAAATTCTCTTTTCCTTTACTTGAAAAAGAGTATTATTTATATATCACTAAATTGGTGAAATATGATATCAGGAGAAGGAATAAAAATAAAACAGGAAAAAGTACTAGAAAGTATGCATCCATATCCTACATTGGAAGTCAAAACTCTTGGCAAGGTGAGCATAGTATCCAAGTTGTAAATTCAAATTGCCAGATTAAAAGCCTAGGTTGAAGAGCATTTTCAACGTTGAGATTCTTTGTGGGCAGTCATACATTGTTGAGAGTATACATTAGGTCCTTCCTCCCTACTGTTGATAAGAATATATTCCATGCAGCTAAAGACAGAACATTGAGAATGTCATCAACTCAATATGTTCGGATGCCAACATTTAGCATTTGGGTATTGAGGATACTACAGACACAAATTATTTTACAAACATTTTACAAATTGCTGATGTGGCATACTTCACTTCAGCATATTGATCAACAAATTGCTTCAATATAGTTTTCGGCCTCACACAATATGCTGAGGTGGAGTATGCCACATCAACAGTTTGTAAAATATTTGTAGAATAATTTATATCTCTAGCATTATTCTTTGGGTATTTGCCCTCCGCACCATTTTTAGCGTGATGCGTTTAAACTCTGAACATTGAGAAATCGCGTTTAAAATAAGTTACGTGTAAACTAATTTAAAACTCTAAACGAACTAAGGGCATGCTCAACAGCTACATATAAGTTGGTTGACCAACTTATAAGTAGTTTTTTAAGGTTTTAGTATTCAAATATGATTTACTTTTTAACTTTTAATTTGACTTATAAATAGTTTTTGAGAAGTAACAATTTCTTAACTCTCAAAAAATGAAATGTCATTTTTAAATAAGTAGATTTGACCAAATTAAAAGACTTTTTGCCCTCATTTTAGTAATTTTTATAACTTGTTTTAATTTATACGTCATTTTAGTCAAAAACTATAATGACTTGTTTTAACTTAATTTTTGACTTATAAGTCAAAATGGTGACACTTTTATTTATAAATCCCAACTTAAATTAATGCTTATAAGTCATTTTAAATTTAACTTTTAAGTCATTTTAAAATAAGTGATTGCCGAACATGCCCTAAACGCTTCGCTGGTAGACAATCGAACAAGCACTTAGCTGATCACTGGACAGTGGCTATAAATATAGCTGATCACCGGAAGAATGATATATTGAGGATGTACAAATTGAGTAGGGTTTAGGGAGAGAGGTCTTACATGAAGTGAAGAGCCATGTTTGGTAAGCCAAGGATGACTTGCCTGCCATCTTCCAGTCAAGGGTTCTAGTAATTATACAAGTTATTAAGGTGCTCTGTTTGGTTTAAAGGCAGGCAGGCAAGCATTTTTGGCTTTGCTTCACAGGCTCTTCTTTCTCATGCAAGACCTTGTCTTCCCATGGCTAGTTTGATAAGGAGATTGTTTGGACAAAATACGAAGAGATGCCTAAAATGAAGATAAGGGTCTGTTTGGAAGCCAAGGATGGCTTTCCTCCTTTCAAATTATCAAGGGTATTTATATATATAGTTAGGGACCCTAGCTAGATTGGTTTGTAGGCAAGTCATCCTAGCTTTCTTCACAGTCTCTTCCTACTCATTTTAGGCAAATTTCTCTTCTTTGTTAACTAACATGTAAATGGAGATGTGCGAACATGTACATGCAACCCTGCAACTTGTGCTCGTTCGCCGCTTGACAGTTGAAGAATAACTAATTTGGGATTTGAGCCGATGGTAGAATGCAGGTTTAAACATTTGTGTTCCTAATCATAATATTTTTTTTTGTGTGCACCAGGTAAAGAAAAACCAAGCACTACCTTTTCGAACAAGTAATTTTATTTTTAAATATATTCGTAGTTGTTATATATAAAAAATAGAAAAAGTTAACCTTTTCGAACAAGTCATTCTATTTCCAGTTGAGGAAGCATGAATAAAGCTCTTCTTGATGGATTTCGATTCCATGAAGACCTCCCCCCGACTCCACCCCACCCACCCACAAAACTTTTATAACTTCCAAAACACCAGATTTTATATTTATTTTTATGTTTGTATCATCTTAATTTCTAACTAAAAGCATGATGAAGTACAGCCTAGAGGCTTAGCTGAGTAAGTAAGTGATGAAATTTGGAACGAAAGATGTTTAAACAAATCTCACGTATACACTACTAGAAAAGCAGACAATTGCGACGGATAAATCCATCTCAAACATGCCTTGGGCATTTTAAAACAAGATGCCTCTACATGTAGAAGCTTTATTTTATTTAAGAACTTTCATGATATCGGATTGCGAACTGTTTTCAGTAACTCAATGAAACCATACTAGTGATATCAGATTGAGAAAACCAAGTTTTTAGGCTCAGCTATGACTCCAGAAAGCGAGCTCTCGGTCCACCTCTTCAGCAATCTTCGCAACCTTCAGTTGATCCATAGAAACCATATGGCCAGCATTTTGGACCTATTTGTCATTGAACACACACGAGTGGATAAGATATAGCAACGTAGGCACTCACATGCCCTGAGAGACCACTACTTGAGGTAACTTAGAGGCCCATAACTTTTGAGTATTCCTGCTTCGGATCTATCAACTTCAAAAGGAACTACAGAAGATCCTGCAAATTCTTTCAGACCACTCCATTCCATAGCATGAACCCATCTTGAATTACCTGCAAAAAAAAAAAAGAAAAAGAAAAAGAATACTGGGATGAAAAAGGTGCACTTTCCCTTGCAACCAGATAAAAACATTATTCCTATTTCAAAAGTGTTAAACTTAGGACCAAGCCCTAATAACTTACCATGCCAGTTGTAGATAAGATCATACACTACAAGAAAAAGGATTACATGCGATCGCATATCCGCGATCGCATTCGGTTGCAGATATCTATCAGCGACCGACTGAGGTCGCAGATATGGGTCGCATATAATCTGGTCGTTGGGTATACAGCAGCGACTACTATTAGTGACTGCATTATCCGTGACCGCGCGTCAATAGCGACCGGGTCCGTTGCTAAGCTGAGTCATCGTGTGTCAGGTTTGAAAACTGACGTGACCCACAGATTAGTGACCAACGCAGTCGCTAAATCCCTGACACCTTTTTCAGTCGCTGATATTAATATGCGACCACTTGCGGTTGTTGATCCTTAATTTAATTTTTTTTTTGCCTTTTTTTTTAAATTTTTCAAAAGAAACTGTACCTGTTTTATATCCCAACACACATTAGTATATATAAACTTCCAGTTCATTCTTTATATCCACAATCTATGGTATTTATGAACACTTTTTCCTTTTAAAGCATAACTACAAATAATAAACCTAATACTCCCCAAAGGAAATATTGTTCGACAATTGAAATATCAAGTGAACAAGGTGTATGCAAAAAACAATGCAAACCTTCAAGTTTTTGAGCTTCTTTCGGGGCTATGGTGGAGAAGCCTCTGAAACTTTTGCTGTAATGATGGAGTGATGCTTCTCGTGCTCCGTCCAAGCTGCAAAATAGTTCAACAACATACATGAAAGGACTCGTATTTAATCCTGCTTAAGATGAAAGTGGAACTTTAGATTATAGCGAAACTAATAGCAAACATAAAAATTATACTCGCTAAGAGTACCATTTGTAAAATTTGCAATCTTTAATAACATAATTTTCTTCCACGTTTATCCTTGAGTTTAATGATGGTGAAGTTTACTAGTGATGGCAAGTTAGTGAAATTATGTTGTTGTACTTTAGCAAATAGTATCATTTTGTGATAAAGAGGGCTATATTAATTTGATCCAATATCAATAAAGGTTCATAATGCCTGTATAAAAGGTATTTTGTTAGGGGAATGAAGAATATTTGTAAGCTAATGAGTCACGAGTTCTATACATTTCATTATATTCATATATCCAACACAATTTCATCGCTATATATCTAAACATTATCGCTATATAAACACAACATGCATTCATATAAATATATATACCAAAACAATATTCATCCATATGCAAACACATAAACCAACACAAACCAACACAATATCCATATGAATTGAAGAAATATATACAAATGTAAGTAACATATACGTATAGTTGTAAGAACCCAACTTTTATGAATAAAGAATAATTTTATCGAAATATATTTTTGAATATTATGGTGTGGATTTGATATAATGTTATAGTTGTGGGTAATATTTACAAATTTTGCAAAGTAAGCAAGTGGTTATATAATATTCGATTGGTCGTGGAATATTCGTTTTAACAGGAAATATTCGTACGACGGCACAATCATTGGTGGACCCCACAACGGAAGTATTGTCGTAGTTAGAAAACGACATAATTATTTTTTTGTAAAAATAACGGTGGATGTGTTACCGTTAAAACTGTTGAACTACCCGATAGTAAAAGTATATTAATACACGTGGTTGAATAGTAACACACGGTATTGATTATTGATGCTTACGTGAGAAATCAGTTATACTCAATTATTGCTACAGTAATTGCTGCATCATATCTCTCATATTATTGATTCAATTATTGTCACAGTATCATCTGCATAATATGATATATTATTAAATCAATAATTGAGACGACAAAGTTATTCATATTATTATTTGTAATATTGACAATGTCTAGAAGTTCTGTCAATGAGAGGTTTGATCACCTAATTGCGCGCCAATAAGGAGAAATCCTTATCGTAAAGCCCCCTCTTTCCTGGGAACGACCTGGTTGTTAAATATTGTGAATTATAATATTAATGATGAATAAGTTCGTGTTGATTAAAGATGAAATTGATAGTTCCATTGTGTGAGAATTATTAGTGTTAGTAGAAATCGATATTTATTTCGATAATAATTGATGTCTGGAGGTTATATTGACCAATCGGGTATTCGGGGCACTTTTCATGTCGGAGTACTATTCACGGGTTACTATTTATGGGTTATTATTCACTCGGTTACTATTCACTCTAGTATTGTTTACTCGAGTATTTAGAACACTTTTCGTGTCGGGGTACTATTCATGGAATACTATTCCCGAAGTACTATTCACGGGATACTATTCACCCGAAAAATATATTTCTTTTCGGTCCAAATCATTTTTGAGTATAATATTATTCCATGAGAAGATGTGATAATTTTTCAGACAGTTGGTTGAAATTATTATAGTAAATTAATATGGATCGTTGGTTTAAAGTTTTAATAGTAACTTATCCCTTCGATTTTTCCAAGAATTACTTGTCCCTTCAGTTTTCCAAGAGTTACTTGTCTCTTCGGTGTTCCAAGAGTTAATTGCCCCTTCACAAATAATCGTTGTCTCTTCAATATTACCAAGAGTCATTTTGGCCCTTCGTTAAGACCAAGAGCTACTTTCAGTTCTTCTATAAATAGAAGCTCATTCCTTCATTAATTCTTACAAATTCACTGAAACTCTAGAGAGAGAAACTATAGAGAGAAAGAAGAAAAGTATTCTGCTACTTCACTACTTCAGTACACAATTTTTCTAAGGTAAGGGATATTATTTGTTGTACTTGTAAGGGGTATTATTTCTTTCGTATTTATGAAGAGAGCTTCTGTTATTCCATTCTTTATTATTATGTTGGAATAACCTGTCTATGAGAAGTACCGCATACATGGTGAAATTCTTCTGTTATTCCATTCTTTATTATTATGTTAGAATAACCTGTTTATGCGAAGTACCGTATACATGGTGAAATTCTTATGTTATTCAATTCTTTATTATTCTGTTGGAATAATCTGTCTGTGCGATCTATCGCATGCCTGGTGATTTCTGTTGATATTCCATTCTTTATTATTCTGTTGGAATATCCTGTCTGTGCGGATTACACATGACCTGGTTTCATTCTTTATTATTCTGTTGGAATATCCTGTCAGTGCAGATTACGCATGACCTGATTCCATTCTTTATTATTCTGTTGGAATAACCTGTCTGTGCGGTTTATCGTATGCCTGGTGAATTCTGTTGATATTCCATTCTTTATTATTCTGTTAGAATATCCTGTCAGTGTGGATTACACATGACCTGGTTCCATTCTTTATTATTCTGTTGGAATATCCTGTTTGTGCGGATTACGCATGACCTAGTTCCATTCTTTATTATTCTGTTGGAATAACCTGTCTGTGCGGTCTATCGTATGCATGGTGAATTCTTCTGTTATTCTATTCTTTATTATTCTGTTGGAATAACCTGTCTATGTGGATTACCACATGCATGGTGAATGATTCTTCATATTCATTCCTTAATTAAATGATCTGTCTATGTGGATTACCGTTTGGCGGGTGAAAATCCATTTGTAGTTTCATATATTCTATTGTACTTAGTTGGTTAAAGCTTTGGCTTCTATACTCCATGAAATTAGTGGAATATCCTTGATATTTGCGCTTCATCCAGTATCTTTTCATGGAAATATTCTTATGAGTATTCTTAAATTTTACTCTACAAAGCAATATCATGTTGACAATTTGGACGTTATTGGTTTCTGAATAAATTAATTTATAAATCTTTAAAATTTATTGTTGAACTTGTTTTATTGAATTATTATGTCATTGTCATCATCCTCATGCTTATATTGTGATGAAAGTCATCTTTGGCTTACGTGCATAGATAAACTTGGTATGATTATGACCAGGGATTATTTGGTATAATCATGACCGTAATGTGACGAATGATGTGGTAAAAGTACTCATTGGCCTGTAGTTCATTGGTGGACAGTTGTTGGTATGATTATGACCAGGGATTATTCGGTATAGTCATGACCATTGATGATTACATGAGTATCCTTAGCCGTGGAGCAGGGATGATTCGATTTTATTTATTAAGCCGAGTCTCAGCGATAAAGTTGAAGAAAAACTTTTTAAATCATAGAAGATAGTAGATTTTATACTTTACTTGACTTTTCTAATGGATTGCTTATTTCGCTGCAGTTTTTGATCTAAAACTTGTTGTCTATTATATTCTATCAGTTGTTATACTGTTGAAAGCTAATAATAACTTATTCTGCATTATCTTAGTCATAATATTTTTTACTGGGCTAGTTGAGCTCACCCTTTTGCTTTCATTGTTCTCTTCAGGAAATGAGAACGTAGCTGGGACTAGTCGGGGAACAGAGTGATGGTCCTAGATGGTGCATTAGTAGTCCTCACTATTCTATGAAATAGTGTGATAATAAATATAATGAGGACTCCATTGAGTGTGGATATTGTCTAGATGACAATATTTGTATTAAAACTCACATCCTATGTTTTGTCGTATTTTACACGACTGTTGTATAATTAGTTTGTATTTGTATTCAGTACCTTGTATCTGGCCACCCAAGATGGGTGATGCATACCTATTTTGGGGGCGTCACAGTTGGTATTAAAGCTTAGGGATATGATCCCTGGCTGAGATGTGAGACAAGAACTAGGAGGGGATAGACGGGAAATTCCTTCGCTAGTATGACCTACTTAAGTTTATTTGGTATTTAATCGGTCGGTCAGAGTATAGGGATAATATGCGATATGTTAATTAACCCTTGTTTTGTGACAGTATTGGAAAATGGCATCCGAAAATGTTGAGATAAGCAATGAAGCACATGAGATCGTGGAGTCACCACAGATTAATACCCAGGATAATGTGCAACAGGAAGACAATAATCCTCAGGTAAACAATAACACCGATGAAATGGTGAACGATGGGATGTTCAGAGGCTTTATGCAATTCATGCAACATTAGGAAAGAGCGGCTCCTGTCCAAAATACAGGTGGAAACACTGACAACTCTCGGACGGTCACCGCTAAGCAGTTCAAGGAGCTGGGACCACCAGAGTTTTTTGGAGAGCTAAAACCACTTAAGGCGGAGACATGGATAAAGCCGATCAACAAGATATTTGATGTCTTGGGATGCTCCGAGGAGCAGAAGGTTCCCTTTGCCACATTCATGTTGCGAGCAGAGGCAGATTACTGGTGGGAATCTGTAAAGCGTACTCAACCTGCCCCACTGAAGATGTCTTGGGAGAAGTTCCAAGAACTGTTCAACGATAAGTACTTTCCTGAAAGTATTCGTTACATAAAGGAGGTAGAGTTCATCAAGCTTAAGCAAAACAATATGACCGTGTCACAATACGAGGCTAAATTTGCGGAGTAATCCCGGTTTGCATCCCATTTGGTCGATAATGAGAAGCGAATGACGCGAATGTTTCTAAGAGGTTTGAAACCTGATATACGTCAATACCTCATTTCTCACAAACTTTGTTTATATTTAGATGTTGTAGGGCTCAGTCATTGGAGCGCGATAATGAGTCAGCACCACCAAAAGTTAACGAGCAACAACATGATAATAATTATACCGGTGGCAACAGCCATCGGAACAATGATAACCATCATGGGAGAAATTATCATGCCAAGAATGGTAACCACTTCAGTGGTAATCATGGCCAAGATAATTGGAGTGGAAATTTTAGGAAGAGAAGGTTCAACAACGATGAAAAGATAACAGCACCAGCACCTGTTAATGAAGGAGAACGACCGCCGGTCGTATGCCTCAAATGCGGAGGGGAGGGACATATCAGTCTAAACTGCGTGATGCAGTCCAAAGCATGTTACAATTGTGGAAAAGAAGGTCACCTAGCCAGATTTTATCATGTACCAAAGTCAAGTCCAGCTGGGACGGTGGTACCAAAGGCGGATACAGACAAAACAAAGTTGGTGGTTTCAGGAAGAGCGTTTTTTGAGACTTCTCAAAAAACGAGTAACCCAAACGAAGTTAGCACGGGTTAGTTAATTATAAATTTTTGCGAAGTCTATACCTTATTAGATACCGGTTCTACCCATTCTTTTATCTCTCTTGCTTGCGCTCAACGTTTAAATTTGACCCCAGAGAGGTTAGACTTTGACTTATTGGTTGAAACTCCATTGGAAGAAACCTTCATTACATCCACGGTTTATAAGTCTTGTTTGATTCAAATCGGTAACCGCACATTACCTGTCGAACTTATTTCTTTGAAAATACTTGCATTTGATGTGATTCTAGGGATTGATTGGTTAACTACTCATCATGCTAAAATTAATTGTTTTCGTAAGGTTGTTATCTTTCATATTCCTAACCAACCTATTATGCGAATTCAAGCAACCAAACCATTAAAATCAATCACTGTCATCTCAAGCCATAAAGCTATTCGTTTATTGAAAAACGAATGTCAAGCTTTCTTAGCTCATGTCACGAATCGAAACAAAAATACGTCAGTTTTGAATGATATTTTGATTATTAATAAATTTCCTGACGTATTCTTGAAGACTTCTTAGCCTACCCCTAGAGCGTGAAATCGAATTTTGTATTGACCCCAGTACAAAACCCATTTCTTAAACTCTCAAATAGTTTCTTCACTCAAAAAGAATGTAACATGTGCCAAAGACGTTGGCTCGAGCTGTTGAAGATTATGATCGTACCATTCAATACCATCGTGGGAAAAGCGAACGTGGTAGCTGACGCGTTGAGTAGAAGATCGTATGCGTTTACGAGTGCGATGTTGTTAACACAAAACCCATTTCTTATAACTTACAGATGATGGAGATAGAGTTAAAGACTCTAGGGACTCACGTAAAGATGGCGACTATACGAGTAGAACCGACTTTAATCGATAAAGTTAAAGCTGCTCAAGATATAGACCTGGAGGTGATGCGTATGAGAAAGAAAGTGCAAGAAGGTGCTATTCCAGAAGCAAGAATCGATGAAGAAAGAATACTTCGAGTCAACTCCAGACTTTGTGTTCCTAACGATTCTGACTTGAAGTATAAAATCATGATGGAGGCGCACAACACACCGTTTGCAATCCATCCTGGGAGTACCAAAATGTATCGTGATCTTCAACATACATTTTGGTGGAGCAATATGAAGAGAGAGATAGCGGGATTTATCTCAAGGTGTCTAACTTGTCAACGAGTTAAGGCGGAGCATCAAGTGCCAAAAGGTCCATTGTAACCACTTGAAGTTCTAGAATGAAAGTGGGAGCACATTACAATAGATTTCGTTACTGGTCTTCCCAAGGTTTTTCAAAGCATAGATGCGATTTGGGTCATTATTGATAGATTGACCAAGTTTGCTCATTTCTTACCGATACGAGAAACTTATACACTTGAACGTCTTGCTAGTATATACATAAATGAGATTGTAAGATTGCATGGTATGCCAGTATCCATAGTTTCTGATCGAGACCCAAGATTCACTTCAAAATTTTGGGTTAGTTTGCAAAAAGTTATGGGCACGAATTTATGATTTAGTTCGGCATATCATCCTCAAACGGACGGGCAGTCAGAAAGGACTATTCAAACTCTTGAAGATGTATTAAGACTCTGTGTCTTTGACTTCAAGGAAAGTTGGGACAAGTTCTTACTATTGGTGGAGTTTTTCTACAACAATAGTTATCAAGCAAGTATTAGCATGGCTCCATTTGAGGCGTTGTATGGAAGAAAGTGTCGTTCTCCAGTATGCTGGGATGAGGTGGATGAAGTAACGTTGTTGGGACCGGAGTTGGTACGTATGACTACGAAAAAGATTCAAACGATCCGATAACGTATTAAAACCTCACAAGATCGACAAAAGAGTATTATGCTGATCTTCATCGAAAGGACGTGAAATTCAATATTGGAGATCATGTGTTGTTACGTGTTGCTCCATGGAAAGGAGTTACGAGATTTGGAAAGAGAGGAAAGCTCAATCCTCGATTCATTGACCCATTTTAATCCTCGAGCGAGTAGGAACTGTGGCCTATAGACTCGCCTTACCGCCAAGTATGTCTCGTGTTCATAACGTTTTTCACATATCTATGTTACGTAAATATGTAAAAGACCCGAACCACATTATTGAGTTAGAACCAGACGAGATAGAGGAAGATTTAACGTATGAAGAGTTACCTATTAAAATCTTGGATAAGAAGGATCATGTTCTACGCTCCAAGGTTATACCTCAAGTCAAAGTTTTGTGGCGAAACCACGATGTGGAGGAAATGACTTGGGAGTTAGACTCTGAGATGAAGTCAAGGTATCCTCATCTCTTTGACATACCAAGTATGTACCCTAATTTCAAGGACAAAATTTCATAAGAAGGGAAGGTTGTAAGACCCCAACTTTTATGAATAAAGAATAATTTTCTCGAAATATATTTTTCAATATTATGGTGTGGATTTGATATAATGTTATAGTTGTGGGCAATATTTACAAATTTTGCAAAATAAGTAAGTGGTTATATAATATTCGATTAGTCGGAGAATATTCGTTTTAACAGGAAATATTCGTACGACGGCACAATCATTGGTGGACCCCACAACGGAAGTATTGTCATAGTTAGAAAACGACAGAATTATCTTTTTATAAAAATAACAGTGGAGGTGTTACCGTTAAAACTGTTGAACTACCCGGTAGTAAAAGTACAGTAATACGCGTGGTTGCATAGTAGCACACAGTATTGATTATTGATGCTTACGTGAGAAGCCACTCAGTTATACTTAATTATTGCTATAGTAATTGTTGCATCATATCCCTCATATTATTGATTTAATTATTGTCACAGTATCATCTGCATAATATGATATATTATTAAATCAATAATTGAGACGGCAAAGTTATTCATATTATTATTTGCAACATTGACAATGTCTAGAAGTTTTGTCAAGGAGAGGTTTGGTCACCTAATTGCGCGCCAATAAGGGAGAAATCCTTATTGGAAAGCCCTCTCTTTCCTTGGAACGACCTGATTGTTAAATATTATGAATTATAATATTAATGATGAATAAGTTCGTGTTGATTAAAGATGAAACTGATAGTTAAATTGTGTGGGAATTATTAATATTAGTAGAAATCGATATTTATTTCGATAATAATTGATGTCTGGAGGTTATATTGACCAATCGGGTATTCGGGGCACTTTTCGTGTCGGAGTACTATTCACGGGTTACTATTCACCCAGTTACTATTCACTCTAGTATTGTTCACTCGGGTATTTGGGATACTTTTCATGTCGGGATACTATTCACGGGGTACTATTCCTGAAGTACTATTCACAGGATACTATTCACCCGAAAAATATATTTCTTTTCGGTCCAAATTATTTTTGAGTACAATATTATTCCATGAGAAGATGTGATAATTTTCAGATAGTTGGTTGAAATTATAATAGTAAATCAATATGGATTGTTGGTTTAAAGTTTTAATAGTAACTTATCCCTTCGATTTTTCCAAGAGTTACTTGTCCCTTCGGTTTTCCAAGAGTTACTTGTCCCTTCGGTTTTTCAAGAGTTACTTGTCTCTTCGGTGTTCCAAGAGTTAATTGTCCCTTCGCAAATAGTAGTTGTCTCTTCAATATTACCAAGAGTCGTTTTGACCCTTCGTTAAGACCAAGAGTTACTTTCAGTTCTTGTATAAATAGAAGCTCATTCCTTCATTGCATCGATTAAGCACAATAACACTCTAATCATATAAAACTATATAAAGTCTACGAATTCAAGCAATTACTTAAGTCATTAAGTATCTGATTCACAGGTATAAATCCCACTCATCATGGCTCGAATGGAACTTTGAACCTAATAACTAGAGACAAAGAATCCAGCATGTACAAGTAATCCACGAACTCTGGATCATCCAAATCCTCATCCCCCAGTAGAGTGTTCTCCAACGGATCTCTAACCAAACTTTTAACCATGTCTTCATTGACTATCTTGTCGATCACATTCAACCGGAAACACTCCTCCTCATCCGTAGGAAACCTCATGGCCTTAAACACATTGAATTTGACTTCCTGATCTTGAACCCTCATGGTTAATTCCCCTTTCTGCACATCGATGACAGTTCTACCCGTAGCCAAAAATGGTCTTCCTAGTATGATGCGATGTTTTTGTCTTCTTCATAATTCAAAATTATGAAATCTATTGGGAAAATAAATTTATCCACCTTAACCAAGATGTCTTCTACAATTCTCCTTGGATAGGTCACTGATCTGTCCTCTAACTGTAGAGATATGTTTGTAGGCTTCAGAGCTGGCAAACCCAACTGAGTATAAACAAATAACGACATAAGGTTCACACTTGCCCCCAAATCACACAAACACTTTTTGAAGGCCATGTTACCGATCGTGCAAGGAATAATGAAACTCCTCGGATCCTTCAACTTTGGAGGTAGCTTTCTCTGTAAAACTGCACTGCATTCCTCTGTCAAAGCTACCATCTCGTAATCCTCTAACTTTTTCTTCCTTGACAGAATACCCTTCATAAATTTGGCATAACTCGACATTTGCTCTAGGTCTTCTGCGAAGGGAATATTGATTTGAAGTTTCTTGAAAACTTACAAAACCTTGGAGAATTATTTATCTAATTTCTATTTTTCGACCCTCTGCTGAAACGATGGTGGAGGATACACGACTGAGTCAATATCTGACTTGCTCTTGTCCCCTTGCTTTTCCTCACCCTGTTTCTCTTTAACCAATTTGTCTTCACTATCTTTGACATCTTTTATCACTGAATTTTCTGCATTCTTTCCCTCAAGATGCTTTCCACTCCTCAAAGTGATTGCTTGACACTGCTCATGATTCCCCTTCAGTTTTTTCTCAGTGTCGCTTGGTAGAGTCCCTTGAGGACTATTATTAAGTGCTAAAGCAAGCTATCCCATCTAATTTTCTAAGTTTTTGATGGCCACTGCTTGTGATTTCATTGCTTCCTCATTTCCTGATATATATTTTAACAAAAACTCTTCTAAGTTTGTCTTCTTCTCTTGATGCGGAGCTACTTGCTAATGCTGATTTTGAAACCCCGGGGGATAAGAAGGTCGTGGAGCCTGTTGATTCTGGTTGTTACTCCACGAAAAGTTGGGATGGTTCCTATTCCCCGGATTCTAGGCATTTTGATACATATTCTACGGAATCCTATTGTAGCTGCCCACAAACTATACCGATGTTGGGTTAATGGCATACTGATCTGTAGGATGTTCCCCCGCACACAGTTCACAAACATATACAGCCTGTTGTGTTTGTGCGCCTGTCAGAGCATCCATTTTCTTTGACAACGCTGAAATCTGTGCCACCAATGCTGTTACCCCATCTACCTCTAATACCCCAGCTACCTCTAATACCCCAGCTACCTTAGGTTGTGTCATTCTAGTTGTAGGCCACTGGTAGTTATTAGCTGCCATTGTTTCTATTAGCTCATATGCCTCCTCATAGCTCTTAGCCATTAACGCTCCACCCGAAGCTGCATCTATGATTGTCCTAAGATTCCCATTCAACCCATTATAGAACGTATTCATCTACAGCCATTTAGGTAATCTATGACATAGGCACTTTCTGAGCAATTCCTTATACCTCTCCCATGCCTCATACAATGATTCCCCATGCTGCTGCTCAAACGTGGTTATCTCGTTTCTCATCTTTGCAGTCTTGGCTGGTGGAAAGAACTTAGCCAAGAACTTCTGAGCAAGGTCATCCCATGTAGTTATCGAACGTGGAGGTAGAGAGTGTAACCAACTTTTCACCTTGTCCCGCAGTGTGAATGGGAACAAGCGAAGTCTAACTGCATCATCTGATACCCTATTGTATCTAAAGGTGTCACAGATTTCCAAAAAGCTAACCAAGTGCTCATTTGGATCGTTGTTGGCTAATCCTTGAAACTGAACCGAGTTCTAAATCATCTGTATGGTCCCAGGCTTGATCTCAAAATTATTTGCAGCAATCACCGGCCTGGTGATACTCGACTGAAGCTCAGTTACCTTGGGAGTGGCATAATCCCTCAGCACTTTTTGATCTTCTGCAGCCATTATTTCTTCCTTATCAAAGTTCTCAAAGTTTTCCTTAGTGTCTTTAATCCACTTACTTAGCTTTTGAAACCGTTTCTTGATATCATCCTCAAAAGGAAGCAAGTCTGGCTTATTAGACCAAGTTTGCATAAACTAACTCAGAGAACCTAAAACAAGAAAGAATAAAACAAAAGGCAAAAAAAAAATGTTTAAGTAAAACTGAACTAATTAAACTGATATTGAAAAATATTAAAATCAATACTGTTTCCCAGCAACGGCGCCAAAAACTTATTGGTCAAAATCTAATTACACTCACACGTAAGTGCACATGGTCAACAAGTAATATAATGATAAGTAAAAGTATCATTCCCACAGAGATTAGTATGAAATTAATCCTAACAATTACCAGCTTTCTATTAATCCAAATTTTATTAAACTATCCAAATCAATGATTATAACTATCGAAGACTAAAAATATTAAAAATACCAATCCATCAACACAATCTAAAAACCATAATTTCAAGCAAATAATAGAGAATTAGACTTACAACTTCACTCTAAGTCTCACTCTGATTGTTACACCTCATTCCAGTTCAATTCACTATCTCAGTTTATTAATCAAGAACACTTAAGTAGAATTAGTCATCTCTCAATGCACTAATACCGTATTAACTTAAATACATAAATTAGATAAAACTAGGCCAAACACCCTACTTAACTAATTCACTATATCACTATGTGAATTTAAATCAAATAAGGTTTAAATTCAAGTTCTCTACACGATTACATGCGATGTTAAACATATCTTTACCCTAACATTCATCAAGATTCCATTCAAGTACAGAATTCAAGAACACATGCTAAAGTGACTAAGTCTAGATTCATACATCATCTCCCGAGTCCATACAAATCTACACAAAATTGGTGATTAAGTAATTCATAAATTAAAGCACAAATCACAATAGATAAACTTAATGATAGGTTATTAAACTAAAATTAAAGCTTCACAATCATTGTTCAATCATAAAGATCCATCATAAGCCTAATAAGTAACTTAGTTCATCATAAATGAAATAAAAACTGAAATAATAAAAGAATCCATTATCCCAATTACAATAATTGAATTAAAGAAGTAGAATAGATACAAAATCATCCTTCTTCTTCGCTCCAACTTATAATCTTTGTGATTCTGACCTTCAATTCTTCCCTCCAATGTTCTTCACTCAAATTAGGGCTTTTACTTGTAAAATTGATTGATTCTTGTTATCTCTCTTCTTGTTATTGTTATATCCAGCACAAGACATGTATTTATTCATAAAAACGACACCAATCGAAGTCCCAAGCCATACTGACTTGCTTCCTTCACGCTACTGCAGAACTCCAATTGAAGTATAACTCTTGTTCTTGCCCCGTACCCCCGCCCCGGCTGGGGGTTTTTGTTCTATAAATGTTCACCCCGGTGGAGGGGTCTTCTGCACCTGGTCGAGTACCCCCGCCCTGGCGGGGGGTATCCTTTGTATTTTGCCCGCCCCGACGAGGGGTATTCTACAGAGCTTATTATTTTGCCTTTTTATGCCAAGTTTCACCACAAAACCACCATTTATTCTAGAAATGCTACGCCACGACACCTAAACATAAAACCAACATAAAAAAGTAAAAAAAAACATAAATATACAGGATCAACACAATTTAAGTCCAAATTAGAGGCCCATTCGTAGGTATAAAACTCACTCATCATTTACCCTTTTCGGCAAATACAAGGAGTGCTGCTCCAATTGTCGAGGGTCAAGTCCTTATGGATAGCTGTGATGAAGGGGCTGTTATCATCCTCCTTCTCTTGAATGATGACCATGACATTTGAGCAATCGTCATCTAAGATATCCTTGTTCATACCCTCAGTATGTGCCAGGAAGTACATCTTCTATAACCGCCTCTTAATGTCTTATTTGTGCCTTTAATTCCTTTCCTCCATGTCTGGGTTTAGAATCAAGACTTTCTTCCCTTTAACCGGTATCAGCTTAGGAAATAGCATACCTGCCACAGAGGCAGGAATTGTCCTTAGAGGCCGTACAGAGTTAACATCTGTAGGTTTAGGCAACATCCTTATATATGAAGGAATCAGTGTATGCTTATGCGGATTCTTATGACTGGACCTAGAAGAGTAGCCTAATCCGGCCTTCCCTGTCTGACTGGGAACTTGAATTGGGCATTTGATTCCTTGCGAATTCTTTCCTAACCCTTGTCCTGGTTGGAAACCCAATGATATCATTTCTTGACTGGCCGACATTACCTTGGCGGTAACTCTTGGTTTCAGAGCTGGAGCCCCAATGGGTTGATAATGAGTGTTACTCACCTCAAGGGCTTAGAAGCTGACAAGCTTAATTTCTTCATTGAATCTGATAAGAGGTATATCACTTTGGACATGATACTCTGGCTCAGCATTGACAGTGACCAGATTACTGTTGATGATATACTTGAGTTGTTGATGAAGAGTGGATGGGACAACTCCCGCCATATGAATCCAAGGTCTTCCCATCAATAAATTATATCCTATAATGATTTTGAGCACTTGGAAGGATATGTAGAATGTATGTGGACCGATTTCCACTGGTAATTCAATCTCTCCGATAGCATTTCACCGAGATCCATCAAAAGCTTTGATGATTGTATGGCTGCTTCGAATCCTGTTGAGATTGATATTCATTCTTTCCAATGTGGCATAGGGGTAGATGTTTAGGGATGATCCTCCGTCTATTAGCACTCCTCCGACCACATATCTGGAAGACATCACTACTATATGCAGTGGCTTGCAATGATCCGTCCCTTCGTGAGGTATGCCATCATCGGTGAAGTATATCACATTGCTGTTGAAGATGTGATCAACCAGATGATGAAACTTTTCTACATCCATTGTCTTTGGCAAGTGGGCTTCTTCTAATATCTTCAATAAGACCTTCTGGTGATCTTCCGAAGAGAAAACCAAGTCTAGAATAGATATCTGTTGTGGTGCTTCTTTCAAGCTTTGCACCACCTTGGCTTTATTATGTCCCATCTGGCAGAGGAATTCTTCGATTTTATCCTTGGGCACCTTCCCCTTAGATCTGATGACTGGATTCATCACTCGTTGAGGGAGATATAACGGATTTCCTTAGATACCACAACAGTTGTGTTTCATGTTGATCCTTCAACCTCTCCATAGTTCCATGGGACTTTCTTAAGGCTGATAACAGGATATTGTTACCTGAGTGGCAATATTAGTGGTGCTAGTGTAGCCACCTTCAAAGGGTTTTCAACTCCTTTGAGCTTGATGGGTTAAATTGTAAAGGATGTGGCAGCCAAATCTTCCTCAAAGGATATAACTGCTATGATCTCCTTCCATCTTTGTGATCCTGGAGGAAATGTATGTCCACTCTGAAGTGATACGGTGTCATTATCTGCCATCTGCAGGTCATCGCTGTCAATCATGTTTTGTATAAGATGGCAGAGTGCCCAACATTCTTTAGTACTGAGACCGCGAGAATGAGAGTGGTATTAACATACTCCAATAGCATCAAATCTTTTTTAGCATGGGTTGACTGGAGGTAGCAATGCAATGATATTTCCTTCATTGATCAGCATCTGCAATATTTCTTCCATCGGTTGGCATAAATAGGCGAACTCCCTTTTGTTGACAAAGTCCCGATGGGCTTGAGCTCTTACTTTTCTTGCAATCTTTTCCTCCACGGTTTCACTCTCTTGGGTGAATGATGGAGTCTTTGTGATAAGAGAAAGGAGACTAGCATGCTCCTGATTGAACAACTGTCGTGTGACTTGGTGTTGGTGTATCACCAGTTCTGCCAGTTGATTGACTTGTTCACTAAGAGACTTTAACTCCCGTTCCATCATGAACTGGAACTCTGAATAATCCCACTTGTCGGAATTATCCTTACTGGTTTGGGGAGAACCACCCACATACTTGAGGTACTTGGAACTCTCTCCACTGCCTCTATTGATCATGTTAACATCCTCTTCCTTATGTTGAGGGAGAGGGTTGTCTTAAACATGTGGTTGCTCGGGCTTGGTCACCACAATCTCAGCACTGTCTACTAAGTCCTGGATCTTATGCTTAACGGCCCAACAATCCTGAGTGTCATGGCTTGGAGCTCCAGAATGGTAAGCACACTTCTTGCTTGTATTGAAGCCCTTTCCACTTGGATTGGCTGGTGGAAGGAGATGAGTGATTTTCTTCTGAGTTGTCAGAAGTTTAAAAATGTTTTCGAGTGAGTCCCCTAAGGGTGTGAACACTCTTGAGCGTCTAACTTCTCCAGTCTTTGGCAAGGGAGGGTTTAAAGACTGTGCTTGAAAAGGGGAGTAGTTTCTCCTTTGAATATGCAAATTTTGATTGCCTTTTTATGTTTTCCCTTGTAGTATCAAGGAAACATCCTCCTCTTTCTTCTTATGGACCCTCCGGGGGTTGTTCCCATAACTTTCAGATTGGATATGCTCAGCTACAACTTTTAGAGCGGTGAGATCTTGAATCTTCCCAGACTTCAATCTCATTTCTGTCATTTCTCCGTGCTTAATCATTTCTGAAAATGGTTTTCCTATTCTAGCTAGGACCCTCTCATAAAATAGAGCTTCTTGAATATCTATGAAGGTCATCACCATCTCAGTCTCTATCATGGATGGGATAATTTGAGCAGCCAGACGCCTCTATCTTTGGGTATACTCTCTGAATGACTCATTGACTTGCTTCTTGACCTTGGTAATTTGATACCGGTCTAGAGCCATTAGAGTTTGAAAACTATATTGACTGAGGAAAAGCATAGGCTAACTCCTCCCAGCTGTGAATTTTGGAGTTATCCAATTTGCTTCTTAGCTTTTCATTCTCGGCGTAGGATCCGAATTCTCCAATGAACACCTTTAAGTGCGTGTACGGATCTCCCAATCCATCATATTTCTCAAAATCAGAAGTCTTGAATTTCTCTGAATAATGAACCCCAGAGAAGATGCAAAGGTCTGAATATGAAACACTCCCGTGCGTTCCAACCCCTTTGATGGACCGAATGGTCTCTTCTATTTGTAGAACCTTCTTTCGAATATCACCAGTGTCTTGATCTTCTTTAAGATGGGTGATTTCAAGGGTTTTGTTGGACTTCTCATTCTGAGACTCAGGTGCTGGGACTTCTCTGTCCGGACCCTGTATTCTTCCTTGTGTAAAGGCTTCTATTTGTATGGGTATTTGTGGAGCCTGAGTTGATTTGTTTAGTTCTTTCAGGAGAACAACCAAATCTATTATTTGATTCCTCAATCCTTCGAACACCTCACGAGAGACAGGAGTAGGATCAAGATGGGCACTTGTAGCCATGTCTGACTGTGGGCTTAGTGCCTTTTTAGACTTTGAATGGGTAATGGGACCAATTGTTTCCCTACAAAAGGCTATGTAGTTTAGTATGGGGAAACGTGGAAATGTTACATGCTATGTAATGTGTCTAATTTCTAGGAGTGTTATCCTATAAAACAGATGTCAGCTGTTTTGATGACAGGATAGCATGACAGGTCTTGATATGAAAAAGGAATGCATGTTCACATACTCCTTTATATTTTCCATTACATTGAGATTGACATGGAAATGAAATTACAAGTAATTGAAATGGGAAGGTATGAAGAGACTTCCCTTTGCTTTAGGTTTATCAGAGGTTGACCTATCTTAGGCTACTCTCGCGGCTTTTTGGCATGAAGGTCCCCAGATCATCGCAATTTACTTGATGGGAAATTAGTCCGATCATTCAACTGGAGCGAATCTGGGTGGTGCCTTTCCTGAGCCTCGTGGAATTAGTCTCCTGACGAGTCCAATAATCAAACACCGATGGGATAGCCTCTTGGTGGAGGGACCACACAACATACATTCACATACATCACGTCTCACCGTATGAAAATGATGACATGTGCGAAGCACTAATATCACAGGCAGATATGGTGCGAAGCACTAAGTGCAGTAAATAAAACATTAGTACACATTCATTCAAATATAAATGCAGCATTCGGTCTTAAGCAGATAAAAGTTTTTTGAAAAGCTTAATTAGCGGCTTAAGCTCTTATACTGGATTTCCCAGCATGGTCGCCACCTGTTGACGTCGGGATTTTTGTTTGTCCCTTCCTGTTCTTGTCTTTTGTTGTTCTAATTTTAGGTGAGATTTGTTTGAAAAAATAAGTTTGAAAAGGTTCGACATGTATATGTCGGTGATTTGACTGTAAGAGTCGCCAGTTGGTATTTTTAAATGGTTGCACCAACTCAACCGAGAAAAGGTTTGCACAAAAACCTAGTGATGTGACATTGTGTAAGTGGTCGGTAGAACCGAAATTCGTTAGGGTCTGGGGGCTTGTTTAAGCAGAGGGAAGGTGTTAGGCACCCCCCGACTTCCGTGATAACACGGTTACCGCCACTTTTCATTAAACATTTATCTGCATATGTGTGTGTGTGTTAGGTCTATATGCAGTTGTTTAGAAGTAGTGCTATGCCTCGTTTGTACCTATATACAAAGGGTTTGACTTTTTTTATTATAAAAGTTCAATTTTAACAAGATATAGCAGTGATGTTTTGTAAAATAGGTTTTTTAAACTCTTGTGCTCAATAGTAATTGAGGCCTTTGATACTTCTATTTTATTATGTGTTTGGCTTGACTGCTTTTATTTTCGAGATGCGAGGCATCATCGAGAAAATAAGATACATAGCAGTGCCGAACTCCTTATGGGTATGAGAGCCATCTAAGGAAATTCAAACATCGTAGATAATTTACAAGCTGGCTGCAACTGTAAAATGCCCATCACGGGAACCGAATCTAGATTCAGGAGCTGAATCCGTGATCACATGATTCCTAGGCTCATATGTGAAAACAATATGTACAAAAGCTAGAAAAAGAACTAGATTTGAGTAAATCTAAACATTCTAGCTTCAACGGTTCCAGTTTAGTCACCATGAACCGGTTAAAATCAGAAATAGCCAGATTTAGGCAAATCTAGCCCGCTGGCTGGAAGATTAAATATCTACATTATGAAAGTAGTAAAGCAGATATATATATATATATATATATATATATATATATATATATATATATATATAAGTAATAAAAAGCCACGGATCGACGATCCGGGCATACCCACACAACGCAACTCTCAACGTTAGTAGATATATGTATATGGAAGTAATAAAAAACTTAAAAACCTAAAAAATCTTATAGTGGGCTGCCAAGAAGATTTTAGATAGCTTTTGACACTTGAAAACTCAGTTTTCACTGGTTAAATTTCATTATATAGCAAAACACGAGCTTACAAGTGTTTAAAAAGAAGAATCACTCAGTTTAGAGCACTTTAGTAGTGTTTACAGGCTGAAATGGACAAAGTTTTCTCTCATTTTTTTTTTTTTTTCAAATGAGCTACCAAGAGCTCATATTTAAAAACTAGATGGCTGCGGGTCTACCCGCGGCTGCCGCGGGCCTACCTGCGGCTGCCCGGGTTACCCCGAGCCATGTGGGTCCTGTCGTCTCAAAGTACGTGCACTTTGGCTACACGTTGTTCGCTCGAACCTTTATAACATTTAATCCGGGTATCCGATAAAGGCATGTTGTACCTTTTTGGGAAGCTGTTTTCGAGAGCTACACAATGACATGGGATTAGAGGTTGTACGAAGCCAGGAAGATGGGTCCATGACCAGATCTTCAAGTCTTCAAATTCTATCTAGTGTGCTATCTTGTGTAATAGTCACTCGGGATTTGAGCTATGGTTCTTGTGGGACACCTTGTATGCACTGTTGATTGAAATGATGT
Source organism: Panax notoginseng (assembly GCA_016801055.1). NCBI lineage: Eukaryota > Viridiplantae > Streptophyta > Magnoliopsida > Apiales > Araliaceae > Panax > Panax notoginseng. The sequence continues at coordinate 81,350,423 of CM029014.1, forward strand.
TAAGACAACGTGAATGTAGTATCAAGGTGGAAAAATGACAATTTTTCCCCTTACTGGGGTTATCTCCAGCTTTGCACAGCTGTAGCAGTCGTTGCTCAGGGTTATCTCTGAGATTGGGTTGCTGTGGATGCCGAATGTCCTCAGGGTTATCTCTGAGGTGTGCTTGACCTCCCGGGGTTATCTTTGGGGTTGGAACTGAATGTCCCGGGGTTATCTTCAGGGTTGAAACTAACTTTTTTGAGGTTATCTCCAGAACTTAAACTACTTCCCTCAGGGTTATCTCTGAGGTTGGAACTAAATGTCTCGGGGTTGTCTCCGAGGTTAAAACTGAGTATCTCGGGATTGTCTCTGAGATTGAGAACTGAACTTCCCAGGGTTAAAAACTGCTTCCCTCGGGGTTATCTTTGAGGTTGGAACTGAATCTCCCAGGGTTGTCTCTGGGGTTGAAACTGAGTATCTCGGGGTTGTCTCCGAGATTGAGAACTGAACTTCCCGGGGTTATCTTCGGGGTTGAAAACTGAGTTGACTTCCAGGATTATCTCTAGAATACGATTTTGCTCCTGCAGGGTTAGCAACAGGACTGCAAAATTTTGAGTGTCTACAGAATGTATATTGTGCGATTCCTCCACCAGGAGGCAAACCTGTCGGCGTTTGATTACTGGACTCAAATGAGACTAATCCTGCGAGGCTCAGGAAAGGCGCTACTCAGATTCGCTCCAATTGAAAAATCAGAATAACTTCCCACCTTGTAAAATTGCGATGATCTGGGGACCTTCATGCCAAAAAAGCAACGAGAGTAGCCTAATATAGGTCAGTCTCTGATAAACCAAACGCGAAGAAAAGTCTCTTCAGTCCTTTTCCTTTCAAATCAATATAAATTTCAATTCCATGTAAATGTCAATTAAATGTTAATATAATTCCCATTCCTATCAATGTTATTATTGTACATATATTAAATCATGTCATGCTATCCTGTCAGCAAAATAACTAACATCTGTTTTGCATGAAAACATTAAAAAACCTCGAAAAATGACACATTGCATATCATGCATCCTGTTTATATATATATATATATATATATATATATATATATATATATATATATATATATATATATATATATATATATATCAAAATTAACATACCTACTTTTACTGTAGGAAAATATTGGTCCCACTACCCGGTCTAAATCTAAGAAGGCTCATAGCCTATCCACTAACATGGAAGAAAGTACCCAATAGGGGACACGTTTTGTATCTCGAGAAGAGTTTGAGGGACTTAAAAACTAGATAGCAGAGTTAGCTATTTTCCTGAAAGAGTAGAGTAAAGTTACTCAGGGTCAACAAATACCCATTCAAATAGAAACCTCTACACAAGGAGGGAGCCAATATACTAACAAGAAAAAGGAAACTCAGATTCTAGAACCTCAAAACAATGAAAAAAATAACAAAACCCTTGAAATCACTAATCTTAAAGAAGATCGAGAAACTGGTGATATCCGAAAGAAAGTCCAGCAAATGTAAGAAACCATCCGGTCAATTAAAGGGATTGGAGTCTATGGGAGTGTAAATTACTCAGATCTCTGCATCTTTCCAAGGGCCCTTTATCCAGACAAGTTTTAAATCCCTAATTTTGAAAAATATGACGAATTAGGAGATCCTTACACTCATTTGAAAGTGTTCATTAGAGAACTTAGATCCTATGCCGAAGATGAGAAACTAAGGATGTAGTTATTTCAGAAAGGTTTGACATGAGAAGATAGAGAATCGTATGCCCAACTAGACAATTCCAAAATCTACAACTGGGAGGAGTTAGCACATGCCTTCTTAAATCAATACAGTTTCCAATCACAAATGGCTCTAGATAGATATCAAATTACCAAGGTTAAGAAGTAAAGTAGTGAATCTTTCCGTGAATATGCCCAAAGGTGGAGATGCCTGGCTGCTAAAGTCATTCCATCAATGACAGAAACAGAAATTGTAATGACATTCATTGATATACATGAAGCTCCATTTTATGAGAGGGTCCTAGCAGGTATAGGAAAACCATTCTTGGTAATGATTAAACACGGAGAAATGGTTAAAATAGGGTTGAAGTTGGGAAAGATTAAAGACCCTATTGCTTTAGAAGCCGTAGCTGAGCACATTCAAGCTGGAAATTATGGGAATAATCCTCGAAAAGTTCATAAAAAGAAAGAAGAGGATGTATCCTTGGTACTGCAAGGACAAAATCAAAGAGGCAATCAAAACTTGTCCATTTAAAGGAGAAATTATTCCCCTTTCCAAACTTCTACACAATCTTCAAATCCTCCATTTCAAAAAATCGGAGAAGTTAAACGTCGCAGAACATTCACACCCTTAGGGGACTCACTGGAAAATGTACTGAAACTTCTGACGACACAAAAGAAGATTGTCCAGCTCCTTCTCCTAGCCAATCCAAGTGGAAGGAATTTTAGAAATGTGCTTATCATTCTGGAGCTCTAGGCCACGATACCCAAGATTGTTGGTCTCTCAAGCACAAAATCCAAGATCTAATAGATAGTAGGGATATTATGGTGACAACACAAGAATAACAACTTGTTCAAGATAATCCTCTACCTTAACACAATAAAGAGGGCGTCAATATGATCGGTATGGGAAACGAAGAAGGTTCAAAATACCTCTAGTACATAGGCGAGTTCTCCCAAACAAACAAGGACAACTCAGATAATTGGGAATATTCAGGAAGGCAGTTTCTAATAGAATGAGTAATAAAATCTATCAAGGAATAAGTTGGACAACTAGAAAAATTGGTAGTTTATCAACATCAGATAACACGACAGTTGATAAATCAAACCAATCAGCGAGAAATAAATCCTCATACACCTGATAATTCAAAGAAAAGGGGACCAAGAGGGAAAGAATCATGTAAAAGTGGTTGTGCCCGAGCCTCTGATGTTGCCATTCAGACCGCAGCATCATGTAATCATCTTGAAGAGAGTCACATGGAACTATGATAAAGATGAGGGATTAATATCAAACCACATTGTTATTATATCGAAGGAAAGCTCACGATTTCTACCTTAGCGAGTAATAAATTTAGTCATTAAATCCAAGGGAAGAATGTCCGAGGAGAAAATTAAAGAATTCCTCAGGAAGATGGGGCATAATGAAGCCAAAGTGGTGCAAAGATTAAAAGAAGCACCCTGACAGATATCCATTTTGGATTTGGTATTGTCTTCTAAAGATCATCATAAAATCTTGATACAAGTGCTGGAAGAAGCGCATTTGTCGAAGGAGATAGATACAAAGAAGTTTCATCATTTGATAGATTACATTTTCAACAGTAATGTAATATTTTCCATCCGAACTAGTCATGTAGTTATCAGGGCCTTTGATGGATCTCGGCGAGAGGCTATAGGAGAAATCAAACTTTCGTTAATGATTGGTCCCTATACTTTCTACGTATCCTTCCAAGTGCTAAACATTACCACTGGATATAATTTATTGTTAGGAAGACCATGGATCCATATGCAGGAGCAGTTCCGTCCACCTTCCATCAATAAGTTAAGTACATCATTAATGGTAATCTAGTAACTGTCAATGTCAAACCAGAATATCTTGTCCATTTACAAAGTGATATGCCTATGATCAGTCTTGATGAGGGAGTTGAGCCTGTCAGTTTTCAAGCCCTTGAGCTGAGCAAAACTCAGTACCAACCTATTGGGGCCCTAGTTTTAAAGCCCAGAGTTTCCACTGAAGTAATGTCGGCTAGTTGAGAAATGATATCCTTGGGTTTCTGGCCTGGACAAGGGTTAGGGAAAAAGCAGCAAGGAATCAGAAGTCCAGTTCAAATTTCTAGCCAGACGGGGAAGGTTGGATTAGGCTATTCCTCTAGATCAAATCATCGGAACCCGCACAAGCATCCACCAGTTCCTTCCTCTACCATTCTGCTACCAAACCTTACGGATATAGGATTTATGAAGCTTATGAGGAAAATTCCTGTTGCGGCCGCCAGTATGATGATTCCTAAGGTGAAACCGATCATTGGAAAAGAAGTCTTGAAGCCTGAAAAGGAAAACTAGGAAAGGAAAGAAAGGTTCCTACAAGAAGTGCATGGTCAGTTTGTAAAGATGCATTTTATAACACATACTCAGGGTCTAAACGAGGATATCCCCGATGATGACTATCCAGAAGATCAAATCCTGATCCCTCGCATAAATAGGGCTAAATAGAACTGTTCAAAGAAAATGATTGACCCTGATGTTAGTTCAGTCATGGTCATCATCAAAGAGGATGAGGATATCAACCATCCCTTCATCACAACTGTCAACAAAGACCTGACCCTGGATAACTGGAGCAACACTCTTTGTATCTACCGAAAAGGGTAAAAGGGTAGAAAGTCCATCTTCCCTGAAGTGTAAATATTATATATTTCTTACTTTGTTGCACAGCGCTAGTAGTTACTTTTGTCATGATTTTGCAAATGCTTTGTATGATTAAATAGTTTCATTTATTAAGTAAAAGTATTTTGTTTTCAGGACTCTAGAGTTGGATATATTTTGTAGTGCCCCCAAATTTTGGTCCTAAATCACCACGGATCTGGTGCACTAGTTCTATAACTATTGCGAAAGATATAAACATAAATTGTTTATACAATAAATAATGCACACTATCCCCAAGGTCGAGAACCTTACTTAAAACCTGCATCAATATCGAATCTAACATACAATGTTATTATTATACAATATTATTACAAATCTAGCTACACACATAGTCCCAAGCTGAACTTTGCTTTGACTTTCCTTGTATCCGACGCAATTGTCTTAATCTGCAATGTTTATCATGATATAGCAAGGGTGAGCATAAGTTTGCCCAGCAAGTATAATTTTATTTAAGGATATTTCATGATTGAAAGAGTCTGAATAATAAGCTGGCTATAATTAAACAATGTAGTTGTGAATTAGCACGAACAAACTTTTAACTGAACAAGTATTAAACATGAACAAATATATCTGAATCGAACGACAATGAAGGTGATCAACCTTTCATACCTGATTTATACATGCAATATGTACAAAGTATAATTCTACAATGGCAATTAGCAATGATTAACCATAAACATATCTGAATGAAACAACTCTTAGTAGAGTTTAAGAAAAACTTACCTATACCGTTGATTACCGTTACGAAATATAACTTAGCTTTATCCGAAGACCTAATATTGATAATAACGATTTACACATTAGAATAATATCATCACAGTATTTAAAATAACCTAAACACATTATCACAAAATCCTATCCGTCTAAAACACACATACGACTTAACCTCAAGTCAAACTTTTACAGTTTGAGTCAGGTTCGGTACTATTCTGACATTTCGACGGTCTAGTCGGATAATCGTCGAGTTTAAGTTCAATTAAACTCTGCCTAACACTTAACAATTATCTAAGGTAATTTATTAATAGTCAAAACATTTTTCATAAGCTCGTAATACTTTTCAGATAATTATTATCATTTATCATGAATTTTAAATCATTAAACTCATATTTAAATGAATTAAATACCACAATATTCTATTATTATTAATATTTATTTATTATCAAATATTAATGAAATTCATGTCATAATATTATAATATATTTATAATATATCCAAGTATTTTTAATACCTTAAAATCATATTTATATCATTTTTAAACACTTAAATCTATTATCCGATAATTATTTTTAATATTAAAATATTAATATTTTCATGACAAAATATCAAAAGTTATATTTTATAACTTAAAATATTTTTATAATACTTAAATCATTTTTATATAATTTTTAAATCATTAATTCTATTTTTCCATAATTTATTTAATATATTTATTAAATAAATTAATTATCATTAATATTAATTAATTAATGAAATTTCTCACAAAATATTAAAAGTCACTAAAAATAACTTAAAATATTTTCTTATATCATAATATAATTTTTCATGAATTAAAATTATTTTTAAATAATTTATTTAATATTAAATATCTTTTATATTCTAAAAATATTAAATATTTATGAAATATACTCAAAATAATTAAAAACTAATTTTCGGACTTTAAAATAATTTTTAGGAATTTATTATGTAATTTTAAAGATTAAAAACTATTTTCTCTATTTATTAAATAAAATAACTAATTTCCATAAATAAACTGTCACTAAAGGGCCCTATATCGACAAAACTGTCGCTCTAGGTGTTCTTCACCAAAACCCAGAACTTCAAACTCATTATCAGGCTCCCTACTTTGACCAATCGTAGATCTTAGATCGTAAGGGTTCTGGGTTTGTATTTGTGTTTATGTTATAGTATACATGTAATACTACAACCTCAAGTCGATTTCATGACCAAACTATATCCAAACTGCCAGATCTAAGCTACAGAAATCGTTGTCAGACGTGTTCTTGAGTTTCTGGGTTGCCCAGAAACTCAAGCAGTTACAAGGGTGCTACTTTGGTGCTCCGTAACTTCGATTCTAGGTATTGTATATGTAATCTAAGAGTTCGAACATGTAGTTAACATGCCATAGTACAGTTATATAACATCATATTGCTCTAACAACAACACATGAACACGATCTTGCATGGTCAAACCATGTCAGAGACCTTGTTCATCATGAATCTGGGTTTTCCAGAATTGCAACAAACCAGGCGGTCAACTCTAGTTTGACCTTAATTATCTTTGATCCTGTTATGGATCTAAGTGATCTAAAGGCATAATCGTGTAGCCTACATGTCAGACAACAACATCAAAACACTAACATAGCATAAAAACTCAAACACAGCAAGATCTAAGGTTTGGAAAACCTTGTCAGAATTTCTGGGTTTCTGGGAATTTTCTGGGTTACCCAGAAAATCATTCCGTGATCGGTCAACTAGGTTTGACCGTTCATAACTTGAAATCTAAACATGATATGATCCTGATTTCAGTTCCAAATCATAGTCCACATGGCATACTACAGATCTATAACATAAAACACACATAACACCTAACACACACGGAACTAGAAGCCCTGACATTAGCTTGTCAGACAACATTTTAGGGTTCAAAGTCAGTTTATAAAAACTTGATTTTTGTGCCTCTAGATGTTATAGATCCATGATCTAACAACCCATATCACTTATTAACACCCTCTAACACAACTTTAAACAACAAATCATAACATAGAACATCAAATCTAAGGATTTCGAAATTTAGGGTTTATACCTCCTTTTTGAGCTTGATCTTGATTCTGACTTTGATGTTTGTTCTTGGAAGGCTATGAACTGATCATGGTTTAGTTTATCACTCTCTCCCACCCTATATTTCAAAATCTTAGAGAGATAAGGGTCTTGGAGAAAATGAGATGTAAAGTAAGTTACTTTACTTAAGTTGTAAGTTGTAAAGCTTTGATTCATTGTATTTGGATCATATAGCAGCTGATTTAGGATCTATAGGGCACATGGCTAGAGTTGGGGTTAGTCACCAACCACAACTAGGGGTAGATCTACACTCCACCCCATTAAAATATTTAAAAGGGTAGTTTGGTCATTGGACTTGTAAAGCTAATGACAACTTGGTAACTTCTCATAACCCTTAGGTTTTAACCTTTAGGGTTTAACCCTTAGGGTTTGACCCTTAGGGTTTGACCCTAAGGTTATCCAAATTTGTTTTCTAAACTTTCTAATTAAGTTTTAAAATAGAAAATTAAGATTTCTAGATTATAATTAGGATTCTCTAATTATATTCAAGCTTGCTAATTAAGATTAATATTTTCTTAATTAAAATTGCTAATTTAGCAATCCATAATTGTACATTAGGGTTTCCAGCTGATCAATTAGGATTTTCTAATAATCAATTAATGCTATCCCTAATTAAATATAAAATCAATAACATAAAAACCTTATACCATCGTCAAGCTTCCTAATTAGGGTTTTATATTCCGAATTAGGGTTTTGGATTCCCGTAACTGAAACTAAGGTGTAAGACCCCAACTTTTATGAATAAAGAATAATTTTCTCGAAATATATTTTTGAATATTATGGTGTGGATTTGATATAATGTTATAGTTGCGGGTAATATTTATAAATTTTGCAAAGTAAACAAGTGGTTATATAATATTCGATTGGTGGGGGAATATTCGTTTTAACAAGAAATATTCGTACGACGGCACAATCATTGGTGGACCCCATAACGGAAGTATTGTCGTAGTTAAAAAACGATAGAATTATCTTTTTATAAGAATAACGGCGGAGGTGTTACCGTTAAAACTGTTGGACTACACGGTAGTAAAAGTACAGTAATACGCGTGGTTGCATAGTAGCACATGGTATTGATTATTGATGCTTACGTGAGAAGTCACTCAGTTATACTCAATTATTGCTATAGTAATTGCTGCATCATATCTCTCATATTATTGATTCAATTATTGTCACAGTATCATCTACATAATATGATATATTATTAAATCAATAATTGAGACGACAAAGTTATTCATATTATTATTTGCAATATTGACAATGTCTAGAAGTTCTATCAAGGAGAGGTTTGGTCACCTAATTGCGCGCCAATAAGGAGAAATCCTTATCGGAAAGCCCCCTCTTTCCTAGAAACGACCAGGTTGTTAAATATTATGAATTATAATATTAATGATGAATAAGTTCGTGTTGATTAAAGATGAAATTGATAGTTCCATTGTGTGAGAATTATTAGGGTTAGTAGAAACTGATATTTATTTCGACAATAATTGATGTCTGGAGGTTGTATTAACCAATCGGGTATTCGGGGCACTTTTCGTGTCAGAGTACTATTCACGAGTTACTATTCATAGGTTACTATTCACTCTAGTATTGTTCACTCGGGTATTTGGGACACTTTTTGTGTTGAGGTACTGTTCACGGGGTACTATTCCCGAAGTATTATTCACGGGTACTATTCACCCGAAAAATATATTTTTTTTCGGTCCAAATCATTTTTGAGTACAATATTATTCCATGAGAAGATGTGATAATTTTTCAGACAGTTGGTTGAAATTATAATAGTAAATCAATATGGATCGTTGGTTTAAAGTTTTAATAGTAACTTGTCCCTTCGGTTTTCCAAGAGTTACTTGTCCCTTCGATTTTCCAAGAGTTACTTGTCCCTTTGGTTTTCCAAGAGTTACTTGTCTCTTCGTTGTTTCAAGAGTTAATTGCCCATTCGCAAATAGTAGTTGTCTCTTCAATATTACCAAGAGTCATTTTGACCCTTAGTTAAGACCAAGAGCTACTTTCAGTTCTTCTATAAATAGAAGCTCATTCCTTCATTATTTCTTACGAATTTACTAAAACTCTAGAGAGAGAAACTATAGAGAGAAAGAAGAAAAGTATTCTGTTTCTTCACTACTCCAGTATTCAGTTTTTCTAAGGTAAGGGATATTATTTGTTGTACTCGTACGGGATATTATTTGTTGTACTCATAAGGGGTATTATTTCTTTCGTATTCATGAAGAGAGCTTCTGTTATTCCATTCTTTATTATTATGTTGGAATAACCTGTCTATGCGAAATACTGCATACATGGTGAAATTCTTCTGTTATTCCATTCTTTATTATTATGTTGGAATAACCTGTTTATGCGAAGTACCGCATACATGGTGAAATTCGTCTGTTACTCCATTCTTTATTATTCTGTTGGAATAACCTGTCTGTGCGGATTACGCATAACCTGGTTCCATTCTTTATTATTCTGTTGGAATATCTTGTCTGTGCGGATTACGTATGACCTGGTTCCATTCTTTATTATTCTGTTAGAATATCCTATCTGTGCGGATTACGCATGACCTGATTCCATTCTTTATTATTCTGTTGGAATATCCTGTCTGTGCGGATTACGCATGACCTGGTTTCATTCTTTATTATTATGTTGGAATAACCTATCTATGTGGATTACCACATGCATGATGAATGATCCTTCGTACCCATTCCTTATTAAATTGTGGAAATGATCTGTCTACGTGGATTACCGCATGGCGAGCGAAAATCTATTTGCAGTTTCATATATTCTATTATACTCAGTTGGTTAAAGCTTTGGCTTCTATACTCCATAAAATTAGTGGAATATCCTTGATATTTGCACTTCATCCAGTATCTTTTCATGGAAATATTCTTTTGAGCATTCTTGAATTTTACTCTACAAAGCAGTATCATGTTGACAATTTGGACGTTATTGGTTCTTGGATAAATTAATTTATAAATCTTTAAAATTTATTCTTGAACTTGTTTTATTAAATTATTATGTCATTGTCATCATCCTCATGCTTATATTGTGATGAAAGTCATCTTTGGCTTACGTGCATAGATGGACTTGGTATGATTATGACCAGGGATTATTCGGTATAATCATGACCGTAATGTGACGAATGATGTGGTAAAAGTCCTCATTGGCCTGTAGTTCATTGGTGGACAGTTGTTTGTATGATTATGACCAGGGATTATTCGGTATAGTTATGACCATTGATGATTACATGAATATCCTTGGCCGTAGGAGCAGGGATGATTCAATTTTATTTATTAAGCTGAGTCTCAGCGATAAAGTTGATGAAAAACTTTTTAAATCATAGAAGATAGTAGATTTTATACTTTACTTGACTCTTCTAATGGATTGCTTATTCCGCTGTAGTTTTTGATCTAAAACTTGGTGTCTATTATATTCTATCAGTTGTTATACTGTTGAAGGCTAATGATAACTTATTCTGCATCATCTTAGTTATGATTTTTCTTACTGGGCTAGTTGAGCTCACCCTTTTGCTTTCATTGTTCTCTTCAAGAAATGAGAAAGTAGCTGGGACTAGTCGGGGAACAGAGTGATGGTCCTAGATGGTGCATTAGTAGTCCTCACTATTTTGTGAAATAGTGTGATAATAAATATAATAAGGACTCCATTGAGTGTGGATATTATCTAGATGACAATATTTGTATTAAAACTCACAGCCTATGTTTTGTCGTATTTTACACGACTGTTGTATAATTGGTTTGTATTTGTATTCAGTACCTTGTATCTGGCGACCCAAGATTGGTGATGTATACCTATTTTGGGGGCGTCACAGTTGGTATCAAAGCTTAGGGATATGATCTCTGGCTGAGATGTGAGACAAGAACTAGGAGGGGAGAGACGGGGAATTCCTTCGCTAGTATGACCTACCTAAGTTTATTTGAGATTTAATTGGTCAGTCAGAGTATAGGGATAATATGTGATATGATAATTAACCCTTGTTTTGTGACATTATTTGAAAATGGCATTCGAAAATGTTGAGATAAGCAATGAAGCACATGAGACCGTTGAGTCACCACAGATTAATACCCAGGATAATGTGCAATAGGAAGACAATAATCCTCAGGTAAACAATAACGATCAAATGATGAATGATGGGACGTTCAGAGGCTTTATGCAATTCATGCAACATCAGGCGAGAGCGTCTCCTGTTCAAAATGCAGGTGAAAACACTGGCAACTCTCGGATGGTCACCGCTAAGCAGTTCAAGGAGCTAGGAACATCGGAGTTTTTGGGAAAGCTAGAACCACTTAAGGCAGAGACGTGGTTAAAGCAGATCACCAAGATATTTGATGTCTTGGGATGGTCCGAGGAGTAAAAGGTTCCCTTTGCCACCTTTATGTTGCGTGAAGAGGCAGATTACTGGTGGAAATATGTAAAACGTACCCAGTCTGCAGCACTCAAGATGTCTTGGGAGAAGTTCCAAGAACTGTTCAACGACAAGTACTTTTCCGAAAGTATTCGTCACATGAAGGAGGTGGAGTTTATCAAGTTGGAGCAAAACAATATGACCGTGTCGCAATATGAGGCTAAATTTGCGGAGTTATCCCCATTTGCATTCTATTTGGTCGATAATGAGGAGTGAATGACGCAATTATTTCTAAGAGATTTGAAACCCGATATACGTCAATACCTCATTTCTCATAAACTATGTTTGTATTCAGATGTTGTGAATAGGGCTCAGTTATTGGAGCGCGATAATAAGTCAACCCAACCATGAGAGAGCAGTCGACAAATCGATAATACCAGTGGTAGCAGTCATCGAAGCGGTGACAACAAGTATGGAGGGAATCAACATGCCAGAAATGGTAATCACTTCGGTGGTAATCATGGCCATGACAATAAGTGTGGATATTTCAAGAAGATGAGATTTAACAATGATGGAAAGACGTCAGCAGCAGCACCTGTTGTTAAGGAAGGAGAACGACCGCCGGTCGTATGTTATAAATGCGGAGGGGAGGGACATATCAACCCAAACTGAGGGATGCAGTCCAAAGCTTGTTACAATTATGGAAAAGAAGGTCACCTAGCCCGATTTTATCGTGCACCAAAGTCAAGTCCAGCTGGGACGGTGGTACCAAAGGCAGATACGGACAAAACAAAGTTGGTGGTTTCAGGAAGAACGTTTTTTGTGACTTCTCAAAAAGCGAGTAACCCAAACGAAGTTAGCACGGGTTAGTTAATTATAAAGTTTTGTGAAGTCTATACCTTATCAGATACCGATTCTACCCATTCTTTTATTTCTCTTGCTTGCGCTCAACGTTTAAATTTGACCCCAGAGAGGTTAGACTTTGACTTATTGGTTGAAACTTCGTTGGGAGAAACCTTCATTACATTTACAGTTTATAAGTCTTGTTTGATTCAAATCGGTAACCGCACATTACCTGTCGATCTTATTTCTATGAAAATACTTGCATTTGATGCGATTTTAGGGATTGATTGGTTAACTACTCATCATACTAAAATCGATTATTTTCGTAAGGTTGTTAGCTTTCATATTCCTAACCAACCTATTATGCGAATTCAAGCAACCAAACATCTAAAATCAATCACTGTCATATCAAGCCATAAATCTATTCGTTTATTGAAAAACGGATGTTAAGCTTTCTTAGCCCATGTCACATATTTAAATAAAAATAAGTCAGATTTGAATGATATTTCTATTGTTAATAAAGTTCCTGACGTATTCTTGAAGACTTCATAACCTACCCCTAGAACGTGAAATCAAATTTTGTATTGACCCCAGTACAAAGCCCATTTCTTAAACCCTCAAATATTTTATTCACCCAAAATGAACGTAACATGTGCCAAAGATGTTGGCTCGAGATGTTGAAGATTACGATCGTACCATTCAATACCATCGTGGGAAAAGCAAACGTGGTAGCTGACGCGTCGAGTAAAAGATCATATGCGTTTACGAGTGCGATGTTGTTAACACAAAAACCCATTTCTTATAACTTACAAAGGATGGAGATAGAGTTAAAAACTCCAGGGACCCATGTGATGATGGCGAATATACGAGTAGAACTGACTTTAATCGATAAAGTTAAAGCTGCTCAAGCTACAGACCTGGAGCTGATGCGTTTGAGGAAGAAAGTGCAAGAACGTGTTATTCCGGAAGTAAGAATCGATGAAGAAGGAATACTTCGAGTCAACTCCAGACTTTGTGTTCCTAACGATTCTGACTTGAAGTATAAAATCATAATGGAGGCGCACAACACACAGTTTGCAATCCATCCTAGGAGTACCAGAATGTATCGTGATCTTCAATATACATTTTGGTGGAGCAATATGAAGAGAGAGATAGCGGGGTTTATCTCAAGGTGTCTAATTTATCAACGAGTTAAGGCGGAGCATCAAGTGCCAAAAGGTCCATTGCAACCACTTGAAATTCCAGAATGGAAGTGGGAGCACATTACCATAGATTTCGTTACTGGTCTTCCCAAGATTTCTCAAGGCATAGGTGCGATTTGGGTCATTGATGATAGATTGACCAAGTCTGCTCATTTCTTACCGATACGAGAAACTTATACACTTGAACGTCTTGCTCGTACGTACATAAACGAGATTGTAAGATTGCATGGTATGCCAGTATCCATAGTTTCTGATTGGGACCCAAGATTCACTTCAAGATTTTGGGTTAGTTTGCAAAAAGCTATGGGCACGGATTTACAATTTAGTTCGGCATATCATCCTCAAATGGACGGGCAGTCAGAAAGGACTATTTAAACTCTTGAAGATTTATTAAGACTCTGTGTCCTTTACTTCAAGGGAAGTTGGGACTAGTTCTTACCATTGGTGGAGTTTTTCTACAACAATAGTTATCAACCAAGTATTGACATGGCTCCATTTGAGACATTGTATGGAAGAAAGTGTCGTTCTCCAGTATGCTGGGATGAGGTGGGCGAAGCAACGTTGTTGGGACCGGAGTTGGTATGTATGACTACAAAAAAGATTCAAACGATCCGACAACGTATAAAAACCTCACAAGATCGACAAAAGAGTTATGCTGATCTTCATCGAAAGGACGTGGAATTCAATATTGGAGATCATGTGTTGTTACGTGTTTCTCCATGGAAAAGAGTTACGAGATTTGGAAAAAGAGAAAAGCTCAATCCTCGATTCATCATAGATTATCTAACACTTAATCAAATATTAGATAACATCTTAACATATCAGCATTATTGTCATCCTTTGATAATTTCTTAATCACTATATCATATACATTATGATTTAACACTCTAATCTTATATATTATAAGTTCTTTTCTATAATCTAATAAGTCAAATACTTATCCAACATCCTGGATTTCAAATCCAGCAACTTGGATTCCAAATCCATTAACCTGGATTTCAAATCTAGTAAGTTGGATTCCATATCCTTCACAAAAATACCAAATCAGCTTATTATTTTTCTATCCTTTGTCCAAACATATATACACATATTTCATACACAAAAAGTATTTTTTCAAAATTTTCCAACTTCCTTTGGTATTTTTCAAAAATCATTTTTAGTTAATTTCTTAAGAAATTAGCTACCTCGTGCTTAACTCTAGAAATTCCCATCTCTTGGCACAATCTTATACGTGTTAACGTGAGCCTCTAGTTTAAATTTCGTGGCCATTGGAGTTATACAACTCTGATTATAGTAATTTTCGTCAGAAAATCCTAAAAATGAAATAGTCATAACTTGCTCATTTTAAGACGGAATGAGCTTATTTTTGGACAGTAGGTACTTAATACAATATATTTTCATGTCCCAAAAGGCTGAATTTTATCTCATTAAATAAGTTACCGAAATAGCTGATAAGTGGATTTTATATACACGAATCGATATTCATCTCAAGTTTAAATTCATAGTTATCTTCGTGTTTTGTGTTCGTTTTCACTCGTTTCGTGTTATTTTATGTGTAGGGTGGTCATGGATGCAAGTGGTGAAGAATGGCAGAGTTTTGGAGCAAAAGTGGAAGAACTCATGAAAACGGAAAATTTCTTTAGCAGAAGCCATGCCTGCCGGGGTGGGCCTTCCTGAGTCTATACCCCCCCGCCCCACCGTGGCGGGGGTCTCAAATCCTGAAGTGTCCTGTTGGTTTGTGGAGTCTGCTGCTACTTGGTTTGTATGTTATTTGTTAGGCGCCTGGACTCTATAATAGGAGATTTCGGCTAGAATAAAGGGAGAGCTGAATATTACGTAGAAACACAACAAATCATAAAACACAAGGAGCATAATACAAAGATTATTTTTCAGATTTAAGTGCGAGCTTTGTGACGACCCCAAACTCGGGTATTTGAAACCCGAACTCGGTTCATCACGATACCATTTCTATGAGCGGAATAATACTAATAATAATAACAATAATATAAAGATCAACTTAATTTACATATCATCAGAGTCTAACTCCCAAGTCCGTAACCTTTAAACATTCATTACAACCCATGATAGATAATATATATTATAATTGCCTTAATATCATCAAACTATTACATAACATAGTAATTCGTTCAATCAGCAACCTTCCCTTTTTCCTTTATTCTTAACAGAGCTCTCTGGTGGTTCGCACTTAGCTGAAAACATTAAAATTTAAGCAAGGATGAGCATTTGAGTGCCCAGCAAGTAATAGCAATTATATATATAAGTTGAAAGGATTTAAATATTTTCTTTATACTATTCTTCTACAACAAGTCAATAGTTGTGAAGTATTCTGAACCGATAATAATAATATAACAACTCTCTTTCAAATTTTTGAAACTACATAATGACTATAACTGGGGTTATGGTGACATGCCATGAACATTGTTTTCATTTTCGAAAAGGTTAAACAGAAATTCATCTGTAAACCGACATAACTTACGGGCACGAGGGGGGGTGTGATCAGCCCGTTATGCCTTGCATTGATCAATACTACATTACAAGAACGATAGAATCGTTCACTCTTTTCCGCCTTGGGCGCATAAACGTTTTCCCGTGTAGGGATGTTCATACTTGTCTGGGTTCCAAATCAAAGGTTTTATCTTGTTTCAACAATAATCTATAATTCAACATATATATACGGGTAATTGACAAAAGTATATCAACATGTGACTAAATACAATGATTATCCAAGTGAGGACACTTGTATAACCATTTACAGAAATTAACGAACATAATATATATATATATATATATATATATATATATATATATATATATATATCTGAATTACCAAATACTAACATGTTGATAAGCAATGAGCGTATATAATATAAGGTTAATAATCTGTACAGTAATAATATAGTTTAGAAACATTCTTACTCGTGTCATTGCATAAAGAAAATGCAAAGGTTAGATACTTGCCTGAAGCGCTGCTCACAGTTTGCAATTTAGATTTATTGCTTATCTCACGACCTATCATTAATAAGATCGTTCGTTCTATTAGAACAACATACTATAACACATAACACTGCTTATTGCAGTCAGCACATACCCTAATCACATTGGCACATAGATTTAACAACCATTGAATCACAAATAATCACGTATCTAATCACATTATCTAAGTCTAGATCTATTTCTAAAATATGTCGGTCTACCGACGGCTTTATCGGGTAAATATCGAGTCTAAGACTCTTTTCTGTAACTCAATATCCGTACGTATCAGTCATATTATTTTTAAATGACTTAATATAATTTTAAAACATTTATTATAATTTATCACGAAATTTCAAACATCGGAATCACATTAAAATGATTTAAATACTAATCAATTCTATTATCATTAATATCTAATTAATATTAAACTATTAATGAAATCATTTTCAAAATATTAAAGTTATTTATAATAACTCAAAATATTTTTAAAGTATTAATATTACCCTTAAATGATTTTTAAAATATTTAAAATCATTTCTAAATAATTGCCATTAATATTAAAGTATTAATGTTCTATTTATCAAAATATTAAAAGTCATTATTCATAACTTAAAATATTTTTAATTCATTTATATCCCTTTAAAATGATTTTTAAATTAATAAAATCATTTATAAACTATTTATTTAATATAATTATTAAATAAATTTAATATCATTAGTAATAACTTAATAATCATTAATATTTAATTATTAATGAAATTATCCTTTAAATATTAAAAGTTATATTTTATAACTTAAAATAATTTTAAACATTTTATTTTCATTTAAAATGATTTTTAATATAGTAAAAACATTTTTAATTAATTTATTTAATTCATTTAGTAAATAAATTAATTACCATTAATATCAATTTATTAATGAAATTTATCACAAAATATTAAAAGTCATTAAAAATAACTTAAAATATTTTCTTATATCATAATATAATTTTTAATGATTTTTCCAATATTAAAATTATTTTTAAATAATTTATTTAATATTATAATTAAATAAATTAAATTCTTTTAATATTCCAAAAATATTAAATATTTATGAAATATATTTAAAATAATTAAAAACTAATTTTCAGAATTTAAAAATATTTTTTAGTAATTTATTTTATATTTTTAATAATTTAAAACTAATTTTTCTATTTTTTTTAATAATTTCAGGAAAATAATAAGCTATCTGTCGCTAAGGGCCACCTATAGCGACAGAACCGTCACTATAGATGTTCTTCATGTTCTTGGCCAAAACCCAGAACACCATAGACAGTTTCGAGGGACCTTCTTTGACCACTGATTAAACACTTCTCAAGTAGTTTCTGGGCATGTTGTTGTTTCGATCGTGTAGTGCTAGTGTAGGACTACATTATCCAACAATAAACATGAACAACAAGCAATAAACGAAAAAGATCTGAGCCTCCAAAAGTGTTGTCAGAGGCTGTTCTTCATTTCTGGGCTACCCAGAAATGAAGAACAGTTCGAGCATACACTTTTGGGCTTCCACAACTTGCAATCCTGTTGATGTTTTTGTGATCTAACTATTTCAGCTTGTAGAAAACATGTAACTTAAGAGATCTATAACAAAACATCAATCAAACATCAAGAGAATCAAGAGTTATAATCCGGTCAAACCATGTCAGTCGACATGTTCATATGTTTTCTGGGTTACCCAGAAAATAGAGAACATGTTCGACATAGCTAGTTTGACCGGCCACCAAATCCAATATATATTATATCTAGGGGTTCTAAAAGCATGGATCTAAAGATAAATCAACATACTACAATCTGAATACAACAAACGTAACAATACCTATATAACTGAACAGATTAAGGCATTAGAAAACGTTGTCAGACGCTGCTATACACGTTCTGGGTTACCCAGAAATCTTGCAAGTCATGGTCGGTCAACGCAGTTTGACCTTCCATAACTTGCAATATACATACGATCTAAGCCTGATTCCAAGCCCAGATCCAAGAGAACATATCGGACTGCAACTACAAAGTTTCAAAACACAAAATTCGTAACAGATCACAGAGATATAAGGTCTGACATTTCTTGTCAGACTTTCTGGGCAAATACTGGGTTTCAAAAACAGCCGGTCAATGCCGGTCAACCCACTTTGACCTTAAATAACTTTTAATCTACAACAGATATGACTTTGATTTTTTTTTCATATTAAAGACAACATTGCAGGCTACTACTAACATCTTAAAAACAACACAAAACATAATCGAGCAAGGATCTGTGGCCTCTGACATTCGTTGTCAGACCACAGAACCAAGTTTTTTCCAGATTTTTCAAATCTTCAAATCTGAGCCTCTAGATGTTATGGATCTAACATCTAGCAACCCAGATCATCATTAGACACTATAAACAATATATTCTAACACTTAATCATAACATCTAACACCGATTTTTGGACAGAAATTCTAGAGTTTGTTTATACCTTCAAATGAGCAATTCTTGATTCTATGGTTCTGATTTAGTTATGATAAACGTGGGGCTTCAATATTTGACTGATATACTTGTATATTTTGGAGGTTAGAGAAAGAGAGAGCTTAGTTTGAGTGTTGTGAAAAATGTAAGTAACAATTGTTATTTCTCTCTCTTCCAATCTATATATAGACAACAAGGTGCATGCATTGGCTGATGTAGGTGACTTTTTGTTGTTATTTTGAGCACATGGGGTGGTTGAAATGGTTCAACCACTCAACCTATTGTCAAAACCTATTTGTTAGCCAAATAATGCAACTAGGGCTATAATGGTAAATTGATAAATTATTTAATGGCAAAATTAGAACTTGGCAAACCCTTAGGGTTTAACCTTTAGGGTTTAACCCTAAGGTTTAGCACAAAATGAAGGATTTTCCCACTAGGGTTTACACAAAATAAAAATTAAATAAAAATTAAATAAATTTTAGTTTCTAAAATTTTGAAATTTTGGATTTCTAATTATGATTAATTTTCTAATTACGCTATACAGGAACATTAGGGTTTAATAACATATAATTATCATTAGCATTGCTAAAATAGCAATTAGGGTTTACGATTTTGATAATTAGGGTTACTAAAATATAATTAGGATTTTCTAATTACCAAATTAGGCTTCTAGATATTTAGGATTTTAAATTGATAATTAGGTTTTCCATAATTAACAATAAAATCTAATACTTGTTAATTAAACATATTAACACAATCACCAATCAATCTCTAACTCTAATCTGAATTTTAAATTAGGGTTTCCCATTTCCAAAAATTATTTAGGGTTTCTAGATTATAATTAGGGCTTTCTAAAAATTAGGGTTTCTAGAATTTTATTTAGGGTTCACCTAATTAATACATTTAATACACCACATAAATTATATAACACACTTATAAAATAATCTTGCACTCTAATTTGGATCTCAAATTAGGGTTTAGCATTATTACTAGGGTTTGGTCATAATACACCGTAATTGACCTACCATTAACAATACGGAAATACAGTACATATTCATAACACTGAAAAATCAAAATATAATTAATATTATATTATTATTCTCATACATTGACAATAATCCAAAATTAGGGTTTAGATTCCATATTTGATTTATCTGCCATAATTAACCTTAATAATTAAGGTAAAATAATTAACTTAATAACATGTACTAAAATTCATATAATAAAATAATTATTATAATTATTCTAAAAATCACTCCATATATTATTTAAATAATATATGACTATATATTTTTATGGAAAATAATTAATAAAACATTTCTACCATAATTTAATTATTAATAGAATATACTCTATAATAATCAATACTTCTAAAATAAAATTATTTGTAAACATTTATGTAATAAATATATTTTTATTTACCACATAAATACATATATATATTATCTTGTACAAATCCTCATCCTTAATAAAAAAAAATTTATACGCAAAATTTCTTATTTATTTATGTAGAAAATATCGGGTTGTTACATTCACCCTTCCTTATAAAGATTCCGTCCCCGGAATCACCGTTTTAAAACCTATACATACACGTCACATAACATACATAATCATTGCAAGTAGATCTCGATCAACTTTGATCGAACTGATCTTAAACTATTCACATAAAGCTTGTCTTTCTGATTAAACGGAAAAATTAGTTTCTAAAAGAACTCAAATTTCTCCTCAAACTTTCTTTATAAAATAATTTACTATATATAGGAAAATCATGTATAAGAAAATAAAAGCTATACGAATAATACCTGGAGTTGCATTGCCAGTTGCTGCCGTGTCCTGGACTGTCATGTTGTAGACCCTTGCCGTAGATTTTGTCTGCTTGCTCGACGAAATCGGTCCCGCGATTGCTAACGTCCTACTGCCAGTGCCCATGTTCACACTTCCTGTCTCTATCCTCCTCTTCGGACAGTCTTTCACCCTGTGCTCTGTCGATCCGCATATAAAACATCCACTATTCATCCTAGGATTGGGACAGTTGGGAGAGATATGGCCCCCCTGCCCGCACTTGTAGCAAACAAATTTTCCTTTCAAACACTCCCCCGAGTGATTCTTTCCACATGTCTTACATGACACTATCTGTTTCTTAACACCTTCCTGTTTCACTTGTACACTTGCAAAACTGCTTACATTCCTCTTGCTATCTCCACTCTTGCTCCCACTATTAACTCCTACTTTTCCAGCTCCTTCAGTCTTACTCTTATTCTTCCTCTCCTTATTATAAACGCTCATGGCCTCACTTCCCTCCTCAGCTATGATCGCTTTCTCCATGAGTGCTGCAAATGTAGGAATTTGCAACACCGTCACTTTGTTGTAGAGCCAGGGTTTCAATCCCAGCTCAAACCTTCTCGCTTTCCTAGCCTCCGTATCGACTTGATGTGGGGTAAACCTAGCTAACTCATTAAATTTGGCGGCGTATTCAGACACCGTCATATTCTCCTGCTTCAACTCTGAAAATTTAACCTCCATCGTCGCCTGCATACTTGGTGAAAAATAGTTTTCGAAAAATAAAGTTTTAAATCTATCCAATGTGACTACACCTTTTCCTGCCCTAGCCTGATTCGCTTCCCACCAAAAATTTGCTTCCCCCTTCATCATGAAGGTGGCAAAAGCGGTCTTTTGCACCTCAGATACCCTAGCTACCACGAATGCTTTTTCAATTTCCTTAACCCAAGTTTGAGCTTCAACAGGGTCAGTTGTACCTTCGAATTTCGGTGGTCCTACAGCCTTAAAGTCTTTGAAGTTCGCTAAGCGGTTGTCCGACTGGTTTTCAACGACTGGTATTCCCTGTTGCATAGCCTGAGCTAACATGTTTGCAAATTGCTGCATTGGATCAGCTTGTTGTTGTCCCTCAACATTATTGACAGACTCTTCTGCCCTTTGGTTGCGAGTTCGACGTCTTGGCAGCATTATCTGATTAAATAAAATCTTTATTTAACTTACATTCTAAACCTTATCAAATAAGTTTAATATTCTAAACTTGTTTTATTTCTCAAACTTATATTCATATTCATTCAACGAATATTTTACATAGCATAACATATAATGCTTTAAACATCATTCATCCCTTTGTGACTACAAAAGTCGGGATTTATAGACTTGACCAACACAAAAGTTTTAGAATATTACATTACATAGACATTCTAAGCACACATATTAAATACACCTACATCACAACAGAACCTATACTACTTATTTATTATTCTTTTTCATTGAACAACTTTTTGCCTGATGACCTTCTATCCCACAGATAAAACGTGCTCTTTTTTTGTAGTCAGGACAATACAGAGTAGTATGTCCCTCATAGCCGCAGAGATAACATATTCTTTTCCATTTCTTCTTATTGGATTTTCCTAAGTCATGGTCTTCTATCTTTCATTTCCCCTTCTTGTCTGGAGCTGCACACGATGTGTTGCTTGTGGCTCCCATCTGACCAATTTGGATCTTAATCTTATCTTGTCCTTCCATTGTTTCTATTAACGCTTGACACAACTGACTATTCAACAGCTTTTCTATCTCCCACAGCCTTTCTAGAGAAGAAACTTTGTTCTTCAAATTCTGCACCTCTGTTGATACTTGATCAGCTTCAATTTTAGTGTTTGAATCGCTATCTGTCAGCTCCACCATCTCCGGATCTGGTACTATATTTTCCACAATAACCACATCTTCTGAATTATTTTCATTATGAGCCTCTATTTCAGCTATCGGCTTCGATATTGGCTCCTTCTTTACGATCCGAGGGTAATCGAATCCTTTTTCACCTGACATCTATACACATAAATTATCCTAATTAACATATAGTATATACACACAGCAAATAAGAGTTTTATATAAGTTATCTTTTATTTAGTTTGACGATGAATTTAGTCAATTCATCTCTTTTTAAACTCTATATGAGTTATTTGTATTTTCAACGTTTCCCTTTGTTCTAAGGTTATAGCCTAAGGTCTAGCCCACCTAAGGTTTTTAACCCCTAAGCTCTGATACCAACCTGTGATGACCCTAAACTCGGGTACTTGAAACCCGAACTCGGTTCATGACGATACCATTTCTATGAGCGGAATAATACTAATAATAATAACAATAATATAAAGATCAACTTAATTTACACATCATCAGAGTCTAACTCCCAAGTTCGTAACCTTTAAACATTCATTACAACCCATGATAGATAATATATATCATAATTGTCTTAATATCATCAAACTATTACATAACATAGTAATTCGTTCATTCAGCAACCTTTCCTTTTTCCTTTGTTCTTAACAGAGCTCTCTGGTGGTTCACACTTAGCTGAAAATAATTAAATTTAAGCAAGGATGAGCATTTGAGTGCCCAGCAAGTAATATCAATTATATATATAAGTTGAAAGGATTTAAATATTTTCTTTATACTATTCTTCTACAACAAGTCAATAGTTGTGAAGTATTCTAAACCGATAATAATAACATAACAACTCTCTTTCAAATTTTTGAAACTACATAATGACTATAACTAGGGTTATGGTGACATGCCATGAACATTGTTTTCATTTTCGAAAAGGTTAAACAGAAATTCATCTGTAAACCGACATAACTTACGGGCACGAGGGGGTGTGATCAGCCCGTTATGCCTTGCATTGATCAATACTACATTACAAGAACGATAGAATCGTTCACTCTGTTCCGTCTTGGGCGCATAAACATTTTCCCGTGTAGGGATGTTCATACTTGTCTGGGTTCCAAATCAAAGGTTTTATCTTGTTTCAACAATAATCTATAATTCAACATATATATATATATATATATATATATATATATATATATATATATATGGGTAATTGATAAAGGTATATCAACATGTGATTAAATACAATGATTATCCAAGTGGGGACACTTGTATAACCATTTACAGAAATTAACGAACAGAATATATATATCTGAATTACCATATACTAACATGTTGATAAGCAATGAGCGTATATAATATAAGGTTAATAATCTGTACAGTAATAATATAGTTTAGAAACATTCTTACTCATGTCCATTGCATAAATATAATGCAAAGGTTAGATACTTGCCTGAAGCGCTGCTCACAGTTTGCAATTTAGATTTATTGCTTATCTCACGACCTATCATTAATAAGATCGTTCGTTCTATTAGAACAACATACTATAACACATAACACTGCTTATTGCAGTCAGCACATACCCTAATCACATTGGCACATAGATTTAACAACCATTGAATCACAAATAATCACTTATCTAGTCTCATTATCTAAGTCCAGATCTATTTCTAAAATATGTCGGTCTACCGACGGCTTTATCGGGTAAATATCGAGTCTAAGACTCTTTTCTGTAACTCAATATCCGTACGTATCAGTCATATTATTTTTAAATGACTTAATATAATTTTAAAACATTTATTATAATTTATCACGAAATTTCAAACATCGGAATCACATTAAAATGATTTAAATACTAATCAATTCTATTATCATTAATATCTAATTAATATTAAACTATTAATGAAATCATTTCCAAAATATTAAAGTTATTTATAATAACTCAAAATATTTTTAAAGTATTAATATTACCCTTAAATGATTTTTAAAATATTTAAAATCATTTCTAAATAATTGCCATTAATATTAAAGTATTAATGTTCTATTTATCAAAATATTAAAAGTCATTATTCATAACTTAAAATATTTTTAATTCATTTATATCCCTTTAAAATGATTTTTAAATTAATAAAATCATTTATAAACTATTTATTTAATATAATTATTAAATAAATTTAATATCATTAGTAATAACTTAATAATCATTAATATTTAATTATTAATGAAATTATCCTTTAAATATTAAAAGTTATATTTTATAACTTAAAATAATTTTAAACACTTTATTTTCATTTAAAATGATTTTTAATATAATAAAAACATTTTTAATTAATTTATTTAATTTATTTAGTAAATAAATTAATTACCATTAATATCAATTTATTAATGAAATTTATCACAAAATATTAAAAGTCATTAAAAATAACTTAAAATATTTTCTTATATCATAATATAATTTTTAATGATTTTTCCAATATTAAAATTATTTTTAAATAATTTATTAATATTATAATTAAATAAATTAAATTCTTTTAATATTCCAAAAATATTAAATATTTATGAAATATATTTAAAATAATTAAAAACTAATTTTCAGAATTTAAAAATATTTTTTAGTAATTTATTTTATATTTTTAATAATTTAAAACTAATTTTTCTATTTTTTTAATAATTTCAGGAAAATAATAAGCTATCTGTCGCTAAGGGCCACCTATAGCGACAGAACCGTCACTATAGATGTTCTTCATGTTCTTGGCCAAAACCCAGAACACCATAGACAGTTTCGAGGGACCTTCTTTGACCACTGATTAAACACTTCTCAAGTAGTTTCTGGGCATGTTGTTGTTTCGATCGTGTAGTGCTAGTGTAGGACTACATTATCCAACAATAAACATGAACAACAAGTAATAAACGAAAAAGATCTGAGCCTCCAAAAGTGTTGTCAGAGGCTGTTTTTCATTTCTGGGCTACCTAGAAATGAAGAACAGTTCAAGCATACACTTTTGGGCTTCCACAACTTGCAATCCTGTTGATGTTTTTGTGATCTAACTATTTCAGCTTGTAGAAAACATGTAACTTAAGAGATCTATAACAAAACATCAATCAAACATCAAGAGAATCAAGAGTTATAATCCGGTCAAACCATGTCAGTCGACATGTTCATATGTTTTCTGGGTTACCCAGAAAATAGAGAACATGTTCGACATAGCTAGTTTGACCGGCCACCAAATCCAATATATATTATATCTAGGGGTTCTAAAAGCATGGATCTAAAGATAAATCAACATACTACAATCTGAATACAACAAACGTAACAATACCTATATAACTGAACAGATTAAGGCATTAGAAAACGTTGTCAGACGCTGCTATACACGTTCTGGGTTACCCAGAAATCTTGCAAGTCATGGTCGGTCAACGCAGTTTGACCTTCCATAACTTGCAATATACATACGATCTAAGCCTGATTCCAAGCCCAGATCCAAGAGAACATATCGGACTACAACTACAAAGTTTCAAAACACAAAATTCGTAACAGATCACAGAGATATAAGGTCTGACATTTCTTGTCAGACTTTCTGGGCAAATACTGGGTTTCAAAAACAGCCGGTCAATGCCGGTCAACCCACTTTGACCTTAAATAACTTTTAATCTACAACAGATATGACTTTGATTTTTTTTTCATATTAAAGACAACATTGCAGGCTACTACTAACATCTTAAAAACAACACAAAACATAATCGAGCAAGGATCTGTGGCCTCTGACATTCGTTGTCAGACCACAGAACCAAGTTTTTTCCAGATTTTTCAAATCTTCAAATCTGAGCCTCTAGATGGTATGGATCTAACATCTAGCAACCCAGATCATCATTAGACACTATAAACAATATATTCTAACACTTAATCATAACATCTAACACCGATTTTTGGACAAAAATTCTAGAGTTTGTTTATACCTTCAAATGAGCAATTCTTGATTCTATGGTTCTGATTTAGTTATGATAAACGTGGGGCTTCAATATTTGACTGATATACTTGTATATTTTGGAGGTTAGAGAAAGAGAGAGCTTAGTTTGAGTGTTGTGAAAAATGTAAGTAACAATTGTTATTTCTCTCTCTTCCAATCTATATATAGACAACAAGGTGCATGCATTGGCTGATGTAGGTGACTTGTTGTTGTTATTTTGAGCACATGGGGTGGTTAAAATGGTTCAACCACTCAACCTATTGTCAAAACCTATTTGTTAGCCAAATAATGCAACTAGGGCTATAATGGTAAATTGATAAATTATTTAATGGCAAAATTGGAACTTGGCAAACCCTTAGGGTTTAACCCTTAGGTTTAGCACAAAATGAAGGATTTTTCCACTAGGGTTTACACAAAATAAAAATTAAATAAATTTTAGTTTCTAAAATTTTGAAATTTTGGATTTCTAATTATGATTAATTTTCTAATTACGCTATACAGGAACATTAGGGTTTAATAACATATAATTATCATTAGCATTGCTAAAATAGTAATTAGGGTTTATGATTTTGATAGTTAGGGTTACTAAAATATAATTAGGATTTTCTAATTACCAAATTAGGCTTCTAGATATTTAGGGTTTTAAATTGCTAATTAGGTTTTCCATAATTAACAATAAAATCTAATACTTGTTAATTAAACATATTAACACAATCACCAATCAATCTCGAACTCTAATCTGAATTTCAAATTAGGGTTTCTCATTTCTAAAAATTATTTAGGGTTTGTAGATTATAATTAGGGTTTTTTAAAAATTAGGGTTTCTAGAATTTTAATTAGGGTTCACCTAATTAATACATTTAATACACTACCTAAATTATATAGCACACTTATAAAACAATCTTGCACTCTAATTTGGATCTCAAATCAGAGTTTGGCATTATTACTAGGGTTTGGTCATAATACACCGTAATTGACCTACCATTAACAATACGGAAATATAGTACATATTCATAACACTGAAAAATCAAAATATAATTAATATTATATTATTATTCTCATACCTTGACAATAATCCAAAATTAGGGTTTAGATTCCATATCTGATTTATCTGCCATAATTAACCTTAATAATTAAGGTAAAATAATTAACTTAATAACATGTACTAAAATTCATATAATAAAATAATTATTATAATTATTCCAAAAATCACTCCATATATTATTTAAATAATAGAATATACTCTATAATAATCAATACTTCTAAAATAAAATTATTTGTAAACATTTGTGTAATAAATATATTTTTATTTACCACATAAATATATATATATATATATATATATATATATATATATATATATATATATATATATATATATATCTTGTACAAATCCTCATCCTTAATAAAAAAAAAATTTATACGCAAAATTTCTTATTTATTTATGTAGAAAATATCTGGTTGTTACAAGCTTTGGAGGAGTAATTTTCAGAGATTATTGTGACGGTTGCAAATCGAGGCTACGTCAAGGGGTTTTCATTATTCTTCTTCTATTTAGTTCTTTATTTGTAGTCGAAAGGATGTTTTCAGTATATTATTCAGTGTTTAATTCATTAGTGATGAACTAATTCGCTTATTAGACTTGTGATGGATCTTTGGGCGAAACGATGATTCTATAGCTTTGATTTTCAATTTAATAATATAATCTCAGTTTATCTATCTTAATTCGAGCGTGAACTTATGAATTGCCTGATCAACAATTCCTTGTGGATTTGAATGGACTCGAGAGATGAGATTCAAATCTGGACCTAGTTAATATAGCATGTGTCATGAATTTTGTCAATAGCAGATTTTTGATTATTGTTAAGGTAGAGATATGCTTAACATCATATGTAATCAAATAGAGAACTTAAGCTTAAAACTTTTTCAATTGCAGTTCACATAGAAATATAGTGCGTTGGTTGATTTAGGTGTTTAATGGATTTCTATCTTAATTGTGGATTGACGTTAATACGGTATTAGTGCATCGAGAGGTGGCTAATATTACATTCGTGTTCTTGATTAATAAACTGGGATATGAAATTGAGTTGGAATAAATGTTTGAAAATCAGAGTGGAGCTCAAGGTGAAATCATAAGTCTAATTCTCCATTAATTTTTTGAAATTCCGGATTTTGATATTATCGATTGTTTTGTGATTGTTTATTTATTTATTTATTTAGTTTTTATAGTTTTAAAACCAGTAAAGTGAATAGTTTAATAGAATTAGGATTAATAGAAAATTGATAATTATGAAGTTAAAATTCTTGATAATTTGTCCTTGTGGGAACGATACTTTATTCATTACTATATTACTTGTTGACCACGTACACTTGCGTGTTTTGCGCGTATCGATTTTACATCAACAAGTTTTTGGCGCCGTTGCTGGGGAGAATTTAGTATAAATCTTAATAGTTTTACAATATCAGTTTAATTAATCTAGTTTTACTTAGACATTTTTTATTTTTGTTTTGTTTCTTCTATTTTAGGTGTGGAAGCAGTTTATGCAAACTCGGTCCAAAAATCCAGATTTGCCGCCTTTTGACGACGACATTGACAAAAGGTTTCAGAGGTTGAGCAAGTGGATCAAGGAAACGAGACAAGAATTTGAAACACCTGAGAAAGTAGAGGAAATGGCAGCCGAAAATCGAAAACCATTAAGGGACTACGCCACGTCCAAGGTGACTGAACTACAATCAAGCATCACCAGGCCCGCAATAGTAGCGAATACATTTGAAATTAAGCCAGGGATCATACAAATGATTCAGAATTTAGTTAAGTTTGGGGGATTGGCAAATGATGATCCGAACGAGCATCTAGTCAGTTTTTTGGAACTGTGCGACACATTTAGGTTCAATGGGGTGTCGAATGAAGATGTGAAACTACGATTGTTCCCATTCTCTTTACGGGACAAGGCGAAGAGCTGATTACATTCTTTACCATCCGGTTCGATAACTACATGGGATGATTTAGCTCAGAAATTCCTTGCAAAATTCTTTCCACCGGCGAAAACTGCAAAGATGAGAAATGAGATAGCGATGTTTGAACAGCAACATGGGGAGTCGTTATATGAGGCTTGGGAGAGATACAAAGAATTGCTCAGAAAATGCCCACATCATGGATTGCCCAAGTTACTGCAGATGAACACTTTTTACAACGGGTTACATGGGAATCTCAGGACAAGTATTGATACAGCATCGGTAGGAGCATTCATGGCTAAGAGTTACGAGGAAGCATACGAGTTGATTGAAACCATGGCGGCTAATAACTACTAGTGGCCCATAGCAAGAATGACACAAGCGAAGGCAGCTGGGGTGTTAGAAGTAGATAGTATGATAGCGATGCAAGCACAGATATCTGCACTTTCAAAGATGTTGGAATCGGTAACAGTAGCACAAGCACAACAAACATAGCAAGTACAGCAAGCAGCAATAATATGCGAGTTGTGCGCGGGAGAGCACCCAACGGAGCAATGTGCGATTAATCCAGCGGCTGTGCAGTTCATCGGCAGTTACAACAGAATTTCGCAAAACACATATCAGAACACCTACAATCAAGGAAATAGGAATCATCCAAATTTCTCATGGAGCAACAATCAGCAAAATCAAGCTTCACGACAAGCATATCCACCAGGATTTTAGAACCAGCAACAACCAGCTCAATATCAAGAAAGGAAATCCGATCTGGAGGAAGTGTTGGCAAAATTCATGACTAGCACCGATTTGGCTATGAAAAATCAAGCTATTGCTACGAAATCACACGAGATGGCTATCAAAAATCTAGAGAATCAGATAGGTCAAATTGCATTGGCATTGAATAACAGACCACAAGGAACATTACCTAGCGACACTGAGAGAAATTCGAAGGGAAGTCATGAGCAATGTCAAGCAGTTATGTTGAGAAGTGGAAAACATCTCGGGGGTAATAATGCAGAAAATTTAGCGACATCGGAGGAAAATTTTTATGATAGTAACGTAGGGGAAGGTAACAAGGACGAGGAAATAAAGTTAAACACTAAGCCAATTGTTTATCCTCCACCACCGTTTCAGCAGAGGGTGCAAAAACAAAAGTCAGATAAGCAGTTCACAAAGTTTTTAGACGTGTTCAAGAAACTCCAGATTAATATCCCATTCGCAGAGGCCCTAGAGCAAATGCCGAGTTATGCAAAGTTTATTAAAGGAATTCTGTCGAGGAAAAAGAAATGGGAAGAATTTGAAACAGTGGCACTAACAGAGGAGTGTAGTGCAGTGTTATAGAAGAAGCTACCACCAAAACTCAAAGACCCAGGGAGGTTTACTATCCCATGCACGATCGGAAAAATGTCGTTTAACAAATGTTTATGTGATTTGGGAGCGAGTATAAACTTGATTCCATTGTCAGTATACTCAGAATTGGGGTTTGCCCGCACAAAAGCCTACAAATATTTCATTGCAGTTAGCGGATAGGTCAGTTACATATCTGAGAGGCATTGTAGAGGACATTCTGGTTAAAGTGGATAAGTTTTATTCCCTGCTGACTTTATCATTCTGGATTTTGAGGAGGATAAGAACATCCTGATTATATTAGGGAGACCTTTCTTGGCCACGGGAAGGACACTCATAGACGTGCAAAAAGGAGAACTTACTATGAGAGTCCAAGATCAAGAAATAAAATTTAATGTGTTCAAGGCCATGAAATACCCTACGGATGAGGAAGAATGTTATCAGATGGATTTAATTGAGCAAATCACCAGCGAAGATATTAGCAAGAGTTTGGTCAACGATCCGTTGGAAACAACCTTGTTGGGGGATGAAGAAAAAGATGACCCAGAATTTGTGGACTTATTACAGATGCTGGACTCTTTGCCACGAGTTAGCCGATTCAGAGCACCGTTTGAACCTTTGCACACGGAGGAAAAAGCTGCTAAAAAATTGAAACCGTCATTGTAGGAGCCACCAACATTGGAGCTTAAGCCACTCCCTAAACATCTCAGGTATGCGCATTTAGGCAATTCAAATTCTTTACCTGTAATTATTTCTGTTGCACTTAACGAATTGCGGGAAGAAAAGTTGCTGAGGGTGCTTAGGGATCACAAATCAGCGATTGGATGGACGATTGCAGATATAAAGGGAATTAGTCCATCATTTTGCATGCACAAGATTCTGATGGAGGATAATGCAAGACCATCGGTAGAGCATCAACGTCGACTTAACCCAATCATGAAGGAAGTGGTCAAGAAGGAAATTATGAAATTTTTGGATGCTGGTATCATATATCCAATTTCTGATAGTAAATGGGTTAGTCCGGTTCATTGTGTGCCGAAGAAAGGGGGAATGACAGTGATACAAAATGAGGACAACAAGTTAATTCCAACAAGGATAGTGACAGGTTGGAGGGTGTGCATCAATTATAGGAGGTTGAATAAGTCAACCCGAAAAGATCACTTCCCGCTACCATTTATCGATCAAATGTTAAATAGATTAGCGGGTCATGAGTTTTACTGTTTATTGGATGGATACTCGGGCTATAATCAGATCGCCATCGCTCTTGAGGATCAAGAAAAAACAACATTTACATGCCCTTATGGCACATTTGCATTCAGGAGGATGTCATTCGGGCTCTGCAACGCACCAGCAACTTTCCAACGGTGTATGACTGCTATTTTTTCAGATATGGTGGAGAAGAATGTTGAAGTCTTCATAGACGATTTTTCGGTTTATGGAGACAATTTTGATACTTGCCTAGAGAATCTGGTCATGGTTTTGCAGCGATGTAGGGATACAAACCTCATACTCAATTGGGAAAAATGTCACTTCATGGTGAAAGAAGGCATAATTTTAGGCCATAAGCTGTCGGCTCAAGGATTAGAGGTGGACAAAGCAAAGCTGGATACGATCAAGAAATTGCCTCCACCGAACTCAGTTAAGGGTATTATAAGTTTTCTGGGGCATGCTGGGTTTTACAGGAGGTTCATAAAAGACTTCTCTAAGATTGCAAAACCTCTATGCAGTCTTTTAGAGAAGGATGCTACTTTCATCTTTACTGCGGAAAGCAAGTTAGCGTTTGACCTATTGAAGAAGAAATTAACTACAGCCCCCGTGATAGTCGCACAGGACTGGAAAATGCCATTCGAGCTTATGTGTGATGTGAGCGACTATCCGGTTGGGGCTGTTTTGGGACAAAGACGAGACAAGGTGTTTCACGCCATATACTATGCAAGCAAAACACTCACAGAGACTCAAATGAATTACACTACCACGGAAAAGGAATTGCTTGCAGTGGTGTACACATTCGACAAATTTAGGGCAGACTTGATCGGGACTAAGGTGATAGTCTATACGGACCATTCGACGATTTGGTACCTAATAGCGAGCTAACAGCGAAAAAAGATGCTAAGCCACGCCTTATCCGATGGATTCTCCTACTTCAAGAGTTTGATTTAGAAATTAAAGATAGAAAGGGGACGGAGAATCAAGTTGCCGACCATTTATCAAGGCTAGAAAATCTGGAGAAAAAGGATGAAGATAAATGCGCAATCAAGGAGTCATTCCCGGATGAGCAACTATTTGGGTTAAATGCACAATTTCTGTGGTATGCAGACTTTGCAAATTATGTGGTGAGCAAAATGCTTCCCCCTGATCTTACACGACAACAGAAAAAGAAGTTTCTTCATGATGTCAAGTGGTACATGTGGGATGAGCCTTATTTATTCAAACAGTGCGCCGACAAGATGATTAGAAGGTGTATCCCCTACAGTGAAGTGCACACCATATTACAGGAATGCCACTCATCGACATATGGGGGACATTATGGGAGCGAGCGCACCGTGGAAAAAGTGCTTCAAGCCGGGTTTTATTGGCCGACATTATTCAAAGATGCCCACCAATTTGTGAAAACATGTGATAGATGCCAAAGGGTGGGAAACATATCTAAACGGAATGAGATGCCCTTACGAACAATTCTTGAAGTGGAAATCTTTGATGTATGGGGCATCGATTTCATGGGACCCTTCCCTTCATCCTTGAGCAATCAGTATATTCTACTCGCTATGGATTACGTCTCGAAGTGGGTAGAAACTGTAGCACGACCATCCAACGATGCCAAGGTTATCCTTAAATACCTACAGAAAAATATTTTTATGAGGTTTGGCATGCCAAGAGCAATAATCAGTGACGAAGGTAGTCACTTCTGCAATAAATTGTTTACAGCTGTTTTGGCTAAGTATGGGGTTAACCACAAGGTGGCTACAACGTATCACCCTCAAACAAATGGACAGGCTAAGGTTTCAAACAGAGAATTTAAGAAGATATTGGAAAAGGTCGTAAATCTGAGTCGGAAAGATTGGTCACTTCGGTTGGATGACGCATTATGGGCTTACCGGACTGCATACAAAATACCAATCGGGATGTCACCATATCAACTCCTGTACGGAAAAGCATGTCACTTATCGGTGGAGCTACAGCACAAGGCCTATTGGGCAATACAGAAATTGAATTTTGATCAATCCGCCGTAGGAGAAAAGAGGCTACTCCAATTAAATGAGCTCAACGAATTTTGACTTCATGCATACGAGAACGCCAAGCTTTATAAAGAAAAGGTTAAAAGATGGCATGACCAAAAAATTGTGCATCGAACATTTGAGCCGGGTCAATCAGTCCTCTTATTTTTCTACTCACGGCTGCGATTGTTTCCAGGAAAGCTGGAGTCGAGAAGGTCCGGACCATTCACTATAAAGTGAGTATTACCTCATGGCGACGTTGAACTCTACAATTGTAATCCATTAGAGACGTTCAAGGTCAATGGTCAACGAATAAAGCATTACTAGGGTGGCGAGTCGAATTGGGATGTTGATGACATTACCCTCGCCGATACACAGCAAAACAGGGAGTAGTCAGGCTGAACGACTTAAAATCAAGCGCTAATTGGGAGGCAACCCAACATTTTGTTATTTTTCGTAGTTCATGTTTAACTGTTAGGATGTAGTTTTTATGAAGCATTAGTTAGGTCTTATCAAGTAAAAGTTTTACTGAAACTCTCAATCAAACTCCAAGTCGTCAATAATCTAACATCTTGCATGTTTATGGTTGCAGGAGGGGTCAAAAGTGAGTAAGAGCAACAACGGGCAAGAACACAAGAAAAAAATTGGAGAATTTGGATCTGCACTTTTGGAAGCCAAAAATCTAATTACAATGGGCATGCCTGCCGGGGCGGGCTCAAATTACTTTGCACCCCCCGCCGGGGCGGGGGTCCTTGATAATAGGCAGACACACTCAGTATAAACACACGCGCTGCCCGCTTATTTCACCACTACACATTTTTTGTGTATCTCCTTCTCCCCACCCCAAACGTCCCAGCCTCTATTACAAGCTAACTCACATCACCCAC
This sequence comes from Panax notoginseng, assembly GCA_016801055.1. Classification (NCBI taxonomy): domain Eukaryota; kingdom Viridiplantae; phylum Streptophyta; class Magnoliopsida; order Apiales; family Araliaceae; genus Panax; species Panax notoginseng. Next base: position 81,385,592 of record CM029014.1, read on the forward strand.
GATCGACAACTACCAACTTGCACCCACTTCCCACCCCATGAATTCCATTAAACCTACCATCAAGATTGGGCCACTTCCTCTACCTCACATCACCTCTATATAAACCCTACCCAATACTTCCCATATTCATCACCACTAACGCAGAATTCTTCAAGAAATTGGGGTACACATTGAACACTTGCGAGTAAGTGACATTCCTATTGAGTTTTCATCTTCTCTCCACTGAAATACCATAGCAACAATCAAGCTTTGGGTGAAGAACGGACTGTGTACACCAAGTATTTGATAAATTGAGTGAACCAAGTATAAAGGGAAAGAAGTGTGTGCTAACAAGTTTCAGACATCCAAAAACCAATGGCTTCACAACCACCATCAAAATGCCAAAGGGGAGAGGGTTCAAGTTCCGCTCCACCAACACGAACATTTGACCGCCGAAAATTTAGAAGTTCCGCCGCCGCCGAGGACAAGGCACCGTTCAATGTCGTCAAGGAGTTCTATGCAAACGCCAAGGACAAGGCACCGTTCAATGCCTTTGTGCGGGGTCGTATGGTCTCGTTCAGTGCTGATGCAATCAATACATATTATCATCTGAGGGTGCCGCACCTGTGCCAGTATGCCTATATGCGGGATTTCGACCCTGACTTTGAGGAGGTTATCCAAAACATGACTAAGCCGGGTACAACATAGATAAAGGGTAGAAAGGGAGGCACAGTGTTTCACAGCAAGGACCTCAGTCGGTACGGGAATATCTGGTATACCTTCCTCTGTGCTAAATTGCTACCGTCCACGCACACCTCGGACGTGACTAAGGAGAATGCACTCCTTCTGTATGCCATCGTGCAAGACTTCATCATAGACATCAGCACAATTATCAGTTTTTCTATTCGACGATGTCTACGGGGCCACTTTTCTAGCGGCTTACCACACCCATCTCTCATATGTTGGTTGTGTCGTCAAGCCGGAGTGCGTTGGTCCGATGATGAACCCACTCTGATGCCGCTGCAGCTCTTAGATACTAGAATGATAGCGCGGTATTTAGTGTGGGCCGGCGGCGAATCGCATCCTAGAGGTTTAGGATTTTTTTTCCATCAGCTTCGGAGGACGAGGCTGAAGCTGAAGATACTTCTGAGGAAGAGGATGAAGCTATGGGAGATCTAGGAACTGAGCAAGTACCACAAACCGAGGCAATATCCAGTCCTCAATTCCTTGAGTTCCAAAATCAGATGAATGCGCACAATAGGGCAGCACGCCGGGAAATGCGACGATTGGCGATGCGGCAAGATCACATGTTCGATGCTATGAACGCATCTTTCACGTCACTCAACACAACACTCCAAATTTATGAATGCAATCAATTTATACAAAATAAGTGGAAATGTGTAAAAATCAGAGTTTAAAATTTTATAAACCATATACCCGGATCATCCTTTATGCACAATTATTAATTAAACGAAATGATATGAAGAACAAGAATCATACCCTTGAAGATTCGAGCTTCCTTAGGTACAAGTTCACCTCCAATCCTTTTCGCGTTCAACTTGAATCCACCAGGTTTGGTTCCTTCCTTTGATCAACGTTAGCCACCCAAGTGTTTGGCCTCTAGAGGTGATCCACCAAGGAAGAAGAAAGATCCAAGAAGATGGGTGTTTGGCAAAACCCTAATTTTTCTATCTCTCATAGAAAAAGAGCGTACTCTCCCAACTATTGGAATTGTGTATATAGATATCTGATATAAGACTCCTCTTATAAAGATATCAGTTAACCCTTCTAATCTAATTAGAAAATAAGATATTATTTAATTAATTAAATTCTTTTAATTAATTAAGCTCCCTAATCTTATTAGGGATAATTAATTAAACTCTTTTAATTAATTTAACATCCTAATCTTATTAGGAATATATGAGAGTACTTTTATTAATTAATTCTCAAGCTCCATTAGGAATTAAATAATAGTAATAGTAATAATAATAATAAGACTCCTCTTATTAATTTATATTTAATATTTCCAAAATATTAAATAATAAATATTAAGCTATTTAATTTATTCTATCACCATAGATTAAATTAAATATACTTAACTTATTAATACTATTATTCCATTAACTTCTTAAATAATTATTTTTCCTTTTATGGTGTGACCCTTTAGGTTCTCCATATTAAACCGGTTGTGAATAAATCAATTATAACAATTATAATCTTATTTAAATAAATAAATTAAATTATTAATTTATTTAAATAAGTAATATTTATTCTACAATAGGGATAAGCCTCCCTAGCGATCAACGACTTTCCAGATAATATAGATTTCAACATTAATCATAAAAGAACCTTTGAATAAATAGTTACCGTATAGTTCAATCCTTCCACCATACAATGTCCCAATTAAATATAAGACATTGAATTACTGTCAAGTCTTAATTTATTTAATTATATGTATTTCGACTCTTAAATGCACAACTCCAAATAATGCAAATTAGAAACTCCTTTCTAATTTCATTATGCCTTGGCCAATGACTACTGGGTTGTCATTTATCGAATCACATAGGACATTTCTCTTCTTTTACTAGAAGTGGTAGATTCTTTATTGATCATACATTATCTCCATGTATAACTTATTATACCCAAGCATACCCTTTGATATACCCTAAGGGTCTTAAGAAATGAGTCAAAGTATAACTCATCATACACAAGATACTATGATGATCTCAAGTCCAAGGATCACTTGTACTACTATCACTACAGGAATTCCTATTGACAGACAAGTAAAACTCTATTAGGTATTCCTTAGCGAGCCACGTTCAGTAAACTTATTCTCTAATAAGCACCTACATACTTGCTTTAGTGTCTCCACACAAATGATCATGAGATCAATCATCCTCATCCAATGAGCAAACAACGTATGTACCAATCTTATCGGATTCACTAATCCCCAATTTAGTAATCCAATGATTGGGAACTATTTTAGTTTTAAGCTTTCTAAGAAATTAGATCTCATTAGAATCATCATCATCATTATTCTAAAAGCATTACTTAAAACTATGGGTTTATCACATATTATAAAATAACATTACGTAGATAATTAAAAGCCTTTAATAAATTAATACTTTTTATTAATAAATGAATAAGATTGTTACAAAGTATATGCTTTATCATCAAACATGATTGGCTTGTGTGCATACTACTTTCAATCTCCCACTTGCACTAAAGCCAATCGTCATGGTATCTCATACCCTTCTTCTCTAAGTGACGATTATCCTGCTATTGGATAAGCTTTAGTTAATGGATATGTAATGTTGTTCTTGAGAGTTCAATATCTCTATAGTGATTTCCCATTTTTCAATGATTCTTATAATCAAATGAAAGTGCCACAACACATGTTTAGATCCAAGATGAGAGTTAGGAACTATTCCTAGTTCTGTAATGAACTTTTAATCCAAACAATCAACTTGTAGCTTCATTTATAGCTATATACTTTGTCTTTATCACTAAATCAGTAACTCTTTGCTATTTGGAACCTTTCCAATTCTCTGCACCATCGTTCAAGGTAACACTTTACCTTAAAGTTAATTTTCTGTCGTCTTGGTCTGTCTAAAAAACTTGAGTCTGTTAAGCCCTCTAGTTTTAATTTCGACCCACCATGAATATGATCACATCCTTAATGCCGGTTAAATACTTTAAGATGTTTTCACTAACTCACAGTGAACTTTTCCAGAATATGACTGCTCATCATCAGGTCTCGTATATTTCATTGTATACATGATTTTCACTCATGCGATCTCTCTTTTTAGAGTCTTTGGGGACTATTTAGAGAGATACACTACATGTCTCATCAACATGAGATATCCCATAGAGTTTGTCATGCTAAACGACTTTAGCATCAAATGAATATACGTTCCTTGGGTTAAGTCGAGCATCCTATTAAATCTATCTATATAGATTTGTATCCCCAATTAAGATACTCTTCCCAAATCATTCATGGAGGAATATTTAGACAACTTTATCTTTACTAATTGTAGCATTGGTATGTCATTCCTTATCCGTAGTATATCAACATATAATACTAGGAATGTCACGACGCTCCCACTGACCCTTTTGTACACACTAGGTTCATTCTTATTTGTGATAAAATCAAACTCTTTTGATTTATTTCATCAAAGAGAATGTTCTATTTTTGAGAAGCTTGCTTCAATCCATTTCTCTGAGTGTCTACGACTCTTACCTCATCGTATATAACTGGATCATCATCTTCTATAATACGTACCTCATCATCATCCATGATGAATCCATACCTCCCAGGTATCTTCAGAATTATTCTAGATTTACGATTCGGTTGTGGTACAATAGGTCTATCTACAGGTTCCTCTTATTTGACTTATAGTGTTTGTGGTTCTTGAACTCTTCAAGATCAATTATCCTATCACTAACCCCTTTAATGATAAACATCTTTATCTTAGAAGGCAGTGTGTTTCGTAACAAACACCTTTTGCTAAGTAGGATTATAGAACATATACCCTAAACTTACGTGAGTGGGGTTTTTCACAAATTTGTACTTGTCAAATCTTGTCCCAAGCTTATCCTTTGAAACATTTTCACATAAGTTGGACAACCCCTTATCTTAACATACTTAAGATTAGGAATCCTCCCTGTCCATAACTTTTATGGAGTCTTGCGGCCGGATTTTGAGGTTACCTTTTTCGTAGATATACAGCCATTTCTAGAACATTATCCCAGAAGGATACTGGAATGTCGGTAAAATTATTATGCACCGCACCATGTCCAACAAGGTACGATTTTTCCTTTTAGATACACCAATCAATTATTGCGTATCAGGAGGCGTCCATTATGAGAAAATCATTTGAGATGATCTAGAAACTTATTATACAAGTATTTATTCCTTGATCTAATCAAAGAATCTTAATACTTTGCCAATTTATTTCACTTTAGAATTCTTTGAACCTCAAATAATTCACACTTGTATTTCAGCAAATACACACATTCAACCTTTTGAATAATCATCTTCTTTTCTTATACTAGTTTGTTCAATTTGCAAAATTATTTTTCACGTAAGTCAAGTATACAAAATCTATTAAGTAGTATTCCAGTTCTATACAAAACATTATTATTATAAATAGAACAACAATTGTTCTTAAATATAATACCAAAGATTTCATTGTCCAACAAAAAAATGGAAATAATGTTTCTAATGAGAACTAGAATACAATAACATCTTATTGACTTAATAGATTTGCCAATAGGCAATGCTAAACAATAAGTTCATATGGCTAATGCAGTAACCTTTGCTTCATTTCCCATACATAGGATTACTTATCTTTGTTTAGCTTTCTACTTTTGCTTGGTCCATTCATAAATCTATATTTATGATAACCAAAGTCGGTATCCAATACCCAAGTTGAACCTTGACTTAAAGAAAAATTTATTTTAATTATGAACAAAAACTATATTTGTTACCGAAACTTCACTAATCTTCTGTGGTTAGCCTCTGCAAGATGTTTCTTTCTGTTTCTTTTCAGTGTCCAGGCTTATTGCAGTGGATGCAAACTCATTTGCTATCCATATCAGTTTTGTTCTTATTATCCTTTGTTTTGCCTTTCTATTTACCTTCTTTGAATTGTTCTTCTTTCCAGAAGATCCTTTGGCCCCTACCAGTAAGACATGGTCTTTCTTGGTTGGATAGTGACTCTCAACATTTTTCAACATGTTAAGCAAATCAGCGACGCTGATATCTAGCTTGTTCATATGAAAAATTTACAACAATTGTGAAAGGAGTTCGGGAGTGAGTGCAAGATCAAATTTTGGCACAACTCCCCATCCATGACAAAACCCGTTGTCCTAACTGTTCAATCAAATTGATCATCATTAGGATATTTATCTGTACTGTAGTGTCATCAGTCATTCTAGATCGGAAGAGCTTCTTAGATATCTGATATCTATCAGTCCTACTTTCCTCACCATCAACTATTTGATGTGCAGGAATATAGTAGGAGTATCCATAGTTTCATGATGACGCTGAAGCTCGTTACTTATGGATGCGAGCATGATGCATTGAGCCAATTGTGCATCATCTTGCCACTTTATAAAAGTAGCAATCTCTTCCTCAGAGGCATTGTCTGCAACCATTGCAGGGATAGACGTATTAAGGACATAAGATAGCTTTTAAGCCGTGAGAACTTTTCTCAACCAATCCATTTGATTCGGTCCGGTAAAATATAATCTAATATGTTTCGCAGTGATAGTAATTTAGACATTGTAAAATTTTGTAAATGAATTTGTAATTAATTTTTTTTAGCATACATTCTTTTATTAATTATCAAAATAAATTAGGTCTTATTTTAAATTGGTATCTCCCACTATTTTCTTCAAACTATATTATCCTCACTTATATAGTTCGGCAAAATCTAATTAAAGATTTGCTAGTGAGAATAAGGATCCCATTTCAAATGTATATAGCCTTGTGGTGACACAACAAACTATACATAAATAAATAGGTAGACAACTCTTGTCAATTACATCAACTATGCAACTCCTTCTATTTTGCCTCTTAGATTATTTTGATCAAGTGGTAGCACATCTGAATCAAAATTATCCAAGTTAAGTCCAACCTAGCACTCCATATATTCAAAAAAGAAAAATATTGTCCTTGTAGCGACACAATAAAATAATATTGTTTAATTTTCTTTATAAGCATCAAATGTGATAAATTAACATCTTAAATACTTAATACTTGCCTTGTGGTGACGCAACAAACTTATATTAAATATTTAATACTCTATTAATTTTTATCATGCTAGAAGGCGTCGTTCGATATTCCAAATATCTTTGAACGCTTAGGACTTACTATAAAAAAAATTGAGGGGTTTTGTTATTAATTTGTCTCATCTTGTTTAGCGCGCATGCACACATATATATAAAATACGCGTCATGTTTGCATAATATATAATATATATAGTATAAGCATGCACATATATAATATTATATTCTACCCGGATTGATTATAGACTTTTATTCTAGTTTGGTTCACTAGAGCCACCAAGTGAACCAAAAGGTCAAACCCTAGGGGTGCAAGAATTAATATTTAAATATAACTATTACATTTAAACACGGGCTCCATTACAAACGGGTCTTCAAGCGCTCCTTGCCTCTTGATCTCCAATTTTTCAAAATTAATTCTAACTATTACTATTACAAAACTATTTAAAATAAATAGAAACCTTGATCAGCAGTCAAGGGGAAGTACATAGGAGGGAGATAGAATTTACATTAAGAAAAATTAGAGAAGACGAGGTACGCATACCCCATTTAATAAAACTCACACATTCATGCATCCAACTAAAATAAAATCTTGGTAAATAGTCCATAATCAATCTCATTTATTTTCATACACATCACCATATGCATCAATAAATAACATTCATCTCATGAATAATAAACATTCAATATATATATTGATATAATTTAATGGACAAATTTAGTTAGTATAAAATCTAATTTTGAATCAAAATAAACTTCTTTATTTTAATCCAAATTTAAATCAAAATAAACCTTTTTTATTTTAATTTATCCAATTTTTGAATAAAATAAACTATTTTATTTTAATCAAAATCTTTAATCAAAATAAACTCCTTTATTTTAATTAATTATGAAATCCAATTCCATTTAAAAAAAAACTCCTTTATTAAAGGAAATACGAATTCTCTTTCCCATTCACAAATAAACTCTTTTATTTTGAATAATATGAAATCTTATTTCATATCTAAATAAACTCCTTTATTTAAGGAAATTAGGATTCTCTTTCTTATTCACAAATAAACTCTTTTATTTTGAATAATATGAAATCTTATTTCATATCTAAACAAACTCCTTTATTTAAGGAAACATGGAATCTAATTTCAATTCTAATTAGTTATCATGGAATCCAATTCCAACTCTAATTAGTTAGCATGAAATCTAATTTTAAAATTAAAATAAATTTTTATTTTAAGATTAAAATAGACTTTTTATTTTAATATTAAAATATATATTATATAGATAAATAATATATATATTACAATAATATATATATGTTATATATATAATATTAGAAATCATACTCATGCGATCCTTCAAAAAAGTACTGTACCACGTGAATGCTTTGTGCCACCATCTAATAAAACTTACTACGAGCATATATATATATATATATATATATATATATATATATATATATATATATATATATATATGTGTGTGTGTGTGTGTGTGTGTGTGTGTGTGTGTGTGTGTGTGTGTGTGTGTGTACGGAATTAATTAATGGGACACCACTTACAGATTCAAATTATTAGCATGATATAGCACCACTTACAGATTTAACCACCCACACGATTATTAGCATTCCTTTTCCCGCGAATCACAACGAAAAACAAATGAAATTCAGCCCGCGGTATATCACATGCTTTTCGTTTTTTTTTAATTAAAATTTTATACAACAAAATTTTCATTCAATCCTTCCACCATATAATGTCCCAATTAAATATAAGACATGGAATTACTGTCAAGTCTTATTTTATTTAATTATATATATTTCGACTCTTAAATGCACAACTCCAAATAATGCAAATTAGAAACTCCTTTCTAATTTCATTCTGCCTTGGCCAATGACTACTGGGTTGTCATTTATCGAATCACATAGGACATTTCTCTTCTTTTACTAGAAGTGGTAGATTCTTTATTGATCATACATTATCTCCATGTACAACTTATTATACCAAAGCATATCCTTTGATATACCCTAAGGGTCTTAAGGAATAAGTCAAAGTATAACTCATCATACACAAGATACTATGATGATCTCAAGTCCAAGGATCACTTGTACTACTATCACTATAGGAATTCCTATTGACAGACAAGTAAAACTCTATTAGGTATTCCTTAGCGAGTCACGTTCAGTGAACTTATTCTCTAATAAGCACCTACATACTTGCTTTAGTGTCTCCACACAAATGATCATGAGATCAATTATCCTTATTCAATGAGCAAGCAACGTATGTACCAATCTATCCGGATTCACTAATCCCCAATTTAGTAATCCAATGATTGGGAACTATTTTAGTTTTAAGCTTTCTAAGAATTTAGATCTCATTAGAATGATCATCATCATTATTCTAAAAGCATTGTTTAAAACTATGGGTTTATCACATATTATAAAACAGCATTATGTAGATAATTAAAAGCCTTTAATAAATTAATACTTTTTATTAATAAATGACTAAGATTGTTACAAAGTATATGATTTATCATCAAACATGATTGGCTTGTGTGCATACTACTTTCATCAACAACCCGGACCACTGCCTCGATTTCCTCCGAGTGATATGATGAAGAGCACCAACCACCTCCCTGGACTTAGGCATTTTTAGGGAAGTCCTCATGCACTTAATTTTATTTTTATCCAATGAGGGCATTGTGTTACTTACGTTTGGGGGATTTAATTTTTTAGTTGCATGCATTTGGTTATTTTTGTTTTCATTTCTAGTTGCATTATAGATTAGGTTTTTGCATAGTAGTCGTAGTCTAGGTTATTTATTTTTGATTTTGCATTTTTTTCATTTTTTTTTCATGTTAAAAAAAAATTAGTTAAATATAGTGTTTGCATATGTCCAATAATGCTGCAGTTTACGTTATTTGTGGGCCAATGATGAGATTGTGAACAAGTTAACCAATACAATATTGATTATTAGAACTGTGATACAATTTCTATTATGAATCGACTCTTGAACTTGTTTGAAACTGTTATAAAAAGGTTAGCACTAAGAACATCTTTGTTAACCGGTCAGTTCAAATTAATACATAAATAGTTTCTAAAGGATAATGCTAGGGTGAACCAGAAAACGACAAGGATAGGCAGTAAAGGCTTAAATTAGGCAAGAACCTAAGTTTGAGGGAGTATATGTGGGGTATATAAGCTTTGTTAAAAAAATGGCCCTTGTTGAGTCTTGTGGTGGGTTGAGGAGAAATACTCCCCATAAACACAAGCGTGAGATGGAGCGTAAAACGCACTCACCAACCATCTATCTAAAAAAAAAGAGGAATAATGACGGGAAAAGAAAAGAAAAGAGCAAAAGAGCCCCCGTGTTAAAAAAAAAAGAAGGGAAAAAGAAGAAAGTATAAGTATCCTGCATGCACCCTTGAATTTTGGTATTGTTTAATTTTAGTTGGGTTGTGCCTATCTTTGAAATTTTTAAGTTTGCACTGTATGATTCCTTCTAAGAAGTTTCTTATGTATTGAATTTGGATCTGTATCAGTTATCTTAGATGTTGATCAAACATGCACGCTATACCAGTGATAATTGTTCAAGAATTGAGAATTAATACGATAGTGTGGATTGGTTTTAGTAATTCGTATTGTAAAGTTGCTTGTTTTCTCTGAGGCCGGTGGGATACGTTAGTTTCTGCGTTATTGTTGGATTTTTAGGCATTTAGAATTATATTGCATCTCATTGCATAGCATTTAGTTTGTTTTGTGCTCGAGGACTAGCACGGTTTAAGTTTGGGGAATTTTGATAAGTGGATTTTATATGCACGAATCGATATTCATCTCAAGTTTAAATTCATAGTTATCTTCGTGTTTTGTGTTCGTTTTCACTCGTTTCGTGTTATTTTATGTGTAAGGGTGGTCATGGATGCAAGTGGTGAAGAATGGCAGAGTTTTGGAGCAAAAGTGGAAGAACTCATGAAAGCAGAAAATTTCTTTAGCAAAAGCCATGCCCGCCGGGGCGGGCCTTCCTGAGTCTATACCCCCCCCCCCCCCGGGGCGGGGGTCTCGAATCCTGAAGTGTCCTATTAGTTTGTGGAGTCTACTGCTACTTGGTTTGTTGGTTATTTGTTAGGCGCTTGGACTCTATAATAGGAGATTTCAGCTTGAACAAAGGGAGAGCTGAATATTACGTAGAAACACAACAAATCATAAAACACAAGGAGCATAATACAGAGATTATTTTCCGGATTCAAGTACGAGCTTTGGAGGAGTAATTTTCAGAGATTATTGTGACGGTTGCAAATCGAGGCTACGTGAAGGGGTTTTCATTATTCTTCTTCTATTTAGTTCTTTATTTGTAGTCGAAAGGATGTTTTCAGTATATTATTCAGTGTTTAATTCATTAGTGATGAACTAATTCGCTTATTAGACTTGTGATGGATCTTTAGGCGAAACGATGATTCTATAGCTTTGATTTCCAATTCAATAATATATTCTCAGTTTATCTATGTTAATTCGAGCGTGAACTTATGAATTGCCTGATCAACAATTCCTTGTGGATTTGAATGGACTCGAGAGATGAGATTCAAATCTGGACCTAGTTAATATAGCATGTGTCATGAATTTTGTCAATAACAGATTTTTGATTATTGTTAAGGTAGAGATATGCTTAACATCATATGTAATCAAACAGAGAACTTAAGCTTAAACCTTTTTCAATTGCAGTTCACATAGAAATATAGTGCGTTGGTTGATTTAGGTGTTTAATGGATTTCTATCTTAATTGTGGATTGACGTTAATACGGTATTAGTGCATCGAGAGGTAGCTAATATTACATTTGTGTTCATGATTAATAAAGTGGGATATGAAATTGAGTTGGAATAAAGGTTTGAAAATCAAAGTGGAGCGCAGGGTGAAATCATAAGTCTAATTCTCCATTAATTGTTTGAAATTACGAATTTTGATAATATTGATTGTTTATTTATTTATTAATTTAGTTTTTATAGTTTTAAAACCATTGAAGTGAATAGTTTAATAGAATTAGAATTAATAGGAAATTGATAATTATGAAGTTAAAATTCTTGCTAATTTGTCCTTGTGGGAACGATACTTTATTCACTACTATATTACTTGTTGACCACGTACACTTGCTTGTTTTGCGCGTATCGGTTTTACACCAACAATAGCCCCTGGAAAGTTTTGGGCAGTAGCAATTTTGGCATTTTACAGTTTTTCATGCTTTGTTAAAAATATTCCATACGGAAATCTACAACTCCTTTTTTAGTGATTCTACCTGGAGATGTTAGAAAACTTATAGATCTAACTCTAGGACTTGACCAAACTCAAAAATTCGAAATATAATAGGAGATATAGTCATTTGAATTTCGTGCTTCGTTTTCACCAAAATTTGATTTTTAACTCTTGGTGATTTCTAAGAAAACTTTCATGTTCTCACATAATAATCAACATAACTGGTCATAATACCTACTAATACGTCACATACCCATGATTCTACCATGATGCATGATCTATTCCATCAAACAATCATCAAACACATGATTAACTCAATCAAGGCTAAGAAAAATTAGACTTTTCCACCCTTTGAAAAACTAGTTTCCATTTCATACTTTAGATCTAACTTTTAACACTCAATATGGATAGATCTACACATAACACATTCTAGATCATATAGATCTAGAGTTTTAAAGTTTGAAATCATCAATCCAAGTTTTCATTTAAACAACTAAGAATAACTTAGATAAAAGGTGATTTATACCTTTATCTTTTGCTAGCCCTCCTTAATCTTTCAAAGTAGATGATGATCTTGGGTAGCTTGAAGATCAAAACCCATCTCCTTCTCCTCTTGGAGCTGCCAAAAATGCTAGCTCTCTCTTTCTTTTCTCTAGTCTCTCTCTTTCTTTCTTAGTTAATAATGAAATGAAAAAGATAAGACTTAGATTTTGGATTGCTGGAAAAGTAAGTATAGATATATTTGGTATATCTATCCCTAACCTACCAACATATCTAGCTCTTCTCTCACTCAACCACTAAGTGATTGCTTGCAAGCTTTGCCCAAAGTGTTGGCTAATTTACCAAGTGACACATGGGATGAGTTGGTCACCAACTAAAGTAAACAATCATCACATTCATCTCCCCTTTTCTTCCTTCTCCATATCCGACCATGTGGCCTTAATTCTTAATTCATTTTTATATACAAAATAAATGTATACACATTATATAATGTATATTTATCTAATCACACACATAATTCATATAATCATAACATATTTCACTTCTAACTCCAATTTTGACCTTTTTCTATAAAAGTCAACTGTTGACTTTGACCAAAAGTCAATCCTTACACATTTTGTGTTTATTGTCTTTTCTGACTAAACTTGATGTTTCGGATGCAATCGAGCAGTCTGTGCTTCAAAATTCTATCTCTAACTCAAATTTTGAGTTTTAAATTACACCCTTCTTATTGCTAATCGTATTAACTAACGACTTTATACTTATTTAATTAAGAACTATATAGTTTCCTCTTAAAAATTTTCAATAAATCCTCAATTCTCTTCTAGGTTTTATTCTTTAACCTTTATTTTAATCATTCAAGATTTTATTAATTTCCTGGTTGTCACAGTTACTATTCATGAAGTACTATCACGTGGTACTATTTACGAGTTACTATTCACCTAAAAAATAATTTCCATTATGTCCAAAATATTTTTTTAATACATGGATATTATTCTTGTATTTTACTCGACAAAGCAGTATCATGTTGACAATTTGGACATTTTTGAATTCTGGGTTAAATTAAATTATAAATCTTTAAAATTTATCATTTGCTTTCATTAAATTGAATGCTTATATCATTGTCATCATCCTCATGCTTATATTGTGATGAAAGTCATCTGTGGCTTACGTGCATAGATGTACTGTTTATTGGTATGATTATGACCAGTGATTATTCGGTATAATTATGACCATTGATGATTACATTAATATACTTGGCCCGTAGTGCAGGGATGATTCGATGATGTGGTTTATTCATTAAGCTGAGTCTCAGCGATAAATTTGATTAAAACTTTTTTAAATCATAGAAAATAGTAGATATCATGCTCTACTTGACTCTTCTAATGGATTGCTTGTTCCGCTGCAGTTAAACTTGTTGTCTATTATATTCTATCAGTTTAACATTGTTGAAGGCTAACGATAACTTATTCTGTATTATCTTAGTCATAATATTTCTTGCTGGGCTAGTTGAGCTCACCCTTTTGCTTTTATTATTCTCTTCAGGAAATGAGAACATAGCCGGGACTAGTCGGGGAACGGAGTGATGGTCCGAGATGGTTGTTTTAGTAACCCTCACTATTTAGTGTGATAATAAATGTAATGAGGATTGAATTTGAGTTTGGATATTGTCTATGAGACAATATTCGTGTAAAAACTCTCAGCTCTTGTTGTATAATTCAGTTTGTATTTGTATTCTGTACCATGTATTTGGCGACCCAAGATGGGTGATGTATACATATTTTGGGGGCGTCACACTAACACACTCATAGGACGCAAACATGGGAGCCTCTCATAGGCCCAAAACTGCCAAAACAAAGGTAAACATCTGCTCTCAGTGAACACTCTTAACTTGTACATGGGAAATCAAAAGAGAAATACTCACTAGCATAAATGGGTAAAATCCTAGACAAGCCTCTGTCAAGCCCTGCGAACGCATACACATTCCCCTGAGCAACTAGGCAACGGTGTAGGAGCCCCAATTATACTCTCCAATACGGTCCACCTCTCGAGTGGCGCTAATCAAAGCAAATGACATCGTAGAAGAGTTATCTGCTATGAAATAACCCCTGATAATCATCAGGAACAATCACCAAAGAATGTGATCCCTGACTCTCACATCAGTGGGCATGGGCTCACTCAATAGCCCACTCATAGCATCTATGCTCAAAGGACCTGTACGGACGGTCCTGCCCTTTAGCGCCACAGTCGGAACTTCTAATAAGGATCTAACAGCAGTCGGGGTAATATTCACCGTACATAGCACTGGCGCCCCTCTAAACTCCATACCTGTGATAAATCACCAATCCATCGGCGTCATCATCCCCTCACAATCAAACAAATGGAGAGACTGAGTCTTGTGAAACCAGCACTCAGACAATGCCTTGAGGTAACCCTAGGGACAACGACGGGGAAGAATGGAAAAGAACGCCTCAAAGCCCCAACCATGCACAATACCTTGGTAATATGGATGTAGAGCCTGATACAGGGAGTGTATGCTGAACCAGTTCTCTCGAGGCTGCGTAAAGCCGGGAACCTACATCAAATGCAAATTAATGTCAAAATACTTGCTCCTCCGTAATTAGAAAAAGGAAGATCAAACCCAGCTTTTACCTCATTTGCCCGCAAGTAAACTGAGGGGTGGTGACTTAAATCACCCAGAAGATCTGGAATAGCAACCTGAATGCCTGGAAAATCCCTACGAGGAGCATTAGCAGTAGGAGCTAGAGCCACTACCTATACATCCTCCTCCTCGTCCTCAACATTCGGTACATCAACCCGGATAGGACGAATCACCGCCTCCGCCAGACGACGAGGTTGTCTGACTGAACGGGGTCGAGGCACTTTAGAAGCCCTCCTTCGCACACCTGAAGTGGTCCTGCGGGAACTACTCGGCTGATCCATATCCATATATATCTGGTCACAAGTCTCCAAATCACCTCAGAAAGGGTGTGGTAAAATTCTAACCTGGAGATTTTCAAATGCATCTTATGATTACATGCATGAATACATTACTTTAACATACACCTACAATAGAGTTAAAAATGCATGTCTACCGAATGCCTAGATTTTTGGAAAATTTTGTTAGAGTCTCCTTTGTAAATAAGACTATCCACATGAACATAGGCATGACTAGGTGGCCATTCAGTAGCACACCTACCCACAATCATAAACATCCTATAATACATGAACATGTCAAAGTCATAATCCATAAGGGTATGTTAATTACCAGGATTACTTTGTTTTCTTACCCTTGTTCATTTGTCCTCAAATAGGATAAGAAATAGCAGGAAAAGGTACCAATTTGATTGTTTCAAAAGTTAAATTTTTTCACATCATTGTGTTCAGCATGGTTTAATACTAATATGTACTATGTTGAATAATTTTTATCAAGACATATGAGCATACATATTCACTACTATGTGTTTAGATGCATTTCATATGATAAATCATTTTTAAACGAATAAAAACTAGAAAAGAAGACATGCATACATTTCCAGGACAATGTAGAACACTTATACGATGACAGTATTTGTAGAAAGACGTCTGAACTCAGTAGATCTGAAGAAGAGCTCTCGGATTCTTTGTGTGGCGCATTTGAAAATGACTTGTGAAAGCAATAATCAGCTTAAAACCAACCACGGTTGGCCACAGATGTACCTACGGCTCCCTTGGGTAGGGCCCACCCCTCCGACTTGGTCCAGTTTAAGTTGCAAAGGAGATTTAACAAACTGAAAAGGCCAAATCAGGAAGAAGAATGCTACGCGATTGAGCGAAAAAGCTTGAAATCCTGGTTTTCATGAACCAAACTACAGGTCTACATGTCACACATTGGTATTCGCCCGGACACAGGTTTACTATACCAATGATCACAACTATTGCAAACTACGTTCGGTAATACCTCACGAAGGTTCGATGCCGTCAGTTTAGGGTCGCAACTGCAAAACACTTCTCCCCAGTAGGAACTTCATACAATTCAGCCATTGATGCACATATCGACGAAAGTCAAGCAACCTTGACAACACTCAACCGATGGCAAGTATCTATCGAAGCATCGGAAGCCATCCGATGATTTCAGCCGTTGATGAACAAGTCGACGAAGGTCAAGCAGCTTTGACGTTATCCCTAGCAGGGATTTCATCCGTTGATGTACATTTTAGCGAGGGTCGGGCAACCCTAACAAGCACAAACTGTTGGCAGTATCTCCAACAGAACACTGAAAAGACCTGGCGATACAAACCAGGGAAGAACATCCTCATCGGGGACGACCGATGATGGAATATGTTATACACGTCTTCAACAGACAGAATACTTCCCCACAGGTCTCTCGTACATGAGAGGTACATCCTCAATGGGAAGTCTGTAACAAGGATTAAGGACTTTGGTGATAACCCTAATGTCAACATCCTAGAAATTCCTGAGAACTTTGGAGCACACATCCAAGCAGTTCATCTGGGATATATGTGATAACTCCAGTCCCCATCACAAGTTATGGGAGCAGACGGTCATCACATCCCATTGAAAAATGGTCCAACACATACATCATACATTTGCATCATACTGTAGTACATTGCATCATGAATATCTTGTCACATTTCAAGTGTCTAGTATTGTTTATCCTATCCATGCCATTACACTGCATGAATATGATAAAGAGGAGCATCTATAGACACTCGAAATTTTGCATTACTATTATTAACCTTGCAGGAGGGCAAAATCCTCTTGCAGAGATAACCCTGGAAGTCAAATCAGCACAGTCCCGAAGACAACCTCGGGATACTCAGTTTGCCATCTCGGAGACAACCCCGAGATACACAATTGATGTCCCGAAGACAACCCTAGGATACTCAGTTTGCCATCTCGGAGACAACCCCGAGATATTTAGTTCCAGTCTCGGAGACAACCATGAGAGTTTCAGACCCAACCTAAGAGATAACCCTGAGGAGTGCAATTGCAGTTCCGAAGATAACCCCGAAAATGCTTGTTTCAAATCCCAACAATCAGCTTCAACACTCAATGATAGCCCTGAGGCACTTAGCTCCCATACTCAGAGACAACCTTGGGAGGCCAGAGGAGTTCAATATTTGCAGCAGCCCAATCTCAGAGATAACCCTGAGCAACGACTGCTAAATCAGGCCAGAACCGAAGATAACCCCAGTGAGAGCTAAAATCGTCATTTTACCACCTCGATCCCCCATCGCGCCATCTCAGCAACATCTCAACATACATTCTACACAGAAGTGTCCTACAAGAATCATAGCTCAAAATCTCGAGTGACTACTACACAAGACAGCACACCGGATGGAATTTGAAGACTTCAAGATCTAGGCATGGCCCTATCTTCCTGACTTCGTATAACCTCCTATTGTAACAACCCGATATTTTCTATACAAATAAATTAGAAATTTTGCGTATAAATTTTTTTTATTTTAAATATGGAGAATATGTGCCAAGATAATGTGTATATGTACTTATGTGATAAATAAAAATATGAATATTTATAAATAATTTTATTTTAGAATTATTGATCATTATAAATTACATTCTTATCATAATTAATTTTGTAGTAGAAATGTTTTATTAATTATTTTCCATGAAAATATAATCTTATATTATTTATATAATATATGAAATAATTTTTAGAATTATTATAATAATTATTTTATTATATGAATTTTGTTCAGATTATTAAGTTAATTATTTTTAACTTAGTTAAGAATGATAAGTATGACAGAGAAATCAGATATGGAATCCAAATCCTAATTGTTGGATTTTGATCAAGGCATGAGAATAATAATATAATATTAATTATATTTTATTTTTTTAGTGCTATAAGTATGTACTGTATATGTGGACCAATAAGGGTTGGTCAATTATGGTGTTATGTGATAAACCCTTGTATTACTGTGTGAAACCCTAGTTACAAATTTTAGGAACTAATTTTATTTTATTTTAAACCCTAAATGGAAGCTTCGTAACCTAATTATACATTAGGTGAGACAATTAAATAACCCGAGGGTTATGGCAATAAGGAAGGGTTATAGTATTTAATAGGTATACTAACTTAAGTAGATAATCTTGTTATTTCAAGTGACTAATAATTTTAAACCTATTTCTAGTAAACCTAATTAGGTTATGAGCTAAAGTCACATGTATAAGTAATTAAATTTTATAAGATTAGGAATGGAAATCCTAAATAAACAATTTGGGTAACATATATTAAAATTGTTAGACTATATTTAGTACATGGCCCAAAACAATTAAAGGAGAAGCCCAAAAGAAATCAAATGCAAACCAATACTTAGCCCAATTGATTAAGGGTATTTTAGACTTTTGAGTAATCAAATTTGTGCATTAAAATAAAAGCAAAATGGAGGAGATAATGGAGCATAGTGACTGACCCCATTAGACCTTTTAAGGCAACAAAGTTAAGCTAATCAAGTTCCTTAATTAGTAACTCTTACATTAAGTACAAGTGTGTCCATCTCCCATTGGTGGAAAATCTACTTAGCACCCTTAATCACATGATTAAGCTCAATTGAAAGAGATAAGGTGAAGCTTTTATCCATGGGGCAATAAAAGTATGGGGGATAATAGTTAATCACCCATTTCATTTGCTAGAACATTTCATTTTCTCTCATTTTTCTTCTTCTATCTTTTTCTCCCAAGCTAGTAGCATACAAGAGATAAAAGATAGATTGGGTTCGGTTTTTCTAAGAGAGAGAGAGGAGTTGTTGTTCATGCATCCTAAGCTCATTACTTACTTTGGAAGAACAAGAAGGATAGCAACCAAAACTAGGTGAGGTTCTCATCCTTTTCTTTTTCTTATTTTCCTTCCATTTTCGGTTTTTCCCTCAACATGTATGGGGTTATGGTCTAATACTCAAAGTACCCTAGTTCTACATGTCTCATGTGTAGGACTAAGTATCTTGTGTATTAGACTATAGATTTAGAGGATGGAAATGAGCATATGTTCTCCAAGGGGTAAAACTCTTGTTTTTCCTCCACTAAATCTTGTGTAACTCAAGTTTTACAACTTGGATTTCTAATCCGTCGAAAGGGGGTGTTAGATACATGAGTTATCTAGTAAACCCAAGTGGTAGAACACAAATCTAGCAAGTATCGAAGCCATGGGGGTTGTTTTTCCTAAAACAGTCCACATAGAGTATTAAGGTTTTAAAACCCTAAAAAGCTATTGTCCCCATTTTTCTTTAGGCTATTTTGGTCAGTTTCAAGTCTTTTAAATATCTGGAAAAAATCACAGAGGTACCTTAAGAAGTTATCTACGTGTAGGAAAAAGATCGGACGTGTTTCGATTTATAGGTTGTGCGTAATGGATTTTTCCGTAAAGGACTCCTAAATATTAACACTCGAATTTCGCACTGTGTATAGACTGGAAAATTTCGAAATTTTTACAGTAGGTTCATATATGTTATGAGAGTATACCCTAAAAATTTCTGATTTTTCTTAGTAACACTTGATTTATGAATTCGAGTGTTTTGGGCACTTTAAAATTAGTAAATCACTTTCTAAAATTCCAGAAAAATTTGGGGATCATTGTTGGGTCATTTACTGTCTAAACCCAGAAAAGAAGAATTTTTGGAATCAGTTTGGTATTTTTCCTAAAAATGATGAAGTGATGAATAAAAGGAAATAAATAGTTAAATGATGTCTTAAATAAGAAAAATGTGTTTTTAATGCTTGAATACTCCTAATATATAATATAATGACTATTTTAGGGCATTTTGGTCATTTAAAATAAGAAATATTATTATGACCTTTTATGGATATTAAATAAATGGTTTTATAAAGGGTGAACAATTAGAATAAATTGTTTATTAATCAAACAAATTATTAAAATGTTATTATGATATTAATAATATTAGAATATGATATTGTTGAGTAAATAAAAATATTAAGATTAAAGCTTCATTAAAATATTATTAATTGATTGATAATATTAGATTAAAATATTAATCTTAGATTAAAATATTATTAAAAGATTAATAATATTAAATTAAAGTATTAATGGATGATTAAAATATTATTAAAATGTAATAACATTAGTAAGGGAATAAAATATTATTAAATAATTAATAATATTACTAAATGAATAAAATATTAATATTATTGGTAAATGAATAAAAGTATTATTAATAGTTTAATAATAATTAAATGATAATAGAATTATTTGATATTTGAATCAATTAATAATGATTTCGGTGTTTGAAAATTCATGATTAATTAATAAATGTTTATTAAGTCATTTAAAATAATATGAATGATACTTACGGATATTGAACGTTGGGAAAGAGTCTTAGACTCGATAATTATCCGATAAAGCTTTCGGTACACCGACATGTTTCAGAAATTATTATGGACTTAGATATTTTGACTGTATTAATGTTTGTTTGTGATGAAATGACTGTTGAACATGTGTGATAATGTGATTAGGTTATGTGCTGACTGCGAAATGTAGTATTATATGATATAGTATATTGTTCTAATTGAACGAATGATCTGATTAATGATAGGTCGTGATATAAAATATAAAACTAAGTTGCGTATTGTAAGTAGCGCATCAGGCAAGTATCCTACCTTTGCATTTTCTTTATGCAATGGACATGAGTAAGAATGTTTTAGAATTATATTATTTACTGTACATATTATTAACCCTATATTATATACGCTCATTGATTATCAACATGTTAGTATATGGTAATTCAGATATATATTTTGTTCGATAATTTCTATAAATGGTTATACAAGTGTCCCCACTTGGATAATCATTGCATTTAACCACGTGTTGATACACCCTTGTTAATTACCAGTATATATATGTTGAATTATAGATTATTGTTGAACAAGATAAAATCTTATTATTATCCAACCGAATTGCTTTGGTTTGGAACCCCGACAAGTATGAACATTCCTTACACGGGAAAACTTTTATGCACCCAAGGTGGACAGAGTGAACGATAACATCGTTCTTGCATTTAGTATTGATCAATACAGGGTACAACGAGATGATCACCCCCATGCCCGTAAGTTATGATGGTTTACAGATGAAGTTATGTTTAACCTTTTCGAAAATGAAAACAATGTTCATAATATGTCCCTAAACCCTATTTTTAGTCAGTGCGTAGTTTCAAAAATTTGAAAGATGGTTGTTATGCTATTATTATCGGTTCAGATTACTTCACAACTATTGATTTGTTGTAGAAGGGTAGTATAAAGAAAATATTTAAATTCTTTCAGTTTTTATATATATATATATATATATATATATATATATATATATATTGTTATTACTTGCTGGGCACTCAAATGCTCATCCTTGCTTAATTTAAATGCTTTCAACTAAGTGTGAGCAACCTGAAGGCTCTGTTTTGAACAAGGGAAAGGGAAAGGTTGCTAAATGATTTCAATGTTATCTTATGTAATAGTTTAATATTTATGAAGACAATATTATATATTTATTATCATGTATTGTAAGGAATGATTAAATGTTACGTACTTGGGAGCTAGACTCTGATAATTATGTAAATTAAGTTTAATATTTATATTACTATTATTATTATTAATAT
This sequence comes from Panax notoginseng, assembly GCA_016801055.1. NCBI lineage: Eukaryota > Viridiplantae > Streptophyta > Magnoliopsida > Apiales > Araliaceae > Panax > Panax notoginseng. The sequence goes on from CM029014.1 coordinate 81,407,721, forward strand.
TATTAAGCGCATAGAAATGGTATCGTGAAGCACTGAATTCGGATTTTAAGTACCGGGATTTGGGGGCTTTATAGGTTGGTATAAGAGCTTTAGGGTTAGAAATCTTAGGTGGGATAGACCTTAGGCTATAACCTTAGAACAGAGGGAAACGTTGAGAATATAAATAACTCATATAGAGTTTATAAAGAGATGAATTGACTAAATCCATCGTCAAACAAAATAAAAGATAACTTATATAAAACTATTATTTGCTGCGTGTATATACTATATGCTAATCAGGATAATTTATGTGTGTAGATGTCTGGTGGAAAAGGCTTGTTATATGCTTATAGCATGAAGAAGGATCAAATCTATACCCCCGAGCTAATATCAAAGCCAATAGCTGAAATAGAGGCTCACAATGAAAATAACTCAGACGAAGTGGTTATTGTAGAAAATGTAGTATTAGATCCGGAGATGGTGGAGCTGACAGATAGTGATTCGGACACTAAAGTTGAAGCTGAACAAGCATCAACAGAGGTGCAGGATTTGAGGAACAAGGTTTCTTCTCTAGAAAAGCTGTGGAATATAGAAAAGCTGTTAAATAGTCAACTGCGTCAGGCGTTAATAGAAACAATGGAAGAACAAGATAAGCTTAAAATCCAAATTGATCATATGGGAGCCACAAGCAACACATCGTGTGCAGCTTCGAGCAAGAAAGGGAAAAGAAAGATAGAAGACCACTACTTAGGAAAATCCGATAAGAAGAAAGAAAAAAGAATGTGTTACCTTTGTGGCTATGAGGGACATACCACTCTGTATTGTCCCGACTATAAATCAGGAGCATGTTTTATCTGTGGGATAGAAGGTCATCAGGCATAAGGTTGTCCAAGAAAAAGGCATAGTGAATAGGTAGTATAGTTTCTATTGTGTAGGTCTGTTTAATGTTAAGTATGTCTGTGTAATGTAATGTTCCCAACTTTTGTTATTAGTCAAGGCTGTAAATCCGGACTTTTGTAGTCACAAAGGGATGAATGATGTTTAAAGTAGTATGTGATATGTTATGTAAAGTATTCACTAAATGAATATGAATCTGAGTTTGATTAATGAAATGAGTTAATATACTAAACTTATATGATAAGATTTAGAATGTAAAGAATAATATATGGTTTTACTTAACCAGATAATGCCGCAAAGACGTCAAACTCGAAACCAAAGGGCAGAAGAGTCTGTCAATAACGTTAAGGGACAACAATAAGCAGATCCGGTGCAGCACTATACAAACATGGTAGCATAAGCTATGCAGCAAAGAATGCCAGTCGCAGGGAACCAGCCAGACAACCGCTTAGCAAACTTTAAGGACTTCAAGGCAGTAGGACCGCTGGAGTTTAGAGAGACAACTGACCCTGTTGAAGCCCAGACTTGGGTTAAAGAGATTGAAAAATCATTTGTGGTAGCTAAGGTAGCTGAGGGGCAAAAGATCGCTTTTGCCACCTACATGATGAAGGGTGAGGAAAATTTTTGGTGGGAAGCGAATCAGGCGAGGGCAGGAGAGGGTGTTGTTACTTGGGATAGGTTTAAGACACTGTTCTTTGAAAACTATTTTTCCTCTAGTATGCAGGCTAGGATGGAGGTAAAATTTTTAGAGTTGAAGTAGGAGAATATGACAGTGTTCGAATACGCCGCACAATTCAATGAGTTGGCTAGGTTTGCTCCGCATCAAGTTAATACGGAGGCTAGGAAAGCTAGAAGGTTTGAGCTGGGATTAAAACCTTGACTCTACAACAAAGTGGCGGTGTTGCAGATCCCTACATTTGCAACACTCATGGAGAAGGCTATTATTACTGAGGAGGGGAGTGAGGCCATGAGCGTCTACAACAAGGAGAGAAAGAACAAGAGTAAGGTCGAAGGAACTGGGAAGGTGGAAGTTAATAGTGGGAGTAGCGGTGGTAGTAGCAAAAGGAAGGGAAGTAATTTTGGAAGTATGCAGGTAAAACAGGAAGGAGTTAAGAAGCAAGCTGTGCAGTGTGAAAACTGTGGAAAGAACCACTCTGGAGAATGTTTGAAAGAGAAGTTTGTATGCTATAAGTGCGGGCAGGAGAGCCATATCTCTCCCAACTGCCCCAATCCTAGGATGAACAATGGGTGTTTTCTATGCGGGTCGACCGAGCATAAGGTGAAGGATTGTCCGAAGAGGAGGACGGAGGTAGGGAGTGTGAATACTGGAATGGGCAGCGGGACTTTGGCCTACGACATCGAGTAAATTAACAAAATGAACATCAAGGGTCTATAACATGACTGTCCAGGATACCATAGCAGCTGGTGGTGCAATTCCAGGTATTATTCGTATAACTTTTATTTTCTTATGCATGATTTTCATATATATAGTAAATTATTTTATAAAAAAATTTTGAAGAAAGAATTTGAGCTCTTTTAGAAATTAAATTTCCGTTTAATCCGATAGACAAGCTTTACGTGAATAGGTTAAAGATCAGTACGATCATTTATGATCAAGATCTACTTGCAATGATTGTATATGCTACGTACACTTGTATGTGTAAGTTTTAAAATGGTAATTCCGGGGACGGAATCTTTATAAGAGAGGGTGAATGTAACAACCCGATATTTTCTATATAAATAAATTAGAAATTTTGCGTATAAATTTATTTTTATTTTAAATTTGGGGAATATGTGCCAAGATAATGTGTATATGTACTTATGTGATAAATAAAAATATGAATATTTATAAATAATTTTATTTTAGAATTATTGATCATTATAAATTATATTCTTATCATAATTAATTTTATAATAGAAATGTTTTATTAATTATTTTCTATGAAAATATAATCATATATTATTTATATAATATATGAAACGATTTTTAGAATTATTATAATAATTATTTTATTATATGAATTTTGTTCAGATTATTAAGTTAATTATTTTTAACTTAATTAAGAATGATAAGTATGACAGATAAATCAGATATGGAATCCAAACCCTAATTGTTGGATTTTGATCAAGGCATGAGAATAATAATATAATATTAATTATATTTTAATTTTTTCAGTGCTATAAATATGTACTGTATATGTAGACCAATAAGGGTTGGTCAATTATGGTGTTATGTGACAAACCCTTGTATTACTGTCTGAAACTCTAGTTACAAATTTTAGGAACTAATTTTATTTTATTTTAAACCCTAAATGAAAGCTTCGTAACCTAATTATACATTAGGTGAGACAATTAAATAACTCGACGATTATGGTAATAAGGAAGAGTTAGTATTTAATAGGTATACTAACTTAAGTGGATAATCTTGTTATTTCAAGTGACTAATAATTTTAAACATATTTCTAGTAAACCTAATTAGGTTATGAGCTAAAGTCACATGTATAAGTAATTAAATTTCATAAGATTATGAATGAAAACCCTAAATAAATAATTTGGGTAACATATATTAAAATTGTTAGACTATATTTAGTACATGGCCCAAAATAATTAAAGGAGAAGCCCAAAAGAAATAAAATGCAAACCAATACTTAGCCCACTTGATTAAGGGTATTTTAGACTTTTGATTAATCAAATTTATGCATTAAAATAAAAGCAAAATGGAGGAGATAATGGAGCATAGTGACCGGCCCTATTAGGCCTTTTAAGGCAACAAAGTTAAGTTAATCGAGTTCCTTAATTAGTAACTCTTACATCAAGTACAAGTGTGTCCATCTCCCATTGGTGGAAAATCTACTTAGCACCCTTAATCACATGATTAGGCTCAATTGAAAGAGATAAGGTGAAGCCTTGTATCCATGGGGCAATAAAAGTATGGGGGATAATAGTTAATCACCCATTTCATTTGCTAGAACATTTCATTTTCTCTCATTTTTCTTCTTCTATCTTTTTCTCCCAAGCTAGTAGCATACAAAAGAGAAAAGAGAGAGTGGGTTCGGTTTTTCTAAGAGAGGGAGAGGAGTTGTTGTTCATGCATCCTAAGTTCATTACTTACTTTGGAAGAACAAGAAGGATAGCAACCAAAACTAGGTGAGGTTCTCATCCTTTTCTTTTTCTTATTTTCCTTCCATTTTCGGTTTTTACCTCAACATGTATGGGGTTATGGTCTAATACTCAAAGTACCCTAGTTCTATATGTCTCATGTGTAGGACTAAGTATCTTGTGTATTAGACTATAGATTTAGAGGATGGAAATGAGCATATGTTCTCCAAGGGGTGAAACTCTTGTTTTTCCTTCACTAAATCTTGTGTAACTCAAGTTTTACAACTTGGATTTGTGATCCGTCAAAGGGGGGTGCTAGATACATGAGTTATCTAGTAAACCCAAGTGGTAGAACACAAATCTAGCAAGTATCGAAGCCATGGGGGCTGTTTTCCCCAAAACAGTCCATATAGAGTATTAAGGTTTTAAAACCCTAAAAAGCTATTGTCCCCATTTTTCTTGAGGCTGTTTCGGTTAGTTGCAAGTCTTTTAAAAATTTGGGAAAAATCACAAAGGTACCTTAAGAAGTTATCTACGTGTAGGAAAAAGAACAGACGCGTTTCGATTTATAGGTCGTGCGTAATGGAGTTTTCCGTAAAGGACTCCTATGTATTAACACTCAAATTTCTCACTGTGTATACACTTGAAAATTCTGAAATTTTTACAGTAGGTTCATATATGTTATGAGATTATACCCTAAAAATTTCAAATTTTTCTGAGTAACACTTGATTTATGAAAAATGATGCAAGATCCGAGTGTTTTGGGTACTTTAAAATTAGTAAATCATTTTCTAAAATTCTAGAAAAATTTGGGGATCATTGCTGGGTCATTTACTGTCTAAACACAGAAAATAATATTTTTTGGAATCAGTTTGGTATTTTTCCAAAAAATGATGAAGTTATGAATAAAAGAAAATAAATAGTTAAATGATGTCTTAAATAAGAAAACTGTGATTTTAATGCTTGAATACTCCTAATATATAATATTATGACTATTTTAGGGTATTTTGGTAATTTATAATAAAAAATATTATTTTTGACCTTTTATGGATATTAAATAAGTGGTTTTGTAAATGGTGAACAATTAGAATAAATTGTTTATTGATCAAACAAATTATTTAAATGTTATTATGATATTAATAATATTAGAATATGATATTGTTGAGTAAAAAAAATATTAAGATTAAAGCTTCATTAATATATTATTAAATGATTAATAATATTAGATTAAAGTATTAATCTTAGATTAAAATATTATTAAAAGATTAATAATATTAAATTAAAGTATTAATGGATGATTAAAATATTATTAAAATGTAATAACATTAGTAAGGGAATAAAATATTATTAAATGATTAATAATATTAGTAAATGAATAAAATATTAATACTATTGGTAAATGAATAAAAGTATTATTAATAGTTTAATAATAATTAAATGATAATAGAATTATTTGATATTTGAATCAATTAATAATGATTTCGGTGTTTGAAAATTCATGATAAATTAATAAATGTTTATTAAGTCATTTAAAATAATATGAATGATACTTACGGATATTGAACGTTGGGAAAGAGTCTTAGGCTCGATAATTACCCGATAAAACTATCGGTACACCGACATAATTTAGAAATTATTATGGACTTAGATATTTTGACTGTATTAATGTTTGTTTGTTATGCAATGACTGTTGAACACCTGTGATAATCTGATTAGGTTATGTGCTGACTGCGAAATGCAGTACTATATGATATAGTATATTGTTATAATCAAACGAATGATCTGATTAATGATAGGTAGTGATATAAAAGATAAAACTAAGTTGCGTATTGTAAGCAACGCATCAGGCAAGTATCCTACCTTTGTATTTTCTTTATGCAATGGGCATGAGTAAGAATGTTTCAGAATTATATTATTACTGTACATATTATTAACCCTATATTATATACGCTCATTGATTATCAACATGTTAGTATATGGTAATTCAGATATATATTTTGTTTGATAATTTCTGTAAATGGTTATACAAGTGTCCCCACTTGGATAATCATTGCATTTAACCACATGTTGATACACCTTTGTTAATTATAAGTATATATATGTTGAATTATAGTTTATTGTTGAACAAGATAAAACCTTATTATTATCCAACCGAATTGCTTTAGTTTGGAACCCCGACAAGTATGAACATCCCTTATACGGGAAAATTTTTATGCAACCAAGGTGGTCAGAGTGAACAATAACATCGTTCTTGCATGTAGTATTGATCAATACAGGGTACAACGGGCTGATCACCCCCGTGCCGGTAAGTTATGACGATTTACAGATAAAGTTATGTTTAACATTTTCGAAAATAAAAATAATGTTCATAGTATGTCTCCTTAACCCTATTTTTAGTCAGTGCGTAGTTTCAAAAATTTGAAAGAGGGTTGTTATGCTATTATTATCGGTTCAGATTACTTCACAACTATTGATTTGTTGTAGAAGGGTTGTATAAAGAAAATATTTAAATTCTTTCAGCTTATATATATATATATATATATATATATATATATATATATATATATATATATATATATAATTGTTATTACTTACTGGGCACTCAAATGCTCATCCTTGCTTAATTTAAATGTTTTCAGCTAAGTGTGAGCAACCTGAAGGCTCTGTTAAGAACAAGAGAAAGGTTGCTAAATGATTTCAATGTTATCTTATGTAATAGTTTAATATTATGAAGACAATGTTATATATTTATTATCATGTATTGTAAGGAATGATTAAATGTTACGTACTTGGGACCTAGACTCTGATAATTATGTAAATTAAGTTTAATATTTATATTATTGTTATTATTATTAATATTATTAAGTGCATAGAAATGGTATCGTGAAGCACTGAATTCGGGTTTCAAGTACCGGGATTCGGGGTTTTACACCTATCCCATGTCGTTGTGTAGCTCTCGACAAAAATATTTCGAAAAGGTATTATACGCCTCAATCGGATGCCCAGATTGAAAGTTATGAAGGTTCGAGCGGACAACGCATTACATGCGTGCACATACTTCGAGATGGCGGGACCAGCGGAGCCCGGGGCACCCCGGACAGCCGCAGTTGCATCTGCGACTGCCGCAGGTACACCTGCGGCTCCCCCCTCTATAAATAGAGGGCTTGGGGCAGCCATTTTAAGAAGAGAAAAGGTGAGGAAGCCCTGTCCAATTTACTCTGTACACACTATAAATTTAGTGTTTTCTCATTTCAAACACTTGTGAGCTTATATTTGGCTACTTTTTTTATCGGCGGGAGCCGAGTGTTCATCCATTTAAAGCTATTGAAGTCTTCTTTGGCAGTCCACTGTAAGCCTTCTTACACCATTTAAAGCCTTTTCCACACTTCCAGCAGACATTGTTATTCACGTTGAGAGTAGTGTTGTGTGCGTGTGCCCGGACTTCGCTCCGTGGCTTCTTATTTCTTTTGTATATATATATATATATATATATATATATATATATATATATATATGTTGTTGCCATCAAACTTTGTTTGATTGAACCTGAATTACACATCCGGTGCGTTTACCGCTTTTATATATCTATATATATACTTTCGAAATCGAAGTAACGAACCGAACCTGGATCGACATATATCCAGTGCGTTTATCGCTTATATATATATATATATATATATATATATATATATATATATATATATCAGGACTGAAGTTTACTTCATGGCTTTTTATTGCTTTCTTTATATTTAGTCCCGCCTGGAGTTTATTTCATGATGGTTGATTGTTTTTTACTACTTTATTTACATTTTTCAATCTCCCATGGAGGTGCTTCGTGATGGTTGATTTTTTATATATATATATATATATATTACTACATCATGTGAGCCTTGGAATCATGTGATCACAGATTCAGTCTACTGAATCTAGATTTGATTCCCGTGATGGACATTTTCAGCTGTATATGGCTTGTAAATTATTCACGGTGTTTGAATGTCCTTGGATGATTTTCATACCCACAAGGAATCCTGCACTTCTTTTTATCTTGTTTTCTCGAAGATGCTTTGCAACTCGAAAATAAAAGCAACCCAGCCGAACACATAATAAAATAGAAGTATCAAAGGCCACAATTACTATTGAGCACAAGGGTTTGAAAAATCTCTTTTATAAAATGTCATTGCTATATCTTATTAAAATTGAACTTTTATACAAAATTCAAACCCTTTGTATATAGGTGCAAACGAGGCATATCACTACTTTCAAATAATTCAACATTGACCCACACATACACACGCATTCATATAACAGTTTAATTGAAAAGTGGTGGTCACCGTGGAAACACGGATGTCGGGGGGTGCCTAACACCTTCCCTCCGCATAATCAAGCCCCCGGACCCTAACGAATTTTGGTTTCACAGACCAGTTAAATAGTGTCACATCACTTGGTCAATGTACAAACCTTTTCTCGGTTGAGTTTGTGCAACCATTTAAAAATACCAACTGGTGACTCTTACAGTCCAATCGCTGACATATACATGTCGTACCTTTTCACAACTTATTTTTTTAAATAAATCTCACCTAACATGGGAACTCCAAAAGATAATAACATAAAAGGGACAAATAAAAATTTCGACGTCGACATGTAAGATATGTGTATAATCCTAAAATGTTATATTAAGCATATATGAAATACAATCATAACCCAAGTTGAATCATCAAATTCGGATGTAAAACGAACTCGTAGCAAAATAATTGGTAAAACATGTCCAAGTGTGAACCCTAGCTTGGAAAAATCAATAATTTGATTAAATAAATTGTTTAGAAAATTGCTCAAGGTATCAAATATTGAAGATATGTAAGTTTATGAGATAATGAAAGTGGTTTGAACTCATTTGGATATAAAATGAGCAAGTTATGGAAGATTGATCAAAAAGGGTCAAAACTCAAAATGTTGAAAAAATAGATTTTTGTTTTCTACTGGGGAGCGCCTAGGCTCTCAACCCAGGCTTATTTCAAGCGCCTAGGTGCTAGGCCATTTTCTGAGCTGGGTCGGTCTGGTTCGGGTCGGGTCAAACGGGTTAAGGCTTGTTTTTTTAAGATAAAATGAGATAAAATAGGATTAATAACAAGATAAAATAAAATAATAATACTAAGTAAAGTAATAATACTTTATTTATGTAATGAGACATGGATAAATCAAATAAAGTGAACAATCGATTAAACAAGTAAAATAATAAAAGGATTATTTTATTTGTGGCAAATAAAGTAATTGTGTATTGTGAAGGTTAATGAATAGTAATTAAGGAAAATTACTTAAAGAGAAATTAAATGATAACAAGTAAAGTAAGAATCATTTATTTGTCTATGAATAAATAAATTAAATTATGAATCGTTAATTAAACAAGTAAAATGATAGAAGGTTATTTTATTTGTAGTAAATAAAGAAGACCAAGCTTAGTTTAAAAGTTCCTTAACACGTATGTGTGAACGACTTAATCTAGAATGTGTAACTTAAGTAATATTTCACGTATACAAACATGAAATGAGTATATGAGACTAAAATTTACTAAAATGTTTCTAAGGTTTTCAAAAGTAAGAACAATGTGGATTATACATCTATGAGTTTTAATGTGTATGGATAGATATATGTGTGATAAAAGCATGTTGAGATTTATGTCAAAGTGTGTGGCTAATGAATTCCTATATGTACATAAATAGGATAATATAGTTCATTAAGGTGATTTATGCTATAAGTGGTATTCAACGAAAAGGCAAGTCTTTCACCTTAAACTTTTTACATTATTGCAAATTCCTTAATTCTTACACTATATATACTTTATAATCCGAATTGTTGTCATATCAACCATATTTATATCGAGCAAATATTTATAACTATTCGAAAATCATTTGTATACCTCGACGTTGTTGCAAGCATTGAACTTATTGTTCTTAAATGCATTATAAAAGTTATTTAAGCCTTTGATTCGGCTAGACTATCATCATGTGTTAGAAAGCTATCCAAACCAATTAACTTGGTGCGGACTCTCGTAAATCTACTGAGATGAACAACCCTCATTGAAGGGGAAATTATATAATTGTCAGGAAACTGACGTGCGCACATACTAGCATGTTTAAATGTTATGCATAACGTAGGGTATTTTAGGCTGATCACCTGTTGTACTCGTTTATATTGGATTTGCAGTACAATACTGTTAATTCTAGTAAGAGTTCTTAGTCCTTCGTGACTACTCAGTGTTCACTCTTATTGAACCTTGAAATGAATAAACTTTGAAATCATGTTGATATCCTTCAGTCTATAACGACACTTATTGAGAACTCTTGATACTTCTTGTTATCCTTGAACTATCATTTACTGTTATACCTTTGAGATCCAAACATTATAACTGCTTATTCATATTGCTATATTACTTGCTGGGCAAACTTGTTGCTCATTCTTGCTTCCCTAAAAACATTACAGTTAAGGCAGAGCAAGGCGGTACTTTAGGGAAGGACAAAGGAAAGGGCAAGGCTACGGAATAGTTTAGTCCTTTAAGTGTAAAAGTATTATTATTATTATGCTTATAATGATGTATTAAGGATGATTAAATTATGTTTAAGTTTAATCACTGGAATGTTGTAGTAATGGTCACGATACCTTGGGACACGAATATTTATATTATATCAATATAAATTATTCTATTATTTTGTTGTTGATGATTTTAATATGATATTAGAATTAGTACGTGACAAACCAAATTCAAGATATGAGTGTCTGAATTTGGGGGCGTCACAAGTGTTGTACCTTTTCGGAAAGCTGTTGTCAAGAGCTACACAATGATATAGGATTAGAGGTTGTATGAAGTCGGGAAGATGGGTCTATAACCAGGTCTTCATAGTATATCTGTTGTGATGTCTTGTGTAGTTGTCACTCGAGATTTGAGCTATGGTTCTTGTGGGACACCTTGATACGCAGTGTGGATTGAAATGTGTTGAGATGAAGTGAATGTGGTTTTGAGGTGGCAAAATGACAATTTTCCCCCACTGGGCTTATCTCCAACTTTTGCGTAGTTGTTGCAGTCGTTGCTTAAAGTTATCTCAGAGATTGGGCTGCTGTGAATGCTTAATGTCCACAGGGTTATCTCTGAGGTGGCTTGACCTCCTGGGGTTATCTCCGGGGTTAGAACTGAGGGTCCCAGGGTTGACTCTAGGATTAAAACTGACTTTCCGTGGTTATCTACGGAACTGGAACTACATCCCTCATGGTTATCTCCGAGGATGGGGACTGAATCTCCTGGGGTTATCTCCGGGATTGAAACTGGGTCTCTCGGGGTTATCTTCGAGATTGAAAACTCGACCTCCCGGGGTTATCTCTGGGGTTAAAATTGATTTGACTTCCAGGGTTATCTCTAAAAGATGATTCTGCCCTTCTGCAGGGTTAGTAACAGGAACGCTAAATTTTGAGTGTCTACAGATGCCCCTCTTTATCATATTCATGCGATGTAATGGCATAGATAGGATAAATATCAGTAGACACTTGAAATGTTACAAGACAAGCATGATGCAAATGTGATGCAACCTGATGACATGTATGATGAATGTTATTTGTTGGAATGATTTCCAACGGGATGTGATAACTGCCTGCTCCAGCCGTTTTTGTTAGGGGACAGAGTTGTCAATGATGACCCTGTTGAACTGCTTCAATGTCTACTCGACCGGTAGTTTCCAAAGCTCTTATCACAGGAATCTCCTGATGCAATGTTGGGGTTATCGCCAGTGGTTTGAACTGTCCATCCGTGCTATTTGAGCCTGATTTGTCGATAAGTTGCAAAGATGTCTTCAAAATCTTTGGAGTGGAGGTTTCTCCATGATTGAGACTGCAGGATGTTGACATTGGGGTTATCACCAAGGTCCTTCATCCTCATTGCAGGCTTTCCACCGAAGATGATCTTCTTATGTGCGAGTGACTCTTGAGGATTTGTTCTTTAATTATCAAGGATCTGTACAACAGATTACATCATCTATCCTCCCCGATGAGGATGGTTTTCCATGGTTTATATCATTATGTCTTTCAGACGCTTTGTTGGAGTTACTGCCAACGGTTTGTACTGTCAAGGTTGAGATATCTTTCAACAGTTGGAATCATCAGACCACCTCCAATGCTTCGTTGGAGTTGTTGCCAATGCTGGTGATAATATGAGGGCTGCCTGATCTTCGTTGAAATAGCTTTCAATGGCTAACATCATCGGACCACCTCCGATGCTTTGTTGGAGTTAGTGCCAGCGGCTGGGGATGTCAGGGCTGCCCGACCCTTGTTGAAATAGCATTCAACGGCTAACATCATTGGACCACCTCCGATGCTTCCCTGGAGTTACTGCCAATGGCTGGTGATGTCAAGGCTGCCTGACCCTCATTGAAATAGCTTTCAACGACTACCATCATTGGACAACCTCCGATGATTCACAGGAGTTACAACCCAGGTTGATGGTATCAAACCTTCGCGAGGTGTTGCCACGGGTAGCTTTCAACAGCTTTGATCATCGATTTTTGTGAACCCCGTGTTTGGGCAAATACCAATGATTGATATGTAGACCCACAGTTTGGTCTTTGAAAATCAGGATTTCACACTTTTTTGCTTAATCGCGTAGCATCTTTTTTCCTGATTTAACTTTTCAGCTTGTGGGACCTCCTTTGCAACTCAAATGTGATCGAGCCAAAGGGGGTGAGGACCACCCAGGGATGCCGCATGTAGACCCGCGGCTGCCACGAGTATACCCGTGGCCACCCATGGGCTATATCTCACTTGCCTTTCCCTATCACAAGTTATTTTCTACTTGAAACCGCATAAAATATCCGAGTTTTCATCTTCAGATCAACTGAGTTCGGGTTGCTTTCTTAAAAATCTGTCACCGTATAATCGTTCTGCACTATCCTGGTAACGTTTACATGTTTTCTTTTCCAGTTTTGACCATTGGAAAGTGAGACATCATGCGAAATGCTTCAAAACACATAGTAGTGAATATGCATGCTTATATGACTTGATAAATATTATTCAACATAGTAAATATTAGTATTTTACCATACTAAACATATTGATGTGAAAAAAATTTACTTTTGAAACAGTCAATTTGGTAACTTTTTCTGCTATTTTTTCATCCTATTTGAGAACAAATGAGCAAAGGTTTTGAAGCAAAATAATCCTGGTAATTAGGCTACCTTTATGGATTATGACTTTGATATTTTTCATGCATATAGGATGTTTATAGCTTTAAGTTGGTGTGCTACTGAATGACCACCTAGTCATGCTTACGCGCATTTGGATAGTCCTTTTTACGAAGGAGACTCTGGAAAAAAAAATTCACGAGTCTAGGCATTGAATGAACATCCATTTTTAACTTTACTACAGATGTATGTTAAAGTAATGCATGCATGCATATATATAGCTATAAAATGTATTTAATGAGCTCCAAGTTAGAATTTACCACACCCTTTATGAGGTGATTTGAAGACTTTTGTCCAGATATATGGATCCAGACCAGCCAAGTAACTCCCGTAGGACCTCTTTAGGTGTGACGAGGAGAGCTTCAAATGTGCGTTGGCCTCGCCCAGCCCTACAGCCTCATCGATTGACAGATTTAGTATTTCGTCCTATCCGGGTTGAGAGACCAGATGTTGAGGACGAGGAGGAGGATGTACCTGTTGCGGATCCTGCTCCTTCTTCTTCTATTCCCCGTAAGGAGCTTCCAGCTATAAATGTGACGATTCCAGAGCTTCTGGATGGTTTGAGTCGTCACCCCTCGATCTATCTTCATGCGAATGAGGTAAAAGAAGTGTTGATCTTCCTTTTCCCATTTGTGGGGATAAGGGTTCTGATGTTAATTTGCATTATGCTACAGGTTCTTGGCTTTACACAACCCAGAGGGAACTAGTTTAACATACATTCTCTGTACCAGAGTCTTCAACCAGAGTATTGAGAGATTGTGCATGCCTGGGGCTTTGAAGCTTTCTTCTCCATCCTCCCCTGTCGTTGTCCCTGGGTTATCTTAGGGCTTTATCTAAGGGCTGGTTTCAGCAGATCTGGTCTCTCCATTTGCTAGTTTGTGAGGTGATGATGACACTGATGGATTGGAGTTTCATCACTAGGATGGAGTTTTCCGGAGCTCTAGCGCCTTATGTGGCTGATATCTCCTCGAAGTTGGGAGTCCCAGCTACGACGTTCAAAGGCAGGACAGTCCGTACTGGTCCTTTGAGAGTAAATGTCGTGAGTGGGGCTTTGACTAGGCCATATCCCGATGATCGGAGGTTTAGAGATCGCATCCTTTGACGATTGTTCTTAATCATCCTCAGGGTTATTTCCTGGCCGATAACTCTTCAATGACGTCATTCGCTTTAGTTAGTGTCACTCGGGAGGTGGACCATATTGGAGGGTTTTATTGGGGCTCCTACACCTTGGCCTACATCCTCAAGGGGATGCGCCTACACTCAGAGTGCATGACAGAGGCTTCGTTGGAGTTTTACCCATGCACAACCCACAGATGAGGGATGGGTGTGACAAGCCGCCGAAAAATGGCCCTCATAGGCATCGACTTATAGAGAAGTTGATAATGGCATCCACATCGATGTGGAAGTCTTGCACAATTGTGTATAACAGAAGCATTTTCTCCCTTGTCACCTCAGTGGTATGCGTGGACGGGAACAACTTTGCGCACAAGAACGTATACCATATCTTGACATAGCGACTCAAGTCCTTGTTGAGGAAGATTGTACCACCCTTTTGTCATTTGACCCATGTAGTGCTCGACTTAGTTATTTCGGCTAGAATCTGATCATAATCGAGACCACTGTCACGCAATTATGCATAATGGCATACCGCAGGTGCTCGCAGGCTGTAGTAATTGTTGATAGCCTCAAGACTGAAGGGCACCTGTTTACCCCTCACGAATGTACTGAACGGGGCCCTATCCCCAGCATTTGCATAAAACTCTTTCACCACATTGACTATTGTTGGTTCTGGCTCGTCCGTAAACCTATCCCAACCCTTCTCGTATATTTGCCTCTTCATTTGCCCATCGACATTGTCTGGTGCCAAGCCCCACTCTAGAGTTAGTGCCTTGAGCACTAAATATTCGTATCTATTGGTGGCATTGGCACTCATAAATTTATGCCGGTCAAAGGCTCGTGCAAGTGGTGTAGACCTTGAACCTTCGCCCCGTTCTCGTTTGGATG
Organism: Panax notoginseng; assembly: GCA_016801055.1. NCBI lineage: Eukaryota > Viridiplantae > Streptophyta > Magnoliopsida > Apiales > Araliaceae > Panax > Panax notoginseng. The sequence goes on from CM029014.1 coordinate 81,422,918, forward strand.
GTGTTTTTGGTGCCATGACAGTCAATTCGATCACAGACTCCTCCAGACTTCACTTGCACAATTTGTCAAACACTTGGTGTGCACAACCCACAATACCCTCAAATTGACAAACTTGAATGCAAAAGTATGATGGCAAACTGAACTTGTTGCTTACCTACTGAATTCCCTTTTCTATTGATAATAATGCTCTAGTGAGTGATGCCAATTTGAAGTTGTCTCCTTCCTTGTTGCTATCAAACTTGAATTGGTGAAACCCTAACATTTTAGTGACTAAAATTGGATGGAGATGTGGTGTGGCGTTAAGGATTAAGGGTTTGTATTTATAGAGAAGGATATTGTGTGAATTAGTGAGTTAATAGAGAGGAGAAGTGGAGAATGTGTGGTAGTTCGTGGGGAGTAAGTGGGATAGAAAGTGGGGATCAGTTATGGGACAAGGAAGTGGAGAAGTGGGTTTGAATTGGTGTAATTGCATAATAAAAATTGTTCAAGTTCTCGTACCCCCACCTCGGCGAGGGGTAATTGTACTGTATGGGCCCTCCCCGGCGGCGGGTGCTTATGTTCCTGCCTTAAGACCCCCGCCCCGGCGGGGGGTATTCTGCAGCTGGGTTTTTGTTTTCCACTTCTTCTCATCAAATGCTTGTCAACAAGTTTTTGAAGTACCTAAGACACATTTAAGTCGCAAGTGTAAGATAACATTGTGAAAAATGAACATGTAAGGTCGACTTTACGATAAATCATGACTTAACTAACTACCTAATGGACCAAAATAAACTTACTTGATACTAAAATTACACTCTAACTACACATTGACTAACATAACATAAAAAATATTGTAAATGAAAGTAAAATTGGGTTGCCTCCCAATGAGCACTTGTTTTTGAGTATTTCAGCCTGACTACTCCCTATGTTATCCTCGATCAGTTGGGCTATCCGTAGCATGTTTCTTGTTTATAGCAAATAACTAACATCGTTGTATTGCATGCTCGTTCACTTGCATGTTTGAGAGTGAAGTTGACTTATTATCCTCAATCAATGCCTTAAGACCACTAAGCTCTCTGCAATCCCCGAATTTGGCAAGCGTAGATTCTTCGAGCAACTCACACTCTTCCTTGTCCGCTGAGATTGGGATTTCCTTGAACACTTTCACCTTCACTACCTGATTGAACACTTTCATAATCAGTTCTCCGTTAGGCAGGTCAACCAGTGTTCATCCAGTCGTAAGGCATGGTCGTCCCAAGATTATAGGGATGTTCTTATCTTCTTCAAAATCTAACACCACAAAATCAGCTGGAAAGATCAATGAGTCAACCTTCACCAACACATCTTTAACTATTCCTAGTGGATATGTTAATGATCTATCTGCGAGCTGTATACCGATGTTAGTTGGTTTTGCTTCCTTTAACCCCAGCTTTCGGTAAATGGATAGTGGCATAAGATTTATACTTGCTCCTAGATCGCATAGAGCTCTCCCCACATCTTGATTGCCAATTACACAAGTAATTGTGAAGCTTCTCAGATCTTTAAATTTAGGAGGAAGCTTTCTCTGTAGTATTGCACTGCATTCTTCAGTTAACGCCACCGTTTCTAATTTCTTGAGCTTGCATTTTTTCGAAAGTATTTCTTTCATGAATTTGACGTAATATGGGATCCGATCAAGTGCTTCGGCAAATAAAATATTGATGTGCAATTGTTATAATATATCAATAAAACTTGAAAACTGGTCCTTTAACTTTTGACTTTCTAGCCTTTGAGGAAAAGGTACAGGTGGTGTAACTTTATTCTTTGTCTTCCTTTGGATTTTCCACAAATTTTTCCTCAGTTTTCCTTGTCGAATCATTCTCTTCGTTCTCACAAACCTCTTATGTACTTGCTTTCCCATCACAGTCGGTACCCAAGGCTTTACCACTCCTCAGTGTAATCGTATTACACTACTCGTGATTACTCCTTGGATTCTTTTCTATATCACTCGGTAATGTCCCTTGAGGCCTGTTGTTCAAAGCAAATGCAAGTTATCCCATCTGATTCTCTAAGTTCTTTATCGCTGCCGCTTGTATTTTCATGGTCGCCACATTTCCCGATATATACTTCAACAAAAGCTCCTCCAAATCTACCTTTTTCTCTTACCGTGGAGCTGCTTGTTGATGCTGATTTTGGACCCCGGGGGATAAGAAGGTCGTGGAGCCTGCTGATTTTTATTATTACTCCACGAGAAGTTAGGATTATTTATATTCCCCGGATTGTAGGCATTTTGATACATATTCTGCGGACTCCTATTGTAGCTGCCCACAAACTGTACCGATGTTGGGTTGATGGCACACTATTCTGTAGGATGTTCTCCTGCATATAATTCACAAACATACGCCACCTGCTGTGGTTGTGCACCTGTCAGAGCATATATTTTCTTTAATACTGCTGAAATTTATGTCGCCAACGCCGTTACCCCGTCTACCTCTAATACCCCAGCTACCTTGGGCTGTGTCATTCTCGTTATAGTCCACTAGTAGTTATTAGCTGCCATTATTTCTATTAGCTCATATGCCTCCTAATAGCTCTTAGCCATAAACGCTCCACCCGAAGCTGCATCTATGCTTGTCCTTAGATTCCCATTCAACACGTTGTAGAACGTATTCATCTGCAGCCATTTAGGTAGTCCATGATGAAGGCACTTTCTGAGTAGTTCCTTATACCATTACCATCCTCATATAAAGACTCACAATGTTGCTGCTCAAATATGGTGATCTCATTTCTCATCTTTGCAGTTTTTGCTGGTGGGAAATATTTTGCCAAGAACTTCTGAGCGAGGTCGTCCCAAGTAATTATTGAACCTGGCAGTAGAGAATGTAACCAACTCTTCGCCTTGTCCCGCAGGGTGAAAGGGAACAAGCAAAGTCTGACTGCGTTATCTGACATCCCATTGTATCTAAAGGTGTCACAAATTTCCAAAAAGCTAACCAAGTGCTCATTCGAATTGTCATTGCCTAATCCCTCAAACTGAACTGAGTTCAGAATCATCTGAATGGTCCCAGGCTTAATCTCAAAAGTATTTACAGGTCGGCCTGGTGATACTCGACTGAAGCCCAATCACCTTGGGAGTAGCATAATCCCTCAGTGCTTTTTGATCTTCTGCAACCATTATTTCTTCCTTCTCAGAGTTCTCGAAGTTTTCCTTAGTGTCTTTAATCCACTTACTTAGCCTTTAAAATCGTTTCTTAATATCGTCCTCGAAAGGAAGCAAGTTTAGTTTCTTAGACTGAGTTTGCATAAACTAACTCAAAGAACTTGAAACATGAAAGAACAAAAGAAAAAAAACATTGTTTAAGTAAAACTGAACTAATTAAACTGATATTGAAATATATTAAAATCAATACATTCCCCGACAACGGCGCCAAAAACTTGTTAGTCAAATTTCTAATTACGCTCACACGCAAGTGCACGTGGTTAAAAAGTAATATAATGATAAGTAAAAGTATCGTTCCAACAGAGATTAGTATGAAATTAATCCTAACAATTACCAGCTTTCTTTTAATCCAAATTTTATTAAACTATCCAAATCAATGATTATAACTATTAAAAACTAAAATATTAAAAATACCAATCAATCAACTCAACCTAAAAACCGTAATTTTAAGTAAATAATGGAGAACTAGGCTTACAACTTCACTTTAAGTTTCACTCCTATTATTCAACCTTATTCCAGTTTAATTCACTATCACAGTTTATTAATCAAGAACACGTAGGTAGAATTAGCCATCTCTCGATGCACTAATATCGTATTAACTTAAATTCACAAATTTGATAGAATTAAGCCAAACACCATAATCAACTAACTCACTATATCTCTATGTAAATTAAAATCAAATAAGGTTTAAATTCAAGTTCTCTACCCGATTACATGTGATGTTAAGCATATCTCTACCCTAACATTCTTCAAGATTCCATTCAAGCATAGAATTCAAGAACACATGCTAAGGTGACTAAGTCTAGATTTATACATCATCTCTCCAATCCATACAAATCCACAAAGAATTGGTGATCAAGTAATTCATAAATTAAGCACAGATCATAAAAGATAAACTGAATTAAAAGATTATTAAACTAAAATTAAGGCTTCACAATCATCATTCAACCATAAAGATCCATCATAAGCCTAAAAAGTAACTTAGTTCATCATAAATAAAATAAAAACTGAAATAATAAAAGAATCCATCATCCCAATTACAATAATTGAATTAAAGAAGTAGAATAAATACAAAACCACCCTTCTTCTTCGTTCCAACTTGCAATCTTCGTGATTATGACCTATACTTCTTTCCTCAAATGTCCTTCACCCCAATTAGGGCTCTAGCTTGTAATTTGGTTAATTGTTGTTAATTTTCTATATTGTAATGTTATCTCCAGCACAAGACATGTATTTATTCCATAAACCGACGCTAAACGAAGTTCCAAGCCATGCCAACTTGTTCCCTTTCATGCTGCTACAGAACTCTAGTTGCAATATAACTCTTGTTCTTGCCCCGTACCCCCGCCCCGACGGGGGTTTTTTGTTTTATAGATGCCCGCCACAGCGGGCTGTAGTTCTGCAGCTGCACATTTTTCCTCATTTTGTTGCCATTACTATCACAATGCCACCTTTTTGCCACGAATGTTACACCATTACACCTAAACATAAAACATTCATAAACAAGTAAAAACGAACATAAATATATAGGATCAACACAGTTTAAGTCCGAATTAGATGCCGATTCGTAGGTATAAACCCACTCATCACCTGTTAGGTTTAGACACCTATCCATGGGGACGGCGATGGCATCACTCCACTTTAACGGAGGTTCATGTAGTTGAGGGTTTCACCCATTCGTGCTTACAGTTGGTGTTGTTGACAGCTGATGTCATTACATGGGTTCTTTACTCTGAGGACCATTTGACAGTTGGCTTTGAGGGCGATTTATCGACTACTATCGAGTATGTATTGTCCACCCGTCGAATTCCTCTCTTCACAGACAGAGGTTGGGAGCTCTATTTAGGAGAGCATGCTATTAGGAGTACCATAGGAGAGATTCGCATTACGATCTTTCCTCAAGCCAGGTGTCATTGGCCTTTACTGCAGCTGATCATTGAGGTCCCATTGATGGGTGTTGATGTTTTTACTTTGTCAGAGGGACCTTTCACTCAAGAGGTTTTTTACTGTTGGTGGTTCCCTCACACTATTGGAGCATAGACCCGCGCCACACAGTTTATGAGGGATATAGTTCCTGGCTCTATTATGATGACGAATTAGATTGCCTGCGTCCGAGAGCCTACTCATCTGACGTAAATTGATAGTTTGACCTAGCAGTTGGATAGAGCACATTTCTTTTTCCGGCATTTGGGTAGAGATCCTTCTGAGGCGGATACTTTTAATCCTTCCAGCTCTGGGATTGTCTCTTCAGGTGGCCCATATTCAGATGGTTTTTCTGGGGCAGATCCTCCATTGTATCAACCTGATATCCCTACTAGCAGAGATTCAGTGACGCAAGAGGAGTTACATCATATGGATAGGTTGGATGATGTGGACATCAACACTATTGACTTCTTCTGATGCATTTCTTGCTATATCTTTTAATAAGCCTCTGTTAGATATTGGGCGGCTATGCCCCATTCTCGTTATATCTTTTGATAGGTCTCTATTAGTTGTTGGGCGATTGTGCCCTATTTCCTTGTATTTTTTAGTTGTATACAGAGCTTGATGTATTTAGGTGATGATGTACTTAGGAATGTATGTATATTATTTTCCATTCCCTACATCATATTGTCATCTATTTTTTATTATGAATACATTAGGTTATGGACATGTATTTCCAGAGTTGAGTTTAACATTGACCCCTTGATTGTCTTATGACACGACCCTACAGATGTCTTCATCCACAGTTTGTCGAATTGAGCATGCCCCACTAGTATTGGTGGCATCTTCCTTGAGATTGTGGTATGACAATTTGTCCTCCCTGGATCGGGTGACAATTGATTAGCTACTGCGTCACTCTATGACCCTCTTGACGTTTCAGGTTCCACTTGGCTTTGTAGAGGGTACGTTGGAGCATTGGGTACCAGATAGGCATGTATTCAGATTTGCTACCCAGGAGTTGACTCCCACATTGGAGGAGTATGAGCGTCTTAAAGACTTGCCATTTGATAGGCCTTGCGCTCGGATGGATGTTGGTGACATGAGCCGGTAATTTATAACCTTTACAGGCTTGAGGTGCAGAGTTTTCCTGGATGAGATTTCCTCGGGGCATGTAGTGTCTATGAGTTTCTTGATCGATAGATTTGGGTCATTGGACAGTTATCTGTAATACTATGAGGACTTCACCATTTCTGAGGGTGATTAACATGTCGCCCATGTAGACATACTATTGATGTGTATAGTGTCTTATCTGTACATGCCGTTGTACATGGACCACATGGATATCGACGTGATCATGGTAGTCCGTGCTCTCCGAGAGGAACATACCATCCTACCGATGATTTTGGTAGAGACCTTGAGGTCGGTCACGTATTGCCATACCCATTCTGTGGGGGTGTTTATAGGCAGTTCGGCCACGTATTGCCATGTCATATTCCTTTCAATCGGCTGAGTGTACAGACGCAACTTCCTAGTTGATTTTCTTGTCAGGGATCGAGGACCCATTTAATATTTTGTCGTGTTCAGGGCTTAGCTATCGCTACATCTTTATTACTCATGCAGCTAGCATAGACTATCTTCCCTTGGCCAGTTTGAGGGGTGTGACCACATCTCATCCACTGAATGTTATGGCATAGTTTGACCAGTTTTAGGATATTCATCCCTTTAACTGGGCATGGGGTCAGCGTTTGTCATCTCGGCTTCTGTTAGTAGAGGATTTGTCCAGGATTTATGCCTGTTGGACCTGGCGTGAGAGTGCTGACTTTTCGACTAACCATCCAGGTTGTTCTACAAAGTATTTTGCATGGTCGAAAGCGGAGATAGCATCGGCTAGGGTTGAATCCTCAGACTCGGGTATTGATTCTAATAGGAGGGAGCCTATAGAATACCATGATTCTCCCATCGAGGGTGAGTTGTTTACTGGTTTGTCAGTAGCTCTGGTTGATTCCCCTACTATTCCTACGGCTGTGGCTCCACATTCTGCAAAGTATTTAGAGTAGAGTTTACATCTGATGACGTTTAAGATAAATCAGGCTAGGGCCTTGATATTGACAGCTCTTTCTGATAGAGATGTCACTCTGATTGAGAGAGATGATGCTCTAGCTTACTGGGATACTGATGTTGTTAAGCGAGATGAGGCTCAATCATCTAAGGATGTAGCTGTTGTTGAGCGGGATGATGCTCTAGCTACCCGAGATGCTACCACTACAGATAGTATTGCATTGAAATCTCATACTACTGACATTATTGCATAGATGAGTGCATTAATTGATGAGCACATTAGCACCATGTAGATGGCCGTAGATCTCCTAGCTCGTGTGGATACCCTAGGGTAGAAGTTCATAGATTTAACTCCATCTATTAAGAGAGATGGCATGTTAGACTCGATGGCTCGTTTATCCACTGGTTTGTAGATTAGCTTTGATTTTCCTGCATAGACTAGGTTAGTCATTTTTGTCATATACAAGACATATTGTATATATCAAACAATATTATATGGTAAGGAAATATGTTTTGATACACTTCCCTTTTAGATATGTCTTGTTACTATATTGATAGTTGTCTGTTCTCCAAGGCTTGTGATCTTGATGTATTCTGAACTCCTCCTTAATGGATGGACATTGAGATGTCTCAGGATCTTTCTAAATGGATCATTGATCTTTTTATCCCCTACCCTTTGGTGTCTTGGGACTGGTTTATGAATGTGGTTATGGAGAGGTTTTTGGTTTTCCTCTTTGAGGTTGACCGTACCACAGATGGTCGTCGGTACACCCTTGTATGGAGGAGACCATGTAGTTCCATCTCTTATGGATTGATGTTTCTCTTTTGGATTGATGTTTCTCTTTGAGGATTCAATCGTAGCTTAGATGGTCGTCGGTTTCTTTTCCATTTGTGTGGGGAGACCAGGTAGTTCCATTCCTGTGGTCTAAGCCGATGATATGTGGTTTAACCGCCCCACAGATGGTCGCCGATGTATTCCCATGTATTGGGGAGATCAAGTAGTTGATAAGTAGGTTTTAAACCTACTTATCCGGTACCTATTGCTTGAATTAGTTGTTTAAACCTATGTTTTGTAGTTACTTTGCATGCATTGTGTGTGCATTTCATACATGTTATTTTATTTTGTAGGCTATGACACAACATTGGAATGAGGAGGCAAGGAAAAGCAATTCAAACATCTTTTGGACTAAAATATGCAAGCAAGTGCAATAAGGGAAGATTGTAGGGCTTTTAACACCAAGTTGGATGCATGTTCTTGGCTTGGAACTTGGAGTTTATTGTAGATCTACTTCTTAGCTTTTCGGAACATCTTGAATCATCCCAATCGGAGTTTAGATGCGAGAGTTATGGCCTTTTTATCAACAAAGATCAAAGCTCAAAGTTGTCCTACTTGCAATTTACATAGCATCTACTTCAAGCCTGATTCCAATCTTTATCCAGCCTGAATCTGTCAATTTTGAAAGTATAAAAGTTGTAGATCTCGTCGAAATCTTCGATTTGATAGGTGGCAGGCCCTGTAACTCCTAGCAGATCAAAAGTTATGCCTGTTTTATCAAAGGACGTCGCAACAGAAAATAGCGTAGCGCGGCCCGCGCTATAAATGAACTACGAGTAGCGCGGGGCGTGCCCCAAATGGCTTAGGAATAGCGTGGGGTGCGCCGGTCGGCGGGAAAATAGCTGAAATGAGTTATTTGATATCCAAATTGAGCTAGAATAGGATTCTTAGTTGCCTAACTTGCTAGGATATCCATTAAAACTATAAATACTTGATTTTGATTTAGATTGGGAGGCTAAGTTTTGGAGAATTCCATTAGATTAGATTAGAGTAGATTAGAAGCAAAACCCTAGTTCTTATTAGAGTTGGAGATTGAAGTAACTTGGAGACCATTGAAGATCAAGAGCAGGAGCTTGAGGAAGATGGAGATTTGCTGACAACAGATTTATTCTTTACTCTACTCTTATTTTTATCTTTTAATGTGTATTCTAGTGTGGATTCTTAGTATTAATTCAATGAACTAATTCGTTGTTTGAGATTACAATGGATCATATTGTGTAGTTTATTTTAATATGCTTCGCTATCAATTGTTATGTTCTATTGTGAGGATTGTCTATTGCGATTTGGACTTAATTGCTTAATTGCCTAGCTAACAATTACCGTGATAATCTATATGAACTCGAGAGATGAAGTATAGATTTAGATCTGATTATGATAGCATGTGTTTGTGATTTCTGCATAGATGGAATTCATGATTTGTGTTTAGGATAGAGACATGCCTATATGCCATATGTAATCTTATAGAGAACTTGTGCTTTAAATCCTTCTTAATTGTAATTCACATAGAGATATAGTGGATTAGTTAATTAGGGTGTCTTGCTTAATTCTGTCATTTGTGGATTTAAGTGAGTATGCGTATTATGCATCGAGAGGTGGTTTTATTTGTTTTAGTGTTCTTGATTAACAATTCAGGATAGAGAATAATTAATGAGAAGTGTGTTAACTTAAATGAAGCAATAAGTGAAGTTGTGATCTTAAATCTCCATAATCTTAATTTAACTAGTGGTAATTAGAATTAGTTTACTTATAAATTGAAATTCATTCGTTTAAATAAGACTGAGTTGGTTACCGGTTAGTACTTGGTGATTTTTATTAAACAATTTCTCGTGGGAACAATACTCTACTTACACTTTATTACTTGTTGACCACGTATACTTGCGTGTTGTGCATAATTAGATTTTACCCAGCAAGTTTTTGGCGCCATTGCCGGAGAATTAGTTAATATAATTTTGCCAATATTAGCTTCAATCAAATTAGTCTTAATTTAAACTCTTTTTTTTTTCCTTTTTATTTAATTCTCTTCCTATTCTTCTTTCTTTTCCGGTACCATGGCGGAATTTAATTATCAATGGCCGTATACGAGAATGACTCAGCCAAGGGGAGCGGGGATTGATGGTCTCAATGCATTTTTTGCATTATCAGCGCAACTTGAGACACTTTCGAGAAGGTTGGACGTTGTTGCAGCCCAACGTAATCGAAGGATAGTGGTTAATTGCAATTATTGTGCTGGTAATCATCCGAGTCATCAATGCAACATTAGTTTTGGGCCGGGACAACACGGTGGTGAATACCTTAACGATTATACATATGCTAATTATCATCAAGTTTGGGGGTATCACCCGGATTCTTCAGGAAGCTACATTTATGATGACTAATTTTACGCTCCAAATCTATCATAAACACCGAAATTTTCATGTCCACCTCCATTACCATTGTAACGACCCCAAAATCCATACAATTTAAATCTCAACTTCGGTCGTTAACCATACATTAAATCTCTAATTTTACATCATTATTCGATGTTAAACTTAATAAAATTGCGGAATATTTAAAACTTTTATACATTTCCTTCTTCCTTGGCCTGAATGGCAACCATTACATTACATCTATTTGATTCAATCTTATATCATGAATCGTTACAACAAAATGACTATACAAAGTCTTACATCATAACTAAATATCCATATACATTAGCTTACATTTCAACAACATGTTACGTTCAAAATATGAAATACATTTCTCATAAAACATAAGTAATCTTCGTGAATATAGATCTCTATAACTCACATAGCACGTATCTTTACCTTAAAATTTGTACCTGTAAAAGTGGTTATTTGCAAGAGTGAGCTCGACAGCCCAGCAAAGTCTAACAGTTTTCATGCATCACATAACACATAATAACATGCTCGATATACATCTCATTAAAGTAACATGGCATACATGCTTTTAATTCATATAGCAAATATAAAGATTGAGTTCCTTACTCAATCATCATTACGTAGCCAAAACAATGTAGTCATATATTGACTTTAACATTTCATGATTCAACATGCTTAACATATCATGCAATTTAAAACAGTTCATCAAGTCCACGTAGAAAATAGGAACCGAAAGACTTGCCTTGATCGTTGTTTACCAATAACAGTTTAACAGCTTACAGCTATCTGCACTTCACGTGCCCTACGCAATTATATAATCATACATATCAAATAGTAGTCACATAACAATACATAGTAATTGTAATGTAAATTCTACTCCACATCTCATAATCTTTCCTATTAATTAGCACACAATGTTCAATTATATTGTGTTAACTTTCAACTTATATCTCACTGTATTTCATATTCGCAGTTCATTCAAGTGCTTAAGTCTTGCTAGGACTACTTATTGGTTTTATATTAAACACATTCCCTATCTTATAATATCCATTTCAACTGAATTGAAACACTTTTTAAGTTCATTAACACTTGGCACGACGTTTCGACGTTCATTCGTCACACGCCCGATTTGCCTCCTTGTGTAAGCTTACTATGCTTCTATAACTCATCTAATACATCATGTATTAATGTTAAGCATCATTATATTTACTAATATTCATGTTTTATAACTTAGGACATCATCTTTTATGGTCAAGAGCACTACACATGCATATGTGAATGCCCGACACCCTCCGATTGCCTCCGAAAACATTATAGTCCTAAAGATGACCATTTTGACCCATCCTAATGACCTCAAATTGAAAAACTTAAATAATGAAAGTTGTAGGTGTACTCGTCCTCTTTCCGGATCATCTTGAATCACCTCAATCGGAGTTCGTATGAGAAAGTTATGGCTATTTTACTACAGGAGGTCAAAACTGTCCAAGTCAGACCACAAATCCGGCGCTGGGGCGCGGATCAGTGGCGCCGGGGCATGAGTACCAGCGCCGGGGCGCGAGTAGAGCGCTAGGGAGCGAGCTCTAGCGCTGGGGCGCGAATTATAAGCTAGCCAGTGCTGCTGGGTCGCAAAATTTGGCGCTGGGGCTCAAATTTTGGCGCTGGGGCGCCGAAACTTGCAGAACCCAACTACAAAGAACAGAACAACTAAATTTTTGTCTATAACTTAATTTCTAACACTAATTAACATCCATAACTTCATCGCAAACTACACATAAACGTTTAACAATCATTCGTATAACAATTACCAACAATTAAACAACTACTTTAGAAAACTTCATTATTTGAAAACACTGTTTTTAAGAAAAACTCTATTGTTAACGTTGTTTAACACTGTAATATCAATAATAACCCAAACTTGATTACTTTAAAGTACGATTCTCTGAAATTCATACCTAATTAACATATATAAGCTTCAATTTCACAATTAGCATACGATAAAATACTAATTTTGTTATACTCCAAAACATGTTCATGTTCATCCTCATGTCCACTGTAAAACTAATTTCTTCTTTCTCTTTGAACGTATTTTAGCATACAACATATATATACATTTATGCTAGTATAACCATTAAAATTATAAATACACAAAATTTCCTAACCAATTATAAAATCATGGTTTACATACAATTTTTGTAAAAACTTTATACATAAGTGAAGAACACAGAGACTTAGGCATAATGACGTAAAACATATATACTTACATATATTAAAGTTATAGTCACATACCTTTTCTTGCTTAAAAAATACTTGTTAGACACCACATAAATTGTTTGAAATTCTTAGACTTTCTCTCAGCTTCTCCCTCTATTCTCTCTCAAGTTCTCTGTACTCTCTCTTCCTCAGGATAGCAAATAATAAAACTGATAACTCAAGCATACGTAAAATAAAAGAAACCGATATGGCCTTAATTCTAATACTAAATATATCAGTTACACTATAATAAACGTATATCCATTATAAATATATTTTATTTATTTAATTTGTTTTATTATTAATTCAAAATTAAAAAAACCAAAAGCCATAAGGCTTTGTTTGGCAAAACAATTTAAAACTAGGAGACTTAATAAACTTAAGCCTTGTTTGGCAAAATAAATTACAACTACTGTAATTTATTTTAATAACCACTTATAATATAGTTATTTGTCACACTTCTAATTAATTAAGTTTTCATACTTAATTTAATTAATTCTAATAACAATTCATTGCATAATATAATAATTTATTTAATCATTATAAATTCTCTAACTTAATTATTAAATTAAATTAGATTACTTTTTTAAAATAATTACTTTCCTTAACTCATTAATTGTTTATTAAACAAATAAATAATCAAATCACATCAAATCAATTAAACAAATACTTATTCAACAATAAACACATCTATTAAATATTTATATAATTCAATAAATATTTAAATATTATAATAAAAATCTGAATTGTTACATCATTCCCTCCTTACAAGGATTCTGTCCTCAGAATCACAACTAAAACCACTCAATCGCTACAATCTTCCCTACTTACAAAGATTCTGTCCCCAGAATCGAAGACACAAATTACACAAATAACTCAGAGAAATCTTTCGTCATTTTATCTAAATATAGATTTTATATTTCCTACTACATTCATTACCTAACAAATTCTAGGTTTCATTTCATAACTTTCATTTGAACTCAATTATATTTTGAGTATTATATATCTTAACCCATTCATTTCCTTTTCTAAGGATCGCTATCATCAATACTCGGGATATTACATTCACCCTTTCTTCTAAGAATTTCGTCCTCGAAATTTTATCAATTAATATTTATTCATTCCATCTATCAAAGTAGATTTTACGTTAATACTATATTCATTCCTTAGGTTCTATAACCACTTCTTCCACAAAGATCATTCTACAATTATTAACTTTTCTATTAAAAGTTTCACAAATTTCTTTGATAACTCATCCCCTTCTCATTTCAAAATCTCTTTTCTCACTTAATCAACACATTCATCATTCAGTGCCACATTCTACGACTTACTTCTTTCTAAGGAATAATTTCCTTTCCATATTCACTTCAGAATAACATGAATCCTCCACAATTGCTCAATAATTGGGAAGCAGTATGAATAACTCAAGATTTTAAAAGATTATCCAATCATGCTGAGGGGTCACAAGACCTTGAACTACGTCCCCAGGTTATCAAGTATATCTCGACTTGAACCTTTAACAGTCATAAGACTATATGGACCTCCGTACTTAGGGTGTTAAGCCCTTCGTACAATGTATTGTGCACAAACATTTTAGCGCAAAGTGTAAACTAAGCGTAACCTCTAATAAAAGAGTTGTTCATCTCAGAATTTAGAGTGCAAGCATTCAACTGAGGGTCTAATGACCACGAACCATGTCCACAGTTATAAGTAATCTTTCAACTTTAACTTTAACAGTCATAAGACTATAAGGACTCCACGTACTTAGGGGGATCAATCCTTCGTACAATGTATTGTGCACAAACATTTCAGCGCAAAGTATAAACTAAGCGTAACCCCTAATAATAGGGTTGTTCATCTCAGCTTTTTAACATCTGAATCCGCACCAAAACAATTTGGTTTGGCATAACTTCTCAAGAAACTCTTGAATTTCATGAACATCTTTCAATATTTGTCTAGCTGAATCAAATAGCATAGACCTCTACAATAACTTGGACATTAACCGAAATATACATATACATACATACATATGTATTCTCATATCTTAAAGAAATCTCAAAAATCTTTTTATGACGTCATGATACCGCACTGTATTTACAGTCCGTTGAGGATTCCGTCATTTGGTGACTTTATCATACTGCATCATAACATAGTGGGCTGACGATCCTTAGATCACATCCAACACTAGGTAATACTGCATTGATGACTCCATCGTTTTTATCATCTTTGCACCAGGTTACATGATGCATTAATGATATAAAATACATTTTGATATATTGCAAATCAGTTTTGTCTAGCCGAAGTAATTAGCATAGACATACTAATAACAGTATTGTTGTTAAAACTCATAGGTTCCATCATTTGATCCAATGTTTTTCAAGAAAATAAAAGTGCAAACATCAGCACGAAGTCAATAAATTTTGAAAGTTTAGCATAGCTAGTAGATTTAGAATACCTATGCTTCCACCATCAACTCCACTTTCTATAATGATCCATTGCTTAATAGGTCTATCTATTCCTATCATCCTCAATACTCCATTCACACTTAATTATATCCTAGTTCATCAAACATACCACACGTTATGAGTTCAGGAACTTGCCACAATCATATGAGTTTAAGAACTTATCCTAGTCAGACCATAGGCGTCCATTCGCTGAGGGGTTAAAAAACATACCATATAATTATGAGTCACGAACCTACCATAAGTATGAGTTTTAAGAACTCGCACTTAACCTTATAATATTCTCTAACTATACTCTACCTATCTGTTATACACATTAGAAAAGAATCACCTTCTCAACAGGCATATAGCAAATAGCGCGACATAAACATTCTAATGATTATCAATGTCATAAACTGAGTGCAAGCACAAAACCCTCGCCCATACAAAGGTTTGTACAACTCAACCATCACATGAGTTCTCAATTGAAATCCCACCTAACTTTATCTTTCTTTTAACTTGCTCTTTGCTCGATACGAATTCCTCGTATCACATCATCTATAACTCCTCATGAGTTTTCTCGTACTATTTCATAGTACACCATCTTCGTAGCATTAAGCTATAATCATTCAAACATTACAGACCATCTTCCTTTTATAGCTTAAACAGATCACGCCGTGACCTTATTCTATAATCATCTCTCTTAAAATTCTTTTGTTAACTCGTGATCGTTTTGTTTTACGATCCTCATTCTTTCCTTTTTTTTTCATCATTTACAATATTATTCGTTATCTTGGCTATTGGAGTTAGGAAACTCCCATTTCTTATCTTTATATCTTAAAGATTCTTCTTTGAATCTTCTTGTTTATATAACAATTCTTCCTTTAAGAATTCTAACTTCAGTTACATCGCTCAAAATTTCATTCGAGTTCTACACTTTCATCATACGTATCTATTTCTACACTTGGTACACCTCAAGTCTCTAACAGTTTCAATATGGTATGCTGAGTGGTTTCCCACAAACAACCAATAAACTAGGTTCCGAGTTACTAGTTCGTATATACCTCCGCTCTATGAAGGAATCGTTTAGCCCAGATACCATACATTAACTATTAAAGAGTACAATTGTACCACACTTAGACATAACTCTCTATTCATAACTTCTTTATCACTCTTCTTTTTTATAGACATTATCTATTTATTATCACCTTACATCCTTATTATTGGAGTTGGGTAACCCCACATTCATATTCCTTATAACTCTACGAGATTCTTCTTTAAATCATTTCACGCAAGTTTTAACCCTTCTTTATACGTTTCTTACATTACTTCTTATTTTTCAAACTCTAGTTGAGCTTATTCGTTCCTTATCTTCACCTCTCTTCTCTAAGGTTATAGCCTAAGGTACTCTTACCTAAGGTTTCTAACCTATCAGCTCTGATACCAACTGTAACGACCCCAAAATCCATACAATTTAAATCTCAACTTCGGTCGTTAACCATACATTAAATCTCTAATTTTACATCATTATTCGATGTTAAACTTAATAAAATTGCGGAATATTTAAAACTTTTATACATTTCCTTCTTCCTTGCCCTGAATGGCAACCATTACATTACATCTCTTTGATTCAATCTTATATCATGAATCGTTACAACAAAATGACTATACAAAGTCTTACATCATAACTAAATATCCATATACATTAGCTTACATTTCAACAACATGTTACGTTCAAAATATGAAATACATTTCTCATAAAACATAAGTATTCTTCGTGAATATAGATCTCTATAACTCACATAGCACGTATCTTTACCTTAAAATTTGTACCTACAAAAGTGGTTATTTGCAAGAGTGAGCTCGACAGTCCAGCAAAGTCTAACAGTTTTCATGCATCACATAACACATAATAACATGCTCGATATACATCTCATTAAAGTAACATGGCATACATGCTTTTAATTCATATAGCAAATATAAAGATTGAGTTCCTTACTCAATCATCATTACGTAGCCAAAATAATGCAGTCATATATTGACTTTAACATTTCATGATTCAACATGCTTAACATATCATGCAATTTAAAACAGTTCATCAAGTCCACGTAGAAAATAGGAACCGAAAGACTTTCCTTGATCGTTGTTTACCAATAACAGTTTAACAGCTTACAGCTATCTGCACTTCACGTGCCCTACGCAATTATATAATCATACATATCAAATATTAGTCACATAACAATACATAGTAATTGTAATGTAAATTCTACTCCATATCTCATAATATTTCCTATTAATTAGCACACAATGTTCAATTATATTGTGTTAACTTTCAACTTGTATCTCACTGTATTTTATATTCGCAGTTCATTCAAGTACTTAAGTCTTGCTAGGACTACTTATTGGTTTTATATTAAACACATTCCCTATCTTATAATATCCATTTCAATTGAATTGAAACACTTTTTAAGTTCATTAACACTTGGCACGGCGTTTCGACGTTCATTCGTTACACGCCAGATTTGCCTCCTTGTGTAAGCTTACTATGCTTCTATAACTCATCTAATACATCATTTATTAATGTTAAGCATCATTATATTTACTAATATTCATGTTTTATAACTTAGGACATCATCTTTTATGGTCAAGAGCACTACACATGCATATGTGCATGCCGAACACCCTCCGATTGCCTTCGAAAACACAATAGTCCTAAAGATAACCATTTTGACCCATTCTAATAACCTCAAATTGAAAAACTTAAAGAACGAAAGTTGTAGGTCTACTCGTCGTCTTTCCGGATCATCTTGAGTCACCTCAATCGGAGTTTGTATGAGGAAGTTATGGCTATTTTACTATAGGAGGTCAAAACTGTCCAAGTCAGACCACAAATCCGGCGCTGGGGCGCTGATCAGTGGCGCCGGGGCATGAGTACCAGCGCCGGGGCGCGAGTTAGAGCGCTGGGGAGCGAGCTCTAGCGCTGGGGCGCGAATTATAAGCTAGCCAGTGCTGCTGGGTCGCAAAATTTGGCGCTGGGGCTCAAATTTTGGCGCTGGGGCGCCGAAACTTGCAGAACCCAACTACAAAGAACAGAACAACTAAATTTTTGTCTATAACTTAATTTCTAACACTAATTAACATCCATAACTTCATCGCAAACTACACATAAACGTTTAACAATCATTCGTATAACAATTACCAACAATTAAACAACTACTTTAGAAAACTTCATTATTTGAAAACACTGTTTTTAAGAAAAACTCTATTGTTAACGTTGTTTAACACTGTAATATCAATAATAACCCAAACTTGATTACTTTAAAGTACGATTCTCTGAAATTCATACCTAATTAACATATATAAGCTTCAATTTCACAATTAGCATACGATAAAATACTAATTTTGTTATACTCCAAAACATGTTCATGTTCATCCTCATGTCCACTGTAAAACTAATTTCTTCTTTCTCTTTGAACGTATTTTAGCATACAACATATATATACATTTATGCTAGTATAACCATTAAAATTATAAATACACATAATTTCCTAACCAATTATAAAATCATGGTTTACATACAATTTTTGTAAAAACTTTATACATAAGTGAAGAACACAGAGACTTAGGCATAATGACGTAAAACATATATACTTACATATATTAAAGTTATAGTCACATACCTTTTCTTGCTTAAAAAATACTTGTTAGACACCACATAAATTATTTGAAATTCTTAGACTTTCTCTCAGCTTCTCCCTCTATTCTCTCTCAAGTTCTCTGTACTCTCTCTTCCTCAGGATAGCAAATAATAAAACTGATAACTCAAGCATACGTAAAATAAAAGAAACCGATATGGCCTTAATTCTAATACTAAATATATCAGTTACACTATAATAAACGTATATCCATTATAAATATATTTTATTTATTTAATTTGTTTTATTATTAATTCAAAATTAAAAAAAACCAAAAGCCATAAGGCTTTGTTTGGCAAAACAATTTAAAACTAGGAGACTTAATAAACTTAAGCCTTGTTTGGCAAAATAAATTACAACTACTGTAATTTATTTTAATAACCACTTATAATATAGTTATTTGTCACACTTCTAATTAATTAAGTTTTCATACTTAATTTAATTAATTCTAATAACAATTCATTGCATAATATAATAATTTATTTAATCATTATAAATTCTCTAACTTAATTATTAAATTAAATTAGATTACTTTTTCAAAATAATTACTTTCCTTAACTCATTAATTATTTATTAAACAAATAAATAATCAAATCACATCAAATCAATTAAACAAATACTTATTCAACAATAAACACATCCATTAAATATTTATATAATTCAATAAATATTTTAATATTATAATAAAAATCTGAATTGTTACAAACACAAGTAAAAAAGCCAAATCTAAGGGATGTAATATTGAAGGGCATAGCAAACCTAGAGGAGGTGAGGATTAGCCAAGAGTTTTCAACCCAAAATTTTAATAATCTAATGGAACAAATCGTCACTACCTCAACCAATGGTCCTCAATACATGGCTTCCGAGACTGAAACAGAAAATTTAATGCTGGAGGAATTGTTATCCAAGTTCGTAGCATCAAATGAGGAGAAGATGAGTAATCAAGCGAGGTCAATTCAAAATCTTACGGATCAGATAGAGAAAATGACCAAACCCGTAAGCAACCTTCCTCCAAACACTTGTCTTTATGATATGGATGACGAAATTGACGGAGAATCCGAACCGAATCTGTGACTGGATGAGCTATAAGATATCAAAAGTGTGGAGACAATTGGGGATAATGAAATAGAGGTCAACGAAGATCTAAATGGGTCTCCACCAAAGATCAAAGAGTCAGTCAAATTTGCAAAATTATGCCAACTTGGTAGTCATGTCGTCGGTGAAGCTCTTGATGACATAAGACCGAGCACAATTTTGAATCCATGGTGGGACGAGAAAGAGAAGAAAGACGAAGAGCCCATTGTTTGTGACAAGCTTCCATGCCCCAAAGTGATCACATATACAATGGAGAAAATACCTTGTTGTGGGACGTTCTTGATTGAGATCATACCAAATCAGAGCATGCTAGGTGACTTTAATGCATTGGCCATCATAAATGGGAACCTACCAAAAAATATATTATTTTTGATGGATGGAGGGTTCCTCAATTATTGAAGAGGAATTGGATAGTGCTGACTAGACAAAGTCGGGCTTACGACGTTAAAACTAGCACTACTTGGAAGGCAACCCAAGCTCTAAACCTTTTCTTCCTTATTTATTCTTTATATTTTAGTTTATAGCCTAGCTCAAATATTTAGTTTTCAAAGAATAATGACTCCATAATGGTATGCTCGTAGGTAAGGCAAGAAAAAGAGAGTCACCAAGCTACTGGCCCCATAGCGCAGGCCGCACCATCTAACACACAGACACAGCGCGGGGCGAGCGAGCACCTCACCAAGCTACTGACCTTCCAGCGCGAGCCACTCCAATTCGTCGATCCCATAGCATGGGGCGCACCATATCAAGCATACAAGAGGCGTGGGGCGAGCTACTACTCCAGAACCCACTGACCCCACAGCGCGGGGCGCGCCATCTCAGGCATACATACGGCGCGGGTCGCGCCTCTTGGAAATCCCTGGCGTTAAAAGAGTTTTAATTGCAATGTTAGTCAAGTCCAACTCAAGTGTGGTGCCCGATTTATTCTAATGTGTCTGGCCTATTCTTCAGACTTAGCAGACAAGGAGGAAAATGTTGTATTTTTAGGGAAGTTCTCTATTTTAATTTTTCCTATTTCCACCATTGAGGACAATGTCTAGTTTAAGTTTGGGGGGCATTTTAGTGTCGTATTGCATATAGTTAGTTATTTACATTGTAGTTCATATAGTTACATTTAGTTTTTACATTCAGTTTCTTGAAGAAAAAAAAATTGAAAAATTGAAAAATTAGTAGTTAGTTTACTATGTTTATATAGCATTAAGTACATCTTGCATGAGTCCAGCTGTTTGATATTTATAGTTTTTTTTGGCCACTGATGAGATTGGAATTGGGTAGACAAGTATAGTACTGACTATTAAAGCTTTGATGTGATTTCTTGTTATGAATTGAGTCTTTTTCTGTTTGAAACTGCTATAATAAGGATAGCACAGTAAAAACAACTTGTTGATTGATTGAGTTTAAATTGATACATAATGGGACTCTAAAGGATAATGCTAGTTTTAATGAAAGAATGACAAGAATAAGTAGTTATGACTAAAGTTAGACAAGAACCTAAGTGGGGGAATATTTGGGGTATATAAGCTATAAAAAAAAGAAAAAAAAAGTATAAATAAATACCGTGGCTTGCTTGTCTAGTTTTGTGGCCTTTGTTACTTGAGTAAGTAAGCCCGAGGGGATTGTCTTTACACCTAGCGCCCTAAGGTCTTAATGGTCTGGAAGTCGTTGGTCGAAAGCTCGTTAAGGTAGCATTGAAAAACCTAAAGGAATAAGACATTGCATAGCTATGTGTATATAAACCAAAGCTCGTTAAGGTAGCATTGAAAAACCTAAGAGAATAAGACATTGCATAGCTATGTGTATATAAACCAAAAGAAAAAAAAAGGAATAAAATGGGAAATAAGAGCAAAAAGCCCCCATATATGAAAAATGAAGCATAAGTATCCCATGTTGACCCTCGATATTGGTAATTATTTAATTTTAGTTGTATCTAGCTTGTTTTTAGATTTCTTGAGTTTACACTGTATGATGCCTTCGAAGAAACTTATTATGTGTTAAATTTGATTTAATATCAGTTAACATTGTTGTGGAGCACACACACACACACACACACTATATTAGTGATAACATTCTAAGATTTGATGATTGATTGGGAAGTTAATGATTTGTTTTGATATGATATATTATCATGTTTACTTGATTTCTCTAAGGCCGGTTGAATAGACTTGTTTCTGTCATTACTGCTGGATTCGTAGGCATGTAGATTAGTTGCATTGCATAGCATTATTATTTTGTATTTTTTCTTGAGGAAAAGCAACTATTTATGTTTGGGGGTATTTGATAAGTAGGTTTTATACCTAATTATCCGGTACCTATTACTTGAATTAGTTGTTTAAACCTACGTTTCATAGTTACTTTGCATGCATTGTGTGTGCATTTCATACATATTATGTTATATTGTAGGCTATGTCACAACATTGGCATGAGGAAGCAAGGAAAAGCAATTCAAACATCTTTTTGACTAAAATATGCAAGTAAGTGCAAGAATGGAAGATTGCAGGGCTTTTAACACCAAGTTGGATGCTTGTTCTTAGCTTGGAACTTGGAGTTTATTGTAGATCTACTTCTTAGCTTTCCGGAACATCCTGAATCATCCCAATCGGAGTTCGGATGCGAGAGTTATGGCCTTTTTATCAACGAAGATCAAAGCTCAAAGTTGTCCTACTTGCAATTTACATAGCATTTACTTCAAGCCCAATTTCGATCTTTATCCGCCCTGAATCTGTCAATTGTCAAAGAATAAAAGTTGTAGATCTCGTCGATATCTTCGATTTGATAGGTAGCAGGCCCCGTAACTCCTAGTGGATCAAAAGTTATGCATGTTTTATCAAAGGACGTTGCTGCAGAAAATAGAGTAGCGCGGCCCGCGCTATAAATGAACTACGAGTAGCGCGGGGCACGCTGGGCAACCTGAATCTCTGCTACAGTAGAGCAGGGCGCACCCAAAATGGCCTAGTTATAGCATGGGGTGCGTCGATCGGTGGGAAAGCATCTGAATTGGGTTATTTGATGTCCAAATTGAGCTAGAATTGATTTCTTAGTTGTCTAACATGCTAGGATATCCATTAGAACTATAATACTTGATTTTAACTTGGATTGGGAGGTAAGTTTTGGAGGATTTCATTATATTAGATTAGAGTAGATTAGGAGCAAAACCCTAGTTCTTATTAGACTTGGAGATTGAAGCAACTTGGAGACCATTGAAGATCAAGAGCAGGAGCTTGAGGAAGATGGAGATTTGCTGACAACAGATTTATTCTTTACTCTACTCTTATTTTTAGCTTTTAATGTGTATTCAAGTGTGGATTCTTTGTTTTAATTCAATGAACTAATTCTTTGTTTGAGATTACAATGGATCTTATTGTGTAGTTTATTTTAATATGCTTAGCTATCAATTGTTATATTCTATTGTGAGGATTGTCCATTGTGATTTAGACTTAATTACTTAATTACTTAGCTAACAATTACCGTGATAATCTATATGAACTCGAGAGATGAAGTATAGATTTTGATCTGATTATGATAGTATGTGTTTGTGATTTCTGCACAGATGGAATTCATGATTTGTGTTTAGGATAGAGATATGCCTTTACGACATATGTAATCTTTTAGACAACTTGTGCCTGAAATCCTTTTTAATTGTAATTCACATAGAGATATAGTAGATTAGTTAATTAGGGTGTCTTGCTTAACTCTGTCATCTGTGGATTTAAGTGAGTATGGCTATTATGCATCAAGAGGTGATTTTATCTATTTTAGTGTTCTTGATTAACAATTCAGGATAGAGAATAATTGATGAGAAGTGTGTTAACTTAAATGAATCTATAAGTGAAGTTGTGATCTTAAATCTCCATAATCTTTATTTAACTAGTGGTAATTAGAATTAGTTTACTTATAAATTGAAATTCATTTGTTTAAATAAGATTGAGTTGGTTACAGGTTAGTACTTGGTGATTTTTATTAAACAATTCCTCTTGAGAACGATACTCTACTTATACTTTATTACTTGTTGACCACGTATACTTACGTGTTGTGCGTAATTAGATTTTACCCAACAGTAGTTCCATCTCTTATGGTTTGGTCTGAAAATTTGAAGGATGATCCCAGTACTGTTGACAGGGTTTTGTGTTTTTGGTATGGGTGAGACCGCACCGTGAATAACTGCCTACATACACCCATTGATGAGGGGGAGATCAGGTCTGCGTAGTTCTAACCTAGCGTGAAAAGGTTGAAAGTTGTATGTGGTAAAGAGTTGATAGATTTTTTTGTTTGTTTCTTTAGTTAGACCGGACCATAAAATGGCTGCCTACGTACTCCCGTGTATTGGTAAGATCAGGTCTGCGTAGTTCATCCCTGGTGGGACAACCTGATGTGATGAAAGGTTTTTTGTTGTGGTAAAGGTTAGAAAGTTTTTGTTTTTGTAAAGGTTAGAACAGACCATAAAATGGCTACCTACATACTCCCGTGTATTGGGGATATCAGGTATGCATAGTTCGTCCCTGGTGGGACAAACTTGAAAGTTGCATGTAGTGAGAGGTTTTGAAAACCTGAATTAACTGATGGATCTGATGATTCAAAACTTGGATGTTGGTTTGTAGGTAACTTCAGACATGGTACCGTTTCACGGTGTTTGAGTTAATGAGTTAGGGAAATTCCCCGCATCCATCTTTTGTAATCTAAGGTCTCCTCTAGTCAATACCTCCTTGACAACAAACGAGCCTTCCCAGTTTGGGGCGAATTTTCCTTTAGATTGATCTTTGTTGTCAAGGACCTTCTTCAAGACCAAGTCATTTTCTTTGAACTACCATAGCCAGACTTTCTTACTGTAGGATCTAGCGATCCTCTGTTGGTATATAACTGATCATGAAAGATGGATATGGCCCGCCTTTCATCTATGAGAGACAATTGGTGATACCGATCTTGTAACCATTGGTCTTTATCCAGCTGAGCGTCTATCAATACTCTCAAGGATTCCATTTACACCTTTATGGGGAGCACTGCTTCCATGCCATAGGTTAATGAGTAGGGGGTTGCCCCAGTGGAAGTGTGTATTGACGTTTTATAGGCTAATAGAGTCAAAGGCAACAGGTCAGACCATCTTTTGTTATTGGCAGACATCTTTTGCATGATCTTTTTTATATTCTTATTAACCGCTTCAACAGCACCAATCATCTTTGGACGATAGATGACGGAGTTAAGATGCTTGATGTGGAATTTATTGCATAATTCCTCCATCATTTGGTTGTTAAGGTTTTTAGCATTGTCTGATACAATCACCTCTGGTTGTCTGTATTGATAATTGACATTATTTTTTATGAAGCCAATGATCACCTCTTTAGTTACCTTGGGGGAAGAGGCTGCATCTACCCACTTGGTGAAATAGTCGGTCATGGTGAAGATAAACCGATGACCATTACTGGCTTTGGGCTCGATTGGCCCGATCACGTCCATTCCCACATTGAGAAAGGCCGGGGCGAACTCATATTGTGGAGGTCCCTTAGAGGGGCGTGGATAGCATTCCCATGAATTTGGCATTGATAATATCTCCTGACGTGGTCATCACAGTCAGCTTTGAGAAAGAGCCAGTAATGCCCTGTTCTTAGGATCTTCTTGACATGTAGAGGGCCGCTCATGTGTGGGCTGCATACTACAGCATGGATTTTATCCATGAGTCTCTGAGCTTGGTCTTTGTCTAGGCATCTTAGAAGGCCTAGTCCTGCATCTCTTTTGTAGAGTGCGTCTCCGCTTAGATAGAATTTCATGGCCATTCTATGGATCCGCTTCCTTTTAGCTTGACTCACCTCAGCGGGCTTAGATCCATCTCGCATGTATTCCCTATAGACTGATACCAAGGTTGTTAGATGGGAGGCAGTTCATTCGATACTTCTCCAATGTAATTCCCATAGTTTGGGGCCTTTTGGCGGGCAAATGTGATATTTTGAATACTTCCCATCTCAGGTATGTTGATCAAGGAGACCAAAGTTGGTAGTGCATCAACAAAGTCATTCCTGTAAGACCCCAACTTTTATTAATAAAGATTTAATTTTATCTAAATATCATTTTGAATAATAAGGTGTGGATTTAATTTAATGTTATAGTTGTGGGTAATATTTACAAATTTTACAAAGTAAGGAAGTTGTCAAAAAATATTTATTTGGTCAGGGAATATTCTTTTTATCGGGAAATATCCGTACGACGACACAATCATTGGTGGACCCCACAACAGAATTACTGTCGGATATAGAAAGCGACAGAAATAACCTTTTTATAAAAATAATTGCAAAACTTTTACAGTTAACTGTTGAAATATTCGGTGATAAAAGTACAGTAATACGCGTGGTTGCATAGTAACACACGGTAGTGTACAATATCTTTGATTATTGATACTTACGTGAGAAGTCACTCAATTTTATTCAATTATTGTAACAGTAGTTGATGCATAGTATCTCATATTATTGATTCAATTATTGTCACAGTATCATCTGCACAATATTTTATATTATTAAATCAATAATTGAGACGGCACAATTATTGATATTATTATTTGTATTATTAACAATGTCTAAAAAGTTCTGTCGAGGAAAGGGGTTTGGTCATCTAATTACGCGCCAATAAGCAGAAGTCCTTGTCAGAACGCTCCCTCTTTCTTGGGAATGATCTGGTTGTTAATATTGTGAGTTATAACATTAATGATGAATAATTAAAAATGTGTTTATTTAAGATAAGTGATTGGTGATAAATAGAAGGGTTTTTTATGAAGTATTTGTTGTAAGTTTGGCTTATTACATGGACCCCCACTTACTCATTTTTGAAAATCGTTGGTAAAAAGTTATCTCAGTTTTTATTTTATTATTATTATAATAGTAATAAAACATAAAACTTTTTATATAAAACAGAATACTTTTTATAAATAGAATATATTTTATTTTATTGCATAGTACTGCATAGTGTTTGTATAGTACTACATAGTGTTTGCATAGTGCTACATAGTGTTTGCATAGCGCTGCATAGTAAAATAAAAATTTTCAACGAAATCAGCTGAAGAATTGCGCCCGTGAATCCTTTACTATTCACCTGTTATTTTTCTTAATTAGTGTCATGTCATTCTTCTATAAATAAGATGCTTAGTTTAGAAATGAAAATCACACCAGAATCAGAGAATTCTTCTTCTATAATATTGAGCATATTTCTTTAGAGTTTAAAAAAACTTTGAGTGTAAAAAACAGTGCAAGTTTTCTTCAAAAATATCCCCGCTATACCAGTCAGAAGTACTCTCATTTTAAGGTAAGGGATATTATTTTAGTTCAATATTCGTAAGAAATAATATTTTCTTCCATACTCTATAGTGTGTAAGTAATATTATTTCGTTTCATATTCCTAATTCTACACTTATTTTGATAAGTATTGCTTATATACTACTTGAAATTAGTAGAATATCTTCGAAATTTGTGTTTCATCTTGTATCGTTTCACAAAAATATTTTTTTGAATATTCTTGTTAAATTTTAATCTTTTCATGACGGGGTACTATTCACGGGGTACTATTCACGAAGTACTAATCACGGGGTACTATTCACTCGGGTACTATTCACCCGGGATACTATTCATGACAAAAATTAATTTCTTTTATGTCCAAAATATTTTTGATATATGAATATTATTCTTGAATTTTACTCCACAAAGCAGTTATCATGTTGACAATTTGGATATTCTTGAACTCTGGATAAATTGAATTATAAATCTTAAAATGTATCCTTGCTCTCACTTAATTGAATTCTTATATCATTGTCATCATCCTCGTGCTTAAATTGTGATGAAAGTCATAATTGGCCCGTAGTGCATAGATGAACTATTGATCGGTATAATTATGACCAGGAATTATATATCGGTATAATCATGACTTGTAATGTTACAAATGATGTGGTAAAAGTCCTCATTAACTCGTAGTGCATTGATGGACAGTTGTTGGGCATGATCATGACCACTGGTGATAATAACGAATATCATTGGCCCGTAGTGCATGGATAATTCCGTGATGTGGATTAATTAATTAGATGTGTTACAGAGACAAAATATTGATGATGAACTTTTAAATCATAGAAGATAGTAGACATCATGCTCTACTTGACTCTTCTAATGGATTGCTTGTTCCGTTGCAGTTAAACTTGTTATCTATTGTATTTTATCAGTTTTTATACTGTTGAAAACTAAGGATAATTTATTCTACATTATCTTAGTCATAATATTTTTTACTGGTCTAGTTGAGCTCACCATTTTCTTTCATTGTTCTCTTCAGGAAATGAGAATATAGCTGGAACTAGTCGGGGAACAAAGTGATGGTCCAAGATGGTTGCTATATTAGTTCTCACTATTCTATAAAATAGTGTGATAATAA
The DNA here is from genome assembly GCA_016801055.1 of Panax notoginseng. NCBI lineage: Eukaryota > Viridiplantae > Streptophyta > Magnoliopsida > Apiales > Araliaceae > Panax > Panax notoginseng. The sequence continues at coordinate 81,451,162 of CM029014.1, forward strand.
TTATAATAGAAACTCCATTTGAGTTCGGATATTGTCTACGAGACAATATTCGTGTTAAAACTCTCAGCTTATGTTTTGTCGTAGTGCCCTTCTAGGTGGACATTTTTCTAGTGACATTCTAGTGACCTTTTTTTTTGGGTTTTCTTTGTAGTACCTCCCAAAAAAATGTATAGTATTTATTAAAATTGAAATTTTTATAAAAAATGGTGTTTTAGGTGTAATTTAGATACATACAAGAAACATGGTTGTACAGACTATACACACCATATTTCTTGTATGTATCCAAATTACACCTAAAATACTATTTTTTATAAAAAAAATTCAATTGGAATAAATACTATAAATTTTTTGGGAGGTACTACAAAAAACACTAAAAAAAAGGTCACTAGAATGTCACTAAAATAATGTCCCCCTAGACTTATTGTTTGTCGTATTCTGCATGACAATTAATAATTGTGTAAATTAAGTTTGTATTTGAATTATGTACAATGTAGTTGGCGACTCAAAATGGGTTGTGTATACCTATTTTGGGGGCGTCACAATTCCCGTTCCGAGGAATGTGGAGGAAGGATATTTCATCAAACTCCAAAGCCATCTAGATAACTTGCCGATGGTAAGGCAACAAATGTAATTCTTTGGTGTGACAGACCCCAGTGGTTTTTCTGATTACTAGTTCAGAATCTCCAAATATAGTTAACCATTTAACGCACATGGATTGGGCTAGCTTCAATCCCATTATACAGCCTTTATACTCAGCTGTGTTGTTGGTGTTGATAAACTGCAATATGATGGCAACGAGATACTGCTCTCCCAAAATGGACACTAGAACTGTACCAGCTCTGGCACCATCCATGTTTAAATCTCTATCAAAATACATCTTCCATTATTGGGTTGTATTATCTTGATGGTGTTGTTGAATTGTCATTACCCCATTATCGGGAAAATATGTTTCCAAGGGTTTGAAATACCCGGATGGTGCGATGGTCAGTTGATACGCAATTCCTTGACCTTTGATAGACTTTTGAGTCACATAGATGATATCAAATTGCTGGAGGATCAACTGCCATTTGGACAGTCGACAATTCAACATAGGTTTGTAGAACACGTACTTGAGATGATCCATGCGAGATATGAGATGTAAGAACCCAAATTTTTAGAAATTATTAAAATAAGAATTTAGTGAATAAAAATCTTAAAGAATGAGATGGTTTCGACTGAGTATATATATTGTGTTACGAGGTAGGTGGTATTGTGTTACATAGGATAATATGAGCTATGTAATATGTAATGTTGTGTTTAATGAATATATATCATTATTATATATTTGTGATAAATTGTAGAGATGAATTAGTAAGAAGATGGATAAGAATTTATCTATTGATATTAAATAATTTATGTGAAATTATTTTATAATAGCAGATGGTGACATTAAATATCTTTGATAATTATCAATTTCTTGAGTATTTGTATGAGTACATATCAAGTCTAATGCGGTGCGACCGTAACCTTTAATGGTGCATGTATAGGAGCTGGGCTAAACAATTCCTTCAGAAAACGGAGGTATATACAGATTTGTAACCGATCTAACTCACTGTGAAAACAGTGTAGACGAGACGGAAACTAATTTGTTGGTTGTTTGTGGGAAACCACTCAGTGTACTATATTGAATACTATTAAAGGCTCGACACGTGCTAAGTTTAGACTGGTATATATGTACGTTGGTTGTGAGAGTAGAAAATCGATATACATTTAAAGTGGTTGGAGAATTATTGAGTAATTTGATATACGGCAAGAAGTGTAGATTAAAGGAATGTATGTATGTGTTATATTCAAGTTCTGTGTTATTGGTAATATAAATGAGATTTTATAGTGAGAGGAATAGAGTTTTAGAACTCGAAGTGTGATTCTTAATTTGTTAAGGAAGATAGTAACCAATGGTGTGAAACCAAAGGTGTGATTAATGTGAGACGAGATAACGTGTAAAAAGGTGTGTAAAGTATTTAGAAGCATAGGTTTCATTTCTGCTGGTGCAGAACTTGTTTGCCTTTGATTTTGGTATGGCGCAGCTGCGCCATTACCATGCCTATGACCGGCGCAGCTACGCCGGTCTGTAAAATCAGTTTTTGGAATTTAAAGTTTAAGAAATGGGTATTAAGGACTCATAAGGATAATAAAAATCTTAAATGGTGGTTAAGTTGTCCATGGATGGATTTGAATAAAGGTTTAGATTAATTAACCTGGATTAAATATTGGTTAATTAAGCGATATTATAGAATATTATATTCTATTAATTAGAGGAATGCATAATAATTATCGAAAGGAAATGATTAATATTAATTAATTATTGTGTGGGTTGTAAGTACCCAACTAAATGATATTTAACCCAATTAAAATATTAATGTGGGTATAATCATTAAATAATATTACTATGTGTAATATGGACAAATGTGAGCAGTAGTAATATATAATACTTATGGCTTAAGAATACGTGAAGTGTGACGTTTAATTGGGACTAATGATATAAGGTGTCAAGTAGTACAATAAAGCAATGTGTTGCATTTTAATACAGAAATAATAGATTATTTGTGTATTCTAGAAACTGGGAAGGAAATAAATATTTAGATAAATATTAATATTAAATAATATTATAATGTGGGTAGTAGAGATAATTATGGGACAACCCGGACGTTTATACCTAACTGTGTTATTTTATTGCATGTATTTAATGTACATGTATTAAATAATGTGAGTATAAAATTTATCTTTAAATTCCTGATATGGTAACAATTGTACACTAAGATTTTATTTTGGAACCAAACCAAGCCTTAATTAACCAAATGCTGAGATTTCTCTCTTGTCCCAAATTGAGTGGCACAATGGTACGAGAACAGTGGCCTAACTCTATATTGCGTATGAATTAGTTGGCAGTTGAAGGCTACTTTAGCCATAATCATGAAACGAGAAATGGGGGAGAAGGAGTGGTGAATCCTTTTCACCAAACTCTCTCAATCCAATAGATTTTTCTTCTAACCTTTGGTTTGATTTCTTGGTTGATGGCTTGACATGGTCAGTAAAAATTCTACAAATTGGGCATACCTTTCACTTTCCTTGTTGCTTAGATTTCTTGTTAAGTTACATTTGAGAGTGGAGAGTTTCAAATTTCTGAGGATTGCTAGTGTGGAAATTGAGAGTACACAAAGGTTATAAGGACTTGGAAGTTCAATTAGCAACAAGTTCATTCATATTACAGAGGTATAACCCCATTCCTTGATTCCCATTTTCAGTCTTTGTCATAAAGAGCTTTGAATTCTTGAATATCAATTTCTTGATTTTGTGGAATTTGATATTAATAAGGATGGGTATGGGTTATATAGTTGTTACATGACCATATAGATACGTTTCAACAATAATAGGAATGTTTAGAATCAATTTCGTGAGTAATTTTTGTAGTTGGGCTGAAGTTCTGCCGAAGCAGACTACTTCTGCTCCTGAACCAGACATGGCGCAACTGCGCCCTAATTGAACTAGGGTGCAGCACAGCTGCGCCGTCCTTTGAGTTTAGTTGAGCCTTCTGTTTTTAGAATCTGCTAAGTGTGATCAGTTGTTATGGCTTAAGCCAACATGCAAGCATGTGTAACATGTATATATAAGTATAATAACCTAATGTGAGCGGGTTTTACTAGATTAACATACGTGATTAATGAAAGTGTAAAGTTTAAAAATGAATTTAGAACTTTAGAAATGAACTTGACAGGTATGAATGCCATATCTATACACTGACTTGGTAAGTACGTTAGTATGGTTTAGAGATGCGTGAATTACCCGTTAACTCGTGTTTATGTTATTCGTAAGGAAGCATGAACATGTTGAACTTATTAGTAAGTTTTTAATGAAAATACGAACTTTGATGAGACTTATGTTCTACGAGTTCTGATCTTAGTAGTCTATATACATGATGGATTTAAGATGTAAATGAGCATGATATGAGGTTGATAGTGTCTTGCCATGATCAAACTTATTAGGCTTTGTGTTAGAGATTTTTTTCAAGGAAAAGCTTAGCCTAGTGAGCTAACATGCATGATTGTTACATAGTATACATTCTAACCTTGCAAGCATGTTAACATGACTTGACTACATATGAATAGAGCCCTAAAGTTGTCTTGTATGTGTTGAGTGGCATTGTTCAAGTTTAAAGTGGTTTCAAAAGCAAACTTGAACATATTTTCAAAATCTAGTTGCATCACATGGATGTCTAGATTCTAAAGGATTTATAAGTCTTGTTATGTCTATAATACCACTAGATATGATTTATATGTGCTATATTGCATCATTCACGAAAAATGATTTTAAGGGTAACCTCTAGCATATTCTTGAACTTAGGTTGCATTATATGAGTATTTAAGATTTTAAAGGCTCGAGATGCCATGTTATGTTTCATTATGTCACTAAACATAAGTCTTATATGTTAAACATAATGGAAATAAACCAAGCATGAGGGTAAAGCATGTTTTAAAGTGTTAAACAATGCTAGCTATGAGTAATAGATATGAATATGTACAAGCATGTGTAGTAAAGATTATGTGACCTCTTTATGAGAACATAAGGCTAATTAGTACACCTAGTGATTTCATAACCCTATTTGGTTTTGATTCGTGGAAATCCTAAACTAAAGTCTCTAACATATAAGGTTGAACTTGAGGTGGTCATACAAGTATGTAAAGACCTCTAGCGTGTATGCATGTTAAGTGTAAGTGTCTAAGTGTACTAAAGTATGGACTGAAAACAGGAAGTACAAAGCTCAGTCTTGGTCTGGCCAGGGGACAACGTAGCTGCGCCGTTCCTAGGCCTCGACAGGGCGTAGCTGCGCCATGCTGCAGTCAGTTGTGTGATCTATTTTTGATATGAAGTTTGAAGCATGCTTATATGATTACTTTAACTTGTAATATATGACCAATATGCTGTGTAAGATGTTAAGAAGCATGCTATGTGTTAGAGATGAATGTTAATTACGATTTTCAAAAGTTAAGTCCAAAGGAATACTTTCAAGACATTAAGCAATGATACGTTGTTTGGATTTGTAATGTCTTACAAACTGAATTGTGTTATGAATATATAGTATAGGTGATGTTGTATGAAGTTATGACAAAGTTAGACGTTTATGTGTACGTTTGAACTTACCTATACAAGTTTTAAATATGTCGATCACGTAGAGAGTCAAGTGTGCGATAGAGATATACGGATGTTGATGTCATGTACAAGTGATTAAGGTATACCTATACATACCTAGCTATTCTAAGAATATGATGAGAAAGTGAAGTGTAGGTTTTACGAACCTATTTAGGAAACAATGTAACATTGTTATTACATTGAGAATGCATATATTATGTTACTGATGGATATGAATCCATGATTATATAATTGTGTAGGAATACACGAAGTGCAGTTAAGTGTTAAGCAATTAAGTCGTAGTTCATAAACTACGAATCAGGTAAGTCTTTCAGTTCCTATTTGATATATGAATTCGATAACTGCTATTTAAGCTATATTATGTTATACGAATGTTGATATATATATATATGAAATGCATATGAGATATGTATGAAATTTGAAAGTTGATATTTGATGATATGCTTGTGAAGTAAATCTCTATGCCTGTTATGTGAGAAGTAACATGCGTAGTAAATATAAATTGATTTTGAATGCATGTGTTGAATACGCTATTATATGCTATGTGCTGCATGAAAACTGTTAGAATTGTTGGGTTATCGAGCTCACCCTTGCAAATAACCACTTTTGCAGGTTAAGGACTCTCGGTAAAGTTACATGCTACTTGATTGATAAAGTTCAATCACATCAAAGGAGATTGATTTATTTAATTAAATATATGCTCTTGAACCATGTTTAGGTTCTAGTAGATATATTTGATAGTAATTTACAATGTGTAATATATGTTAGCTTGTAAAGTTATGCTAGGCAGTACATAGAGATATTCGAATCGAGATATAAAAATTTATACAGTAATTTGAATAGACTGAATCATAACATAATTTGATTCAAGGATATGTAATTGATTCAAGGATATTAAATTGATTCTAGTTAAGATATCAATAAAAGATTTATTTTCAAAGGAGATTAAAAAAGTTTAAATTGTTCCGCATATTTATATAACATCAAAGGTGATGTGATACAGGAATAGTAAATGACCAAGATTAGAAACTTATAAAAGTTTGGGGTCATTGTGCAGATCCTGAAAATGGAATGAATTTATATTCTAAATTGTAACAAGTATAGTTTTATTCATTAAGTTATGAATGAACAATATAAATAGTTTGACAATAGTAGTATCGTGGCGGACCGAGTCTGAGGTTCGAAGGAACCCGGATTTGGGGGCGTCACAGGTTGGTATAAGAGTTGTAGGTTATAAACTTAGGTAAGTGTACCTTAGGCTATAACCTAAGAGAGAGAGAAAGATAAGGATTAAAATTTATAAGTGAAGATTCAAAGAAGAATCTTGAAGTATCTAAGAGAATGAGAATTCAGAAGCTTCCTAACTCTGGTAATAAAAATGTTAAGATGTTGTCTATAAGATGAAGATGACTAAGATAATGAGAATGAACTCGAGTGGAGTTTTGTTGATGATAGGGAAAGAACCCTAAGGCAAAGTGATGATTACAACGTGATCAGATTTAGCTGTGAAGTGATAAATAGTCTGTAATGACTAAGTGTGTATATCTTGATACTATAAGTGAATATACTATGAAATGGTACGATGTGAACTCATGAGGAGTTGTATGTGATGAGATACGAAGAAGTCGTATCGAGCAAAGAGTAAGTTAAGAGTGAGATAGAGTTAAGTGAGATTTCAGTTGAGGACTCATGTGGGAGCTGAGTTGTACAAACCTTTGTGTGTGCGGAGGCTTTGTGCTCACGCTCGGTTCCTCACAATGATAATCAATGGAATGTCAGTGTCGCGCTAATGATATGCTTATGGTGAGGAGGTGATTCTTTTCTCATATCATATTTGATAGATAGAGACTATTAAGATTAAGATAGAGAATATTAAGATTAGGCGCGAGTTCTTAAAACTCATACACATGGTACGTTCGTGACTCATAGTTATATGAAATGTTTTTAAACCCCTCAGCGAATGGACGCCTATGGTCTGACTAGGATAAGTTCTTAAACTCATATGATTGTAGCAAGTTTCTGAACTTCAAAAGTGTGGTAAGTTTGATGAACTATTTCGGGTATATATATGTTATGAATTAAGAGACTTTTGTATAGTAAAGATTGAAGTTGATGGAGAAGCATGGATTTTGTAAATCTTCTAGCTCTGCTAGATTTTTAAAAATTTGTTAACTTCGTGCTAGTGTTTGCACTCTGTTTTCTTGAGAAAAATATTGGGCCAAGTGACTGAACTAATGAGTTTTAAAAACAACACTGTTATTCTTATGTCTATGCTAATTATTTCGGCTAAGATAAAAATGATTTGAGAATTTTCAAAATGTTTTTCTGACCATTTACATTATTTGATATGGTGTAAAAATGGTAAACGATGGAGTCATCAATGCAGTCGAACCTAGTGTTGGTTGTGATCGAACGTCAGCCCACTATGGTATAATGTAATATGACAAAGTCACCTAATAACGGAATCCTCAACGTACTACTAATCTGGTACGGTATCATGACGTCATAAAATGATTTTTGGTTTTCTTTCGAATTATGAAAAGTTGACTAAATTATTTCGATTGATGTCCAAACTATTGATAAGAGTCTAAGCTATTTGATTCGGCTAGACGACTGTTGAAAAGTGATTATAGAATTCAAGCGTTCTTGTGTATTTGTACCGAACCAGATTGCTCTGGTGCGGATTCAGTCGTTGAAAGGCTAAGGTGAACAACCCTATAAGCGAAAATATTTTCGGGGACAATGGTTCCGAGCGTAACGCATGTGGTCATTACAAAACACTACGTTGTGGCCCAACGTTGTGGTATAATAGGTTGGCCACCTAGTGTACGTGTGGAGGGTGTTTTCAGTCTTTGTGATAGATAAACACTCTGGTTTGTAGTGTGGATGATTGTGTTGAAGCACTAGTTCACGGTCTTGTGATCCCTCAACATAAATTGGAATATGAGTTATTCATACCACTTCCCGATTATTAAAAAATCATGGGAGATCTTATTCTTCTGTGTGATGAAAGTGGTAAGTAGAATGTTCCTTAAAAAGGAGAATGTGGTAGAATGTAAGTGAGCAAGTTATAATAAAACTTTCGAAAAGTGAATGGATAAAATTATTCAAAAAGAATATGTAATATTCGAAATAGCACCGAGTAGAGGAGGTTTCGGTGATTCCGAGGACGGAATCCTTATAATGGGAAGATGATGTAAGAACCCAAATTTTCAAAAATTATTAAAATAAGAATTTAGTGAATAAAATTCTTAAATCATGATATGGGTTCGAATGAGTATATATATTGTGTTACGAGGTAGGTGGTATTGTGTTACATAGGGTAATATGAGCTATGTAATATGTAATGTTGTGTTTAATTAATATATATCATTATTATATATTTGTGATAAATTGTAGAGATGAATTAGTAAGAAGATGGATAAGAATTTATCTATTGATATTAAATAATTTATGTGAAATTATTTTATAATAGTAGATGGTGACATTAAATATCATTGATAATCACCAATTTCTTGAGTATTTGTACGAGTACATATCAAGTCTAATGCGGTGCGACCGTACCCTTTAATGGTGTGATCCTGAATAGTAGTAGGTTTTTCAGAAACAGGAACATCTTGCAAATGCTTCATAACTTCACGCATACTATAATGATTGATAGAAAGAGTTTCTTCTGGTTTTTGATTTTTATAACAGATTTCAAAAAATTTCAATTTTATTTCTTGATCTTTAATCTGATCAGCTAGGTGGAGGAGAGATTTCTGGGTGTCGGTTAAGACATTGATACTGGGGCCTCCAATATCTAAACCATTCATTTCGAGGATAACTTTGCAACAATCTACTTCAGTAGAATAATTGCAATTATTAATAGTGCAGGTTTGACATTGTTCATTTTCAGAATCATTTCCAGATTCAGAATAGATTTCGGCTAAATCATCATCAAAACAAGACTCAGAACTACTAGTTGCTAAACAATTAATAATTTGTTGTTGAATATCCCCATCAAGGGACATTTCATTAAGCTTTTGCTTTAATTTGGAATTGCATTTATTAGTAAAATGTCATGTTTTACCACATTTATAACATTGAATTTTAGATTTATCTTTTTTTATTACTGCTCTTTCTCTTCTTAGTAGATTTTTCAGGGGTTTTGTTTTTAGAAGATTTTTTAGAAGAGCGTTTCTGATAAGATCTAGAAGGTTTAGAGTTTTGTTGTTTCCTAGTTTTTTGAGGATACTGTAATTTTGTATCATAAGAGAATTGATCGCAAAATTCTCCTATCTCATGTCTTTTAGTAAGATTTTATTTTTTTATTAATTGTTTAAGTTTCATATCATTACATAAGGATAATCCTTCTTCAATGATTACTGAAATAAGATGGCCATAAGAATGATGGTCATAAGGGATACTCATGCGGTCATGCTTATCTCTTAGTTTTTTACGGACTTTTTCAGCAAAGAAAGTGGGAAGGCCATCAATAAACTTGGCTTTCCAATGTTCACTATTGGCATCTGTCCTTTGCATAACTTTTATTAGAAAGACATCCTTGTACCATCTAAAATGGGTTAAGGATGGGCAACGAAGGTTCTGTAGGAGTTCTCTTCCTCTATCAGCATTCATTTGTCCTGGTCCAACAAAATGATGAACGATAGCATGGACTAAGGTATAGCAAGCATCTTCTCTTTTTGTTTCCATTCTAGTAATAGGGTTAGTTTCATTCTTATAGGATTGAAGGATTTTAGCTCGTTGTTTTTCAGTAAGTGCATTATCCCACCATCCTTTAAGAATACCGGTAATTCCATTTACTAAGAAATGATAGATCTGATGGTCTGTATTATCATTCTTCTTACAGATAGTTGCATACATCAGAATATGATGGACAGTTTCAAAAATTTGATATTCTATCTTATAATCAATATTCCATTCATAGATGGTTTTGCCATGGAAAGATTTTTGAGAATGAAAAAAGTCTTCTTCATAAAGAATATCCTGGGGAGTAGGTCTAGGATAGTAATATCTGCTAGGTCCAGTTAAGGCCATACGGTTTACAGGTTTCTTATTGTAAGTGGTTTTATTAATACTCTGCATATCCTGGAAATTATTCTGGATTTCTAAAATATGAATTGGAGAAATGTCATCAGGAGTATCTGTATTATCTGTGTCACTATTAGTATCATTATTACTGGTATGAGAAGGGGGTTGTCTAGACATCATATTAATTTGGGATGAGGTTGCAGTTGTGGTTGTAAGCTTTAAATCCTTCATTTTGTTTAAAAGATTATCAATAAACTCATCATCAGATTTAGAAGATTTCATTTTAAAATTACTAACTTCTAATGGTGGTTTGATGGTTACAGGTTGAAGATCAAGTTTTTGAGGAACAACTTGGCAATTATCATTAATGTTATTTATTTGTTCTTCAATTCTAGTTAATTGTTTTCCTACAGTTTGAAGGAATAAATTAGTATAATTATTCTGTTTGGACAAGGGTAAAATATCTTTTATTTTAACTTCTTCCTGTTGGTGGGGTGTTTCAGATATATCAACATACGGAATGATGAATAAGGGTTTTAAATTTTCATTTCGGGAACCAAGTTCTAGGATCTTAGGAGGCGGGTGAATATATGGATTGGATAATATTACCACTTGTGGTGATCTAGTCTTTTTGAATTCCAGTCAAAACATTAAGTTGACTTTTAGTGTAAAATTTTGACTTTAAAACAAAATTATAGTACCATTTTGTAAAGGATATAATACACTAGTTTTTATTCAGATAGGCATAATACTTAGTTTTGATTTATGTTAATTTTTTTATTATCATGATTTTTAAAATACCAATTTCTAAAATTCTGATATTTATCCTGCATAAATTCCTGATTTAAACATTGACGAATTTTACTATTGGGAAAAAAATCCATTAACATTCAAAATTCATATCACTAGCAGTTGGACTATAAGGTCTTCTGTTTTGAGGAGTATTTGTTTCATAAATACCATGAGGTATTTGATTTTCAGAAATATGAATTCCTCTAATTAAGTCTTCATTTTTGATAGATTCATTACTGAGATTCTTAGATTCTTGATAGACAATCTAAGGGATCAGCACAGATTACCTGGATGATTCAGAAAAATCAATATTATAAGAAACATTATTAATAGACAGACTTCGGGTAAAAGGTCTCTGAAATTTTAAATAAACATTTCCATTACTAGTTTGGATAACATCCTCTATGGATTTTCTAATTATAGGCCTGGTAGGAACATCGTTAGTAATCTGCCACTGTTTTGGGAAAGTAATTTCTTCCCAAGGAATCATTTTGGGAATAGCCACTTGACTACTAAAAAGATTAGTGTCTATAAGGACAGTATGTCCTTGTTGGCTTTGCTTTCAGATATAAGGGTTTAAAGTAGTTAAAACTTTAAGGTGAATACGGAATAGGATGGCAAAAGGAGGAGATCTTGGTAGATACTCATAACCATGAGATATAATTCTCATTTTTAAAACTTTTGACAAATTGTTATCAGTTAAGGCTACACCTAAATTCAGGTAAATATTAAAATAAACTGGTCCATGGGCAAGACTAGTTTCAATAGCTCCCATAAGAGAGGCTTTCTAGTTAAGACACCTAACATCTCGAAGAGTACACTGAATACTGGTATTTTGGCCAAGTAAAGTCAAAGGTCTAAAGGCTACTTGGACAAGTCCTATGTAAACATATTTATATTTTTGCAAAAAAGGATATAAATCTTTGACATGCAATAAATATAAAATTTCATCATTATTCTGTAAAGGAACAGTATGCTCAAAGGTTTTAATTATTCTTTTACTGATAAAATCAAAGGTTCCAATTTTATAAATTGTTTCAGGTTTGATTTTAGGAATAGTCCATTTGTCTAAGGCTTCCTTTACATCCTGATAGGCTATAAGTTCAGTTGATTCTAAAGTAGAAGCTGAGGCATTAGCTACTGTTGTCACAGATGAGGTGGAAAAATCAATTACTTTTCGAGGTGATCATATATGCATAATTTATAAGTAATATATTCATTAATATGACAATAAATTAAACATGGCTCTGATACCAAAGGAGGGCAGGATAGAGAGATATACTAATTAAGCACGTCTGTCAATGGTTTACAGAGGAAAAAATCCACAACGCCATAACACGGCAAAAGGCAAAGTCCTAAACGCGACTTGGGTGACGTTCCACTTATTCAAGTATCAACCTCATACTGTCTTATTTAATAAAATGGCATGAATAATTTAAAGGCATATTAAATATATATTAACAAATAAATTATTACATATATGATCTCATAAAGTTACTGTTGGTTTGGGGTCAACCCAAAATTATAAGCATGCATGTTTCTTCCTGTATGGATTCTTTTGTTAAAACAATTAACTGTTCAGATTTATTAAACTGTTCTAAAAAATAAGAACAATTATGGTTATCAGTAGCAGTTTGATATGCTGTTCTATAACGATTACTGTTATCTATATGATAATCTAAAAGCTCAAGTTAAGAAACATAATAATTAACAGAAGTAATAATTTAAACTTACAGTAGAGCTCTGCAGATCTTTAAACTTCAAACTTTTATATATATCAAATATTTTACACAGAGAGAGAGAGTACAGAGAAGATGTAAAGAAAAAGTTCTGCCTCAACAAGGGGGAGGTCTCCCAATTTATACAAGTGAGAAGATAAGAAAGGATCAGGCGTGTCCTTGTCAGTGGAGTCGATCAGTAATCCTTATCTTTTTATTCTTTAAGTCTCAGCCGTAGAAGGTGGAAGGCGTGAGACTGGTTGTCGGTTAGTGGAGTATTATTAAAGATAGTTGGCGTCGTCTTCTAATAATGGAGAGAGCAGCTGGCTCGACTTTTTAGAAGGTGGAGACACTGTAATTGTCTTTTTCTGATTATTGGTTAACCTTTCTGTAGTGGAGGTTAGCTTTATGCTTTTCCTTTTCCTTTCTTGTCTTGTTCCATCGTTTCAAAAATCATGGAGGTGAGAGAATCCCAAAAGTCTCCCATTGTGGGATCAGGTTCTTGAATTTCTTCGACAAAGACACTGAATTAATTGTCATCATGTTCAGATTCTTCATTGCTAACTGTTTTCATAGAAACATCATCTTGGACTAGGGATTGTAAGAATTGGGTTTTCATATAATCCAGAGTTTTAACTATTAATTCAGTTTCAGTAAGACTGGGAAACTTCTATTTTAAATCTGCTTGAATTTTAACAAAAGGATTAACTGGTACTGGTGAAGGAAGGCATTGAGGGATAACATCAAGGCAAGCCTGAGTGTGATTTTTTACAATTTTAAGAAGTTCTGGTAGCGTCGAATTAAGACCTTTATCCCACCATTTGGTAAAAAATACCCTTTTGAGACGGGGAATCTTATACTGGTAGTCACATTGGAAATCCCATTTCCAGATCCAAGGGATACTGAAACGGATTATGAAATGGGCAAATAATTTGGACATGGATAAATCCCTATTTACTGGTATATGGGAATAAGCAACTTGCCATTCTTTGAATGCTGTTTGAACTGATTCTGGTAAGGTTTCAATGGTGATACCAATTTTATCCCACCAAACGAAAAACCAGTTGGGAATTTCGTTTTTAAGAACATCAAGACAAATTCGGATAAACCAAGTATGGTTGTGGATAGGATTCTGGTAATAGAATACTTGTGTAAAGGAATCAATATAATCCCAATAACTGTAACGGGTTTCTGTTGTATGACTGGATTCAATAGTACGGGTGGTATGAGGATTGAAACCCCAATTGGCAAGAGGCATGATGCTCTTGACAGTTGTTTTACTATATTGAATTGGGCTAGTTATTTTAGTAGGATCATGAAGCGCATGTTTAATGTCCACAGACGCTGTTTCTATGATAATTTGTTCACAAACATAACGGTACTGATTAAAATGGGGAGGAGACTGTTGGGTCGTTAAGTAACGTCTCTTTATCTCCCATGGATCTTTCATCCATTTCTCATCATTCTGTTCAACGAATAATATTGTTTCCTCCATATTTCTGTTCAGAATGTACTGTTCTGGTAATAAGAGAACATCTTTTACCGTAGGCTGACTAGAAGAAGCCGAAGAATTACTGGATTGAGTATTCAAACTCGGGAATTCTGTATAATAGAGGTTAGCTCTGCCTCGGCCTCGTTGACCGCGGCCACGGCCTCTACTGGTCATTCCTGCAAATATTCTCTAGTTAGAAAATCCGGTAAAGAATTATGTTCTCCTTTGATATACTCAATATCAAAGTCAAATACTGATAAAGTGCTTTGCCAAGTGGCAAATATCTGTTTAGAAGCTAGATTTTGAACATCCTTTTTAAATATCTGTTTCCCAGCTGAACAATCAACTTGAATTAAAAAGTGTTGATTCAAAAGATCATCCTGAAATTTTAAAACACATTTAACAATTGAAAGACATTCTTTCTTTATGGTGGGATAATTCAAAGAAGGTCCTTTCCAAACTCTTGAAGTAAAAAGAATAAGATCTTCTGTTTTACTGTTAGGATTAAATTATTTTAGAATTCCACCATATCCTGTATCAGAAGCATCAGTTTGAACGATCTTCTTCCATTCTGGATTAGGCAGAGAAAGACAAGGTATCTGTTTGATCCTGGCTTTTATCTTTATCACAACATTAGTATGTTCATTAGTCCAAGGTAAAGGATTTTTTCGTAACCGAGTATACAGAATAGCAACATCCTGGGAAAGATTCGAATAATAGTCACGAATATAATTTAGACTACCTAAAAATCTTTGTAGTTGGTTAATACCTTTGATTTCATTTGGAAATTTAGATGCAAATTCAATACATCTGTCAATGGGAATAATAGTTCCATTGGAAATATTATGTCCGAGAAATCTGATTTTTGTTTGGAAAAGTTTCATTTTAGGGGCAAAAACGACCAAACCATTCTTGATGATAACATTTTTGAAAATGTTTAAATGTTTAATATGATGATCAATGGATGAAGAAAAAATTAAGACATCATCAATATAACAGATAATAAATTCAGTAAAAGGATTAAAAATATCATTCATGATATGTAGAAATTCAGAAGGTCCATTTTTAACACCAAATGGAAGAACATTCCATTCATAATGGCCAAAGGGTACTATTAAAGCAGTTTTATAAGTATCTTGTTCTCTGATTTGTATTTGCCAAAATTCTGATTTCATATCAAATTTAGAGAAAATAGTGGCATCATGAAGTCTGTCAAGAAGGTCCTTCTTATTCGAAATCGGATATCTAATCCATTGATGAGCTTCATTAAGCGGTTTATAATTGATAACAAGACGGGGGGTTCCTCACTCAATTTCTGAATTTTTATTAACATAAAAGGTTGTGCAACTCCAAGGAGAGGTACTAGGTTTTATTAATTTCTTCTGTTGGAGAGACTCAATTTCAATTTTGCAAAGGAGTAAATATTCCTTCTTCATTTGACTAGGTCGAGATTTAGTAGGGATATTTTTCTCATTGAAATTTGGGACATAAGGAAGAGAAATAATATGTTTCTTCCTATTCCAAAAGGCATTTAGGACATCACTGCAGATTTCAACTTGAAGAGTTTTGTGGATTAATTTTATTTTTTCCTGTAAAGAAGGTTGTAAAATTCTCTGTTCAGTAGTAAGAAATTTTATTTCTTTTTGAATAAAATTTATATGTTTTTCCTTTGAATAAATCATATGCTTAACTTGATTTAATTCTTTAGTGTAGGGTTCTGTTATAAATTCAAAAACAATATGTCTGTTGTTTAGAGTAGTGTGAATACCTAAAGTATCAGTTTTTGAAATAGGCATTAAAAGACACAAAAAAGAGGTGCCCAATATGATACTTTGATTCATATTACGGATAAGGACAAAAGAAGTAGGTAAACATAAACCTTGATTACAGATTAAGGCTTCAGGAATTTTGTATTTAATTTTCATAGTATTACCACTTGCACTAGTTAAGGATTGAGTGGTTTTCTGGAAGTATTTGGTAGGAATTAATCCTTCCTGGATACAGTTCATATCAGCACCACTATCAACTAAGATAATGGCATCCTTAATAATAAAATCTGGTTTAATGACAAAAATAATTATGATATACCATTTCTGAAAAACTACTTGATTCATAAGCATTAAATAATGTTCAGAGGATTCTGGTTTGTCGGAAGATTCATTTTTGGGAATTCAATATGATTATCACGTTTACTCTTTAACTGTTGTTTAATATTATTTAAATCTTGGAAAATAATAACATTAGTATTTTGTAATTGCTTTATTTCAGATTTTAAAATATTTATTTCGGTTTTAAGATCCTGAATAGTAATAGGTTTTTCAAAAACAGGAACATCTTGCAAACGCTTCATAACTTCACGCATACTATACTGATTGATAGAAAGAGTTTCTTCTGGTTTTTATTTTTATAACAGATTTCTAAAAATTTTAATTTTATTTCGAGACCTTTAATCTGATCAGCTAGGTCGAGGAGAGATTTCTGGGTGTCGGTTAAGACATTGATACTGAGGCCTCCAATATCTAAACCATTCATTTTGACGATAGCTTTCCAATAATCTGCTTCAGTAGAATTATTGCAATTATTAATAGTGCAAGTTTGACATTGTTCATTTTTAGAATCATTTCCAGATTCAGAATTAAATTCGGCTAAATCATCATCAGAACTAGACTCAGAACTACTGGTTGCTAAACAATTAATAATTTGCTGTTAAATATCCTCATCAAGGGACATTTCATTAAGCTTTTGCTTTAATTTGTATTTGCATTTATTAGCAAAATGTCTTGTTTTACCACATTTATAACATTGAATTTTAGATTTATCTTTTTTATTACTGCTCTTTCTCTTCTTAGTAAATTTTTTAGGGGTTTTGTTTTTAGAAGATTTTTTAGAAGAGCGTTTCTGATAAGATCTAGAAGGTTTAGGTTTTGTTGTTTCCTAGTTTTTTGAGGATACTGTAATTTTGTATCATAAGAGAATTGATCGCAAAATTCTCCTATCTCATGTCTTTTAGTAAGATTTTGTTTTTTCATTAATTCTTGAAGATTCATATCATTACATAAGGATAATCCTTCTTCAATGATTACTAAAACAAGATGGCCATAAGAATACTGGTCATAAGGGATACTCATGCGGTCATGCTTATCTCTTAGTTTTTTACGGACTTTGTCAATGAAGAAAATGGGAAGGCCATCAATAAACTTGGCTTTCCAATGTTCACTGTTGGCATCTGTCCTTTGCATAACTTTCATTAGGAAGACATCCTTGTACCATCTAAAATGGGTTAAGGATGGGCAACGAAGGTTCTATAGGAGTTCTCTTCCTCTATCAGCATTCATTTGTCCTGGTCCAAGAAAATGATGAACGATAGCATGGACTAAGGTATAGCAAGCATCTTCTCTTTTTGTTTCCGTTCTAGTAATAGGGTTAGTTTCATTCTTATAGGATTGAAGGATTTCAGTTCGTTGTTTTTCAGTAAGTGCATTATCCCACCATCCTTTAAGAATGCCGGTAAATCCATTTACTAAGAAATGACAGATCTGATGGTCTGTATTACCATTCTGCTTACAGACAGTTGCATACATCAGAATATGATGGACAGTTTCAAAAAATTTGATATTTTGTCTTACCATCTATATTCCATTCATAGATGGTTTTGTCATGGTAAGATTTTTGAGAATGAAGAAAGTCTTCTTCATACGGAATATCCTGGGGAGTAGGTCTATGATAGTAATATCTGCTAGGTCCAGTTAAGGCCATACGGTTTACAGGTTTCTTACTATAAGTGGTTTTATTAATACTCTGCATATCTTGGAAATTATTCTGGATTTCTAAAATATGAATTGGAGAAATGTCATCAGGAGTATCTATATTATCTGTTTCACTAGCAGTATCATTATTACTAGTGTGAGAAGGGGTTATCCAGACATCATATTAATTTGGGATGAGGTTGCAGTTGTGGTTGTAAGCTTTAAATCTTTCATTTTGTTTAAAAGATTATCAATGAACTCATCATCAGATTTAGAAGATTTCATTTTAAAATTACTAACTTCTAATGGTGGTTTGATGGTTACATGTTGAAGATCAAGTTTTTGAGAAACAACTTGGCAATTATCATTAATGTTATTTATTTGTTCTTCAATTCTAGTTAATTGTTTTCCTACAGTTTGAAGGAATAATTTAGTATAATTATTCTGTTTGGACAAGGGTAAAATATCTTTTATTTTAACTTCTTCTTGTTGGTGGGGTGTTTCAGATATATCAACATACGGATTGATGACTACGGGTTTTAAATTTTCATTTTCGGAACTAAGTTCTAGGGACTTAGGAGGCGGGTGAATGGATTTGATAATATTACCACTTGTGCTGATCCAGTCTTTTTGAATTCCAGTCAAAACATTAAGTTGACTTTCAGTGTAAAATTCTGACTTTAAAACAAAATTATAGTACCATTTTGTAAATGATATAATACACTGGTTTTTATTCAGATAGACATAATACTTAGTTTTGATTTATGTTAATTTTTTATTATCATGATTTTAAAATACCAATTTCTAAAATTTTGATATTTATCCTGCATAAATTCCTGATTTAAACATTGACGAATTTTACTATTGGGAGAAAAATCTATTAACATTCAAAATTCATATCACTAGCAGTTGGACTATAAGGTCTTCTGTTTTGAGGAGTATTTGTTTCTTAAATACCATGAGGTATTTGATTTTTAGAAATATGAATTCCTCTAATTAAGTCTTCATTTTTGATAGATTCATTAATGGGATTCTTAGATTCTTGATAGACATATTCTAAGGGATCAGACACAGATTGCCTGGATGATTTAGGAAAATCAATATTATAAGAAACATTATTAATAGACCGACTTCGGGTAAAAGGCCTCTAAAATTTTAAATAAACATTTTCATTACTGATTTCGATAACATCCTCTAGGGATTGTCTAATTATAGGCCTGGTAGGAACAGCGTTAGTAATCGGCCACTGTTTTGGGAAAGTAATTTCTTCCCAAGGAATCATTTTGGGAATAGCCACTTGACTACTAAAAAGATTAGTGTCTATAAGGACAATATATCCTTGTTGGCTTTGCTTTCGGATATAAGGGTTTAAAGTAGTTAAAACTTTAAGATGAATACGGAATAGGATAGCAAAAGGAGGAGATCCTGGTAGATACTCATAACCATGAGATATAATTCTCATTTCTAAAACTTTTGACAAATTGTTATTAATTAAGGCTACACTTAAATTCGGGTAAATATTAAAATAAACTGGTCCATGGGCAAGACTAATTTCAATAGCTCCCATAAGAGAGGCTTTCCAGTTAAGACACCTACCATCTCGAAGAGTACACTGAATACTGGTATTTTGGCCAAGTAAAGTCAAAGGTTTAAAGGCTACTTGGACAAGTCCTATGTGAACATATTTATATTTTTGCAAAAAGGGATATAAATCTTCGACATGCAATAAATATAAAATTTCATCATTATTCTGTAAAGGAACAGCATGCTCAAAGGTTTTAATTATTCTTTTACTGATAAAATCAAAGGTTCAAATTTTATAAATTGTTTCAGTTTTGATTTTAGGAATAGTCCATTTGTCTAAGGCTTCCTTTACATCCTTATAGGCTATAAGTTCAGTTGATTCTAAAGTAGAAGCTGAGGCATTAGCTACTGTTGTCACAGATGAGGTGGAAAATCAGTTATTTTTCGAGGTGATCATATATGCATAATTTATAAGTAATATATTCATTAATATTACAATAAATTAAACATGGCTCTGATACCAAAGGAGGGCAGGATAGAGAGAGATACTAATTAAGCACGTCTGTCAACAGTTTACAGAGGAAAAAAGCCACAATGCCATAACACGACAAAAGGCAAAGTTCTAAACGCGACTTAGGTGACGTTCCACTTATTCAAGTATCAACCTCATATTGTCTCATTTAATAAAATGGCATGAATAATTTAAAGGCATATTAAATATATATTAACAGATAAATTATTACATATATGATCTCATAAAGTTACTATAGGTTTGGGGGTCTACCCAAAATTATAAGCATACAGGTTTCTTCCTATATGGCTTCTTTTGTTAAAACAATTAACTGTTCAGATTTATTAAACTGTTTTAAAAAATAAGAACGATTATGGTTATCAGTAGCAGTTTGATATGATGTTCTATAACGATTACTGTTATCTATATGATAATCTAAAAGCTCAAGTTAAGAAACATATAATTAATAGAAGTAATAATTTAAACTTATAGTAGAGCTCTGCAGATCTTTAAACTTCAAACTTTTATATACATTTAATATTTTACACAGAGAGAGAGAGAGTACAGAGAAGATGTAAAGAAAAAGTTCTGCCTCAACAAAGGGTGAGGTCTCCCAATTTATACAAGTGAGAAGATAAGAAAGGATCAGGCGTGTCCTTGTCAGTGGAGTCGATCAGTAATCCTTATCTTTTTCTTCTTTAAGTCTCAGCCGTAGAAGGTGGAAGGCGTGAGACTGGTTGTCGGTTAGTGGAGTATTATTAAAGATAGTTGGCGTCGTCTTCTAATAATGGAGAGAGCAGCTGGCTCGACTTTTCAGAAGGTGGAGACACTATAATTGCCTTTTTCTGATTATTGGTTAACCTTTCTATAGTGGAGGATAGCTTTATGCTTTTCTTTTTCCTTTCTTGTCCTGTTCCATCTTTTCAAAAATCATGGAGGTGAGAGAATCCCAAAAGTCTCCCATTGTGGGCTCAGGTTCTTGACTTTCTCCGGCTAAGACACTGAATTGATTGTCATCCTGTTCAGATTCTTCATCGCTAACTGTTTTCATAGAAACATCATCCTGGATTAGGGATTGTATGAATTAGGTTTTCATATAATTCATAGTTTTAACTATTAATTCAGTTTTAGTAAGACTGGGAAACTTCTATTTTAAATCTGCTTGAATTTTAACAAAAGGATTAACTAGTACTGGTGACGGAAGGCTTTGAGGGATAACAACAAGGCAAGCTTGAGTGCGATTTTTTATAGTTTTAAGAAGTTTTGGTAGCATCAGATTAAGACCTTTATCCCACCATTTGGTAAAAAATACCCTTTTGAGACGGGAAATCTTATTCTGGTAGTCACATTGGAAATCCCATTTCTAGATCCAAGGGATACTGAAACGGATTATGAAATGAGCAAATAATTTGGACATGGATAAATCTTTATTTAATGGTATGTGGGAATAAGCAACTTGCCATTCTTTGAATGTTGTTTGAACTGATTCTGGTAAGGTTTCAATGGTGATACCAATTTTATCCCACCAAACGAAAAACTAGTTGGGAATTTCATTTTTCAGAACATCGGGACAAATTCGAATAAACCAAGTATGGTTGTGGATAGGATTCTGGTAATAGAATACTTATGTAAAGGAATCAATATAATCCCAATAACTGTAACGGGTTTCTGTTGTATGACTGGATTCAATAGTACGGGTGGTATGAGGATTGATACCCCAATTGGCAAGAGGCATGATGCTCTTGACAGTTATTTTACTGTATTGAATTGGGCTAGTTATCTTAGTAGGATCATGAAGCGTATGCTTAATGTCCATAGATGATGTTTCTATGATAATCTGTTTATATACATAACGGTACTAATTAAAACGGGGAGGAGACTGTTGGGTCGTTAAGTAACGTCTCTTTATCTCCCATGGATCTTTCATCCATTTCTCATCACTCTGTTCAACAAATAATACTGTTTCCTCCATATTTTTGTTCAGAATGTACTGTTCTGGTAATAAGAGAACATCTTTTACCGTAGGCTGGTTAGAAGAAGGCGAAGAATTACTAGATTGAGTATTCAAACTCGGGAATTCTGTATAATAGAGGTTAGCTCTGTCTCGGCCTCGTTGACCGCGGCCACGGCCTCTACTGGTCATTCCTGAAAATATTCTCTAGTTAGAAAATCCGATAAAGAATTATGCTCTCCTTTGATATACTCAATATCAAAGTCAAATACTGATAAAGTGCTTTGCCAAGTGGCAAATATCTGTTTAGAAGCTATATTTTGAACATCCTTTTTAAATATCTGTTTCACAGCTGAACAATCAACTCGAATTAAAAAGTGCTGATCCAAAAGATCATCCTAAAATTTTAAAACACATTTAACAATGGAAAGACATTCTTTCTTTATGGTGGGATAATTCAAAGAAGGTCCTTTCTAAACTTCTGAAGTAAAACGAATAAGATCTTCTTTTTTACTATTAGGAATAAATTGTTTTAGAATTCCACCATATCCCGTATCAGAACCATCAGTTTGAACGATCTTCTTCCATTCAGGATTAGGATAAGAAAGACAAGGTATCTGTTTGATCCTAGCTTTTATCTTTATCACAGCATTAGTATGTTCATTAGTCCAAGGTAAAGGATTTTTTCGTAACCGAGTATACAGAATAGCAACATCCTGGGAAAGATTCGGATAATAGTCACAAATATAATTTAGACTACCTAAAAATCTTTGTAGTTGGTTAATATCTTTGATTTCATCTGGAAATTTAGATGCAATTTCAATACATCTGTCAATGGGAATAATAGTTCCATTGGAAATATTATGTCCGAGAAATCTGATTTTTGTTTAGAAAAGTTTCATTTTAGGGGCAGAAATGACCAAACCATTCTTGATGATAACATTTTTGAAAATGTTTAAATGTTTAATATGATGATCAATGGATGAAGAAAAAATTAAGACATCATCAATGTAACAGATAATAAATTCAGCAAAAGGATTAAAAATATCATTCATGATATGTTGAAATTCAGAAGGTCCATTTTTGACACCAAATGGAAGAACATTCCATTCATAATGGCCAAAGGGTATTGTAAAAGCAGTTTTATAAGTATCATGTTCTCTGATTTTTATTTGCCAAAATCATGATTTCATATCAAATTTTGAGAAAATAGTGGCATCATGAAGTTTGTCAAGAAGATCCTTCTTATTCGGAATCGGATATCTAATCCATTAAAGAGCTTCATTAAGCGGATTATAATTCATAACAAGACGGGGGGGTTCCTCGCTCAATTTCTGAATTTTTATTAACATAAAAGGCTGTGCAACTCCAAGGAGAGGTACTGGGTTTTATTAATTTCTTCTGTTTGAGAGACTCAATTTCAGTTTTGCAAAGGAGTAAATATTCCTTCTTCATTTGACTAGGTCGAGATTTAGTAGGGATATTTTTCTCATTGAAATTTGGGACATAAGGAAGAGAAATAATATGTTTCTTCATATTCCAGAAGGCATTCAGGACATCACTGCAGATTTCGACTTGAAGAGTTTTGTGGATTAATTTTATTTTTTCCTGTAAAGAAGGTTGTAAAATTCTCTGTTCAGTAGTAAGAAATTTTATTTCTTTTTGAATAAAATTTATATGTTTTTCCTTTGAATAAATCATATGCTTAACTTGATTTAATTCTTTAGTGTAGGGTTCTGTTATAGATTCAAAAATAATATGTCTGTTGTTTAGAGTAGTGTGAATACCTAAAGTATCAATTTTTTAAATAGGCATTAAAAGACACAAAAAAGGGGTGCCCAAGATGATACTTTGATTCATATTATGGATAAGGACAAAAGAAGTAGGTAAACATAAACCTTGATTACAGATTAAGGCTTCAGGAATTTTGTATTTAATGTTCATAGTATTACCACTTGCACTAGTTAAGGATTGAGTGGTTTTCTGGAAGTATTTGGTAGGAATTAATCCTTCCTAGATACAGTTCATATTAGCACCACTATCAACTAAGGCAATGGCATCCTTAATAATAAAATCTGGTTTAACGACAAAAGTAATTCTGATATACCATTTCTGAACAACTACTTGATCCATAAGCATTAAATAATGTTCAGAGGATTCTGGTTTGTCGGAAGATTCATTTTTGGGGAATTCAATATGATTATCCTGTTTACTGTTTAACTGTTGTTTAATATTATTTAAATCTTGGAAAATAATAACATTAGTATTTTGTAATTGCTTTATTTCAGATTTTAAAATATTTATTTCGGTTTTAAGATCCAGAATAGTAGTAGGTTTTTCAGAAACAGGAACATCTTGCAAACGCTTCATAACTTCACGCATACTATACTGATTGGTAGAAAGAGTTTCTTTTGGTTTTTGATTTTTATAACAGATTTCTAAAAATTTTAATTTTATTTCGGGATCTTTAATCTGATCAGCTAGGTCGAGGAGAGATTTTTGGATGTCGGTTAAGACATTGATACTGGGGCCTCCAATATCTAAACTATTCATTTTGACGATAGCTTTCTAATAATCTGCTTCAGTAGAATTATTGCAATTATTAATAGTGCAGGTTTGACATTGTTCATTTTCAGAATCATTTCCAGATTCAGAATAGATTTCGGCTAAATCATCATTAGAACTAGACTCAGAACTACTGGTTGCTAAACAATTAATAATTTACTGTTGAATATCCTCATCAAGGGACATTTCATTAAGCTTTTGCTTTAATTTGGATTTGCATTTATTAACAAAATGTCCTGTTTTACCACATTTATAACATTGAACTTTAGATTTATCGTTTTTATTACTACTCTTTCTCTTCTTAGTAGATTTTTCAGGGGTTTTGTTTTTAGAAGATTTTTTAGAAGAGCGTTTCTGATAAGATCTAGAAGGTTTAGAGTTTTATTGTTTCCTTGTTTGTTGAGGATACTGTAATTTTGTATCATAAGAGAATTAATCGCAAAATTCTCCTATCTCATGTCTTTTAGTAAGATTCTATTTTTTCATTAATTGTTGAAGTTTCATATCATTATATAAGGATAATCCTTCTTCAATGATTACTGAAATAAGATGGCCATAAGATTACTGGTCATAAGGGATACTCAAGCGGTCATGCTTATCTCTTAGTCTTTTACGGACTTTTTCAGTAAAGAAAGTGGGAAGGCCATCAATAAACTTGGCTTTCCAATGTTCACTGTTGGCATATATCCTTTGCATAACTTTCATTAGGAATACATCCTTGTACCATCTAAAATGGGTTAAGGATGGGCAACGAAGGTTCTGTAGGAGTTCTCTTCCTTTATTAGTATTCATTTGTCCTGGTCCAACAAAATGATGAATGATAGCATGGACTAAGGTATAGCAAGCATCTTCTCTTTTTGTTTTCGTTCTAGTAATAGGGTCAATTTCATTCTTATAGGATTGAAGGATTTCAGTTCGTTGTTTTTCAGTAAGTGCATTATCCCACCATCCTTTAAGAATGCCGGTAAATCTATTTACTAAGAAACGACGGATCTGATGGTCTGTATTATCACTCTGCTTACAGACAGTTGCATACATCAGAATATGATGGACAATTTCAAAAATTTAATATTCTGTCTTACCATCAATATTCTATTCAAAGTTGGTTTTGCCATGGCAAGATTTTGAGAATGAAGAAAGTCTTCTTCATACAGAATATCCTGGGGAGTAGGTCTAGGATAGTAATATCTGCTAGGTCCAGTTAAGGCCATACGGTTTACAGGTTTCTTACTATAAGTGGTTTTATTAATACTCTACATATCCTAAAATTTATTCTGGATTTCTAAAATATGAATTGGAGAACTGTCATCAGGAGTATCTGTATTATCTGTGTCACTATCAGTATCATTATTACTGGTATGAGAAGGGGGTTGTCCAGACATCATATTAATTTGGGACGAGGTTGCAGTTGTGGTTGTAAGCTTTAAATCTTTCATTTTGTTTAAAAGATTATCAATAAACTGATCATCAGATTTAGAAGATTTCATTTTAAAATTACTAACTTCTAATGGTGGTTTGATGGTTACAGGTTGAAGATCAAGTTTTTGAGGAACAACTTGGCAATTATCATTAATGTTATTTATTTGTTCTTCAATTCTAGTTAATTGTTTTCCTACAGTTTGAAGGAATAAATTAGTATAATTATTCTGTTTGGACAAGGGTAAAATATCTTTTATTTTAACTTCTTCTTGTTGGTGGGGTGTTTCAGATATATCAACATACGGATTGATGACTAAGGGTTTTAAATTTTCATTTCCGGAACTAAGTTCTAGGGACTTAGGAGGCGGGTGAATGGATTGGATAATATTACCACTTGTGGTGATCCAGTCTTTTTGAATTCCAGTCATCTGTGGCCCGTAGGGCATAGACTGACTTGGTATGATTATGACTAGGGATTATTCGGTATAATCATGACCGTAATGTTACAAACGATGTGGTAAAAGTCATTATTGGCCCGTAGTGCATTGATTGACAGTTATTGGTATGATCATGACCATTGGTGATACTCCTTGGCCCGTAGTGCATGGATGATTCGATGATGTGAATTATTTATTAAGCTGAGTCTTAGCGATAAAACTATTGATAAACTTTTTAAATCATAGAAGATAGTAGATATCATGCTCTACTTGACTCTTCTAATGGATTGCTTGTTCTGCTGCAGTTAAAGTTGATGTTTATTGTATTTTATCAGTTTAACACTGTTGGAGGCTAATGATAATTTATTTTGCATTATCTTAGTCATAATATTTCTTACTGGGCTAGTTGAGCTTACCCTTTTGCTTTCATTGTTCTATTTAGGAAATGAGAAAATAGCTGGGACGAGTCGGGAAATGGAGTGACGGTCCAGATAGGTGGCTATAGTAGTCCTCACTATTATGTGAAATAGTGTGATAATAATTGTAATGAGGACTTATTTTGAGTTTGAATACTGTCTAGAAGATAATATTTATATTAAAACTCACAACTTATGTTTTGTAGTATTCTACACGATACTTACTAGTTGTATAAATTAAGTTTGTATTTGTATTCTGTACCATGTATTTGGCAACTCAGAATAGATGATGTATGCCTATTTTGGGGGCATCACAGTTGGTATCAAAGCTTAGGGATATGATCCCTGGCTAAGATGTGAGACTAGAACTAGGGGAAGGGATGGGAAAATCCTTCGCTAGTATGACCTACCTAAGTTTATTTGTTATTTAATTACTCTGTCATAATATAGGGATAATATGTGGCATATCAATTAACCCTTGTTTTATGGCAATGTTTAAAAATCGCATCCAAAAGTGTCGAGTTAAGCAATGGAGCACATGAGACTGTTGAGTCACTATTGATCAATAATCAGGATAATGTGCATCAGGAAGGCAATAATCCTCAGGTGAACAACAACAATGACCAAATGATGAACGACGGAATGTTTAGGAGCTTTCTGCAATTCGTGCAACATCATGCAAGAGAAACTCCTATTAAAAATAAAGGTGGAAACACTTGCAACTCTCGGATTGTCACCGCTAAGCAGTTCAAGGAGCTGGGACCACCAGAGTTTTTGGGAGAGCCAAAACCACTTAAGGCGGAGGCGTGGATAAAGCAGTTCACTAGGATATTTGATGTCTTAGGATGCTCCGAGGAGCAAAAGGTTCCCTTTGCCACCTTCATGTTGCGAGGAGAGGCAGATTACTGGTGGAAATATGTAAACCGTACTCAACCTGTCGCACTGAAGATGTCTTGGGAGAAGTTCTAAGAACTGTTCAACGACAAGTAGTTTCCCGAAAGTATTCGTAACATGAAGGAGGTAGAGTTTATCAAGCTGGAGCAAAACAATATGACCGTGTCACAGTACGAAGCTAAGTTTGCCGAGTTGTCCCAGTTTGCACCCCACTTGGTTGATAATGAGGAGAGAATGACGTGGATGTTTCTTAGAAATTTCAAACCTGAGATACGTCAATACCTAATTTCTCACAAACTGTGTTTGTATTCAGATGTTGTAAATAGGGCTCAGTTATTAGAATGTGATAATGAGTCAAGACAACCAAGAGATAGAAGCCGGCAAATCGATAATACCAGTGGTAGCAGTCACCGAAGCGGTGACAACAAACGTGGAGGGAATCAACATGCTAGAAATGGTAACCACTTCGGTGGTAATCATCCCCAAGACAATAGAAACGAAAATTTCAAGAAGAGGAAATCCAATAATGATGGAAAGACGTCAGCACCAACAGCTATTGTTAAGGAAGGAGAACGATCGCCGGTCGTATGTTACAAATGCGGAGGGGAGGGACACATCAGTCTAAACTGTACGCAGCAGTCCAAAGCATGTTACAATTGTGGAAGAGAAGGTCACCTAGCCCGATTTTGTCGTGCACCAAAGTCAAGTCCAGCTGGGATGGAGGCATTAAAGGCTGTCTCAGACAAGACAAAATCGGTAGTTCAAGGGAGAGCGTTTGTCGTAACCTCCCAAAAAGCGAGGAATCCAAATGACGTGATCACGGGTAAGCTAATCATAAACTCTAGCGAAGTCTATACCTTATTTGACACCGGTTCTACCCATTCTTTTATTTCTCCTACTTACGCTCAACGTTTAAATTTAACTCCGAGAAATTAGACTTTGATTTATCTGTTGAAACTCCTTTGGGAGAAACCTTCATTACATCCACTATTTATAAGTCTTGTTTGATTCAAATCGGTAACAACACGTTACCTGTCGATCTTATCTCTTTGAAAATACTTGCATTTGATGTGATTTTTCGGATTGATTATTAACTACTCATCATGCTAAAATCAAATGTTTTCATAAGGTTGTTAGCTTTCATATTCCAAACCAACCTATTATGCGAATTCAAGCAACCAAACCACTAAAGTCGATCACTGTCATATCAAGCCATAAAACTATTCGTTTATTAAAAAATGGATGTCAATCTTTCTCAGCCCATGTCACGGATTTAAATAAAAATACATCAGATTTGAATGATATTTCTATTATTAATAAATTTCCTGACGTATTCCCAGAAGAACTTTTTGGCCTACCCCCAGAGCTTGAAATCGAGTTTTGTATTGATCTTGAACCCGGTATAAAACCCATTTCCAAAGCCCCTTATCGAATGGCTCATATTGAACTTCAGGAGTTAAAAACCCAACTACAGGAATTGTTAGACATCGGTTTCATTCGTCCTAGTACGTCTCCTTGGGGTGCTCCTGTTCTATTCGTAAAGAAGAAAGATGGAAGTATGCGACTTTGTATTGACTATCGGGAGTTGAATCTTGTCACCGTCAAAAATAGGTACCCGTTACCTCGAATTGATGACCTGTTTGACCAGTTGTAAGGTGCTAAATTCTTTTCAAAGATGGATCTTCGTTCCAGATATCATCAGTTAAAATTTAAAATTGATGACATTCCAAAGACTGCTTTTTGAACTCGGTACGGGCATTACAAATTCCTAGTCATGTCTTTTGGATTGACTAATGCTCCTGCGGCCTTCATGGATATGATGAACCGAGTATTCAAGGAATATTTTGATCATTTTGTTGTTGTCTTTATTGATGACATCCTCATATACTCCAAAAGCCGTGAAGATCATGAGTAACACTTGAAGCTAATACTCTAAAAGCTTCGTGAAAACAAGTTATACGCCAAGTTAAAAAAATGCGAGTTCTGGCTTTTTGAACTTGAGATTAGAGAATATATTAAATCTTGACATTAATACATAACATGAGATTAGACTTATATATATATTCCAAAATTATTAAATCTTGACAATAATACATAACATGTATTCGATCTCCTTATCACTTAATTCTCCTTATTTATACTGATATCTTAATTTATCATACTCTTTCACAAATCATACATCCAGTTTCATCTCTTATCATTTTTTATTTTATCAAAAGTTTCTTCTTTTTCTTCTATCATGTTCATGGCTATCTTTCTATAATTCGTATCCATCGGGGTAGCAAGAGTTATTACATCTTTCTATGTACGTGAGAACCAGATTTTGAAGAGTTTAACATTCAATCATATCCTCTGTCTAATTTCGTGTCTCATGTTATGTATTATTGTCAAGATTTAATATATATAATTAAATCATTATATATATTATATATATTACATGTTTGTCATCTCTCTTTTTGAACTTGAGATCATACTTATATATATATATATATATATATATATATATATATATATATATATATATATAAGACTAATATTTGAACTTGAGATTAGAGAGCTGATATTTCCAAGAATAAAAGTTCCATTTCCAGCTCAAATGATGCAATCACATAATTGTATGGTGTTTTAAAAATAGTAAATTGCACTGGAGATGGAAAATTTTTCATCTTTGACTAGTGCGATTCAACTTCATTAATTTAAACTTTGATAAAGGAACTATTTTGATACTAGTAGTCTTGAGTTATAATTGGCTATATTTAGGTTTCAATTATTAGTGATTGTCATATAGTCTCTTTTTGAAGGGATTTGTTATCTTTTCTAATTATTTTTGATGATTCGATGTCCTCTTCTTTTAGTATCTTTATCTATTTAATAAATTTTTCATTTTTTCTTTTAAGAGAAAATTAATTTTGTCAGGGAACACCCTGTACTTGTTGGAGTTACATTTAAACAATGGGTTTGGCAAAGGTGAAAAATAATCTTATTTTGCTTCAGTGTTTATTCAAACATTGATGTGGGTAATTCTTAGTAAGAAGAACACTGCCATGTTGATTGATGAGCTACAACAATTCTCAAGTTAATCTAGTCAACAAATTGATTATTTCAGTAGGGAGGCAAACGAATTGGGATAGTTGGACTGGGAAGTATAGGCCTCAAAGTTGCACAGAGGCTTGAAGATGGAATACCAGTGATATATAACATGCCACATTCAAGAATAAAAATTAGGTCTTTAAATCACAAGCAATTTAACAATATGTAATCACAAGCAACAAACAGTATGGAAACCCAATCAAATTGAACTACTACTCGAAGGAACTAACAGTATTTAATCTAATTAAGAATATATATATATATATATATATATATATATATATATATATATATATATACCAGTGCTTAATTGGTGGTGGCAGCGGCTGGCCGGTGGCGGCAGTGAACCAGTGGCGCGGTCTCAGCTTCTCCTTCTCTTCTTCTCCCCCTTTCTCCCTCTTCTCTCTATTTTGAGCTCCCTCTTTTTTTTTTCTTCCGTCTTCTGTGTCGAGCGAATGCCTGATACTAATTTCATTTAAATTGATCAGCGACAGCTATCAGCGACTGCATGCGATCGCTGTTTTTAATGACATGGACTTATCAACGATCGCATGCGGTCGCTGATGTTAAGTGGTCGAACAAAACCTTGGCGCCAACATTTCGTGCCAAATTTTACGAGGCAAATTTGTAATAGTGACCTCTCAGTGAATGTATGCGGTCGTTGATAGTAATTAACGACTAGATTAACGTACGGTGGTAGATGTCGGTCGCTATTAATAGTATCAGCAACCAGATATGCGATCGCTGGTAGTCTTGGTCGCTGTTAGGCCTTTTTCTTGTAGTATGAGGAAGTAGCAATCCTTGGGCACGTGATATCAAATCATGGAATATCTGTTGACCCAGTGAAGATTGAAGCAATTCAAAGCTGGGAGCAACCTAAGTCAGTTACCGAAGTACGTAGCTTTCTAGGCTTAGCTGGTTATTATCAGAGATTCGTGGAAGGATTTTCTCGAATCGCTACTCCATTAACTCAGCTGACTCGAAGAGATATAAAATTCGATTGGAGCAAGGAATGTGAGAAAAGTTTTCAAGAACTCAAGAGGAGACTCATTTCAGCACCTGTTCTGATAATACCATCTGGTTTGGAGGGTTATGTCATCTACAGTGATGCTTTAGGTAGAGGTTTAGGATGTATTCTCATGCAACTTGGGAAAGTCATAGCCTACGCCTCGCGACAACTCAAAGAATATGAGAGAAATTATCCTACTCATGATCTAGAGTTGGTAGCTGTCATTTTTGCACTTAAAATCTGGAGGCATTACCTGTATGGTGAGAAGGTGGAGATCTTTACGGATCATAAAAACCTCAAATATTTCTTTACGCAAAAGGAACTCAACATGTGGTAACAATGTTAGCTTGAACTGTTAAAAGATTATGATCATACTATTCAATACCATCTTGGAAAAGCGAACGTGGTTGCTGACGCATTGAGTAGAAGATCATATGCTGGTACGAGTGCGATATTGTCAACGCAAAGGCCCATTTTGTATGACTTGCAAATGATGGAGATAGAGATAAAGACTCCAGGGACCTACATGATGATAAAAAAATATATGAGTAGAACCGACTTTAATCGATAAAGTTAAAGTTGCTCAAACTATAGACCTGGAGCTGTTGCGTATGAAGAAGAAGGTACAAGAAGGTGTTATTCTGGAAGCAAGAATCGATGAAAAAGGAATACTTAGAATCAACTCCAGACTTTGTGTTCCTAACAACTCTGATTTGAACTATAAAATCATGATGGAGGCGCACAACACACCGTTTGTAATCTATCCTGAAAGTACCAAAATGTATCATGATCTTCAACATATATTTTGGTGGAGCAATATGAAGAGGGAGATCGCAGAGTTTATCTCAAGGTGTTTAACATGTCAACGTGTCAATACGGAGCATCAAGTGCAAATAGGTCAATTGCAACCACTTGAAATTCCAGAATGGAAGTGGGAGCACATTACCATGGATTTCGTTACTGCTCTTCCCAAGGTTTCTCAAGACATAAATGCAATTTGGGTCATTGTTGATAGATTGACCAAGTCTGCTCATTTCTTACTTATACGAGAAACTTATTCACTTGAACGTCTTGCTCGTATATACATAAATGAGATTATAAGACTGCATGGTATGCCAGTATCCATAGTTTCTGATCGAGACCCAAGATTCACTCATGGTTTTGGGTTAGTTTGCAAAAAGTTATGGGCACAGATTTACAATTTAGTTCGACATATCATCCTCAAACGGACGGGCAGTCGAAGAGGACTATTTAAACTGTGGAAGATCTATTAAGACTCTGTGTCCTTGTTTTCAAAGGAAGTTGGGACAAGTTCTTGCCATTGGTGGAATTCTCCTAAAATAACAGTTATCAAGCAAGTATCGGCATGTCTTCGTTCGAGGCCTTATATGGAAGAAAGTGTCGTTCTCCAGTATGCTGGGATGAGGTGGGTGAAGGAACGTTGTTGGGACCAAAATTGGTGCGCATGACAACAGAAAAGATTCAAATGATCCGACAACGTATAAAAACCTCACAAGATCGACAAAAGAGTTATGCTAACTTTATCGAAAGGACGTAGAATTCAATGTTAGAGAACGTGTGTTTTTATATGTTGCTCTATGGAAAGGAGTTACAAGATTTGGAAAGAGAGAAAAGCTCAATCCTCGATTTATTGGCCCATTTAAAATCCTTGATCGAATAGGAACTGTGGCTTATAGACTCGCCTTACAGCCAAGTATGTCTCGTGTTCATAACGTTTTTCACATATCCATGTTACGTAAATATGTGAAAGACCCGAACCACATTATTGAGTTAGAACCAGACAAGATAGCAGAAGATTTAACGTACGAAAAGGTACCTATTAAAATCTTAGATAAGAAGGAATATACTCTATGCTCCAAGGTTATACCTCAAGTCAAAAGTTTTGTGGAGAAACCACGATGTTGAGGAAATGACCTGGGAGTTAGAATCTGAAATGAAATCAAGGTATCCTCACCTCTTCGACATACCAGGTATGTATCCTAATTTCGAGGATAAAATTTCATAAAAAGGGGGGGTTATAAGACCCCAAATTTTATGAATAAAGATTATTTCTTTCTCTAAATATCATTTTGAATATTATGGTGTGAATTTGATATAATGCTATAATTGTGGGTAATATTTATAAATTTTGCAAAGTAAGTAAGTTTTTATAAAATATTCGTTTGGTCGGGAAAAATTCTTTTTGTCGGAGAATATTCGTACGATGGCATAATCATTGGTGGACCCTACAATAAAATTACTGTCAGAGTTAGAAAGTAACAGAAATATCTTTTTATTAAAAATAACGGCGAAAGTTTTATCGTTAACTGTCGAAATACCTAATGGTAAAAATACAGTAATACGCGTGGTTGCATAGTAGCACATGGTAATGATTATTGATGCTTACGTAAGAAGCCACTCAGTTATACTTAATTATTGCTACAGTAATTGCTGCATAGTATCTCATATTATTGATTCAATTATTGTCACAGTATTAAATCAATAATTGAGACGATAAAGTTATTCATATTGTTATTTATAATATTGACGATGTCTAAAAAGTTCTGTTGAGGAGAGGTTTGGTCACCTAATTGCGCACCAATAGGGAGAAATTCTTATCGGAAAGCCCCCTCTTTCCTGGGAATAATCTGGTTATTAAATATTGTGAGTTATAATATTAATGATGAATAATTGTTAGAAGATTAAAAATGTATTGATTGAAGATAAAATGATTTGTGGTAATATTTATTCAATCTTTGATATAAATAAGAAGTCTCTTATGAGACGTTTGTGGTAAGTTTGGTTTATTCTATGGGGGCCCATATGTCATCATCTATGAGTCACTTTCGCCAATAGTTATTGCCTTTACCAAACGTCGAACCACTTATCGTTTCATATTACAGGCGTCGAACCAATTGTTGTTTCATATTACAGGTGTCGAACCACTTGTCGTTTCACATTGCAGGCGTCGAACCACTTGTTATTTTATATTACAGGCGTCAAACCACTTTTCATTTCATATTGCAGGCGTCGAACCACTTGACGTTTCATTTTACAGGCGTCAGACCACTTTTCTTTTCACATCTCCAGTCGTTAAGCCCACTTGCCTCTTCACATTACAAGGGCTAAGCTAGAAATCTTCTATAAATAGAAGCTTATTTCTTCTTTCATTCTTTCTAATTCACTACGACTCATAAGAAAATTCTATAGAGAGAGAATCAGAGAGAAAGAAGAAGAGTATTCTGTTACTACACTATTTCAGTATCCAATCTCTTACTAAGGTAAGGGGTATTATTTCTTTCGTATTCGTAAGGGATATTATTTTTGTTCAATATTCGTATGAAATAATTTTTTCTTCCATACTCTGTAGTATGTAAGTAATATTATTTCGTTTCATATTCTGAATTCTACACTCATGTTGTTAAGTATGGCTTCTATACTCCTTGAAATTAGTAGAATATACTTAAAATTTGCGCTTCATCTAGTATCGTTTCACAAGGATATTTTTCTAAACATTCGTGTTAAAGTTTAATCTTTTCATGTCGGAGTACTATTCACGGGATACTATTCACAAAATACTATTCACGGGATACTATTCACGAAGTACTATTCACGGGGTACTATTCATGATAAAAATTGATTTCTTTTTTCTGTCCAAATTATTTTTGATGCAATATTATTCTTGAATTTTACTCCACAAAACGGTATCATGTTGGCAATTTGGACATTATTAAATTCTGGATAAATTAAATTATAAATCTTTAAAATTTATCCATACTCTCTTTTAATTGAATTCTTATATCATTGTCATCATCCTCATGCTTATATTATGATGAAAGTCATATGTGGCCCGTAGGGTATAGATGGACTTGGTATGATTATGACCAGGGATTATTCGGTATAATCATGACCGTAATGTTACAAACGATGTGGTAAAAGTCATCATTGGCACGTAGTGCATTGATGGATAGTTGTTGGTATGATCATGACCATTGGTGATACTAATGAATATCCTTAGCCCGTAGTGCAGGGATGATTCGATGATGTGGATTATTTATTAAGTTGAGTCTCAGCGATAAAACTGTTGATAAACTTTTTAAATCATAGAAGATAGTAGATATCATGCTCTACTTGACTCTTCTAATGGATTGCTTGTTCCACTGCAGTTAAACTTGATTTTTATTGTATTTTATTAGTTTAACACTGTTGAAGGCTAATGATAATTTATTCTGCATTATCTTAGTCATAATATTACTTATTGGGCTAGTTGAGCTCACCCTTTTGCTTTCATTGTTCTCTTCAAGAAATGAGAATATAGCTGGAACGAGTCGAAAAATGGAGTGACGGTCCAGATAAGTGGCTATAGTAGTCCTCACTATTATGTGAAATAGTGTGATAATAATTATAATGAGGACTTATTTTGAGTTTGAATACTGTCTAGAAGACAATATTTGTATTAAAACTCACATCTTATGTTTTATCGTATTCAACACGACACTTACCAGTTGTATAAATTAAGTTTGTATTTGTATTCTGTACCATGTATTTGGCGACTCAGAATGGGTTATGTATACCTATTTTGGGGGCGTCACAATACTATTCCCAAAGTACTATTCATGGGATACTATTCACTCATGCACTATTCACCCGGGGTACTATTCATGATAAAAATCGATTTTTTTTCGGTCCAAATCATTTTTTATGCAATATTATTCTTGAATTTTACTCCGCAAAGCAGTAACATATTGACAATTTGGACATTATTGAATTCTGGATAAAATAAATTATAAATCTTTAAAATTTATCCTTTGATTTCATTTAATTGAATTCTTATATCATTATCATCATCCTCATGTTTATATTGTGATGAAAGTTATCTTTGGTCCGTAGTGCATAGATGGACTGTTGATTGGTATAATTATGACCAGGGATTATTCGTTATAATCATGACCTGTAATGTTACAAATGATGTGGTAAAAGTCCTCATTGGCCCGTAGTGCATTGATGGACAGTTGTTGGCATGATCATGACCATTGGTGATAACATGAATATCCTTAGCCCGTAGAGCATGGATAATTCGTGGATGTGATACTAATGAATATCCTTGGCCCGTAGTGCATGGATAATTCAGTGATGTGGATTATTTATTGAGCTGAGTCTCAGCGATAAAATTGATGATAAACTTTTTAAACCATAGAAGATAGTAGATATCATGCTCTACTTGACTCTTCTAATGGATTGCTTGTTCCATTGCAGTTAAACTTGTTGTTTATTGTATTCTATCAGCTTAACACTGTTGAAGGCTAATGATAATTTATTCTGCATTATCTTAGTCATAATATTTCTTACTGGCTAGTTGAGCTCACCCTTTTGATTTAATTATTCTCTTCAGGAAATGAGAACGTAATCGAGACTAGTCGAGGAATGGAGTGACGGTCTGAGATGGTGGTTGTAGTAGTCCTGACTATTTATAAAATTGTGCGATAATAATTATAATGAGGACTCCATTTGAGTTTGGATATTGTCTAAAAGATAATATTCGTGTTAAAACTCTCAGCTATGTTTTGTCGTATTTTAAAGG
This sequence comes from Panax notoginseng, assembly GCA_016801055.1. Lineage (NCBI taxonomy): Eukaryota > Viridiplantae > Streptophyta > Magnoliopsida > Apiales > Araliaceae > Panax > Panax notoginseng. The sequence goes on from CM029014.1 coordinate 81,488,528, forward strand.
ACAGTTGTATTATTAAGTTCGTATTTGAATTCTTTACCATGTATTCGGCGACCCAGAATGGGTGATGTATACCTATTTCGGGGGTGTCACAAATTGGGCGAAGCACCATTAGGGAATTTCGAACCCTTGGAAACGTATTTCCCGGATGATGGAATAATGATAATTCAACCAATCCATCGAGAAAATATAGTCCGATTTTGGAAATTGTATTTTGATGAAGCCGTAAACATGGAAGGTGCCAGAGTAGGGGCAGTTCTCGTATCTTTTACAGAAGAACAGTATCCTATGGCCATCAAGCTACAGTTTGTCAACACTAACAAACACAGTTGAGTATGAAGATTGTATAATAGGACTGAAACTGGCCTAATCCATGGATAACAAACGGTTATTAGTCTTTGGGGATTCCGAGTTAGTTATCAAACAAACCATCGAGGAGTATTATAATAAAGAATTGCATTTGCTACCATATCATCAGCAAATTATCAAGATGGCTATGGAGTTTGAGGAAATAACCTTCATCCACATCCCTCAAAGTAGGAATGACTTTGCTGATGTATTGGCAACATTGGCTTCCTTGATCCACATATATGATAGGATGGGAATTCCTGATATGAAATTTGTAAGCCAAAAGGCATCGGCCTATGGAAATCACATTAGAGAAGCATCAGATAAACTGCCTCCCATCAAACAGCCCTGGTATTATGACATCAAAGAATATCTTCGAGATGGATCTACGCCCGCTGAGGCAAGTCAAGCTAAAAGAAAGTGAATCCATAAAATGACCCTAAAATTCTATTTGAGCTGAGATGCACTTTACAAAAGGGATGCTTAAATAGGCCTTTTAAAAGGGTCCTTTACATAAGTATACAACAAATATAAAGTAATTACAACAATAGTGCACCAACTAAATAATTATATTAACAATGAAATACAATATAATAATATCAACAATAGTACATTACACATCTGTATATCCAATCCAACATAAAAAGAAATCCCTTAATTCAAGGAGAAAACTACTCCACTTATTTTGGCAGTTACCAACTAACCCAAATACTCACCAAATCACGTCGCCAAATTACTCAAAAATCCGACGACGAACCAAAAGGAAACTTTATAGATCATTGAAATCTGTAACAAAGGAGCAATCGAGAAGAAGCATAATCAGAAATAGAGAAGAAACCGAAATCGAAAGAAATAAGAAGCAAAAATAGAGCATCCGAACACCACAATTCAAATAAGCGATCAAAAGATTGCCGGAACAGAATCAAAAAGTATATTCTGAGACATCAAACTAAATCTACAACGAAACTACAAAGGTACGAATGAATTATTATTATATATATTGAAGCAACTACAATTTGAAGAGGCAACACACTTTAGTTGCATATTCAATACAAAATTAAAGTTTGGGGACATTCATGTATAGATTTGGTTACTTTGAGTAAAGTGTACAATATTTAGCAATTCACCTTTACAAAAAGCATAACTTTTAAAAACTTAATAAAAGGATTGAAAACAAATTTTTCCAGAAGCATTGAAACTAATAATAAAAATTTTGGAAACTATATATTGTTGATTTGGAAACCAATAAAGTAGTAGTATTAATTTCAGTTTAGAAAGGGGATTGTATTGATCATTCATGGTTTGAAGAATTCATATAATATATTGACTACACTAATATATAGATTTGGTTACTTTAAATGAATGCATAATTCACTACAATTTAGTTTCGGAATTAAATGTTCATTCTTTAGAATTTATCCTCTGCAAAAACATAATTTTTGTTTGTTTGTAAATTGAATGAAAACAGGTTGTTACATATGCATAGATACTAATTATGTCTATTTTGGTTACTGAAAATTGTTGATTTGGCCCCATGGAAAATAATACTAATTTTTTTAATTTAAACATTCATAATCTGGAATAATTCAGAAAATATTTTGGAAACTATATAATGTTGATTTGGAAACCAACAAAATAATATTATTAATTTCATTTACGAAAAGAAATTGTATTGCTCATTCATGGTGTGAAGAATTCATATAATATATTGGGTACATTAATATATAGATTTGGTTACTTTAAATGAATGCATAATTCACTACAATTTAGTTTCGAAATTAAATGTTCATTCTTTAGAATTTATCCTCTGCAAAAACAAAATTTTTGTTTTGTTTGTAAATTGAATGAAAACAGACTTTTACATATGCATAGATACTAAGTATGTCTATTTTGGTTACTGAAAATTGTTGATTTGGTTACCTGTAAGATAATACTAATTTTTTTAATTTCTGAATAATACTAATTTTTTTAATTTAAACATTCATAATCTGGAATAATTCATAAAATATTTTGGAAACTATATAATGTTGATTTGGAAACCAATAAATTAATATTATTAATTGCAGTTGCGAAAGGGAATTGTATTTCTCATTCATGGTTTGAAGAATTCATATAATATATTGGCTACATAAAATATATATGTTTGGTTACTTTAAATGAATGCATAATTCAATACAATTTACATTCGAATTTAAATGTTATTCTTTAGTATTTAACCTCCGCAAAAACATAATTTGTGTTTTGTTTATAAATTGAAGAAAACAAGCTATTACATATGAATATATATTAAGTATGTCTATTTTGGTTACTGAAAATTGTTGATTCACTCACCTAGAAAATAATACTAATTTTTTTAATTTCCAACTAATACTAATTTTATTAATTTAAACATTCATAATCTGGCATCATTCATATAATAGTTTGGTTACATCCGTCTATCTATGCATTCTTAAAGTTGACAAGGCAAACAATGTGTTAACAATTTATTATTACTATAAAAATTACAATTGATTACTATGTGATGTTCATATACTAACTATTTACATAATTGTATTAATTTTAATGTTTCAGTTGCCGTAACATGGATATGATTCCAGTAGTAATTTACTTCAACGGTACGTGGAGTGACAATAACCAATATCAAAATTTCGAAGTTACCAGCTTACTAATCCCTTCAACATGTTCATTCACAGAAATGCACAACTTGATATGCAATGCATTAAGCCTAGAATGCAACACAATAGAGTTGTCAATCAAATTTCATATTAGCAGCAACATCCCTCCAATCAAGGTGACAAATGAATCAACATTCAGATTCTATATGGAAATCAGTAAAAACTCAGGTGAACATGGCAAATATCCACTGCTTATAGATTCTGAGAATCACATTGGAGGAACTACAATCTTACAAAACGTGATAATTGAAGAAGAAAATATAACGCAAGATGAAACACCGATGAGATTGACAGAAAGGAATACTGATCTTGAATTGTTGGCAACACAAGGATACCAATTTGAATCACATTATGTTGAGCATCTTTCCATTGAAGCTGTTGATAAAGAACAAGACATACAACACAAGGTAGAAAGAACAAGTGATGATGTCATATTAGATCCGACTAAGTTTGAAGTAAGAATTCATCAAACTTATAAAGACAAAAGAATATTAATACAAGCGATAAGGCTACATTCAATCAGACAAAACAGGCAACACAAGGTAGAAAGAACAAGTGGAAGAGACTTTGTTCTGGTATGCATCGACAATGAAAGTTGCAAATGGAAACTAAGAGCATCAAAATTCCAGAAAACAAATATGTTTAAGGTGAGAGAGTTTAATGATTTACACACTTGTTCATCAAACATACTACTTGGAGATCATAGACAAGCAAATAGTGAGATGGTTAGTGAATGTATAATGCATAGAGTACCTAACTTCAAGAAAATTTAAACACCAACCGATATTGTGGAAGATATGATGACGGAGTATAATGTGTCCATCTCCTACCAAAAAGCATGAAGAGCGAAAGAAGAAGCAATGGGAAAAGTAAGAGGGAATCCACACGACAACTCTATGATTCCTGCATGGTTGCACATGCTGAAAAAAACAAATCCAGGTATCATTTAGAAACCGTTCATTTATGTTTTAAAAATTTCAGTTACTCAAATTAAATGATCTGGTTACCGATTAATTAAAGTTTGGCTACTAACTGCAATAATGAAATATAAATAAACAATCATTTTTGCATGCGAACAGTATATACAAGAAATGTATCTAATAAAAAAGCATTTTAGACACCATCTGAACACTATGAAAAATACTAAATTATGATTAATTGGATAACATTAGTACTACTCTAAGTTCATTCTCAACTACAAACATGGACAATATTTATTACATATATTTACATTAACCAAACTGAAAATTTATTTCAGGATCCATCACATCCTTGCAGTTGGAGAATAATGGTTGATTCAAATATCTCTTCTTTGCAATAGGAGCATCCATTGAAGCATGGCGCCATTGTTTCCCCATCATTGTAATTGATGGCACCTTCATACAATCAACCTATAGGGGTACACTTCTAATAGCAAGCACACAAGATGCAAACAGAAACATTATACCAATTGCTTTTGGAGTGGTAGACAGTGAAAATGAATTATCCTGGACATGGTTTTTTATTAATTTGAGAGATGCTTATGGAGTTAGAGAAGGACAATGCATTGTCTCAGATAGACATGAAGCAATTATAAAGGGACTTAACTGTGTGTTTCCTGATGTCATGCACGGTTCATGCACATACCATATTTTGAAAAATATAGAAAACAGGTTCAAGAAGAAAGGTGAAGAAATCAAACAAGCATACAACGCGGCTTGCAGAGCTTACATCGTTGAAGAATTCAACATACATATGGCTCAACTTGATGCAATTGATACTCGAATAAGAAAATATTTGGAAGAAGAAGTTCATCTAGAAAAGTGCACGAGGCTCCATGGGACTGTAAGCAGATACTCAACAATGACTTCGAACACCGCCGAATCTATTAACAATGCAATAAAGGAAATCAGAAATCCTCCAATTGCATCAATGATTGAATGCCTGCGTTGTATGGTTCAAAGATGGTATTTCACAAACAAACAATCGGCAATGTCATCTTTCACTACCCTTTCCACAACAGCTGAGAGAAGATTACAATCTAATATCATTGAGTCAAAGAAACTTAAGGTTAGTCATACATCTTTTAAATTGTTAGCTGCATACCTACAACAAATTGCATCTAAAATGAAAGAAAGCAAAGTTATGCAGTTTTGGTTACCAGTATAAACGGATAAAGATACCAACATTACATATGACTTTCACTATTCCAAATTACAAATACAAAAAAAAATATTATACATACTAACTACACAATTAAATGTTATTGTAGGTTGAGACATCAAACCTAGTGATTTTCACTGTTTATGATAATGCCAAACAATTTGTCGTGGACATGGAACAAAAGACATGCACGTGCCGTAAATTTCAGTACCATGAGATGTCTTGCTCACACGCTGCTGCTGTTATTGGCAAGAGGAATTTGAGCTGTTATGATTTTTGCTCAACATATTATTCAAATAAAACTTTGGTAGACACGTATTCAACTTGCATCATGCCATTAGATGACAAAGATAATTGGGATGTTCCAGAAGATATTAAAAACATATGTGGCAAACCACCAAATACAAGAAGACCAGCTGGAAGACCAAAGAAAGGTAGATACAAGCATGTATCTGAAAATACATTTCAAAATAAGTGCAGCAGATGCCAAGAAAAGGACATAATAGGAAAACATGTAATAATCCACCAATTTCGATACCACGAAAGATTTGATGGTATTGCACAGTATTAAAAGATGATTATTTTCATAATTGGTTTACTAAGTTGTCATTCTTCTTTATGGCATGTCATAATTGGATAACAAAGTTGTAATTCTTCTTTATGACATTCTGGCTACACACTAACATTTAATTGGTTACTTTGAATTCATATTTGGCAACCAACTGTGCCGTATTAAAAACAGATCATTTTAAACTGCGTAATTGTTTTTTGTATTTTATTTAATTATTATTTTTAAAGCATATAATATAAAATGTATACATTTCTTTTGTATGCTTGGCTACACTATAAACCTTAGAAAACACATAGTATTTGTTTAACTGAATTTTAAATTACTAAAACAATTTGGTTACCAACAAATTCTATTGATTATAACAGTAACAAACATTATTTGGAAACCTTTATATGACTGATTGCAACCCATTTGAAGCCAAAAGACAAAAACATGAAAAAAAAATTTAAGAGTCATTAAATTTACTGTTATCATTGTTTATTTACCAACATCAACTAAACTAGTTACCTTCGTTTCAAAATTTGGCAACGAACTGAAACATATAAAAAACATGTTTTCCAACTTGATACTAATGATCATAACAGTAACCAACATTATTTGGTAACTTTGGTATGACTGATTCCAACCAACATAAACATAAAAAACAAATACATGATACAATTTGTTAAATGTTGCTAGAATTTACTGGTAGGACTAATTAATTGGTTACCAACAACAATAAAAAAATTTAACATTCATATGCAAATTTGGCAACCAACTAAATCATAACAAACAAATACCTGATACAAAATGTTAACTGCTTTTACAATTGACTGTTATGATTGATTGGTTACCAAATACACGTAAAATTGTTACCCTTATATGCAATTCTGTCAACCTACTAAACCAGAACAAAAAAAAAATTATAATATTATTTAAAAAAAAAAACAAGACAAAAAAAACAAGTTGAACCAACAAAACAATATCATACGTGTAATATTAAAAATTACTACATCATTCCATCATCAGAATATTTATAAAAACATTTCACAGTCAATAACCATATCAAATGGTGTCTAATGTCCAAACAGAAAGGAAACATGATGAAAAACCAAACTAGACTTCACTAACAAATTTGCCTGGGTGTTCTGAATCAGACTCATATCCGCCTACTTGCTCGTTCCTCGCATGAATGAATAAATTGACGCATAGTTTCTTGTTGTATTGAGTGATTGGAAATGGATTTGGCATTACAGAAATCTGCTTGTGGAGAATATGTTCCGCAAAAGAAATAGTAAACATACCACAATCACTGAAAAAACAAACAAGATATAAAGCAAATCAAGACAGACATCATAATATATAGAAAACTTAAAAAAATATAAAAAATGTAAACTTACCCTTTTATCTGCTCAGGTAAACCCTCAGCAAATTTAAGATCAATAATATCATGTTCTCCTTAGGTGCAATATGGTTCACTATTGAAATCAATATCTTATCTATTCTTCCAAAAATCGCAACCAGACAATATTATCGGAAGAATGAAAATATAAGGCTCGCACACATCCATGATATTTGTTCGCATGATGTTTCTGTTCTGCTGAAGAGAATTATAAACTACTAACGCTCTACGATGCACATCAAAAACAAATAAAAACCAATGTCCCGGAATTGTCATATGAACGGGAAACATGACAAAATCAACATCAACCCACGGTGTGTTGACCTCCATAAAAAATCCATGAATGTACTCAGCCACATCATTGTTGCCCAACAACAAAGTCTTATCACCATTTTTATTGCAATAATCCCCATATAAGTTGGTCAACTTCACATGAAACCAACAATCTGTTGACGTAACCCTTATTTGAATATTGTTCGAGTATCTAGCCAGTTTACGAATATAATACAAACAGATGTTGATGTGATGAACAAAAAATAAAACCATAATAACAATAAGATATTAACAAATTAAAAAAAATAAAACATTAAAAAAAATAGTATCCAAAACAGACACATATAGTAACCAAACTTATAAGATAAGGTAACCGAAACTAACATGCATTATTTAAAAAATAGTAAAAAAACTCACATCATCATCAAGCCGCTGCCCAGGGGTTTTCAGCTTGTAAAACCACATTTTGGAATATATTGAAATAGACCCAAATCTAAATGAAGGCTCTATTTTGTCATTGTTTCTCGCAAATTTTTCAATTCTTCAAAACAAAAACATATTGGAAAGAAAAAATAAATGATTTTATCTCCTAGGAAAAGCATAATATAAATATATTAAACTCCAGTAAACATACCTTTTTTCTGTTATTTAATCCAATTTTAAACCACTTGTCAAACATGACATCTTCAGATTTCAAAGGCATACCCATACAAACATCTGAAAATGCATACATTCCTCTGCATAATGTTCTATCATCAACAACAGACGAAGTTGAATCAGCTGAACTGAACTTCGTCGTATAAGGACTCTTCAACGACGCACTCTTCGCATACGTGCGGACAGGCCTACCAAGTGGGTTAGTTGCAGATTTTTCAACTTCAACACAATGGAGTAAATCCTGTGTTGTCAAAACCATGTCATCAAGCATCGGCATGTCTTATGATTCACTTTTACTACCCTGTAATGAATTTTAAGACATAACACAAAAAACAATTTCAATATCAAATCAAAAATTCAAAACAAAATCAATAGTAACATAAACACCATAACTAAGTACCTAATACAACATGTAACGGTAACTACTATTGAAAAATTTACTAACCTCAACCGGCGTAAAACAACAATTTCTTGACCGCTGCACTGACTTAAAATATCAAATCTTGGAATTTCATTAATCTTTTCAACCTGCTAAAAAAAATTTACTTCTGATCAATATAAGACATAAAAATATAACATAAAAAACAAAAAGAAAATGCTTAACCTATTCATTCTCAACATTAATTATGACCTGTCTAGGGGTAAAAACAGTAATCTCTTTACCATCAGAATTTAAATTGTCATTCTTATTCTGAATCTGTCAAAAAAAAGGAAAACAAATCAACATTTACTTAATAAACATGAAATAAAAATGAAAAACTAACATATGTATAAACCTTTGCATCGACTTCTTCAAACTGGATCACACCAACCCCACCAACATCAGTAGTATTACTTCCATGAAACTGTTTTGAAATGTCACCAACTTCAATTACGACATCATCCTCAACCTTCATAACATCATCAACTACTACATTAACATTGCCACCATTAACATTCTCATCCATCTCAACATCATCACCATCAACATTCTCATCCATCTCAACATCATCACCATCATTAACATCATTATCATCATCATATGCATAATCATCATCATCATCATCGTCATCACCATCGTCATTAACAGTTGCATTTCTCCGGTTAAGATAACTAGACTTTCCATATAACTGCTTTCTAAACATCTTTTTAATGTCCCTACAAATTTGAATATGAAACACCTGCAATTGATCTTTAAACTCAACACCCAACTTCTCGATTTCTTTCTTCACTTCCATCACCTTCCCTTCCAATGGCTTCACCCGTTCATCAATAATTTTCTCCACATTAGAAATAGAAAACATAAGATCTTTAACCTTCCTTGATGATTCAACTTTAATATCAGACCTTTTGGCTCCACTGTCACTTCCACTGAAAAAATAAAAACCTCCTAGATCAAACTGCAACTTCTCATCCTCCGTAGGAACAAGATTCTGAATAATTAACTGAAACAAATTAAAAGCAACAAATATACAATATCAGAAACATTGAACACAAAAAAGAAACAAGACATTACACATAAAAAAAGGTTAAGTAACCAATAACATATGAAAAGGTAACCGAATATAACGTAAATGGTAACCAACATACCTGACCAGAACCAAAAACCATGTCGTTCAACTTCTCATTCTTGGGAGCCTTTCCTAACTCCCTCCATCTGAATAATCTGAATTCTGAATCATTATCATCAATACAGAAACCCCTAACTTTCAATGTAGGAATTGTTTCAAACAACAAAAGATGAAGTACATAAGGTAAACCACTAAGCTTGTAAGATTTACAATAACTATCACTATAGAAATTGTATATCACCCCACCATACTTATCCTTCTTTACATGTCCTTTTACAGCAAGTGATAGAGAATTCTTTGTCTGTTCAAAAGCAACTTTTCCCCATGGATAACTTGAAACATCACCATAAGACAAAAAATTAAACAAAGCTTCATCAACGTAATTGTCAGAAACAGTAGCTAGTATGAAGTTAAAAATCAAGAAAATGATAGACATCCTAACTGCCTTATCATCATCATCAAAACAAGCACTCCTATAAATCCTCCCTATACTAGAACGGGTTAGTACCTCATTTTGAAAAAATTTCTCCACTAACCAATTTTCAATACCCTTAAAACTACCAATTTCTTCATTTCCTTGCCAATTTAAACCGAAAATTAAACAAAATTCAGGCAATCCAAATCTTACCCTTCTCTCACCAAATAAAAGCCACATCTCCCCATCATCCCTTTGATAAACTTCCCTAATCAAAGCTTGATGGATAATCTATGAAAACATCTGTGGTTGCCAAAACTCTAAAAATTTACCAAAACATGTCAACTTAAACTTATTCAATTGTCCCTCAGACAATTTATTCTTGATAATATATGGAACCTCCATATCACACCAATAAATTACTTTTGCTGTAAAGTTTCTATTATGCTCCTCATAAAATAGATCCCAAATCTAAAAAATACAATAAATTACATTAAAAACACATTAACCAAATCAAAATACAACATCTTTAAACTTTAAAACAAAAACTATTAAATCAACAATACCCAAAAAAACACTAATACTAATAACCAAATAATATCAGTGAGTGACCAAAACCCAAATTAATCAAACTATTTAATATATAACAATTTAAAAACTAACAAATTTAGAAAATAATACTAACAACACGTCCACTCGAAAACAACATAACCATTTTACCACGTAGAATAAAAACATGCATCAATCTCCAACTCTATTGTAATAAAAAATACATTTTAATAATTAAAAAATAATCAGTTTCCAAACATATAAATGTTGGTAACCAAAACTCAATCAACTAGTTTCCATCAAAACATAATCAACATTCATAATCACAAAAATGTAATCTATACACTAATCTCTGAAACTAAACTCGAACTGAAAACAAAATAAACAAACCTTCAATTGTTTTTGACAGGGAATACTTTTTCTCTTGTGAGCCTCAACTGCATCTTCTTTCTCCTCTTTTTTGCAAAAACTTCGAAATTAGAATCGATACATACCAAAGATTTAGCCTTCTTATTCTTATGCCTCCCCAATTTCTTATCTTCAACCTCTGATTTCACCATTAACAACTTCCCCTTTTTTGAAGACTTTGAAATACTATCCTTTCCCTCTACAAATATCTTCAAATCATTTCTATAATCATCCTCCCTGAGTCTTTTACCCTTCCCATCGCTCTTCTTATGCCCCACCCCCTCCATTCTCTTCCTCGTAGACACCATCACAACCAAAACCCAAATAAATCAAAAAATGTAGAACAACTGAATAAGAACACACCAAACAACTTGCAAATAATCACGAGTAAAAGAATAATAAGCAAACAACGAACCAGTTAACCAAAACGCCTAAACGAATCTCACCGAAAAGAACGACGACCTACTGCTTAAAAAAGAAGGGTTTGGCTTAAAGAGTTCCCAAATCACATAATAAGGGTTTCTAAATGGAAAAAAGAAGACGGACAAAGATAATACCAAAATTTAAATTGAAACTCGAGCCCCCTGTCCCGCATAAATCCCGCATAAAGCGTATGCAATTTTTTTTAAAAAAAGAAAACTGAATTGTCATGTCAGCAGCACATTAAATAACACATCGTAATTAAAGGGATCATTTTTTTTCACTACTATTGAAAATAAAAATTTGTATACATTAAAATTGTAAATATTAAATGAGCGCACTATTTTTGTAATTACTTTTTAAAATGTCATCTAAAATGTAAATGTTCCCTTTTAAAATGCTTGGACAAAGATCAAGCCCTAAGACTCATGGATGAAGTCCATGGTGCAGTATGTGGTCCATACATGAGTAGTCATTTACTTGCTAAGAAGATATTAAGAACGGGGCATTATTGGATTTCCCTCAAAGCCGACCGTGACCATCACGTCAGGAGATTCTATCAATGCCCAAGTCCATGGAAATGCCATCCACGCTCCTCAAAACAAATTACATTGTATGAGTTCATCGTGGCCCTTTTCAATGTGGGGAATAGACGTGATTGGGCCAATAGAATCCAAAGCCAGCAATGGTCATCGATTCATCTTCACCATGATTAATTACTTCACAAAATGGGTAGATGTTGCCTCCTTTCCCAAGTTCACCAAAGAGGTAATCATTACTTTCATTCGAAATAATATCGTCTGTCGATATGGACAACCGGAGGTGATTGTGTCAGACAATGTCAAGAATCTAAACAACAAGATGATAAAAGAATTATATAGTAAGTTTCACATCAAACATCTTAATTCTGTCATCTATCGTCCCAGGATGAATGGTGTTGTCGAAGCAGTCAACAAGAATATTAAGAAAATTATGCAAAAAATGTCCGCCTATCACAAGGGATGGCTTGACTTATTGCCTCTAACTTTGTTAGCCTACAAAACGTCAATACACACTTCTACTGGGGCTACCCCCTACTCATTAGTCTATGGCATGGAACTAGTACTTCCCATAGAAGTAAAAATGGAGTCATTAAGGGTGTTAATAGATGCTCAAATGGAAGAAGACCAGTGGTTGCAAGAGCGGTACCACCAGTTATCTCTAATAGATGAGAAAAGGACTACAACTATCTTTCATGGGCAATTATATCAGCAAAGGATTGCTCAGTCATACAACAAGAAAGTCCGGCTCCAGCAATTCTAGGAAACTGACTTGGTATTAAAAAAGTCCTTGCCAATCAAGATCAATCTAAAGGAAAGTTCGCCCCAAATTAGGAAGGCCCTTTCATTGTCAAGGAAGTATTGATAGGAGGAGCCATCAGATTGCAAGAAATAGATGGGGAAAAATTCCCCCAGCTTATCAATTTAGACGCCGTGAAGAGGTACTATATCTGTGTCACCTATAAAAAACCTTCCAAAAAAAGAAAAATCAAGTCAATTCAGGATTTCACTATGAAGCTTGAACTACGGATGACCTGATCTCCCTCAACCCCAGGAATACGTAGGCAGCCATCTATGGTGCGGTCAAATCAAAAAAAAGAAAAAAAAGAAAAAAAGCCTGAACTACGGATGACCTAATCTCCCTTAACCCCAGGAGTACGTAGGAAACCATTTATGGTGCGGTCTAACCTTTAAAAATAATCCAAACACTTTTCCATATAAACTCGAATATCCAATTGAAAACCAGTCCAAAGACACTAAACCTTATATAAAACCCCATATACTATCAAGCCTTCCTGATCGACGAACCATTCTGAGGTAATCTCCTACATCTCAATGTCAATCCATCAAGGAAAAGTTCGTTATATATTAAGACAGCAAGGCATGAAAAAAGTGGTAATCCTCCAGCATTGACAAAACATCCAATAGGGAAGTGAATCAAAATATATTTCTTTGCCATATAATACTGTTTAATATATACAATGTATCCTATACATGACAAAAATGGCTGACTTAGTCTATGCAGGAAAATGAAAGCTAGTCTATAAACTCCAAGATAAACGGGATAAAAAGTTTAATATGGTATCCCTCTTAGAAGATGGAGGTGCATCTATAAGATCCTACCCTAAGGTCTCCATGCAAACTAAAAAATCCATAACCATCTGTATAGTACTACCATGATCATCCATAAATGTACTAATATCTGCAATAATGCTATTTGTGTAGGATCTAAGTGCAGTACTATCAGTAATGTAAGCATCCCGGGTAGCTCGAGTCTCATCCCACTCAACAAAAGCAGCATCCCGAGCTGCTCGAGCATCATCCCTCTCAACAAAAGCTATGTCCCGAGTAGCTCGAGCATCATCCCTCTCAACAAAAGCAGGATCACGGTCAGAAAGGGTTGTCAACATCAGTGCTCTAGCCTGATCCCTCTCAAAGGTCATCCAATAAATCACCTGCTCTAAAGACTCTACAGAAGGTGGAGCTGCAATAATAGAAGTGCTAGGTGTAGGGTTTCGGCACAGAAACGCACAGCGGAAATTAAAATTTTAAAGCAATTTCCGAAACCCTGAAACAGGATCCATGCGAAAAATCAATTAATTAAGAGGTTTAGAGATTATACCGATTATGAAAACGAGAGTCTGAAATCGACTGCGCCTCGAATCTCCAACGCAATACAAACCGACTGCGTCTCTACGGTATCCACACGAACGCTCCGCGAATCGTCTTACGATCTGCAGAAGAAGGAATCGCGGTACTAGCCACCAAGGATGAGGATTTTCAGAACTATTTTCTCTAGTCTCTCTCTAAGAGCGGCTAGGGTTTTGTTTTGACGTAAAAACCTAAAGTCTGATATACATCATATATATAGCAGTCAGGAGGAATTAATCAAAACCTAATATTATTAAAATCCGAATTTATATATATCTTAATTAAGTCTTACTTAATTAATATACCTATATATAAATTATCCTATTAATTTAAATTCGTAATTTAAAATTATATCAATCATATTGACATATTTAAATCTTTACAATTTAAATTAATTTCCTTTTAATTACGTTCTTTGTGTGTGACCCTATAGGTTATTATTACGTTGGCAATAACCTTAAAATCATATTATAAAGTTATAAACAGTGAGCGGCATCTAGTAATGCATCACTGCTACCCAAGTAATAATAAGATCGATGATTCGATGCAACCTTTTCGTGACCAATGTTTCAATGTAATTTAATCCTTTTAACCTTAATATCCTAGATTAAACTCGAGTCATGGAATGTGTCATACTCTTCATAATTTAATCTGAGTTTTCTTGATCAATGAGTAGACTATATGAAACAAATCACTATTTGAGCATGGCCATGCATTTCATAGTCCTACTCAATCAAGAGGCCTATGGATATCACCTATAAAATATAGGATGGTTAAATTCCATCTAGATCACTCATATTACTCACACGATTCATAATGAACCCAATAATCACCTTTATAGTCCACCCTATTAAAGGTGACATTTGATGATATCAAAGTACATATATTCTCGTGTAGTAATATAGCGGTTTCAGGTCGGAGGACCATTACATCATTGTCACTATGAGAATTACTAATGACACTTCGCATAATGCTCCATATAGAATTCTCATGGTGGGTCTGTCCAGTACATTGTTCTCTAACATGTACCTATGCATTGACTTAATATCTCATATATTTATGACCAATGAGATTTGGTCATCAGTCAATCCACATACTAGTCTCAATGCATCATTGTTGTCCCATCAACAATGATACTCGACTAGGGACATTTAAGAACAATGATACTAATTATAATTATATAATCTCATGTTCAAGTCACATACTTGAAACTATATAATTTGTATCACTATTCTAAGGAATTTTATTATGTTAAAAATTATATTACGCAGTAATTAAAACCATAATAAAATCATTTATTTATTCAATCAACAATAATATCAAATGTTAAGCAATTACATCAAATAATTGGCCTCTAGGGCATAAACTCTAACACTAGGGGTGTCACTAAGCAATGCTGTTGTCAAACCAGCAAATAGCTCGTCCTCGATGGGAGAATCAAGGTCCTTCATAGGCTCGCCCTTATCAGAATCAATACTCAGCTTTCAGTGAACAACCATAGCTGATGCAATATCTGCCTCCAGCCATGCGGAATACTCTAAAGAATAATCCGGATGACTAGTTAAAAAATCAGCCCCCTGGTCAATCAATCATAAATTCTGGTCAAGTCATTTGCTGACAGAAACAAAGTTGATATTCGTTGACCCAAGGTCCTATCAAAGGGGTGAATATCCTAAAACTGATCAAACTATCCCATGACAGCTAGTGGATGATACGTGGTCACACCTCTTAAACTAACCAGGGGTAGATAGTCCATGTCAACCGCATGAGTAATAAAGCTATAAGGAGAACTAAGTCTTGAACAAGGATATTTTGAAAATGGATCCTCGATCACTGTTAGAAAAGCCAACCAAGATTTTGTATTTATACAATCAGCAAGCTGAAAAGAATAAGACATGGCTATCTTATAAGTAAAACAATATCCATGATGTCAAACTTGAAGACCTGTCTCTCAGGTATCCAACAAGATAGCATGCCTTCTACAAAACCTAATGGTACTTGGAACATTAGGATGGTCATTAAATATCTCAACATCTGATGAACTCTCACCAGATCTGTGGGAGGCAAACTATCATACCATGATCTCAAAGAAGAGACTATCAATGTGGGTGGTGTGTGCTCAATCCGACAGACGGTAAATGAAGACATCTGTAGAACCGTATCAGGAGACCATCCAGGGGTCAATGCTAAACTCACCTATATAAATGCATATCTATGACACAATATGTGCATCGTGATAAATAATAATATGATGCAATAGATAGGAAATATTACACATACCTTCCTAAATACATCATCCAATAAAGATTAAATATATCATCTCTATCTACAACTAAAAATAAAAAGTCCAGGGAAATGAGGCACAACTGCCCAATAGCTAACAGAGGCCTATCAAAAGAGATAACGATCCTATCTAAAGAAATCTATGATGTCTACGTCATCTAATCATCAACCTGTTGTAACTCCTCCCGAGTCACTATATCTCTGCCAGATGGAACATCAGGTCGATACAAAGGGGGATCTGCTCCGGTAAAACTATCAGAATATGGGCCACCTGATGGGCCAGTACCAGAGATGGATGGATCAAAAGAATCTACTTCTAATGGATCTTTGCCTAAATATCTGATGAAAAAGTGTGCTTGGTCTAACCTCTAGGTCAAGCTATCAATCTGCTCCAAATGAGTGGGTTCTCTGACACAGGCAATCCAGTTTGTCATCATCACGGACCTAGGCACCATATCCCCCATGAACTGAGTGGTACATATTTGAGCTCCAATGGTGCGAGGAGTCCACCAGTGATGGAAGGTAACTTGAGTGTAAGGGCCCTCTGATAATGTAAAGCCATCTAAACCCACCAAGGGAATCTCGATGACTGTCTGAGATAAAGACCAGTGTCGTCTAGCAAGAGGAAAAAATAGAATACGGATCTCTCTTATGATGCTCCTGATAGCACGCTCTCCCAAGTAGAGTTCCCAACCTCCATCAGTCAAGAGAGGGATCCGACGAGTAGATAATATATATTCTACCCAAGTCGGAAAGCCACCCTCAAAACCTACAGTCAAATGATCCTCGGTGCAGGGAACCCACGTGATGACATTGGTAGTCAGCAACTCCAACTGTAACTGAGAATGGGTAAACCCCTCTGCTACAGAAACCTCTGCCAAAGTGGAGTGGTGCCAGCATTGTCCCAGTGGATAGGTCTCCAGACCTAATATAATAACTAGGTGAAGGCAAAGAAGCCTCTCATAGGCCCAAAACTAAAATTGCCAAAGATTAAATGTCATCAGTTATGAAGATTAATTTCCCAAATAGAGGAAATTGGGAGATAAAGAAAAATTACTCACCAACAAGATGGGTAAAAGTTTAGCCAATCCTCCGTCATTCCTTCTGACCGTAGGCGCATCCCACAAAGAAAATAGGTAAAGGTGAATGAGCCCCAATCAAAATCCCTGATACGATCCACATCACGAGTGGCACTAATCGAAGCAAAAGAAACCGTTAAGGAGTTGTTCGCTAGGAAATAACCCCTGATGATGACCAAGAATAATCGCCAAAGAATGCGATCTCTAACCCTCTGATCAGTAGGCAGAGGCTCAGTCAAAGTCCTACTCATGGCATCCATACTTAAGGGCCAAGAGCGGTTGACCCGTCGTAGCAGGAACTCCTAAAAGGGATTGAACTGCAGCTGGTGAAATGTCAGCCACCAAATCCTCCAACTGCCCTATAAACTCCAACCCTCGTGATGAACCGTCAATCCATTGATGTCATCATCACCTCACAGTCCAATGAACGAAGAGGCTGAGGCTGGTGGAACTAGCACTAGAAGAAAGCCCGCAGATAATCCCAAGGCAGTAACGGGGAGGAATAGAGAAGAAGGCCTCAAAACGCCAAGAGTGAATGATGGTCTGGTACACCGGATGAAGGGTCTAGTATAAGGAATGAATACTAAACCAGTTCCCCCTAGGCTGAGTAAAGCCGGGAACATGCATCAAATTAGAAAACAAGATTAAGCCATTGTTCCGAAAGTGGGAAAAGGAAGAAAATCCAGAACAAAAGCTTATCTTACCTCATTAACATGGAGATAGATCGAAGGGTGGCGTCTTAAATCCTCTAAAAGATTTGGAATCATCACGCCGATAGCTGAAAGCTCTCGATGCGAGGTAGTAGAAGAAGAAGGAGTTGGGTCCATAACAGGAACATCCTCCTCCTTGTCCATGACATCTGGCATATTAACCTGGATAGGACGAAACACTGACTCAGTCAACCGACGAGGTTACCAGACTGGACGGTGTTGAGGGACATCATAAGCTCTCCTCCTCATGCCTGCGGAGACCCTGCGAGAGCTACTTAGTATATCTGAATACATAACCTGAACAAAATCACCAAATTACCTTAAAAAGGGTGAGGTAAGTTTCAAACTTAATGCTTATGGAAGTTAAATCATTGCTTCATACCTAGTTTAAATTCTAAAGCATGCATTAGGTTAGCATACATCCCCAATAGAGTTAAAATTGCATGTTCATTAAATTCTTAGACTCGTACAAATATTTCGCTAGAGTCTCCTTTGTAAAATGGACTATCCACATGCACGTAGGCATGACTAGGTGGCCATTCAATAGCACACCAACCCAATATCAAAAATATAGATATTAAAAATTAGAAGTAAGTCACAATGGCAGCTAAATTACCATGTTCATTTTTTTTGAAAAACTCGTGCTCATTTATTCTCAAATAGGATGAATAAATTAGCTGAAAAGGGTGCCAAATGACTGTCTCAGAAATCAGTTTGTTTCACATCAATACGTTCAACATGGTAAAATATGAGCATTTATTAAGTTAAATAATTTTTTTCAAGTCATATAAGCACGCATATTCGCTATATTGTGTTTAGAAGCATTATATATGAAATTTAACGTTCTAACGGTCAAAATTTGAAAAGACATGATGAAAATGTTACCAAAATTGTTCAAAATGATTGTACAATGACGAAAATTAGAAAAAATAGTCCGAACTGAGTAGATCTGGGAGAGAAATTTTGGAATTTTTAGTATAGAACAAGTTAAAAATAACTTTTGAAAGGAACGAGGGATCTAAATAAACTCGCGGGGAGCCACGGCTCTACCTGCGGCAACCTAGGGTGGGTCCCACCCCCTCTGGCTCGATTAAATTTGAGTTACAACATAGTTCCTAGAGTCTAAGAAGTTAAATCAGGGAAAAAGGTTCTACGCGATTGAGCATAAAAGTCCTGAAACCCTGAATTTAGGTACCAAACTTCTAATGAAAGAAGATCTTCATGTAAGTCATTGGTATTAACCTTAATGTGGGGTTTAGAAAGCCGATGATAAAGATTGTTGAAAACTACCCTTGTCAAAGCATCGGGAAGATTCGGTGTCATGAACAGTTGGTCTTGAATGCATCAAAATATCCAGATTTGTTCAAGGGTATAACTTGTCAGAAAGATACCCCCAATAAAGATATCAGGCATGTCTAATATTGAAAACGATTGGTGATAACTCCAGCGTAGCATCGGGAAAGATCTGGTGATGAAAGCCGTTGAGAACTGCTTCAACGAAGGTCAGATTGTCTGATATTGCAAACCGTTGGCGACAACTCCAGCGTAGCATCGGGAAAGATCCGATGATGTAAGCCATTGAGAACTACTTCAACGAAGGTCAGGGTATCTAATATTAAAAACCGTTGGTGACAACTTTAGCGTAGCATCCGGAAAGATGCGATGATGAAAAATGTGGAAAACTATCTTCCTCAAGGAGGACCGATGATGGAATCTGTAAGACCCCAACTTTTATAAATAAAGATGAATTTTCTATAAATATCATTTTTGAATATTAAGGAGTGAATTTGTTATAATGTTATAATTATGGGTAATATTTATAAATTTTACAAAGTGCGCAAGTTGTTATATTATATTCGATTGGTCGAAAAATATTCGTTTTAACGGGGAATATTCGTGCGACGGCACAATCATTGGTGGACCCCATAACAGAATTATTGTCGGAATGAAAAAACGACAGAAATATCTTTTTATGAAAATAACGGCAGAAGTTTTACCGCTAACTGTTGACATACCTGGTGATAAAAGTACAGTAATATGCGTGGTTACATAGTAGCACACGGTATTGATTATTGATGCTTACGTGAGAAGTCACTCAGTTTTGTTCAATTATTGCTACAGTAATTGCTGCATAGTATCTAACGTTATTTGATTCAATTATTGTCGATATTTTATATATTATTAAATCAATAATTGAGATGATACAGTTATTCATATTATTATTTGCAATATTGACAATGTCTATAAAGTTCTGTCAAGGAGAGGTTTGGTCACCTAATTGCATGACAATAGGGAGAAATCCTTATTGGAAAACCCTCTCTTTCCTGGGAACGATCTGGTTGATAATACTGCGAGTTATAATAATGATGAATAAATTGAAGGGATTTTATAAAATATTTGTTGTAAGTTATGCTTATTATTTGGACCCCCATTTACGTATTTTTCAAAACTGTCGGTTGAAGTTATCTCAGTTTTGTTTTATATATATATATATATATATATATATATATATATATATATATATATATATATATATATATATATATATATCTGATGAGTGGATTTTTTATCCACGAATTGATGTCCATTTCAAGCATTAATTCGTTGTTACTTTCTTATTTTTGTGTTCGTTCTTACTAGTTGGTGTTCTTTTATGTGTAGGGTGGTTGTTGTGGCAAGTCGTGAAGAAAGGAGGTACTTTGGAACAATATTGGATGCAAACTTGAAATAAGCAACATCAGAAGTCAGTGGCCATGCCCGCCGGGGCGGGCTTATTATGCTTATACATCCCCGCCGGGGCGGGGGGTTGCGAAATCTGGGCAGTCCTGCTTTGCTTCGAACTCTGCTGGAATGGGAACGTGATGACTTTTAGTAGCATACGAATTCTATTGGACATGGAATTAACCTGAGAAACGGGTGTTAGAGTTTTATTAGTCAAGAAAACACCGAATTAAAACAACACAGAAGGATAATACGAAGATCAAGTCCAATTTTTCATAGCAAGATTTGGAGGAGTATTTTTGAAGAGATTTACGTGATAATTGCAATTCTAGGCTACGTGAAGGGTGTTTTGCACAATTCTTCATCTTAGTTCTATATTTGTAATTGAAAGAATGTTATCTTTGATTTATTCAGTAGTTATTCCATTCATTATGAACTAATTCACTTTTTAGGCTTATGATGGATCCTTAAGTGAAACGATGATTTTATAACTTTGATTTCTAGTTCAATAAGCTATTTTCCAATTTATCTATATTAATTTGAGCTTGAATTTATGAATTGCCTGATCAACAATTCTTTGTGGATTTGTATGGAATCGGGGGAGGATATTCGAATCTAGACTTAGTTAATATAGCGTGTGTTCATGAATTTTATGAATAGTAGATTCTTGATGAATGTTAAGGTAGAGATATGCTTAACATCGCATGTAATCGGATAGAGAACTTAATCTTCAACCTTCTTTAATTATAATTCACATAGAGATATAGTGAGCTAGTTGATTAAGGTGTTTAACTTGTTTCTATCTAATTTGTGGACTAAAGTTAATACGGTATTAGTACATCGAGAGGTGGCTAGTACAACATTCGTGTTCTTGATTAATAAACAGGGATAGTGAATTGAATTGGAATAAAGGTGTTGGAAAATCAGAGTAAAGCTTAGGGTGAAATCATAAGTCTAATTCTCCATTAATTGTTTGAAATTCCAGATTTTGATATTTGTGGTTGTTTTGTGGTAGTTTATTTGTTCCTTAATTTAGTTTCTATAATTTTAATCATTGAGTTGAATAGTTTAATAAAATTAGGATTAATAGGAAATTGATAATTGTGAGGTTGAAATTCTTGTTAATTTGTCTTTGAGGGAATGATACTCTACTTACTATTATATTACTTATTGACCACGTATACTTGCGTATTATGCGTATATAGACTTTACCCAACAAGTTTTTGGCGCCGTTACCGGGGACAATTTAGTATAGATCTTAATATTTTTACAATATCAGTTTAATTAGTCCAGTTTTACTTAAACAATTTTTATTTTCGTTTTGTTCCTCTTATTTCAGGTTTTTGTAGTAGTTTATGCAAACTCGGTCCAAAAACCCAGACTTGCTTCCTTTTTAGGACGACATTGAGAGACAATTTCAGAGGTTAAGTAAGTGAATCAAGGAAACAAGGGAAGACTTTGAAAATCCTGAAAAAGAAGGGGCAATGGCAGCTGAAGATCAGAAAGCGTTTAGGGATCTCGCTACACCCAAGGTGACTTAACTGCAGTCAAGTATCACCAGACCTGCAATAGCTGCAAATACATTCGAAATCAAGCCTGGGACGATTCAAATGATCCAAAATTTAGTTTAGTTTGGCGGGGTTGGCAAATGACGATCCGAATGAACGTCTAGTTAGCTTTCTGAAAATTTCTAACACCTTCAGGTATAATGGTGTGACAGATGATGCGGTAAGACTTCGCTTGTTCCCATTCACCTTACGAGAAAAGGCGAAGAGTTGGTTATATTCTCTACCACCGGGTTCGATAACGACATGGGAAGACCTTGCTCAGAAGTTTCTTGCAAAAATTTTCCCACCAGCTAAAACTGCAAAAATGAGGAATGAGATAACGATGTTTGAGCAACAACACGGGGAGTCACTGTATGAGGCATGGGAGAGATACAAGGAATTGCTCAGAAAGTACCCGCATCATGGATATCCCAATTGGCTGCAAATGAATACCTTTTATAACGGACTACATGGAAATCTCATTACTAGTATTGATGCAGCGTCGGGTGGAGCGTTCATGGTTAAGAGTTATGAGGAGGCCTACAATTTGATTGAGACAATGGCATCTAACAACTATCAGTGGACCACAACAAGAATGACACGGGCAAAGGCGGCTAGAGTGTTAGAAGTAGATGGTGTAACGGCAATACAAGTGCAGATTTCAGCACTGTCTGAGAAGTTGGACGCTATGTCGGGGACACAGACACAGGCACAGGCACAAATACAGCAGGTTGCGGTCGTATGTGAATTATGCGCCAATGAGCATCCTACAGATCAATGCGCAATCAACCCAGCGTCCGTGCAATTCGTGGGTATCTACAACAGGATTCCACAGAATTTGTACCAGAATAATAACAACCAAGGGAATAGGAATCACCTAAATTTCTCGTGGAGTAATAATCAGCAACACCAAGCTCCACGACCATCATATCCCTCTGGTTTTCAGAATAACCAACAATCGGCTCAACATCAAGAAAGAAAATCAGATTTAGAGGAATGGTTGTCGAAGTACATAACAAACAATGAGGCAGCGATGAAAAACCAAGCAATGGCCATCAAGAATTTGGAAAATCGGATGGGGCAAATTGCCTTAGCATTAAATAATAGGCCTTAAGGGACCCTACCGAGTGATACCGAGAGAAATCTGAAGGGAAACCACGAACAGTGTCAGGCAATTATGTTGAGGATTGGAAAACATCTCGTTGGTAAAGATGCAAAAAATTCAGTGACATCGGATGAAAAAGTTGATGAAAGTAAAGTGGTTGAAGGAAACAAAGGTGAGGATAAGCAACGTGAGAAAACAAAGTTAGACGACAAGCCAGTTGTATATTCTCCACCACCATTTCAGCAGAGGGTCCAAAAACAGAAATTAGATAAACAGTTTGCGAAGTTTTTGGAAGTTTTCAAGAAACTTTAGATTAACATCCCGTTCGCAGAAGCCCTAGAGCAGATTCCAAGTTATGCGAAGTTCATGAAAGGGATTCTGTCCAGGAAAAAGAAATTGGATGACTTTGAAACAGTGGCATTAACAGAGGAGTGTAGTGCAGTTTTACAACGAAAGTTTCCACCGAAGTTGAAAGATCCGGGGAGTTTCACTATTCCGTGCACAATCGGGAACATGTCATTTAATAAGTGTTTATGTGATTTGGGGGCGAGTGTGAACCTTATGCCACTGTCAGTATACACATAATTGGGTTTGCCCGCGCCAAAGCCGACGAATATTTCATTGCAGTTAGCAGATAGGTCAGTCACATATCCGAGAGGCATAGTAGAAGACATATTAGTTAAAGTGGATAAGTTTATCTTCCCCGCGGACTTTATTATTCTGGTTTTTTAGGAGGACAAGAACATCCCAATTATCTTAGGGAGACCTTTCTTGGCTACGAGTATGACACTCATCGACGTATAAAAAGGTGAACTTACTATGAGGGTCCAAGATCAGCAAATCAAATTTAACGTGTTTAAGGCCATGAAATTCCCTACGAATGAGGAAGAATGTTTCAGGATGGATATAATTGAGCAGATTATCAGTGAAGATATGGGCAAGAGTTTAGTCAACGATCCATTAGAAACAACTTTATTGGGGGATGAAGAGTTCGAAGGCTCGAAATTTGTGGACTACCTACAGATGCTAGATTCGTTGCCACGCATTAGCCGATTCAGAGCACCATTTGGACCTTTGCACATAGAGGAGACAGCCACAAAAAAATTGAAACAGTCATTAAAGGAGCCACCAACTTTGGAACTTAAGCCAATCCCCAAACACCTCAGGTATGCGTATTTAGGCAATTCATATTCCTTACCTGTTATTATTTCTGCTGCACTTAACGATTTACAGGAAGAAAAATTGCTAAGGGTGCTTAGGGAACATAAAGAAGCTATAAGATGGACAATAGTTGATATAAAGGGAATCAGCCCTTCGTTTTACTTGCACAAGATTCTGATGGAAGATGATGCAAAATCGACGGTGGAGCAACAACGTCGACTTAACCCAATTATGAAGGAAGTTATGAAGAAGGAAATTTTGAAATTGTTGGATACCGGTATCATATACCCAATTTTCGATAGTAAGTGGGTTAGTCCAGTTCAGTGTGTGCCAAAAAAAGGGGGAATGACAGTGGTACAGAATGATGATAACGAGTTAATTCCGACAAGAACAGTGACAGGTTGGAGGGTGTGCATGGATTATAGGAAGTTGAATAAGGCAACCCAAAAAGATCATTTTTCGCTAACCTTTATCGATCAAATGTTGGACAGATTGGCGGGACATAAATACTACTGTTTGTTGGATGGATACTCGGGCTATAACCAGATCGTCATCGCTCCTGAGGATTAAGAGAAGACTATATTTACATGCCCTTACGACACATTCGCATTCAAGAGAATGTCATTCGGATTATGCAATGCACCTGCGACCTTCCAACGGTATATGGTGGCCATTTTCTCAGACTTGGTGGAGAAAAATGTTGAAGTCTTCATGGACGACTTTTCTGTCTATGTGGACAACTTTGATACCTGCCTAGGGAATTTGGTAATGGTGTTACAGTGATGTAAGGATACAAACCTCGTACTTAACTGGGAAAAATGCCACTTCATGGTTGAGGAGGGCGTAATTTTGGGCCACAAGGTATCAGCTCAAGGATTGGAGGTTGACAAAGCAAAGCTAGAAACAATCGAGAAACTGCCCCCACTGAGCTCAATTAAGGGTATTAGAAGTTTTTTGGGACATGTTGGGTTCTACAGGAGATTCATAAAGGACTTCTCTAAAATTGCAAAACCTTTATGCGGTCTTTTAGAGAAGGATGCTATTTTTAGTTTTGACAATAATTGTAAGTCAGGTTTTGAGCTGTTGAAGAAGAAGTTAACTACAGCCCCCGTGATCGTCGTACCGGATTGGAATATACCTTTTGAGCTGATGTGTGATGCAAGCAACTATGCGGTTGGGGCTGTTTTGGGACAACGCCGAGAGAAGGTGTTTCACGCCATATATTATACTAGCAAAATGCTCACGGAGACTCAAATGAACTATACAACTACGGAAAAGGAATTGCTTGCAGTGATGTATGCGTTTGACAAATTCAGGGCATACTTGATCAGAACTAAGGTGATAGTATACACGGATCATTCGGCTATTCGGTATCTAATTACGAAAAAAGATGCTAAACCATGCCTTATCCGATGGATTCTTCTTCTTCAAGAGTTTGATCTAGAAATAAAGGATAGAAAAGGGACGGAGAATTAAGTCGCCGATCATTTGTCTAGGCTGGAAAATCGAGGGAAATTGAAAAAGGACAAGTGTGAAATAAACGAATCATTCCTGGATGAGCAATTGTTTGGGATAAATGCAGAATTTCCTTGGTACATGGATTATGCAAATTATCTAGTGAGCAATGTTCTTCCACCTGATCTCACAAGACAACAGAAAAAGAAGTTTCTTCATGACATAAAATGGTACATGTGGGACGAACCTTATTTATTCAAGCAGTGCACCGACAAAATGATTAGAAGGTGCATGCCCTACAGTGAAGTGAAGAACATACTGCACGAGTGTCAGTCATCTGCATATGGCGGTCATCATGGTAGTGAAAGGACAACAGCAAAGGTGCTATAATCTGGGTTCTATTGGCCTACACTATTCAAGGACGCCCGCCAGTTTGTCAAAACATGTGATAGATGTCAAAGGGTGGGCAACATCTCGAAAATGATTGAGATGCCTCTATAAACAATTCTGGAAGTTAAAATTTTTGATGTATGGGGAATCGATTTAATGGGGCCATTCCCTTCGTCACTTAACAATCAGTACATTCTACTCACAGTGGATTACGTATCAAAGTGGGTTGAAGCTGCAGCACTCCCATCTAATGATGCCAAGGTGGTTCTTAAATTCCTACAGAAGAACATCTTCACGAGGTTTGGCACGCCAAGTGCAATTATAAGTGACGAAGGTAGTCACTTTTGCATCAAATCAATTACAGCTCTAATGGCAAGGTATGGGGTCAACCACAAGGTAGCTACGACTTATCATCCCCAAACCAGTGGGCAGGCTGAAGTGTCAAATAGGGAAGTCAAGAAAATCTTGGAAAAGGTGGTGAACCCAAATCGTAAGGATTGGTCGCTCCGGTTGGATGATGCATTATGGGCATATCGGACTGCGTATAAGACACTGATCGGGATGTCACCATATCAACTACTGTACGGAAAGGCATGTCACTTACCAGTCGAACTATATCATAAGGCTTATTGGGCGATCCAAAAACTCAATTTCGATCAAGCAGCTGTAGGGGAAAAGCGATTACTGCAAATAAATGAGCTCGATGAATTTTGCCTTCAAGCCTACGAGAACTCCAAGATATACAAGGAAAAGGTCAAGAAATGGCACGACCAAAAAATTATGCATAGAACATTCGAGCCGGGGCAATCAGTCCTTATGTTCAACTCACGGCTGAGATTGTTCCCAAGAAAGCTTAAGTCCAGATGGTCGGGACCATTCACCATAAAGAGGATTTTCCCACATGGCGCCATCGAACTCTATACTCAAAATCCATCGGAGACGTTCAAGGTCAATGGTCAACGAATAAAGCATTACTGGGGTGGCGATTCAAACTGGGATGTCGTCAACATTACCCTCGCCGATGCACAGTGATACAAGAGGCACCGTCGGGCTTACGACGTTAAAACTAGCACTACTTGGGAGGCAACCCAATCGTTTCTTTTTAGTTTATTTTATTTCTATTTGTATTTCATTTAGTTATTTTATTTGATATTCGTACTATTTATATTATAGCTTAGAATAATAGTTAGGAGTTACTAATTTCATTAGGTAGTTTGATTTTTTTTATCGTTTGTCTCGTTCTATGATTCTTGAAAATCTCTCAACCATGCCTCACTTGATCAACAATCTACTAATTTTGATGTTTTATGGCTTGCAGGATAAGAAAATAACCATTAAAGTGGCATTGCATGAAGAAAAGAAGAGAAAAGAGGCTAACTAACAGGGGACTAGCCCGCCGAGGCAGGTTGTTTTGGCTGTGTACCCCCCGCCTGGGCGGGGGGCCTTGAACATGGGTAGTGAATTTCTACAGTTACATAAACATTCACCCACTACTCTCCTTCTCCTACACTTCAACTCCCTCCTCCATACCTTACCACTTCTTATCCCACGATTACCAATTCAAAATCCATTACCCCCACTTCACCACTACACCATTACTCCACGATTCCCCCTACTCTAGTACTCCGTTATTCCAACCCACTACCACATAACTCCCCACCACAATCTCTACATATTCAAACTTTCTCAACCCAATTTCCTCACAACCTTTTAACTACATATAGCAAAGCCATGAATCAGGGTTCCTACTGGGAGAAGTAAGCTTGCACCTGCGAGTGAGTAACCCTACTACAAATTCTACATCTTCTATCACCATAATTACCATAGAAATCGCCAAGTTTGGGGGGAGAAAATAGTGTGCACACCAAGTGTTCGATAAGTTGTGTTAGTGAAATTTAGAGAGAGAATAGTGGGTTAACACATCCGAAATTCAATGGCTTCTCAACCAACATCCAAATGACAATGCGGCGAGAGTTCAAGGCCAACACCACCATCCTGTACATTTGACCGTTGTAAGTTCAAAAGTGTCGCCGCCGCCGATCGGTATGACTACATGGTCACAAAGGCTCTTACACCAGAGCGGGGGTTGGCACTAGAGGCTCACAACGGTGAAATGATGCAATAAATTTATCAGAAAAGGTGGGTTAAGTTCACTAAGGACCCCGAGCCCGCCGCTGTTAATGTGGTCAAGGAGTTCTATGCGAATGCCGAGGATAAGGCACCGTTCAATGCGTTTGTGCGGGGTCGATTGGTCCCGTTTAGTGTCGATGCTATCAACACGTATTATCAGTTGCGGGTGCCTCGACAGTGCCAATATGCTCACATGAAGGATTGTAATCCTGACTTTGAGGAGGTTATTAAAGAAATAACTAAGCCGGGAACAAAGTGGATAAAGGGTCAGAAAGGAGGCACGGTGTTTCATAGCAAAGATCTCAGTCGGTATGGGAAAATTTGGTACGCCTTCTTATGTGCAAAATTACTTCCATCCACGCACACCTCGGACGTGACCAAAGAGAAAGCACTACTCCTATATGTTATTGTGCAAGACTTCATCATCGAGGGAATTTTTTGGGCGACTTGCCACACCCATCCCTCATTTGTGGGTTGTGTCGCCAGGCAGGAGTTTGATGGTCTGATGATGAACCCACCTTAATGTCGTTGCAGCTGCTTGACTCGAGAATGATAGCACAGTATTCGGTGTGGGCTGGAGGTGAATCACATCCTTGAGGGTTAGGTTTTGTATTTCCATCAGCTTCAGAGGACGAAGCTGAAGCTGAAGATACCTCGGATGATGCGGACGAGACTATGGGAGAGCAAGGAACTGAGGCAGAACCACCTTCTACCACCATATCTCACCCTCAGTTCCTTGCATTACAACAACAAATGGAGGAGCACAACAAGGCAGCTCGACGAGAGATGCGATGGCTCGCTGCGAGACAAGATCACATGTTTGATGCGATGAACATGTCGTTCGCATATTTTAATACGACACTCTAGAGTTTTAATCTGGCTGCACATTTTCCATATCAACAGCCCATGCCCATGCCAAGGTTTCCACCAAGTGACTCCAATGAAGAAGAACACCGCACACCACCACCCCAAGCTTGAAGAGATTACAGGGAAGTCCTCATGTTTTTATCACTATATCATTACAATGAGGGCATTATAACTGTCAAGTTTGGGGGATTTACATTCATGTTTGCGTATTCATTAAACTAGGCTTGCATAGTAGTTTGTTGTTATATCTAGGTTGATTAATTGTTGCATATTTATGTATTAATTCATTCGCATAGTAGCTTAGTTGCATATTTAGTTTTTATTTATGTACGTTTTTGTTTATGTACGTTTGCATTCATGTTAAGTTTAAAAAAAATTAGTTTAATATTGTGTTTGCATATGTCTAGCAGTGTTGTATTTCATGTTTTTTGCTGGCCAATGATGAGATTGTGAATAAGTTAACCAATACAGCATTGATTATTAGAACTGTGATATAATTTCTGTTATGGATCGAATCTTGAGCTTCTTTAAAACTGGTATAAAAAAGGTTAGCACGCTAATAACATCTTTGTTGAATGGTCAGTTCAAATTGATACATAAATAGTTTCTAAAGGATAATGTTAGGGTAAATGAGAAAACAACAAGGATAGGCAATAAAGGAAAAAATTAGGCAAGAACATAAGTTTGAGGGATTATATGTGGTGTATATTAGCTTTATCTATAAAAAAATGGAAATGGAATCGTGACTAGTCTTGTTTCGGGGCCTTTGTTACTTGAGCAAGTACGCCCGAGGGGATTGTCTTTACACCTAGCGCCCTAAGGTCTTTTATGGTCAAGGAGTCGTTGGTAGAAAGCTCGCTAAGGGGTAGCACTGTTACCCTAATGGGATGAGACATTGCACAATCATATATGTATATTAAAAAAAAGCCCCCGTGAAAAAAAATTGAGATAAGTGAAGTATAAGTACCCTGCGTGAATCCTTGAATTTGGTATTGCTTAGTTTTAGTTGGAATGTGCCTATTTTTGGAATTTTTAAGTTTGCACTGTATGATTCCTTCTAAGAAATTGATTATGTATTACATTTGAGTCCGTATCAGTTATCATAGATGTTGATCACAAACGCACACTATACCAGTGATGATGGTTTAAGATTTGAGAATTAATACGAAATTGTGGATTGGTCTTGGTGATTAATATTGTAGAGTTTGCTTGTTTTCTCTGAGGCCGATAAGATAATTTTGATTCTGCGATACTGTTGGATTCGAAAGCATATAGGTTAGATCGTATTCATTCCATCTCATTGCGTTGCATTGCATAGCATGTAGTTTATTTTATGCTCGAGGACTAGCACGGTTTAAGTTAGGGGGATTTTGATGAGTGGATTTTATATCCACGAATTGATGTCCATTTCAAGCAGTAATTTGTTGTTACTTTCTTATTTTTGTGTTCGTTTTTACTAGTTGGTGTTCTTTTATGTGTAGGGTGGTTGTTGTCGCAAGTCGTGAAGAAAGGAGGTCGTTTGGAGCAATATTGGAAGCAAACTTGAAATAAGCAACATCATAAGTCAGTGGCCATGCCCACTAGGGTGGGCTTATTATGCTTATACACCCCCGCCGGGGCGGGGGGTAGCGAAATTTGGGCAGTCCTGCTTTGCTTTGAACTATGCTGGAAGGGGAACGTGATGACTTTTAGTAGCATACAGATTCTATTGGACATGGAATTAACCTGAGAAACGGGTGTTGGAGTTTTATTAGTCAAAAAAACAACAAATTAAATAACACAGAAGGATAATACGAAGATCAAGTCCAATTTTTCATAGCAAGCTTTGGAGGAGTATTTTGAAGAGATTTTCGTGACAATTGCAATTCTAGGCTACGTGAAGGGTGTTTTGCACTATTCTTCATCTTAGTTCTATATTTGTAATTGAAAGAATGTTATCTTTGATTTATTCAGTAGTTATTCCATTCATTATGAACTAATTCACTTTTTAGGCTTATGATGGATCCTTATGTGAAACGATGATTTTATAACTTTGATTTCCAATTTAATAAGCTATTTTTCAGTTTACCTATATTAATTTGAGCTTGAATTTATAAATTGTCTGATCAACAATTCTTTGTGAATTTGTATGGAATCGAGAGAGGATATTCGAATCTAGACTTAGTTAATATAGTGTGTTTTCATGAAATTTGTGAATAGTAGATTCTTAATGAATGTTAAGATAGAGATATGCTTGACATCGCATGTAATCGGATAGAGAACTTAATCTTCAACCTTCTTTAATTATAATTCACATAGAGATATAATGAGTTAGTTGATTAAGGTGTTTAACTTGTTTCTATCTAATTTGTGGATTTAAATTAATACGGTATTAGTGCATCGAGAGGTGGCTAGTACTACATTCATGTTCTTGATTAATGAACTAGGATAGTGAATTGAATTGGAATAAAGGTGTTGGAAAATTAGAGTGAAGCTTAGGGTAAAATCATAAGTCTAATTCTCCATTAATTGTTTGAAATTCCGGATTTTGATATTTGTGGTTGTTTTGTGGTTGTTTATTTGTTGCTTAATTTAGTTTCTATAATTTTAATCATTGAGTTGAATAGTTTAATAAAATTAGGATTAATAGGAAATTGATAATTGTGAGGTTGAATTTCTGCTAATTTGTCTCTAAGGGAACGATACTCTACTTACTATTATATTACTTGTTGACCACGTATTGCGTGTTGTGCGTATATAGATTTTACCCAACAATATCATATTTCATATACCATGCCGTGAATGGCATGGTATGTTATATATATATATATATATATATATATATATATATATATATATATATATATATATATATATATATATATTATTTAAAGTTTTTGTTTTATTAGAATATTTTATTGCATAGTAAAATTGAATTTTTAGAAAATTTTCCGCCGATTGCGCCCGTGAAACAAAACTACTGTGCGTCCGTGATTATTTCCAAATAGTATACTTTCCATTCTCCTATAAATAGGATGATTAGTTAGAATTTAAAATCACACCAGAATCAGAGAATTCTTCTTATATAATCTTGAGCGTATTTCTTTAGAGTTAAGGAAGTTTTAAACGTAGAAAATAGTTTAAGTTTTCTTCAAGAATATCCCCACTATACCAGTTGGAATACTCTTCTTTTTAAGGTAAGGGATATTATTTTTGTTCTGTATTCATATGAAATAATATTTTCTTTCATACTCTATAGTATGTAAGTAATATTTTTTTGTTTCAGATTTTGAAATCTACACTCGCTTTGTTAAAGTGTTGGCTTCTATACTCCATAAAATTAGTAGAATATCCTTGATATTTGCGCTTCATCCAGTATCTTTTCATAGAAATATTATTCTGAGCATCCTTGATAAGTTTTAATTTTTTCATGTTGGAGTACTATTCACAGGATTACTAATCCCGAAGTATTATTCACGGGATACTATTCACTCAGTTACTATTCACCCAGAGTACTATTTATAACAAAAATTAATTTCTTTTCAGTCCAAATCATTTTTGATACAATATTATTCTTGAATTTTACTCCACAAAGCAGTATCATGTTGACAATTTGAAAATTATTGAATTCTGGATAAATTAAATTATAAATCTTTAAAAATTTATCATTTGCTTTCTTTTAATTGAATTCTTATATCATTGTCATCATCCTCATGCTTATATTGTTATGAAAGTCATCTTTAGCCATGGTGCATAGATGGACTTGATATGATTATGACCAGGGATTATTCGGTATAATCATGACTGTAATGTTACAAATGATGTGATAAAAGTCATCATTGGCCCGTAGTGCATTGATGGACAGTTGTTGGCATGATCATGACCATTGATGAAAACACGAATATCCTTGGCCCGTAGTGCATAGATAATTTATGGTCGTGATACTAATGAATATGCTTGGTCGTAGTGTAGGGATGATGTGGATTATTTATTAAGATGAGTCTCAGCGATAAAATTGATGATAAATTCTTTTAAATCATAGAAGATAGTTGATATCATACTCTACATGACTCTTCTAATGGATTGCTTCTTCCGCTGCAGTTAAACTTGATGTCTATTGTATTTTATCAGTTTAACACTGTTGAAGGCTAACGATAATTTATTATGCACTATCTTAGTCATAATATTTCTTACTGTGCTAGTTGAGCTCACCCCTTTTCTTTTATTGTTCTCTTCAAAAAATGAGAATATAGCTAGGACTAGTCGGGGAACGGAGTGACGGTCCAGATGTTGCATTAGTAGTCCTCACTATTCTATGAAATAGTGTGATAATAAATGTATTAAGCACTTATTGTGAGTTTGAATACTGTTTAGAAGACAATATTTGTATTAAAACTCACAGCTCATGTTGTATATTTAAGTTTATATTTTTATTCTGTACCGTGTATTTGGCGACTCAAAATGGGTGATGTATACCTATTTTGGGGGCGTCACAGTTTGTATCAAAGCTTAGGGATATGATCCCTGGCTGAGATGTGAGACAAGAACTAGGAGGGGAGAGACGGGGAATTTCTTCGTTAGTATGACCTACCTAAGTTTATTTGTTATGTAATTGGTCAGTCGGAATATAGGGATAATATGTGATGTGTCAATTAACCCTTGTTTTGTGGCAGTATTTGAAAATGACATCCGAGAATGTTGAGAATGGCAATGGAGCACAGGAGACCGTTGAGTCACCAACGAGCAGTGCCCAGGATAATGTGCAATAAGAGGACAATAATCCTCAGGTAAACAACAACACCGATCAAATGATGAACGATGGGATGTTCAGAGGCTTAATACAATTCATGCAACATCAGGCGAGAGCAGCTCCTGTTCAAAATGTAAGTGGAAACACTAGCAACTCTCGAACGATCACCGCTAAACAGTTCACGGAGCTGGGACCACCAGAGTTTATTGGAGAGCCAAAACCACTTAAGGCGAAAGCGTAGATAAAGCAGATCACTAAGATATTTGATATCATTGGATGCTCCGAGGAGCAAAAGGTTCCCTTTGCCACCTTCATGTTGTGAGGAGAGGCAGATTATTGGTGGAAATTTGTAAAGCGTACTCAACTTACCGCACTGAAGATGTCTTGGGAGAAGTTCCGAGAAATATTCAATGACAAGTACTTTTTCGAAAGCATTCGTCATATGAAGAAGGTAGAGTTCATCAAGTTGGAGCAAAATATTATGACCATGTCGCAGTACGAAGCTAAGTTTGCTGAGTTGTCTCGGTTTGCATCCCACTTGGTTGATAATGAGGAGAGAATGACGCGAATATTTCTAAGAGGTTTGAAACCCGAGATACGTCAATACCTAATTTCTCACAAACTGTGTTTGTATTCAGATGTTGTAAATAGGGCTCAGTTATTGGAGCGCGATAACGAGTCAACCCAACCAAGAGAAAGTAGCCGACAAAATGATAATACGAGTGGTAGCAGTCATTGAAGCGGTGATAACAAACGTGGAGGGAATCAACATGCCAGAAATGGTAATCACTTCGGTGGTAATCATGGCTAAGAGAATAAAAGTGGACATTTCAAGAAGAGGAGATTCAACAATGATGGAAAGACGTCAGCACCAACACCCGTTGTTAAGGAAGGAGAACGACCACCTATCATATGCTTCAAATGCGGAGGGGAGGGACACATAAGTCCAAACTGTGCGCAGCAGTCCAAAACATGTTACAATTGTAGAAGAGAAGGTCATCTAGCTAGATTTTGTCGTACAGGGAAGCCAAGTCTAGTTGGAACGGTGACACCAAATGCCGTCCCAGATAAGTCAAAACTAGTAGTTCAAGGGAGAGCGTTTGTCATTAACTCCCAGAAAGCAAGGAACTCGAACGAGGTCATCACGGGTAAGCTAATCATAAACTCTAGCAAAGTCTATATCTTATTTGATACCGGTTCTACCCATTCTTTTATTTTTCCTACTTGCGCTCAACATTTAAATTTGACTCCGGAGAAATTAGACTTTGACTTATCTGTTGAAACACCGTTAGGAGAAACCTTCATTACATCTACTGTTTATAAGTCTTGTTTAGTTCAAATCGGCGCTTGCACGTTACCTGTCGATCTTATTTCTTTGAAAATACTTGCATTTGACGTGATTCTAGGGATTGATTAGTTAACTACTCATCATGTTAAAATTGATTGTTTTCGTAAAGTGGTTAGCTTTCATATTCCTAATCAACCTATTATGAAAATTCAAGCGACTAAACCATTAAAATCAATCATGGTCATCTCAAGTCATAAAGCTATTCGTTTATTGAAAAACGGATGTCAAGCTTTCTTAGCTCATGTCACGGATTTAAACAAAAATACATCAGTTTTGAATGATATTTCTATTGTTAATAAATTTCCTAACGTATTCCCTAAAGAACTTCCTGGCCTACCCCCAGAGCATGAAATTAAATTTTGTATCGACTTTGAACCCGGTACAAAACCCATTTCCAAAGCCCCATATCGAATGGCTCCTATTGAACTTCAGGAGTTAAAGACCCAACTGCAGGAATTGTTAGACATCGGTTTCATTCGTCCTAGTACGTCTCCTTAGGGTGCTCCTGTTCTATTCGTGAAGAATAAAGATTGGAGTATGCGACTTTGTATTGATTATCATGAGTTGAACCATGTCACTGTCAAAAATAGATGCCCGTTGCCTCGCATTGATGACCTGTTTGACCAGTCGCAAGGCGCCAAATTCTTTTTCAAGATTAATCTTCCTTCTGGATATCACCAATTGAAGATTAAAACCAATGATGTAACGACCTGAAAATTTATACAATTCAACTATCGACTTCGGTCATTAACAATACATTCAACCTCTAATTTTACATCATTAAACGATAATACAACCATTGAAATTTGTGGAATAATTAAAATTTTCTATTACAAACTATTCTCGTTCCCAAAACATTCAACCTTTACATCTAACTGTCTCAGAATCATTTTAATACTACAAGAGTTTACATCACAAAGTGATATTACAATTCAACAGTAATACATTATTCGGAACCTTAAACATGGTTCAAATATTAATAACTCATCCAAAGTATATAAATCTTCAAGTATCACATCTGATTCATATCTTTCAAGTAGCACATAACTTTACCTTAAATCTTTAAATTGCAAAAGTGGTTATTTGTAAGGTTGAGCTCGACAGTCCAACAAAATCTAACAGTTTTCATGCATCACATAGCACATAATAACATGCTCGATATATATCTCATAAACATTGGACTAACATAACATACATGTTGTAGTTCATATAACAATTATAAAGATTTCAAACAGTTCATCATCAAATTCACATAGCAAATAGGAACTGAAAGACTTACCTTGATCGTTGTTTACCAATAACAGTTTAACAGCTTACAATTATATGTACTTCACATGCCCTACACAATTATATAATCATACACATCAACTATTAGTCACCAAGCAACGCATAGTAGTTGTAATGTAAACTTTACTCTATATCTCGTAAGTCTGACGGCATCCAACTTTGGATATGCTGAAAACATCATATTAGCCTATTTTTAAAAGTTATTGGACACCCATTTCGGTTAAGATAGACAGTCCAAAATAGTGTTCAAAAAGGGGCGTTCAAAAATGTTTTTCGTTCTTTCCCAGCTTTACCCCCTCTCGCTAAAATAATCATAACTTTTTCGTTTCAAAACATTTTTGAGTAATTCTTAACCCCACGCGAAGCTAACTTCCGGGACTACAACTTTTATTCTTTGACCATTTCCAAATTCTAAACACAGAATTCTAGAAAATTAGTTAAAGGTGGCTGCCCCGAGTTGGTTAGACAGTTTTGACGCGACTACTTTGAATTGTCATAACTCTTTGCTCCAAATTTAGAAATAGTCCGTTCTGGAGTCTATGGAAAGCTTATTCAGTGTGCTATAACATACCAAAAGCCCAAAATTTTCTAAACAATCTACCTAACCCCGAATTTCCATTTTTGGATCAGTAGTCCACTAGTTTTTCGGACTTCTCGTTTTGGCATCCAAAACTCGCCTCGACTCGTTCCAACCCAACTTTCTTTACAAATAAGTCTTATTTAACATAATCAGACTCGTCTAAGGTCTCGACTCTATATCTCTAATTACAATCATTAGAACTCATTTACATAATCAATTCCGAGCCAAAATAAACATAGTAAACTAACTAGTTTACTAACAAAACTAACTAAACTTCTAAAATTCAAACTTTAACTAACAAACTAAATACAATATTTAAAATAATAACATTACCAAAAATTAATTAAGAAACATACCCAAAAATACGAGTTCCACAAACTGAATACGCACTTCCATGCCAAAATTTAACTAAGGAGGTCTCTATAAAAAGTTCTCCCGCAACAAAGCTTTTCTCAAAATTGGAAGCCTTATTGTTGGTGAATGAAACAAAGAGTCAAACCCTTCTATTTATAGATTTTGCAAAGGGGTAAAGTTCTCAATTTAGTCGATGTGGGACTTGGTTTGTACAAATTCTAATTTGTTTATACTAATTTTTCCTATTTTCAACATGTTAAGCGACATCATTCACCGCGAATTCGTTTCTTAACCAATTCGACCCATTCAAGTTGCGTTGTTTTCGTTTTATAGAGGAGAACAACAATCATCCATCAATTTAAAGTTTTCATCATGAATTCATCATCAACTTTAGTCCCAAAGTACACCAAAACACACATTACAATCAAAACCCAAATTCCTCTTCTTTAGTATAAATACATGAATTTGATTTCTAAAAATTTATTTCTAGATGACCATTATCAAATTATAAATATCTAATAACCTATATAACATCGTAGTCCACAAATTCATTAACCAAAACTCCAATTTTAAAAGAAACTCAAGAACACATAAACTATAAATATAAACTAGATTATGTACATTTAATTCCTTAAGAAATAAAATTAACCTTATCAGTAAAATTATAATTTCTATTCAACCATTATAGTCATAACATTATTTAACAAATTCTCACTCCTCTAATTTAATTATTTAATTAAATTAGAATATCGCCATTATACTCGCGTAATAAAATACGTATAAATCTCATCTATTTTATCACACTTAAATAAGCTATCCCATAACAATTTTTATCAAATATTTACTTAATACCATAAATATTCATTTTATTCCATAAAGTTTCCAACTAAAATATTTAATGTACTTAATAAATATTTTGCTCGTATTATACTAACATTTATATTTTCAAGCAATATATTACATTCTCACTTTATTAACTCAATTATACTTGTATTAATTCACTATTTTAATTAAGTGAATTATTCACACTATTTATGAAACTTAACTCATAATAATTTTTATTGCCCACAAGGCATAACAATTAAAATTATATTATCTCATAACATAATTTTAACTTAATTAAATTAACTAATATTATTTAATTTTTTTAATGGTTTAATTAACTATTAAATATCACATTCTCCAACATATGAATGTATATAATTCTCTTCACACCAAATCACATAATTCAAAATATATACACCTCATAATAAGAATTTTAATTATTAAATTCTTATTTTAATAACTTAAGAAAATTCGGGTTGTCACATCCTTCGCTCCTTATAAGGATTCCGTCCTCGGAATCAAAGAAACCTCCCTTACTCGATTTTCACCACATCTCTTTTCAAAATTTATCGTTGAATATCTTCAACACATTAACTTAATATAGGTTTTATATTTTCTACTACATTCATTTCTTCAACAAATTTTAGGTTTTATTTCATAACTTTCACTTGAACTCAATTATATTTTGAGTATTATATATTCTTTAAACCATTCATTTCCTTTTCTAAGGATCGTTATCATAAACACTCGGGATATTACATTCACCATTTCTTTTAAGAATTTCGTCCTCCAAACTTTATCTATTAATCTTTATTCATTCAATCTATCAAAATAAATTTTACGTTAATACTTTATTCATTCATTGGGTTCTATAATCACTTTCTTTCCACAAAGATCTTTTTAAATTATTAACTTTTTTACTAAAAGTTTTACATTATTCTTTGATAACTCATCTCCTTCTCATTTCAAAATTTCTTTTCTAACTTATTCAATAAATTCATCATTCGGTGTTGCATTCTATGACTTACTTCTTTCTAAAGAATATCATCCTTACCACATTCGCCTTTTAGAATAGCAAGAATTTTTCACAATTACTCAATAATTGGGAAGCAGTATGAATAACTCAGGAATTTAAAAGATTCCAAATCATGTCGAGGGGTCATAAGACCTTGAACTACGTCCACAGTTATAAGTACTCTTTTAACTTATACCTTAACAGTCATTAGACTATAGGGACTCCCGTACTTAGGGTGTTAAGCCTTTCGTACGATGTATTGTGCACAAACATTTAAACGTTATGCGTATGTCCATAGTTATAAGTAATCTTTCAACTTAAACTTTAACAGTCATAAGACTATAGGGACTCCTCGTACTTAGGGGGATCAGCTCTTCGTACAATGTATTGTGCACAAATATCTAAACACCTCCGTGTAATCCCCTATAAAAAAGTTGTTTATCTCAGCTTTTCAACATCTGAATCTGAATCCGCACCAAAATAATTTGGTTTGGCATAACTTCTCAAGAAATGCTTGAATTTCATAAGCATTTGTCTAGCTGAATCAAATAGCTTAGACTCATACCAATAATTCGAATATCAATCGAAACATGTCTGGCCAAATTCAATTGGTAATAATTTATCTTTAAAATTCTAAAAATCATTTTATGACGTCATGATACCGCACTATATTTACAGTCTGTTTAAGAATTTTGTCATTTTGTGACTTTGTCATACTACATCATACCATAGTGGGCTGACGATCCTTAGATCACATCCAACACTAAGAAATTTTGCATTGATAACTCCATCGTTTTTATCATCTTTGCATCAGGTTACATAATGCATTAATGATATAAAATACCTTTTGATATTTTCTAATCATTTTCATCTAGCCGAAGCAATTAGCATAGACTCTTCTTTAAACAGTTCAAAACCATTGAAAATCAGTTTTAGTGTTATTATGTCGTAACAGATAACGAGATATTAGTGGCTCACAGTCCACATACACACCCTTGTCACCGTATGATGCTGATAACAAAAATTCATTTGTATTTTTAAGGGCACATCAGTGCGAATTTAGCTTGATGTCAAAAATTTCGAAGTCTAGCATAGCTAGAAGATTTGAAAAACCTATGGCTCCACCATCAACTCCACTTTCTATAATAATCCATTGCTTAATTAGTCTATCTATTCCTATCATCCTCAATACTCCATTCACACTTATCTATACCCCAATTCATCAAACTTACCACACTTTGGAAGTTCAGGAACTTGCCACAATAATATGAGTTTAAGAACTTATCCTAGTCAGACCATAGGATAAGTTCAAAAATATACCATATTATTATGAGTCACAAACTTACCATATACATTAGTTTTAAGAACCGTACCTAATCTTAATATCATCTATCCTAACCTTAAAAGCCTCTAACTATCAAATATACACATGAGAAAAGAATCACCTTTCCACCACATATACATTGATAGCGCGGCACCGACATTCCAATGATTATCAATGTGATAAACCAAGTAGATGCACCAAATCTTTTCCCATACAAAGGTTTGTACAACTTAGTCACCATATGAGTCCTCAATTGAAATCTCACCTAACATTACCTTACTCTTAACAACTTGCCCTTAACTTGTTCAATATGAATTCCTCGTATCACATTATCTATAACTCCTCCTGAGTTAATCACGTACTATTTTATAGTACATCATCTTCATAGCATCAAGCTATAATTATTCAAACATTACATACCATCTTCCTTCTATAACTTAAACAGATCACGTCATGATCTTATTCTATAATCATCTCCCTTAAAAGTCTTTTCTTAACTCGTGATTGTTTTGTTTTACGATCCTCTTTCTTTTCTTTTTCATCATTTACGATTTCATTTATGCTTTTAATCTTACAGGCTTTGTTTATTCATTATTATTCGTTATCTTGGCTATTGGAGTTAGGTAACTCCCATTTCTTATCTTTATATCTCTTCAAGATTCTTCTTTGAATTTTCTTATTTATATAACAATTCTTCCTTAAAGAATTTCTAACTTCATTTACATTGCTCAACATTTCATTCGAGTTCTACATTTTCATCATACGTATCCATTTTCTATACTTGGTACACATCGAGTCTCTAACAGTTTCAATATGTTACGCTGAGTGGTTTCGCACAA
This sequence comes from Panax notoginseng, assembly GCA_016801055.1. Taxonomy (NCBI): domain Eukaryota; kingdom Viridiplantae; phylum Streptophyta; class Magnoliopsida; order Apiales; family Araliaceae; genus Panax; species Panax notoginseng. Next base: position 81,530,353 of record CM029014.1, read on the forward strand.
ACAACCAACAAACTAGGTTCCGAGTTGCTAGTTCGTATATACCTCCGCTCTATGAAGGAATCATTTAGCCCAGATACCATACATCAACTATTAAAGAGTACAATTGTACCATACTTAAATATAACTTTCTATTCTTAACTTCTTTATCATTCTCTTTTTATAAACATTGTATATTTAGTATCACCTTACATTCTCATTATTGGAGTTGGGTAACCCCACATTCATATTCCTTATAACTCTGTGAGATTCTTCTTTGAATCCTCTTTCGCATGTTTTAATCCCTTCTTTATAAATTTCTTAAATTACTTCTTATTATTCAAACTCTATTTGAGCTTATTCGTTCATTATCTTCACCTCTCTTCTTTAAGGTTATAGCCTAAGGTACTCTTACCTAAAGTTTCTAACCTATCAGCTCTGATACCAACTGTAACGACCCCAAAATTTATACAATTCAACTATCTACTTCGGTCGTTAACAATACATTCAACCTCTAATTTTACATCATTAAACGATAACACAACCATTGAAATTTGCGGAATAATTAAAATTTTCTATTACAAACTAATCTCGTTCTCAAAACCTTCAACTTTTACATCTAAGTGTCTCAGAATCATTTTAATACTACAAGAGTTTACATCACAAAGAGATATTATAATTCAACATTAATACATTATTCAAAACCTTAAACATGGTTCAAATATTAATAACTCATCCAAAGTATATAAATCTTCAAGTATCACATCTGATTCATATCTTTCAAGTAGCACATAACTTTACCTTAAATCTTTAAACTGCAAAAGTGGTTATTTGCAAGGTTGAGCTCGACAGTCCAGCAAAATCTAACAGTTTTCATGCATAACATAGCACATAATAACATGCTCAATATATATCTCATAAACATTGGACTAACATAACATGCATGCTATAGTTCATATAACAAGTATAAAGATTTCAAACAGTTCATCATCAAATTCACATAACAAATAGAAACTGAAAGACTTACCTTGATCTTTGTTTACCAATAACAGTTTAACAACTTATAGTTATCTGTACTTCACGTGCCCTACACAATTATATAATCATACACATCAACTATTAGCCACCTAGCAACGCATAGTAGTTGTAATATAAACTTTACTCTATATCTCGTAAGTCTGACGACATCCAACTTTGGATATGCTGTAAACATCATATTAGCCTATTTTTAAAAGTTATTGGACACCCATTTCGGTTAAGATAGACAGTCCAAAATAGTGTTCAAAAAGGGGTGTTCAAAACTGTTTTTCATTCTTTCCCAACTTTACCCCCTCTCGCTAAAACAGTCATAACTTTTCCGTTTCAAAACATTTTTGAGTAATTCTTAAGCCCACACGAAACTAACTTCCGGGACTACAATTTTTATTCTTTGACCATTTCCAAATTCTAAACACAGAATTCTAGTAAATTAGTTCAAAGTGGCTGCCCCGAGTTGGTTAGACAGTTTTGACGCGACTACTTTGAATGGTCATAACTCTTTGCTCCGAAGTCAGAATTAGTCCGTTCTGGAGTCTATGGAAAGCTTATTCAGTGTGATATAACATACCAAAAGCCCAGAATTTTTTAAATAATCTAGCTAACCCCAAATTTTCATTTTTGGATCAGCAGTCCACTAGTTTTTCAAACTTCTCGTTTTGACATCCAAAACTCGCCTCGACTCGTTCCAACCCAACTTTCTTTACAAATAAGTCTTATTTAACATAATCAGACTCGTCTAAGGTCTCGACTCTATATCTCTAATTACAATCATTAGAACTCATTTACATAATCAATTCCAAGCCAAAATAAACATAGTAAACTAACTAGTTTACTAACAAAACTAACTAAACTTCTAAAATTCAAACTTTAACTAACAAACTAAATAAAATATTTAAAACAATAACATTGCCAAAAATTAATTAAGAAACATACCCAAAAATACGAGTTCCACAAACTGAACACGTACTTCCATGCCAAAATTTAACTAAGGAGGTCTTTATAAAAAGTCATCCCACAACAAAGCTTTTCTCAAAATTGGAGGCCTTATTGTTGGTGAATGAAACAAAGAGTCAAACCCTTCTATTTATAGGTTTAGCAAAGGGGTAAAGTTCTGAATTTAGTCGATATGGGTCTTGGTTTATACAAATTCTAATTTGTTTATACTAATTTTTCCTATTTTGAACATGTTAAGCGACATCATTCACCACGAATTTATTTCTTAACCAATTCGATCCATTCAAGTTGCATTGTTTTCGTTTTATAGAGGAGAACAACAATAATCCTTCAATTTAAAGTTTTCATCACGAATTCATCATCAACTTTAGTCCCAAAGTACACCAAAACACACATTACAATCTAAACCCAAATTCCTCTTCTTTAGTATAAATACATGAATTTGGTTTCTGAAAATTTGTTTCTAGATGACCATTATCAAATTATAAATATCTAATAACCTATATAACATCGTAACCCATAAATTCATTAACCAAAACTCCAATTTTAAAAGAAACTCAAGAACACATAAACTATAAATATAAACTAGATTATGTACCTTTAATTCCCTAAGAAATAAAATTAACCTTATCAGTAAAATTATAATTTCTATTCAACCATTATAATCATAACATTATTTAACAAATTCTCACTCCTCTAATTTAATTATTTAATTAAATTAGAATATCACCATTATACTCGCGTAATAAAATACGTATAAATCTCATCTATTTTATCACATTTAAATAAACTATCCCATAACAATTTTCATCAAATATTTACTTAATACCATAAATATTCATTTTATTCCATAAAGTTTCCAACTAAAATATTTAATGTACTTAATAAATATTTTACTCGCATTATACTAACATTTATATTTTCATGCAATATATTACATTCTCACTTTATTAAATCAATTATACTTGTATTAATTCACTATTTTAATTAAGTGATTTATTCACATTATTTATGAAACTTAACTCATAATAATTTTCATTGCTCATAAGACATAACAATTAAAATTATATTATCTCATAACATAATTTTAACTTAATTAAATTAACTAATATTATTTAATTTCTTTAATAGTTTAATTAACTATTAAATCTCACATTCTCCAACATATGAATATATATAATTCTCTTCACACCAAATCACATAATTCAAAATATATACACCTTATAATAAGAATTTTAATTATTAAATTCTTATTTTAATAACTTATGAAAATTCGGGTTTTCATAGATGACATTTCAAAGACGGCTTTCAGAACTCGTTACGGGCATTATAAATTTCTAGTAATGTCTTTTGAATTGACCAATGCTCCTGCTGCCTTCATAGACATGATTAACCGAGTATTCAAGGACTATTTGGATTACTTTGTGGTTCTTTATTGATGACATACTCATATACTCCAAAACCCATGAAGATCATGAGCAACACTTGAGGCTGATACTCTAAAAGCTTCGTAAGAACAAGTTGTATGTCAGGTTAAAGAAATGTGAGTTCTGGCTTGAGGAAGTAGCATTCCTTGGGCACGTAGTATCAAGTCATGGAATATCTGTTGACCCAGTAAAGATTAAAGCAATACAAAGCTGGGAGCAATCTAAATCAGTGACCAAAGTACGTAACTTTCTCGGCTTAGCTGGTTATTATCGGAGATTCGTAGAAGGATTTTCTCGAATCACTACTCCATTAACTCAGCTGACTCGGAAAGATATAAAATTCGATTGGAGCAAGGAGTGTGAGAAGAGTTTTCAAGAACTCAAGAGAAGACTCATTTTAGCACCTATTCTGACAATACCATCTGGCTTGGAGGGATTTATCATCTACAATGATGCTTCGGGCAAAGGGTTAGGATGTGTTCTCATGGAATATGGGAAAGTCATAGCCTATGCCTCTTGACAACTCAAAGAATATGAGAGGAATTATCCTACTCATGATCTAGAGTTGGCAGCTGTTGTCTTCGCACTTAAAATTTGGAGGCATTACCTGAATGGGGAGAAAGTGGAGATCTATACGGATCATAAAAGTCTTAAATATTTCTTCACTCAAAAGGAACTCAACATGCGGCTACGAGGTTGGCTCGAACTGTTGAAAGATAATGATCATACTATTCAATACCATCTTGGAAAATCAAACGTAGTAGCTGACGCATTGAGTAGAAGATCATATACGGGTGCGAGTGCGATATTGTCAACGCAAATGCCCATTTTATATGACTTACAAAGGATGAAGATAGAGTTAAAGACTCCAGGGACTCACGTGATGATGGTAAATATACAAGTAGAACCGACTTTAATCGATAAAGTTAAAGCGGCTCAAGCTACAGACCTGGAGCTGATGCATATAAAGAAGAAAGTGCAAGAAGGTGCTATCCTAGAAGCAAAAATCGATGAAGAAGGAATACTTAGAGTCAACTCCAGACTTTGTGTTCCTAATGACCCTGATTTAAAGTATAAAATCATGATGGAGGCGCACAACACACCGTTTGCAATTCATCCTGGGAGTACCAAAATGTATCGTGATCTTCGACATACATTTTGGTGGAGCAATATGAAGAGAGAGATAGCAGAGTTTATCTCAAGGTGTCTAACTTGTCAACGAGTCAAGGAGGAACATTAAGTGCCAAAAGGTCCATTCCAACCGCTTGAAATTCTAGAATGGAAGAGGGAGCACATTACCATGGATTTCGTTACTGGTCTTCCCAAGGTTTCTCAAGGCATAGATGCGATTTGGGTCATTATTGATAGATTGACCGAGTCGGCTCATTTTTTACCTATACGAGAAACTTATACACTTGAACGTCTTGCTCGTATATACATAAATAAGATTGTAAGACTGCATGGTATGTCAGTATCCATAGTTTCTGATCGAGACCCAATATTTACTTCACGATTTTGGGTCAGTTTACAAAAAGCTATGGGCACAGATTTATAATTTAGTTCGGTGTATCATCCTCAAACGGACGGATAGTCAGAGAGGACTATTCAAACTCTTGAGGATCTATTAAGACTCTGTGTCCTTGACTTCAAGAGAAGTTGGGACAAGTTCTTACCATTTATGAAATTTTTCTACAACAACAGTTATCAAGCAAGCATCGGCATAGCTCCATTTGAGGCGTTGTATGGACGCAATTGTCGTTCTCCAGTATGCTGGGATGAGGTGGGTGAAGTAACGTTGTTGGGACCGAAATTGGTACATATGACTACGGAAAAGATTCAAATGATCCGACAACGTATAAAAACCTCACAAGATCGACAAAAGAGTTATGCTGATCTTTATAGGAAGGACGTGGAATTCAATATTGGAGAACATGTGTTGTTACGTGTTGCTCCATAGAAGGGAGTTACGAGATTTGGACAGAGAGAAAAGCTCAATCCTAGATTTATTGGCCCATTTGAAATCTTTGACCGAGTAGGAATAGTGGCCTATAGACTCACTTTACCGCTAAGTATGTCTCGTGTTCATAACGTTTTTCACATATCCATGTTACATAAATATACGGAAGACCCGAACCACATTATTGAGTTAGAACCGGACAAAATAGCGAAAGATTTAACGTATAAAGATGTTCCTGTTAAAATCTTGGATAAGAAGGAACATATTCTACGCTCCAAGGTTATACCTCAAGTTAAAGTTTTATGGAGAAACCACGATGTTAAGAAAATGACCTGGGAGTTAGAATCTAAAATAAAATCAAGGTATTCTCACATCTTCGTCATACCAGGTATGTACCCTAATTTCGAGGGCGAAATTTTATAAGAATGGGAGGTTGTAAGACCCCAATTTTTATGAATAAAGATGAATTTTCTATAAATATCATTTTTGAATATTAAGGAGTGAATTTGTTATAATGTTATAATTGTGGGTATTATTGATAAATTTTGCAAAGTACACAAGTTGTTATATTATATTCGATTGGTCGGAGAATATTCGTTTTAATAGAGAATATTCGTATGACGGCACAATCATTGGTGGACCGCACAATGGAATTATTATCAGAATGAGAAAACGACAGAAATATCTTTTTATGAAAATAACGGCAGAAGTTTTACCGTTAACTGTTAAAATACCCGGTGATAAAAGTACAGTAATATGTGTGATTACATAATAGCACACGGTATTGATTATTGATGCTTACATGAGAAGTCACTCGGTTTTGTTCAATTATTGCTACAGTAATTGCTGCATAGTATCTCACGTTATTTGATTCAATTATTATCGATATTTTATATAGTATTAAATCAATAATTGAGACGATACAATTTTTCGTATTATTATTTACAATATTGACGATGTCTAGAAAGTTCTGTCAAGGAGAGATTTGGTCACCTAATTGCACGCCAATAGGGAGAAATCCTTATTGGAAAGCCCCCTATTTCCTGGAAACAATCTGATTGTTAATATTGCGAGTTTTAATAATGATGAATAAAATGAAGGGATTTTATGAAATATTTGTTGTAAGTTTTGCTTATTATTTGGACCCCCATTTATCCATTTTTCAAAACTGTCGGTAGAAATTATCTCAGTTTTGTTATATATATATATATATATATATATATATATATATATATATATATATATATATATATATATATAACATATCATGCCATTCACGGCATGGCATATGACATATGATATATATATAACATATAAAGACACCTGCATCCATTTTACACACATTACATATATATAAAAATATATTATAAGATTTGTTTTATTAGATTATAAATAGAATATATTATATTTTATTTAAAATTTTTGTTTTATTAGAATATTTTATTGCACAGTAAAATCAAATTTTCAAAAAAAAATTCGCCGATTGCGCCCGTGAATCAAAACTACTGTGCGTCCGTGATTATTTTCAAATAGTATCCTTTTCATTCTCCTATAAATAGGATGCTTAGTTAGAATTAAAAATCACACCAGAATTAGAGAATTCTTCTTCTATAATCTTGAGTGTATTTCTTTAGAGTTAAGGAAGCTTTAAGCATAGAAAACAGTTCAAGTTTTCTTCAAGAATATTCCCGCTATACCAGTTGGAATACTCTTCTTTTCAAAGTAAGGGATATTATTTTTGTTCAGTATTCATATGAAATAATATTTTCTTCCATACTCTATAGTATGTAAGTAATATTATTTCGTTTCAGATTTTGAATTCTACACTCGTTTTGTTAAAGTTTTGGCTTCTATACTCCATATAATTAGTAGAATATCCTTGATATTTGCGCTTCATCCAGTATCTTTTCATGGAAATATTATTCTGAGCACTCTTGATAAATTTTAACTTTTTCATGTAGGAGTACTATTCACGGGATTACTATTCTCGAAGTACTATTCACGGGATACTATTCACTCGATTACTATTCACCCAGAGTGTAAGACCCCAAATTATTAATAAATGAAATTTAATTTCCTCTATTTATTATTCTGAAATAGTAAGGGTTGATTTGATTAATGTGGTTAGTTATGGGTAAAATGCGTAAATATTTTAAATAAGCAAGTGGTTATAAAATATTCATTATTGTCGGGGAATATTCGTGAAATATTCTTACTGTCGAAGAATATTCGTACGACGGCGCAGTCTTTTGTGGGCCCCATAACAGAAAGCGATTGGATGAAGAAAACGACAAAAATAAGTTATTTATAAATAACAACGTAGTTGTTACCGTTAATACTGTTAGAATACCCGGTGGTTAAAACACTGTAATACGCGTTGTTGCACAGTAGCACACGGTATTGCACCAATTATTGATTCTTACGTAAGAAGACACTACTCAATAATGGTTACAGTAATTACTGTTAAATATTTTATTTTATTGATTAAATAATTGTTACGTTGATATTTTATAATTGTCACTACGCAGTATTTTCTATTATCGGAGCAATAATTCATATTATCTGAATAATATTATTAGATAACATTATTGGCAATATCTAGAAAGTTCTGTCTAAGGAGAGGTTTGGTCATCTAATTGCGCGCTAGTAAGGAGAAATCCTTATTGGAAAGCCCCCTCTTTCTTGGGAACGGCCTGGTTGCCAGTACTGTGATTCTGTAATATTATTTGTGTATAATTAATTATTGATGAGGAAAATATTGATTTTATGTGGATATAGATGGAGAAAATTTTTAATGTGACAATTGTTGAAAATTAATATTTTATCTTTTTCTGATAAAATAATTCATTTAAATATAATATTTTAATAATATATTGATGGTGATATTTTTACAATGAATGTGGGATAGATGAGTATATGAGGAGGAAGAGTATTTTTGTGGTATTAAATGATTAACACATGTTTTGTGTGTTGGTGGACACAATTCTTGACCGAAAATTTACTATTGACTGTAAAATCGCCCGTTTGTGGATTTAAGTCAATTTCTGTTTGGAATTTGGAAAAACTTTCTTCTGCAAAGTTGTAGAGAATTGAATTTCCTATAAAAACTCGCAAGATTCGAATTTTCTGATAAAAGGGTTAATTATTATGAATTATTAAAGTTCTGAAGTTCCAAAATAATTGATTTTTGGAAGTTTTATTTATTATTTTGAAGAAAACGTTTTTTGACATTTAAGTGGGCTAACATATGATATAAATGGGCTGAAATCGGATGTCTAGAGGTGGGCTAAGGAAAATTTGATAAATATATTAATATTATATTAAATTTTCTACTTTGGTGTTCTAAGTATTTTCCTATAAATAGGGTGCTTAGGTTAGAATTAAAAATTACACCAGAAACACAAGTTTCTCTCTATTTCTCTCTCTATATCGAGCGTATTCTTGTGAGTATTTGATACTTTAAGTGCTGCTATACGGTGCAAGTTTCCTTCAGCACTATATCTAGTATTCCAGTCAGAAGTACCGTCTTTCCGAGGTAAGGGATGTTATTTCTTCTTAATTGATATTATTTTTTTCAATATCATTATGCCGAAGTATTGATTTAAACTTTTTATCAAATTTAAAACTTTTTATGTCGGGGTTACTATTCATGAGTTACTATTCACGAGTTACTATTCACTGAAAAATGAAATTTTTTTCTTTTTGTACAAAATATCTATTCTGGATACTAGCTTTGATTGTATCCATATTTTGATCATTCTTGAATTTTACTCCACTATGATTGTTTATGAGGTATTTTTGGACATGGATAAACTGTAATATGAATCCTTAATATTTGTTCTTTTGCTTCACTGGATTCGTTTTCTTTAAAATATTTTTCATCATCCTCAGTCCTAAATGATGATATAATTGAATATATTTGGCCTGTAGTGCAAAGATTAATGACTTTTGATGAATATCTTTGGCCTGTAGTGCAAAGATGAACAGGTGTTGAGATGAACATGACCAACTGATGAATATCTTTGGCTTGTAGTGCAAAGATGAATATTGATTGATGTTACAGGGATAAAATATTGATGATGGACTTTTAAATTCATAGATAATAGTAGATTTCATTCTCTACGTAACTCTTCTATGAATTATTATTTTTCGCTGCGAATATGGATTTAAAACTTGTTGTCTATTGTATTCTATTAGATTTTTCCCTGTTGAAGATTAACGATAATTTGTGTTATATTATCTTAGTCATAATGTTCTTTACTGGGCTAGTTGAGCTCACCCTTTTCCTTGTTGTTCCATTTTCTTCTTAGGAGGTGAGAATGTAGCAAGTACTAGTCGGGGTATGGAATGAAGGTTCTAGGAAGTTGTTTTAGTAGTCCTTACCATTTTTTTTGTAAAATATTGTACCAATAATTGTAATGAGGACTTATTTGAGTGTGGATATTGTCTAGATGACAATATTTATATTTACTTTCACAGTTTTTATGTTGTATTAATAAAGTTGTAGTTGTTTCTGTACCATGTTATTGACGACTCAGAATGGGTGTTGTATACCTGTTTTGGGGGCGTCACAGTTGGTATCAGAGCTTAGGGATATGATCTCTGGCGGAGATTGGGGAATAGAACTAGGAGGGGAGAGACGAGTAAATCCTTCGCTAGTGTGTCCTACCTAAGCTTATTTGTTGGTCGGTCATAATATAGGGATATTATGTGATATGTTAATTTGTTAAATTAACCTTTGTTTTATGGCACTATTTGAGAATGTCGACTGAGAATGTTAACAGTGGAGTAAATGAGACGGTGGAGATGCCTATACTCACCAACGAGGAGAACGTACAACAGGCTGGCAATGTTCCTCCTGTGAACAACACCACTGAGCAGACGGTGAACGATGAGATGTTTAGAAGCTTTTTGCGATTCATGCAAAACCAGACGAAGGAGATTCCTATTCAAAATATAGGAAGAAACAATCGCAACGCATAGCTGGTCACAGCCAAGCAGTTCAAAGAGTTGGGACCACCAGAATTCTGGGGAAAGCCGGATCCGATTAAGGCGGAAACATGTGTCAAGCAAATTACCAAGATATTTGATGTCTTGGGATGCACGGAGGAACAGAAGGTTCCATTCGCCACCTTTATGTTCCGTGGCGAGGCAGACTACTGGTGAGAATCTGTGAAGCGTACTCATCCAGCCGCACTCAGCATGTCTTGGGAGACATTTAAGAAACTATTCAATGACAAGTACTTTCCTGAAAGTATTCGTCATATGAAGGAGGTAGAGTTTATTAAACTGGAGCAGAATAACATGACGGTGTCCCAGTACGAGGCAAAGTTTGCAGAGTTGTCCAGGTTTGCACCTCATTTGGTGGAGAATGAGGAACGTATGACGCAGATGTTTCTGAGAGGTTTGAAACCCGGCATACGTCAATATCTCATTTCTCATAAATTTTCTCTCTATTCAGATGTTGTCAACAGGGCTCTATTATTAGAGCGAGATAACGAGTACGGTCAACCGAGGGACCACAACCAGGATCATATCGGTGACAACAGTCATCAGAACAATGATAACCAGCGGAGAAAGAAAAATACAGACAAGAACGGCAACCACTCTGGTGGTAATCGTGGCTATGAAAATAGAAGAAGCGAGTCGGGAGGAGATTTTAAAAAGAGGAGATTCAACAATGACAATACAAAGACGTCAGCACCAGCAGCAACTGGTTCTAAGGGAGGAGAACGACCACCGGTCATATGCTATAAATGTGGAAAAGAGGGACATATCAGCCCAAACTGTCCACAACAGTTCATGGTATGCTATAATTGTGGAAAGGAATGACATATCGCTCGAGATTGTACGGTAGCAAAACCAAGTTCAGCGGGGACGGTGACTCAAAAGGCTGCCCCAGAAAAGTCAAAGTCAACGGTTCCTGGAAGAGCTTTTGTCGTCAACATGCGAGGAACCCAAACGAGGTGATCACGGGTAAGCTAATCATAAATTCATGTGAAGTTTATACCTTACTAGATACCAGTGCTACCCATTCATTTATTTCTCCTGCTTGTGCTCAACGTTTAAACTTGACTCCGGAGAAATTAGACTTTGATTTATCTGTGGAGACTCCGTTAGGGGAAACTTTCATCACATCCACTGTTTATAAATCTTGTTTGATCCAAATTGGTACCATCACCTTACCTGTTGACCTTATCTCTTTAAAGATACTTGCATTTGACGTGATTTTAAGAATTGATTGGTTAACTACTCATCATGCCAAAATTGATTGTTTTCGTAAGGTGGTTAGTTTTCATATTCCTAATCAACATGTTATTCGAATTTAAGCAACAAAGCCATTAAAATCAATCACTGTCATATCAAGTCATAAAGCCATTCGTTTATTGAAAAACGGATGTCAAGCTTTCTTAGCCCATGTTATGGATTTGAATAAAGACACGTCAAATTTGAATAATATTCCTGTTGTTAGTAACTTTCCTGACGTATTTCCTGAAGAACTTCCCGGTCTACCCCCAGAACGTGAAGTTGAATTCTTTATTGATCTTGAACCTGGTACAAAGCTCATTTCTAAAACCCCATATCGAATGGCTCCTATTGAACTTCAGGAGTTAAAAGTCCAACTACAAGAGTTGTTGGACATCGATTTCATTCGTCCTAGTACATCTCCTTGGGGTGCTCCTATTTTATTTGTAAAGAAGAAAGGCGGAAGTATGCAACTTTGTATCGATTACCGGGAATTAAACCATGTCACCATCAAGAATAGGTATCTGCTACCTCGTATTGATGACCTATTTGACCAGTTACAAGGAGCACAATTCTTTTCAAAAATCGATCTTCGTTCTGGATATCATCTGCTGAAGATTAAAACTGAGGATATTCCGAAGACTGCCTTTAGAACTCGGTACGGGCATTATGAATTATTAGTCATGTCTTTTGGATTGACTAATGCTCCTGCGGCTTTCATGGATATGATGAACCGAGTATTCAAGGATTATTTGGATCAGTTCATTGTTGTCTTTATTGATGACATCCTCATATATTCCAAAAGCCGTGAAGATCATGAGCACCATTTGAAGCTAGTACTACAAAGGCTGCATGAAAATAAGCTATATGCTAAGTTGAAGAAATGCGAGTTCTGGCTTGAGGAAGTAGCATTCCTAGGACACGTGATGTCAAAACACGGAGTATATGTGGACCCGGCGAAGATTGAAGCAATACAAAGCTGGGAGAAACCGAAGACGGTGACCGATGTACGTAGCTTTCTGGGCTTAGCTGGTTATTATCGAAGATTCGTAGAAGGGTTTTCTCGAATCGCTACCCCGTTAACTCTGCTGACTCGGAAGGATATCAAATTCGTATGGAGCGAAGAATGCGAGAAGAGTTTCCAAGAGCTTAAGAGGAGACTCATCTCGGCACCTGTTCTAACAATACCATCTGCTTCGGATGGATTTGTTATCTACAGCGATGCTTCAGGCAAAGGGTCAGGATGTGTTCTCATGCAACGTGGGAAAGTCATAGCCTATGCCTCGCGACAACTTAAAGAATATGAGAGGAATTATCCTACTCATGATCTAGAGTTGGCAGCAGTCGTTTTTGAGCTAAAGATCTGGAGGCACTATCTATATGGGGAGAAAGTGGAGATATATTCAGACCATAAAAGCCTCAAATATTTCTTCACTCAAAAAGAACTCAACATGCGGCAACGACGTTGGCTCGAGCTGTTGAAAGATTACGACCACACTATTCAATACCATCCTGGAAAAGTAAACGTGGTAGCTGACGCGTTGAGTAGAAGATCATATGCAGGAACGAGTGCGATGATGTCAAGTATATGCGTAGAACCAACTTTAATCGATAAAGTTAAAGTTGCTCAAGCTACAGACCCGGAGCTGATGCGTATGAAGAAGAAAGTGCAAGAAGGTGCTATTCCAGAAGCAAGAATCGATGAAGAAGGAATACTTCGAGTCCACTCCAGACTTTGTGTTCCTAACGATTCTGATTTGAAGTACAAGATCATGAAGGAGGCACACAATACACCATTTGCAATCCATCTTGGAAGTACTAAAATGTATCGTGATCTTCGATATACATTTTAGTGGAACAATATGAAGAGAGAGATTGCAAAGTTTATCTCGAGGTGTTTAACTTGTCAACGTGTAAAGGCGGAGCATCAAGTGCCAAAGGGTTCATTGCAACCACTTGAGATTCTGAAATGGAAGTGGGAACACATTACCATGGATTTCGTTACGGGTCTTCCTACGGTTTCTCAAGGCATAAATGTTATTTGGGTGATTGTTGATAGATTAACCAAGTCTGCTCATTTCTTGCCGATACGGGAGACTTATTCCCTTGAACGTCTTGCTAGTATGTACGTGAATGAGATTGTAAGGTTGCATGGCATGCCAGTATCCATAGTTTCGGATCATGACCCAAGATTCACTTCAAGATTTTGGGTTAGTTTGCAAAAAGCTATGGGCACGAATTTACGGTTCAGTTCGGCATACCATCCTCAAACGGACGGGCAATCAGAGAGGACTATTCAAACTCTTGAAGATCTATTAAGACTTTGTGTCCTAGATTTCAAAGGAAGTTGGGATATGTACCTACCATTGGTGGAATTCTCCGACAACAACAGTTATCAGGCAAGTATAGGTGTGGCTCCATTTGAAGCATTATATGGACGAAAGTGTCGCTCTCCAGTATGTTGGGATGAGGTGGGAGAAACAACGTTGTTGGGACTAGAGTTGGTACGAATGACTACAGAAAAGATCCAAACGATTCGATAACGTATACAAACGGCACAGGATCGACAAAAGAGTTATGCGGATCTTCATCGAAAGGACATGGAATTTGACATTGGGGACCATGTATTATTACGTGTAGCTCCATGGAAAGGAGTTACAAGATTTGGGAAGAGAGGAAAGCTCAATCCACGATTTATTGGTCCATTTCAGATTCTTGACCGAGTAGGAAATGTGGCCTATAGACTCGTGTTACCTCCAAGTATGTCTCGTGTTCATAATGTTTTTCATATATCTGTGCTTCGTAAATATGTGAAAGACCCGAACCACGTTATTGAGTTAGAACCGGACGAGATAGCCGAAGACTTAACGTACGAGGAGCTACCTGTCAAGATCTTGGATATGAAGGAGCATGTCCTACGCACGAAGGTCATACCACAAGTTAAAGTTTTGTGGAGAAACCATGCTATTGAGGAAATGACCTGGGAGTTGGAAACGGAAATGAAAGCGAGGTATCCTCATCTTTTCGAAAAATCAGGTACGTATGTCAATTTCGAGGACGAAATTTTATAAGGAGGGGAGGTTGTAAGACCCCAAATTATTAATAAATGAAATTTAATTTCTTCTATTTATTATTCTGAAATAGTAAGGGTTGATTTGATTAATGTGGTTAGTTATGGGTAAAATGCGCAAATATTTTAAATAAGCAAGTGGTTATAAAATATTCATTGTTGTCGGGGAATATTCGTGGAATATTCTTACTGTCAGAGAATATTCGTACGACGGCGCAGTCTTTTGTGGGCCCCATAACGGAAAGCGATTGGATGAAGAAAATGACAAAAATAAGTTATTTATAAATAACGGCGTAGTTGTTACCGTTAATACTGTTAGAATACCCGGTGGTTAAAATACTGTAATACGCGTTGTTGCACAGTAGCACACGGTATTGCACCAATTATTGATTCTTACGTAAGAAGGCACTACTCAATAATGGTTACAGTAATTACTGTTCAATATTTTATTTTATTGATTAAATAATTGCTACGTTGATATTTTATAATTGTCACTACGCAGTATTTTCTATTATCGGAGCAATAATTCATATTATCTGAATAATATTATTAGATAACATTATTGGCAATGTCTAGAATGTTCTGTCTAAGGAGAGGTTTGGTCATCTAATTGCGCGCCAGTAAGGAGAAATCCTTATTGGAAAGCCCCCTCTTTCCTAAGAACGGCCTGGTTGCCAGTACTGTGATTCTGTAATATTATTTGTGTATAATTAATTATTGATGAGGAAAATATTAATTTTATGTGGACATAGATGGAGAAAATTTTTAATGTGACAATTGTTGAAAATTAATATTTTATCTTTTTCTGATAAAATAATTCATTTAAATATAATATTTTAATAATATATTGATGGTGATATTTTTACAATGAATGTGGGATATATGAGTATATGAGGAGGAAGAGTATTTTTGTGGTATTAAATGATTAACACATGTTTTGTGTGTTGGTGGACACAATTCTTGACCGAAAATTTATTATTGACTGTAAAATCGCTCGTTTATAGATTTCGGTCAATTTCTGTTTTGAATTTAGAAACACTTTCTTCTGTAAAGTTGTAGAGAATTGAATTTCCTATAAAAACTCGCGAGATTCGATTTTTCTGATAAAAGAGCTATTTATTATGAATTATTGAAGTTCTGAAGTTCTGAAATAATTGATTTTTGGAAGTTTTATTTATTATTTTGAAGAAAAACGTTTTTTGGCATTTAAGTGGGCTAACATGTGATATAAATAGGCTGAAACCAGATGTCTAGAGGTGGGCTAAGGAAAATTTGATAAATATATTAATATTATGTTAAATTTTCTGCTTTGGTGTTCTAAGCATTTTCCTATAAATAGGGTGCTTAGGTTAGAATTGAAAATTACACCAGAAACACAAGTTTCTCTCTATTTCTCTCTCTATATCGAGCGTATTCTTGTGAGTATTTGATACTTTGAGTGTTGCTATACGGTGCAAGTTTCCTTCAGCACTATATCTAGCATTCAAGTCAGAAGTACCGTCTTTCCGAGGTAAGGGATGTTATTTCTTCTTAAATGATATTATTTTCTTCAATATCATTATGCCGAAGTATTGATCTGAACTTTTTATCAAATTTAGAACTTTTCATGTCGAGGTTACTATTCACGAGTTACTATTCACCGAAAAATGAAATTTTCTTCTTTTTGTACAAAATATCTATTCTGGATACTAGCTTTGATTGTATCCATATTTTGATCATTCTTGAATTTTACTCCACTATGATTGTTTATGAGGTATTTTTGGACATGGATAAACTGTAATACGAATCCCTAATATTTGTTCTTTTGTTTCACTGGATTCGTTTTCTTTAAAATACTTTTCATCATCCTCAGTCCTAAATGATGATATAATTGAATATCTTTGGCCTGTAGTGCAAAGATTAATGATTTCTGATGAATATCTTTGGCCTGTAGTGCAAAGATGAACAGGTGTTGAGATGAACATGACCAACTGATGAATATATTTGGCTTGTAGTGCAAAGATGAATATTGATTGATGTTACAGGGATAAAATATTGATGATGGACTTTTAAATTCATAGATAATAGTAGATTTCATTTTCTACGTAACTCTTCTATGAATTATTATTTTTCGCTGCGAATATGGATTTAAAACTTGTTGTCTATTGTATTCTATTAGATTTTTCCCTGTTGAAGACTAACGATAATTTGTGTTATATTATCTTAGTCATAATATTCTTTACTGGGCTAGTTGAGCTCACCCTTTTTCTTGGTGTTCCATTTTCTTCTCAGGAGGCGAGAATGTAGCAAGTACTAGTCGGGGTATGGAATGAAGGTTCTAGGAAGTTGTTTTAGTAGTCCTCACCATTTTTTTTGTAAAATATTGTACCAATAATTGTAATGAGGACTTATTTGAGTGTGGATATTGTCTAGATGACAATATTTGTATTTACACTCACAGTTTTTATGTTGTATTAATAAAGTTGTAGTTGTTTCTGTACCATGTTATTGACGACTCAAAATGGGTGTTGTATACCTGTTTTGGGGGCGTCACACAGAGTACTATTCATAACAAAAATTAATTCCTTTTCGGTCCAAATCATTTTTGATACAATATTATTCTTGAATTTTACTCCACAAAGTAATAGCATATTGATAATTTGGACATTATTGAATTCTGAATAAATTAAATTATAAATCTTTAAAAATTTATCATTTGCTTTCTTTTAATTGAATTCTTATATCATTGTCATCATCCTCATGCTTATATTGTTATGAAAGCCATCTTTAGCCATAGTGCATAGATGGACTTGGTATGATTATGACCCGAGATTATTCGGTATAATCATGACCGTAATGTTACAAATGATGTGGTAAAAGTCCTCATTAGCCCGTAGTGCATTGATGGAAAGTTATTGGCATGATCATGACCATTGATGAAAACATGAATATCCTTGGCCCGTAGTGCATGGATAATTGTGGTCGTGATACTAATAAATATCATTGGCCGTAGTGCAGGGATGATATGGATTATTTATTAAGCCGAGTCTCAGCGATAAAATTGATGATAAATTCTTTTAAATCATAGAAGATAGTAGATATCATACTCTACATGGCTCTTCCAATGGATTACTTGTTCCGCTGCAGTTAAACTTGATGTCTATTGTATTTTATCAGTTTAACACTGTTGAAGGCTAACGATAATTTGTTCTACATTATCTTAGTCATAATATGTTTTACTAGGTTAGTTGAGCTCACCCCTTTTCTTTCATTGTTCTCTTCAAGAAATGAGAAAATAGTTGGGACTAGTCGGGGAACGGAGTAACGGTCCAAATGTTATATTAGTAGTCCTCGCTATTCTATGAAATAGTGTGATAATAAATGTATTGAGGACTTATTGTGAGTTTGAATATTGTCTAGAAGACAATATTTGTATTAAAACTCACAGCTCATGTTGTATATTCAAGTTTATATTTGTATTCTGTACCATGTATTTGGGGACTCAGAATGGGTGATGCATACCTATTTTGGGGGCGTCACAGAATCTGTTATATAAATCCCCAACCAAGGCACTGTGAAGGTTCGGTGATTTCCAGACCATTGTAAGCTATTATTTGAGTAGGCATTGGAATGATTTTTTGGAAATTACCTTTGTAAGCTCTATCCCCGACAACAACATCGGTGTCAATTGGATAAGAATCTAAATCGTTGGTGATAACCACAACATAGCATCAGGAGGGATCCGATGATGTAAATCGGTGAAAAATATCATCAGGATAGGCATCGAAAATCCCCAATAAGGTCACTCATCAAAAGAGGAATATCCCCAGCAGAGGTAAAGTCAGAAAACGTATATGAAGACAAAGAACATTGGTGACAACCCTGACGTTAAATTCAGAAAGGTCCAGTGGTATCAACCATAGGAAAATCTCCCCAGCAGAGATCTTAAAAACACCTCTACAACATGTGGTTGAATAAGTCTCGATAGCACTGACGAACATTTTAAATTGTTGGCTTTAACCCAATGAAGCATCGAGAAATATCCGGTGATGAAAGCTTTGCAAACTACCATTCGAGTAGGCATCGAGAAAGTTCGGTGATGAAATCCTGTGTAAATTACCATTTGAGTATACATCAAGACCATTCTGTGGAGACCATAATTTATAACTCCATCCCCAATAGAAATGGCGAGAGCATTCAATGATTAAATATCGTTGGAAGTAACTCCAAACAAAAACGTTCAGAGTCCATAACATCATATTACACTACATTGCATGACATCATTTAATCTTGTCATATTTCAAGTGTCTAATTATCTTTATTATGTTCATTCTATTACATTGCATAAACATGATTAAGAGGGGCATCTGTAGACACTCAAAATTTTACATTCCTGTTACTAATCATGCAGGTGGGCAGAATCGTCTTTTATCTTCTAGAGATAACCCTGGAAGTTGAAATAATCAAGTCAAATCCCAATGATGTAAATATGTTATGATTTTAGTATTTTTATGATGCAGTTCGAATTTTTGTTGTTTTGATTAATTAACAAATTAATTTGAATTTTTAGTATTTTTTTTAATTTTAGTATTTTTTTAATTTGATTTTTTTTTAATATTTGATGTAAATATGTAATTAGTATTTTAATGTCGGGTAAGTAACTTTTAGTATTTTGATATGTTATACAACTATGGTAAAATTTTAGTATTTGAGTAAAATTTTAATATTTTAGTATTTGAATTTTAGTATTTTGATAAAATGATTTATATATATTATGATGTAAATATGATGTAAATGATGTAAATATGATAATATGTTATGTTATGATGTAAATAATGTAAATATGTTATGATTTTAGTATTTTAATGATGTAATTTGAATTTTTGTTCTTTTGATTAATTAACAAAATAATTTGAATTTTAGTATTTTAGTATTTTTTAATTTGATTTTTTTTTAGTATATTAGTATTTTTTTTTAATTAGTATTTTTAGTATTTGATTTAAATATGTAATTAGTGTTTTTAGTATTTTAGTGTCGGGTAACTGACTTTATAATAAAAAATCTTTATAACTTAATTAGTTTGAGCATTTGTTTAAGGAGAGTGGGAGGTCTAGAGTTCAATTTTCAAGGAGAGCATATTTTATTTTATTTTTTAAAAAGCCCGCAGGTCGGGCCAGGCTTTTTTATTATTAGTACTATTATAATTATTGTAATAATTATTATTATAATTATAATTATAATAATAATAATTATTAATAATAATAATAGTAATAAGAATAATAATAGTAATTATAACAATGATTAATAATAACAACAATAATAATAATAGTAGTTATAATAATAGTAATAGTAATAGTAATAGTAATAGTAATAGTAATAATAATTATAATTAATAATAACAATTATAATTATTATTATAATTATAATTATAATAATAATTATTATTATTATCATTATTATTATTACTATTATTACTATTATTATAGTAATAATAATAACAACAATAATAACAATAATAATAGTAACAATAATAATTATTATAATAATAGTAACAATAATAATTATTATAATAATAGTAACAATAATAATAAAAATAATAATAATAATAACAACAACAACAACAACAATAATAATAGAAATTATAATAATAGTAATAATTATAATTATTATAATAATAAAAATAATAATTATAAGATTAGTAGTAATTATTCTAATAATAATAAAAAAAATTAATAATAATAGTAATAATAATAATAATAATAATAATAATAATAATAATAATAATAGTAATAATAATAGTAAATATAATAATAATTATAATAATAATAATAGTAATACTAATAATAATAAAAAATATAGCACATGAAGCATGAATTTTTTTTAATAATGACTTATAAGTAAAAAAAAGTTAAAATTTAAATTATTGTCAAACACTAAATAATAACAAATGACTTATAACTTAGTTTAACCAACTTATAAGTCATTGTCAAACACCCTCTAATTCAAGATATAAAGAGAAATTAATATTTGATTATAAAAAAAATTACAAGTTAAGAAAAATGAGAATTTAAAAAATGGGAGTTAAAAAAAACTTACACACCATTGGTGCAACTTTATTGCTATTGTTATTGTTATTATTATTATTATTGTGACAACCCCAAAATAGATCCATTCCACTCAACCTATTCTGAGTCGCCAAATACATTGTACAAAAAATAACTACAACTTTATTACAACAATTGTCGTGCAAAATACAACAACACATATGCTGTGAGTTTTGATACAAATATATACCAACTGTGACTCTCATCCCAACCTTGGATAGCACATCACAATGGCACTTTACATAAAGGTATAATCAAAAATTGTTTTAGAAATTAGAATCTTTAGGAAGTGCTCAAGGAAACCTTCGAACATGGGAGCCCATGCGTCTAGGTTATGATTGATATCATATGTCCACAGAATTATCCTTGGTTGACCCAATAGACCCCAAAGAAAAACGAAAAGATTACTATCATATTCTTTCCAATAGTGAGTCTTCTCTTGACATATCATTATCTCCACTGTCTCTAATTTAGAGTTATACTTCAACCAAACACCGAGATTATATAGGTAGTGCTCGTAGATATACTCAGTAAGTGGATGTGCACAACCCTGTCTTATGATGACACGAGGTTGTATGTCATTAGACATCTTATATGATAGTGGCAAAACACCCTTCTAACGTTGGGTTCGCCTCATCCTATTTGATTCACCAAATATAACTACTAAATGATGTATAAAATATAACACACTTTTCTATACTGTTTAAGGAGAACTCCACAGCTAGAGATCACCGTTCTATTTCCTTGTTACCCCCGCTCGACCCAGCCACACTCTTATTACCTGAAAAGAATTGTGAAGCAAAATGGTGAGCTCAACTAGCCCAGTAAGTATATCATGACTAAAGATAAATAAATTATCAATAGCCTTCAACAGTAATAAATCAGATATTTAGAACATATGGTAGATGATAAAAAATTTCAACCATAGTTGCAGCGGAACGAGCAATCCATTAGAAGAGTCAAATAGACCATAAAGTCTATTATCTTCTCCACGTTAAAAATCCACCAACAATGTTTTATCCCTGTAACATAAATCAACAGTTCCTGTCCACATTCATGTGAATAACTCATAATCATATTTGTGGTTCTAAATTCGTCTTCTCATCCAGGACAAAGATAATTTTCATCACTTGTCTTTACCTGAAACATCAAAGATCATGGTTATACCAAATCACAGTTCATGTTTATAATCATACTAATAAATTCATCTTTGCACTACGGGCCAAAGATATTCATCAACAAGTCATCTTTGCACTACGGCCAAAGATATTCAAAAACAGGTCATCTTTGCACTACAGGACAAAGATATTCAATAACTGATCATCTTTGCATAACGGGCCAAAGATATTCAAAAACAGGTCATCTTTGCACTACAGGCCAAAGATATTCATATCTCAAAGAAATACATAATCATTTCAGAATTTATATAAACCATAATTATAACCATGTTGATCAATTCACCTTTGCACTTAAGCTAAAAATATTCAATTGTAAATTTAATGGTCATGATCATACCAATCAACGATTCAACTTTGCACTACTGGCTAAAGAGAACTCTTAGTCACGATCATCCCAATAATCTACCCATCTTTACACTCAAGTTAAAGAGAAATTTTTTCACCAAGATTATAAAAATATTATATATGATAATAAAAATAATAAGATCAAAACATGGATTTAATTTCAAGAATAATATTCATAAATCAACAATAATTTGGTCAGAAAAAGAAACTAATTTTGTTGTAAATAGTATCCCGTGAATAGTAACTCGTGAATAGTAACTCATGAATAGTAACTCCAACATGAAAAAGGTAAAAATTTCACAATAAAATCCATACTAATATTTCGGTATAATAATATTGAAAGAATAACATTTATTAGACTTATAAATAATTTATTTTAATTGTTTATACTTTACTAAATAATGCATTTAATCATCCTAAAATGCCAACTCATAAGATTTCATCACCAATAACCAAAACCCTCATAAACAATTTGCATATACCTCATATAGGATTCTCAAGCCATAAAATCTTATTTTCTAATTTTCTTACTTCACATAACATATTTAATTCATTTAATCATAATTAGACCATTTTCATGAAAAATACCAAATCAGTACAAATAAATTTTATTTTCTCGGATTTAGCATAATATAGTTCCATATTGAACATATATTTTTCTCAGAATTTTTAAAATTCATTTACTATTTTTCATATGGCCAAAACAGCCGAATATTTAAACATTTATCATAAACAGTACTTTTATCCAAAAATTCTGAAATTTACAGAGTATACTTCTGTTATATACATGTACTTTCAATAAAAATTTTACCAATTTTGGAGTTAACCACAAGGAGTTATACGAGTCTACTTTTAAAATAGTCTTTTCCCATAATATTCATAACTCCTAATCTATACATCCAAAAATCGCTATTTTTGGACACAATCTAGAAAACTCATCAAATTATCATTTCAAATTTTTTCAGAATTTTTGAAGGTCGGAAAAATTACAAAACTGAAAAATATAATAACCCTTAAAATCCCTTACCTCAAAAGAGCAGTACTTCTGATTGGAATAGCGGTATAAGGCTGAAGGAAACTTGCACTGATAAATAGAAACTCACAAAGTATCTAAATACTCACAAAATATGCTCGATAATATAGAGAGAGAAAGAGAGAAAGCTTATTTTTCTGGTGTGATTTTCAATTCTAACTTAGCCCAGTATTTATAGGAAAATAATAGCACGCCGAAGCAGACTTGACATGCTACCTGATGGCTTTACCTGCTACTATTGTCACCCATCACATTTGAAATAAAATTCAGTATATTTCTTCACTAACAATGTAAGACCCCAAATTATTAATAAATAAAATTTAATTTCCTCTATTTATTATTCTGAAATAGTAAGGGTTGATTTGATTAATGTGGTTAGTTATGGGTAAAATGCGTAAATATTTTAAATAAGCAAATGGTTATAAAATATTCATTATTGTCGGGGAATATTCGTGGAATATTCTTACTGTCGGAGAATATTCGTACGACGGCGCAGTCTTTTATGGGTCCCATAACGAAAAGCGATTGGATGAAGAAAACGACAAAAATAAGTTATTTATAAATAACGGCGTAGTTGTTACCGTTAATACTGTTATAAATAAGGGCTATTTATTACGAATTATTGAAGTTCTGAAGTTCCGAAATAATTGATTTTTAGAAGTTTTATTTATTATTTTGAAGAAAAATATTTTTTGGCATTTAAGTGGGCTAACATGTGATATAAATGGGCTAAAAGCATATGTCTAGAGGTGGGCTAAGAAAAATTTGATAAATATATTAATATTATATTAAATTTTCTGTTTTGGTGTTCTAAGCATTTTCCTATAAATAGAGTGCTTAGGTTAGAATTGAAAATTACACCAGAAACATAAGTTTCTCTCTATTTCTCTCTCTATATCTAGCGTATTCTTGTGAGTATTTGATACTTTGAGTGTTGCTATACGGTGCAAGTTTCCTTCAGCACTATATCTAGCATTCCAGTCAGAAGTACCGTCTTTCCGAGGTAAGGGATGTTATTTCTTCTTAAATGATATTATTTTCTTCAATATCATTATGCCGAAGTATTGATCTGAACTTTTTATCAAATTTGAAACTTTTCATGTCGGGGTTACTATTCATGAGTTACTATTCACGAGTTACTATTCACCGAAAAATGAAATTTTCTTCTTTTTGTACAAAATATCTATTCTGGATACTAGCTTTGATTGTATCCATATTTTGATCATTCTTGAATTTTACTCCACTATGATTGTTTATGAGGTATTTTTGGACATGGATAAACTGTAATACGAATCCCTAATAATTGTTCTTTTGCTTCACTGGATTCGTTTTCTTTAAAATATTGTTCATCATCCTCAATCTTAAATGATGATATAACTGAATATCTTTGGCCTGTTGTGCAAAGATGAATGATTTCTGATGAATATCTTTGGCCCGTAGTGCAAAGATGAACAGGTGTTGAGATGAACATGACCAACTGATGAATATATTTGGCTTGTAGTGAAAAGATGAATATTGATTGATGTTACAGGGATAAAATATTGATGATGGACTTTTAAATTCATAGATAATAGTAGATTTCATTCTCTACGTAACTCTTCTATGAATTATTATTTTCCGCTGCGAATATGGATTTAAAACTTGTTGTCTATTGTATTCTATTAGATTTTTCACTGTTGAAGACTAACGATAATTTGTGTTATATTATCTTAGTCATAATGTTCTTTACTGGGCTAGTTGAGCTCACCCTTTTCCTTGTTGTTCCATTTTCTTCTCACGAGGCGAGAATGTAACAAGTACTAGTCGGGGTATGGAATGAAGGTTCTAGGAAGTTGTTTTAGTAGTCCTCACCATTTTTTTTTTGTAAAATATTGTACCAATAATTGTAATGAGGACTTATTTGAGTGTGGATATTGTCTAGATGACAATATTTGTATTTACACTCACAGTTTTTATGTTGTATTAATAAAGTTGTAGTTGTTTCTGTATCATGTTATTGACGACTCAGAATGGGTGTTGTATACATATTTTGGGGGCGTCACAGTTGGTATCAGAGCTTAGGGATATGACCTCTGGCGGAGATCGGGGAATAGAACTAGGAGGGGAGAGACGAGTAAATCCTTCGCTAGTGTGTCCTACCTAAGCTTATTTGTTGGTCGGT
This sequence comes from Panax notoginseng, assembly GCA_016801055.1. Lineage (NCBI taxonomy): Eukaryota > Viridiplantae > Streptophyta > Magnoliopsida > Apiales > Araliaceae > Panax > Panax notoginseng. The sequence continues at coordinate 81,555,821 of CM029014.1, forward strand.
CATAATATAGGGATATTATGTGATATGTTAATTTGTTAAATTAACCTTTGTTTTATGGCACTATTTGAGAATGTCGACTGAGAATGTTAACAGTGGAGTAAATGAGACGGTAGAGATGCCTATACTCACCAATGAGGAGAACGTGCAACAGGCTGGCAATGTTCCTCCTGTGAACAACACCACTGAGCAGACGGTGAACGATGAGATGTTTAGAAGCTTTTTGCGATTCATGCAAAACCAGACGAAGGAGATTCGTATTCAAAATATAGGAAGAAATAATGGCAACGCACGGCTGGTCACAGCCAAGTAGTTCAAAGAGTTGGGACCACCAGAATTCTGGGGAAAGCCGGATCCGATTAAGGTGGAGACATGGGTCAAGCAAATTACCAAGATATTTGATGTCTTGGGATGCACAGAGGAATAGAAGGTTCCCTTCGCAACCTTTATGTTCCGTGGCGGGGCAGACTACTGGTGGGAATCTGTGAAGCGTACCCATCCAGCCGCACTCAGCATGTCTTGGGAGACATTTCAGAAACTATTCAATGACAAGTACTTTCCTGAAAGTATTCGTCATATGAAGGAGGTAGAGTTTATTAAACTGGAGCAGAATAACATGACAGTGTCCCAGTACAAGGCGAAGTTTGCAGAGTTGTCCAGGTTTGCACCTCATTTGGTGGAGTGAGGCTGATGTTTCTGAGAGGTTTGAAACCCGGCATACGTCAATATCTCATTTCTCATAAATTTTCTCTCTATTCAGATGTTGTCAACAGGGCTCAATTATTAGAGCGAGATAACGAGTACGGTCAACCGAGGGACCACAACCAGGATCATATCGGTGACAACAGTCATCAGAACAATGATAACCAGCGGAGAAAGAAAAATACAGACAAGAACGGCAACCATTCTGGTGGTAATCGTGGCTATGAAAATAGAAGAAGCGAGTCGGGAGGAGATTTTAAAAAGAGGAGATTCAACAATGACAATACGAAGACGTCAGCACCAGCAGCAACTGGTTCTAAGGGAGGAGAACGACCACCGGTCATATGCTATAAATGTGGAAAAGAGGGACATATCAGCCCAAACTGTCCACAACAGTTCAAGGTATGCTATAATTGTGGAAAGGAAGGACATATCGCTCGAGATTGTACGGTAGCGAAACCAAGTTCAGCAGGGACGGTGACTCAAAAGGCTGCCCCAAAAAAGTCAAAGTCAACGGTTCCTGGAAGAGCGTTTGTCGTGACTGGTCAACATGCGAGGAACCCAAACGAGGTGATCACGGGTAAGCTAATCATAAATTTATGTGAAGTTTATACCTTACTAGATACCGGTGCTACCCATTCATTTATTTCTCCTGCTTGTGCTCAACGTTTAAACTTGACTCCAGAGAAATTAGACTTTGATTTATCTGTGGAGACTCCGTTAGGGGAAACTTTCATCACATCCACTGTTTATAAATCCTGTTTGATCCAAATTGGCACCATCACCTTACCTGTTGACCTTATCTCTTTAAAGATACTTGCATTTGACGTGATTTTAGGAATTGATTGTTTAACTATTCATCATGCCAAAATTGATTGTTTTCGTAAGGTGGTTAGTTTTCATATTCCTAATCAACCTGTTGTTCGAATTCAAGCAACAAAGCCATTAAAATCAATCACTGTCATATCAAGTCATAAATTCATTCGTTTATTGAAAAACGGATGTCAAGCTTTCTTACCCCATGTTATGGATTTGAATAAAGACACGTCAAATTTGAATAATATTCCTGTTGTTAGTAACTATCCTGACGTATTTCCTGAAGAACTTTCTGGTCTACCCCCAGAATGTGAAGTTGAATTCTTTATTGATCTTGAACCTGGTACAAAGCCCATTTCTAAAACCCCATATCGAATGGCTCCTATTGAACTTCAGGAGTTAAAAGTCCAACTACAAGGGTTGTTGGACATCGGTTTCATTCGTCCTAGTACATCTCCTTGGGGTGCTCCTATTTTATTTGTAAAGAAGAAAGACTGGAGTATGCGACTTTGTATCGATTATCGAGAATTAAACCATGTCACCATCAAGAATAGGTATCCGCTACCTCGTATTGATGACCTGTTTGACCTGTTACAAGGAGCACAATTCTTTTCAAAAATCGATCTTCGTTCTGGATATCATCAGCTGAAGGTTAAAACTGAGGATATTCCGAAGACTGCCTTTAGAACTCGGTACGGGAATTATGAATTCGTAGTCATGTCTTTTGGATTGACTAATGCTCATGCGGCTTTCATGGATATGATGAACCGAGTATTCAAGGATTATTTGGTTCAGTTCGTTGTTGTCTTTATTGATGACATCCTCATATATTCCAAAAGCCGTGAAGATCATGAGCACCATCTGAGGCTGGTACTCCAAAGGCTGCGTGAAAACAAGCTATATGCTAAATTGAGGAAATACGAGTTCTGGCTTGAGAAAGTAGCATTTCTAGGACACGTGGTGTCAAAACATGGAGTATCTGTGGACCCGACGAAGATTAAAGCAATACAAAGCTGGGAGCAACCGAAGACGGCGACCGATGTACGTAGCTTTCTGGGCTTAGCTGGTTATTATCGAAGATTCGTAGAAGGTTTTTCTCGAATCGCTACCCCGTTAACTCAGCTGACTCGGAAGGATATCAAATTCGTATGGAGCGAAGAATGCGAGAAGAGTTTCCAAGAGCTTAAGAGGATTCTCATTTCAGCACCTGTTCTGACAATACCATCTGGTTCGGATGGATTTGTTATCTACAGCGATGCTTCAGGCAATGGGTTAGGATGTGTTCTCATGCAACGCGTGAAAGTCATAGCCTATGCCTCGCGACAACTTAAAGAATATGAGAGAGATTATCCTACTCATGATCTAGAGTTGGCAGCAGTCGTTTTCGTGCTAAAGATCTGGAGGCACTATCTATATGGGGAGAAAGTGGAGATATATTCAGACCATAAAAGCCTCAAATATTTCTTCACTCAAAAAGAACTCAACATACGGCAACGACGTTGGCTCGAGCTGTTGAAAGATTACGACCACGCTATTCAATACCATCCTGGAAAAGTAAACGTGGTAGCTGACGCGTTGAGTAGAAGATCATATGCAGGAACGAGTGCGATGATGTCAAGTATATGCGTAGAACCAACTTTAATCGATAAAGTTAAAGTTGCTCAAGCTACAGACCCGGAGCTGATGCGTATGAAGAAGAAAGTGCAAGAAGGTGCTATTCCAGAAGCAAGAATCGATGAAGAAGGAATACTTCGAGTCCACTCCAGACTTTGTGTTCCTAACGATTCTGATTTAAAGTACAAGATCATGAAGGAGGCACACAATACACCATTTGCAATCCATCTTGGAAGTACTAAAATGTATCGTGATCTTCGATATACATTTTAGTGGAACAATATGAAGAGAGAGATTGCAAAGTTTATCTCGAGGTGTTTAACTTGTCAACGTGTAAAGGCGGAGCATCAAGTGCCAAAGGGTTCATTGCAACCACTTGAGATTCCGAAATGGAAGTGGGAACACATTACCATGGATTTCGTTACGGGTCTTCCTACGGTTTCTCAAGGCATAAATGCTATTTGGGTGATTGCTGATAGATTAACCAAGTCTGCTCATTTCTTGCCGATACGGGAGACTTATTCCCTTGAACGTCTTGCTAGTATGTACGTGAATGAGATTGTAAGGTTCCATGGCATGCCAGTATCCATAGTTTCGGATCGTGACCCAAGATTCACTTCAAGATTTTGGGTTGGTTTGCAAAAAACTATGGGCACGGACGAGATAGCCGAAGACTTAACGTACAAGGAGGTACCTGTCAAGATCTTGGATAGGAAGGAGCATGTCCTACGCACGAAGGTCATACCACAAGTTAAAGTTTTATGGAAAAACCATGTTATTGAGGAAATGACCTGGGAGTTGGAAACGGAAATGAAAGCGAGGTATCCTCATCTTTTCGAAAAACCAGGTACGTATGTCAATTTCGAGGACGAAATTTCATAAGGAGTGGAGGTTGTAAGACCCCAAATTATTAATAAATAAAATTTAATTTCCTCTATTTATTATTCTGAAATAGTAAGGGTTGATTTGATTAATGTGGTTAGTTATGGGTAAAATGCGCAAATATTTTAAATAAGCAAGTGGTTATAAAATATTCATTATTGTCGGGGAATATTCGTGGAATATTCTTACTGTCGGAGAATATTCGTACGACGGCGCAGTCTTTTGTGGGCCCCATAACGGAAAGCGATTGGATGAAGAAAACGACAAAAATAAGTTATTTATAAATAACGGCGTAGTTGTTACCGTTAATACTGTTAGAATACCCAGTGGTTAAAACACTGTAATACGCGTTGTTACACAGTAGCACACGGTATTGCACCAATTATTGATTCTTACGTAAGAAGGCACTACTCAATAATGGTTACAATAATTACTGTTCAATATTTTATTTTATTGATTAAATAATTACTACGTTGATATTTTATAATTGTCACTGCGCAGTATTTTCTATTATCGGAGCAATAATTCATATTATCTGAATAATATTATTAGATAACATTATTGGCAATGTCTAGAAAGTTCTGTCTAAGGAGAGGTTTAGTCATCTAATTGCGCGCCAGTAAGGAGAAATCCTTATTGAAAAGTCCCCTCTTTCCTGGGAACGGCCTGGTTGCCAGTACTGTGATTCTGTAATATTATTTGTGTATAATTAATTATTGATGATGAAAATATTAATTTTATGTGGATATAGATGGAGAAAATTTTTAATGTGACAATTGTTGAAAATTAATATTTTATCTTTTTCTGATAAAATAATTCATTTAAATATAATATTTTAATAATATATTGATGGTGATATTTTTACAATGAATGTGGGATATATAAGTATATGAGGAGGAAGAGTATTTTTGTGGTATTAAATGATTAACACATGTTTTGTGTGTTGTTGGACACAATTCTTGACCGAAAATTTATTATTGACTGTAAAATCGTCCGTTTGTGGATTTCGGTCAATTTTTGTTTAGAATTTGGAAAAACTTTCTTCTGCAAAGTTGTAGAGAATTGAATTTCCTATAAAAACTCGCGAGATTCGAATTTTCTGATAAAAGGGCTATTTATTATGAATTATTGAAGTTCTGAAGTTCCGAAATAATTAATTTTTGGAAGTTTTATTTATTATTTTGAAGAAAAACGTTTTTTGGCATTTAAGTGGGCTAACATGTGATATAAATGGGCTAAAATCAGATGTCTAGAGGCGGGCTAAGGAAAATTTGAGAAATATATTAATATTATATTAAATTTTCTGCTTTGGTGTTCTAAGCATTTTCCTATAAATAGGGTGCTTAGGTTAGAATTGAAAATTACACCAGAAACACAAGTTTCTCTCTATTTCTCTCTCTATATCGAGCGTATTCTTGTGAGTATTTGATACTTTGAGTGTTGCTATACGGTGCAAGTTTCCTTCAGCACTATATCTAGCATTCAAGTCAGAAGTACCGTCTTTCCGAGGTAAGGGATGTTATTTCTTCTTAAATGATATTATTTTCTTCAATATCATTATGTCGAAGTATTGATCTGAACTTTTTATCAAATTTGGAACTTTTCATATCGGGGTTACTATTCATGAGTTACTATTCACGAGTTACTATTCATCGAAAAATGAAATTTTCTTCTTTTTGTACAAAATATCTATTCTGGATACTAGCTTTGATTGTATCCATGTTTTGATCATTCTTGAATTTTACTCCACTATGATTGTTTATGAGGTATTTTTGGATATGGATAAATTGTAATACGAATCCCTAATAATTGTTCTTTTGCTTCACTGGATTCGTTTTCTTTAAAATATTTTTCATCATCCTCAGTCTTAAATGATGATATAACTGAATATCTTTGGCCTGTAGTGTAAAGATGAATGATTTCTGATGAATATCTTTGGCCCGTAGTGCAAAGATGAACCGGTGTTGAGATGAACATGACCAATTGATGAATATCTTTGGCTTGTAGTGCAGAGATGAATATTTATTAATGTTACAGGGATAAAATATTGATGATGGACTTTTAAATTCATAGATAATAGTAGATTTCATTCTCTACGTAACTCTTCTATGAATTATTATTTTCCGCTGCGAATATGGATTTAAAATTTGTTGTCTATTGTATTCTATTAGATTTTTCCTATTAAAGACTAACGATAATTTGTGTTATATTATCTTAGTCATAATGTTCTTTACTGGGCTAGTTGAGCTCACCCTTTTCCTTGTTATTCCATTTTCTTCTCAGGAGGCTAGAATGTAGCAAGTACTAGTCGGGGTATGGAATGAAGGTTCTAGGAAGTTGTTTTAGTAGTCCTCACCATTTTTTTTGTAAAATATTGTACCAATAATTGTAATGAGGACTTATTTGAGTGTGGATATTGTCTAGATGACAATATTTATTTTTACACTCACAGTTTTTATGTTGTATTAATAAAGTTGTAGTTATCTCTGTACCATGTTATTGACGACTCAGAATGGGTGTTGTATACCTGTTTTGGGAGCGTCACAAACAACAAGTGGGGCCCACTCAATTTGAGAATTTTCCAGCAAAATTATTTATAAACCTAATTTCTGAATCAATCACCTCTTAAAATTCATAACAAATCATACGTTCATTTTTAACGGTTCAAAATTTGTGGACATATACTCAACTTATATATGTATAACATATCCATAAATCATAACGATCCAACGGTCGGATTAAAATTATAACTTACACAATAGAGCTTTAAGAACACCGATTTGATATTTTAAAACCTCCAATCCGACAAAATACTGATAAAATACCTCAACATTAATTTCTTCATTTATAACCACATAAATAAATCCATCATTTATATCTACATAAAATAAATATTTCCTTATCATATAAATTAATAATTAATTATTCACAAATAATATTACAGAGCCACAATTATGACAACCAGGTGGTTCCCAGGAAAGAGGGAGCTTTCCAATAAGGATTTTTCCTTACTGGCGCGCAATTAGATAACCAAACCTCTCATTGACAGAAATTTCTAGACATTGCCATTAATGCTATCTAATAATATTATTCAAATAATATGAATTATTGATCTGATAATGGGAAATACTGTACAGTAACAATTATTGAAACAAAAATAATATAAAATATTAACGCAGCAATTATTGAACCAATAAAGTAAAATATTGAACAGTAATTACTATAACAATTATTGAATAATGCCTTTTTACGTAAGAATCAATAATTCAAAAATACTGTGCAACAACGCGTATTACTTTACTTTACCCACTGGGTATTTCAACAGTGTTAACGTTAACGATTACGACGTTATTTATAAAAATTCCAATTTGTTATTTTCTTCATCCGACAGTTATTCTGTTATGGGGCCCATAAATGGCTACGCCGTCGTACGAATATTCCTTGACAGAAAGAATATTCCACGACCAAACGAATATTCCCCGACAACAATGAATATTTTATAACCACTTGCTTATTTTGAAAAATTTGAACATTTCACCCATAACCAAAGCATTATATCAAATTAACACCTTATTATTCACAATAACAAATTGAGAAAATTCGATTTTATTCATTAAAAAGTTGGGGTCTTACAACCTCCCCTACTTATGAAATTTCGTCCCCGAAATTTACGTACCTAGTATTTCGAAGAGTTGAGAATACCTTCCTTTCATTTCAGATTCTATCTCCCCGGTCATCATGATGTCTCCATTGCTCATCTCTCATGATAACTTCATTTGGGTTCCTCACTTGTTGCGAAGTCATGACAACCGCCCTTCCTTGAACTACCCATCTTTGACTTGTCTGGGCAGCATTTAGTGTCATCACTACCGTTGGAATATACTTTTCTATAGGGCATATTCCACCCTCAACTGCTTCGTCGTACTCCTGTTTCACGATCTAAATCATTAATCTTCGATCCATATCTCTCAATTGCTGTCCAAAAAGAGAAATACATATCATCTATTTTAGCCTTCTTAGATCGGACATCTCTCTCCACAATATCAACGCGTCGTACGGCTTTTACCCATGCATCACTCATTCTCACTCGTTCAGTTGTTTCTTCTTTCAGCTCAGATTCCAGCTTTATCATCTTATACTCTGCTAAAGAGTGCTTCTGTTCAAGCATCACATATCGGGTAACACAAGCTTGAATTGTTGCATCCCTTTGCTCCACGACCACCTGCCGTTCTTCAACCTGCTCTTCTAACTCATGAATACGATTTTGCAATTCTACATTTCGATCATAAAATTCTTCTAATAAATTCTCCTCAGCTTCCTCTTCTTCCTCACTCTCAGCTGCTACCTCTACAACTAGCTCGGGTGCAACTATTAATTATTCCCTTACCACAAGAATAGCTCTAATTCCTTCTTCGCCTGACATCACATTATCATGGTTGGTGATTAAAGGTGTCTCCACGGTCTCATTCACTCTATTGTTAACATTCTCAGCTGTCATTCTCAAATACTGCCATAAAATAAGGGTTAATTAAACAAATTAACATATCACATAATATCCGTATATTATGACCGACCAATAAATAAGCTTAGGTAGGACACACTGAAGTATTTACTCATCTCTCCCATCCTAGTTCAATTCCCCGATCTCCGCCAGAGACCATATCTCTAAGCTCTGATACCAACTGTGACAATCCCAAAATTGGTCCATTCCACCCAACCTATTCTGAGTCGCCAAATACATGGTACAGAAAATAACTACAACTTTATTACAACAATTGTCATGTAAAATACAACAACACATATGTTGTAAGTTTTGATACAAATATATACCAACTGTGACTCTCATCCCAACCTTGGATAGCATGTCACAATGACACTTAATATAAAGTTATAGCCAAAAACTGTTTTAGAAATTAGAATCTTTCGGAAGTGCTCAAGGAAACCTTCGAACATGGGAGCCCATGCGTCTAGGTTATGATAGATATCATATGTCCACAGAATTATCCTTGGTTGACCCAATACACCCCAAAGAAAAACGAGAAGATTACTATCATATTATTTCCAATGGTGAGTCTTCTCTTAATATATCATTAACTCCACTGTCTCTAATTTAGAGTTATACTTCAACCAAACACCGAGATTTTATAGGTAGTGCTCATAGATATACTCAGTAAGTGGATGTTCACAACCCTGTCTTATGATGACATGAGGTTGTATGTCATTAGACATCTTGTATGATAGTGGTAAAACACCCTTCTAACGTTGGGTTTGCCTCACCCTATTTGATTCACCAAATATTACTACTAAATGATGTATAAAATATAACACACTTTTCTATACTGTTTAGGGAGAACTCCACAGCTAGATACCACCGTTCTATTCCCTTGTTACCCCCGCTCGACCCAGCTACACTCTTATTACCTGAAAGGAATTGTGAAGCAAAAGGGTGAGCTTAACTAGCCCAGTAAAGTATATCATGACTAGAGATAAATAAATTATCAATAGCCTTAAACAGTAATAAATCAGATATTTAGAACATATGGTAGATGATAAAAATTTTCAACCATAGTTGCAGCGGAACAAGCAATCCATTAGAAGAGTCAAATAGACCATAAAGTCTATTATCTTCTCCACGTTAAAAATCCACCAACAATGTTTTATCCCTGTAACATAAATCAACAGTTCCTGTCCACATTCATGTGAATAACTCATAATCATATTTGTGGTTCTAAATTCGTCTTCTCATCCAGGACAAAGATAATTTTCATCACTTGTCTTTACCTGAAACATCAAAGATCATGGTTATACCAAATCACAGTTCATGTTTATAATCATACTAATAAATTCATCTTTGCACTACGGGCCAAAGATATTCATCAACAAGTCATCTTTGCACTACGGCCAAAGATATTCAAAAACAGGTCATCTTTGCACTACAGGACAAAGATATTCAATAACTGATCATCTTTGCATAACGGGCCAAAGATATTCAAAAACAGGTCATCTTTGCACTACAGGCCAAAGATATTCATATCTCAAAGAAATACATAATCATTTCAGAATTTATATAAACCATAATTATAACCATGTTGATCAATTCACCTTTGCACTTAAGCTAAAAATATTCAATTGTAAATTTAATGGTCATGATCATACCAATCAACGATTCAACTTTGCACTACTGGCTAAAGAGAACTCTTAGTCACGATCATCCCAATAATCTACCCATCTTTACACTCAAGTTAAAGAGAAATTTTTTCACCAAGATTATAAAAATATTATATATGATAATAAAAATAATAAGATCAAAACATGGATTTAATTTCAAGAATAATATTCATAAATCAACAATAATTTGGTCAGAAAAAGAAACTAATTTTGTTGTAAATAGTATCCCGTGAATAGTAACTCGTGAATAGTAACTCATGAATAGTAACTCCAACATGAAAAAGGTAAAAATTTCACAATAAAATCCATACTAATATTTCGGTATAATAATATTGAAAGAATAACATTTATTAGACTTATAAATAATTTATTTTAATTGTTTATACTTTACTAAATAATGCATTTAATCATCCTAAAATGCCAACTCATAAGATTTCATCACCAATAACCAAAACCCTCATAAACAATTTGCATATACCTCATATAGGATTCTCAAGCCATAAAATCTTATTTTCTAATTTTCTTACTTCACATAACATATTTAATTCATTTAATCATAATTAGACCATTTTCATGAAAAATACCAAATCAGTACAAATAAATTTTATTTTCTCGGATTTAGCATAATATAGTTCCATATTGAACATATATTTTTCTCAGAATTTTTAAAATTCATTTACTATTTTTCATATGGCCAAAACAGCCGAATATTTAAACATTTATCATAAACAGTACTTTTATCCAAAAATTCTGAAATTTACAGAGTATACTTCTGTTATATACATGTACTTTCAATAAAAATTTTACCAATTTTGGAGTTAACCACAAGGAGTTATACGAGTCTACTTTTAAAATAGTCTTTTCCCATAATATTCATAACTCCTAATCTATACATCCAAAAATCGCTATTTTTGGACACAATCTAGAAAACTCATCAAATTATCATTTCAAATTTTTTCAGAATTTTTGAAGGTCGGAAAAATTACAAAACTGAAAAATATAATAACCCTTAAAATCCCTTACCTCAAAAGAGCAGTACTTCTGATTGGAATAGCGGTATAAGGCTGAAGGAAACTTGCACTGATAAATAGAAACTCACAAAGTATCTAAATACTCACAAAATACGTTCGATAATATATAGAGAGAGAGAAAGAGAGAAAGTTTATATTTCTGATGTGATTTTTAATTCTAACTTAGCCCTCTATTTATAGAATAATGTTAGCACGCCGAAGCAGACTTGACCGGATACCTGATGGCTTTACCTGCTACTATTGTCACCCACCACATTTGAAAATAAATTCAGCACATTTCTTCACCAACCACAAGTGGGGCCCACTCAATTCTAGAATTTTTTACCAAAATTATTTATAAACCTAATTTCCGAATCAGTCACCTCTTAAAATTCATAATAAATCATACGTTCATTTTTAACGGTTTAAAATTTGTGGACATATACTCAACTTATATATGTATAACATATCCAAAAATCACAACGATCCAACGGTCGGATTAAATTATAACTCACGCAATAGAGCTTTAATAACACCAATTTGATATTTTAAAACCTCAAATCCGACAAAATACTGATAAAACACCTCAACATTAATTCCTTCATTTATAACCACATAAATAAATCCATCATTTATATCCACATCAAATATATATTTTCTTATCATATAAATCAATAATTAATTATTCACAAATAATATTATAGAGTCACAATTATGACAACCAAGTGGTTCCCAGGAAAGAGGGGGCTTTCCAATAAGGATTTTTCCTTACTGGCGCGTAATTAGATAACCAAACCTCTCCTTGATAGAACTTTTTGGACATTGCCAATAATGCTATCTAATAATATTATTCAAATAATATGAATTATTGATCTGATAATGGGAAATACTGTGCAGTAATAATTTTTGAAACAATAATAATATAAAATATCAACGCAACAATTATTGAACCAATAAAGTAAAATATTGGACAGTAATTATTATAACAATTATTGAGTAGTTCCTTCTTACGTAAGAATCAATAATTTAAAAATACTGTGCAACAACGCGTATTACTTTACTTTACCCACTGGGTATTCCAATAGTGTTAACGGTAACGATTACGACGTTATTTATAAAAATTCTAATTTATCGTTTTCTTCATCCGACAGTTATTCTGTTATTGGGCCCATAAATGGTTGCGCCGTCGTACGAATATTCCCCGACAGAAAGAATACTCCACGACCAAACGAATATTCTCCGACAACAATGAATATTTTATAACCACTTGCTTATTTTGAAAAATTTGCGCATTTCACCCATAACCAAAGCATTATATCAAATTAACACCTTATTATTCACAATAATAAATTGAGAAAATTTGATTTTATTCATTAAAAAGTTGGGGTCTTACAACCTCCCCTCCTTATGAAATTTTGTCCCCGAAATTTACGTACCTAGTATTTCGAAGAGTTGAGAATATCTTGCTTTCATTTCAGATTCTATCTCCCCGGTCATCATGATTTTTCCATTGCTCATCTCCCGTGATAACTTCATTTGGTTTCCTCACTTGTTGCGAAGTCATGACAACCGCCCTTCCTTGAACTACCCGGCTTTGACTTGTCTGGGCAGCATTTGGTGTCATCACTATCGTTGCATATTCCACCCTCAACTGCTTCGTCGTACTCTTGTTTCATGATCTAAATCATTAATCTTTGATCCATATCGAATTGGGATTGACCGTAATGTACATGGTAATTCAAAATTCAATGTTAGGTTTTCTTAATTGCTGTCCAAAAAGAGAAATACATATCATCTATTTTAGCCTTCTTAGATCGGACATCTCTCTCCACAATATCAACGAGTCGTGCGGCTTTTACCCATGCATCATTCTCACTCGTTCAGTTGTTTCTTCTTTCAGCTCAGATTCCAGCTTTATCATCTTATACTCTGCCAAAGAGTACTTCTGTTCAAGCATCACATAACGGGTAACACAAGTTTGAATTGTTGCATCCTTTTGCTCCATGACCGCCTACCGTTCTTCAACCTGCTCTTCTAACTCATGAATACGATTTTGCAATTCTACATTTCGATCATAAAATTCTTCTAATAAATTCTCCTCAGCTTCCTCTTCTTCCTCACTCTCAGTTGTTACCTCTGCAACTAGCTCGGGTGCAATTATTAATTCTTCCCTTACCACAGGAATATCTCTAATTCCTTCTTTGCCTGACATCACATTATCATGGTTGGTAATTAAAGGTGTCTCCACGGTCTCATTCACTCTATTGTTAACATTCTCAGCTGCCATTCTCAAATACTGCCATAAAACAAGGGTTAATGAAACACATTAACATATCACATAATATCCGTATATTATGATCGACCAATAAATAAGCTTAGGTAGGACACACTAGCGAAGGATTTACTCATCTCTCCCCTCCTAGTTCTATTCCCCGATCTCCGCCAGAGACCATATCCCTAAGCTTTGATACCAACTGTGACAACCCCAAAATAGGTCCATTCCACCCAACATATTCTGAGTCGCCAAATACATGGTACAAAAAATAAATACAACTTTATTACAACAATTGTCGTGTAAAATACAACAACACATATGTTGTAAGTTTTGATACAAATATATACCAACTGTGACTCTCATCCCAACCTTGGATAGCATGTCACAATGACACTTTACATAAAGGTATAGTCAAAAACTATTTTAGAAATTAGAATCTTTCGGAAGTGCTCAAGGAAAGCTTCGACCATGGGAGCCCATGCGTCTAGGTTATGATAGATATCATATGTCCACAGAATTATCCTTGGTTGACCCAATAGACCCCAAAGAAAAACGAGAAGATTACTACCATATTATTTCCAATGGTGAGTCTTCTCTTAACATATCATTAACTCCACTGTCTCTAATTTAGAGTTATACTTCAACCAAACACCGAGATTATATAGGTAGTGCTCGTAGATATACTCAGTAAGTGGATGTTCACAACCCTGTCTTATGATGACACGAGGTTGTATGTCATTAGACATCTTGTATGATAGTGGTAAAACACCCTTCTAACGTTGGGTTCGCCTCACCCTATTTGATTCACCAAATATTACTACTAAATGATGTATAAAATATAACACACTTTTCTATACTGTTTAGGGAGAACTCCACAGCTAGATACCACCGTTCTATTCCCTTGTTACCCCTGCTCGACCCAGCTACACTCTTATTACCTGAAAGGAATTGTGAAGCAAAAGGGTGAGCTTAACTAGCCCAGTAAAGTATATCATGACTAAAGATAAATAAATTATCAATAGCCTTCAACAGTAATAAATCAGATATTTAGAACATATGGTAGATGATAAAAATTTTCAACCATAGTTGCAGCGGAACGAGCAATCCATTAGAAGAGTCAAATAGACCATAAAGTCTATTATCTTCTCCACGTTAAAAATCCACCAATAATGTTTTATCCCTGTAACATAAATCAACAGTTCCTGTCCACATTCATGTGAATAACTCATAATCATATTTGTGGTTATAAATTCCTCTTCTCATCTAAGACAAAGATAATTTTCATCACTTGTCTTTACCTGAAACATCAAAGATCATGGTTATACCAAATCACAGTTCTTGTTCATAATCATACTAATAAATTCATCTTTGCACTACGGGCCAAAGATATTCATCAACAAGTCATCTTTGCACTACGGCCAAAGATATTCAAAAACAGGTCATCTATGTACTACAGACCAAAGATATTCAACAACTGATCATCTTTGAACAACGGGCCAAAGATATTCAAAAATAGGTCATCTTTGCACTACAGGCCAAAGATATTCATATCTCAAAGAAATACATAATCATTTCAGAATTTATATAAACCATAATTATAACCATGCTGATCAATTCACCTTTGCACTTAAGCTAAAAATATTTAATTATAAATTCAATAGTCATGATCATACCAATAAACGATTCAACTTTGCACTACTGGCTAAAGAGAACTCTTCGTCACGATCATCCTAATAATCTACACATCTTTACAATCAAGTCAAAGAGAAATTTTTTCACTAGGATTATAAAAATGTTATATATGATAATAAAAATAATATGATCAAAATACGGATTTAATTTCAAGAGTAATATTCATAAATCAACGATAATTTGGTCAGAAAAAGAAACCAATTTTGTCGTAAATAGTATCCTGTGAATAGTAACTCGTGAATAGTAACTCGTGAATAGTAACTCTAACATAAAAAAGGTAAAAATTTCACAATAAAATTCATACCAATATTTCGGTATAATAATATTGAAAGAATAACATTTATTAAACTTATAAACAATTTATTTTAATTGTTTATACTTTACTAAATAATGCATTTAATCATCCTAAAATGCTAACTCATAAGATTTCATCAACAATAACCAAAACCCTCATCAAAAATCTGCATATACCTCATATAGGATTCTCAAGCTATAAAATCCTATTTTCCAATTTTCTTACTTCACATAACATATTTAATTTATTTACTCATAACTAGACCATTTTCATGAAAAATATCAAATCAGTACAAACAAATTTTTTTTTCTCGGATTTAGCAGAATATAGTTCCATATTGAACATATATTTTTCTCAGAATTTTTAAAATTCATTTACTATTTTTCATATGGCCAAAACAGCCGAATATTTAGACATTTATCATAAACTGTAATTTTATCCAAAAAATCTAAAATTTACAGAGTATACTTCTGTTATATACATGTACTTCCAATAAAAATTTTACCAATTTTGGAGTTAACCACAAGGAGTTATAAGGGTTTACTTTTAAAATAGTATTTTTCCATAATATTCATAACTCCTAATCTATACATCCAAAAATCGCTATTTTTGGACACAATCTAAAAAACTTATCAAATTATCATTTTAAATTTTTTCAGAATTTTTTAAGGTCGGAAAAATTATAAAACTAAAAAATATAATAACCCTTAAAATCCCGTACCTCAAAAGAGCAGTACTTCTGATTGGAATAGCGGTATAAGGCTGAAGAAAACTTGCACTGATAAATAGAAACTCAGAAAGTATCTAAATACTCACAAAATACGCTCGATAATATAGAGAGAGAAAGAGAGAAAGCTTATGTTTCTGGTATGATTTTCAATTCTAACTTAGCCCTCTATTTATAAGAAAATGTTAGCACGCCGAAGCAGACTTAACCTGCTACCTGATAGTTTTACCTGCTACTATTGCCACTCACCACATTTGAAATAAAATTCAGCATATTTTTTCACCAACCACAAGTGGGGCCCACTCAATTCTAGAATTTTCCACCAAAATTATTTATAAACTTAATTTCTGAATCAGTCACCTCTTAAAATTCATAACAAATCATACGTTCATTTTTAACGGTTCAAAATTTGTGGACCTATACTCAACTTATATATGTATAACATATCAAAAAATCACAACGATCCAACGGTCGGATTAAAATTATAACTCACGCAATAGAGCTTTAAGAACACCGATTTGATATTTTAAAACCTCCGATCCGACAAAATACTGATAAAACACCTCAACATTAATTCCTTTATTTATAACCACATAAATAAATCCATCATTTATATCCACATCAAATAAATATTTCCTTATCATATAAATCAATAATTTATTATTCACAAATAATATTACAGAGTCACAATTATGACAATCAGGTGGTTCCCAAGAAAGAGGGGGCTTTTTAATAAGGATTTTTCCTTATTGGCGCGCAATTAGATGACCAAACCTCTCCTTGACAGAACTTTCTAGACATTTCCAATAATACTATCTAATAATATTATTCAAATAATACGAATTATTGATCTGATAATGGGAAATACTGTGCAGTAACAATTATTGAAACAATAATAATATAAAATATTAACGCAGCAATTATTGAACCAATAAAGTAAAATATTGAACAGTAATTACTATAACAATTATTGAGTAATGCCTTTTTACGTAAGAATCAATAATTCAAAAATACTGTGCAACAACGCGTATTACTTTACTTTACCCACTGGGTATTTCAACAGTGTTAACGGTAACGATTACGACGTTATTTATAAAAATTCTAATTTGTTATTTTCTTCATCCGACAGTTATTCTGTTATGGGGCCCATAAATGGCTACGCCGTCGTACGAATATTCCTTGACAGAAAGAATATTCCACGACCAAACGAATATTCCCCGATAACAATGAATATTTTATAACCACTTGCTTATTTTGAAAAATTTACACATTTCACCCATAACCAAAGCATTATATCAAATTAACACCTTATTATTCACAATAATAAATAGAGGAAATTCGATTTTATTCATTAAAAAGTTGGGGTCTTACAACTATTATTATTGTTATTAGTACTATTATTATTATTATTGTTATTATTATTATTATTATTATTATTATTATTATTATTATTATTATTATTATTATTATTATTATTATTATTATTATTATTATTATTATTATTATTATTATTATTATTATTATTGTAATATATAACTTCTTGAGATTATATTAATGGTATGTTGTGAAGGAGAAGAAAGGAATATACGGGGGAAATGTCATGTTTTGATATAAATATTAATCCTTGCAAGATATTAACAGATAACTTGTGTTGCTCCAGCGGTCAAATGACCAAATTTCCAAATGATAGGTCACAGGTTCGAGTATGTTTTGCATTTGGACATAATTTTTAAATACTAAATAAGAATATTTTTTGGCAATTCTCTGAATACCGAATATGGTCTTACAAAAACATGCTTATTGGGATTATCTTAATTTAAGGCAACATTTTAATAGTCGTTGCAAAAAGCTGTATAAGATATGCAACGAAAATAAAAATTATTGCCAATGAATGTGGTCCATATTAGGCAACGAAATATAGCAACAAAAAAACTTTCGTTGCCCACGATGAGGAGAAATCAAGTGGTTAGAAATTTTGCAACTAATTTCTAACGAATTTTGTTTTCAAAATTTTGCAATGACTTATGAATTTCGTTGCAAAAAGTGAAAGCCTGACACAATCTGCAACGAAGGACAAGTTTCGTTGCTAAACATACACTTTTAGCAACAACTTATAAAGTTGTTGCTTGAAAAATCGTTGCTAAAGCCCCATTTTTAGCAACAAAAAAACTTTCGTTGCCCACGATGACAGGAAACCAAGTGGCCAAAAATTTTGCAACGAATTTCTAACGAAATTTTTTCCCACCAATGAATTAGCAACGAAATTTTGCAATCGACTTATGAATTTCGTTGCAAAAAGTGAAAGCCTGACACAATCTGCAACGAAGGACAAATTTCGTTGCTAAACATATACTTTTAGCAACGACTTATAAAGTCGTTGCTAAAGGCCCATTTTTTTGTTGTGGAGGAAGCTCGTTTCTACAAGGGTATGATTTTATAACTTCTTATTCTTCGTTTAATTAATAATATGCATAAAGGATGATCCAGGTAATTGGTTTGTGAAAAATTTTAAAATCTATTTTTTTATGCTTCCGCTAATTTTGCAATTTGATTGCTACTTTGATTTTCACAAAACCTAACAAATACAACATCTAAAGTGTCATAGTAACATTAGAGAATCAAAATCTACGCTAGTCAAACTAGCTGTCAGGTAAGGTTTAAATTTTTATTGGGTTACACAGGAAACTAGGCTTCCAGTTTCCGGGTCCATATATCAGTTTACAAAAGTGATACAATTAGGGGTCCGATAACTACCATAGTTGAAAGATCTTAGGTCTCAAACATATTGTCAGACACTATTCTTGTTGTTCTGGGTTTTCCAAAAAAAATTCGTGACCGGTCAATGGGTTTTGGCCCTAAATAACGTACTATCCTTACATGTTTTAGCTTTAATTTCACTTCTATAATACTAAGCTCATGTCATAGTATATCAAAAATACACTTAACAGTTTAAACAATTAATAGGTTAGGATCTAAGAGGCCTGACAGTTTAAACAAGATTTTTAGGGTTTATGACTACTTTCTCAAATCTTCATTTTTATGTATTTAAAAGTTATGGATTCATGTTTAAGCAACCCAGATCGCTAAATAACATGTTATATAACTGATCTAAACACTAAATCACAACTTTTGGCATAGCTTCAAAGATTTAGGGTTAGGGTTCTTACCTTTTTAGACCAATTTTTGATCTTTACTTTCTGATTCTGACCTTGTGTTATTATGAACAGATTGGGGACTAAAATATGAGAGATTTTATGTGTAGAATTTGTGACCTTAGATAGAAGAGGTGTAGCCACATATATAACTTAAAGTACGAGGTAAATGAGTTTTAATTCATCCTAAGTTTGATTGAATGCATCCAATTATTGCTATGTGTCATATTGTAGCTGGTTTTTAACACATGTTGCAAATCTACCAAGTGATGACTCAAAGATTTAGACTTATCATCAAAAGTGGAAGAGAAAGGGCAATTTAGTAATTTCATATGTACTAAGGGTAATTTTGTGATTTCTCAATCAACTTTGAGGGCAAATTGCTCACTTATGTGGTGGATTTAAACACATGGTAAATCTTGGGTGATGAGTCACCAAGATTTGTATTTATCTTTTGCTAAAAGATAAGTTCAAGGGCATTTTGGTCTTTTTACACTTACTAAGGTAATTTGGTAATTTCCCAATTGGCCTTAGGGTTATTTTAGTCTTTTCACATGCTTTCCTCACATATTTAACCCTTAGGTTTTGATAATCAGTATTAGGATTCCCTAATTAGAATTTAGGATTTCTAAATTAAAATTAGGGTTTACCAATTATGGTTTGATATTCAGGGTTAGGGTTTCCTAATCCTCACTTGATTTTCCTGATAACATTTTCATACTTAATCCTACATAATCATGCCTAGTATTGAATATCTAATATTCAGTATATTAAATCATAACTTCTGATTTATAACCCTAATTAGGGTTAGGGTTTGTTATCAGAGTTTAGGATTACCAGATCTAGAATTAGGATTTCCTAATTAACACTATAGTTCCCTAACTGACAATTAGGTTTTACTATTAAGACACCTTATCTGATCAATAATTACCCTTAGCCAAATATTCAGAATAAAATCATATTAATAACTGTATTATTAACCAAAGTCATTATAGAATTTCGATCAGGTATTCATTATTACCTTGTTTACACTACTTAGTAAATAAATTGACTAGCCTATTGAATTCATATCCCGCAAAGCTCAAAATAATTATCAACAATAAATAATAATAAAAAATTATTCGAAAAAAAAATCATGTAAAATTCTGGGTCCTTATATTCTCCCCTCCTTATAAGGATTTCGTCCATGGAATCATCATCACCGTATACTTAAATTTATGTCTATTGTTCGACCTTTATTCCACTCTTAATTCCTTTTAGGAATAAAAATAATTTCTTGGCTCAGCCTAAGTTTTATTTAACTTTTCATGGCTCCTAATTTCTTTAGGGAACATAGTTCTGTATTTAATGAAAAATTAAGAATCATAAAAATTTTGAATTATTATATCCTCCCCTCCTTATAAGATTCTGTATCACGGATCTTAATCCATTCTTTATTCAAAAAATTTTAAAAATTGAATCAACACACTTAGCTATTGTGTTTAAATTTAATCGTTAAACACATATAACATTTATTTATCCATTTCCTTATTTGTTGTTTACCCCGACTATTTGTCAAGTTAAAAGTCAATAACTATTTATCCTTATCTTAACTTACTTGAACTCAAATTTCTCCTTTAACATTAATTCTAATTTCGTCCCTTTTTAACTGTAGCACTCTTTGACTTATTGTCTTATATTTTATACCCTTGGTATTTTAACCATAGTACTTCATAATGGTACTGTCCTAACTTGCCATCGACGAAATCGAAGCCCCTTACAGAGAGTCAGACTTTGGTGCCCCTCCTTATAAATTCTCATCGAATTCTTTCCTTATATCTTAGTACCCTATCTCAATCTATTATTTCATTCATGAGTTATCTCAGTTTTATTTTTCACTCTTCTTCTGGTCTTTTCCATAACTAATAGTTTCTGGATAGAGTTAGTTGAAGCTCTTATCTCAATCTTAAATTTATTAAAATCTTTTATCAGTACCTCATTGTTTCATTTAACTTCTAATATTATTGCTAAATGTTTCCTCCTTCATATGTCTCAAACTAAGATACTATCTATACTTATGGAATTCAAGTATACCATTTTAAATCTTCATTCAACCTATTTTTAGATATAATTAATTCGTTTCTCAACTTGAATTACTTTACCACGACCATTAATAATGATATATTTATATCATTTCTTTACTTCTCAAATTTATCTCTAACTTTCTTCACCTCTTATCATCGATCCTAATGTTTTATTCAAACAATTTCTTCTACCATGATTGTCTAATCCACTGCTAATCTCATACTTTGGATATAAAATACCCTCAATCATCTTCACTTCCTTTCCTAACAGACTTCTATCCTTCACCAATTTTCTTGACCAAAAGATGAAATCTACTATTATTACCAGACTTATACAAAAGTTGTAACTTCTACCGTACATATAGATGTATTCACACATATTATTCAAGATATTACCCTAACATTCTTACTATTACAATTATTTCAAAATCCAACTTTCATTTTAGATGTTTCCACTCCCTTCTCCTGCTGGTTTGGATTTGAGGCTTTTGTTTCCTCTTAGGTTAAGATTTTTGGGTTTTGGACAAAATTTTGCAATGTGTCCCTCTATGACACCCCCAAATTCGGGTACTTCAATTTCCACGGGATTTGGTGTTCACTATACAAACATCATGTTTCTATCTACCCATAATAAATGAAAAACCATAAATAGATAAAAATAAATCCTCTCCTTATGGAGTTACAACATCTGAATGTAAATACATCAATCTCATGTCATACTAACCTTAAATCTCAAATGCAAAAACATACACAAATAATAAGTCTTACACAACTTTAACATAAGTCTGAAATATAAATACAATAAATAAACAACAAGTCTTCATCACTTGTTAACTTTTCTCTTACCTTTGCTAGTAGAAGGCTCGTCGGACCTTTCGTTCTTAACTGCAATGTTATTATTATGCAAGAGTGAGCACGATTGCCCACAAGTATAATATTATAACAATAAAATAATAACATGAGAATGAATCAAAGACTTCTGAAATAAGAAAACTCGGCTTTTGAATCAAGAATGAATAACAAGAATCAAAAGAATTTCTAAGGATCATAAGACCTTGAACTATGTCCTAGGTTGTCAAGTGTTTATACTTGAAACCTTTAACAGTCATAAGACTATGGACTCTTCTTCTCAAACTTAGGGGGATCAACCCTTAGTACCATACTGTGCACAATATCTTAATGCTAATGCATAAGTAATCCTCTATACAGGGTTGTTCATCTCAGTTTGACATTCGAGTCTGCACCAAAGGAAGTTTGGTTTGGATAATTCAACAAAGGTTCTGAATTTAGAACGTTCATCCACTATGGACTAGTCGAATCAATAGGGTTCGCTAGTCTTACAAGGTTCAACAATAATGGATATTCAAATTGAATAATAACTCAAGAGGTATACAATGAAATAAGAATTATATAACAGCAATCATACTTTAAAAAGATCTTTAATGTAACATATTGAACTTGTTCAATATAGAATATAAGTCTAGAATTTACTCAGTGTAAAGATGTAAGGATTATAAACTTGAATAACGATAACAAGTAGGGTTAGGAAACTTGCATCGTGCATAGATTACACGTTAATTATACGCATTCCTCGATTTAATCCTACATACCATTTATATTCACAATACCAGTCAATTATAACGTAACTAGTCATCACAAGTTCATTCTTTTGCCTAAATTCTGGTTATGACTATACTTAGTCAAATTACCACACTTATTGTCACATAATATTACACTACATGAACAATAAGCTAACTATGCGTTCAATAATTCAATCCACACGTAAATGCGTTATTGACATGTTAAGAATCTATTTTAACGTCTCATTATACGTCTAACAAATTTTTATGTTCATTAGATTAGGTTACTATCACATTCTTGTACTTGAACAATAAAATTTTCATTTCTGAGCAATCTGCAAAGTGGTGCTGCGGCGCCACCATCACGCCTAATCTCGGCGCGGCCAGCGCTGCGGCCTGGTCAATGGACCTGTGGCGTGGCTCGCGCTACGACACCGGTATTGTGCCTGCAGTCGGTGCTGCGACACGGCATACTAGTTACAGAATTTGCAGTTCGCAAAAAATTGCAGAACATTCCAATTTCTACCAATTTCTTATTTCATTCATGAAATTAGACATACCCAGACATTTTTTTAAACACATAATCATTACTCAACCTTTCTAGCATGATTTTAATAAGATAAAACACATAATTAACAAAATCAACACATGTAATTTTACTGTTCTTGAAAGTTTTTGAATACAAAACATAAAAATCAACACTACAGGTTCGTTATAACACCGAATATGTTCATTCAAAGTTTGAGTTCCTTCATTTTAATATACATAATCATATACAATGTAAATTTATGATACAACATATGATTTGACACGTAAAATTCATGCGTAAAGCCATATGGCCATATTTTTTACTTTGTAACTATATACGACATATTTCTATGAATTTGATGTTATGAAAACACACAAGATATAGTTAAACATGTTTTGATCTTATATTATCACATATATTTTACATAATCGTTACCCTTTTACCACTACAAAGATTTTAATAGAACTTGAAAGCCATTTTTTATGTAAAAGTTCAATGACGTAAATTAAAATTGGGTTGAAGAGATTACCCAAAGTATAGATTAGTAGAGAGACCTTTCTCAGATGGTTCTTCAATCACCCACTCACAATCTCCCTCAACAATTTCTCAATTTTTCTCTACAATTTGTTTTTCTTATTTCTAGACTTAGAGAATAAAGAAGGAAGAAGACGTATATAATAATTAAGAACTGACGCAGTTGTGGTCAGTTAACCCGATCATGGGTTAACTGCTCCCAACTCTCAATAAGGCTCCGTTTGGCTAGCCTTAAAAAAATCAAACCCATTTAATTTAATTCATCCTTGATAATATAGTTTAATCGTGTCACACCTATTTAGACAATTAATCCAATATTTTATTTAATTTAATTTAAATAAAATATTATAATTTTTTATTAATTAACATAATCACATAATTAATTTTCTCATTTATTAATTATGTCAAATTATTAATTTTCTCATTAATTAAAATAATATTAGGCTTATTAAATATTTCTTTTAATTCAATAAGCTCACATAATGACATACTTTGAATAATAAAATTCTTCACATTAATTTAATAAATATAACACATATAATTAAATTAATCTATAAATTAATCTATCACAACTTCATCAATTAAATATTTAATCCAATAATTAAATCATCAAAAAATATTTATTACTTCAATAAATATTTAAAATTAAATTACAAAATCTCGTTTGTCACATCTTTCCACCCCCCCTCTAAAAGGATTTTGTCCCCAGAATCACGACTCAATCAATTCGACCTGTTACATTCTCATTTTAATATACATAATCATGTACAATGTAAATTTATGATACAACATATGATTTGACACATAAAATTCATGTGTAAGGCCATATGGCCATATTTTATACTCTATAACATCAAGGGACTATATACGACAGATTTCTATGAATTTGATGTTATGGAAACATACAAGATATAGTTAAACATGTTATAATTTTATAGTATCACATATATTTTACATAATCGTTACCCTTTTCCCACTACAGAGATTTTAACAGAACTTGAAAGCCATTTTTTATGTAAAACTTCAATGACGTAAATTAGAATTGGGTTGAAGAGATTACCCAAAGTATAGATTAGTAGAGAGACCTTGCTTAGATATTTCTTCAATCACCAACTCACAATCTCCCTTAACAATTTCTCAATTTCTCTCTGCAATTTGTTTTTCTTATTTCCAGGCTTAGAGAATAAAGAAGGAAGAAGACGTATATAATAATTAAAAACTGACGCAGTTGTGGTCAGTTAACCCGATCATGGGTTAACTACTCCCAAATCCCAATAAAGCTCCGTTTGGCTAGCCTTAAAAGAATCAATCCCATTTAATTTAATTCATCCTTTATAATATAGTTTAATCGTGTCACACCTATTTAGATAATTAATCCAATATTTTATTTAATTTAATTTAAATAAAATATGATAATTTCTCATTAATTCACATAATCACATAATTAATTTTCTCATTTATTAATTATGTCAAATTATTAATTTTCTGATTAATTAAAATAATATTAGGCTTATTAAATATTTCTTTTAATTCAATAAACTCACATAATGACATACTTTGAATAATAAAATTCTCCACATTAATTTAATAAATATAACACATATAATTAAATTAATCTATCACAACTTCATCAATTAAATATTTAATCCAATAAATAAATCATCAAAAAATATTTATTTAATTCAATAAATATTTAAAATTAAATTACAAAATCTCGTTTGTCACATCTTTCCCCCCATAAAAGAATTTTGTCCACAAAATCACTACTCAATTAATTCGACCTATTACATTCTCACTTTAATATACATAATCATATACAATGTAAATTTATGATACAACATATGATTTAACACATAAAATTCATGTGTAAGGCCATATGGCCATATTTTATACTCTATAACTTCAAGAGACTATATACGACAGATTTCTATGAATTTGATGTTATGGAAACATACAAGATATAGTTAAACATGTTATAATTTTATATTATCACATATATTTTACATAATCGTTACCCTTTTCCCACTACAAAGATTTTAACAGAACTTGAAAGCCATTTTTTATGTAAAGCTTCAATGACGTAAATTAGAATTGGGTTGAAGAGATTACCCAAAGTATAGATTAGTAGAGAGACCTTGCTTAGATATTTCTTCAATCACCAACTCATAATCGCCCTCAACAATTTCTCAATTTCTCTCTGCAATTTGTTTTTCTTATTTCCAGACTTAGAGAATAAAGAAGGAAGAAGACGTATATAATAATTAAAAAATGACGCAATTGTGGTCAGTTAACCCGATCATGGGTTAACATCTCCCAAATCCCAATAAGGTTCCATTTGGCTAGCCTTAAAAGAATCAATCCCATTTAATTTAATTCATCCTTTATAATATAGTTTAATCGTGCCACACCTATTTAGATAACCAATATTTTATTTAATTTAATTTAAATAAAATATGATAATTTCTCATTAATTCGCATAATTAATTTTTTCATTTATTAATTATGTCAAATTATTAATTTTCTCATTAATTAAAATAATATTAGGCTTATTAAATATTTCTTTTAATTCAATAAGCTCACATAATAACATACTTTGAGTAATAAAATTTTTCACATTAATTTAATAAATAAAACACATATAATTAAATTAATCTATCACAACTTCATCAATTAAATATTTAATCCAATAAATAAATTATCAAAAAATATTTATTTAATTCAATAAATATTTAAAATTAAATTACAAAATTTCATTTGTCACATCTTCCCCCCCCCCTAAAAGGATTCTGTCCCCAGAATTACGACTCAATCAATTCGACATGTTACATTCTCCCCCCTACAAAGATTTTGTCTCCCAGAATCGCTTACACATAATTTAAATAAATAAATGAGGATAATTCTCCATCATATTCTTTTCGAGTTCCCACGTAGCCTCTTCAGCGTTGTGGTTCCTCTAAATTACCTTAACAGAAGGTATTACTTTATTTCTGAGAACTTGTTCTTTTCTGTTGACAATCTGAACATGAATTTTTCGTAAGATATGTCTTTCTCAAAATGAAGGGATTCATATTCAATCACGTGCTTGTAATTGGATTTGTAGGGTCATAAAACTAGAACATGGAAGACGTTGTGGACATTCTCGAGTGCTAGAGGTAAGGCTACCTCATATGCAACTTATCCGATTCTTCGCAGTACCTCAAAGGGTCCAATGAATCTTGAGCTTAATTTATCTTTCTTTCCGAACCTGATCTTTCCCTTCCAGGGAGAGACCTTCAGAAACACATAACTACCTGATTCAAACTCAATATTTTTACGGTGTGGATCGACGTATTTCTTCTGCCTATCTTGAGCTGCTACTAGTCTTGCTCGGATCACTTTGTCTATCTCTGATGTCTGCTGTACCAGTTCTGGGCCTAGTAATTGTCTCTCGTCGACTTCATCCCAGTATAGCGGAGTTTTGCACTTTCTACCGTATAACGCTTCATAAGGTGGCATGCTAATACTAGCGTGGTAACTGTTGATGTAGCCGAACTCTACGAGCGGTAGGTTATCATCCCAATTTCCTTTAAAGTCCATTACACAAGCTCTTAACATATCTTCTAATGTCTGAATCGTTCTTTCACTCTGCCCATCTGTCTGAGGGTGATATGTCGTACTCATTCGCAACTGCGTACCCATGCATTCCTGTAGACGTTTCTAGAAGTTTGATGTAAAGCGGAGATCCCTATCGGAAACAATTGACACTGGAACTCCGTGCCTCGAAACAATCTCTTTAACATATAATCTTGCCAACTGATCTAAGTTGAATCTGATTTTAATCAGAAGGAAGTGAGCAGATTTTGTCAGTCGGTCAACGATAACCCAAACTGCGTCATAGCCTTTCTGAGTTGTCAGAAGGCTAACCACGAAATCCATTGTAATGTGTTCCCATTTCCATTCTGAGATCTCCAACGATTGTAGCAACCCACTCGACCTCTGATGTTCTGCTTTCACTTTCTGACATGTCAGACACTTAGCAACACACTCTGCAACATCTCTTTTCAAATTTGGCCACCAAAAATGTTGTCGAAGATCTTGGTACATCTTGGTACTACCAGGGTGAATCGAATATCGTGAACTATGAGCCTTACTCAAAATTTCTTCCTTAATCTCTGGTACTGGCGGTACCCATATTCTACTCTCAAATCTCAATATTCCTTCCATGTCTATCTTGAATCTCGGTTCGGTTCCTTTAGATATCTTCTTTTTCACCTTTTGACATTCTTCATCCTGAAGTTGAGCCTCCTTAACTTTATCCAGTAGGGTTGTACCAGATTGCATCTAGAACAGCTTCTCATCAATTTCCATACGATACTTCACTTCCAATTCTAACTTCTCCATGACTGAAATTAACTCCTTCTGAGCGGTCAACATCATCAATTTCTCCCGACCCTTTCTACTTAAGGTGTCGGCAACCACATTTGCCTTACCCAAATGGTATAAAATCTCGCAGTTATAGTCCTTAATTAACTCCAACCACCTTCTTCGGCGCATATTCAAATCCTTCTGTGTAAAAATATATTTCAGACTCTTGTGATTTGTATATATTTCACACTTCTCCCCGTTGAGATAGTGCCTCTAAATTTTTAAAGCAAAAACCACTGCAGCTAACTCCAAGTCATGGGTCGGATACCCTTTCTCATAATCCTTCAATTGTCGTGACGCATACGCAATGACTCTGCTATTTTGCATAAGCACACAACCAAGTCCTCTCTGACTCTAGCGACATCAAAAACCTTCTCCATCTCCATAACCCAATTTTGAGCCTCGATCGGGTTCATGGAACCTTTAAACTCTGGCAGTCCCACCGCCTTAAAGTCCTTGACTGTCATATTTGGTGGAGCTTTAGGTTGATTATTAATCGCTCCAGCTAATAAGTTCACCAATTGCTGAATGGGGTTAGCATTGGCATTGCTGTTGTTATTCATCGATTCTTCTTGAGCTGGTTGACGGTTTTGTCTTCTTCTCGGTGGCATATTTCTATTAAAATATACACTTATTAGATCTTTATCCAATTCTCTAAATAGTTAAGGCTTAACTCAATAATTTAACATAATCACTTAACACATTATGTCAAATAACTTGATATATTTATTCAAATTGAAAGTTTTAACATCAAACGATAGCATCACTGCTATTTACATCAACTATCCCGAGATAAAGAATCTACAGGATTTAAAATATTAAAATATTCCTTTGTTTATAAACACATCGAAATTTACATCTAAATACCAGATAAGTTTTCACATAATTAAACAAATCATATCACTGCCTGCTAAGGCGCTGAATAGCCTTACTACGTTCCTCTTCCATGATGCGGGACATCGTTCAGCAATCTAGCATATACGATGGTAGTCCTTCGAGCTGGATTGGGTACCTCATAACTCAATCCTGGGCCTCATCCATTCCATTTTGAAGTGTATAGTACGTCTCCCCAAGCTTAGCCTTCTTCGCACGACAATCCTCTTCTGCAAGATCAGCACGACGTGATTTTCTTACCCAAGTTTCCTCTGTTATGGTCAGTCTTGCGGAGCTCTCTTTCTGTTCATTCTTCAACCTCTCTATTTCCTCGAATTTCTCCGCGGTTTGACCCTTCTCGTGAACCAAATCCCACTCCACGTTTCCTAGACGTGTGTGAAGAGCCACAACCTCCCTATCCCTCTGCTCGATGGTAATTTGTTGAATCCATTCAGTCTGCTTATGAACAGTGCCACGTAACTTTATGTTATAATCATATAACTCGTCGTACATCTCTGCATCGATAGAGTTCGATGGGAACTCCTCTTCTTCCTCAGGATCCTCTTCTGGATCAGTCTCAGGCTCTTGCTCCTGACCAACAACAGTGATCAACGGAGATGGCTCTCTCTATACCAACTGCTCCCTGACGACATAAATGTCTCGGGGCTCCTCCTCTGTAGGTACTCGGGGTTCCTCCTCCCCAGCTCGACTAGCTCCTCCAACATCCGACATCCTGACATCACAGTTTCAAGTTTTAGTTACTAAGTTGTACTAGCGAGCACATAATTTATCACATAAACACATAAAGTCTTTTATTATCTTCAATGAATTAAGAAATTCATTTCTTTGAACTCGATAAGAGTTTTCCATCACTATGTTCTTCCTATAAGGCTACTACCTAAGGTTGTTCCCCCACCTAAGGTTCATAACCTACAGCTCTGATACCAACCTGTGACACCCCTAAATCCGGATACTTCAATTCCCACGGGATTTGGTGTTCACTGTCTAAACATCATGTATCTATCTACCCATAATAAATGAAAAATCATAAATAAATAGAAATAAATCCTCTCCTTATGAAGTTACAACATCTGAATGTAAATACATCAATCCTAGGTCATACTAACCTTAAATCTCAAATGCGAAAATATAAACAAATAATAAGTCTTACACAACTTTAATAGAAGTCTAAAATATAAATACATCAAATAAACAACAAGTCTTCATCACTTGTTAACTTTGCCCTTACCTTTGCTAGTAGAAGGCTCGTCGGACCTTTCGTTCTTAACTGCAATGTTATTATTACGAAAGAGTGAGCACGATTGCCCACAAGTATAATAATATAACAATAAAATAATAACATGTGAATAAATCAAAGACTTTTGAAATAAGAAAACTCGGCTTTTGAATCAAGAATGAATAACAAGAATCAAAAGAACTTCTGAGGGTCATAAGACATTGAACTATATCCTAGGTTGTCAAGTGTTTATACTTGAAACCTTTAACAGTCATAAGACTATGGATTCTTCTTCTCGTACTTAGGGGGATCAGCCCTTAGTACCATACTGTGCACAATATCTTAACGCTAACTCATAAGTAATCCCCTATACAGGATTGTTCATCTCAGTTTGACATTCGAGTCCGCACCAAAAAGAAGTTTGGTTTGGATAATTCAACAAAGGTTCTGAAATTTAGGACATTCATCAACTATGGACTAGTCGAATCAATAGGGTTCGCTAGTCTTACAAGGTTCAACAATAACGGATATTCAAATTAAATAATAACTCAAGAGGTATACAATGAAATAAGAATTGTATAACAACAATCATACTTTGAAAAGATCTTTAATGTAACATATTGAACTTCTTCAATATAGAATATAAGTCTAGAATTTACTCAGTGTAAAGATGTAAGGATTATAAACTTGAATAACGATAACAAGTAGGGTTAGGAAACTTGCCTCATGCGTAGATTACACGTTAATTATACACGTTCCTCGATTTAATCCTACATACCATTTACATTCACAATACCAATCAATTATAACGTAACTAGTCATCATAAGTTCATTCTTTTGCCTAAATTCTGGTTATGACTATACTTAGTCAAATTACCACACTTATTGTCACATAATATTACACTACACGAACAATAAGCTAACTATACGTTCAATAATTCTGTGACGCCCCCAAAATTAGGTATACATCACCCATCTTGGGTCGTCAGATACATAGTACAGAATACAAATATAACTTACTAATACAACTGTCGTGTACAATACGACAAAACATAAACTGTGAGTTTGAATACAAATATTATCTTCTAGAGAGTATTCATACTCAAAAGGAGTACTCGTTACATTTATTAACACACCATTACATAGAATAGTGAGGACTACTAACTAATACTATCATTCGAACCATCACTCCGTTCCCCGACTTGCCCCAGCTACGTTATCATTTCCTGAAGAGAACAGTGAAAGAAAGGGTGAGCTTAACTAGCCCAGTAAGAAATATTATGACTAAGATAATGCAGAATAAATTATCATTAGCCTTCAACAATGTTAAACTGATAAAATATAATAGACATCAAGTTTAACTGTAGCGGAACAAGCAATCCATTAAGAGAGTCAAGTAGAAAATAAACTCTACTATCTTTTATGATTTAAAAGATTTTCCAACACTGTGATCGCTGGGACTCAGCTTAATAAAATAATCCACATCAACGAATCACCCCTGCACTACGGCCAAGGATATTCGTATATTCATTAATGGTCATGATCATGCCAACAACTGTTCATCAATGCACTACGGGCCAATGAGGACTTTTACCACATCATTTGTAACATTACGGTCATGATTACACCGAATAATCCCTGGTCATAATCATACCAAGTCCATCTATGCACTACAGGCCACAGATGACTTTCAACATAATATAAACATGAGGATGATGACAATGATATAAGAATTCAATAAAACAAGTTCAAGAATTAATTTATCCAAGAATTAACAACGTCCAAATTGTTAACATGATACTACTTTGTGGAGTAAAATTCAAGAATGATCAGGAGAATATTTTCATGAATAGATACTAGATGAAGCGCAAATGTCAAGGATATTCCATTAATTTCATGGAGTATAGAAGTCAAAACTTAACCAACTGAGTATAATAAAGAATGGAATAACAAAAGAAATCACCATGCATGCGATAGACCGCACAGACAGGTTATTCCAACAGAATAATAAATAATGGAACCAGGTCCGGCGTAAATGCACAGACAGGATATTCCGACAGAATAATAAATAATGGAACCAGGTCCGGCGTAAACGCACAGACAGGATATTCCGACAGAATAATAAATAATGGAACCAGGTCCGGTGTAAAACACACAGACAGGATGTTCCAACAGAATAATAACAAGACGGAACCAGGTTCGGTGTAAAACACACAGACAGGATATTCCAACAGAATAATAATAAAAACGGAACCAGGTCCGGTGTAAAACACACAGACAGGATGTTCCAACAGAATAATAGAAGAATGTCACCAAGTATAGGGTAGACCGCGTATACAGGTTATTCCAACAGAATAATAAGAAATGGAATAACAACAGTTCTCTTCATGAATAAGAAAGAATAACACCCCTTACCGTTTTACAGAAGAGCTGAAGTAAGGAAGTAGTTAAGTAGCAGAATACTCTTCTTCTCTCTCTCTATAGTTTCTCTCTCTAGAGTTCAGTGAATTCGTAAGAAATAATGAAGGAATGAGCTGCTATTTATAGAAAAATAGAATGCATAGTAACTAATCCATGAACGGTCCAGATTGATTACTTTAATCTGACGGTCCATATTTAAAGAAAAATCTTTTAAATAAAATATAATATATTCTATTTATAGAATAACTTTAATAAAGTATTTTGTTTTATATAAAAAGATGTTTCTGTTTTATTACGTTAATAATACGAATAAAACAAAACGTCATTATCGCTAAATAATTCATATTATTAACTGACAATAATGGAACCAAACTGAGTGACTTCTCACATAAGCATTAATAATCAATACCGTGTGCTACTATGCAACCACACGTATTACTGTACTTTTACTACCGAGTAGTTCAACAGTAACAATGGTAAAACTTCCGCCGTTATTTTTAATAAAATATTTTTGTCGTTTTCTCAATCCGACAATAATTCCGTTGTGGGGTCCACCAATGATTGTGTCGTTGTACGAATATTCCCTGTTAAAACGAATATTCCCCGACCAATCGAATATTATATAACAACTTGCGTACTTTGCAAAATTTATAAATATTATCCACAACTATAGCATTATATCAAATTAACTCTATAATATTCAAAAATGATATTTATAGAAAATTCATCTTTATTTATAAAAGTTGGGGTCTTACAACCTCCCCTTCTTATGAAATTTCGCCCTCGAAATTAGGGTACGTACCTGGTATGTCGAAGAGATAAGGATACCTTGATTTCATTTCAGATTCTAACTCCCACGTCATTTCCTCAACATCGTGGTTTCTCCACAAAACTTTGACTTGAGGTATAACCTTGGAGCGTAGAATATGTTCCTTCTTATCCAAGATTTGAATAGGAACTTCTTCATACGTCAAATCCTCCGCTATTTCGTCCGGTTCTAACTCAATAATGTGGTTCGGGTCTTCCACATATTTGCGTAACATGGATATGTGAAAAACGTTATGAACACGAGACATACTTGGCGGTAAAGCGAGTCTATAAGCCACAGTTCCTACTCGATCGAGGATTAAAAATGGACCGATGAATCGAGGATTGAGCTTTTCTCTCTTTCCAAATCTCGTAACTCCTTTCCATGGAGCAACACGTAAGAACACATGATCTCCTACATCAAATTTCACGTCCTTTCGATGAAGATCAGCATAACTTTTTTGTCGATCTTGTGAGGTTTTTATACGTTGTCGGATCGTTTGAACCTTTTCTGTAGTCATACGTACCAACTCCGGTCCCAACAACGTTGCTTCACCCACCTCATCCCAGCATACTGGAGAACGACATTTTCTTCCATACAATGCTTCGAATGGAGCCATGCCAATACTTGTTTGATAACTGTTGTTATAGGAAAACTCCACCAATGGAAAGAACTTGTCCCAACTTCCCTTGAAGTCAAAGGCACAGTGTGACAACCCCAAAATAGGTTCATTCCACCCAACCCATTCTGAGTCGTCAAATACATGGTACAGAAAATAACTACAACTTTATTACAACAATTGTCGTGCAAAATACAACAACACATATGCTGTGAGTTTGGATACAAATATATACCAAATGTGACTCATGTTCCAATCGTGGACATCACCTCACAATGACACCTTACATAAAGGTATAGTCAAAAACTGTTTTGGAAATTAGAATCTTTGGGAAGTGCTTAAGGAAACCTTCGTACATGGGAGGCCATGCTTCTAGGTTGTGATAGATATCATATGGCCACAGAATTATCCTTGGTTTACCCAATAGACCCCAAAGAAAAACGAAAAGATTACTATCATATTCTTCCCAATGGTGAGTCTTCTCTTGACTTATCATTATCTCCACTGTCTCTAATTGAGAATTATACTTCAAATAAACACCAAGATTATATAGGTAGTGCTCGTATATATACTCAGCAAGTGGATGAGCACATCCCTGTCTTATGATGACACGAGGTTGTATGTCGTTAGACATCTTGTATGATAGTGGTAAACCACCCTTCCAACGTTGGGTACACCTTACCCTATTTTCTTCACCAAATATAACTACTAAATGATGACCACCGTTCTATTCCCTTGTTACCCCCGCTCGACCCAGCTACACTCTTATTACCTGAAAGGAATTGTGAAGCAAAAGGGTGAGCACAACTAGCTCAGTAAAGAATATCATGACTAAAGATAATTCAATTATCAATAGCCTTCATCAACAATAAATCAGAGATTTAGAACATATGGTAAATGATAAAAATTTCAACCATAGTTGCAGCGGAACGAGCAATCCATTAGAAGAGTCAAATAGACTATAAAGTCTATTATTTTCTCCATGTTAAAAATCCACCAACAATGTTTTATCCCTGTAACATCAATCAACAATTCTGGTCCACAATCATATGAATAACTCATAATCATAACTGTAGTTCTAAATTCCTCTTCTCATCTAGGACGAAGATAATTTTCATCACCTGAAACATCAAACATCATGGTTATACCAAATCACAGTTCCTGTTCATAATCATACTAATAATTTCATCTTTGCACTACGGGCCAAAGATATTCATCAACAAGTCATCTTTGCACTACAGGTCAAAGATATTCATCAACAGTTCATCTTTGCATTACTGGCCAAAGATATTCATCTACAATTCATCTTTGCACTACAGGCCAAAGATATTCCTCAACAATTAATATTTGCACTACAGGCCAAATATATTCATATCTCAAATAAATATATAATCATTTCAGAATTTATATACACCATAATTATAACCATGTTAATCAATTCATCTTTACACTTAAGCTAAAGATATTCAATTGTAAATTCAATGGTCATGATCATACCAGTCACAATTCAACTTTGCACTACAGGCCAAAGAGAACCCTAGTCATGATCATACCAATAATCTACCCATCTTTACACTCCAGTGAAAGAGAAATTCAACATCATGGTTATAAAAATGTTATATATGATAATAAAATCAATATAATCAACATATAGATTTAATCTCAAGAGTAATATTCATAAATCAACTATAATTTGGTTAGTAAAAGAAACCAATTTTGTCGTGAATAGTAACTCGTGAATAGTAACTCATGAATAGTAACTCGTGATTAGTAACACCGACTCAAAAAGGTAGAAATTCCACAATAAAATTCATACCAATACTTCGGTATAATGATATTGAAATAATAACATTTCTTAAGCTTATAAACAATTTATTTAAATTGTTTACACTTTACTAATTAATGCATTGAATCATCATAAAATGTCAACTCTTAATATTTCATCATCAATAGCCAAAACCCTCATCAAAAATCTGCATATACCTCATATAGGATTCTCAAGCCATAAAATCCTATTTTCCAATTTTCTTACTACACATAACATATTTAATTCATTTTCTCATAACTAGACTATTTTCATGAAAAATACCAAATCCGTTCCAAAAATATTTCTTTTCTGAAATTTAGCATAATATAGTCCCATAGTGAACATATATTTTTCTCAGAATTTTTAAAAGTCATTTACTATTTTTCATATGACCAAAATAGCCGAATATTTAGACATTTATCAAAAATTATACTTTTGTCTAAAAATTTTGAAATTTACAGAGTATACTTCTATCATATACATGTACTCCCAATAAAAATTTCATCAACTTTGGAGTTAACCACAAGAAATTATAAGCAGTTACTTTTAAAATAGTCTTTTCTCATAAAATTCATAACTCTCAATCTATACATCCAAAAATCACCATTTTTGGACACAATCAATAAAACTCATCAAAATATCATTTCAAATTTTTCCAGAATTTTTGAAGTTCAGAAAAATTACGAAACTGAAAAACATAACAACCCTTAAAATCCCTTAAAATCCCTTACTATCCCTTACTATCCCTTACAATCCCTTACTATCCCTTACCTCAAAAGAGCAGTACTTCTGACTGGATATCGGATATGATGCTGAAGGAAACTTGCA
Source organism: Panax notoginseng (assembly GCA_016801055.1). Taxonomy (NCBI): domain Eukaryota; kingdom Viridiplantae; phylum Streptophyta; class Magnoliopsida; order Apiales; family Araliaceae; genus Panax; species Panax notoginseng. Next base: position 81,592,854 of record CM029014.1, read on the forward strand.
CTGAATAGCAACTCTCAAAGTATCTAAATACTCACAAAATATGCTTCATAATATAGAGAGAGAAAGAGAGAAAGCTTATGTTTCTGGTGTGATTTTCAATTCTAACTTAGCCCTCTATTTATAGGAAAATTTTGGTAGGTTTGACTTGCAACCTGATGGCTTTACCTGCTACTATTCCCACCCACCACATTTGAAATATAATTCAGCACATTTCTTCACCAACCACAAGTGGGGCCCACCAATTCTAGAATTTTCCACCAAAATGATAAACTCCGAAAATTCAACAATTTCTGAACCAGTCATCTCGTAAAATTCATAACAAATCATACGTTCATTTTTAACGGTTCAAAATTTGTGGACATATACTCAACTTATATATGTATAACATATCCAAAAATTACCACGATCCAACGGTCGGATTAAAAATTATAACCCCCGCAAAATATCTCAAAAACCCTAATTTTTAATACCTCCATTCCGACAAAAATACGGATAAAAATCTCAACATTAACTCCTTCATTTTTAACCACAAAAATATATTCCTCATTTATATCCACATAAAATAAATATTTCCTTATCATATGAATCAATAATTAATTATTCACAAATAATATTACAGAATCACATTTATGACAACCAGGCCGTTCCCAGGAAAGAGGGGGCTTTCCAATAAGAATTTCTCCTTACTGGCGCGCAATTAGATGACCAAACCTCTCCTTAGACAGAACTTTCTAGACATTGCCAATAATGCTATCTAATAATATTATTCAAATAATATGAATTATTGATCTGATAATGGAAAATACTGTGCAGCAACAATTATTGAACAACAATAATATAAAATTTCAACGTAGCAATTATTGAATCAATAAAATAAAATATTGAACAGTAATTACTGTAACAATTATTGAGTAGTGCCTTCTTACGTAAGAATCAATAATTCAAAAATACTGTGTAATACCGTGTGCTACTGTGCAAACACGCGTATTACTGTATTTTAACCACCGGGTATTCCAACAGTGTTAACGGTAACAACTACGTCGTTATTATAAAAACTCAATTTTTGTCGTTTTCTTCATCCGACAGTTATTCGTTATGGGGCCCACAAATAGCTGCGCCGTCGTACGAATATTCCCCGACAGAAAGAATATTCCACGACCAAACGAATATTCCCCGACAACAATGATTATTTTATAACCACTTGCTTATTTTGAACAATTTTCACATTTCACCCATAACTTTAATTAAATTGTAATTATAAGAAAAATTGAATACTTTTATTTCATAAAATTCGGGGTCTTACAATCTCCCCTCCTTATGAAATTTCGTCCCCGAAATTTACGTACCTGGTATTTCAAAGAGTTGAGAATACCTTGCTTTCATTTCAGATTCCATCTTTCCTGTCATCATGATTTCTCCATTGCTCATCTCCTGTATTTCAAATATCATTCTAGAATACAGCTTCAAAACAAGGGTTAATTTAACAAATTAACATATCACATAATATCCCGATATTATGACTGACCAACAATAAGCTTAGGCAGGACACACTAGCGAAGGATTTACTCATCTCTCCCCTCCTAGTCCTATTCCCCGATCTCCACCAGAGATCATATCCCTAAGCTCTGATACCACCTGTGACAAATGTCCCATCAGTGGACAGCACCTCACAGCGGTACCTATCAGTTTGCCACCGCAGAACGGCGTCCCTACGGAGAGTCTGGCTTCGGTGCATCCCCCATCAACAGGAAGTCACCAGCGAGAGGCTCGGGGCTCTTTACTTATAGCTCTGATACCACCTGTGACAACCCCAAAATAGGTTCATTCCACCCAACCCATTCTGAGTCGTCAAATACATGGTACAGAAAATAACTACAACTTTATTACAACAATTGTCGTGCAAAATACAACAACACATATGCTGTGAGTTTGGATACAAATATATACCAAATGTGACTCATGTTCCAATCGTGGACATCACCTCACAATGACACCTTACATAAAGGTATAGTCAAAAACTGTTTTAGAAATTAGAATCTTTGGGAAGTGCTCAAGGAAACCTTCGTACATGGGAGGCCATGCTTCTAGGTTATGATAGATATCATATGGCCACAGAATTATCCTTGGTTTACCCAATAGACCCCAAAGAAAAACGAAAAGATTACTATCATATTCTTCCCAATGGTGAGTCTTCTCTTGACTTATCATTATCTCCACTGTCTCTAATTGAGAATTATACTTCAAATAAACACCAAGATTATATAGGTAGTGCTCGTATATATACTCAGCAAGTGGATGAGCACATCCCTGTCTTATGATGACACGAGGTTGTATGTCGTTAGACATCTTGTATGATAGTGGTAAACCACCCTTCCAACGTTGGGTACACCTTACCCTATTTTCTTCACCAAATATAACTACTAAATGATGACCACCGTTCTATTCCCTTGTTACCCCCGCTCGACCCAGCTACACTCTTATTACCTGAAAGGAATTGTGAAGCAAAAGGGTGAGCACAACTAGCTCAGTAAAGAATATCATGACTAAAGATAATTCAATTATCAATAGCCTTCATCAACAATAAATCAGAGATTTAGAACATATGGTAAATGATAAAAATTTCAACCATAGTTGCAGCGGAACGAGCAATCCATTAGAAGAGTCAAATAGACTATAAAGTCTATTATTTTCTCCATGTTAAAAATCCACCAACAATGTTTTATCCTGTAACATCAATCAACAATTCTGGTCCACAATCATATGAATAACTCATAATCATAACTGTAGTTCTAAATTCCTCTTCTCATCCAGGACGAAGATAATTTTCATCACCTGAAACATCAAACATCATGGTTATACCAAATCACAGTTCCTGTTCATAATCATACTAATAATTTCATCTTTGCACTACGGGCCAAAGATATTCATCAACAAGTCATCTTTGCACTACAGGCCAAAGATATTCATCAACAGTTCATCTTTGCATTACTGGCCAAAGATATTCATCTACAATTCATCTTTGCACTACAGGCCAAAGATATTCCTCAACAATTAATATTTGCACTACAGGCCAAATATATTCATATCTCAAATAAATATATAATCATTTCAGAATTTATATACACATAATTATAACCATGTTAATCAATTCATCTTTACACTTAAGCTAAAGATATTCAATTGTAAATTCAATGGTCATGATCATACCAGTCACAATTCAACTTTGCACTACAGGCCAAAGAGAACCCTAGTCATGATCATACCAATAATCTACCCATCTTTACACTCCAGTGAAAGAGAAATTCAACATCATGGTTATAAAAATGTTATATATGATAATAAAATCAATATAATCAACATATAGATTTAATCTCAAGAGTAATATTCATAAATCAACTATAATTTGGTTAGTAAAAGAAACCAATTTTGTCGTGAATAGTAACTCGTGAATAGTAACTCATGAATAGTAACTCGTGAATAGTAACTCGTGAATAGTAACACCGACTCAAAAAGGTAGAAATTCCACAATAAAATTCATACCAATATTTCGGTATAATGATATTGAAAGAATAACATTTCTTAAGCTTATAAACAATTTATTTAAATTGTTTACACTTTACTAATTAATGCATTTAATCATCATAAAATGTCAACTCTTAAGATTTCATCATCAATAACCAAAACCCTCATCAAAAATCTGCATATACCTCATATAGGATTCTCAAGCCATAAAATCCTATTTTCCAATTTTCTTACTTCACATAACATATTTAATTCATTTTCTCATAACTAGACTATTTTCATGAAAAATACCAAATCAGTTCCAAAAATATTTCTTTTCTGAAATTTAGCATAATATAGTCCCATAGTGAACATATATTTTTCTCAGAATTTTTAAAAGTCATTTACTATTTTTCATATGGCCAAAATAGCCGAATATTTAGACATTTATCAAAAATTATACTTTTGTCTAAAAATTCTGAAATTTACAGAGTATACTTCTATCATATACATGTACTCCCAATAAAAATTTCATCAATTTTGGAGTTAACCACAAGAAATTATAAGCAGTTACTTTTAAAATAGTCTTTTCTCATAAAATTCATAACTCTCAATCTATACATCCAAAAATCACCATTTTTGGACACAATCAATAAAACTCATCAAAATATCATTTCAAATTTTTCCAGAATTTTTGAAGTTCAGAAAAATTACGAAACTGAAAAACATAACAACCCTTAAAATCCCTTAAAATCCCTTACTATCCCTTACTATCCCTTACAATCCCTTACTATCCCTTACCTCAAAAGAGCAGTACTTCTGACTGGATATCGGATATGATGCTGAAGGAAACTTGCACTGAATAGCAACTCTCAAAGTATCTAAATACTCACAAAATATGCTTCATAATATAGAGAGAGAAAGAGAGAAAGCTTATGTTTCTGGTGTGATTTTCAATTCTAACTTAGCCCTCTATTTATAGGAAAATTTTGGTAGGTTTGACTTGCAACCTGATGGCTTTACCTGCTACTATTCCCACCCACCACATTTGAAATATAATTCAGCACATTTCTTCACCAACCACAAGTGGGGCCCACCAATTCTAGAATTTTCCACCAAAATGATAAACTCCGAAAATTCAACAATTTCTGAACCAGTCATCTCGTAAAATTCATAACAAATCATACGTTCATTTTTAACGGTTCAAAATTTGTGGACATATACTCAACTTATATATGTATAACATATCCAAAAATTACCACGATCCAACGGTCGGATTAAAAATTATAACCCCCGCAAAATATCTCAAAAACCCTAATTTTTAATACCTCCATTCCGACAAAAATACGGATAAAAATCTCAACATTAACTCCTTTATTTTTAACCACAAAAATATATTCCTCATTTATATCCACATAAAATAAATATTTCCTTATCATATGAATCAATAATTAATTATTCACAAATAATATTACAGAATCACATTTATGACAACCAGGCCGTTCCCAGGAAAGAGGGGGCTTTCCAATAAGAATTTCTCCTTACTGGCGCGCAATTAGATGACCAAACCTCTCCTTAGACAGAACTTTCTAGACATTGCCAATAATGCTATCTAATAATATTATTTAAATAATATGAATTATTGATCTGATAATGGAAAATACTGTTCAGCAACAATTATTGAACAACAATAATATAAAATTTCAACGTAGCAATTATTGAATCAATAAAATAAAATATTGAACAGTAATTACTGTAACAATTATTGAGTAGTGCCTTCTTACGTAAGAATCAATAATTCAAAAATACTGTGCAAAACCGTGTGCTACTGTGCAAAACGCGTATTACTGTATTTTAACCACCGGGTATTCCAACAGTGTTAACGGTAACAACTACGTCGTTAATTATAAAAACTCAATTTTGTCGTTATCTTCATCCGACAGTTATTCGTTATGGGGCCCACAAATAGCTGCGCCGTCGTACGAATATTCCCCGACAGAAAGAATATTCCACGACCAAACGAATATTCCCCGACAACAATGATTATTTTATAACCACTTGCTTATTTTGAAAAAATTTTCACATTTCACCCATAACTTTAATTAAATTGTAATTATAAGAAAAATTGAATACTTTTATTTCATAAAATTCGGGGTCTTACAATCTCCCCTCCTTATGAAATTTCGTCCCCGAAATTTACGTACCTGGTATTTCAAAGAGTTGAGAATACCTTGCTTTCATTTCAGATTCCATCTTTCCTGTCATCATGATTTCTCCATTGCTCATCTCCTGTATTTCAAATATCATTCTAGAATACAGCTTCAAAACAAGGGTTAATTTAACAAATTAACATATCACATAATATCCCGATATTATGACTGACCAACAATAAGCTTAGGCAGGACACACTAGCGAAGGATTTACTCATCTCTCCCCTCCTAGTCCTATTCCCCGATCTCCACCAGAGATCATATCCCTAAGCTCTGATACCACCTGTGACAAATGTCCCATCAGTGGACAGCACCTCACAGCGGTACCTATCAGTTTGCCACCGCAGAACGGCGTCCCCTACGGAGAGTCTGGCTTCGGTGCATCCCCCATCAACAGGAAGTCACCAGCGAGAGGCTCGGGGCTCTTTACTTATAGCTCTGATACCACCTGTGACAACCCCAAAATAGGTTCATTCCACCCAACCCATTCTGAGTCGTCAAATACATGGTACAGAAAATAACTACAACTTTATTACAACAATTGTCGTGCAAAATACAACAACACATATGCTGTGAGTTTGGATACAAATATATACCAAATGTGACTCATGTTCCAATCGTGGACATCACCTCACAATGACACCTTACATAAAGGTATAGTCAAAAACTGTTTTGGAAATTAGAATCTTTGGGAAGTGCTTAAGGAAACCTTCGTACATGGGAGGCCATGCTTCTAGGTTGTGATAGATATCATATGGCCACAGAATTATCCTTGGTTTACCCAATAGACCCCAAAGAAAAACGAAAGATTACTATCATATTCTTCCCAATGGTGAGTCTTCTCTTGACTTATCATTATCTCCACTGTCTCTAATTGAGAATTATACTTCAAATAAACACCAAGATTATATAGGTAGTGCTCGTATATATACTCAGCAAGTGGATGAGTACATCCCTGTCTTATGATGACACGAGGTTGTATGTCGTTAGACATCTTGTATGATAGTGGTAAACCACCCTTCCAACGTTGGGTACACCTTACCCTATTTTCTTCACCAAATATAACTACTAAATGATGACCACCGTTCTATTCCCTTGTTACCCCCGCTCGACCCAGCTACACTCTTATTACCTGAAAGGAATTGTGAAGCAAAAGGGTGAGCACAACTAGCTCAGTAAAGAATATCATGACTAAAGATAATTCAATTATCAATAGCCTTCATCAACAATAAATCAGAGATTTAGAACATATGGTAAATGATAAAAATTTCAACCATAGTTGCAGCGGAACGAGCAATCCATTAGAAGAGTCAAATAGACTATAAAGTCTATTATTTTCTCCATGTTAAAAATCCACCAACAATGTTTTATCCCTGTAACATCAATCAACAATTCTGGTCCACAATCATATGAATAACTCATAATCATAACTGTAGTTCTAAATTCCTCTTCTCATCTAGGACGAAGATAATTTTCATCACCTGAAACATCAAACATCATGGTTATACCAAATCACAGTTCCTGTTCATAATCATACTAATAATTTCATCTTTGCACTACGGGCCAAAGATATTCATCAACAAGTCATCTTTGCACTACAGGCCAAAGATATTCATCAACAGTTCATCTTTGCATTACTGGCCAAAGATATTCATCTACAATTCATCTTTGCACTACAGGCCAAAGATATTCCTCAACAATTAATATTTGCACTACAGGCCAAATATATTCATATCTCAAATAAATATATAATCATTTCAGAATTTATATACACCATAATTATAACCATGTTAATCAATTCATCTTTACACTTAAGCTAAAGATATTCAATTGTAAATTCAATGGTCATGATCATACCAGTCACAATTCAACTTTGCACTACAGGCCAAAGAGAACCCTAGTCATGATCATACCAATAATCTACCCATCTTTACACTCCAGTGAAAGAGAAATTCAACATCATGGTTATAAAAATGTTATATATGATAATAAAATCAATATAATCAACATATAGATTTAATCTCAATAGTAATATTCATAAATCAACTATAATTTGGTTAGTAAAAGAAACCAATTTTGTCGTGAATAGTAACTCGTGAATAGTAACTCATGAATAGTAACTCGTGAATAGTAACTCGTGAATAGTAACACCGACTCAAAAAGGTAGAAATTCCACAATAAAATTCATACCAATAATTCGGTATAATGATATTGAAAGAATAACATTTCTTAAGCTTATAAACAATTTATTTAAATTGTTTACACTTTACTAATTAATGCATTTAATCATCATAAAATGTCAACTCTTAAGATTTCATCATCAATAGCCAAAACCCTCATCAAAAATCTGAATATACCTCATATAGGATTCTCAAGCCATAAAATCCTATTTTCCAATTTTCTTACTACACATAACATATTTAATTCATTTTCTCATAACTAGACTATTTTCATGAAAAATACCAAATCCGTTCCAAAAATATTTCTTTTTTGAAATTTAGCATAATATAGTCCCATAGTGAACATATATTTTTCTCAGAATTTTTAAAAGTCATTTACTATTTTTCATATGACCAAAATAGCCGAATATTTAGACATTTATCAAAAATTATACTTTTGTCTAAAAATTTTGAAATTTACAGAGTATACTTCTATCATATACATGTACTCCCAATAAAAATTTCATCAACTTTGGAGTTAACCACAAGAAATTATAAGCAGTTACTTTTAAAATAGTCTTTTCTCATAAAATTCATAACTCTCAATCTATACATCCAAAAATCACCATTTTTGGACACAATCAATAAAACTCATCAAAATATCATTTCAAATTTTTTCAGAATTTTTGAAGTTCAGAAAAATTACGAAACTAAAAAACATAACAACCCTTAAAATCCCTTAAAATCCCTTACTATCCCTTACTATCCCTTACAATCCCTTACTATCCCTTACCTCAAAAGAGCAGTACTTCTGACTGGATATCGGATATGATGCTGAAGGAAACTTGCACTGAATAGCAACTCTCAAAGTATCTAAATACTCACAAAATATGCTTCATAATATAGAGAGAGAAAGAGAGAAAGCTTATGTTTCTGGTGTGATTTTCAATTCTAACTTAGCCCTCTATTTATAGAAAAATTTTGGTAGGTTTGACTTGCAACCTGATGGCTTTACCTGCTACTATTCCCACCCACCACATTTGAAATATAATTCAGCACATTTCTTCACCAACCACAAGTGGGGCCCACCAATTCTAGAATTTTCCACCAAAATGATAAACTCCGAAAATTCAACAATTTCTGAACCAGTCATCTCGTAAAATTCATAACAAATCATACGTTCATTTTTAACGGTTCAAAATTTGTGGACATATACTCAACTTATATATGTATAACATATCCAAAAATTACCACGATCCAACGGTCGGATTAAAAATTATAACCCCCGCAAAATATCTCAAAAACCCTAATTTTTAATACCTCCATTCCGACAAAAATACGGATAAAAATCTCAACATTAACTCCTTTATTTTTAACCACAAAAATATATTCCTCATTTATATCCACATAAAATAAATATTTCCTTATCATATGAATCAATAATTAATTATTCACAAATAATATTACAGAATCACATTTATGACAACCAGGCCGTTCCCAGGAAAGAGGGGGCTTTCCAATAAGAATTTCTCCTTACTGGCGCGCAATTAGATGACCAAACCTCTCCTTAGACAGAACTTTCTAGGCATTGCCAATAATGCTATCTAATAATATTATTTAAATAATATAAATTATTGATCTGATAATGGAAAATACTGTTCAGCAACAATTATTGAACAACAATAATATAAAATTTCAACGTAGCAATTATTGAATCAATAAAATAAAATATTGAACAGTAATTACTGTAACAATTATTGAGTAGTGCCTTCTTACGTAAGGATCAATAATTCAAAAATACTGTGTAAAACCGTGTGCTACTGTGCAAACACGCGTATTACTGTATTTTAACCACCGGGTATTCCAACAGTGTTAACGGTAACAACTACGTCGTTAATTATAAAAACTCAATTTTTGTCGTTATCTTCATCTGACAGTTATTCGTTATGGGGCCCACAAATAGCTGCGCCGTCGTACGAATATTCCCCGACAGAAAGAATATTCCACGACCAAACGAATATTCCCCGACAACAATGATTATTTTATAACCACTTGCTTATTTTGAACAATTTTCACATTTCACCCATAACTTTAATTAAATTGTAATTATAAGAAAAATTGAATACTTTTATTTCATAAAATTCGGGGTCTTACACACAGAGTCTTAATAAATCTTCTAGAGTTTGAATAGTCCTCTCTGATTGTCCGTCCGTCTGAGGATGATATGCCGAACTATATCGTAAATCCGTGCCCATAGCTTTTTGTAAACTAACCCAAAATCGTGAAGTGAATCTTGGGTCTCGAACAGAAACTATGGATACTGGCATACCATGCAGTCTTACAATCTCGTTTATGTACATACGAGCAAGACGTTCAAGTGTATAAGTTTCTCGTATCGGTAAGAAATGAGCAGACTTGGTCAATCTATCAACAATGACCCAAATCGCATCTATACCTTGAGAAACCTTAGGAAGACCGATAACGAAATCCATGGTAATGTGCTCCCACTTCCATTCTGGAATTTCAAGTGGTTGTAATGGACCTTTTGGTACTTGATGCTCCGCTTTGACTCGTTGACAAGTTAGACACCTTGAGATAAACAACGCTATCTCTCTCTTCATATTGCTCCACCAAAATGTATGACGAAGATCATGATACATTTTGGTACTTCCAGGATGGATTGCAAACGGTGTGTTGTGCGCCTCCATCATGATTTCATACTTTAAATCAGGGTTGTTAGGAACACAAAGTCTGGAGTTGACTCGAAGTATTCCTTCTTCATCGATTCTTGCTTCCGGCATAGCACCTTCTTGCACTTTCTTCCTCATACGCATCAGCTCCAGGTCTATAGCTTGAGCAGCTTTAACCTTATCGATTAAAGTTGATTCTACTCGTATATTCGTCATCATCACATGGGTCCCTGGAGTCTTTAACTCTATCTCCATCCTTTGCAAATCACACAAAATGGGCCTTTGTGTTGACAATATCGCACTCATACTTGCATATGGTCTTCTACTCAATGCGTCAGCTACCACGTTCGCTTTTCCAGGATGGTATTGAATGGTATGATCATAATCTTTCAACAGTTCAAGCCAACGTCGTTGTCGCATGTTGAGTTCCTTTTGAGTGAAGAAATATTTAAGGCTTTTATGATCCGTAAAGATCTCCACCTTCTCCCCATACAAGTAATGCCTCCAAATTTTAAGTGCAAAGACAACAGCTGCCAACTCTAGATCATGAGTAGGATAATTCCTCTCATATTCCTTGAGTTGTCTTGATGCATAGGCTATGACTTTTTCATGTTGCATGAGAACGCATCCCAACCCTTTGCTCGAAGCATCACTGTAGATGACAAATCCCTCCGAGCCAGATGGTATTGTTAGAACAGGTGCTGAAATGAGTCTCCTCTTGAGTTCTTGAAAACTCTGCTCACACTCTTCGCTCCAACCGAACTTTGTATCTTTCCGAGTCAGCTGAGTTAATGGAGTAGCGATTCGAGAAAATCCTTTCACGAATCTCCGATAATAACCAGCTAAACCAAGAAAGCTACGTACCTCGGTCACTGATTTAGGTTGCTCCCAGCTTTGAATAGCTTCAATCTTTGCCGGGTCAACCGATATTCCACGACTTGATACTACGTGCCCAAGGAATGCTACCTCTTCCAGCCAGAACTCGCATTTCTTCAACTTGGCATAAAGTTTGTATTCACGAAGCTTTTGGAGTACCAACCTCAAGTGTTGCTCATGATCTTCACGGCTTTTGGAATAAACAAGGATGTCATCGATAAAGACGACCACAAAGTGATCCAAATATTCCTTGAATACCCTGTTCATCATATCCATGAAGGCAGCAGGAGCATTAGTCAATCCAAAAGACATAACTAAGAATTCATAATGCCCATACCGAGTTCTGAAGGCAGTCTTTGGAATATCCTCAGTTCTAACCTTCAGCTGATGATATCCAGAACGAAGATCGATCTTTGAAAAGAATTGTGCTCCTTGCAACTGGTCAAACAGGTCATCAATACGTGGCAATGGGTACCTATTTTTGATGGTGACATGATTTAACTCCCGATAATCAATACAAAGTTGCATACTCCCATCTTTCTTCTTCACGAACAGAACAGGAGCACCCCAAGGAGAAATACTAGGACGAATAAAACCAATGTCTAACAATTCCTGCAGTTGGGTCTTTAACTCCTGAAGTTCAATAGGAGCCATTCGATATGGGGCTTTGGAAATGGGTTTTGTACCGGGTTCAAGGTCGATACAAAATTCAATTTCACGCTCTGGGGGTAGGCCAGGAAGTTCTTCGGGAAATACGTCAGGAAATTTATTAACAACAGAAATATCATTCAAGGCTGACGTATTTTTGTTTAGATCCGTGACATGAGCTAAGAAAGCTTGACATCCGTTTTTCAATAAACGAATAGCTTTATGGCTTGAGATGACAGCGATTGATTTTAATGGTTTGGTTGCTTGAATTCGCATAATAGGGCGATTAGGAATATGAAAGCTAACAACCTTACGAAAATAATCAATTTTTGCATGATGAGTAGTTAACCAATCAATCCCTAGAATAACGTCAAATGCAAGTATTTTTAATGAAATCAGATCGACAGGTAATGTGTGGGTACCAACTTGAACCAAACAAGACTTATAAACCGTGGATGTAATGAAGGTTTCTCCCAATGGAGTTTCAACTGCTAAGTCAAAGTCTAATTTCTCCGGAATCAAATTTAATCGATGAGCGCAAGTAGGAGAAATAAAAGAATGGGTAGAACCGGTATCAAATAAAGTATAGACTTCGTTAGAGTTTATGATAAGCTTACCCGTGATGACCTCATTCGGGTTCCTTGCTCTCTGGGAGTTCACAACAAACGCTCTCCCTTGCACAACCGGTTTTGACTTTTCTGGGACGGCCTTTGGTGCCTCCATCCTAGCTGAATTTGTCTTCGGTAAACGACAAAATCGGACTAAATGACCTTCTCTTCCATAATTATAACATGCTTTGGACGGCATCGCGCAGTTTGGACTGATGTGCTCCTCCCCTCCGCATTTGAAACATATGATAGGTGGTCGTTCTCCTTCCTTAACGACAGGTGCTAGTGCTGACGTATTTCCATCATTGTTGAATCTCCTCTTCTTGAAATGCTCATTCTTATTGTTTTGGCCCTGTTTACCACCGAAGTGGTTACCATTTCTGGCCTGTTGATTCCCTCCACGCTTGTTGTCACCGCTTCGATGACTGCTCTCACTGGTATTATCATTTTGCCGGCTGCTCTCTTTTGGTTGCGTTGTCTCGTTATCGCGCTCCACCAACTGAGCCCTATTTACAACATCTGAATACAAACACAGTTTATGAGAAACAAGATGTTGACGTATCTCCGGCTTCAAACCTCTTAAAAACATCCGCGTCATTCTTTCTTCATTATCCACCAGGTGGGACGCAAACCGGGATAACTCCGCAAATTTTGCCTCGTACTGCGACACGGTCATATTATTCTGCTCCAATTTGATGAACTCCACCTCCTTCATGTGACAAATACTCTCGGGAAAGTATTTGTCGTTAAACAGCTCTTGGAACTTCTCCCAGGTCATCTTCAGTGCGGCAGATTGAGTATGCTTTATCGATTCCCACCAGTAATCTGCCTCTCCTCGCAACATAAAGGCGGCAAAGGGAACCTTTTGCTCCTCGGAGCAACCCAAGACATCAAATATCTTGGTGATCTGCTTTATCCATGTTTCAGCTACAAGTGGTTTGGGTTCTCCCTTAAACTCCGGTGGTCCCAGCTCCTTAAACTGTTTAGCGGTGACCGCCAGAGAGTTTCCAGTATTTCCACCTACGTTGTGGACAGGAGCCGCTTTCACCTGTTGTTGCATGAATTGCATAAAGCCTCTGAACATTTGATCATTCATCATTTGGTCAGTGTTGTTGTTTGCATGAGGATTGTCACCTTCCTGATGCACATTATCCTGATTATTGATATGTGGTGAATCAACAGTCGCCTGTGCTCCATTGCTATTCTCAACATTCTCAGATGCCATTTTCAGATACTGCCACAAAATAAAAGTTAATTGATATGTCATATATTATCCTTATATTATGACCGACCAATTAAATACCATGCAAATAAACTTAGGTAGGTCATACTAGCAAAGGAATTCCCCGTCTCTCCCCTCCTAGTTCTATTCTCACATCTTAGCCAGGGATCATATCCCTAAGCTCTGATACCAACTGTGACGCCCCCAAAATTAGGTATACATCACCCATCTTGGGTCGTTAGATACATAGTACAGAATACAAATATAACTTACTAATACAACTGTCGTGTACAATACGACAAAATATAAACTGTGAGTTTGAATACAAATATTATCTTCTAGAGAGTATTCATACTCAAAAGGAGTCCTCGTTACATTTATTAACACACCATTACATAGAATAGTGAGGACTACTAACTAATACTATCATTCGAACCATCACTCCGTTCCCCGACTTGCCCCAGCTACGTTCTCATTTTCTGAAGAGAACAGTGAAAGAAAGGGTGAGCTCAACTAGCCCAGTAAGAAATATTATGACTAAGATAATGCAGAATAAATTATCATTAGCCTTCAACAATGTTAAACTGATAAAATATAATAGACATCAAGTTTAACTGTAGCGGAACAAGCAATCCATTAAGAGAGTCAAGTAGAAAATAAACTCTACTATCTTTTATGATTTAAAAGATTTTCCAACACTGTGATCGCTGGGACTCAGCTTAATAAAATAATTCACATCATCGAATCACCCCTGCACTACGGCCAAGGATATTCGTATATTCATTAATGGTCATGATCATGCCAACAACTGTCCATCAATGCACTACGGGCCAATGAGGACTTTTACCACATCATTTGTAACATTACGGTCATGATTACACCGAATAATCCCTGGTCATAATCATACCAAGTCCATCTATGCACTACAGGCCACAGATGACTTTCAACATAATATAAACATGAGGATGATGACAATGATATAAGAATTCAATAAAAACAAGTTCAAGAATTAATTTATCCAAGAATTAACAACGTCCAAATTGTCAACATGATACAACTTTGTGGAGTAAAATTCAAGAATGATCAGGAGAATATTTTCATGAATAGATACTAGATGAAGCGCAAATGTCAAGGATATTTCACAAATTTCATGGAGTATAGAAGTCAAAACTTAACCAACTGAGTATAATAAAGAATGGAATAACAAAAGAAATCACCATGCATGCGATAGACCGCACAGACAGGTTATTCCAACAGAATAATAAATAATGGAACCAGGTCCGGCGTAAACGCACAGATAGGATATTCCGACAGAATAATAAATAATGGAACCAGGTCCGGCGTAAACGCACAGACAGGATATTCTGACAGAATAATAAATAATAGAACCAGGTCCGGTGTAAAACACACAGACAGGATGTTCTAACAGAATAATAACAAGACGGAACCAGGTCCGGTGTAAAACACACAGACAGGATGTTCCAACAGAATAATAATAAAAACGGAACCAGGTCCGGTGTAAAACACACAGACAGGATGTTCCAACAGAATAATAGAAGAATGTCACAAAGTATAGGGTAGACCGCGTATACATGTTATTCCAACAGAATAATAAGAAATGGAATAACAACAGTTCTCTTCATGAATAAGCAAGAATAACACCCCTTACCGTTTTACAGAAGAGTTGAAGTAAGGAAGTAGTTAAGTAGCAGAATACTCTTCTTCTCTCTCTCTATAGTTTCTCTCTCTAGAGTTCAGTGAATTCGTAAGAAATAATGAAGGAATGAGCTGCTATTTATAGAAAAATAGAATGCATAGTAACTAATCCATGAACGGTCCAGATTGATTACTTTAATCTGACGGTCCATATTTAAAGAAAAATCTTTTAAATAAAATATAATATATTCTATTTATAGAATAACTTTAATAAAGTATTTTGTTTTATATAAAAAGATGTTTCTGTTTTATTACGTTAATAATACGAATAAAACAAAACGTCATTATCGCTAAATAATTCATATTATTAACTGACAATAATGGAACCAAACTGAGTGACTTCTCACATAAGCATTAATAATCAATACCGTGTGCTACTATGCAACCACACGTATTACTGTACTTTTACTACCGAGTAGTTCAACAGTAACAATGGTAAAACTTCCGCCGTTATTTTTAATAAAATATTTTTGTCGTTTTCTCAATCCGACAATAATTCCGTTGTGGGGTCCACCAATGATTGTGTCATTGTACGAATATTCCCTGTTAAAACGAATATTCCCCAACCAAACGAATATTATATAACAACTTGCGTACTTTACAAAATTTATAAATATTACCCACAACTATAACATTATATCAAATTAACTCCATAATATTCAAAAATGATATTTATACAAAATTCATCTTTATTTATAAAAGTTGGGGTCTTACAAATTCAATCCACACGTAAATGCGTTATTGACATGTTAAGAATCTATTTTAACATCTCATTATACATATAACATATTTTTATGTTCATTAGATTAGGTTACTATC
The DNA here is from genome assembly GCA_016801055.1 of Panax notoginseng. Taxonomy (NCBI): domain Eukaryota; kingdom Viridiplantae; phylum Streptophyta; class Magnoliopsida; order Apiales; family Araliaceae; genus Panax; species Panax notoginseng. Next base: position 81,609,303 of record CM029014.1, read on the forward strand.
GCATTCCTGTACTTGAACAATAAAAATTTCATTTCTGAGCAATCTGCAAAGTGGCGCTGCGGCACCACCATCACGCCTAATCTCGGCGTGGCCAGCACTGCGGCCTAGTCAATGGAGCTGCGGCGTGGCTCGCGCTGCAGCGCGAGTATTGTGCCTACAGTAGGCGTTGCGGTGCGGCATACCAGTTACAGAATTTGCAATTCGCAAAAAATTGCAAAACATTCCAATTTCTTCCAATTTCTTATTTCATTCATGAAATTAGACATACCCAGACATTATTTTATACACATAATCATTACTCAACCTTTCTAGCACGATTTTAACAAGTTAAAACACACAATTAACAAAATTAACACATGTAATTTTACTGTTCTTGATGTTCTTGAAAGTTTTTGAATACAAAACATAAAAATCAACACTACGGGTTCGTTATAACACCGAATATGTTCATTCGAAATTTGAGTTCCTTCATTTTAATATACATAATCATATACAATGTAAATTTATGATACAACATATGATTTGACACATAAAATTCATGCGTAAGGTCATATGGACATATTTTATACTTTGTAACTTCAAGAGACTATATACGACAGATTTCTATGAATTTGATGTTATGGAAAAATACAAGATATAGTTAAACATGTTATGATTTTATATCATCACATATATTTTACATAATCGTTACCCTTTTCCCACTACCGAGATTTTAACAGAACTTGAAAGCCATTTTTTATGTAAAACTTCAATGACGTAAATTTAAACTGGGTTGAAGAGATTACCCAAAATATAGATTAGTAGAGAGACCTTTCTCAGATGTTTCTTCAATCACCCACTCACAATCTCCCTCAACAATTTCTCAATTTCTCTCTACAATTTGTTTTTCTTATTTCCAGACTTAGAGAATAAAGAAGGAATAAGACGTATATAATAATTAAGAACTAATGCAGTTGTGGTCAGTTAACCCGATAATTGGTTAACTGCTCCCAACTCCCAATAAGCCTCCGTTTGGCTAGCCTTAAAAGAATTAATCCCATTTAATTTAATTCATCCTTTATAATATAGTTTAATCGTGTCACACCTATTTAAATAATTAATCCAATATTTTATTTTATTTAATTTAAATAAAATATGATAATTTCTCATTAATTCACATAATCACATAATTAATTTTCTCATGTTATTAATTATGTCAAATTATTAATTTTCTCATTAATTAAAATAATATTAGGCTTATTAAATATTTTTTTTAATTCAATAAGCTCGCATAATGACATACTTTGAATAATAAAATTCTCCACATTAATTTAATAAATATAACACATATAATTAAATTAATCTATAAATTAATATATCTCAACTTCATCAATTAAATATTTAATCCAATAATTAAATCATCAAAAAATATTTATTTAATTCAATAAATATTTAAAATTAAATTACAAAATCTCGTTTGTCACACCCTACACCCCGCAATTGAAACACTTAATCATGTTGATCTTATTATTCCTCTATTTTTCTTCTGTGGACAACTATTTGAATAATGCCCAATGTTTCCACAAGGAAAACATTGAGTCCCCCTAAAAATACATACCCCTCCGTGCTTCTTCCCACAAATACGACAACCTTCACTCCTTTGACTAGTGCTAATATTTCCGTCTTTCCCAAAGTTATTTGGAGAAGTGACACCCATTTTCCTTTTACGATATCTCTTCTTTTGACACTTTCTTAATACTTCATTCCCTGATTCATCGATCCCCTTCAATTCTGGTGGTCCCGCTAATTTAAAGTATAAGGTAATCCTTAAAGTATTGGGTTCAATTTCTGGTGGATTCTCTGACCTCCCCTGTAAAGCTTCTAGTAACACATTTACCAACTGTTGGGTTAGGTTTGTCTCTAACTAGTTCCCATCGATCTCTTCTGGTGATCTTCCTTGTGATGTCATTTATCTAAAGATAGCAAATAACTAACTATAAGTATAATAATCAATTCAATTTAGCAAGCAACAATGTGTATTTCTTGTGTAAATAGTTATATATATTTAACTAATATATATATATATATATATATATATATATATATATATATATATATATATATATATATTCTATATTCTCAAAGAAAAATACCTGACCAACTAATAATTTATATGTTTTCATTAGTTTTTCCCCCAACGAATTCCTACATTAGGAACACTATACTCTTACAAACTACAGCTCCTCTACTGCCATCTGTTTCCCTAACCTCTCATGCTTTTCATTCCCTTCTCTTAAATTAACTTTGATACTATCGATCAGCCCTCTTGCGGAAATCCACAATTTCTCCAGCTACTATTTAAAATCAATAAAATCGTTTCTCTTTTACTGTTACTCCAACTTCTTCTGTTGCCCCTCATTTTGGCTCTATATAAGCCTCGTTGAAACTTTTACTCTTCCTCTTCACTTAACTCCAACTTCGGTACTCTTCATGAGCACTCTCTAAATCTACCATAGGTTTGTCTTTTATAGTTTCAAATGTTTTGTTATAAACTACTTCCGCTGACACTTCCTCTATTCTATCCTTGAGATCATTCTCCATTACTACAATTTATTATGGTTCAAGTACTATCTTAAGTGGAACAATAATCTTGTCACTTAACTTCGTTACTTAGTTTTCATGTAAGCAATTTATATTTACTTTTCTCCAACTTCTGTTGATGAATTTCCTTAATTCATCTCCTGCAAACTTATTTTAAGTTTATCCTCTTATTATCCTCATTACTGCTCACCTCCTTAAAACTAAGTTTGATTAACCACTTTCTTATTTTCTTCACCATATACTCTAAACGTTTTGCCATATTCACTTCTAGTCTCACCCTTCCAGTTTGCTTCCTAGATCTATCACCATACCATTTCTTACAACCTTAATTGTCTCCATATATTACCAAACATTTTTTCTCTATAATCTCCTCACTTATTACAACTTCCCTTTGTCTATTCTAGCCATTCCTAGCATCTCCAGAATACTTCCTTACAATGAGTATTTAAACTCATTCCTTAATACTATATCTAAGTTTATCTCCTTATTGACTTGACTACGATCTCTCAGGTCATATCCTGAGGTAGTCCAACCTAGATCTATAACCTACTACTCTGATACCAAATTGTGACGCCCCCAAATTCTCTACATTTTTTGTAGCAGATTTGGTGTTCACGTAAATATTCCATAACATAATAATTCTTATAAATCCAAGATTCACAGTACTCATAGAAAATAATAGTTTTCGCCAGAACAATTATCGTAATTGAGTACCTTCACTTGGATGTACAGGTTTAGTATCTTACAGATATTTTTTCCATACCAATAATTCCTATTTATCTGACATCCATAGTATTAATGGTAGGGTTCTTGGAACTGAGAAGCGTTACCTCAGTGCATCAGAGAATCCCAATGTCTGTTAATACTATCATTCAGATGTATAGTTCATATAGATACTGTACTCTTTTCTAATTTCATTAGAATACAAAACCAACCACTGAAAACTAATAATATATTACACAACTAAATACACTTTTACATGGATTCGAAATGTCGTTAACTATTACATTATAGTCCTCAAAAAGGATAACCGTGTTTTAAGCCTTTCTATCCATAAATACTGGAACCGCTGGAATACATCATTTTTATCTGTAAATGAAAAATATTTTCAAGGATGAGCTACAGAAAGCTCAGCAAATTTTGAACAAGTAACAATATTATACCCACACCAAATCTGGATTTGAATGAACATCAAGTTTAGAGTTTTTCCACATATATATACTGAGGTTTATCTGCAAAACTCCGCACATTACGAATTTCTGTTAGTCCTATAGACTTTGAAATTCGAGTTGATCCGCTCAACCAAATAACCTAGGAGTATGCATATCATCATATCTAAATAACCTCGGTCATTGCTATAAATGTCGGTACATGGAACCTAGTCAGCCTATTACTACCGGTTATAATAGTGTCAGTAAATATATTTGTACCAAACAACATTGGTTTCTCACACTCTATGCTTTGATATCAAATCAAACGCATTTTTACACAAATAACAGCTCATATGTCTTGGTAATGTTTGAACAATAAATCATAACTTTTTTAACAATAGATATCATGAACACTATATATCACAAGATCATATATGATAAATAGAAAACTTGCATTTAATAAATAAATTAAATGAAGCTAGAAAACTTGCATCTAAAATATAAAGTTTGCACAAAGTGCAAAAAAACTTGCATGCTAGACGATCAGCTAATTTATAATATTCGAAATTGCAATAATTAGAAACAATAACAGTTGATATCTAATCAATTTACTAGTGTATGGGTTGTATTTGATGTCTATTCAGTGTTTTATAGCTTCATCGGATAGTTATCGAATTATCTTACTGGTAAACTTTGTTTAAAAGTTTAAGTATTACTTAAAATATTATTTATAATAATTTCTAGAAGCTTAAAACAAACTCTCAATGAGTAATACTAATTTATTATTAATCAAAATGATTTAAAATCATTAATATTATTTTTAAGTAATTAATAATCCTTCATAATGATTTTTAAACCATCAATATTATTTCCTAATAATTTACTATTATTGATAATGTTTTTTAAATCATAAGTTCATTTTTAAATATTTTAATATTATTTAAAATGATTTATTAGTATTATCTAATTTATTATCAATTAAAATAATTTTACAAATCATTAATATAATTATTAATCATTTATAATAAATATTAAATCATCAATATTATTTTTAAATAATTTATTATTATTGATAATGATTTTTAAATCATTATTTTCATTTCAAATAGTTTATTATTATTTAAAATGGTTTATTATCATTTTTACTAATTTATTTAATAGCATTATTAAATAATTTTATTATCATTAATATTTAAATATTAATGAAATTTTATGTCAAAATATTAAAAATTAATTATTATGACACATGTGGCAAATCTAGGTGGCATATTGTAGCTGGTGGGGCTGGTTTTTAACACATGTGGCAAATCTACCAAAGTGATGACCCAAAATTTAGACTTATCATCAAAAGTGGAAGAGAAAGGGCAATTTAGTAATTTCCTATGTACTAAGGGTACTTTTATGATTTCCCAATCAACTTTGAGGGCAAATTGGTTACTTATGTGGTGGATACACATGGCAACTCTTGGGTGATGAGTCACCAAGATTTGTATTTATCTTTTGTTAAAAGATAAGTTCAAGGGCATTTTGGTCTTTTTACCATTCCTAAGGATTACCCAAGTGGCTGTAGATGAACGCCTTCTATAATGGGCTGAACAATAATCTGAGGACGAGTATAGATGCAGCATTTAGGGGAGCTTTTATGGCTAAAAGATTTAAGGAAGCATATGAATTGATTGAGACAATGGCAGCTAACAACTTCCAGTGACCAATAGCAAGAATGACACAACCAAAGGCAACTGGAGTGTTAGAGGTAGATGGATCAGGCTTTAGCAGCTCAAATTTCAGCGCTGTCGAAGAAAATGGATGCCCTCACGGGAGTTTAGGTTCAGCAGGTGGCGTATGTGTGAATTGTGTGCGGGGTAACATCTGACAGAGCAGTATGTTATCAATCTTGTAGCAGTTTAGTTTGTAGGTAGTTATAATAGACCCCCGAATCCATACCAGAATGCCTACAATCCGAGGGCAAGGAACCACCTAAACTTTTTGTGGAGTAACAATCAAAATCAACAAGCTCCACGACCATCTTATCCCCCTGGTTTCCAAAATTAGCATCAACAGTCAGCTCCGCATCCAGAGAAAAAGTCAGATTTGGAAGAGTTGTTGAAATATATATCCAGTAATGAAGCTACTATGAAAACACAAGTGGCGACGATTAAGAACTTGGAAAATCATATGGGATAGCTTGCATTGGCATTGAATAACAGACCTCAAGGGACTTTACCATGTGATAATGAGAAGAATCCAAGGGGAAATCATGAACAGTGTCATGCAATCACATTACGAAGTGGAAAACATCTTGAGGGGCAAAGTGCAGAAAATTTACCAAAGAAAGATGTGAAAGAAAGTGAAGAAAAGTTGGTTGAAGAGAAACAGGGTGAAGACAAGCAAGTGGATAAGAATCAGGCAGATGTTGAACCAGTTGTCTATCCTCCACCACCGTTTCAGTAGAGAGTTCAAAAGCAAAAATTAGATAAACAGTTCTCAAAGTTTTTGGAAATCTTCAAGAAGTTATAGATTAATATTCCATTCGCAGAAGCCCTAGAACAGATGCCGAGCTATGCAAAGTTTATGAAGGGTATTTTGTCGAGGAAGAAGAAGTTGGACGATTATGAGACTGTTGTATTGATGGAGGAATGTAGTGCGGTATTGAAGACGAAGTTGCCTCCGAAGTTGAAGGATCCGAGGAGTTTCACCATTCCTTGCACAATTGGGAACATGGCCTTCAACAAATGTTTATGTGATTTGGGTGCGAGTGTGGACTTCATACCATTATCCGTGTACACTCAGTTGGGTTTGTCGGCACCGAAACCTACAAACATCTCATTACAGTTGGAGAACAGATCAGTTACTTATCCGAGAGGGATTGTTGAATATATTCTAGTAAAGGTGGATAAGTTTATATTTCTAGCTGATTTTATCATTCTGGATTATAAAGAAGACAAGAACATTCCTATTATCTTAGGGAGGCCATTCTTGGCTACTGGGAGGACTCTCATTGATGTTCAGAAAGGGGAGTTAATGATGAGAGTACAAGACCAAGAGGTGAATTTTAATGTGTTCAAAGCTATGAGATTCTCTACAGATGAGGAAGAGTGTTTCAGAATGGATGTGATCGAAAAGATGTCAATGAAGACTTGATTAGAGGTTTGGACAAGGATCCATTGGAAAACACTTTGATGGGAGATGCTGACTTGGATGATTCAAAATTTGTGGACTATTTGCATATGTTGGATGTATTTCCTAGAGTGAGTAGATTCAAGGTGTCATTCGAGCCATTACATACGGAAGAGAAAGCATCAACACGAATGAAACCCTCACTGGAGGAACCATCCACTCTTGAGCTAAAGCATTTTCCTAAACACCTCAGGTATCCGTTTTTGGGTAATTTTGATACTTTACCTGTTATTATTGCATCTGCGCTTAACGATTTGCAGGAAAGTAAGTTGATGAGGGTTCTTCGAGAATATAAGTCTACAATAGGATGGACATATGTTGACATCAAGGGAATAAGCCCTTTATTCTGTATGCACAAGATACTCTTAGAAGAGGAGGCAAAACCGATAATGGAACAGCAAAGAAGGCTCAATTCAATCATGAAAGAGGTTGTGAAGAAAGATATTCTGAAATGGTTGGATGCTGGGATAATCTACCCTATTTCAGACAGTTAATGGGTAAGCCCAGTTCAGTGTGTCCCGAAGAAAGGTGGAATGACGGTTGTGACTAATGATGATAACTAATTGATACCGACGAGGACAGTGACCGGTTGGAGGGTATGCATGGATTACAGGAAGCTTAACAAGGCAACCCGAAAGGAGCAATTTCCTCTACCTTTCATCGATCAAATGTTGAACCGTTTGGCCGGACATGAGTATTATTGCCTGTTGGATAAGTATTCGGGGTATAACCAGATCGTCATTGCTCTTGAAGATCAAGAGAAGACTACATTCACGTGCCCATATACATTTGCTTTTAGGAGGATGTCATTCGGGTTGTGTAATACACCGGCGACCTTTCAAAGATGTATGATGGCTATATTTTCAGACATGGTGGAGCGTAACGTTGAAGTTTTTATGGACGACTTTTTAATATGTGGGAATACTTTTGACAGTTATCTTGAGAATATGGTCATGCTATTAAAATGCTGTGCGGAAACCAATCTTGTGCTGAACTGGGAAAAATGCCATTTCATGGTCGAAGAGGGAATCATTCTTGGGCACAAAGTCTTTGCAAAAGTGTTGGAAGTAGACTGGGAAAAGTTGGAAACAATTGAGAATCTTCCACCTCCAACCTCAGTTAAAAGAATTCACAGTTTTCTCGGCCATGCTGGATTCTACCGCCGATTTATCAAAGATTTCTGAAAGATTGCAAAACCACTATGTAGTCTTCTAGAGAAAGAAGCAATTTTTAGATTTGATGAAGAATGTTTGACAGCGTTTGAACAGTTAAAGAAGAAGTTGACAACAACTCCCGTAATCATAGCACCGGATTGGATGATGTTGTTTGAATTGATGTGTGATGCTAGTGATTACGCGGTAGAGGCTGTTTTGGGACAACGCCGAGAAAAGATCTTTCATGCTATATACTATGCAAGTAAACCCATCACGGATGCTCAATTGAACTACACAACTACCGAGAAGGAGTTAATTGCGGTCGTGTATGCCTTTGACAAATTTCGAGCATACTTGATAGGAACAAAGGTTGTGGTATACACGGACCTCTCGGTGATTCGGTATCTAATTTCCAAGAAAGATGCAAAGCCTAGGCTTATTCGATGGATTCTACTCCTTCAAGAGTTTGATTTGGAAATTAAGTATAGGAAGGGGACATAAAATCAAGTAGTTGATCATCTTTCGTGGTTGGAAAATCCAGACAAGGACATGGCAGATAAATGTTTGATCAACAAGTCATTTTCGGATGAACAATTATTTGGGGTAAATTCAAAATCTCCATGGTATGCGGATTTTGCTAATTACTTGGTGAGCAAAATCCTTCCCCCTGATTTGACACGTCAACATAAAAAGAAGTTCTTACATGATGTCAAGTGGTATATGTGGGATGAGCCTTATCTTTTCAGACAGTGTACGGACAAGATGATTCGTAGATGCGTACCCTACAGTAAAGTGAATAATATCTTACACGCATACCACACATCTGCATATGGGGGACACTATGGAAGTGAGTGAACAATAGCAAAGGTGCTTCAGGCAGGATTCTACTAGCCAACTGCATTCAAAGATACCCACCAGTTTGCAAAAAGTTGTGATAGATGTCAAAGGGTGGGTAATATTTTAAAAATGAACGAGATGTCGCTCAACACAATCTTAGAAGTTGAAATTTTCGATGTATAGGGGATTGACTTTATGGGACCTTTTCCGCCTTCATACAACAATCTATACATTATGTTAGTTATGGACTATGTGTCGGAATGGGTTGAACTTGTGGCATTCCCTATGAATAATGCCAAAGTTGTTTTGAAATTCCTACAGAAAAACATCTTCACAAGATTTGGCACGCTGAGAGTAATTATAAGTGACGAGGGAAGTCACTTCTGCAATAAGTTCTTTATAGCCCTCTTGGCTAAATATGGGGTTAATCACAGGGTTGAAATGACTTATCATCCCCAAATGAGTGGCCAAGCTGAGGTTTCAAATAGAGAAGTGAAACGAATTTTAGAGAAAGTGGTGAATCCGAACAGAAAAGACGGGTCTCTGAAATTGGATGATGCTTTATGGGCTTATCGAACAGCATACAAGACACCAATTGGGATGTCACCGTATCAACTTGTTTACGGTAAAACGTGTCATCTACCAGTTAAACTTCAACATAAAGCATACTGGGCCATTCAAAAGTTGAATTTTGATCAAACAACTGCAGGTGAGAAAAGACTACTGCAACTTATTGAGCTGGATCAGTTTCGCCTGCAAGCGTAAGAAAACTCTAAGTTGTACAAAGAAAAGGTCAAGAAATGGCACGACTAGAAGATTTTGCATAGGAAGTTTGAACCGGGCCAAACTGTGTTATTGTATAACTATCGATTGAGATTATTTCTCGAAAAACTTAAATCACGATGGTCATGACCATTCACCATCAAGACAGTTTGCCCACATGGCGTTATTGAACTCTATAGCAGGAATCCACTGGAAACATTCAAAGTCAACGGGCAACATCTAAAGCATTATTGGGGCGGTGACATCATCGCTATTGTGATACCCCCAAATTTGGGTACTTCAATTCCCACGGGATTTGGTGTTCACTGTCCAAACATCATGTAACTATCTACCCATAATAAATGAAAAACCATAAATAGATAGAAATAAATCCTCTCTTTATGGAGTTACAACATCTGAATGTAAATACATCAATCCCTGCAACTTATTGAGCTGGATGAGTTTCGCCTGCAAGCGTACGAAAACTCTAAGTTGTACAAAGAAAAGGTCAAGAAATGGCACGACTAGAAGATTTTGCATAGGAAGTTTGAACCGGGCCAAACTGTGTTATTGTATAACTATAGATTGAGATTATTTCTCGGGAAACTTAAATCACGCTGGTCATGACCATTCACCATCAAGACAGTTTGCCCACATGGCGCTATTGAACTCTATAGCAGGAATCCACTGGAAACATTCAAAGTCAACGGGCAACATCTAAAGCATTATTGGGGCGGTGACATCATCGCTATTGTGATACCCCCAAATCTGGGTACTTCAATTTCCACGGGATTTGGTGTTCACTGTCCAAACATCATGTAACTATCTACCCATAATAAATGAAAAACCATAAATAGATAGAAATAAATCCTCTCTTTATGGAGTTACAACATCTGAATGTAAATACATCAATCCTAGGTCATACTAACCTTAAATCTCAAATGCGGAAGCATAAATAAATAATAAGTCTTACACAACTTTAACATAAGTCTGAAACATAAATACATCAAATAAACAACAAGTCTTCATCACTTGTTAACTTTGCCCTTGCATTTGCTAGTAGAAGGTTTGTCGGACCTTTCGTTCTTAACTGCAATGTCATTATTACGCAAGAGTGAGCACGATTGTCCACAAGTATAATAATATAACAATAAAATAATAACATGCGAATGAATCAAAGACTTCTGAAATAAGAAAACTCGGCTTTTGAATCAAGAATGAATAACAAGAATCAAAAGAACGTTTGAGGGTCATAAGACTTTGAATTACGTCCTAGGTTGTCAAGTGTTTATACTTGAAACCTTTAACAGACATAAGACTATGGACTCTTCTTCTCGTACTTAGGGGGATCAGCCCTTAGTACCATACTGTGCACAATATCTTAAAACTAAAGCATAATTAATCCCCTATAACAGGGTTGTTCATCTCAGTTTGACATTAGAGTCCGCACCAAAGGAAGTTTATTTTGGATAAGCTCAACAATGGTTCTTAAATTTAGAACGTTCATCAACTATGGACTAGTCGAATCAATAAGTTCGCTAGTCTTACAAGGTTCAACAATAATTGATATTCAATTTGAATAATAAAAGATGTATACAATCGAATAAGTATTGTATAACAGGAATTATACTTTTAAAGAATGATAATGTAACACCCCAGTCCCATATCGAAAGATAGAGAAAAAATTTGTCTGCATATAAGGAAATAAGTTACTACCAATAATACCTTCAAGTCATGACCCTTTGGGAGCCTGTGGTGGGCTAAGATGACCCAAGAAGATATTGTTGGGCTAGTGGTTTGAGGCCTTATTTTGATGGATTTGATTCGATTCGGCCTTGGGATTTGACCCGGGTTGTTATAGATAACATCTAATATGAAATCTTGACTTGAACAATAATAAACAAGATAGAATAAGGAACTTGCTTTATGTAAAGAACAAGGTTTAAGAACTTGCCTCGTGCGTAGGCTAAACGATTATTACTCCCATTCACCACAAGTCCTACACACATATCATATGTATTCACGACATTCATTAGTTACATTAATATTATCCTTATAGGTTTAGTTCCCTCTTTTAATACAACTTGTTAACTTGGTTTAAATTATGCTCACTACTATCATTCACATATACAGGACTGAAATCTCAAATCTTAAGTTTAAACAATATCATATCATCTCATGGACATCATTTTTTTAACGTGGTTTAACCAGTTACAAAACATAGCAGTTATAAAGTCACAAGACATTTTCTAATTTATTTTTATAATTCTCTTATTATATTGTCCATTAATAACATTTTCACTTAATTATTTAATATAAATTCCACTTTATTTAACAAATCATTATCCTTCCAATTTAATTACTTAATTAAATTAGAATATTTTCATTCCCTTACTATTATTACACTTGAATAAATTATTTCATAATAATTTTCATCGAATATTTATTTTATTCCATAAATATTTCAACTAAAATATTTATTTTATTTGATAAATATTTTAATAATATTTTCCATTGAATATTTATTTTATTCCATAAATATTTCAACAAAAATATTTATTTTATTTGATAAATATTTTAATAATAATTTCCATCGAATATTTATTTTATTCCATAAATATTTCAACTAAAATATTCATTTTATTTTATAAATATTTTAATTATTTATTTTATTATTTTTATTTTTATTTTTATTTTATTTTCTTATTTTTTATATTATTTTTTTTGCCCGCCGGGGTGGGGTTACCAGACTCAATTTATGCAGTTTCTGCAGTTCGTGAAGAACACATAACAAGGCCAATTTAGGCCAAAATCTCACACAAGTTCAACCATACGTTCTAGCAGTTCGTGAAGAACACAGAACAGGAGCAATTTAGGCCAAAACTTCACACAGACAATTAATACAATTTCACCCAACTGTTCTAAACTTAACATAAACACTCAATGACACTTCTAGCATGTTTTTAACGCTTTAAGTCACATAAACAACAGGATTTAAAGCCATAATTTTCATGTTCTTGCTATTTTTCAAAGTTTCATCAAATTTCATGAAATCACAAATCACAGATTCATTATAACACCAAATCAATCCGTTTAAGTTTCGTTCTCTTCGTTTTTATATGTATAAACGTAATCATTCATCAATTTACCGATTAATATGCAATTTAAACATAAATTATTGTACTTACAAGCCATATTCATATATTTTTCTCTGTAAACTATAAAACTCCAATTTGAACATGATTTCATGGATTAATTACTCTAAAACACATATAGATCATATGTATAATTGAATTATACAGGTTAATAAACATATACAACATCATAGATTTAACAATTAGCCATGAAAATTCAATTACAGAAAACTAAAAACCAATTTTCATGAAAAGTTTCTAAGTACGTAAATTAAAAGTTGGGTTAAGGAATTACCCTTAATTTCTCTGTTAGGATGATAAGAATTCCTCCTATAATTCTTCAAATCTACTTCCCCAAATTCAATTCTCTCACACTCTCTCCTTTTTTCTCTCTAAACTCTCTTTGTATCTCAGACATAGGCCTTAGGAAAATGCGTAAATGAAAATATAATAATAACTGATATAAGTACGCATAGTAGCGCAGTTATGGTCGGTTAATCTCGTAGTGGGTTAACTGGCCAACTTCCCTTAAGGTCATGTTTGGCTACAACTTTAATTCCCTTTTCCAATTTCTTTTAATTAAACTCTTGTTATATAGTTTAATAATGTCACACCCATTTAAATCAAATATATATTATTTAATTCAATTAAATAAAAATAGAATAGTTCCACATTAGATCACATAGTCACATAATTAAATTCTCATTTATTAATTATGTCAAGTCATTAACTCTCTAATTAATTATTGAATTAATTAGAATAACATTATGCTTATTAAATAATTCATTTAATCAAATAAGCTCAATTAAATGCATACTTTTGAATAATAAATTCTCCACAATAATTTAATCAATGTAACACATATAACTAAATTAATCCACCACAAATTCATCAATTAATTATTTAACCCAATAATTAAATCATCAAAAAATATTTATTTGATTCAATAAATATTTAAATTAAATTACAAAAATCTCATTTGTCACAACGATCACTCTTGTCGATGCGCCATGCCACATGAAGTAGTCAGGCTGAAAGACTAAAAAACAAGCGCTCATTGGGAGGCAACTCAATTTTCTATTATTTACAGTATTTAGTTTCGCATTACATAATTCGTAGTTTAGTTAGTAGTTTTAGTATTTCATAGTTCAAATTTGTGCAAAGCTTAGGTAAGTAGTTAGTCATTGTAAGTAATTTACAGCATTCTTGCTCAAACTCCATATATTTAACTTAAAATTTTGGTTTTATTGGATTTCTGGAACTGAGGGTGAAGTTTTTCACGCATACGGGTCAAAATAACTGAAAATCAAAAGTCTTGCAGAAAGCACATGCCGCCCCGACTGGGAGGCTCTCTGTATCTGCGCACCCCTGTGGGCTTTCTAAGGCAAAACACCCCCACCCCGGCAGGGGTTCGAGATTTCTGTTTTAAATAACCTTCTACAGATCGTGGTTTTCTCACTCCCATCTAATAAAACTGATACCAAGGCACCACAACACCAACGAACTCGCCCCACAAACATCCACTCTCACCCAAATTCGTCATCTACTGCTATCCTATATAAACCTAACTCCAATTCCATACATTCCCCACCACATAGCCATCAATTCCTCTGATTTTCATACATAAAACCTAGGGTTTCTTCAACTTCCAAATTTCAAGCAAGGAAAGAGGGGGAAACTCAGCAATTGGTCGCCCACCACTTCAATTTCATTATAGAGTACATCAATTAGTGTGGGTAAGCAAATTTTATCAGATTTTCATCATATTTGGCATTCGTGTTTCAATTTGGGGCAGTGTGGGTCAGTGTACACGCTAAGTGTTTGAAGAATTGCATAAGTGAAAAGTTTGGGGGATTTGTTAACTTTATTGTGATAGAATGGCATCGAAAACGCCGGTTAAACGTCAATGGGGCGAAGGGTTATCGCCGCCAACTCACAGTTTTGACAAACAAAAATTTGTCAGTGCCTATGCGGTTGATAAATATGATTACTTTACACCAAAGGCGTTGACACCGGAGAGAGAATTGAGGCCATATTCGTTTGATGGACAAATGAGGTGACAAATCAATGAACAGGGTTGGGATACATTCACTGATCAGTCGGACCCTGTAGTTGTGACAGTGGTGAAGGGGTTTTATGCTAATGCATAGGATAAAGCACCATTTGTGGCATTTGTTCGTGGCAAGCAAGTACCATTCAGTCCGAAAGCTATCAATGAATACTATAATGTGGTCGCCCCAACTATCTGCCAGTATGCTCAGCTTAGAGACATCAACCCCAATTATGATCAGATACTCACTGAAATATCAAACCCGAGAACAACGTGGGCGAAAGGGAAGAAAGGAGGAACCCTTTTTATGAGTAAGGACCTAAGTTTGTATGGCAAGATCTGGTATGCATTTCTATGGGCTAAACTGTTTCCATCCACATATACCAGTGGGGTGACTAAAGAAAAGGTTCTACTCCTATATGCATTTGTTACGGATTTTGATATTGACATTAGGGACATCATCAGTTTCTAGATCAGACGCTGCTTGTGCTGGCCATTCTCTAGAGGGTTGCCACACCCCTCACTTATATGTGGACTGTGTTGACAGTCAGGAGTTTGTTGGTCAACAGATGAGCTCGTGCAGCAGCCACTCCAATTACTTAACTCGCGTATGATTGCTAGATACTCAGTCTGGACTGGAGGTGATTCGCATCCTAGAGGGTTAGGATTTGTATTTCCCGATGCTCCTGAGGAGGGGGACGTCGAAGATGCCTCTAAGGATGATGAATTCAAAGCATGAGATGTCTGAAAGAGCTGAGAAGGCTGAGAGGGGTCATCGGTCCACCAAATATATGTTCAGCACTCAGTTTCGAAGCATGCAAAGACATATAAATGAGAGGGATAGACAGGAAGATAGGAAGTTGAAAAGGATTGTAGCAAGACAAGATCATGCTTATGCCACCCAAAATGCTTTCAATGCTTCGTTGGCAGAGGCATTTGCCAGAATGAATCCAGCTGTTGTTGACCAGTTCCAGTTCTAGTTCCTACTGCCACAGCAACTACTAGGATATCCACCATTTGATTCTGGCATTGAGGAGTTGCCACGACCGCTTGCTTAGCTACTACAGGGAAGTCCTCTTATGCTTTAATTCTTTATTTTAATAATGAGGACATTGTTTCTGATATGTTTGGGGGAGTAGTAGTGTAGTAGTATTAGTTTGTTTATTTCTGTTGAGTATGTTAGTTTGCATAAGTTAATTGCATTTAGTAGTCCATGCTAGTTCATGTCTGCATTCATGTAGTTGCATTATTAGTATAGTAAAGTTATGTTTTTGTAAGTTTAGTAGTTAGTTGTGTAAATATTAATTTTTGTTTTAATTTGTTGAGTTAAAAAAAATAAAATGAAAAATAGAAAATCTCAAAAATATTAGTTAGTTTACTATTTTTGTGTTGCATTTAGTTCATATTTGCATGATTCCAACTTTTAGATTGTTAGAGTTTGTTTGGGCCAATGATGAGATTAGAATTGCATAGATAAAAATAGTATTGACTGTCAAGGCTTTGATGTAATTTATTATCATGATCTAAATCTTTATCTGTTTGAAACTGGAATATTCAGGATAGCACCTTAAAAATGACTATGTTGACTGATTGGATTTAAATTTACACATAATTGAACTCTTAAGGATAATGCTAATTTGAATGAAAGAAAGTCATGAATAAGTGGTGATGTAAGTTTAGACAGAAACCTGAGTTTGGGGGAAGATTTGGGATATTAAAAAAAAGAAAAAAAAAGAAAAAGGAATGAAAAGAAAGAAAGAAAAAAGTATGAATAAACACCGTGGCTAGTCTAAGTTCTGTGGCATTTTTTATTTGAGTAAGTACGCCCGAGGGGATGTCTCTACACCCAGCGCCCTAAAGCCATATGGTTTGGGAGTCCTTGGTCGAAAGTTCGCTAAGGGGTAGCATTGAAAAGCCTAAGAGGGCTAGACATTGCACATCCATGAGTAAAATAAAATGTGGAAAACGGGAAAAAGAGCGAAAAGCCCCCGTATGTGAATAAATAAAGCAAAAGTATCCCATTTTAACTTCTAAATTGGATAACTATTTGGTTTTAGTCGGATCTTGCTTGTTTTTGGATTTCTTGACTTTACGATGTGTGATTCCTTTAAAGAGGCATATTAAGTGTTTTATTTAAGCTTCTGTCGGTTAGCATAGTTTTTGAGCACACACGAACTATATTAGTCATAACATGGAAAGATTTGATGGCTGATGTGAGGTTATTGATTTATCTTGGTAAGATGTACTGTCATGTCTATTGTAGCTTCTCTGAGGTAATTTGAATAGACTTTGTTTTGTCTGATAGCTGGATTCGTAGGCATGTAGTTAGTTGCATTGCATTGCATGTTGTTGTGCTCGAGGACAAGCATGGTTTAAGTTTGGGAGAATTTGATGAGTGGGTTTCATACCTACGAATGGATTCCTATTCGGACATAAACAATGCCTAATTTGTTTATTTTAGTATCGTTTTATGTGTTTGTGCTTGTTTTGTGTGCAGGTTCTAGTATGTGTTAGCTAAGGTATGATGGTGGAAATATGGTGAAAAAGTGCAGCAAAGTAGCAGAAAACAGTAGAGTGCAGGACAGTACCCCGTCGGGGCGGGCCTTTTACATAGCAAATACCCCACCGGGGCAGGGTGTCCATTGACCAGAAATTTAACACCCCGCCGGGGTGGGGGTACGCGGCCAGAAAAGAAGAGTTTTAATGCATTTCTACTACTACCATGGCGCGAACTGATGGACTTTGGATTCAATTGGGACTGGACTGAGGACGTATCTAGCTTCAATTACAGAGACTTAAGAAAGGGAATTCATACATTCATCAATCAACCAATCAATTACAACTTTCAAGCCCTAATTTGAGAAGATTTTTGGAGGAGTAGAACAAAGGAGCAAGGATCACGAAGATTGTAGAATTGAGTGAAGAGAAGGGTGGTTCTATTACTATTCTTGTTCTTTAATTTCACTTTCTGTAATTGGGATGTTGTTTTCTTTAATCTATTCAGTGTTTAATTCATTAATTATGAACTAATTCATCTTATTAAGTTTACAATGGATCTTTAAGTGTAACAAGGATTATCATGCTTTGATTTCAATTCAATGAAGCTATTTTTCAGTTCATCTATTATGATTTGTGCGTAATTTATGAGTTGCTTGATCACCAATTCTATGTGGACTTGTATGGATTCGAGAGATGAGATATGAGTTTAGACTTGGTCATAATAGCATGTGTTTATGATTTTTGCGTTTTGATGGAATTCATGATGTATGTTTAGGATAGAGATATACCTATGCATCACATGTGATCATATGAGAACATGTGATTTAAACCTTCTTTAATTGTAATTTACATAGAGATATAGTGAATTAGTTAATTAGGGTGTTTAGCATAATTCTATCAATTGTGGATTTAAGTTAATATGGGTTTAGTGCATCGAGAGATGACTAATTCTACTTTCGTGTTCTTGATTAATGAACTGGAATAGTTAAGTGAATTGAAGAGAAGTGTGATAATCTGAGTGAAGCATAAAATGAAATTGTAGGCTTAATTCTCCATTATCTAATTAAAATTTGCAGTAATTAGTTGAGTTGATTTGATTTGATTTTTGTTTATTAGTTTTTCATTATTTTCAATCATTAATTCGGTTAGTTTAATAAAATTGAAATAATATAAAGCTGATAATTGTTAGATTAAAATTATTTTTTGTTTCTTTGGGAACGATACTCAACTTATCATTATATTATTTGTTGATCAAGTATACTTGCGTGCTGTGCGTAATTACATTTTACCCAACACAATTCTAAAAATTGCTAGGCAGACCTAAGTGGTGGAGCAGACACCTAGCGCCTAGTTTGCCTAGGCAGTGGGTAGGTGAAGGCTTTCTTAGGCGATCTCATTTATTTATTTTTCTATTATATATACTTGTTGGACTATACACAAACATATAGTAGATGTAATATTTTAAAATTTTACATTTAAAATCTAATTTTTTATGACTTATCAAATCCATTTCAAATATTATAGAGTTTCAAAGACTTTATTACATCGATGCAGTAAAGGTCTAATTCTACCTACGGTGGGCCTAAGCGCTCAACCAAATCTAGGTGGCAAAAGAATTGCCTATAACAGAGACTAGAATCCTCTCTATTTTAAATAAATGGAGACTCTATTTTATGGTTCAGATTTAAAATAATACTTCTCTCATGTCATCATGCTATCACATTCCAACACATTTTAAATCTAGACCATGAAATGAAAAGTTTCTATTTATTTGAAATGGAGAGGATCCTTTTCCCTAACAGTTACGCGGAGATTTAGGAGACTTAGGTGGGAATTTTTAGAACAATATGATTATATGAAACCAAATTTAATATCTCAACTTGGGTGATGCTCTTTTTACACTACTTGTCGAAGTAACAAGTATTTCATGCCTTTTGTACTGTTCATGGTTGTAAATCATTATTACTCACTCCGTCCCAAATTAATTGCTCAGTTTTGACTTTTTAAAATCAAATTGACCATTTTTAAAACTAATTTTTTTACTATTTTTGCTAAAATATATGTGAAAAGATTATAACCAAAAGAAAGTATATACAATTTATTACTAATCCTAATTTTTATAATTTTAAAAATATATTTATATATGCTTAATTATTAATTTTAAAAATAGTCAATTTGACTTTAAAAAGTCAAAATTGAGCAGTTAATTTGGGACGGAGGAAGTATTATTTTATATTTTCTGGGTTTGCACTTCTAAAAGATGAGACCGGGGTGATAATTTTGTTTGCTTATTTGAGAATTGGTTTCAGGTAATGAATAACAAGACCACTGTTATTATCACGGACTAATACAAAGTGATGACTAATGCAATTGCAAAAGTTTTTCCATCTACCAATCACGCGGTGTTTATTGGCACATTAGCAATAAATATTGTGAGAAACTACATCAAGTTTATGCCATTCATCCTAATTATAAAAGTGATTTCAACAAATGTGTGCGTAAACTATTGACAATTGATGGGTTTGAGGACTGATGGGAAAATTTAAAAATAATTTGCATAAGCATGAGTTGCTTCAAAGGCTTTATACAGTATAACAGTAATAAGAATTGGATTATGGCCTATTCAAAGTGCATTTTGCCACTGGTATAGACGAACACCTCCAGGAGCAAAGGCATGAATAAAGAAATTTCTCTTCCCATCTTTTCACTTTCATCCTAAACAAAACTCACAAGCATAGCCTAAGGGGATCAATGATTTCATTATAAAGTCGGAAAACTCTTGGAAAACAATACACG
Organism: Panax notoginseng; assembly: GCA_016801055.1. Lineage (NCBI taxonomy): Eukaryota > Viridiplantae > Streptophyta > Magnoliopsida > Apiales > Araliaceae > Panax > Panax notoginseng. Next base: position 81,629,443 of record CM029014.1, read on the forward strand.
AGAGAGAGGAAATATGATTATGAAACGTCAAACTGAAAGAGGAGTTTTATCATTGGGTCACTTTTAGAACTTAGAAGTGCATGCTTCTAAAATCACGATACTAAAAAATAAAAATTCATTTTCAAGAGGATATGGCAAAACCAATATAGTTTAATTTTAACAAACTATCCGGAATGAATGTATTTTATTTAAAGTATTATAATGTACTACTTCCTTCGTTTCTTAATATAAGTCGTTTTAGAGTTGTGTACAAGTATTAAAAAATAATTGTATAGCATTAAATATAATATCAATTGTCTATATTGTCCTTGTATTGAAAAAAAAAGGTGTTATTTATTAGGCAAAAAATAGTTAGAGCTGCACTACTACAAAACAGTAAATAGATAACGCGTAAAAAATATTGTGGTTGCTATCCCAGAAACGTCGTATTTAAGGGTGTCATCTATTTGACACCCTTTATACAACGTTTTTAAAACGTTATAGATTTGTTTTCCAAAAATTATTAAATGCTTGAAAACGTTGTGGATTACGTTGTAGATGGTATGATTCCACAACGTTTTTCGGCTAAAAATGTTGTAGTTTAATATATCAGACAACGTTTAGACACATATATACAACGTTTAGAATGTGTCATCTATTTAGACAAATTTATATAACGTTTTCAAAACGTTGTAATGTGACTTAAAAATGTTGTAATACATGCATATAACAAATTATATCTAAAAATGTTGTGGTTTACCTATATTACTAGTGCACCTGCAATCTGCTAATGCCATAATATATAGCTAAAAAAAGTCTAAATATTCATTTAAATTTAAAGACAAAATGTATCAACTATTCAAAATACATCCTAATAATACCATTAGTTTACAGTTTCAAATTACTGCATCCACAAAATATATACCAAACTATCCATATATACATCTCAAATTCACTTTTCAATATAAATTACTACTATATTGAATTGTGAATTTGATTACATTTACAAAATAAACCAAACTATCCATAAAATTAAGCTACACTACTACAAAACAGTAAATAGATTTTAATCAAGCTTCACACCAACATCCTCCGAGTAGTCACCATAAACCTACACATTTTAAAAGAACAAAAATCCATGAAGTCGTGATTTTAACCACATCAACTTACCGATATGGATCCAAGTATGCAACTGCTATGAAAGAATGGGTATTCAAATATTTCCAATGAAAAGTAAAGAGATGTTCAATTTCATAAATACCAAGGATAGGCTCTGCTGTAGTTCATCCTTCATCTTCCTCACTTCTGAATGAGTCACTGTACCTTGCATAACAGGAATAGATATATATAAGGGTCATTGTGGATTACCATGAATCAAGATAGCTTGGGCATATGGATTGGAATAACATAAATCTTGCAACCAGAAGACAAATACGCATGCTGCAATTGAAATGACTACTTCTAATGGATGAGTCATCCAGACTATTTTCAAAAGACCCCTATATGTCGTGACAGAAATTGCTCTATAATCCCGTGACAATAATTGTAGTTTTTTATTTTTGGTTGGTATATTCTTGAGAGAAGGTTTAATATAAATGGCATAGATTCAGATTAGAGATTCTTTCTCAATAAATGTCTACTCCTGAGATGATGAACACCATAAGCCGCGGTGGAAGCCACAGTTGTTGAAGCCACTTACCAACTGCACCAATTCAAATTGAGTTATTGCTTGTTATTGAAATCTATTAACAACACGTTAATAATATTGCATTAAGAGGAGTATGAACTACCTCAAGTATGTGATGTATGATTGAGTATCCTGGCTCCCAAATTCAGGTTGAAGAAGAGCTGCAGTCACTAAGACCAGTTGGGACACTGTATTAACCTGTCAACAATTGCAATGTTAAGAAGAAAAGCAGAAGAGATACCATCATGTCAACCAAAGATGAAAAGTCTAAAGCTAGTTGTACTAATCTATGTTGCTAGTTATACCTAGACCAATCACATGCTTACAAATAGCAAAGTTCCCCACCCTCCCCGAGTTATACAATTCTCGTATGCGGATCTTAGATATAGGAGTTGATGCCTGGAACCGCAAAAGAAAATACATTAGAAGTATAAAAACATTTCCTATGCCATAATGTTGCTTTTCTCACCCCCTTCAAAATTATTTGGTATCATATAAAGCATTAGTCATCTCCCTAAATATTTATCATTTCTCTTCTTGTGTTATAACTCCATTCCTCTGAAAGACCGCAAAATGACAAAAAGATGTTTAAAAATATTCCTTTGCAAATTAATAATACGTGTTCCACAGAAATAAAGTACGCATTTGAAGTTCACTACAGCACCATATTTTTCTTTGAACATGAACATGGACAATGCACAGGTATGTGCATATGCTTATGTGCAGCGAGACTATTCCTTATGTAAAACATCTTTAAAAAGAAAAATCATTTTTCAAAATATATATACAAAGCAGCAAAGGAGTTTCTTTGAGATAACTATGCTTTAAAATTTTAATATTATGATTCGATACCTGTGGCTTTCGTTTCCTCTATAACTCTGCATGTTCAGGGCAACAGAAAACGACATTCTTATCAGCGAGAGAAGTGATAACAAATATATGAAGAATACTAATGGAAGTGAAGTGAGATTGTACTCCATCATAAATTTTTGTATGTATTTACCAGAGCCCGTCTTAGATGAGCATTCTCTTCTTTTAACTGGTTGAGTTCTACTTCCAGTTCAACCGTGTAGGCCTGTCAAAAAAGCATAAATTGACAAGTACACAAGAAACAAATTAGCTCTAGGCACCATTACTTATAATGTTCTATACTACACATTGATATAAATTAGAAATTTGTCAAGTGAAAGTCTCAAGATTCAGATATCTTTTCTTATTAGCAGGGTTTAACTCCTATCACGGCAATAAGAAATTTTCCTCTTTCCGTCTGTTATTAATCTTAGTAATATCCATGCAAATCAACATGCCACTGGTACACACACTTTGACTAGTGATAAGAAATTACATAAACTTTTAGCAGCAACATCTGGCTTCACTTTATTAAGGCAGTTTATTTTCAATAAAAAAAATTTCAAAGTTCAACAAGAAACTAGTAAATAACTTGGTGATCTTCACATCTATTCGCCAAATTTGTCACAATTAGATGTGACGCCCCCAAATCTGAGTTCTCAAACCCCGGGTTTGGTGCTCACAATCCATCATCATCATAAGCATTCTATAAACTATTGCGGAATAATAAACATACATTGTTCATTATAATAAAATCTTCCAACATTATCCCAAGGTCTATTAACCTTAACTTATACATAACTTAATTAAGTTACCCTTAGTAACACAAAAGGTTTACATTAGCAATGTATATAATATAATATATTACATAAACATTCTCCTTATCTATTCCTGCATTTTTCCTTTGCCTTTGTCCCTCTTGGACGTCTCTGTCATAGCTGAAATAAATGTCATGATATAGCAAGGGTAAGTAACAAATTTGCTTAGCAAGTTTAAGTACGAAGAAGATATATCATGATTAGCAAGAAATTTATTGTTCAATGTTCAACAATAGAATATTAATTGTGAAAGAACATGAATTAAGTCTTAATAACTGAATATTCGAATAATTGAATAGCAGATGCTGAGTGGTCATAGTAACTGTGAACATATGCTAAGGTTGTCAGTATTTAAACTGGTCCTTTTAATAAGTTTTGGTAATCAAGGGGATCACCTTTCATACCCGGTGTATTATATATAAACACTTAATGTACGAGCAATTATTGTTTTTCAATAATGCTTTAATCAAATTGTTCTTTTTCTCAATCTTGAGTCCTTACCAAGTCAATTGGTGAAGAATAGCTTTTAACAATATATTTGATTTAACAAATTTAAACATACTTGATCTAGTTGATACAATGAGCATAGATTCATATCTTAAACAGTTCATAAATAAAAGAAGTTTAACTAATTCACAGTTCAATAATAATAGAAGAGGAATTTAATTGCACTGAGTGTGAGTATCAATAATCAATATAGATGTGAATAATCAACAATAATTATTCACTACCATATTTTGAAATTAATAACTCAAGTTTGAGTTAGAGAACTTGCCTCGACTGCGATCTATTGCTACACAATTTAATTTAATCTCTTTATTGTAAAGACATATCATTGTTAAGATTGATCTTAAAATCAACATATCATACTTTATATCATAATATAATTACTCTATCAGCAATTTAGTTAACACTTAACCACATAATCAATTACCTAAAAATATCTTTATTATTATCATTCTTTGATAATATTTTAATTACTTTTTCATATACGTTATGATTTAACACTTAATCTTTCCTTTTATTTGTTCTTCCTTATAATCTAGTACGCCGAATACTAACATCATAATCTAGATTATTCAAATATGCAATCCAGCCACCTGGATTGGCTAATCCAGCAAACTAGATTCAACAAACTTCCAATCCAGCAAGCCTGGATTCTAAATCCTTCAATCCAGCAAGCCTGGATTCTAAATCATTCAATCAAGCAAGCCTAGATTCAACTATTTTTCAATCCAGCCAGCTGAATTCCATATTTCCTTTAACAAAAATACCAAATCAACTTATTATTTTTCTATCTTTTGGCCATATTTATATACATGTATTTCATACAAAAAAAAGTATTTTTCCGTAATTTTTCAATTTCTTTTAGTATTTTTCAAAAATCATTTTTAGTGCATGGCTTAAGAAATTAGCCCCATCATGCTCAACTCCAAAAATTCCCATCTCTTGGCCTAATCTTATACATGTTAGCGTGACCCTCCAGTTTAAATTTCGTGGTCATCGGAGTTATAGAACTCCGGTTATAGTAATTTTCGTCCGAAAGATCCAAATATTGAAATGGTCATAACTTGGTCATTTTAAGTCGAAATGAGCTCATTTTTGGACAGGAGCTACTTTATGTCATATATTTTCATATCCCAAAAGGCCGGAAGTTTTGTCCAAATTTTAATGGCCAAAACTACCCTTGCAAAATCTTGGGCAGTTTGTTTCGGAATTTTCCTCTTTTACCTACTTTGTTAAAATCAGTCCATACGTAAATCTGCAGATCCTTTTTCGGTGATTCCACTTGGGTTTGAAAGATAACTCATCATATTATAATCCCAAATTTTTCTTGAATTTTTAAATGTCAGAAAAATAACAAAACTGCCCCTAGCATTGACTGTCAAAAAATAGTTTATTTTTCTTTCTAAAGACAAAATAGTTTTTGCTAAAACAATTGCTACAACTTATGTACTCAACATTTTTGGAGTATTACCACTTGAGTTTAGTAGTTAACTTACATATCTAGCACTCCTCTTTGACGGATCACAAAAAGAAGGTGTAGATCAAAAACGATAGTCGATCAAATGAAGTAAAAAAAAAAACTAGAGTTTTCTAACAAAACAAAACTAGTTTCTTTTCTATTCTTTTGATTTACTTTCTAACACTCAAATATGTTATAACCATATATGAAACCATATAAAACATGTAAATAGAGGGTTTTAGACCTCAAGATCATAAACTTTAACTAACTAAAATCAAATAAAATTAAAAAGGAAATCCACAAGTTTAAGATTTATACCTTAGTCTTTGAGCACTTGTTCTTAATCTTCCAATGTAATTAATAAATTTAGGATGCATGTAAGACCACGCCCTCCTCTCTTGCTCCTAGGATTTCCTACACCTATACTCTCTCTCTCTTTTTTCTTTCTATTTCCTTTTTGTTTAGCTAAATTAGTAATGAGATGAAAGAGAATATGGTTTAAGTGTTGGAAAAAATCTATAGATATATTTGGTATATCTAAACACAATCTACCCACATATCTCCTGTGACGCCCCCAAAATAGGTATACATCACCCATTCTGAGTCGCCAAATACATGGTACAGAAATAACTACAATTTTATTATTACAATTGTCGTGCAAAATACGACAACACTTAACTGTGGGTTTAAAATATAAATATTGTCTTCTAGACAATATCCACACTCAAATAAGTCCTCATAACAATTATTGATACTTTATTTTACAAAAATGGTGAGGACTTAAACATCTTTCTAGAACCATCATTCCATACACCGACTAGTACTCGCAATATTCTCGCCTCCTGAGAAGAAAAATAGAACAAAAAGGAAAGGGTGAGCTCAACTAGCCCAGTAAAGAATATTATGACTAAGATAATATAGAACAAATTATCGTTAGTCCTCAACAGGAAAAAATCTAATATAATACAATAGACAACAAATTTTAAATCAATATTCGCAGTGGAAATAATAATTCATTAGAAGAGTTAAGTAGATGATGAAATCTACTATCATCTATGAATTTAAAAGTCAATCATCAATATATTATCCCTGTAACATCAATCAATATACATCTTGAATCAAATATTCATCTTTGCACTACAGGCCAAATATATTCATTAGTTGGTCATGTTCATCTCAACACCTGTTCATCTTTGCACTATGGGCCAAAGATATTCATCAGAAAATCATTCATCTTTGCATTACAGGCCAAAAATATTCAGTAATATCATCATTTAAGACTGAGGATGATGAAAAATATTTTAAAGAAAACGAATCCAGTGAAACAAAAGAACAAATATTAAGGATTCGTACTTTAAACAATTCAAGTTCAAAAATAATTCATAAATAACCATAGTGGAGTAAAATTCAAGAATGATCAAAACATGGATACAATCAAAGCTAGTATCCATAATAGATATCATGAAAAAAAATGAAAATTTAATTTTTCGTGAATAGTGTCGTATTTGTGAATAGTGCCGTATACGTAAATAGTAACCCCGGCACTAAAAGTTCTAAATTTGATAAAAAATTTAGATCAATATTTCGGCATAATGATATTGAAAGAAATAATATCATTTATAAAAAAAATAACATCCCTTACCTCCAAAAAGACAGTACCTCTGACTGGAATACTGGATATAGTGCTGAAAGAACTTGCACCGTATAGCAACACTAAAAGAATCAAAATACTCAAAAGAATACGCTCGATAATATAGAGAGAGAAGATTTTAGTTTCTGGTGTGATTTTCAATTCTAACCTAAGCACTCTATTTATAAGAAAATGCTTAGAACACCGAAGTAAAAAATTTAATAAAATTTTAATATAATTAAAATTTTTCAAGCCTACCTTAGACCAACTGAATTCAGCACATTTTTATCACATGTGGGGCCCACCCAATTGTAAAAAACATTTTTCATAAAAAAAATTACTAAAACTTCAAAAATCAATTATTCCGGAACTTCAATAATTCATAATAAATAGCCCTTTTATTAGAAAATTCGAATCTATTGTCCATTCCATAGGAAATTCAATTTTCTATAACTTTATAAGTTTAAGTTTTTTCAAATTCTAAACAGAAATTGACCGAAATCCACATACGGACGATTTTATAGGCTATAATCAAATTTCAGTCACAAATTGAGGTCCACAAACATGAAAAACATGTTTTAAATATTTTTTGTAACAAAAATACTCTTCCTCCTCATTTATTCATATATCACACATTCATTATAAAAATATCACCATTATTATATTATTAAAATATAATAATATATTTAAATAAATTATTTTATCAAAAAAGATAAAATACCAATTTTCAACAATTATCACCTTAAAAATTTTCTCCATCTATATCCACATAAAATGAATATTTTCTTTATCAAATAAATCAATAATTAATTATTCACAAATAATATTACAGAATCACAATACTGACAACCAGGCCGTTCCCAGGAAAGAGGGGGCTTTCCAATAAGGAATTCTCCTTACTGGCGCGCAATTAGGTGACCAAACCTCTCTTTGGACAGAATTTTCTAGACATTATTAATAATGTTATCTAATAATATTATTTAAATATGAATTATTAATCTGATAATGGAAAATACTGTGTAGTGACAATTATTGAAATAACAATAATATAAAATATCAACGTAGCAATTATTGAATCAATAAAATAAAATATTAAAAAGTAATTACTGTAACAATTATTGAGTAGTGCCTTCTTACGTAAGAATCAATAGTTAATGCAATACCGTGTGCTACTGTGCAATAACGCGTATTACTGTGTTTTAACCACCGGGTATTCTAACAGTGTTAATGGTAACAACTACGCCGTTATTTATAAACAACTTATACTTGTCGTTTTCTTCATCCAATCGCTTTCCATTATGGGGCCCACAAAAGGCTGCGCCGTCGTACGAATATTTCCCGACAGCAAGAATATTCCACGACCAAATGAATATTCTCCGATAATAAAGAATATTTTACAACCACTTGCTTATTCAAAATATTTGCGCATTTTACCCATAACTAACCACATTAATCAAATCAACCCTTACTATTTCAAAATAATAAATAGAGGAAATTTAATTTCATTTATAAAAAGTTGGGGTCTTACAACCTCCCCTCATTATGAAATTTCGTCCTCGAAATTGACGTACGTACCTGGTGTTTCGAAAATATAAGGATACCTCGTTTTCATTTCTGTTTCCAACTCCCAAGTCATTTCCTCAATAGCACGGTTCCTCCACAAAATCTTAACTTGTGGTATAACCTTGGTGCGCAGGTACCTCCTCGTACGTTAAGTCTTCGGCTATCTCGTCTGGTTCTAACTCAATAATGTGGTTTGGGTCTTTCACATATTTACGAAGCATAGATATGTGAAAAACATTATGAACACGAGACATGCTTGGAGGTAACGCGAGTCTATAGGCCACATTTCCTACTCGGTCAAGAATTTGAAATGGACCAATAAATTATGGATTGAGCTTTCCTCTCTTTCCAAATCTTGTAACTCCCTTCCATGGAGCAACACGTAACAATACATGATCCCCAATATCAAATTCCACGTCCTTTCGATAAAAATCCGCATAACTCTTTTATCGATCCTGTGCCGTTTGTATACGTTGTCGAATCATTTGGATCTTTTCTGTAGTCATACGTACCAACTCTGGTCCCAACAATGTTGCTTCACCCACCTCATCCTAACATACTGGAGAGCGACACTTTCGACCATACAATGCTTCAAATGGAGCCACACCTATACTTGCCTGATAACTATTGTTGTAGGATAATTCCACTAATGGTAAATACTTATCCCAACTCCCTTTGAAGTCTAGAACACAGAGTCTTAATAGATCTTCAAGAGTTTGAATAGTCCTCTCTGATTTTCCGTCCGTTTGAGGATGGTATGCCGAATTGAATCGTAAATCCGTGCCCATAGCTTTCTGCGAGCTAACCCAAAATCATGAAGTGAATCTTGGGTCACGATCCGAAACTATGGATACTGGCATGCCATGCAACCTCACAATCTCATTCGTACATAAGAGCAAGACGTTCAAGGGAATAAGTCTCTCGTATCAACAAGAAATGAGCAAACTTGGTTAATCTATCAACAATAACCCAAATCGCATCTATGCCTTGAGAAACCTTTGGAAGACCCGTAACGAAATCCATGATAACGTGTTCCCACTTCCATTTCAGAATCTCAAGTGGTTGCAATGGACCCTTTGGCACTTGATGCTCCGCCTTTACACGTTGACAAGTTAAACATCTCGAGATAAACTTCGCGATCTCTCTCTTTATATTGCTCCACCAAAATGTATATCGAAGATCACGATACATTTTGGTACTTCCAAGGTGAATTGCAAACGGTGTGTTGTGTGCCTCCATCATGATCTTGTACTTCAAATCAGAGTCGTTAGGAACACAAAGTCTGTGTGACACCCCCAAATCCGGGTTACCTGACCCCCGAGTTTGGTGTTCATGATCCACAATATAATAACATCTAACTACCCATTCATATAGAAATAGTAATACATAAGTCATTAACAGAGATTGTTAATACTTTAGTCCCAGGTCCGCTAACCTTAACATTACAAACATACCCCTTAGATATACAAAAAGGGTTTACAAATAACATAATAAATATGCTTATTATAACTACTCCATCATTTTATCTCGATTCTTCACAGCATCTTTTGCAACTTCGTTCCTAGCTGAAAAGTTTTATTTAGCAAGGGTGAGCAACAAATTTACCCCGCAAGTTAAGATATACAATAAATGTATAAGTATCAGAATAATAAGCTATCTATGTTGATAGAATAAAACCAAAGTTCGGGGAACTTTGAAATAGCTGAACAAATCGTTAATCAATAACAAGTCTTCTCATATTCTAGGCAACACAATAATCTGATAATGAAAGAGTACAACGCTTTCAAAGTTTCTACGGTATTCTATTGAATAAACAAGAATTAATTCTACGCAATAACAAAGTGGAATATTTTCCAGATTTATGCTGAGTGATCTCACCAGATCTTTGAACTTATTTTCTCGGGTATCTATCAAAGATTTACTTTGATACATACGCAGGCGTATCAGATAACCATAAAGATTAAATTATACCCCTCTGCAAGTATAACAAGTGATCAGCTTTATTATACCCTATATTATGCATAATACTTAACAGCGCACAATGGTCGAATATACGACCCAAAATGTTCTCTTTATATAAAAGGTTGTTCTTCTTAGTCTCAAAATCAAGATTTTTGATTTAACAACGAAATACTGTGATTTCAAATTCTATCTACTTATTGATCTAGCCGAAACAAGTGGCATTGATCTATCAATAACAATTGATTTCTCTTCTCGTATTTATCAAGTTCTAACAAATGTTCGTCTAGCCAGAATAATTAGCTAAGACATTTCTCAATATAATTTGACAATAAACAGGAATTATCTGTACTGTCAATATTAGTTTCTACAGATATAAATATCCAACAACAGTAATTCTACGAATATATATTTTTCGAATCAGTAATTCAATTTGAATTATTAATCATGCACTAACTGCGAATAATCAACAATAACTTCCCTGGAAATGGTATAATTAGCAATAATTAACCATAATAATTGAATGAATATAACTCAAGGTTGAGTTAGAAAACTTGCCTCTTCCGCTGTTTACATCTACACAATATACTTATCTGCGTTCGTAAGACCTATAACCAATAATATCGGTCTCACAATTAGCACTATAATTTATAACATATAACACTATAATCTACAGTCAAACTTCTCCTAGGCACATTACCACATAGCCACATTAGTGTTTATAACCTATATAAACACTTATCAAGTCTAACTAGTTCAGTCTGGTTGGACTTCGATCCATTCTTGGTGTTCTGGTCACCCTATCCGACAATTAACACTTTGATTGTCAATTAAACTTAGTCTCTAAGCTTCAATATTATTTTAGATAAGTCAAATATCGTTTATAATATTTTTCGGAAGCTTTTCATAATTTATAAATAATTATTATAATTTATAATAATTTTTCAAACACTTAAATCATTTTAAATGATTTAATTATCAAATAATCTTATCATTATTAATATTTAATAATATAAAAATATTAATAACATACTTGTCAAAATATTAAAGTTATTATTAAAATATTTTTAAATCATCAATATTCTACTTAAATGATTTTTAAAATAATTAAAATCATTTTTAAACCATCACCATTAATATTTAAATATTAATGAAATTATTATTCAAATATTAAAAGTCCTTAATTATAACTTAAAATACTTTTAAATCATTTTTCTCATTTTTAAAGTAATAAAATCATTTTTAATTCATTTATTTAATTTAATAAATAAATAATCAAATATCATTAATATTAATTTATTAATGAGAATTCTCCAAAAATATTGAAAATTATATTTTATAATTCAAAATATTTTCTAACACTTTATTCTTATTTACAATGATTTTTCATAATATTAAATCATTTTTCTCTAATTTATTTAATACACTAATTAAATAAATTAAATACCTTTAATATATAAATAATTATAAATATTAAAGAAAAATATTCTAATTGGTCAAAAATTATTTTTCATAATTTAAAATAATTTTTAAAACCATTTTTGATAATTTTTAGAATTTATTTTTTATTTTTAATCATTTTTCGAAAATTAGGAAAATAAAATTAAATAAACCGTCGCTATAAGCCTTTAGCGACACATTCTGTAGCCTTAGGTGTTCTTGGCTCAAGAACACTGACAAAGTCAGTGTTCAAGGTAGCTTGTTTGACTGACTTTAATTCTCGGTGTAAACATTTTCCGGCCCATTTCAAACTTAGATCTTGTAGTAATTATACAATACTACAACTGGAAACCAATATCTATTTCAAACAACAAACATGTAAAGAGATCTGGGCAATCAAATCTCTTGTCAGACCATACCTGGGTTTTTCCCAGAAACCCAGAACTCGACTGGTCACTTTGATGGTCAATTAAGTTTATGTTCCAGTCATTGTATGGGTGTTATGAAGGTTCATAACTATAGTACATATGCCCAAGAACATTTATACATTAACAGATCAGTTCAAATATAAGGCAATCACAAGAAAATAATATGGTCAAACCATGTCAGAATCATAGATTAACCGTTTTCTGGGTTTCCAGAAACGATAATCATGATTGACATGCTCAGTTTGACCAACTGCTATGCTTGATCTACTGCTTATTTGTGAGATATAAAGCCATGGAATCAAAGACCATATAACAGGCTACACCATGGTTCCAAACAAAACATCAAACAATATCATATCTGGCAGATCCGGTCCCTTAAAACTCATGCCAGACGCTAAAATCAAACTTTCTAGGTTACCCAGAATTTTACTCGGTCAAGCCCGGTCAACGGGTTTTGACCGTTAATAACTCCTGATCCCGACATTAAATAGCTCTGATTTCACTTTCAGAGTAAAGACCACATACAAGGCTACATATTACAACTTAAAAACAACAAAAATCATATACGAGCAAGGATTGGTGGCCACTGACATTTGGTTGTCAGACCACTTTTCAAGCTCAAGAACAAATTTTTAAAACTTGCATTTTTACTCACTTTGATGCTATGGATCCATCATGGATCAACATATAACAACTAAAAACATATTATAACATAAGATTAAACACTAAAACACAAAAATTTTCTAAGCAACAAAGATCAAAATTTAAAATTTGATTTATACATTTAGCTTTCAATTCTTGATCTAAACTCTCCAATATGTTATTGATTGATCAAGGGGTTGAAATTAGGACTGATCTAACTTATAATTTCAGAGCTTTGGTGTGAGAGAGAGTTGGTGAGAGCAAAGTTGCAAAGTAGTTAGCTTTTATGAACTTTCTCTCTCTAATTCTCTTATATACTCTCTAGATGCAATGTATGATATGTTATAGCTGTCAATTGGGTATTAAATGGCTGAGATTTAAGTTACAAATGTCAAAATAGTTGGTGACCAACTAAAGTTAAGCCAATTTTTACAAGTTAGCTCTCTAAAATAAATAAAAGGGCATTTTTATCATTTCTAATACAATTAATGGCATTCTTGATATTTGTACAAACCCTTAGGGTTTAGGGTTTGGGTTAAGGTTTAGAGTTTGAACCCTTTAAGGTTTAGGGTTTGAACCCTTTAGGTTTGCAATTTAATTTTTAAGATTTTCGAATTTCGGTTTTCAAAATAGAAAATTAATATTCCAAAATTATAATTAGGATTCAATAATTATATTAATATTTCCTAATCATAAATTCAATCTTGGTAATTAGGATTAATATTCCTAATTAAAATTGCTTAATTTAGCAATTAGGGTCAAAATTGTCATTAGGGTTTATAACCCACGAATTAGGGTTTTCTAATCATATTTAAGTTTAATACACACATTAGGCTTCCCAATTAGGATTAGGGTTTCTATTCTTGTTAAGCACAACTCTACTCTAAATTTATTAGTCAATACACAAATTGACTTTCTCGATACTCGTATCACAGAAACTTTGTCACATAAATGATAATCAATATTAATATTAATAAAAAGAAAATCGCAAATTTTAGATTATTCGAAATCCCGGGTTATCACAGTCTGGAATTAACTCGAAGTATTTCTTTTTCATCGATTCTTGCTTATGGGATAACACATTCTTGTACTTTCTTCTTCATACGCATCAGCTCTGGGTCTGTGGCTTGAGCAACTTTAACTTTATCGATTAAAGTTGGTTCTATGCGTATATTTAACATCATCGCATGGGTCCCCGGAGTCTTGAATTCTATCTTCATCTTTTGTAAATCACCCAAAATGGACCTTTGTGTTGACAACATCGCACTCGTTCCCGCATATGATCTTCTACTCAACGCGTCAGCTACCACGTTCGCTTTTCCAGGATGGTATTGAATGGTATGGTCATAATCTTTCAACAGTTCAAGCCAACGTCGTTGCCGCATGTTGAGTTCTTTTTGGGTGAAGAAATATTTAAGGCTTTTATGATCCGAATATATCTCCACTTTCTCCCCATATAGATAGTGCCTCCAAATTTTAACGCGAAAACGACCGCAGCCAACTCTAGATCATGAGTAAGGTAATTTCTCTCATATTCTTTGAGTTGTCGCGAGGCATAGGCTATGACCTTCCCATATTGCATGAGAACACATCCTAACCCTTTGCCTGAAGCATCAATGTAGATAACAAATCCATCCAAACCAGTTGGTATTATCAGAACAGGTGCCGAAATACGTCTCCTCTTAAGCTCTTGAAAACTCTTCTCACATTCCTCGCTCCATACGAATTATGTATCCTTCTGAGTCAGCTGAGTTAATGGTGTAGTGATTCGAGAAAATCCTTCCACGAATCTCCGATAATAACCAGCTAGGCCCAAAAAGCTACGTACTTTGGCCACCGACTTCGGTTGCTCCCAACTTTGTATTGCTTCAATCTTCGTCGGGTCAACAGATACTCCATGTTTTGACACCACGTGCCCAAGGAATGCTACTTCCTCAAGCCAAAACTCACATTTCTTCAACTTGGCATAAAGCTTGTTTTCACGAAGCCTTTGGAGTACCAGCTTCAAATGGTGCTCATGATCTTCACGACTTTTGGAATATATAAAGATGGCATCAATAAAGACAACAACGAACGGATCCAAATATTCCTTGAATACTCGATTCATCATATCCATGAAAGTCGCAAGAGCATTAGTAAATCCAAAAGACATGACTAAGAATTCATAATGCATGTACCGAGTTCTGAAGGCAGTCTTCAGAATATTTTCAGTTCTAATCTTCAATTGATGATATCCAGAACGAAGATCGATCTTTGAAAAGAATTGTGCTCCTTGCAACTGGTCAAACAGGTCATCAATACGAGGTAGCGGATACCTATTCTTGAGAGTGACATGGTTCAATTCCCGGTAGTCAATACAAAGTGGCATACTCCCGTCCTTCTTCTTTACAAATAAAATAGGAGCACCCCAAGGAGATGTACTAGGACGAATGAAACCGATGTCCAACAACTCCTGTAGTTGAACCTTGGTTTGGGTTCCTTGCATTTTGACCAGTCACAACAAACGCTCTTTCCGGAACCGTTGACTTTGACTTTTCTGGGACAGCCTTTTGAGTCACCTTCCCCGCTGGACTTGGTTTCGCTACAGTATAATCTCGAGCGATATGCCCTTCCATTCCACAATTATAATATACCTTGAACTGTTGTGGATAGTTTGGGCTGATATGTCCTTCTTTTCTGTATTTGTAGCATACGACCGGTGGTTGTTCTCCTCCCTTAGAACCAGTTGCTGCTGGTGCTGACGTCTTCACATTGTAATTGTTGAATTTCCTCTTTTTAAAATCTCCCCCCCCCCCACTCGCTTCTTTTATTATCATGGCCACGATTACCACCAGAGTGGTTACCACTTTTGTCCATATTCTTCTTTCCCCACTGGTTATCGTTGCTCCGATAACTGCTGTCACTAGTACGATCCTGGTTGTGGTCCCTTGGTTGAACGTACTCGTTATCTCGCTCTAATAATTGAGCCCTGTTGACAACATCTAAATATAGAAAAAATTTATGAGAAATGAGATACTGACGTATGTCGGGTTTCAAACCTCTCAGAAACATCCGCGTCATACATTCCTCATTCTCCACCAAATGAGGTGCAAACCTGGATAACTCCACGAACTACGCCTCGTATTGGGACACCGTTATGTTGTTCTGCTCCAGTCTAATAAACTCTACCTCCTTCATATGACGAATACTTTCAGGAAAGTACTTGTCATTGAACAGTTTCTGAAATGTCTCCCAAGACATGCTGAGTGCGACTGGATGGGTACGCTTCACAGATTCCCACCAGTAATCTGCTTTATTACGGAACATAAAGGTGGCGAATGGAACCTTCTGTTCCTCCGTGCATCCCAAGACATCGAATATCATGGTAATTTTCTTGACCCACGTTTCTGCCTTAATCGGGTCTGACTTTCCCCAGAATTCTGGTGGTCCCAACTCATTGAACTGCTTGGCTGTGACCAGCTGTGTGTTACCATTGTTTCTACCTGTATTTTGAACAGGAGTCTCCCTCGTCTGGTTTTGCATGAACCGCAAAAAACTTCTAAACATCGCATCGTTCATCGTCTGCTCAGTGGTGTTATTTATAGGAGGAACATTGCCGGCCAGTTTCACATTCTCCTCATTGGTGATTAATGGTGTCTCCACGGTCTCATTTACTCCATCGTTAATATTTTCAGCTGCCATTCTTAAATACTGCCACAAAATAAGGGTTAATTAAAGAAATTGACATGCAAGATAATAACACTATACTCTGACCAACTAACAAATAAGCTTAGGTAGGACATACTAGCGAAGGATTTACTCGTCTTTCCCCTCCTAGTTCTATTCTCCGATCTTCGCCAGAGACCATATCCCTAAGCTCTGATACCAACTGTGACACCCCCAAAATAGGTATACATCACCCATTCTGAGTCGCCAAATACATGGTACAGAAACAACTACAACTTTATTAATACAATTGTCGTGCAAAATACGACAACACTTAACTGTGAGTTTAAAATACAAATATTGTCTTCTAAACAATATCCACACTCAAATAAGTCCTCATAACAATTATTGATACTTTATTTTATAAAAATGGTGAGGACTATTAAAACATCTTTCTAGAACCATCATTCCATACCCCGACTAGTACTCGCTACATTCTCGCCTCCTGAGAAGAAAAATGGAACAAAAAGGAAAGGGTGAGCTCAACTAGCCCAGTAAAGAATATTATGACTAAGATAATATAGAATAAATTATCGGTAGTCCTCAACAGGGAAAAATCTAATAGAATACAATAGACAACAAATTTTAAATCAATATTCACAACGGAAATAATAATTCATTAGAAGAGTTAAGTATAGGATGAAATCTACTATCATCTATGAATTTAAAAGTTCATCATCAATATTTTATCCCCGTAACATCAATCAATATACATCTTGAATCAAATATTCATCTTTGCACTACAGGCCAAAGATATTCATTAGTTGATCATGTTCATCTCAACACCTGTTCATCTTTGCACTACAGGCTAAAGATATTCATCAGAAAATCATTCATCTTTGCACTACAGGCCAAAGATAATCAGTAATATCATCATTTAGGACTGAGGATGATGAAAAATATTTTAAACAAAACGAATCCAGTGAAACAAAAGAATAAACATTAAGGATTCGTACTTTAAACAATTCAAGTTCAAAAATACTTCATAAATAATCATAGTGCAGTAAAATTCAAGAATGATCATAACATGGATACAATCAAAGCTAGTATCCATAATAGATATCTTGAAAAAAATAAAAATTTAATTTTTCGTGAATAGTGTCGTATTCGTGAATAATGCCGTATACGTGAATAGTAACCCCGAAACTAAAATTTATAAATTTGATAAAATATTCAGATCAATATTTCGGCATAATGATATTGAAAGAAATAATATCATTTATAAAAAAAATAACATCCCTTACCTCCAAAAAGACAGTACCTCTAACTGGAATATTGGATATAGTGCTGAAGGAACTTGCACCGTATAGCAACACTCAAAGTATCAACATACTCACAAAAATACGCTCGATAATATAGAGAGAGAAGATTTCAGTTTCTGGTGTGATTTTCAATTCTAACCTAAGCACCCTATTTATAGGAAAATGCTTAGAACACCAAAGTAGAAAATTTAATAAAATATTAATATAATTAAAATTTTTCAAGCCTACCTTAGACCAACTAAATTCAGCACATTTATATCACATGTGGGGCCCACCCAATTGCAAAAAATGTTTTTCATAAAAAAATAACTAAAACTTCAAAAATTAATTATTCCGGAACTTCAATAATTCATAATAAATAGCCCTTTTATCAGAAAAATTTTAATCTTATGTCCATTTCATAGGAAATTCAATTCTCTACAACTTTGTAAGTTTAAGTTTTTTCAAATTCCAAGCAGAAATTGACCGAAATCCACATACGAACGATTTTATAGGCTATAATCAAATTTCAGTCACAAATTGAGGTCCATAAACATAAAAAACATGTTTTAAATATTTTTTGTAACAAAAATACTCTTCCTCCTTATTTATTCATATATTACACATTCATTATAAAAATATCACCATTATTATATTATTAAAATATAATAATATATTTAAATAAATTATTTTATAAGAAAAGATAAAATACCAATTTTCAACAATTGTCACCTTAAAAATTTTTTCCATCTATATCCACATAAAATGAATATTTTATTTTTCATATAAATTAATAATTAATTATTCACAAATAATATTACAAAATCACAATACTGACAATCAGGCCGTTCTCAAGAAAGAGGGGACTTTTCAATAAGGATTTCTCCTTACTGACGCGCAATTAGGTGACCAAACCTCTCATTACACAGAACTTTCTAGACATTGCCAATAATGCTATCTAATAATATTATTCAAATATGAATTATTAATCTGATAATGGAAAATACTGTGTAGTGACAATTATTGAAACAACAATAATATAAAATATCAACGTAGCAATTATTAAATCAATAAAATAAAATATTGTACGATAATTACTGTAACAATTATTGAGCAGTGCCTTCTTACGTAAGAATCAATAATTGGTGCAATACCGTGTGTTACTGTGCAATAACGCGTATTACTGTATTTTAACTACTGGGTATTCTAACAGTGTTAACGGTAACAACTACGCCGTTAAACAACTTATACTTGTCGCTTTCTTCATCCAATCGCTTTTCGTTATGGGGCCCACAAAAGGCTGGCCGTCGTACGAATATTTCCCGACAGTAAGAATATTTCACGACCAAACGAATATTCCCCGACAACAAAGAATATTTTATAACCACTTGCTTATTCAAGATATTTGCGCATTTTACCTATAACTAACCACATTAATCAAATCAACCCTTACTATTTCAAAATAATAAATAGAAAAAATTTAATTTCATTTATAAAAAGTTGGGGTCTTACATCTCCTCTCTCTCTCTCTCTCTTAATTATAACAATGTTACTTACAAGATTAGCCAAATGTTGTGGCTCCATAATAAAGTTGACACCTAGCCCATCTTGTAATTATCTTTAGAAAATTGGGAGCTTAAAATGATTATATTCATTCCCCCTTCCTCTCTTTATCTTATAACCCTCAAAAATGATTTCTTTTTAATTCTTATTTAGCATACCAAATGTCCAATATGCCTCTCCTTAATTGGGCTTAAAGTTGAGCCACCAATTTCATCTTTTGGGGCTTTTAATTACATTCTTTGGGCCAAGAAAAATTAATCTTTTCCAATGCCTTTCATTTTATCTTACCCTAATTATTTAATTATGGTTTCCATTCCACATATTTGGAATGTAAATCATTACTCTTGTATATTAAATTTTATAACCCAATGAGACTTGCTCAAATTAAGTTATAAAATTAATAAATTGAGATAGTAAAATATATCTCTTAAATTAGTATAATTTTAAATATTATATTCTCCCACACCATAACCCTTAGGTTATTTAAATTTCCATACCTAATGCATAATTAGGTTATGAAATCTTTCCTTTTCAAATTCTTTTTATCATATAAATAAGCACATAGTCATAATTACAATTCACATAATTATATTAATTCATAATCATTCCACACGTATCACCAAGTTTTTGATATCATTAATGTTTAATTAATATATCTATTTACAAAGTGACTTAAAAATCTTGGCTATTACATTCTCCCCTCCTTATAAGAATTCTGTCCCCAGAATTTCATCTAAGGTTACTCAAAAAGATTTGGAAACTCTTTCCTCATCTTTTCCTCGAGTTCCCACGTAGCTTCCTCAGCGTTGTGGTTCCTCCAGAGCACTTTGACAGGATGTATAACCTTATTTCTTAATCTCTGCTCCTTCCTATCCAAAATTTCTACAGGGATTTCTTCGTATAATAAGTCCTTTTCGACTTGAATCGGCTCATACGATATCACATGCTTGTAATCCGGCTTGTATGGACGTAACACTGATACATGAAATACATTATAAATATGTTCCAGTTCAGGAGGTAGAGCTACCTCGTACGCCACTTCTCCTATCTTTTTCAATATCTCAAATGGTCCAACAAATCTTGGACTTAGTTTACCTTTCTTCCCAAATCTAATTTTTCTTTTCCATGGAAATACTTTTAAAAACGCATAACTCCCCACCTCGAAGTCTCTTTTCTTGCGATGAATATCCGCATATTTCTTTTAACGATCTTGAGCTGCTACCAGTCGAGCTCTTATCACCTTAATGATATCCACCGTCTGCTGCACTAATTCTGGCCCCAACAGTCTTCGTTCACCTACTTCGTCCCAACATAATGGCATTCTGCATTTTCTTCCATGCAGGGCTTCATACGGTGGCATACCAATGCTTGCATGATAACTATTATTATATGCAAACTCTACCAGTGGAAGATGATCCTCTCAACTTCCGTTGAAGTCCATCACACAGGCTCTGAGCATGTCTTCTAATGTTTGAATAGTTCTTTCATTTTGCCCATCGGTTTGTGGATGGTACGCAGTACTCAACCTTAACTGTGTCCCCATTCTTTCTTAAAGATTCCTCTAAACGTTTGAGGTGAAACGCGGATCTCTATAAGACACAATTGATATCGGCACTCCATGCCTCGAAATAATTTCCTTGATATACAATTTTGCTAACTGATCCAAATTATACCTAATCTTGATGGGCAAAAAGTGTGCTAACTTTATAAGACGATCAACAATTACCCATATCGCATCATAACCCTTCTGTGTTGTTGGAAGTCCCACTAGAAAATCCATCGTGATGTGCTCCCACTTCCATTCTGGAATCTCTAATAGCTGCAATAACCTGCTGGGTCGTTGATGCTCTGCCTTGACTCTCTGACACGTTAGACATTTACTGACGCATTCTGCAACTTCTCTCTTCATGTTCGGCCACCAATAATGTTGATGCAAATCTTGATACATCTTCGTGCTTCCCAGGTATCGAATATCTCGTATTGTGCGTTTCTTGTAAAATCTCTTCTCGCAACTCTGGAACTGCAGGTACCCATACTCGTCCTTCAAATCTTAGCAATCCAGTGCCATCAATCTTATACTTCAACTCTTCACCTTTATCTAACCGCTTCTTGATGTTATCACATTCTTCATCATTTTCTTGTGAATCTTTTACCTTGTCCAATTAAGTTAGACTTGCTTCCATTCCTATTACTTTATCCGAATCCTTTGGATTTTTCACCTCCAACTCCATTTTCTCTATTTCTCTTACTAATTCTTCCTGTTCTGTTAATACAAACAATTTTTCTTGGCTCTTCCTGCTTAAAGCATCTGCCACTACATTAGCCTTTCCCGGATGATGTAGAATATCACAATCATAGTCCTTGATCAATTCGAACCATCTCCTCTGCCTCATATTTAATTCGTTCTGTGTAAAGATGTACTTCAGACTCTTGTGATCTGTGTATATCTCACACTTTTCTCCGTAGAGATAATGTGTCCAAATCATAAGGGCAAATACTACCGCAGCCAATTATAGATCATGGGTAGGGTATCCCTTCTCGTAATCCTTTAACTGTCGTGACGCGTACGCAATAACTTTATCATTCTGCATCAATACGCAACCTAGTCCTTTATGTGATGCGTCACTATACACTGTAAAACCTCCCGTATTATCTGGTAAAGATAACACAAGTGCTTCACTTATTCGCTTCTTCAATTCCTGAAAACTTTGTTCTCACCTTTCCGTCCACACATACTTAACAGTCTTCCTCGTCAAATTAGTCAATGGTGTCGCTATCTTTAAGAAATCTTGAATAAACCTCCTATAATATCCTGCCAATCCTAAGAAACTTTTGACCTCTGTCGTCATCTTCGGTTATCCCCAATTTTTCACCACTTCTACTTTAGCTGGATCAACAGAAATTCTCTCGTTATCGATAACATGTCCCAAAAATTGAACTCTCTTCAACCAGAACTCGCACTTTGAATATTTTGCATACAGCTTCTCCCTTCTCAACATTTCCAACACCATCCGTAGATGTTCAACATGCTCCTCTTCAGTCTTTGAATACACCAAAATGTCGTCAATGAACACCACCACAAATTTATCCATATACGGTTTAAATACTATGTGCATCAAGTTTATAAAAGCAGCTGGCGCATTCGTCAGTCCAAACGACATCACCAAGAACTCATAATGACCATAATGAGTTCTAAATGCTGTCTTTGGTGCATCTTCTGTTCTCACCTTCAACTGATGATAACCAGTTCTCAGGTCAATCTTCGAAAAACATCTCGCTCCCTTAAGTTGATCAAACAGATCGTCTATTCTTGGTAACAGATACTTGTTCTTGATTGTCACCTTATTCAGTTCTCTATAATCCATACATAATTTCATCGAACCATCTTTCTTCTTTACAAACAACACTAATGCTCCCCACGGAGATACACTAGGTTGAATGTATTTCTTATCCAACAACTCCTGTAGCTGGATCATTAACTCTTTCATTTCACCGGAGCCATCCTATATGGTGCTTTCGATATCGGTGTTGTCCCCGGTACTAAATCAATTACAAATTCTATCTCTCGATCTGGTGGAAGCCTAGGAAGTTCTTCTGGAAAGACATCCCCAAACTCATTGACTATAGGTATCTGTCCCATGTCCGAATTCACCATCCGTGTATCCACTACATGAGCCAAATAACCTTCATACCCTTTTCGTAGCATTCTCTTGGCCCACATCGTCGTCAGATAAGTCGTTGGTCTTGGCGACTTGCTACTATAAAATATAACCTTAGACTTATTCGGTGTCTTAAGGTGTATACTCTTCTTCTGATAGTCTATAACTGCTTCATGTTTAAATAACAAATCCATCCCTAGGATAATATCAAATTCTCCTAGGCGTATTGGAATCAAGTTCATATTTCCACACAACAATTTACATGGATATACTCTACGGGGATCACTTTTTTGTTTGCAACTTCTATATTCATTGGGTTCTTTAGCTTTTCATAGGGCAAATTTAGTCTTTTTACAAATTCATCAGACACAAATTAACAAGTAGCTCCCGAATCAAATAATACATATGCAGTTATATCATTGATCGGAATTATACCTGACACCACCTCCTTTGATGCAACCGCGTCTTGCACAGTCATATTAAATGTTCTTGTTGTCGGCTTACTCTGCTAAACTGGTCCTCCAATGGTTAACTTTGTAGAACTGCTCTTGTTTCCACTTCCTTTATCTATATTCTTCTTCAATGAACAATCCTTGAATCGATGCCTCATTCCTCCACAAGAAAAACAACCACCTTTCTTCAGCTTAGGACAATTTGGTAAAATATGTCCTTCTTGACCACAATTATAACATACATTTTTTCCCTTTCATACACTTTCGTGAGTGATTCTTTCCACACTTTGAACACGCTGGCTTTTTTTGCTGAGTATTTCCTTGTTGCGTTCCTGATTCATTGCCACTGTTGTTCCACTTGTGTTTCTTATTGTTACTACCGCCACTGCTGGCACCCTGATTTCCACCTTCCATCTTCTTCTTATTCTTTTCCCTATTGTACTTGGACACCGCTTCACTACCACCTTCTGCAATGATAGCCTTTTCTAACAACATTAAAAACATATTAATCTGTAAAACTGCCACCTTGTTGTATATCCAAGGCTTCAATCCATTCTCAAATCTACGCTCCTTTCTTGCCTCTGTGTCCACCTGATGTGGTGCAAATCTTGCTAGCTCGTTGAATTTAGCTGCGTATTCTGAAACTGTCATGTTCTCTCGCTTCAATTCAAGAAATTTTACTTCCATCCTAGCTTGCATACTCGGCGAGAAATAATTCTTGAAGAACAACTCCTTAAACATTGTCCAAGTTACCACTGATGTTCCGGCTCTAGCCTGGTTTGATTCCCACCAACAATTAGCTTCACATTTCATTAAATAAGTAGCAAAAGTTGTCTTTTGCCCCTCTTCAACTCTAGCAATCACAAATGCTTTTTCCATCTCCTTCACCCAGGTCTGAGCTTCAATAGGGCCTGTGGTTCCCTTAAATTCTAGCGGTCCGACTGCTTTAAAGTCTTTAAAATTCGTCAATCCAACATCTGTCCTACCTCTAACTGCAGGTGCTCGATTTTGTATAGCCTAAGCTAACATATTAACAAAGTTCTGCATTGGGTCTACCTGACCTTCTTCATTATTTACAGATCTTTCCTCCCTCTGTTACGATTTTGACGTCTTGGCGGCATTATCTGATTAAACAAAACCTTAATTTATTACATCGAGTTTAATTATATGATATATCTTCTAAGTGTTTAAAATATAGCATGTAATTTAAACTCTAACAATCATATTGTCATAATGTTGTATTAACGAATTCAACTAGCTGAATTGACTAATTCAGCTTGCTAAATTAACATATTCATCTTACTGAATTTACATATTCAGCTTGTTGAATCACACATTTAGTTTGCTAAATTAACATATTCAGCTTGCTGAATTAACATATTCGATTTACTGACTTTTCAAACAGATAGCTTCTCATTTTAATTCTTAATAATTTTCTATTTGATCAAACAAGTAATTATAATACTGCATTTATATTCATATACCAAATTTTTTAGTGTCGTACACATGCCTGGCATATTTTTATAAATGCTAACTATCCCATTCTTAACATCTAGAGATGGAAACTATCAAAAGACATACTCCCCTACACACCTAATATGGGGATACATCATATTTATAGACTACCTTGCACAGTCTGAGGTTTACACCAAGCATAAAACCCTAATAAACAAAAGGGGTTCTACTGCATCTATATACAATAGAAAGCTATTAAACTATCATTGCCCGTCTAGAGAGGGTGCGCCTGCTTTTGGGTAAAATCTAATTACATACAACACGCAAGTATACGTGGTCAACAAGTAATACAGTACAAGTAGATTATCGTTTCCATGAGGAATTATTTAATAAAAATCACCAAGTACTAACCCGTAACCAACTCAATCTTATTTAAACGAATGAATTTCAAATTATATAAATTAAATTATTTAATTACACTAATTCTAATTACCACTAATTAAAAATCAGGTTACGAAGATTTAAGATCACAACTTCACTTATTGCTTCATTTAAGTTAACATACTTCTCAATAATTATTTTCCATCCTGAATTGTTAATCAAGAACACTAAAGCAGATAAAATCACCTCTCGATGCATAATACTCATACTCACTTAAATCCACAGATGATCGAATTAAGCAAGACACCCTAATTAATTAAACAACTATATCTCTATGTGAATTACAATTAAAAAGGATTTAAAGCACAAGTTCTCTATAAGATTACATATGGCATAAAGGCATATCTCTATCCTAAACACGAATCATGAATTCCATCTATGCAGAAATCACAAACACATGCTATCATAATCAGATCTAAATCAAAACTTCATCTCTCGAGTTCATATAGATTATCACAGTAATTGTTAGTTAGGAAATTAAGCAATTAAGTCCAAATCACAATAGACAATCCTCATAATAGAACATAATAATTGATAGCGAAGCATATTAAAAATAAACTACACAATAAGATTCATTGTAATCTCAAACAAAGAATTAGTTCATTGAATTAAAACTAAGAATCCACAATTGAATACACATTAAAAGACAAAGATAGAAGAAGATAAGAAGATAGAATCTATTGTTTATAGATTTGATACTCTCTCCTTACTCTTACTTTGAATCTTCAATGGTCTTCAAGTTGCTTCAATCTCCAAATCTCATAAGAACTAAAGTTTTGGTCCTAAGCTACTCTAATATAATCTAATGGAATCCTCTCTCTTTTATGCCTCCCATCATGTAAATCATGTATTTATAGGTTACAAGTCTAATTTTTAACTTAGGAACAAACCCAATCCAATTCGAAGACAAAAAGGTATCAAAATTCGACCCAAAACGCATAAAAAACGTGTTATGGCCCGTACCCCCACCCCAGCGGGGGTTTCCTTCAGGAAAAGCCCGCCCCGGCTGGATTTGCCACTAATTTGCAGCCCGTACCCCCACCCCGGCGGGGGGTAATAGGCTTAAATAGCCTGCCCCGGCGGGGTCCTTCCTGGAATTTTTCTGCTGCAATGACCTCTGGTAAAACGACCATAACTTTTGATTCAGGGAAAGTTATGAGGCCTGCCACCTATTAAATCGAAGATATCGACGGGATCTACAACTTTCATTCTTTAAGAATTGACAGATTCAGATTAGATCAAGGTGGAAATCGGGCTTGAAGTAGATGTTATGTAAATGGCAAGCATGACAACTCTTAGCTTTGATCTTTGTTGATAAAAAGGCCATAACTTTCGTATCCGAACTCCGATTGGGACGATTCAAGATGTTCCAAAAAGTTAAGAAGTAGATCTACAATAAAATCTAAGTTCCAAGCCAAGAACATGCATCTAACTTGGTGTTAAAAGTCCTTCAATCTTCCCTTCTTACATTTAATTGCGTATTTTGGTCCAAAAGATGTCCGAATTGCTTTCCCTTGCTTTTTCATGCCAATAGTTGTCTTTTTCTTGCATTTTCATACCCAAGCATATAATCTACAAAATGAACATAAAATGCATGAAAAGTAACTAAGAAACATGAGTTTGAGCAACTAATTCAAGTAACAGATACCAAATAAGTAAGTATAAAACCTACTTATTAAATACTCCCAAACTTAAACCTTCGCTTATCCTCAAGCAAAAAACAAATCAACAATGTTATGCAATGCAACTAATTTACATGCCTACGAATCCAACAGTAATGACAGAAACAATTCTATTCTACCGGCCTTAGAGAAATCAAGTAAACATGATAATACATCATATCAAAACAAATCATTAATTTTCTAATCAATCATCAAATCTTAGACTGTTATCATTAATATAGTGTGTGTGTGCTCCACAACAATGTTAACTGATATAAAATTAAATTTAACACATAACAAGTCTCTTCAAAGGCATCATATAGTGTAAACTCAAGAAATCTAAAAACAAGCTAGATCCAACTAAAATCAAATAATTTCCAATATCGAGGGTCAACATGGGATACTTATGCTTTATTTTTCATCTACGGGGGCTTTTTGCTCTTATTTCTCGTTTTATTAATTTTTTTTTATATACACATAGTTATTCAATGTCTTATTCCCTTAGGCTTTTTAATGCAACCTTAACGAGCTTTCGACCAACAACTCCCAGACCATTAAGACCTTAGGGCGCTAGGTGTAAAGACAATCCCCTCGGGCTTACTTACTCAAGAAACAAAGGCCACAAAACTAGACAAGCACGCCACGATGTTTATTCATACTTTTTTTTCTTTTTTCTTTTTTTATAGCTTATATATCCCAAATATTCCCCCAAACTTAGGTTATTGTCTAACCTTAGCCATAACTACTTATTCTTGTCATTCTTTCATTCAAACTAGCATTATCCTTTAGAGTCCCAATATATATCAATTTAAACTCAATCAATTAACAAGTTATTTTTACTGTGATATCCTTATTATACCAGTTTCAAACAGAAAAAGACTCAATTCAGAACAAGAAATTACATCAAAGTTCTAATAGTCTGTACTATACTTGTCTACCCAATTCTAATCTCATCATTGGCCAAAACAAACTATAAATATCAAACAGCTGAACTCATGCAAGATGTACAAAATGCTATATAAACATAGTAAACTAACTACTAATTTTTCAATTTTTCAAAAAAAATAAATTCAAGAAACAGAATGCAAAAACTAAATGTAACTATATGAACTACAATGTAAATAACCAATGTAAATCACTAACTATATGCAATACGACACTAAAATGCCCCCCAAACTTAAACTAGACATTGTCCTCAATGGCTGAAATAGATAAAAGTAAAGCAAATGACTTCCCTGAAAATATAGTAATCCTCCTCGTTGTCCGCTAAGTTTGGAAAATAGGTTAGGCACATGGAACAAATTGGGCACCACACTTGAATTTGACTTAACTAACCTGTGAACATAAGAGAAGCAAGCTTATTAAATCCTAAAAAAATGAAAAAAAATCTATCAACTAATATATATGAAACCTAAAAAAAACTAAAAATAATAATTAAACTTGGGTTGCCTCCCAATAAACGCTTGATTTATAGTCCTTCAGCCGGACTTTGTCTAGTTAATGCTATCTAATTCCTCTTCGGAAGTTGAGGAACCCTCCATCCATCAGTAACAAATTGTCCTTTTGGAGGTTCCCACAGGCGATGGCCAATGCATCAAAGTCATCTAGCATGCTCTGATTTGGTATGATCTCAATCAAGAACGTCCCACAGCTAGGTGTTTTCTCCATTGTGTATGTGATCACTTTGGGGCATGGAAGCTTGTAACACACAATGTGCTCTTCGTTATCTTCTCTTTCTCGTCCCACTATGGATTCAAAATTGTACTCGCTCTTATGTCATCAAGAGCTTCGCCGATGACATGACTACCAAGTGGGCATGAATTTGCAAATCTGACTGACTCTTTACTCTTTAGTGGAGACCCATTTAGATCTTTGTCGACCTCTATTTCATTATCCCCAATTATCTCTACACTTTCGATATCTTGTGGCTCATTCAGTCGCAGATTTGGTTCGAGTTCTCTGTCAGTTTCGTCATCCATGTCATAAAGCCAAGTGTTTGGAGGAAGGTTGCTTACGGCTTTGGTCATTTACTCTATCTGATCCGTAAGATTTTTAATTGACCTCGCTTAATTACTCATCTTCTCCTCATTTGCTATGAACTTGGATAATAATTCCCCCAGCCTTGAATTTTCTGTTTCAGTCCCAGAAGCTATGTATTGAGGACCATTGGTTGAAGTAGTGACGAGTTGTTCCATCCGATTATTAAAATTTTGGGTTGATATCTCTTGGCTAATCCTCATCTCCTCTAGGTCTGCTATGCCCTTCAATATTACATCCCTCGAATTTGGCTTTTCATCTTGTGGCAATGGAGGTGGACATGAAAATTCCGGTGTGTATAATGGATTTGGAGCATAGTATTGGTCTTCATAATTGTAGTTCCATGAAAAATCCGGGTGATACCCCCAATCTTGGTGATAGTTAGGATCAACATAGTTGTTGAGGTAATCACCACTATATTGTACCGGTTCAAAACTGACGGTGCATTGATAACTTTGATGGTTGCCAGCACAATAGTCACACGTAACAGCCATCCTTCGACTCCTTTGGGCTGCAATAACGTCCAACGTCCTCGAAAGTTCTTCAATCTGTGCTAATATTATGGAAAATGCATTAAGTCCATCAATCCCTATTTCCCTTGGTTAAGTCATGTTTGCCATCCTTCGACTCCGTTGGGCTGCGATAACCTCCAACGTCTTCGAATTTGCCTCAATTTGTACTGACTCTACAGAAAATGTATTAAGTCCATCAATCCTTGTTTTCCTTGGTTGAGTCATGTTTGTGTATGGCCATTGATACGCAAAGTCATCCATGGTACCTGAAAAGAGAGAAATATAAGAAGAAAATAAAAAAATAAAATTAATTCCCCGGCAATGGCGCCAAAAACTTATTGGGTAAAATCTAATTACGCACAACATACAAGTATACGTGGTCAACAAGTAATACAGTGAAAGTAGAGTATCGTTCCCACGAGGAATTATTTAATAAAAATCACCAAGAACTAGCACGTAAGCACTCAATCTTATTTAAACGAATGAATTTCAAATTATATAAATTAAATTATTTAATTACACTAATTCTAATTACCACTAATTAAAAATTAGATTACGGAGATTTAAGATAACAACTTCACTTATTGTTTCATTTAAGTTAACACACTTCTCATCAATTATTTTCTATCCTGAATTATTAATCAAGAACACTAAAGCAGTTAAACCACCTCTCGATGCATAATACCCATACTCACTTAAATCCACAGATGATAGAATCAAGTAAGACACCCTAATTAACTAATCCACTATATCTCTATGTGAATCACAATTAAAAAAGATTTAAAGCACAAGTTCTCTATAAGATTACATATGGTGTAAAGGCATATCTCTATCCTAAACACGAATCATGAATTCCATCTATGCAGAAATCACAAACACATGCTATCATAATCAGATCTAAATCTAAACTTCATCTCTCAAGTTCATATAGATTATCACGGTAATTGTTAGCTAGGCAATTAAGCAATTAAGTCCAAATCATAATAGACAATCCTCACAATAAAACATAATAATTGATAGCGAAGCATATTAAAATAAACAACACAATAAGATCCATTGTAATCTCAAACAAAGAATTAGTTCATTGAATTAAAATTATGAATTCACAATTGAATATGCATTAAAAGACAAGGATAGAAGAAGATAGAATCTATTGTCTGTAGATTTGATGCTCTCTCCTTGCTCCTACTTTAAATCTTCAATGGTCTCCAAGTTGCTTCAATCTCTAAATATCATAAGAACTAGAGTTTTGGTCCTAATCTACTCTAATCTAATCTAATGGAATCCTCTCTCTTTTATGCCTCCCATCATGTATTTATAGGTTACAAGTCTAATTTTTAGATTAGAAATAAATCCAATCCAATTTGGAGTCAAAAAGGTATAAAAATATGACCCAAAACGCATAAAAAACGTGTACTGGCCCGTACCCCCGCCTCGGCGGGGGTTTCCTTTCACAAAAACCCCACCCCGACTGGCTTTGCCACTGATTTGCAGCCCGTACCCCCGCCCCGGCGGTGGGTAATAGGCTTAAATAGCCCGCCCCGGTGGGGTCCTTCCTGGAATTTTTTTGCTGCAATGTCCTCTGGTAAAATGACCATAACTTTTGATCCGAAAAGCGTTATGAGGCCTGCCACCTATCAAATCGAAGATATCGACGAGATCTACAACTTTTATTCTTTGCGAATTCACAGATTTTGATTGGATCAAGGTGGAAATCGGGCTTGAAGTAGATGTTATGTAAATGGAAAGCATGACCACTCTTAGCTTTGATCTTTGTTGATAAAAAGGCCATCACTCTCGCATCCGAACTCCGATTGGGACGATTCAAGATTTTTTGAAAAGTTAAGAAGTAGATCTACAATAAAATCCAAGTTCCAAGCCAAGAACATGCACCCAACTTAGTGTTAAAAGTACTTCAATATTCTCTTCTTGTATTTACTTACGTATTTTGGTCCGAAAGATGTCCAAATTACTTTCCCTTGCTTTTTCATGCCAATAGTCGTCGTTTTCTTGTGTTTTCATACCCAAGCATATAATATACAAAATGAACACAAAATGCATAAAAAGTAACTAAGAAACATGAGTTTGAGCAACTAATTTAAGTAACAGATACTGCCTAAGTAAGTATAAAACCTACTTATCACCTGCATGCTCCTGCTCTGGTGGAATGAGTCCATCCATAAGTCGACGTCTAACAGATCGACTCGACTCGCCTATCTCAAAGGATCTCTTTACTCTTGCTCGCTGACCCATATAAGCGGCATCCAGAGATCGTCCTAAAGTATCCACTCAGACTTCACTAGCCTCCAGCTTCTCCTCAAGCTGGTCCACCATATTGGATGCTCTAATCCATGCTTGTTCGATCCTAATCTTATCTGTAATTTCTAAATCGAACTCAAATCGCATGGCTTCATGCTCAACCCTTAACACTCCCAGCTTGAGCTCCTCTTGTTCTAGTCTCTCCCTCAGCTCAGCATTCATGGCAACCATATGTGTAGCCAAGGTCGTCTGCCCCTGCAACTGTATCTTCATCTCAGCAAGCTCGTTCTGAGCTTGATATGCCAGCTCCTCGTATTGAGTTTCAGTAAACTGATAAGTGGCATTCTCTTGCTCTAACTTTATCACTCTATTCTCTAGCACCATGTTCTCTTCGAACAAATCCTCCATCACATCCTCGTCATGCTCGTCACTATCAGTATGATCCTCTACCGGATCTATCGGCTCTTGCTCAACTGTATGGCTACCTTGTCCTTCCTCAGGCATCCTATAACCAAACAAACACAACATCAGTATCACAATAAAATATAGTCATTGATAAAATGAAACAATATTTTATTATGTACAATCTATACTAGATAAATCTCCACAATCCACCTATTAGCATACTCTATACGAGTTTTCTTCTAAGGTTATAACCTAGGTTTCGCATCCTAAAGTTTATAACCTACGGCTTTGATTTCAATCTGTGACGCCCCCAAATCCGAGTTTTCAAACCCCGGGTTTGGTGCTCACAATCCATCATCATCATAAGCATTCTATAAACTATTGTGGAATAATAAATATACATTGCTCATTATAATAAAGTCTTCCAACATTATCTCAAGGTCTATTAACCTTAACTTATACATACCTTAATTAAGTTACCCTTAGTAACACAAAAGGTTTACATTACCAATGTACATAATATAATATAATACATAAACATTCTCCTTATCTATTCCTGCATTTTTCCTTTGCCTTTGTCCCTCTTGGACGTCTCTAGCATGGCTAAAATAAATGTCATGATATAGAAAGGGTAAGCAACAAATTTTCTTAGCAAGTTTAAGTATGAAGAAGATATATCATGATCAGCAAGAAATTTATTGTTCAGTGTTCAACAATAGAAATTAATTGTGAAAGAACATGAATTAAGTCTTGATAACTGAATATTCGAA
The DNA here is from genome assembly GCA_016801055.1 of Panax notoginseng. Classification (NCBI taxonomy): domain Eukaryota; kingdom Viridiplantae; phylum Streptophyta; class Magnoliopsida; order Apiales; family Araliaceae; genus Panax; species Panax notoginseng. The sequence continues at coordinate 81,662,564 of CM029014.1, forward strand.
TAATTGAATAACAGATGTTGAGTGCTCATAGTGGCCATGAACATATGCTAAGGTTGTTAGTACTTAAACTGGTCCTTTTAATAAGTTTTGGTAATCAAGGGGATCAGCCTTTCATACCCGGTGTATTATGCATAAGCACTTAATGTACGAGCAATAATTGTTTTTCAATAATGCTTTAATCAAATTGTTCTTTTTCTCAGTCTTGAGTCCTTACCAAGTTAATTGGTGAAGAACAGCTTTTAACAACATATTTGATTCAACAAATTTAAACATACTTGATCTAGTTGATACAATGAGCATAGATCCATATCTTAAACAGTTCATGAATAAAAAGAACTTTAACTAATTTATAGTTCAATAATAATAAAACATGAATTTAATTGCACTGAGTGCGAGTATCACTAATCAATAGATGTTGTGAATAATCAACAATAATTATTCACTACTATGTTTTGAAATTAATAACTCAAGTTTGAGTTAGAGAACTTGCCTCGACTGCGATCTATTGCTACGTAATTTAATTTAATCTCTTTATTGTAAAAACCTATCATTGTTAAGATTGATCTTAAAATCAGCATATCATACTTTATATTATATTACAATTACTCTATCAGCAATTTAGTTAACACTTAACCACATAATCAATTACCTGAAAATATCTTTATTATTATTATCATTCTTTGATAATATTTTAATTACTTTTTCACATACCATATGATTTAACACTTAATCTTTCCTTTTATTAGCTCTTCCTTATAATATAGTAAGCCGAATATTAACATCATAGTCTAGATTATTCAAACATGCAATCCAACCACCTGGATTGGCTAATCCAACAAACTTCCAATCCAGCAAGCCTGGATTCTAAATCCTTCAATCCAGCAAGCCTGGATTTCAAATCCTTCGATCCAGCAAGCCTGGATTCTAAATCATTCAATCCAGCACGCCTGGATTCTAAATTCATCAATCCAGCAAGCCTGGATTCTAAATCCTTCAATATAGCAAGCCTAGATTCAACTATTTTTCAATCCAACCAGCTGGATTCCATATCTCCTTTAACTAAAATATCAAATTAACTTATTATTTTTTTATCTTCTGGTCATACTTATATACATGTATTTCATACACAAAAAATATTTTTCCATAATTTTTTAATTTCTTTTAGTATTTTTTAAAAATCATTTTTAGTGTGTGGCTTAAGAAATTAGCCCCATCATGCTCAACTACAGAAATTCTCATCTCTTGACATAATCTTATATATATTAATGTGATACTCCAGTTTAAATTTCGTGGTCATCGGAGTTATAGAACTCCGGTTATAGCAATTTTTGTCCGAAAAACCCAAATATTGAAATGGTCATAACTTGGTTATTTTAAGTCGAAATGAGCTCATTTTTGGACATGAGCTACTTTATGTCATATATTCTCATGTCCCAAAAGGTCGGAATATTTGTCAAAATTTAAGTGGTTGAAACTGCCCTTGCAAAATCTTGGGCAGCTTGTTTACAGAATTTTCCTCTTTTACCTACTTTGTTAAAATCAGTCCATACGGAAATCTATAACTCCTTTTTCGGTCATTCCACTTGAGTTTGAAAGATAACTCATCATATTATCATCCCAAATTTTTCTAGAATTTTTAAATGACAGAAAAATGATGAAACTACCTCTAACATTGACTGTCCAAAAACAGTTTGTTCTTCTTTCTAAAGACAAATTTTTTTTTGCTAAAACAGTCGCTACAACTTGTGTACTCAACATTTTTGAGTACTACTACTTGGTTTAGTAGTTAACTTACATATCTAGCACCCCTCTTTGACTGATCACAAAAGAAGATGTAGATCAAAAACGGTAGTCGATCAAAGGAAGTAAAAAAAACTAGAGTTTTCTAACAAAACAAAACTAGTTTCTTTTCTGTTCTTTTGATTTACTTTCTAACACTCAAATATGTTAGAACCATACATGAAACCATATAAAACATGTAGATAGAGGGTTTTATGTAACGACCCCAAAATAGGCCCATTCCATCCAACCCATTCTGAGTCGTCAAATACATGGTACAGAAAACAACTACAACTTTATTACAACAATTGTCGTGCAAAATACAACAACACATATGCTGTGAGTTTGGATACAAATATATACCAAATGTGACATTGGACACCATCATGTATCAGCACTTCACAAAGGTACCTTACATAAAGGTATAGTCAAAAACTGTTCTAGAAATTAGAATCTTTGGGAAGTGCTCAAGGAAACCATCGTACATGGGAGGCCACGCGTCTAGGTTATGATAGATATCATATGGCCACAGAATTATCCTTGGTTGACCCAATAGACCCCAAAGAAAAACGAGAAGATTACTATCATATTCTTCCCAATGGTGAGTCTTCTCTTGACTTATCATTATCTCCACTGTCTCTAATTGAGAATTATACTTCAAACAAACACCAAGATTATATAGGTAGTGCCCATAGATATACTCAGCAAGTGGATGAGCACAACCCTGTCCTATGATGACACGAGGTTGTATGTCATTAGACATCTTGTATGATAGTGACAAAACACCCTTCCAACGTTGGGTTCGCCTCACCCTATTTTCTTCACCAAATATAACTACTAAATGATGACCACCGTTCTATTTCCTTGTTACCCCCGCTCGACCCAGCTACACTCTTATTACCTGAAAGGAATTGTGAAGCAAAAGGGTGAGCACAACTAGCTCAGTAAAGAATATCATGACTAAAGATAATTAAATTATCAATAGCCTTCATCAATAATAAATCAGAGATTTAGAACATATGGTAAATGATAAAAATTTCAACCATAGTTGCAGCGGAACGAGCAATCCATTAGAAGAGTCAAATAGACTATAAAGTCTATTATCTTCTCCATGTTAAAAATCCACCAACAATGTTTTATCCCTGTAACATCAATCAACAATTCTGGTTCACAATCATATGAATAACTCATAATCATAATTGTGATTCTAAATTTTTCTTCACACCCAGGACGAAGAATATTTTCATCACATGTCTTTACCTGAAACATCAAAGATCATGGTTATACCAAATCACAGTTCCTGTTCATAATCATACTAATAAATCCATCTTTGCACTACGACCAAAGATATTCAACAACAGTTTATCTTTGCACTACGGGCCAAAGATATTCATCAACAGACCATCTTTGCACTACAGGCCAAAGATATTCATCTACAATTCATCTTTGCACTACAGGCCAAAGATATTCCTCTACAATTCATCTTTGCACTACAGGCCAAAGATATTCCTCAACAATTCATATTTGCACTACAGGCCAAATATATTCATATCTCAAAGAAATATATAATCATTTCAGAATTTATATACACCATAATTATAACCATGTTAATCAATTCATCTTTACACTTAAGCTAAAGATATTCACTTATAAATTCAATGGTCATGATCATACCAGTCACAATTCAACTTTGCACTACAGGCCAAAGAGAACCCTAGTCATGATCATACCAATAATCTACCCATCTTTACACTCCAGTGAAAGAGAATTTTAACATCAGGGTTATAAAAATGTTATATATGATGATAAAAATAATATGATCAACATATAGTTTTAATCTCAAGAGTAATATTCGTAACTCATGAATAGTAACCCCGACACAAAAGATAGAAATTCTACAATAAAATTCATACCAATATTTCGGTATAATGATATTGAAAGAATAACATTACTTAAATTTATAAACAATTTATTTTAATTGTTTACACTTTACTAATTAATGCATTTAATCATCATAAAATGCCAACTCTTACAATTTCATCATCAATAACCAAAACCCTCATCAAAAATCTGCATATACCTCATATAGGATTCTCAAGCCATAAAATCCTATTTTCCAATTTTCTTTCTTCACAAAACATATTTAATTCATTTACTCATAACTAGACCATTTTTGTGAAAAATACCAAATCAGTTCCAAAAATATTTCTTTTCTGGGATTTAGCATAATATAGTCCCATAGTGAACATATATTTTTCTCAGAATTTTTCAAAGTCATTTACTATTTTTCATATGGCCAAAATAGCCGAATATTTAGACATTTATCAAAAATTGTACTTTTGTCTAAAAATTCTGAAATTTACAGAGTATACTTCAATCATATACATGCACTCCCAATAAAAATTTCATCAATTTTGGAGTTAACCACAAGGAATTATAAGCGGTTACTTTTAAAATAGTCTTTTCCCGTAAGATTCATAACTCTTAATCTATACATCCAAAAATCACCATTTTTAGACACAATCAATAAAACTCATCAAAATATCATTTCAAATTTTTCCAGAATTTTTGAAGGTCAGAAAAATTACGAAATTAAAAATCATAACAACCCTTAAAATCCCTTAATATCCCTTACTATCCCTTACAATCCCTTACCTCAAAAGAGCAGTACTTCTGACTGGATATCGGATATGATGCTGAAGAAAACTTGCACTGATGAATAGCAACTCACCAAGTATCTAAAAACTCACAAAATATGCTTCATAATATAGAGAGAGAAAGAGAGAAGGCTTATGTTTCTGGTGTGATTTTCAATTCTAACTTAGCCCTCTATTTATAGGAAAATTTTGGTAGGTTTGACCTGCAACCTGATGGCTTTACCTGCTACTATTTCCACCCACCACATTTGAAATATAATTCAGCACATTTCTTCACCAACCACAAGTGGGGCCCACCAATTCTAGAATTTTCCACCAAAATGATAAACTCCAAAAATTTAACAATTTCTGAACCAGTCATCTCGTAAAATTCATAACAAATCATACGTTCATTTTTAATGGTTCAAAATTTGTGGGCATATACTCAACTTATATATGTATAACATATCCAAAAATTACCACGATCTAACGGTCGGATTAAAAATTATAACCCCCGCAAAATATCTCAAAAACCCTAATTTTTAATACCTCCATTCCAACAAAAATACTGATAAAAACCTCAACATTAACTCCTTCATTTTTTAACCACAAAAATATATCCCTCATTTATATCCACATAAAATAAATATTTTCTTATCATATGAATCAATAATTAATTATTCACAAATAATATTACAGAATCACATTTATGACAACCAGGCCGTTCCCAGGAAAGAGGGGGCTTTCCAATAAGAATTTCTCCTTACTGGCGCGCAATTAGATGACCAAACCTCTCCTTAGACAGAACTTTCTAGACATTGCCAATAATGCTATCTAATAATACTATTCAAATAATATGAATTATTGATCTGATAATGGGAAATACTGTGCAGCAACAATTATTGAACAACAATAATACAAAATTTCAACGTAGCAATTATTGAATCAATAAAATAAAATATTGAACAGTAATTACTGTAACAATTATTGAGTAGTGCCTTCTTACGTAAGAATCAATAATTTCAAAAATACTATGCAATACCGTGTGCTACTGTGTAATAACGCGTATTACTGTATTTTAACCACCGGGTATTCCAACAGTGTTAACGGTAACAACTACGCCGTTATTTGTAAAAACTCAAATTTGTCGTTTTCCTTCACCCGACAGTTATTCGTTATGGAGCCCACAAATAGCTGCGCCGTCGTACGAATATTCCCCGACAGAAAGAATATTCCACGACCAAACGAATATTTTCCGACAACAATGATTATTTTATAACCACTTGTTTATTTTGAAAAAATTTCACATTTCACCCATAACTTTAACTTTTTATCAATTTAACCATTTACTGAATTGTAATTATAAGAAAAATTGAATACTTTTATTTCATAAAATTCGGGGTCTTACAATCTCCCCTCCTTATGAAATTTCGTCCCCGAAATTTACGTACCTGATATTTCAAAGAGTTGAGAATACCTTACTTTCATTTCAGATTTCATCTTCCCTGTCCTCATGATTTCTCCATTGCTCATCTCCTGTATTTCAGATATCATTCTAGAATACAGCTTCAAAACAAGGGTTAATTTAACAAATTAACATATCACATAATATCCCGATATTATGACTGACCAACAAATAAGCTTAGGTAGGACACACTAGCGAAGGATTTACTCATCTTTTCCCTCCTAGTTCTATTCCCCGATCTCCGCCAGAGATCATATCCCTAAGCTCTGATACCAAATGTAACTCTGGACACCAACCTATGTCAGCACCTTACATTGATACCTATCAGCTTGCCACCGCAGAACGGCGTCCCCTACGGAGAGTCTGGCTTCGGTGCATCCCCCATCAACAGGAAGTCACCAGCGAGAGGCTCGGGGCTCTTTACTTATAGCTCTGATACCAAATGTAACGACCCCAAAATAGGCCCATTCCATCCAACCCATTCTGAGTCGTCAAATACATGGTACAGAAAACAACTACAACTTTATTACAACAATTGTCGTGCAAAATACAACAACACATATGCTGTGAGTTTGGATACAAATATATACCAAATGTGACATTGGACACCATCATGTATCAGCACTTCACAAAGGTACCTTACATAAAGGTATAGTCAAAAACTGTTCTAGAAATTAGAATCTTTGGGAAGTGCTCAAGGAAACCATCGTACATGGGAGGCCACGCGTCTAGGTTATGATAGATATCATATGGCCACAGAATTATCCTTGGTTGACCCAATAGACCCCAAAGAAAAACGAGAAGATTACTATCATATTCTTCCCAATGGTGAGTCTTCTCTTGACTTATCATTATCTCCACTGTCTCTAATTGAGAATTATACTTCAAACAAACACCAAGATTATATAGGTAGTGCCCATAGATATACTCAGCAAGTGGATGAGCACAACCCTGTCCTATGATGACACGAGGTTGTATGTCATTAGACATCTTGTATGATAGTGACAAAACACCCTTCCAACGTTGGGTTCGCCTCACCCTATTTTCTTCACCAAATATAACTACTAAATGATGACCACCGTTCTATTTCCTTGTTACCCCCGCTCGACCCAGCTACACTCTTATTACCTGAAAGGAATTGTGAAGCAAAAGGGTGAGCACAACTAGCTCAGTAAAGAATATCATGACTAAAGATAATTAAATTATCAATAGCCTTCATCAATAATAAATCAGAGATTTAGAACATATGGTAAATGATAAAAATTTCAACCATAGTTGCAGCGGAACGAGCAATCCATTAGAAGAGTCAAATAGACTATAAAGTCTATTATCTTCTCCATGTTAAAAATCCACCAACAATGTTTTATCCCTGTAACATCAATCAACAATTCTGGTTCACAATCATATGAATAACTCATAATCATAATTGTGATTCTAAATTTTTCTTCACACCCAGGACGAAGAATATTTTCATCACATGTCTTTACCTGAAACATCAAAGATCATGGTTATACCAAATCACAGTTCCTGTTCATAATCATACTAATAAATCCATCTTTGCACTACGACCAAAGATATTCAACAACAGTTTATCTTTGCACTACGGGCCAAAGATATTCATCAACAGACCATCTTTGCACTACAGGCCAAAGATATTCATCAACAATTCATCTTTGCACTACAGGCCAAAGATATTCCTCTACAATTCATCTTTGCACTACAGGCCAAAGATATTCCTCAACAATTCATATTTGCACTACAGGCCAAATATATTCATATCTCAAAGAAATATATAATCATTTCAGAATTTATATAAACCATAATTATAACCATGTTAATCAATTCACCTTTGCACTTAAGCTAAAGATATTCAATTATAAATTCAATGGTCATGATCATACCAGTCACAATTCAACTTTGCACTACAGGCCAAAGAGAACCCTAGTCATGATCATACCAATAATCTACCCATCTTTACACTCCAGTGAAAGAGAATTTTAACATCAGGGTTATAAAAATGTTATATATGATGATAAAAATAATATGATCAACATATAGTTTTAATCTCAAGAGTAATATTCGTAACTCATGAATAGTAACCCCGACACAAAAGATAGAAATTCTACAATAAAATTCATACCAATATTTCGGTATAATGATATTGAAAGAATAACATTACTTAAATTTATAAACAATTTATTTTAATTGTTTACACTTTACTAATTAATGCATTTAATCATCATAAAATGCCAACTCTTATAATTTCATCATCAATAACCAAAACCCTCATCAAAAATCTGCATATACCTCATATAGGATTCTCAAGCCATAAAATCCTATTTTCCAATTTTCTTTCTTCACAAAACATATTTAATTCATTTACTCATAACTAGACCATTTTTGTGAAAAATACCAAATCAGTTCCAAAAATATTTCTTTTCTGGGATTTAGCATAATATAGTCCCATAGTGAACATATATTTTTCTCAGAATTTTTAAAAGTCATTTACTATTTTTCATATGGCCAAAATAGCCGAATATTTAGACATTTATCAAAAATTGTACTTTTGTCTAAAAATTCTGAAATTTACAGAGTATACTTCAATCATATACATGTACTCCCAATAAAAATTTCATCAATTTTGGAGTTAACCACAAGGAATTATAAGCGGTTACTTTTAAAATAGTCTTTTCCCATAAAATTCATAACTCTTAATCTATACATCCAAAAATCACCATTTTTGACACAATCAATAAAACTCATCAAAATATCATTTCAAATTTTTCCAGAATTTTTGAAGGTCAGAAAAATTACGAAACTAAAAATCATAACAACCCTTAAAATCCCTTAATATCCCTTACTATCCCTTACAATCCCTTACCTCAAAAGAGCAGTACTTCTGACTGGATATCGGATATGATGCTGAAGAAAACTTGCACTGATGAATAGCAACTCACCAAGTATCTAAAAACTCACAAAATATGCTTCATAATATAGAGAGAGAAAGAGAGAAGGCTTATGTTTCTGGTGTGATTTTCAATTCTAACTTAGCCCTCTATTTATAGGAAAATTTTGGTAGGTTTGACCTGCAACCTGATGGCTTTACCTGCTACTATTTCCACCCACCACATTTGAAATATAATTCAGCACATTTCTTCACCAACCACAAGTGAGGCCCACCAATTCTAGAATTTTCCACCAAAATGATAAACTCCAAAAATTCAACAATTTCTGAACCAGTCATCTCGTAAAATTCATAACAAATCATACGTTCATTTTTAACGGTTCAAAATTTGTGGGCATATACTCAACTTATATATGTATAACATATCCAAAAATTACCACGATCCAACGGTCGGATTAAAAATTATAACCCCCGCAAAATATCTCAAAAACCCTAATTTTTAATACCTCCATTCCGACAAAAATACTGATAAAAACCTCAACATTAACTCCTTCATTTTTTAACCACAAAAATATATCCCTCATTTATATCCACATAAAATAAATATTTTCTTATCATATGAATCAATAATTAATTATTCACAAATAATATTACAGAATCACATTTATGACAACCAGGCCGTTCCCAGGAAAGAGGGGGCTTTCCAATAAGAATTTCTCCTTACTGGCGCGCAATTAGATGACCAAACCTCTCCTTAGACAGAACTTTCTAGACATTGCCAATAATGCTATCTAATAATACTATTCAAATAATATGAATTATTGATCTGATAATGGGAAATACTGTGCAGCAACAATTATTGAACAACAATAATACAAAATTTCAACGTAGCAATTATTGAATCAATAAAATAAAATATTGAACAGTAATTACTGTAACAATTATTGAGTAGTGCCTTCTTACGTAAGAATCAATAATTTCAAAAATACTATGCAATACCGTGTGCTACTGTGCAATAACGCGTATTACTGTATTTTAACCACCGGGTATTCCAACAGTGTTAACGGTAACAACTACGCCGTTATTTGTAAAAACTCAAATTTGTCGTTTTCCTTCACCCGACAGTTATTCGTTATGGGCCCACAAATAGCTGCGCCGTCGTACGAATATTCCCCGACAGAAAGAATATTCCACGACCAAACGAATATTTTCCGACAACAATGATTATTTTATAACCACTTGTTTATTTTGAAAAAATTTCACATTTCACCCATAACTTTAACTTTTTATCAATTTAACCATTTACTGAATTGTAATTATAAGAAAAATTGAATACTTTTATTTCATAAAATTCGGGGTCTTACAATCTCCCCTCCTTATGAAATTTCGTCCCCGAAATTTACGTACCTGATATTTCAAAGAGTTGAGAATACCTTACTTTCATTTCAGATTTCATCTTCCCTGTCATCATGATTTCTCCATTGCTCATCTCCTGTATTTCAGATATCATTCTAGAATACAGCTTCAAAACAAGGGTTAATTTAACAAATTAACATATCACATAATATCCCGATATTATGACTGACCAACAAATAAGCTTAGGTAGGACACACTAGCGAAGGATTTACTCATCTTTCCCTCCTAGTTCTATTCCCCGATCTCCGCCAGAGATCATATCCCTAAGCTCTGATACCAAATGTAACTCTGGACACCAACCTATGTCAGCACCTTACATTGATACCTATCAGCTTGCCACCGCAGAACGGCGTCCCCTACGGAGAGTCTGGCTTCGGTGCATCCCCCATCAACAGGAAGTCACCAGCGAGAGGCTCGGGGCTCTTTACTTATAGCTCTGATACCAAATGTAACGACCCCAAAATAGGCCCATTCCATCCAACCCATTCTGAGTCGTCAAATACATGGTACAGAAAACAACTACAACTTTATTACAACAATTGTCGTGCAAAATACAACAACACATATGCTGTGAGTTTGGATACAAATATATACCAAATGTGACATTGGACACCATCATGTATCAGCACTTCACAAAGGTACCTTACATAAAGGTATAGTCAAAAACTGTTTTAGAAATTAGAATCTTTGGGAAGTGCTCAAGGAAACCTTCGTACATGGGAGGCCACGCGTCTAGGTTATGATAGATATCATATGGCCACAGAATTATCCTTGGTTGACCCAATAGACCCCAAAGAAAAACGAGAAGATTACTATCATATTCTTCCCAATGGTGAGTCTTCTCTTGACTTATCATTATCTCCACTGTCTCTAATTGAGAATTATACTTCAAACAAACACCAAGATTATATAGGTAGTGCCCATAGATATACTCAGCAAGTGGATGAGCACAACCCTGTCCTATGATGACACGAGGTTGTATGTCATTAGACATCTTGTATGATAGTGACAAAACACCCTTCCAACGTTGGGTTCGCCTCACCCTATTTTCTTCACCAAATATAACTACTAAATGATGACCACCGTTCTATTTCCTTGTTACCCCCGCTCGACCCAGCTACACTCTTATTACCTGAAAGGAATTGTGAAGCAAAAGGGTGAGCACAACTAGCTCAGTAAAGAATATCATGACTAAAGATAATTAAATTATCAATAGCCTTCATCAATAATAAATCAGAGATTTAGAACATATGGTAAATGATAAAAATTTCAACCATAGTTGCAGCGGAACGAGCAATCCATTAGAAGAGTCAAATAGACTATAAAGTCTATTATCTTCTCCATGTTAAAAATCCACCAACAATGTTTTATCCCTGTAACATCAATCAACAATTCTGGTTCACAATCATATGAATAACTCATAATCATAATTGTGATTCTAAATTTTTCTTCACACCCAGGACGAAGAATATTTTCATCACCTGTCTTTACCTGAAACATCAAAGATCATGGTTATACCAAATCACAGTTCCTGTTCATAATCATACTAATAAATCCATCTTTGCACTACGACCAAAGATATTCAACAACAGTTTATCTTTGCACTACGGGCCAAAGATATTCATCAACAGCCATCTTTGCACTACAGGCCAAAGATATTCATCAACAATTCATCTTTGCACTACAGGCCAAAGATATTCCTCTACAATTCATCTTTGCACTACAGGCCAAAGATATTCCTCAACAATTCATATTTGCACTACAGGCCAAATATATTCATATCTCAAAGAAATATATAATCATTTCAGAATTTATATACACAATAATTATAACCATGTTAATCAATTCACCTTTGCACTTAAGCTAAAGATATTCAATTATAAATTCAATGGTCATGATCATACCAGTCACAATTCAACTTTGCACTACAGGCCAAAGAGAACCCTAGTCATGATCATACCAATAATCTACCCATCTTTACACTCCAGTGAAAGAGAATTTCAACATCAGGGTTATAAAAATGTTATATATGATGATAAAAATAATATGATCAACATATAGTTTTAATCTCAAGAGTAATATTCGTAACTCATGAATAGTAACCCCGACACAAAAGATAGAAATTCTACAATAAAATTCATACCAATATTTCGGTATAATGATATTGAAAGAATAACATTACTTAAATTTATAAACAATTTATTTTAATTGTTTACACTTTACTAATTAATGCATTTAATCATCATAAAATGCCAACTCTTACAATTTCATCATCAATAACCAAAACCCTCATCAAAAATCTGCATATACCTCATATAGGATTCTCAAGCCATAAAATCCTATTTTCCAATTTTCTTTCTTCACAAAACATATTTAATTCATTTACTCATAACTAGACCATTTTCATGAAAAATACCAAATCAGTTCCAAAAATATTTCTTTTCTGAGATTTAGCATAATATAGTCCCATAGTGAACATATATTTTTCTCAGAATTTTTAAAGTCATTTACTATTTTTCATATGGCCAAAATAGCCGAATATTTAGACATTTATCAAAAATTGTACTTTTGTCTAAAAATTCTGAAATTTACAGAGTATACTTCTATCATATACATGTACTCCCAATAAAAATTTCATCAATTTTGGAGTTAACCACAAGGAATTATAAGCGGTTACTTTTAAAATAGTCTTTTCCCATAAAATTCATAACTCTTAATCTATACATCCAAAAATCACCATTTTTGGACACAATCAATAAAACTCATCAAAATATCATTTCAAATTTTTCCAGAATTTTTGAAGGTCAGAAAAATTACGAAATTAAAAATCATAACAACCCTTAAAATCCCTTAATATCCCTTACTATCCCTTACAATCCCTTACCTCAAAAGAGCAGTACTTCTGGCTGGATATCGGATATGATGCTGAAGAAAACTTGCACTGATGAATAGCAACTCACCAAGTATCTAAAAACTCACAAAATATGCTTCATAATATAGAGAGAGAAAGAGAGAAAGCTTATGTTTCTGGTGTGATTTTCAATTCTAACTTAGCCCTCTATTTATAGGAAAATTTTGGTAGGTTTGACCTGCAACCTGATGGCTTTACCTGCTACTATTCCACCCACCACATTTGAAATATAATTCAGCACATTTCTTCACCAACCACAAGTGGGGCCCACCAATTCTAGAATTTTCCACCAAAATGATAAACTCCAAAAATTCAACAATTTCTGAACCAGTCATCTCGTAAAATTCATAACAAATCATACGTTCATTTTTAACGGTTCAAAATTTGTGGGCATATACTCAACTTATATATGTATAACATATCCAAAAATTACCACGATCCAACGGTCGGATTAAAAATTATAACCCCCGCAAAATATCTCAAAAACCCTAATTTTTAATACCTCCATTCCGACAAAAATACTGATAAAAACCTCAACATTAACTCCTTCATTTTTAACCACAAAAATATATCCCTCATTTATATCCACATAAAATAAATATTTTCTTATCATATGAATCAATAATTAATTATTCACAAATAATATTACAGAATCACATTTATGACAACCAGGCCGTTCCCAGGAAAGAGGGGGCTTTCCAATAAGAATTTCTCCTTACTGGCGCGCAATTAGATGACCAAACCTCTCCTTAGACAGAACTTTCTAGACATTGCCAATAATGTTATCTAATAATATTATTCAAATAATATGAATTATTGATCTGATAATGGGAAATACTGTGCAGCAACAATTATTGAACAACAATAATACAAAATTTCAACGTAGCAATTATTGAATCAATAAAATAAAATATTGAACAGTAATTACTGTAACAATTATTGAGTAGTGCCTTCTTACGTAAGAATCAATAATTTCAAAAATACTATGCAATACCGTGTGCTACTGTGTAATAACGCGTATTACTGTATTTTAACCACCGGGTATTCCAACAGTGTTAACGGTAACAACTACGCCGTTATTTGTAAAAACTCAAATTTGTCGTTTTCCTTCACCCGACAGTTATTCGTTATGGGGCCCACAAATAGCTGCGTCGTCGTACGAATATTCCCCGACAGAAAGAATATTCCACGACCAAACGAATATTTTCCGACAACAATGATTATTTTATAACCACTTGTTTATTTTGAAAAAATTTCACATTTCACCCATAACTTTAACTTTTTATCAATTTAACCATTTACTGAATTGTAATTATAAGAAAAATTGAATACTTTTATTTCATAAAATTCGGGGTCTTACAATCTCCCCTCCTTATGAAATTTCGTCCCCGAAATTTACGTACCTGATATTTCAAAGAGTTGAGAATACCTTACTTTCATTTCAGATTTCATCTTCCCTGTCCTCATGATTTCTCCATTGCTCATCTCCTGTATTTCAGATATCATTCTAGAATACAGCTTCAAAACAAGGGTTAATTTAACAAATTAACATATCACATAATATCCCGATATTATGACTGACCAACAAATAAGCTTAGGTAGGACACACTAGCGAAGGATTTACTCATCTTTTCCCTCCTAGTTCTATTCCCCGATCTCCGCCAGAGATCATATCCCTAAGCTCTGATACCAAATGTAACTCTGGACACCAACCTATGTCAGCACCTTACATTGATACCTATCAGCTTGCCACCGCAGAACGGCGTCCCCTACGGAGAGTCTGGCTTCGGTGCATCCCCCATCAACAGGAAGTCACCAGCGAGAGGCTCGGGGCTCTTTACTTATAGCTCTGATACCAAATGTAACGACCCCAAAATAGGCCCATTCCATCCAACCCATTCTGAGTCGTCAAATACATGGTACAGAAAACAACTACAACTTTATTACAACAATTGTCGTGCAAAATACAACAACACATATGCTGTGAGTTTGGATACAAATATATACCAAATGTGACATTGGACACCATCATGTATCAGCACTTCACAAAGGTACCTTACATAAAGGTATAGTCAAAAACTGTTCTAGAAATTAGAATCTTTGGGAAGTGCTCAAGGAAACCTTCGTACATGGGAGGCCACGCGTCTAGGTTATGATAGATATCATATGGCCACAGAATTATCCTTGGTTGACCCAATAGACCCCAAAGAAAAACGAGAAGATTACTATCATATTCTTCCCAATGGTGAGTCTTCTCTTGACTTATCATTATCTCCACTGTCTCTAATTGAGAATTATACTTCAAACAAACACCAAGATTATATAGGTAGTGCCCATAGATATACTCAGCAAGTGGATGAGCACAACCCTGTCCTATGATGACACGAGGTTGTATGTCATTAGACATCTTGTATGATAGTGACAAAACACCCTTCCAACGTTGGGTTCGCCTCACCCTATTTTCTTCACCAAATATAACTACTAAATGATGACCACCGTTCTATTTCCTTGTTACCCCCGCTCGACCCAGCTACACTCTTATTACCTGAAAGGAATTGTGAAGCAAAAGGGTGAGCACAACTAGCTCAGTAAAGAATATCATGACTAAAGATAATTAAATTATCAATAGCCTTCATCAATAATAAATCAGAGATTTAGAACATATGGTAAATGATAAAAATTTCAACCATAGTTGCAGCGGAACGAGCAATCCATTAGAAGAGTCAAATAGACTATAAAGTCTATTATCTTCTCCATGTTAAAAATCCACCAACAATGTTTTATCCCTGTAACATCAATCAACAATTCTGGTTCACAATCATATGAATAACTCATAATCATAATTGTGATTCTAAATTTTTCTTCACACCCAGGACGAAGAATATTTTCATCACATGTCTTTACCTGAAACATCAAAGATCATGGTTATACCAAATCACAGTTCCTGTTCATAATCATACTAATAAATCCATCTTTGCACTACGACCAAAGATATTCAACAACAGTTTATCTTTGCACTACGGGCCAAAGATATTCATCAACAGACCATCTTTGCACTACAGGCCAAAGATATTCATCTACAATTCATCTTTGCACTACAGGCCAAAGATATTCCTCTACAATTCATCTTTGCACTACAGGCCAAAGATATTCCTCAACAATTCATATTTGCACTACAGGCCAAATATATTCATATCTCAAAGAAATATATAATCATTTCAGAATTTATATAAACATAATTATAACCATGTTAATCAATTCATCTTTACACTTAAGCTAAAGATATTCAATTATAAATTCAATGGTCATGATCATACCAGTCACAATTCAACTTTGCACTACAGGCCAAAGAGAACCCTAGTCATGATCATACCAATAATCTACCCATCTTTACACTCCAGTGAAAGAGAATTTCAACATCAGGGTTATAAAAATGTTATATATGATGATAAAAATAATATGATCAACATATAGTTTTAATCTCAAGAGTAATATTCGTAACTCATGAATAGTAACCCCGACACAAAAGATAGAAATTCTACAATAAAATTCATACCAATATTTCGGTATAATGATATTGAAAGAATAACATTACTTAAATTTATAAACAATTTATTTTAATTGTTTACACTTTACTAATTAATGCATTTAATCATCATAAAATGCCAACTCTTACAATTTCATCATCAATAACCAAAACCCTCATCAAAAATCTGCATATACCTCATATAGGATTCTCAAGCCATAAAATCCTATTTTCCAATTTTCTTTCTTCACAAAACATATTTAATTCATTTACTCATAACTAGACCATTTTTGTGAAAAATACCAAATCAGTTCCAAAAATATTTCTTTTCTGGGATTTAGCATAATATAGTCCCATAGTGAACATATATTTTTCTCAGAATTTTTAAAAGTCATTTACTATTTTTCATATGGCCAAAATAGCCGAATATTTAGACATTTATCA
Organism: Panax notoginseng; assembly: GCA_016801055.1. NCBI lineage: Eukaryota > Viridiplantae > Streptophyta > Magnoliopsida > Apiales > Araliaceae > Panax > Panax notoginseng. Next base: position 81,679,646 of record CM029014.1, read on the forward strand.
AAAATTGTACTTTTGTCTAAAAATTCTGAAATTTACAGAGTATACTTCAATCATATACATGTACTCCCAATAAAAATTTCATCAATTTTGGAGTTAACCACAAGGAATTATAAGCGGTTACTTTTAAAATAGTCTTTTCTCATAAAATTCATAACTCTTAATCTATACATCCAAAAATCACCATTTTTGGACACAATCAATAAAACTCATCAAAATATCATTTCAAATTTTTCCAGAATTTTTGAAGGTCAGAAAAATTACGAAATTAAAAATCATAACAACCCTTAAAATCCCTTAATATCCCTTACTATCCCTTACAATCCCTTACCTCAAAAGAGCAGTACTTCTGACTGGATATCGGATATGATGCTGAAGAAAACTTGCACTGATGAATAGCAACTCACCAAGTATCTAAAAACTCACAAAATATGCTTCATAATATAGAGAGAGAAAGAGAGAAGGCTTATGTTTCTGGTGTGATTTTCAATTCTAACTTAGCCCTCTATTTATAGGAAAATTTTGGTAGGTTTGACCTGCAACCTGATGGCTTTACCTGCTACTATTTCCACCCACCACATTTGAAATATAATTCAGCACATTTCTTCACCAACCACAAGTGGGGCCCACCAATTCTAGAATTTTCCACCAAAATGATAAACTCCAAAAATTCAACAATTTCTGAACCAGTCATCTCGTAAAATTCATAACAAATCATACGTTCATTTTTAACGGTTCAAAATTTGTGGGCATATACTCAACTTATATATGTATAACATATCCAAAAATTACCACGATCCAACGGTCGGATTAAAAATTATAACCCCCGCAAAATATCTCAAAAACCCTAATTTTTAATACCTCCATTCCAACAAAAATACTGATAAAAACCTCAACATTAACTCCTTCATTTTTTAACCACAAAAATATATCCCTCATTTATATCCACATAAAATAAATATTTTCTTATCATATGAATCAATAATTAATTATTCACAAATAATATTACAGAATCACATTTATGACAACCAGGCCGTTCCCAGGAAAGAGGGGGCTTTCCAATAAGAATTTCTCCTTACTGGCGCGCAATTAGATGACCAAACCTCTCCTTAGACAGAACTTTCTAGACATTGCCAATAATGTTATCTAATAATACTATTCAAATAATATGAATTATTGATCTGATAATGGGAAATACTGTGCAGCAACAATTATTGAACAACAATAATACAAAATTTCAACGTAGCAATTATTGAATCAATAAAATAAAATATTGAACAGTAATTACTGTAACAATTATTGAGTAGTGCCTTCTTACGTAAGAATCAATAATTTCAAAAATACTATGCAATACCGTGTGCTACTGTGTAATAACGCGTATTACTGTATTTTAACCACCGGGTATTCCAACAGTGTTAACGGTAACAACTACGCCGTTATTTGTAAAAACTCAAATTTGTCGTTTTCCTTCACCCGACAGTTATTCGTTATGGAGCCCACAAATAGCTGCGCCGTCGTACGAATATTCCCCGACAGAAAGAATATTCCACGACCAAACGAATATTTTCCGACAACAATGATTATTTTATAACCACTTGTTTATTTTGAAAAAATTTCACATTTCACCCATAACTTTAACTTTTTATCAATTTAACCATTTACTGAATTGTAATTATAAGAAAAATTGAATACTTTTATTTCATAAAATTCGGGGTCTTACAATCTCCCCTCCTTATGAAATTTCGTCCCCGAAATTTACGTACCTGATATTTCAAAGAGTTGAGAATACCTTACTTTCATTTCAGATTTCATCTTCCCTGTCCTCATGATTTCTCCATTGCTCATCTCCTGTATTTCAGATATCATTCTAGAATACAGCTTCAAAACAAGGGTTAATTTAACAAATTAACATATCACATAATATCCCGATATTATGACTGACCAACAAATAAGCTTAGGTAGGACACACTAGCGAAGGATTTACTCATCTTTTCCCTCCTAGTTCTATTCCCCGATCTCCGCCAGAGATCATATCCCTAAGCTCTGATACCAAATGTAACTCTGGACACCAACCTATGTCAGCACCTTACATTGATACCTATCAGCTTGCCACCGCAGAACGGCGTCCCCTACGGAGAGTCTGGCTTCGGTGCATCCCCCATCAACAGGAAGTCACCAGCGAGAGGCTCGGGGCTCTTTACTTATAGCTCTGATACCAAATGTAACGACCCCAAAATAGGCCCATTCCATCCAACCCATTCTGAGTCGTCAAATACATGGTACAGAAAACAACTACAACTTTATTACAACAATTGTCGTGCAAAATACAACAACACATATGCTGTGAGTTTGGATACAAATATATACCAAATGTGACATTGGACACCATCATGTATCAGCACTTCACAAAGGTACCTTACATAAAGGTATAGTCAAAAACTGTTCTAGAAATTAGAATCTTTGGGAAGTGCTCAAGGAAACCATCGTACATGGGAGGCCACGCGTCTAGGTTATGATAGATATCATATGGCCACAGAATTATCCTTGGTTGACCCAATAGACCCCAAAGAAAAACGAGAAGATTACTATCATATTCTTCCCAATGGTGAGTCTTCTCTTGACTTATCATTATCTCCACTGTCTCTAATTGAGAATTATACTTCAAACAAACACCAAGATTATATAGGTAGTGCCCATAGATATACTCAGCAAGTGGATGAGCACAACCCTGTCCTATGATGACACGAGGTTGTATGTCATTAGACATCTTGTATGATAGTGACAAAACACCCTTCCAACGTTGGGTTCGCCTCACCCTATTTTCTTCACCAAATATAACTACTAAATGATGACCACCGTTCTATTTCCTTGTTACCCCCGCTCGACCCAGCTACACTCTTATTACCTGAAAGGAATTGTGAAGCAAAAGGGTGAGCACAACTAGCTCAGTAAAGAATATCATGACTAAAGATAATTAAATTATCAATAGCCTTCATCAATAATAAATCAGAGATTTAGAACATATGGTAAATGATAAAAATTTCAACCATAGTTGCAGCGGAACGAGCAATCCATTAGAAGAGTCAAATAGACTATAAAGTCTATTATCTTCTCCATGTTAAAAATCCACCAACAATGTTTTATCCCTGTAACATCAATCAACAATTCTGGTTCACAATCATATGAATAACTCATAATCATAATTGTGATTCTAAATTTTTCTTCACACCCAGGACGAAGAATATTTTCATCACATGTCTTTACCTGAAACATCAAAGATCATGGTTATACCAAATCACAGTTCCTGTTCATAATCATACTAATAAATCCATCTTTGCACTACGACCAAAGATATTCAACAACAGTTTATCTTTGCACTACGGGCCAAAGATATTCATCAACAGACCATCTTTGCACTACAGGCCAAAGATATTCATCTACAATTCATCTTTGCACTACAGGCCAAAGATATTCCTCTACAATTCATCTTTGCACTACAGGCCAAAGATATTCCTCAACAATTCATATTTGCACTACAGGCCAAATATATTCATATCTCAAAGAAATATATAATCATTTCAGAATTTATATACACCATAATTATAACCATGTTAATCAATTCATCTTTACACTTAAGCTAAAGATATTCACTTATAAATTCAATGGTCATGATCATACCAGTCACAATTCAACTTTGCACTACAGGCCAAAGAGAACCCTAGTCATGATCATACCAATAATCTACCCATCTTTACACTCCAGTGAAAGAGAATTTCAACATCAGGGTTATAAAAATGTTATATATGATGATAAAAATAATATGATCAACATATAGTTTTAATCTCAAGAGTAATATTCGTAACTCATGAATAGTAACCCCGACACAAAAGATAGAAATTCTACAATAAAATTCATACCAATATTTCGGTATAATGATATTGAAAGAATAACATTACTTAAATTTATAAACAATTTATTTTAATTGTTTACACTTTACTAATTAATGCATTTAATCATCATAAAATGCCAACTCTTACAATTTCATCATCAATAACCAAAACCCTCATCAAAAATCTGCATATACCTCATATAGGATTCTCAAGCCATAAAATCCTATTTTCCAATTTTCTTTCTTCACAAAACATATTTAATTCATTTACTCATAACTAGACCATTTTTGTGAAAAATACCAAATCAGTTCCAAAAATATTTCTTTTCTGGGATTTAGCATAATATAGTCCCATAGTGAACATATATTTTTCTCAGAATTTTTCAAAGTCATTTACTATTTTTCATATGGCCAAAATAGCCGAATATTTAGACATTTATCAAAAATTGTACTTTTGTCTAAAAATTCTGAAATTTACAGAGTATACTTCAATCATATACATGCACTCCCAATAAAAATTTCATCAATTTTGGAGTTAACCACAAGGAATTATAAGCGGTTACTTTTAAAATAGTCTTTTCTCGTAAGATTCATAACTCTTAATCTATACATCCAAAAATCACCATTTTTAGACACAATCAATAAAACTCATCAAAATATCATTTCAAATTTTTCCAGAATTTTTGAAGGTCAGAAAAATTACGAAATTAAAAATCATAACAACCCTTAAAATCCCTTAATATCCCTTACTATCCCTTACAATCCCTTACCTCAAAAGAGCAGTACTTCTGACTGGATATCGGATATGATGCTGAAGAAAACTTGCACTGATGAATAGCAACTCACCAAGTATCTAAAAACTCACAAAATATGCTTCATAATATAGAGAGAGAAAGAGAGAAGGCTTATGTTTCTGGTGTGATTTTCAATTCTAACTTAGCCCTCTATTTATAGGAAAATTTTGGTAGGTTTGACCTGCAACCTGATGGCTTTACCTGCTACTATTTCCACCCACCACATTTGAAATATAATTCAGCACATTTCTTCACCAACCACAAGTGGGGCCCACCAATTCTAGAATTTTCCACCAAAATGATAAACTCCAAAAATTCAACAATTTCTGAACCAGTCATCTCGTAAAATTCATAACAAATCATACGTTCATTTTTAACGGTTCAAAATTTGTGGGCATATACTCAACTTATATATGTATAACATATCCAAAAATTACCACGATCTAACGGTCGGATTAAAAATTATAACCCCCGCAAAATATCTCAAAAACCCTAATTTTTAATACCTCCATTCCAACAAAAATACTGATAAAAACCTCAACATTAACTCCTTCATTTTTTAACCACAAAAATATATCCCTCATTTATATCCACATAAAATAAATATTTTCTTATCATATGAATCAATAATTAATTATTCACAAATAATATTACAGAATCACATTTATGACAACCAGGCCGTTCCCAGGAAAGAGGGGGCTTTCCAATAAGAATTTCTCCTTACTGGCGCGCAATTAGATGACCAAACCTCTCCTTAGACAGAACTTTCTAGACATTGCCAATAATGCTATCTAATAATACTATTCAAATAATATGAATTATTGATCTGATAATGGGAAATACTGTGCAGCAACAATTATTGAACAACAATAATACAAAATTTCAACGTAGCAATTATTGAATCAATAAAATAAAATATTGAACAGTAATTACTGTAACAATTATTGAGTAGTGCCTTCTTACGTAAGAATCAATAATTTCAAAAATACTATGCAATACCGTGTGCTACTGTGTAATAACGCGTATTACTGTATTTTAACCACCGGGTATTCCAACAGTGTTAACGGTAACAACTACGCCGTTATTTGTAAAAACTCAAATTTGTCGTTTTCCTTCACCCGACAGTTATTCGTTATGGAGCCCACAAATAGCTGCGCCGTCGTACGAATATTCCCCGACAGAAAGAATATTCCACGACCAAACGAATATTTTCCGACAACAATGATTATTTTATAACCACTTGTTTATTTTGAAAAATTTTCACATTTCACCCATAACTTTAACTTTTTATCAATTTAACCATTTACTGAATTGTAATTATAAGAAAAATTGAATACTTTTATTTCATAAAATTCGGGGTCTTACATTTTAGATCTCAAGATCATAAACTTTAACTAACTAAAATCAAACAAAATAAAAAAGGAAATCCGCAAGTTTAAGATTTATACATTGGTCTTTGAGCATTTCTTCTAAATCTTCCAAAGTAATTAATAAATTTAGGATACATGTAAGACCACACTCTCCTCTCTTGCTCCTAGGATTTCCTACACCTATGCTCTCTCTCTTTCTCCCACCGAATTCTCTCTCTCTTTTTTTTTCTTTCATTTTATTTCCTTTTTGTTTAGCTAAACTAGTAATGAGATGAAAGAGAATATGGTTTAAGTGTTGGAAAAAAATCTATAGATATATTTGATATATCTAAACACAACCTACCCATATATCTCCCATCTCTCTCTCTCTCTCTTAATTATAACAATGTTACTTACAAGATTAGCCAAATGTTGTGGCTCCATAATAAAGTTGACCCCTAGCCCATCTTATAATTATCTTTAGAAAATTGGGAGCACGAAATGATTATATTCATTCCCCCTTCCTCTCTTTGTCTTGTCCGGCCATGTGGCTTTATTAACCCTCAAAATTGATTTCTTTTTAATTCTTATTTAACATACCAAATGTCCAATATGTCCCTCCTTAATTGGGCTTAAAGTTGGGCCACCAATTTCATCTTTTGGGGCTTTTAATTACATTCTTTGGGCCAAGGAAAATTAATCTTTTCCAATATATTTCATTTTATCTTACCCTATATAATTATTTAATTAGGGTTTCCATTCCACACATTTGGAATGTAAATCATTACTCTTGTACATTAAATTTTATAACCCAATTAGACTTGCTCAAATTAAGTTATAAAAATTAATAAATTGAGATAGTAAAATATATCTCTTAAATTAGTATAATTTTAAATATTATATTCTCCCACACCATAACCCTTAGGTTATTTAAATTTTCATACCTAATGCATAATTAGGTTATGAAACATTTCCTTTTCAAATTCTTTTTATCATATAAATAAGCACATAGCTATAATTACGATCCACATAATTATATTACTTCATAATCATTCCACACGTATCACTAAGTTTTCGATATCATTAATATTTAATTAATATATCTATTTACAAAGTGACTTAGAAATCTTGACTATTACATTAGCACCTCGTCTCGAATCAGAAAAGAATCGTACATCCAGTTCAATCAAGTATTAAGCATCAATTGTAAGTTTAGCATCAACACAAATTCTGCGGTTAAAGTAATTATACCTGTTTCCTTGCTCTAGACCTTGTTGTTGACTCTCTATTCTTTATCATCCTTCGTTGCCTCCTCTCAACCACCTTCTCCACTGGACCATCTAAAATTCGATGCCGTCCTCCCCTCGTACTACCCATATCCAACCCATACTGATTCGTATTATCAACTTGACTTGTATCCATCCCATCCGAGGAAACTGGACTCACCGGAGAACCCAACCCCAGCCCTTGCACCTGTCCATAACCTCCTCCTCCACCACCACCATTCGGTATCCTCCCACCGTAGCAAATTCCTGGCAATTTTATTGTTATGGCAAAAAATCCTTTAACAACCTTTATCCAACAAGGAAACATAATGTATGAGTTTAATCAATTAAAACAAAGAGCATAATGGAAACACTTACCACTTTCAACTCCATCAACCCATCAAATGGCTGATAAGTAGCAATCCCACTTACATCTCGGTTAAAAATTGAATCTTCATTTTCTAATAGCCAGTCTCGAATCAAATCCAGTGATAACTAATTAAATTCACCACAAAACCAAAATTTAATTTATTATTACAACTATAAACATATCACCAAGACAAAGTAAACATATTTATATATATAAGAAAATTAACCAACCTTGTTTTCGGCCAATCCTAGCTGAAAAACCCATCTGGGTTATTTAATTCATCAAAAGGATCCTTAGAAACCCTATTCAATCCAACATAATATGGGCTATCATCTTGTTTAGTAATAGAATTAGCTCCGACCCACTGGAGGCTCTCGAAGAGAGAAGGGAGCGAGACAGAACTCTATTCAGCCTAGGAGAACGGTTGACGACAGCTCCGGCGGCGGCGGAGGAGGTTTAGAGCGGGAGCGTTGGCGCTGCTTGAGGTAGAGTTGGAAGAAGTAGAAGAGAGCACAGGGTATGACTGAAATTTTAGAAAAAAATTTCATAGGGTTATATTTAGAGAAAAATTGGGGAAATATTGAATTGGAAAAATGTATCACGCTTGAGAGAGACAAAAGCAGAGGGACGACGACGGTGGAAGAGAGGGACGACGACGGGGAAGAGAGGCCACGACGATGGCGATATCCTTACTGGCGACGGCGAGGAAGAAACCAAAACCGCGAGAGAGAAACAAATAAACAAAAGCAGATCTGGCAAGAGGGCAAGAGGCTGAGTGAGGAATTGAGATTTCAGATCTGGCACTCGCTTCCTTTGCTACCTCCATCCGTGTTTTAATTTCAAATTTTGAATTCCGCGCTTTTTATTTTTTGCTCCGTGTTTTTTATATAGATAATATTTTTTTTTAAAACGTTATCTATTAAAAATCAAAAATTGCTCTTATAAATACATAACGTTTTTTCATATGTATCTACAACGTTTTGTAAAAAAAAAAACCACAACGTTTTTTTTATAAAAACGTCATCTTTTAAGTGTTGTCTTTTTATAATTTTGTACTAGTGGAGAACCAAAGTTATATTTATTACTTAGAGTAATATTGAAAACTAAGCAATTAATACTTGAAATTCTCAAACGACTTATATTAAGGAACAAAAATAATTTTCTAAAACGACTTATATTAAAGAACGAAGTGAATATATAAGATGCTAATTGTTACTTCACATCCTATAATGGAAAATAATACTAGCAAATAATCATGGTTCAAAGTATTAGCCTTTACGTCCAAATATCAGCATATTGAATAGGTATCAGTTGATGCCGAATTGCAACCTTGACACAAAGTACAAAATTAAAAACTATTTATGCAAAGGACAATTTTTGACAAAATTTCGATAACTCAACTTAAGGGTTTCTGACCAATAAATTGCTAAAGATCCATTAAGTTTGACATTTATTTGTTTAGATGTGTCAACTAAACAAATACACACTAGTGACACTCTTTGTTTCTCTACTTAAATTTAAATTCTTATCTAATGATCCGGCGTCCTCTCACTGACTTGGTCTCAGCTAGCCTAAGCGCCTACTCATCCCAACCAGGTGTATGCTGGGATTCGTTGGCGATTCGGGTTATTTTTTGACAATAAAGTTTATCCTTCATTGTTTCACTGGCCGACCTTAACCATAACGGCAAAAAGGGAGAAATATCACAAAAAAAACATGTTGAAGGCTATAGAAGGGAGACCATAAAAGAGAACGAACATTTCTCTATAAATTATATCAAATTGTACATGTATAGTACCCAAGTATAACTTAAAAAATATAAAGTATAACTTAAAAAAATATAGTTAATATATAATTAGTTAAGTTAATTGTATTTAAATTATAATTAAATTGTACTTATTTATTACCTAGTTAAGTACAACCTAAAAAAAATTGGACTTAAAATATAAAGTTAAGTTATACTTAAATTACGCAGAACATATGTGCTCTATTTGAGCTAAAACAATATCAATATCAACTATATTGAAACATAAGAAATTAATCAAATATATCTACGAGATGTCTGTTTTATTAACAATGTTATGTGCATTAGATAGTGATTTTTGTGAATTTAATTGATATATCTTCTTCTTATTTAGATTTTTTTCATAATTTTTTTGGAACTCCTAACTAGTTAATGTTGTGTATTTATTGCCTGAAACCAATGAGTAAACTAATACGGAGTCGAAAAAATATGCCGCTAGCTCGACTTTGAACATGTAAGTAAATGCATCCCTATCCTATATTGGAAGTCAAACTGTGTTGGCAAAAAGTGAGCATAGTGCCCAAGCTGTAAATTTAATTTTCCAGATTAAAGCCTTGAAAGAGCATTTTAAACGTCAAGATTCTTTGAGGGAAGTCCGACATCGAGTAGGGATAAATTAGGTCCTCCATCCCTATTGTTGATAAGAATATATTCCATGCAGCTAAGATAGAGTATATGAGAATGTCGTCGACTCGACTTAGCACCAATTAATCAGGGAAAGTGGCTATAAATATAGCGGGCCACTCAAAAAATGATATATTAAGGATGTACAAATTGAGTAGAGACTCGGGAGAGAGGTCTTACATGAAGTGAAGAGTCATATATGTTTGGTAAGCCAAGGATGACTTGCATGCCTGCCGCCTTCCAATTAAAGTCTCTGCTTGGTTTACAGGCAGGCAGGCATGCATGCATCTTTGGCTAGCTTCACACGCTCTTCTTTCTCATGCAAGGCCTTGTCCTCCTAGGCTAGCTAGCGCACAGACTTGATAATGCGTTGGCATCTGAAAGTTGTTAGGTTGGTTGGACAAAATAGGAAGAGATGCCTAAAATGAAGATAAGGGCCTGTTTGGTAGCCAAGGATGACTTGCCTCCTCCTTCCATCTAAATTATTAAGGGTTTCTCTCTCTCTCTCTCTCTCTCTCTATATATATATATATATAATATAATATAATATAATATAAAGACCAAGCTAGACTGGTTCTGTAGGCAGGTCATCCTTGCTATCTTGACAGCCTCTTTCTACTCATTCTAGGCTTTCTCTTCTTTCTTAACTAACAATCAGATGGAGATGTCCAAAAATTTACATGCTGCAACTTGTATCCGTTTGCCGCTTGACAATCGAAGGGGATAACTAATTTCGGATTTGAGAAAATGGTAGAAAGAATTTTATCCACCGGTGTTCCTAATTATATTCTTTTTGAATTTTTTTTCTCGTATGCACAAGGTAAAGAAAAACCAAGCACTACCTAGCATTACTTAGTCATCATATGCAATCTTCATGAACATTGATCATCTAATCTATTTATATTGAGATATCATTGAGATATTCTATTAATGTACCATATATCTTAAAGCGTGAATTTAGGAGATTCATTAGATTTACAGAGCATGAGTTTAGGAGTTAGATTAGATTTATAGCTCTAATTTCCTAATTTCTAGTTAAGCGTGAGTTTAGGAATTAGATTAGAATTACAGCCTATTTTCTTCCTATCCTTTTGTATATATAGATAACTGCATCATATCAATAGAAGACAAGTGATTCACGACTTCTTCATGGTATCAGAGCCACGCGGCTAAGATACACGATCGACATGGCACGAAATGACCATACGTCTCTATTTTTTCTTAGCTCACAAGACAGACCTGGAGATCTCATCACTGTGGTTCGTCTTCGACACGACAATTATGATGTATGGGCAAAGTCTGTGCGCCTTGCTCTACTATCTCGTCGGAAATACGGCTTCGTCGATGGCACGATTATGGAACCTAAAGCACCTTTCACAATGGAGGATTGGCTTACCATTCACTCGATGCTTGTTTCCTGGCTAATGAACACTATTGCTCAGGAGGTTAAGTCTACTATATCTTTTTATGATGATGCTAAACTTTTATGGGATGAATTGCAGGCTCGTTTTTCTGTTGTTAATGGACCCCGAATTCACCAGTTAAAAACTGATTTAGCCAAGTGTGAGCAATCCAAGGTCATGTCTGTTTCTACATATTTTGGGAAGCTTAAGGTCTTATGGGATGAATTGGCTAATCATGAACCAGTTATTGCATGTACGTGTGGAAAATGTGAATGTCATTTGGGTAAGGCGCATGCAAACCGACGCAATAATGAACATTTTCATCAGTTTTTGATGGCTTTAAATTCTGATTATTATGCCCCATTACGTACTACTTTGTTGTCCCAAGAACCTTTACCTTCTCTTGATCGTGCCTATCAACAAATTACCCAAGAAGAACGAGTTCGTGGAATCACTCATGCTCGAGAATCTCTACCGGAAGTGGTGGGTTTTTCTATTCATCCAGAAATTCGTGGCCGAGCGAAACCAAATAAGATTGACAAATCTGGGCTGATGTGTTCTCATTGTAATAGATCCGGACATGACATTGTTACATGTTTTCAGCTCCTTGGGTATCCAGAATGGTGGGGTGATAGACCTCGCACTCAAGGAGTCACTCATGCTCGAGGCAAAGGAGGTGGTGGCCGTGGTACAGACTCACCCGCGACTGGTCGTGGTAGAGGAGCCAATGTGCGAGCGGTGGCGGTAGACGGCTGCAACACTATGGTTGGAACTTCGGTTAATGGGCAAAGAAATTCTTCCAACACCACTGCCAGCACGTCAAACACTCCTGCCTCTCTTCCTAATTTGAGTGCAGAACAATGGAAGACTATAGCTACTATGTTTGGTAATGCTCACTCCTCTACCAATCGTCTACATGGTGAGTTTTCTAAGATATCTTGGATTATTGACACCGGTGCTTCTAATCATGTGACGGGGGATGAATCATATTTGTTTGATGTTCATGATATTGCCGCATGTCCCATTGGGCTCCCCGATGGCCAAAAAATAATTGCTACTAAAGAGGGAAGTGTGAGGCTCTTGGAAGGATTGTATCTTAAAAATGTTCTTTATGTCCCTAAATTGCACTGCAACTTAATTTCGGTTACACAACTCATTGATGACATGCACTGTTTTGTACAATTTGCTTCTAATATGTGTGTTATACAGGACCGTCATACGAGGAAGCTGATTGGAACGGGTGAACGGAGAGATGGACTTTACTACTTCCGACAATCGTCTACAGTGCAAGCTATTTCAGTGGATGCTATCTCAGTGGATGGTTCTTTATCTTCGTTGGAACTTTGGCATCAACGTCTTGGACATCCTTCAGAGAAAGTAGTGAAGTCATTACCTTTCTTACGTAATTCTAGTGATAAATTAAATAAGGCATGTGATGTGTGCCCTCGTGCCAAACAATCTCGTGATTCTTTTTCTCTTAGTGATCATAAGGCCTCCCGAGTTTTTGAATTGGTTCATTGTGATTTATGGGGTCCTTACAATACAGTTTCTTCTTGTGGGGCTCGTTATTTTTTAACTATTGTGGATGATTTTTCCCGAGCTGTATGGGTTTATTTGTTGATTGATAAATTGGAGGTATTTAAAATGTTTATGTCGTTTTTTGCTATGGTTGATCGACAATTTGGTCAAAAGGTTAAGATTGTTAGGAGTGATAATGGGACGGAGTTTCACTGTTTGATAGATTATTTTCATTCAAATGGGATTTTATTTCAAACCTCTTGTGTGGGAACTCCACAACAGAATGGTAGAGTTGAACGTAAGCACAGTCATATTTTAACAGTGGCAAGGGCATTGCGTTTTCAAAGTCATCTTCCTCTTTATTTTTGGGGTGAATGTGTCTTGGCAGCTTCTCATTTGATTAATCGAACACCTTCGAGTGTTCTTCAGAATAAAACACCTTATGAAATTTTATTTAATACTTTGCCAGCTTTTGATGAATTGCGGGTGTTTGGTTCTTTATGTTATGCCCATAATCAACGAGCAAAGAATGATAAATTTGCAAGTCGAAGTCGAAAATGTGTCTTTGTTGGGTATCCTTTTGGAAAGAAAGGGTGGAGACTTTTTGATCTAGAAAATAAAAGTTTTTTTGTTTTTAGGGATGTTAAGTTCTTTGAAAATCAATTTCCTTTTGCCGAAAATACCTCTACTCCTATTCGTTCTAAATATAATTTTGCCAGCGTGAATTTGGGTGATGATGACTTTGATTTTAATATTTTGGGGGATCCTGCATTATTGTCCGATGAACTTGAGCCCACAAACGAATCCTCCCCACTACATGTCACCATCCAAAACCCAAAAACTAATGATTCACTGTCCGGCACGGATGTTGAACAAGGGCCATTTCAGCCCACCTATCCACTCCAACATCCATCTACAAGGGGGGCAGCAGGGGCTGCTCCGGATTCAATTACTGAAACTCACATAGGACGTGGATTTCGTGAAAAGGTTCCATCTGTTCGGCTTCGTGACTATGTTACTAACACTGTGATCACAAAAAGTCCATCTACTCTCTCTCCAAGTTCACCCGCGCCATCCACTTCCTTAGGTACGCCCTTTCCTATAACACATTATATTAATTGTGCAAAATTTTCTGTTAGCCATCGGCAGTTTCTTGCCGCTGTTACTGCAGGTTCTGAACCGAAATCATTTAAAGAAGCTATGACAGATGTAGGATGGCGTCATGCTATGCAAACAGAAATTCATGCTTTAGAACATAATGGTACTTGGACTATGGAAAAATTACCTCCTGGTAAACGCGCTCTTGGTAGTCAATGGGTCTATAAAATCAAGTATAACTCTGATGGCAGTATTGAACGGCTTAAAGCTCGTTTGGTTGTTTTTGGTAATCATCAAATTGCTGGGATTGATTATCACGAGACTTTTGCGCCAGTTGCAAAGATGGTCACGGTTTGTGCTTTCTTAGCCATTGCAGCATCTAAAAATTGGGAGCTGCATCAGATGGACGTGCACAATGCCTTTTTGCACGGGGATCTTAATGAAGAAGTCTATATGAAACTTCCTCCTGGTTTTGGGTCTTCTCAACCTGATATGGTGTGTCGTCTCCGAAAGTCATTATATGGCTTGAAACAGGCACCGAGGTGTTGGTTTGCCAAACTTGTTACTGCTTTAAAAGAGTATGGTTTTCTACAATCTTATGCTGATTATTCTCTCTTTACTTATACTAAGGGTGATATTCAAATCAATGTTTTGGTGTATGTTGATGATTTAATTATTTCTGGGAATAATTCCGCTGCTTTGAGAGTCTTTAAGAACTATTTGAGCACATGTTTCCATATGAAGGATCTCGGGGTTCTTAAATATTTCCTCGGGATTGAGGTGGCACGAAGTTCTGATGGTATATTTCTTTGCCAACGAAAGTATTCTCTTGACATTATTTCTGAAACTGGTCTTCTCGGTGCCAAGCCCGCATCCTTTCCCATTGAGCAAAACCATCAACTTTCTCACGCTTCAGGAGATTCTTTGTCTAATCCGGAACCTTATCGTCGTTTGGTTGGTCGTTTGATTTACTTAACGGTCACTCGTCCTGATTTGGCATACTCTGTTCATGTTTTATCACAGTTCCTACAACAACCGAGACAGGAACATTGGGAAGCCGCTTTGCGCGTTGTTCGCTATTTGAAGGGTTCTCCTGGACAAGGAGTTTTACTTCGAGCTGATAGCCCTCTCTCATTGACAGGTTGGTGTGATTCTGATTGGGCAGCTTGTCCTCTTACTCGTCGCTCTCTCACAGGTTGGCTTGTGTTTCTTGGTTATTCACCGATTTCTTGGAAAACCAAGAAACAACCTACTGTGTCCCGTTCTTCGGCAGAGGCCGAATATCGCTCTATGGCTTCTCTTACTTGTGAATTGAAATGGTTGAAGGATCTTCTCCTTAGCTTGGGGATTCACCATCCTGCTGCTATTGGTTTATACTGTGATAGTCAGTCAGCTTTACATATTGCACAGAATCCTGTCTTCCATGAACGAACAAAGCACATTGAAGCAGATTGTCACTTTGTCCGTGATGCTATCCAAGATAGAACTATTCTCCCTTCATATGTTCCTACCACAGTTCAGCTTGCAGACATCTTTACCAAGCCTTTGGGGACACGTTAATTTGAGTTTCTGCTTTCCAAGTTGGGCATTTATGATCCTCATGCTCCAACTTGAGGGGGGGTATTGAGATATCATTGAGATATTCTATTAATGTACCATATATCTTAAAGCGTGAATTTAGGAGATGGATTAGATTTACAGAGCATGAGTTTAGGAGTTAGATTAGATTTACAGCTCTAATTTCTAGTTAAGCGTGAGTTTAGGAATTAGATTAGAATTACAGCCTATTTTCTTGCTATCCTTTTGTATATATAGATAACTGCATCATATCAATAGAAGACAAGTGATTCACGACTTCTTCAATTTATTATATATTATAATGTTTTTTGCAAAATCATTTGTTATCTATCTGTATTTGTTATATAGGCACAATAAAGATAACCTTTTCGAATAAGTAATTTTGTTCTTAACTATGTTTGTATCTGGATAAAGTCATCTTTACAAAATATATTCTTTACCTTTCCTTTTTAATCTCCCTGCTTCTTCTTTTTTTCTGTTTCTTTTTTTCCTGTGCCTTTCAGCAGATAGCTACCTTTTCGAATAAGTCATTGTATTTCCAAACAAGGCCTCAGGCATAAAATTAATCGCATAAATTGAAGCTCTTATGGTGATGAAAGATTATATAAACCAGTCACCAGCAATAGAATACACTACAGTCTCTTACAGCAACCAGTTATGGGATCGATTTCGATTTCATGAAGTCAGTCCACAATTTGTAACTTCCAAACCAAAGCATGCTGAAACACAACGAAGGGACTAAGAATGTGTTTGATTGCATCTTAATACAACTTAGCAGTTCACCTCTAAATGCTTTTTAATGCATCTTAATGTAGTCTTATTAAAAGCCTCTGAATAGTTTAGACTTAATCTTGTATCTTAATAATTTAGAGGCATTCAAAGGGAAATTTTGTATCCCAATTACAACATTAAGATGCATTAAAAGGTGAACTGTTAAAATGCATTAAGATGCAATCAAACACCACCTAAGCTGAGTAAATAAATGATGAAACTTGGAACATACAAATGGAAATGGATAAACAACTCACGTAATCACGTAGAAGTATATTCATACATGTCATTTGGGTGGATAAGAGAGAGATGGTAGTTCACTTTCATTAGCTCTGGGTTAATTTTTTAGGAGAGTGGGAGGGTAACGCTTGTTGAGGGAGTTCTTTTCTGGCGTACTTTATTTCGGAACAGGCTTTGTGATTTGACCGGTGGCGGATCCAGCCTGAAAGTTTAGCGGGTCAAAGTCGATTTTTTTTTAAGAATAAAAATTTAATAAAATGAATCATAAAACTAAATAATTCTCAAATATTGTTTACAATAACATTTTTCGAGGTTTTATTACTTAAAATTGTTGCATGATAGCCTTATTTTTAATAGTTACAAAAATATCATATATCAATAACATTAATATATTCACAAATTTTAAGGGTTGGTAAAACAAAATAAGTAGAGTACTACAGTTATATTAGTATACTACTATTATGTAACTGAAAAAAAAAAGAATATGATGCTATCTTGTTAATATGATAGATAAACATTTTAATATAGTTTAAAATGTTTAAATTTGATTAAGTGACTGGTGGATTGTTCCGCAACGGTTGGCGACATTATTGAGGAAAATAAATATAATGATGTTTATTTCGAATTTTATACTACTACTACTACTAATGAAATGAGAGCACTCATCTGCATAATATACAAATATTTACTAGGCATTGTTTTTTTCCTTGAAAAATTCGGGTAAATTATAAAAACTCTAATAGAAATCTTTTATAATTTTTAGTAACTGTAACTCTTCTGTTTTTAATTTTACCTTTTCGGTATTCTGAAGAAGTAAATTGAACAAGATAATAAAATACTTAAATTCTTATAATGGTATTTTATTTTAACAATATAGTAGTATATTTTTTTTAATAGCATAATAATAGTGTACTAATGTAACTTTAAAATTTGTGAATATATCAATAAGAGTAGTATATATATATATATATATATATATATATATAGGGGATCCAGTCCGGAGTCCGAACTGGCTTAATCTCCAGACTTTTTTTTTTTTACTTTTTTTTAAAGCAACTAAAAAAAAGTTTAATATTTTATAGAACTAAATTTTTTTCATAATATAGTGTTTTGGGTGTGATTTGGATACATATAACAAAATATGTATGTACAGTTTGTACATACTGTACAGATCTGTTTTGTTATATGTATCTAAATCACACCCAAAACACTGTATTATGTAAAAATTCCAGTTCCATAAAATATTAATTTTTGTTTTAGTTTTCAAAAAAAAGCAAAAAAAAAATAAAATCCCGCATTTTAAGAAAATGCGGAAACCGGACCCTATATATATACACGCGAAGAGATGCAAATTCAGTGGGGGCATGTGGCCCCCCTGCCTTGCTCTGGGTCCGCCCATGGATTTGACTATCATCATAATCTCGGTGGCTGAATTAGAAGAATCCGATCTTAGTAGTATAAGAATTTAAGTTGCTGTTGGGATGAATTTCTAAGTTGATGTCTCTATATGCTTGGTGCTAGTTGGAAAAGAGATATAATTGCAAGCAAAAGGCAGAACAGAGGATGTTATTGATGCAAAGATTTATGATGACTTCTTCTGTCTGATATTGAACAGAAGAAACTACTTGATGTGGGGGCTTTGATACTTCTAGCCCCAAGAAACCTACCAGTTTGATGTTCGACAGCTTATTTAACATACTTTGACTTCAGACAATGAAGAATAGGACCCTCAAACTGGTTGCCGTATTTGGATGAACAAATTTGCTGAGTACCATAACACATTGCTTCAGACAGAAATGACTTGGATTCAAGCTCTTCAACCCCATGTCAATTATCTAAGCAGATTATTACAACGCTGCAATGCCAGCGTTCCTGGATCCAAAGAAATTGGGATTTGGCCGAGTGGCTGTTAAAGCATGGTGTGGAGGGGAAGGACCATACAATTCGAACTCGTTCGTGGTGTACGGAAGCTTTAGTTGCTGATTTTGTTTCTTTGTTTTCAAGTCGGCTGGTAATAGGATTGATAGTTTCCATTTGTCTTAGGGTTTATTGGGATGATATAAATAAATGTTTTGGGAGTTGTTGAAGTGGATATTTTGACTGCAATTAATTGAGAGAAACCTTGTGGAGACTTGAACATATTATTGGAGAGCACACAAAGCGGAGACTGAAGTTAGTGATTGGAGATTATTCGACAGAGTTTTTCTCTTTCTTCTTTTAATTTTTTTATTTGTACTTGAGATGGTATTTAATCTTAATATTCTTGTTTTTATTATTATGATGAACTAATTTTCCAATAAGGGTACAATGAAACTTTTTGCAATTCAATAATTTAATTACCATTATTTTCACTTATTTATTTTATTGAGTTGATTATTATATTTTGTGATTAAGCTATTAATTGTCTAGCTAGCAATTAATCTAATATTTTTGATGGAATTGAAAGAGAAAATATTAGATTAGATCTGAATATAATAACACATTGTTATACATATGATTCCCTCTTGAGGAGGGAACTCTTGCTCTGCCTTTCTCCTCTTCTCTTCTCCCGCGAAGTTTTCCTTCTCCCCCGTGACTTCAGTTTTTCCTATATAAAGGACATGATACTGAAGGAAATAATAAGAACTTCTGTGAATTGTTTCTCTCTCTTTATCTCTTATTTATTCTCTCTAAATTCATGCAATTATAAGAGTATCTTTTTACACTTTGCTAAAGTTTTATAACACGTTATCAGCACGAAGGTCTAACCAACTGAGACGGTAAAATTAAATTCTTGCAATTTATTATTATATTACCGGTTTGGCTATGCCACCAATAATATAATTTTATTCTTATAATTGGCTTTAAATTTTTGTAATTTATTATTATACTACCGGTTTGGCTATGCCACCAATAGTATAATGTTATTCTTACAATTTGCTTAGCTTTGCCGCCTATTATATTCTTTAACTGTCAAGTTATATTTATGTTTTATTGTCCATTTTTAAATTCTGTTATTTACAGTGGTACCATTTATCCTTGTTGATCTTACAAGACTTGGTGGGAACCTTTTTACATCTTATTAAATTATGGGAATAACTTGTATATGCGGAATACCGCATACCTCGTGAATAATCCTTTATATTCATTTCTTATTAAATTGTAGGAATAACTTGTATATGCGGAATACCGCATACCTGGTGAATAATCATTTGCATTCATTTCTTATTAACTTGTGGGAATTACCTGACTATGCGAACTACCGCATGCTCGGTGAATATCCTTTCGTATTAATTCCTTATTAGCATTTTGTGAAAATAATCTGTCTATGCGAACTACCGCATGTCGGGTAAAGATCCATTTGCAGTTTTGTACATATATATATTTTTTGTGAACTATAATACTTGTATATATATTAACGATTGCATATTCTTCTAAAATAATATGCTAATAACATAAATATAAGAATATTTATATTTGCATTTTATCACCACTTGAGGTCGTGACCTAGTTTATTTTTCCATATCATACATGCAATTATTTATTGTTTTAATAAATAATAAAATTATGTTTTAACCCAGAATAGATGACAAACTTGGCAAAAATAGATTTTTCTATTTTGAAAATCTCTGGAGACAAATATTTAGCTTGGGCACTTGATGCAGAATTGCACCTTAGTGTAAATGAGTTAGAAAAGACCATTGAATCAGGAAATACAGCAACTTCGGCACAAAATGCAAAAGCCATAATTTTTTTTGGTCACCATATTGATGATGGATTAAAGACTGAGTACTTAACAGTCAAAGATCCTTTGTCTTTATGGACACAACTGAAGGAAAGATTTGACCACCAAAAAATTGGTTGTTCTCCCTAATGCCAAATTTGAGTGGCTTAATTTAAGGCTACAAGATTACAAATCAATTACGGAATATAGTTCCGATGTTTATAGAATAACCTCTACTTTGGCTTTATGTGGAGATCCAGTTTCTGAAACCTAAATGTTAGAAAAAACGCTCTCAACTTTTCATCCCACCAACATGATTCTGTCACAATAATATAGACAGTGTAAGTTCACAAAATTCAGTGACTTATTGTCTATCCTCCTTGTTGCAGAAAAGAATAATGAATTGTTGTTGAAAAATCATCAAGTACGGTCAACGAGTGCTACCCCATTGTCGGATATTAACAGCACGTCATTCCAGCAGAATAAATGTAACAATAGATGGCCATATAATAAGAAGCCTTGGGGACGAAAGAATAAACGAGGCCATCATAACAACAAATTCCAGAACCGCGATAATGCAGGCCACCAGAAGTGGCAAGTGTCTGGGTCGAGCAAAAATAAAGAAAATGCAGCACAGATAAAGAACAAACCAGATGTTTGTTTTAGGTGTGGGATGAAAAGGCATTAGTCGCGTACCTATCGTACGCCGAGGCATCTGGTTAATTTATTTCAGGAGTCTAAAAAGAACAAAGTAATGGAGGCAGAAACAAACTTTGTTAATCATCAATTGAATATTGTTGATGTTCCACCAATGACCAACAATGAGGAAAATGTTGTTGATATTACTGAACCTTTTGAAAGTATCTTTTGGGATATCGTTTAATTTCTTGTTTTAATTAAACACCCTGCATGTATAATATTATTAGTTTTCGCTCTATACGTGGTATGTGTTTATCATGAATAAAATTATATTTGAAATGTAACTTTTCTTATTTATGTTTTTATATGTGTCAGACCATCTTTAATGGATATGGAGGATATATGTTTAGCAAATAGTGCAACAACTCATACAATCCTTCAAATTGAGAAATATTTTTCAGAACTAATCAAAGCTAAGGGAAATGTAGGAACTATCTCTGGCACATCAAATATAATCGAGGGATTTGAAAAAGCTAGTTTCATGCTACCAAATGAGACACAGGTTTTTATCAAAAATGCTCTATATTCTAGTAAATCAAGAAGAAATTTGCTTCGTTTTAAAGATATTCGACTAAATGGTTTTCACATTAAAACAACCAATGAGAATGATAATGAATATCTTCTCATCACTTCTACTATTTCTAGAAAAAAGAATATCCTAGAAAAACTTCATTCAATTTCTTCTGGATTATATACTATGAAAATTAGAGCAATTGAGTCTCATAATGTTATGATTTCAAAAATCATAGATCCCAAATCCTTTATGCTTTGGCATGAAAGACTCGGTCATCCAGGTACTTCTATGATGCGTCGTATTATTGAAAATTCTACTGGTCATCCTCTCAAAAATAAAAAGGTTTTTCCTAGTAGTGATTTTCCTTGCGCTGCGTGTTCTCGAGAAAAATTAATTGTTCGACCATCACCAGTAAAAGTTTATAAAGAAGCCCAAAAATTCTTAGAGAGAGTTCAAGGAGACATTTGTGGACCTATTCACCCATTGTCTGGCCCATTTTGATATTTCATGGTTTTAATAGATGCTTCAACTAGATGGTCTCATGTTTGTCTTCTCTCTTCTCGAAATCTTGCCTTCTCAAAACTTCTTGCTCAAATAATCAAGTTACGGGCTCAGTTCTCGGATCATCCAATCAAGTCAATTCGACTTGATAACGCAGCTGAATTTTCATCAATGACTTTTAATGATTTTTGTATGTATTGGAATCTCCATTGAGATTTCTGTTCCTCATATTCTGACACAAAATGGTTTAGCTGAATCTTTAATAAAAAGACATCAACTAATTGCACGACCATTAATGTTAAGGGCTAACTTACCTACCTCAGTTTGGGGTCATGTAATTCTTCATGCTGCAGCCATCATTCGAGTAAGACCAACGACTCTTCATAAATTTTCTCCTCTACAGTTAGTTCTTGGACATATACCCAACATATCACACTTTCGAGTTTTTGGAAGTGCAGTATATATTCCAATTGCACCTCCACAAAGAACTAAGATGGGAGCCCAACGAAGAATATGTATTCATGTTGGTTTTGATTCTCCTTCTATTATCAGATATCTTGAGCCTTTAACTGGAGATGTTTTTACTGCACGTTATGTAGATTGTCATTTTGATGAATCTATATTTCCACCATTAGGAGAAGGGAAAGTTTTAAATAAAAACCCCTTTGAAATATCATGGAATGCATCAGATTTAAATTCACTTGATCCTCGTACAGGATAATGTGAAATTGAAGTTCAAAGAATTATTTATTTACAAAATATTACAAATCAAATACCAGATGAATTTAATGATGCTAGAAAAATGATAAAGTCACATACACCTGCAGTGAATACTCCAACAACGATAGAAATACCTATTGAAAAATTAATTCATGAAGAATTGACAAATAAGGTAATAGAAGAATCTAAACCACGCCAGAAGCGTGGAAGATCGGTGGGTGCAAAAGACACTGTACCACGAAAATCAAAAGCAAATAAGGGAATCCCAGAAGGAATACCCGCTCCAGAAGTAGTACTTATTTCAAGAGTGGGAATAACCCCAGAAGAGGTTCAAAATCTCAGTGAAGGGAAAAGAGATGAACACCAAGAGATCTCAATAAATTATGTACATGATGAGAAAATATGGGATCGAAGCAAAGTCATGATTGATGATATATTTGCTTTCTCTATAGCATCAGATATTACTTTGATTCTTGATACGGATCCTAAACCACAAAACTTGGAAGAATGTCGAAAAAGAAAAGATTGACCAAAATAGAAAGATGCTATTCAAACTGATCTATAATCTCTATTGAAAAGAGAAGTATTTGGACCAGTAGTCCAAACACCGCTGGGTGTAATTCTGATTGGAAACAAATGGGTATTTGTACGAAAGCGAAATGAGAAAAATGAAATTGTGCGATACAAAGCCCGACTTGTAGCTCAAGGGTTTTCACAAAAATCTGGTATTGATTATCAGGATACATACTCTCCAGTAATGGATGGAGTCACTTTTCACTTTCTGATAGGTATGGCAACCATGGAAGGTTTGGAAACACGTCTGATGGATGTTGTAACAACATACCTATATGGCTCACTTGACAGTGAGATTTATATGAGAATCCCTGAAGGATTGAAAAAGGCTGAATCACAAAGGCCCAGTCACATATATTCAATCAAGTTACAATGCTCATTGTATGGGTTAAAACAGTCTGGTCGTATGTGGTATAATCGACTTAGTGATTATTTAATAAAAGATGGATATATAAATAATCATGTATGTCCATGTATTTTTATTAAGAAATCACAAAGTAGATTTTCCATCATTGCTGTATATGTGGATGATTTAAATCTTGTAGGTACTCCTGAAGAGCTCACAAGAACTGCTACTTATTTAAATGATGAATTTGAAATGAAAGATCTTGGAAAGATAAAATTCTGTTTGGGAATACAAGTGGAGCATTTAGCATCTGGAATTTTTGTTCATCAATCCAAATATGCTGAAAAAATTCTCAATCGTTTTCATATGGATAAAGCTCATCCTTTGACTACCCCGATGGTTGTTCGATCTTTAGAAGTTGATAAAGATCCATTTCGGCCTCTAAAAAGTGGGGAAGAAGTTCTTGGACCTAAAGTTCCATAGCTAAGTGCAATAGGTGCTCTTATGTATATTGCAAATTGTACACGACCGAATATTACTTTTGCTGTCAACTTGTTAGCAAGACACAGTTCTTCTCTGACTAAGAAACATTGGGATGGGATCAAACACATTTTGAGATACCTCCGTGGAAGTATAGATCTTGGGTTATTTTATCCAAGAGATTCAACATCACGATTGGTTGGATATGCCGATGCATGATATTTATCAGATCCACACAATGGAAGATCACAAATAGGTTATGTATTTACATATTATGACAGGACTATATCTTGGAAATCCACAAAGCAAACCATGACAGCTACATCTTCAAATCACTCAGAGATTCTCGCTATACATGAAGCAAGTAGGGAGTGTGTTTGGTTGAGATCAATTATTCAACATATTTAAAAATCATGTGGATTACCATTAATCAAAGACATTCCTACAATTCTGTATGAGGATAACGCTGCATGCATTGCTCAACTTAGAGGAGGGTACATCAAGGGAGATAAAAACTTAGAGGAGGGTACATCAAGGGAGATAGAACAAAATACATTTCACCTAAATTCTTCTTCACACATGAGCTACAAAAGAAGGGTGATATAGATGTGCATCAAATTTGATCGTGTGATAATCTAGCCTACTTATTCACAAAGTCGCTACCAAATGCAACGTTTGCAAAACTTCAGAAAAGGATCGAAATGTGTCAACTGAAAGACTTATGACAACATTTCATCAAGGAGTAATGAATTCCTTTTCAGGGGAAGACTGTACTCTTTTTCCTTAGTCACGGTTTTTATCCCAATGGGTTTTTCCTGACAAGATTTTAACGAGGCAGTCAATTAAGATATTTATGTAAAAGATATGTACTCTTTTTCCCTTCGTTAATTTTTTTCCACTGGGTTTTCTTAACATGGTTTTTAATGAGACATAATCTTCTATCATAAGGAACCAGGGGAAGTGTTATACATGTGATTCCCTCCTGAGGAGGGAACTCATGCTCTGCCTTTCTCCTCTTCTCTTCTCCCGTGGAGTTTTCCTTCTCCCCCGTGACTTTAGTTTTTCCTATATAAAGGAAATTATACTGAAGGAAATAATAAGAACTTCTCTGAATTGTTTCTCTCTCTTTATCTCTTACTTATTCTCTCTAAATTCATGCAATTATAAGAGTATCTTTCTACACTTTGCTAAAGTTTTATAACACACATGAATCTGTTGATTCTTGTTAAAGATAACATAATAGTGTATGAGACGAAAATACTTGTATGCCATGCGAAACTTTGTTAGGATTTTGTGCTTATTGAATCTATTTAAAGTGACTTGCATGAAAATAACAAAATAACTGAAATAAGTCTTTTTATTACTCATTGACAGATGCTAATAAATTGATAGGCAATCCTAGTTAGCAACACATTGAATTAAAAAGGTGGAAATATGGTAAGACGATTTTTGTAAAGCAATTAGAAAAATTGTATTTCTATGTTTTAATTATCTGGTGATCAATATTTGTCAGTTTATTTAGTTTTATTTATTTCTTTATTTAAAATAATTTTCACAAATCAATAGAGTGACTGTTTAAGTGGAATTAAATTGGTAAAAATTTGGTAATTGAAGTAATTGTTAGTAACTGTTCTCTGTGAGTTCGACACTCTCTTTTTTACTATATTACTTGATTGACCATGTACACTTGCACGTATGTGTCATTATATAAAACAGACAACATGCGCCACACCATCATCAACTATTTGTGAGGAGCCTTCTTTCTATGTTAAGTGGGATGGCTTGCACTTAACAGAGGGTGGCATATAGATGGATTTTCAAAGGTTTATTTGAAGGACCATATATTGCTCCTCAGTTTAATATTTATGAAACTTTCTTCTGTCTGATATAGAATGGAGCTTTTCATGTTATATTTTGCAGAGATTTGTTAACTTTATTTGAGTATGGAAATAATTGTAATTTCTTTGAGGTTTTGTAGGGATTTCTTTTCACAAATTTTAGACATGTGTAATTTTGTTGTGGCCTTATCCACACATTTTGGATTTGTAAGCATTTAAATACAACAAGATCGCCTCTACAAGTAGAAGTTTTATTTTGTCCAAGAATTTTTATTACTTTTATTTTGAACTATATTTACAGAACTGTATTCAATAGCTCAATAAAACCGTACTTGGGATACCAGATTGATAAACCAAGTTTTCAGGCTCAGCTATAAATGACTCTAAAAAGAGAGCTCTGGCTCCACCGCTTCAGCATCTTCAGAGCAACCTTACTTTGATCCATAGGAACTGTAGGCACTCAAAATTTTGCGTTCCTTTTACTAACCCTGCTGGAGGGCAGAATAGTCTTCTAGAGATAACCCTGAAAGTCATATCAATTTTCAACCCCGGGAGATCCAGTTTTCAATCTCGGAGATAACCCTGAGAGATTCAATTTCAACCCTAGAGATAACCTCAGGAGATCCAGTTCCAACCTCGGAGATAACCCTAAGGGATCAAGTCCAAGTTCTGGAGAAAAGCCCGAAAGAGTCAGTTCCAACTCCAAAGATAATCCCGGGAGGTCAAACCAGCCTCAGAGATAACACTGAGGACATTTAGCATCTACAACAGCCAAATCTTGGAGATATATAACCCTGAGAAACGACTGCTACATCTGCGCCAAAGCCGGAGATAACCCGGTGGGGGAAAAATTGTTATTTTGCACCTCAACACCACATCAATGTCGTCTCAACACAATTTAACTCAGATCCCGAGTGACAAGTGCACAAGACAGTACAACGGATAGACTTTGAAGACTTGGAGATTTGGTCATGGACCCATCTTCACGACTTTGTACAACCTCTAATCACATGTCATTGTGTAGCTCTTGACAACAGCATTCTGGAAAGGTACATCACTCCTTTATCGGATGCCAAGATTGAATGTTATGAAGGTTCTAGTAGAGAGTGTGTAGCCCGAGTGCACGTACTTCGAGATGACAGGACCCGAATGGCCCGGGGTAGCCCTGGTAGCCGCAGGTAGACCCGCGGCTGCCGTGGGTTGACCCGCGGCCATCTGGTCTTTAAATATGAGCTCTTGGCAACTCATTTAAAAAAAAGAAGAAGAAAAAACGAGAGAAAACTCTTTCTATTTCAGCTTGTAACCCTTGCTAGAGTGCTTTAAACTTAGTGATTCTTCTTTCTAAACAGTTGTAAACTCGTATTTTGTAACATACTGAAGTTTAACCGGTGGAAACCGAGTTCTAAGGCGTCAAAAGCTATCTGAAGTCTTCTTGGCAGCCCATTGTAAGATTTTTTAGATTTTTAAGCTTTTTACTACTTATATATATATATATATATATATATATATATTTATATTTATCACTTTTATATAAATATCTGCTTTACCTGATTTCATAATGTAGATCTGGATATTTCTAACTTTAACCGATTCAAAAGTGACTAAACTGGAACCGTTGGAGCTAGAATGGTTTAGATTTATTCAAATCTAGTTCTTTTTCTAGCTTTTGTACATATTCCTCTTTCATGTGAGCCTAGAAATCCTGTGATCACAGATTCAGCCTCTGAATTTAGATTTGGTTCCTAAGATGGACATTTATCAGCTGTAGCCAGCTTGTAAATTGTCTACGGTGTTTGGATATCCTTAGATGGCTCTCATGCCCGTAAGGAGTTCGATACTACTATGTATCTTATTTTCACGAAGATGTCTCGCATCTCGAAAATAAAAGCAATCAAGTCGAACATATAATAAAATGGAAGTATCAAAGACCTCAATTACTATTCAGCATAAGGGTGTGAAAACCTATTTTCCAAAACTTCACTGCTATATCTTGTTAAAATTGAACTTTTTATACAAAAATTAAACCTTTTGTATATAGGTGCAAACAAGGCATAACACTACTTCCAGATAATTGCACATAGGCCCAACTCACACACACACATACATAGACCAAAGTTAATTGAAAAATGGCGGTAATCGTGTTTTCATGAAAGTCAGGGGTGCCTAACACCTTCCCTGCGCTTAATCAAGCCCCCAAACCTAATGAATCTCGGTTTCCAAGATCAGTTAAATAGTGTTCAACTATTGGGTCTTTGTGAAAACCTTTTTTGGTTGAGTTGGTACAACCATTTCAAATCTACCAACTGGCGACTCTAAAAGTCAAATCGTCGACATATACATGTCAGACCTTTTCAAACTTGTTTTTTCAAACAAAATAAACCCAAAATGAGAACACTAAAAGACAAACACGGAAAGGGAAAAATACAAATCCCAACGTCGATAGGTGGCGACTCTGCTGGGGACTCTAGTAAGAGAGCTTAAGCCGCAATTTAAAATTTTTCAAAACTTTTATCTGCTTATATGTGAATACTGCATTTACATTAGATGGATGTATACTAATGCTTTATTTACAGCACTTTAGTGCTTCGCACCATATCTGCCTGTGATATTAGTGCTTCGCACATGTCATCATTTCCATACGATGAGACGTGATGTATGTGAATGTATGTTGTGTGATTCCTCCACCAAGAGGCACACCTGTCGGTGTTTGATTACTGGACTCAAGGGAGACTAATCCCGCGAGGCTCAGGAAAGGCACCACCCAGATTCACTCCAGTTGAAAGATCGGATTAACTTGCCATCCAGTAAATTACGAACATACTCAACAACAAACATACTTTCTAACTAATGCGGAAGAATAAACAAACATTGTTTATCATAATAGTAATAAAGTCTTACAATCATAGTCCCAAGGTTCTTTAATCTTAACTTAAAATGCAATCTTAATACTATAAAGAGTTTACATAACCAAATAGCATTCAAAATAAACTAGTACATAAGCCTTCTCAAACATATACTCTTGAACCTTCCCTTTTCCATTGTCCCCTTTGGATGTTTCTACCTTAGCTGAAATAAATGTCATGATATAGCAAGGGTAAGCAACTAATTTGCTTAGCAAGTTTATACACAAGGGATATATATCATGATTAGAAAGAAGTTTCACTTTCAATGTTCAACAACAGTATAAAATTATGAAGGAACATGAATTAATAGTCAACAGTTGAATATTCGAATAATTGAATAACAGGTACTGAGTGGTTTGAAATAACCATGAACATTTGCCAAGGTTCTCAGTATTTAAACTGGACCTTTTAATAAGTTTTGGTAATCAAGGGGATCAGCCTTTCATACCTTGTGATTTATGCATAAATACTTAATAATCCAGTATTGATATCATGCTTTAATCAAATTCGTCCTTTTCTCAGCCAAGAGTTCTTACCATATCAATTTAATAAGAACAACTTTTAAAACACATTTGATTTAACAAATTTAGACATGTTTGATCTAGCTGATACAATTAGCATAGATCTATCTCATAAACAGTTCGTGAATGAAAGAACTTTAATTTAATACACAGTTCAATAATAATAGAATATCAATTCAATTACACAAGTTACGAATCTCAATAATCATTATATATGTGAATAATCAACAATAATTATTCACTAACATGCTTCGAAAATAATAACTCGAGTTTGAGTTAGGGAACTTACCTCGTTTGTAGGCTACTGCTACGCAATTAAATTCTATCCGTTAGGCAGTTTAATTATCTTCCTTTGAAAGACCTATAATTAACCTTTCAATTAGCCATAGCACAACATTATATTATGTAAAAGCATAGATATTATATATTACATGTAGTGCTTAGAAATATTATCATGTCTCGATAATATTACTATTAAATAACAACTACCTTTAATTCATTTAATATTATTAATCTTGATAATATTTAATTCACATTTTAGTATTATTAGTCAACTAATAACACTTTTATTCGCTTACTAATATTATTAACATCTTAATAATATTTTAATACTTTACTAATATTATTAATCCTCTTAATAGTATTTTAATCATGCATTAATATTATTACTTTAATAATACCTTACTTATTCTTTAGTATTGTTAATCAATTAATAATACTTTATTCATTTACTAATATTATTAACCTTTTAATAATATTTTATTCATTTACTAATATTATTAATCATTTAATAATATTTTATTCCTTTACTAATGTTATTACATTTTTAATAACATTTTATTTAATTCTGAATATTATTATTTACTTAATAATATTTTAATCATCCAATAATACTTTAATATAATATTATTAATCTTTTAATAATATTTTAATCTCATGTTATTAATAATATTTTAATCTAATATTATTAGCCATTTAATAATATTTTAATTATTTATTAATGCTTTAAATCAAATATTATTAACCATTCAATAATATTTCAATAAAGTTTTAATCTTAATATTTTTATTTACTTAAAAATATTAGATTCTTATGTTACAAATATCATAGTAACATTTTAATAAGTTATTAGGCAAATAAACAATTTATTTTAATTATTTTACCCTTTATTAAACAACTTATTTAATACCCATAAAAGGTCATAAATACTACTTCTTATTATAAATTACCAAAATACCCTTAAATAGTCAGAATATTATATATTAGGAGTATTCAAGCTTTAAAATCACATTTTTCTTATTTATGACATCATTTAACTATTTATTTCCTTTTATTCATAACTTCATTATTTTTAGGAAAAATATCAAACTGATTCCAAAAATTCTTCTTCTCTGGATTTGGACCGTGTATGACCCAACAATGATTCAAAAATTTTCCTGAAATTTTAGAAAGTGATTTACTATATATTTAAAGTACTCAAAACCTATGAATCTTGTTACATTTTTCATAAATCGCGCTTTTCTCATAAAATTCTGAAACATTCAAGGTACACTCTCATAACATATATACACATACTGTAAATATTTCAGATTTTTCCAAGGTATACACAGTGAGAAATTCGGGTAAGAATATTTAGGAGTCCTTCACGGTAAAAGTCATTACACACAAACTACACATCGAAATGTGTCCGTTCTTTTTCCTATATGTAGATAACTTCTTAAGGTACCTCTGTGATTTTTTCCGAATTTTTAAAAGATTCAGATTTGGCCGAAACAGCCTTAGGAAAAATGGGGGCAATAGACTTTTAGGGGTTTAAAGCTTTAAGTTCTATACCTGGACTGTTTTGGGAACACAACCCCCAAAGCTTAAAAAATTGTTGGGTTTGTGTTTTAACACATGGTTTTACTAGCTAACCCATGTATCTAGAACCCCCCCTTCGACGGATCACAAATCCAAGTTGTAAAACTTGAGTTACACAAGATTTAGTGGAAGGAAAACTAGGGTTTCACCCCTAGGAGAACATATGCTCATTTCCTTCCTCTAAACCATTGATCTAACACTCAAGATACTTAGTTCCATACATGATGATATGTAGAATTAGGGTATCTTGGGTATTAGTTCATAACCCCATCAAATCTTGCTATAACACAAAATAGAAAAAGAAGATGGAGATCTAGGTTATACCTTGTTCTAGTAGCAACCTTCCTTGATCTACCAAAGTAAGATATGAACTTAGGATGCATTAATTAAGCTAGCACACTCCTCTTTTTCTCCTCAACAAAAATTAAACCTCTCTCTCTCTCTCTCTTTTCTGTCTTCGTATTTTGCTAGGTTGTGAGAAAAATAGAAGAAGAAGAATAGGAGAAATGAAATGTGGTGATTTAAAAGATGTATCTCGCAATATAATTAGATACAACTAGGATCATAACTAATATCCCCCATATCTTATTGTCCCTTGGATAAAAGGCTTTGCCTTATCTCATCCAATTAAGCATAATCATGTCATTAATGGTGCTAAGTAGATTTTCTACCAATGGGAGATGGACACACTTGTACTTGATGTAAGAGTTACTAATTAAGGAACTTGATTAGCATAATTTTGTTTCCAAAAAAGGCCTAAAAGGGGTGGTCATCTTGCCCCATTATCCCCTCCATTTTACTTTTATTTTAATGCACAAATTTGATTAATCAAAAGTCTAAAAATACCCTTAATCAAGTGGGCTAAGTATTGGTTTGCATTTTATTTCATTTGGGCTTCTCATTTAATTATTTTGGGCTATGTAATAAACATAGTTTAACAATTTTAATATATATTACCCTAATTGTTTATTTAGGGTTTCTATTTCCAAACTTATGGAATTTAATTGCTTACACATCTCTTTAACTTGCAACCTAATTAGGTTTAAAATTATTAATCACTTGTAATAATAAAATTATCCACTTCAGTTCGTATAAATATTAAATACTAACTATTCATTATTACTATAACCCTTATGTTATTTAATTATCTCACCTAATGTATAATTAGGTTATGAAGCTTTCCTTTTTTAATGAAATCTTTATATATATATATATATATATATATATATATATATATATATATATATAACTATAATATATATATTTATTTAGCCATACACCACTTCACATATGTTATCACATATTAAATCACTATATAGCACAACGTTTTAAATATCAATAATATATATACATATAAAGTGACTTGAAATTTCTGGTTATTACATTATCCCCCCTTATAAGAATTTCATCCCCGAAATTAAACATAAGGTTACTCAAAAAGACGTGGATAACTTTCCCTCATCTTTTCCTCGAGTTCTCACGTAGCTTCTTCAGCATTATGGTTCCTCTAAAGAACTTTTACAGAATGTAAAACCTTATTTCGTAACTTCTGCTCTTTTCTATCTAAACTTTCTACCAGAATTTCCTCGTACGACAAATCTTTTTCGACCTGAATTGGTTCGTACGATATCACGTGCTTGTAGTCTGGCTTATATGGTCGTAACACTGACACATGAAACACATTATTAATATGTTCCAGTTCAAGACGTAGAGCTACCTCGTACGCCACTTCGCCTATCTTCCTCAAGATCTCAAATGGTCTAATAAATCTCGAACTCAACTTACCTTTCTTTCCAAATCTTATCTTCCCTTTCTAGGGAGATACTTTTAAAAATGCATAGCTTCCCACTTCCAAAACTCTCTTCTTGTGATGTAAGTCCGCATATTTTTTCTGGCGATCTTGAGCTGCTACCAGCTGGGCTCTTATCACCTTGATGATCTCTACAGTTTGCTGCACTAATTCTAGTCCCAACAACCTGTGTTCACCAACTTCATCCCAACATAAGGGCATTGTTCATTTCCTCTAGTACAGTGTTTCGTACTGCGGCATTCCAATGTTGGCGTGATAACTATTGTTGTATGCGAACTCTACTAATGGAAGATGATCCTTCTAGCTACCCTTGGAGTCCATCACACAAGCTCTGAGCATGTCTTCAAGTGTTTGAATCGTTCTCTCACTTTGCCCATTGGTCTACGGATGATACGCGGGTCTCATCCGTAGCTGCGTCCCCATTCTTTCTTGAAGACTCTTCCAGAAGTTTGACGTGAATCACGGATCTCTATCTGATAAAATAGATACTGGTACTCCATGTCTCGAGATAATTTCTTTGATATATAATTTGGCTAGTTGGTCCAAACTATACCTGATCTTGATCGGCAAAAAGTGAGCTGACTTTGTAAGACGATCTACAATCACCCATATAGCGTCGTGCCCTTTTTGTGTTGCTGGAAGTCCCACCACAAAATCTATCGTGATGTGCTTCCATTTCCATAATAGAATTTCTAACTGCTGTAGTAATCCACTCGGTCGTTGATGCTCTGCCTTGACTATCTGACAAATTAGACATCTGATGACGCATTTCGTAACCTCTCTCTTCATATTTGGCCACCAAAAGTGTTGACGTAAATGTTGATACATTTTTGTACTTCCTGGGTGTATCGAATACCTCGTACTGTGCACTTCTTGCAAAATCTCCTCTCTTAGTTTTGGTATTGACGGTACCCAAATTCTTCCTTCAAATCTCCATAGTCCGATGCCATCAATCTTGTATTTCAATTTGTCGCCTTCAGTTAACCTCTTCTTGATGTTGTTGCAATCTTTGTCCATCTCTTGTGCCTCTTTAACCTTATCTAATAAGGTCGGGCTTGCTGCTACTGCAAATAATTTTTCTTCGGTCTCCATCGGATACTTGATTTTTAATTCTAGTCGTTCAAAATCTTTCATTAACTCCTCTTGAATGGTCAATTTCAGTAACTTCTCCCTGCCTTTTCTGCTTAGGGCATCTACCACTACATTTACTTTGCCTGGATGGTAAAGAATCTCAGAATCATAATATTTGATCAATTCTAGTCATCGGCGCTGCCTCATGTTTAGCTCCTTCTGTGTGAAGATATACTTCAAACTTTTGTGATCCGTAAATTTCATACATTTCTCGCCACACAAATAATTCCTCCAAATCTTCAAGGCAAAAACTACCGCTGCTAACTCCAGGTCATGAGTCAGATAACCCTTCTCATAGTTCTTCAGTTGACATGAAGCTTACGTAATGACCTCGTCATGCTGCATCAGTACACAGCCAAGACCCTTGTATGACGCATCACTATACACTACAAATCCTCCCATGTCGTCTGGTAAAGCCAACATAGGTGCTTGACCGAGCCTCTTCTTCAACTCCATGAAACTCTCCTCACATTTCTCCATCCAAACCAACTTCACCGTCTTTTTAGAAAGGTTGGTCTTTGGCGATGCTATCTTTGAAAAATCCTTGATGAATCTTCGATAGTATCCTGCTAATCCCAAGATACTCTTAATCTTTGTCGGCGTCTTCGGCTGCTCCCAGTTGATAACCGCTTCTACTTTTGTCGGATCCACTGAAACTCCATCATTGTCGATAACGTGACCCAAAAACTGCATTATCTGCAACCAAAATTCACACTTGGAGAATTTTGCATACAATTTCTCCCTCCTCAACATCTCTAACACTATTCTTAGATGTTCAACGTACTCTTCCTCCTCCTCTGAATACACCAGAATGTCATCGATGAATACGATAACAAACCTATCCAAATACCGCTTGAACACTCTGTTCATCAAATCTATGAATGATGTTGGCGCATTCATCAACCCAAATGACATTATCAGACACTCAAAGTGTCCATACCGAGTTTTGAATGCCGTCTTCGGAATGTCCTCCTGTCTCACCTTCAATTAGTGATAACCGATCCTCAAAAAGTACTTTACCCCCTTTAACTGATCAAATAAATCGTCGATCCTGGGCAACAGGTACTTGTTCTTAATTGTGACTCTGTTCAACTCTCGATAGTCGATACAAAGCCTTAATAATTCTTCTCTACGAATAAAACTGGTGCTCCCCAAGGTGATACGCTCGGTCGAATGCATCCCTTATTTAACTACTCTTGTAGTTAAACCATCAGTTCTTTCATTTCTATTGGTGCCATACAATATGGCGCTTTGGATACCGGTGTTGTCCCTGGTGCCAAATCAATAACAAACTCTACCTCTCTATCCAGTGGCAATCTCAGAATCTCATCATGGAAGACATCAACAAATTCCTTTACGATAGGTATTTGACCTAATTCACCCTCGACTCTGCGAGTATCCACAACGTGAGCCAAATAACTTATGCAACCCTTCCAAAGCAAACTCTTTGCTTGCATCGTCGTCAGACAACAAGATTGTCTCGACGATTTACTACCATGAAATACCACCTTCGACTTATTCAGAGTCTTCAGGTGTACACACTTTTTCTTATAGTCAATGACTGCTCTGTGACTCGATAACCAATCCATCCTGAGGATTACATCAAACTCTTCAAGAGGAATCTATATCAAATCCACATTAAGCTTAAACCCTCTCAAATTAGCACAACAATTCCTATGAAGGTAGTCTACAGGGATAATTTATTTGTTCGCTACTTCTACATTCATTGGGTGTTCTAATAGTTCATGAGGTAAATTTAATCTTTGGGCAAATTCATTAGATACAAAAGAACATAAAGCTCCCAAATCGAATAACATATAGGCATTTATATCGTTGATCGAAATAATACCTGACACCACCTCCCTGGATGCCACGACATCTTGCAATGTCATGTTGAAGGTCCTCGATGTTGGCTTGTTTGGCTGGGCTGGGCCTCCATTGGTTGCCCTAGTGTTGTTGCCTTTATTGCCGCTTTCGCGCATCCGTGCTTTTCTTGTTTGGACATTCCTTGATCCGATGTCCCGCTTATCCACAATTAAAACAACATCCTTTCTTCGCCTTAGGACAATTGGGTGAAATATGCCCTTTTTGTCCACAGGTAAAACATACCATTTTTCCTTTCATGCACTCTCCCGAGTGACCCTTTCCATAATTCCCACATACCTGCTTCTTCTACTGCACGCTCCCTTACTGAATTTTAGAATTGCTACCCCTACTACTCCATTTACGCTTCTTGTTGTTGCTGCCACCACTGCTAACGTTTAAATTTCCTCCTTCTACCTTCTTCTTGTTCTTTTCCCGATTATATTTCAAAACCGCTTCGCTCCCACCTTCAACAATGAGAGCTTTCTCTAACAAAGTTGAGAACGATGTAATTTGTAAAACTGCTACCTTGCTTTACATCTTATGCCACATCTTATTAGTGTTTAGTATGCAACACATGATTTAAACTCAAATAATCACATACTCATGATGTGATAAATTTAGTTTACTGGACTATCAAAATTTAGATTACCGGACTAATTGATTTAGTTTGCCAAATTACCAATTTAATTTGTTGAATTAAATATATTATCAGATAGATAACTTATTATCTTAATTTTCTTAGAACACATAACATAATACTGCATTTATATTCATATACCAAATCTTTGAGTCTTACACTTTTATACCTGGTATATTACTATAAATGGTACTATCCCATTTTAAACACAAAAGATGGGATTTACTCAAAATGATATTCCCCTACATACACAAATAGGGATACCATCTACCTACCTACTACCCCACACCTGTTGAGGTTTGCATCAACATAAAACCCTATTAAACAAAAGGGATACTAATCCATCTATCAACAACTGGTCCATAGCATAACCCTGCTGGGTCACCTAAACAGGCTCCTGGCGAAACAACCCCTCCATAACTCTACGTCGAACTGAGCGACTCGACTCCCCTATCTCGATACGCGATCTCCTAGTCCTACTGCGCTGGCCCTCGTACGCTGAGTCTAGAGACAGTCCCAAGGTCTCGACCCTGACCTCCATGGCCTGCAGTGCTGTCTATAACTGGCCCACCCGCTTGGTTGACTCATAAAACGCATCATCCACGCGTATCTTATCTGTAATTTCTAGATTGAACTCACTCTGCATCGCCTGATGCTCTACACTCAGTACTCCAAACTTTTCCTTCTCCTGCTTCAGTTGCACTCGCACCTCTGATAACTCAATCTGTGCCTGACTAGGAACATCCTTATACTGTTGCTCTATATACAGATGTGTCATATTCTGCTTTAACTCTAAAATCCTCTGATCTAGCTGATGAGTAGGTTTATAACCTACGATTTGATCTCATTTAGCTTGGTATATTGTTAGTTTTTGGGATTATTCATGTTACTTTTGATGGATTTTGTTCTTTGTGCAGGAGAATGTGTTGAAGACGTCTAAGAGCTAACAATTGATGAAATTACAAGATTTTTTACATTTTGCTCAACCGGTGCGGGGCGTGCAATGAATGCTTATTAATTGGCGTGGGGCGTGCTACACGAGGATGACAAGCTGTTGGGACGGCGCGGGGCGCGTTGCTTAATGAAGAGACCTGGCACGGGGCGCGCCGGTCGGACGACTCAACTGTAGATTTCGTTTCTTATGTATGGAAGTTGAGTTTTAAATGGATTGATGATTTCCTTATGTAATAGAGTTAAGTTAGGAGTATTAAGAGGCAATTATTCCTTAGTTTTAGGGATTCTTGGGACTGACAACTATTGGGGCCAGATAGGAGTTTGGTTTTGATTCAAATTCTGAAGAGGCTTGGATTGGATAACTTTGGCATGGATTGGGATTGTATTTGGTTCAGATATTTAAAATGATTTATGTTAATTAGAGGAGAGGGAGACTGTAATTATAACATAATCAATTACACTTTTGGAGCCTTAATTTCAGAGAAGTCATTGGAGGAACAGAGCAAGGAAGCGAGATTCACAAAGATTGCAAAATTGAAGACAAAGAAGGGTGGTGTATTACTATTCTATTTCTTTAATTTAGTTTTTGTAATTGGGATGATGAATTCTTTACTTCTTTCAGTTTTTAATTTATCTATGATGAACTAAATTCTTAAATAGGCTTGTAATGGATCTTTAATGTTGACTAATGATTATTATGCCTTAATTTTAGTTTATTAATACTATCAATTCAGTTTATCTATTATGATTTATACTTAATTTATGAATTGCTTGATCACCAATTTTATGTGGATTTATATGGACTCGAGAGATGATGTATGAATCTAGACCTAATCACAATAGCATGTGTTCTTGAATTCTACATTTTGATGGAATCTTGATGAATGTTTAGGGTAGTGATATACCTAAACATCACATGTAATCGCATAAAGAACTTGTACTTTAAACCTTCTATGATTTTAATTTATATAGAGATATAGTGAATTAGTTAATTAGGGTGTTTGACTTAATTCTATCAAATTGTGGATTTAAGTTAATAAGGTGTTAGTGCATCGAGAGATGGCTAATACTACTTCAGTATTCTTGATTAATGAACATAGATAGTAAATTAAACTGAAAAAAGGTGTGAAAATCAGAGTGAAACTTAAAGTGAAATTGTAAGTCTAATTCTCCATTATCTGATTGAAATTATGGTTATTAGTTGTGTTGATTGATTTTGATTTTTATTAGTTGTTATTCATTATAATCATTAATTTTAATAGTTTAATAAAATTGGAATAATATAAAATTGATAATTATTAGATTAAATTTCATACTTGTCTCTATGGGAACGATACTCTATTCATCATTATATTACTTGTTGACCACATATACTTACGTGTTGAGTGTATTTAGAATTTACACTAACACTAGCTCGTAGTTCTTCGCTAGCAAGTCACCAATCATCTCATCCTGTGAGGTATCCACCATCACCTCTGGCACAATCTCCTCCTGATCTACTGAATGACTCCCCTGACTATCTCCAGGCATCCTATAATAAAACAAGGACACAACATCAGTACTACAATAAAATATATTCATTGGTAAATGAAATGATATTTTATTATGTACTATATATACTAGATCAATTTCCACAATTCATCTCCTAGTATACTCTATATGAGTTTTCTTCTAAGGTTATAACCTAGGTTTCACATTCCTAATATTTATAACCTACAGCTTTGATACTAACATGTGACACTCCCAAATCTGGGTTTCCTAACCTCGAATTCAGTGTTCACGATACTCAATAACAAACATACTTTCTAACTAATGCGGAAGAATAAACATACATTGTTTATCATAATAGTAATAAAGTCTTACAATCATAGTCCCAAGGTTCTTTAACCTTAACTTAAAACGTAATCTTAATACTATAAAGAGTTTACATAACCAAATAACATTCAAAATAAACTAGTACATAAGCCTTCTCAAACATCTACTCTTGAACCTTCCCTTTTCCATTGTCCCCTTTGGACGTTTCTGCCTTAGCTGAAATAAATGTCATGATATAGCAAGGGTAAGCAACTAATTTGCTCAGCAAGTTTATACACAAGGCAGATATATCATGATTAGAAAGAAGTTTCACTTTCAATGTTCAACAACAGTATAAAATTGTGAAGGAACATGAATTAATAGTGGCCAGTTTAATATTCAAATAATTGAATAACATATACTGAGTGGTTTGAAATATCCATGAACATTTGCCAAGGTTCTTAGCATTTAAACTGGATCTTTTAATAAGTTTTGGTAATCAAGGGGATCAACCTTTTATACCCCGTGATTTATGCATAAACACTTATTAATTTAGCATTGATATCATTCTTTGATCAAATTCGTCCTTTTCTCAGCCAAGAGTTCGTACCATATCGATTTAATAAGAACAACTTTTAAAACACATTTGATTTAACAAATTTCGACATGATTGATCTATATATTACAATTAGCATAGATCTATCTCATAAACAGTTCATGAATGAAAGAACTTTAATTTAATTCACAGTTCAGTAATAATAGAACATGAATTCAATTGCACAAGGTGTGAATCTTAATAATCAGTATAGATGTGAATAATCAACAATAATTATTCACTAACATGCTTCGAAAATAATAACTCGAGTTTGAGTTAGGGAACTTGCCTCGTTTGTAGGCTACTGCTATGCAATTAAATTCTATCCGCTAGACAGTTTAATTATCTTCATTTGTGAGACCTATAGTTAATCTTTCAATTAGCCATAACACAATATTACATTATGTAATCACATAGTTATTACATATTATATTTAGTTCTTAGAAATATTATCATGTCTCGATAATATTAATATTAAATAACAACTACCTTTTAATTCACTTAATATTATTAATCTTGATAATATTTAATTCACCTCTTAGTGTTATTAGTCCACTAATAACACTTGTATTCGTTTACTAATATTATTAGCATCTTAATAATATTTTAATACTTTAATAATATTATTAATCCTCTTAATAATATTTTAATCATGCATTAATATTATTAATTTAATAATACCTTACTTATTCTTTAGTATTATTAATCAATTAATAATACTTTATTCATTTACTAATATTATTAACCTTTTAATAATATTTTATTTATTTACTAATATTATTAATTATTTAATAATATTTTATTCCTTTACTAATGTTATTATATTTTTAATAACATTTTATTTAATTTCGAATATTATTATTTACTTAATAATATTTTAATCATCCAATAATACTTTAATATAATATTATTAATATTTTAATAATATTTTAATCTAATATTATTAATAATATTTTAATCTAATATTATTAGCTTTTTAATAATATTTTAATCATTTATTAATGCTTAAATCAAATATTATTAACCATTCAATAATATTTCAATAAGGTTTTAATCTTAATATTTTTATTTACTTAAAAATATTAGATTCTTATATTACAAATATCATAGTAACATTTTAATAAGTTATTAGGCAAATAAACAGTTTATTTTACTTCTTTTGCCCTTTATTAAACAACTTATTTAATACCCATAAAAGGTCATAAATACTAATTCTTATTTTAAATTATCAAAATACCCTCAAATAGTCAGAATATTATATATTAGGAATATTCAAACATTAAAATCACATTTTCCTTATTTATGAAATCATTTAACTATTTATTTTCTTTTATTCATAACTTCATCATTTTTAGGAAAAATATCAAACTGATTCCAAAAATTATTCTTTTCCGGATTTGGACTGTGTATGACCCAACAATGATTCAAAAAGTTTTCTGGAATTTTAGAAAGTGATTTACTATATTTAAAGTACTCAAAACCTCCGAATCTTGTTAAATTTTTCATAAATCGAGTTTTGTTCAGAAAATTCTGAAACTTTCAGGGTACACTCTCATAACATATATACACATACTGTAAAAAATTTCAGATATTTCCAAGGTATACACAGTGAGGAATCCGGGTAAGAATATTTAGGAGTCCTTCACATTAAAAACCATTACACATAAACTACACATCGAAACGTGTTCGTTCTTTTTCCTACATGTAGATAACTTCTTAAGGTACCTCTTTGATTTTTCTCAGATTTTTAAAAAATTCAGAACTTGTCGAAATAGCCTTAGGAAAAACGGGGGCAGTAGACTTTTAGGGTTTTAACGCTTTAAGTTCTATACCTGGACTATTTTGGGAAAACAGTCCCCAAAGCTTCAAAAATTGTTGGATTTATGTTCTACCACTTGGGTTTACTAGCTAACTCATGTATCTAGTAACCTCCTTCGACGGATCACAAATTTAAGTTGTAAAACTTGAGTTACACAAGATTTAGTGGAAGGAAAACTAGGGTTTCACCCCTAGGAGAACATATGCTCATTTCCTTCCTCTAAACCTTTGATCTAACACTCGAGATACTTAGTTTTGTACATGATGATATGTAGGGTACCTTGGGTGTTAGTTCATAATCCCATCAAATCTTGCTATAACACAAAATAGAAGAAGAAGAAGATGATGAAGATCTAGGTTATACCTTGTTCTAGTAGCAACCTTCCTTGATCTATCAAAGTAAGATATGAACTTAGGGTGCATTAATCAAGCTAGCACACTCCTCTCTTTCTCCTCAACAAAAACCGAACCTCTCTTTCTCTTTTCTCTCTTTGTATTTTGCTAGCTTAGGAGAAAAATAGAAGAAGAATAGGAGAAATGAAATGTGGGAATTTAAAAGATGTATCTTGCAATATAGTTACATACAGCTAGGATCATAACTAATATTCCCCATATCTTTGTTGTCTCTTGGATAAAAGGCTTTGCCTTATCTCTTCCAATTAAGCCTAATCATGTCATTATGGGTGCTAAGTAGATTTTCTACCAATGGGAGATGAACACACTTGTACTTGATGTAAGAGTTACTAATTAAGGAACTTGATTAGCATAATTTTGTTGCCTAAAAAGGCCTAAAAGGGGCGGTCATCTTGCCCCATTATCCCCTCCATTTTGCTTTTATTTTAATGCACACATTTGATTAATCAAAAGTCTAAAATACCCTTAATCAAGTGGGCTAAGTACTGGTTTACATTTTATTTCATTTGGGCTTCTCATTTAATTGTTTTGGGCTATGTAGTAAACATAGTTTAACAATTTTAATATATATTACCCTAATTGTTTATTTGGGGTTTCTATTTCCACTCTTATGAAATTTAATTACGTACACATATCTCTTTAACTTGTAACCTAATTAGGTTTAATATAATTAGGTTTAAATTATTAATCACTTGCAATAATAAAATTATCCACTTAAGTTAGTATAAATATTAAATACTAACTATTCATTATTACCATAACCCTTAGGCTATTTAATTATCTCACATAATGTATAATTAGGTTATGAAGCTTTTATTTTTAATGAAATCTATATATATATATATATATGAAATCTATATATATATATATATATATATATATATATATATATATATATATATATATATATATATATATATATATATATAGCCATACACCACTTCACATATGTTATCACATATTAAATCACTATATAGCACAAAGTTTTAAATATGAATAATGTATATACATATAAAGTGACTTGAAATTCTTGGTTATTACAATTGTTCTCCTGAAAGAACTACGCAAATCAACTCAGGGTCCACAAATACCTAGGCAAATAGAATCCTCTGCACATGGGGGAATCCAAGGTCCGGACAGAGAAATCCCAGTCCCCGAGTCTCAGATTGAGAAGTCCAACAAAACTCTTGAAATCACCCTTCTTAAAGAAGACCAAGACACCGGTGATATTCGGAAGAAGGTTGTACAAATGGAAGAGACCATTCGGTCCATCAAAGGAACTGGAACGCACATAAGCGTTTCCTATTTAGACCTTTGCATCTTCCCCGAGGTTCATTATCCGAAGAATTTCAAGGCTCCCAATTTTGAGAAATATGATGGATTGGGAGATTCCTACACTCACTTAAAAGTGTTCATTGGAGAACTTAGATCCTATGCAGAGAATGAAAAGCTGAGAATGCAGATATTTCGGAAGAGTTTAATTGGAGAAGCCAGTAAAAGTAGTATGCACACAAGCCAATCATCTTGATGATAAAGCATATACTTTGTAACAATCTTATTCGTTTATTAGTAAAAGTATTCATTTACTAAAGGCTTTAATTTATGTATATGGTGATGTTCTAATAATAATATGTGATAAATCCATAGTTTTAAGCAATGCTTTTAGAATCATGATGAGATTATGCTAATGAGATCTAAATTCTTAGATAGCTTAAAAACTAACATGTTCCCAATCGATGGATTACTAAAA
Source organism: Panax notoginseng (assembly GCA_016801055.1). Taxonomy (NCBI): domain Eukaryota; kingdom Viridiplantae; phylum Streptophyta; class Magnoliopsida; order Apiales; family Araliaceae; genus Panax; species Panax notoginseng. The sequence continues at coordinate 81,723,773 of CM029014.1, forward strand.
AGGGGATTAGTGAATCCAGATAGATTGGTATATACGTTGCTTGCTCATTGGATGAGAATGATTGATCTCATGATTATTTGTGTGGAGACACTAAAGCAAGTATGTAGGTGCTTATTAGAGAATAAGTTCACTGAATGTGGCTTGCTAAGGAATACCTAATGGATTTTTACTTGCCTGTCAATAGAAATTCCTGAAGTGATAGTATTACAAGTGATCCTTAGACTTGATATTATCATAGTATTTTGTGTATGATGAATTATACTTTGACATATTCCTAAAGACCCTTAGGGTATATCAAAGGGTATGCTTGGGTGTAATAAGTTATATATGGAGATAATGAATGATCAATAAAGAATCTACCGCTTCTAGGAAAAGAAGAGAAATATCCTATGTGATTCGATAAATGACAACCCAGTAGTCCTTGGCCAAGGCATAATAAAATTAGAAAGGAGTTTCTAATTTACATTATTTAGAGTTGAGCATTTAAGAATTGAAATACATATAATTAAATAAAATAAAACTTGACAGTAAATCCATGTCTTATATTTAATTAGGACATTGTATAGTGGAAGGATTGAATTGTATGATAACTATTTACTCAAAGGTTCTTTTATGATTAATGTTAAAATCTATATTATTTGGAAAGTCGTTAATCGCTAGGGAGGCTTATCCCTATTGTAGAATAACTATTATTTATTTAAATAAATTAATAGTTTAATTTATTTATTTAAATAAGATTAGAATTGCTATAATTGATTTATTCACAACCGGTTTAATATGGAGAACCTAAAGGGTCACACCATAAAAGAAAGAATAACTATTTAAGAAGTTAATGACATAATCGTAATAATATGTTAAGTGTATTTAATTTAATATATAGTGATAGAATAAATTAAATTGCTTAATATTTATTATTTAATATTTTGAAAATATTAAATATATAAATTAATAAGAGGAGTCTTATTAATATTATTACAATTATTATTATTTTAATTTCTAAAGAGTTGAGAATTAATTTAATATATTTATTCCTAATAAGATTAGGGCAAATTAATTAACAGAGTTTAATTAATTATCCCTAATAAGATTAGGGAGCTTAATTAATTAAAAAAAATTAATTAATTAAATAAAACCTTATTTCTAATTAGTTTAGAAGGGTTGACTAATATCTCTGTAAGAGGAGTCTGTTAGATATCAGTAGACGTAATTCCAAGAGTTGGGAGAGTACACTTTTTTCTTTGAGAGATATAAAAACTAGGGCTTTGCCAAATACCCATCTTCTTGAATCTTTCTTCTTCCTTGGTGGATCACCTCTAGAGGCCAAACACTTGGGTGGCTAACGTTGATCAAAGGAAGGAATCAAACCCGATGGATTTAAGTTGAATGCGAAAAGAATTTGGAGGTGAACGTAACTGAGGAAGCTCGAATCTTCAAGGGTATAATTCTTATTATTCTTCTTTTCGTTTAATTAATAATTGTGCATAAAGGATGTCCAGGTATACGGTTTGTAAAATTTTAAAACTCTATTTTATTACGTTTTCGATTACTTTGTGCAATTTGATTACGTTCATAAATCTTACAAACCTAACAGCCAGAGCATGGTACACCAGATTGGATAACTCCAAAATCCACAGTTGGGAGGAATTAGCCCATGTTTTCCTCAATCAATATAACTTTCAAACTCAGATGGCTCCAGACAGGTATCAGATTACCAAAGTCAAGAAGCAAGTCAATGAGTTATTCAGAGAGTATGCCCAAAGATGGAGGCGTCTGGCTACTCAAGTAATCCCATCCATGACAGAGACTGAGATGGTGATGACCTTCATAGATATTCAAGAAGCTCCATTTTATGAGAGGGTCCTAGCAGGTATAGGAAAACTATTCTCAGAAATGATTAAGCATGGAAAAATGGCAGAAATGGGGTTAAAATCTATGAAGATTCAAGACCTCGTCGCTTTAAAAGCCGTAGCTAAGCATATCCAATCTGGAAGTTATGGGAATAACCCCCGGAGGGTCCATAAGAAGAAAGAAGATGATGTCTCCTTGATACTGCAAGGACAAAATCAAAAAGGCACTCAAAATTTGCCTATTCAAAGGAGAAACTATTCTCTTTTTCAAGCACAATCATCAAATCCTCCCTTGCCAAAGAATGGAGAAGTCAGACGTTCAAGAGTATTCACACCCTTAGGGGATTCACTAGAAAACATTTTCAAACTTCTGACAGCTCAGAAGAAAATCACTCATCTCCTTCCACCAGCCAATCCAAGTTGAAAGGGCTTCAATACAAGCAAGAAGTGTGCTTACCATTCTAGAGCTCCAGGCCACGACACCCAAGATTGTTGGGCCCTCAAGCATAAGATCCAAGACTTAATAGACATTGGTGAGATCGTGGTGACAAAGCCCAAACAACCACACATTCAAGATAACCCTCTCCCTCAACACAAGGAAGAGGATGTTAACATGATTAATAGAGGCAGTAAAGAGAGCTCCAAGTACCTCAAATACGTGGGTGGTTCTCCCTAAACTAGCAAAGATAATTCCGATAAGTGGGATTATTCATAGTTTTAGTTCATAATAGAACGGGGGTTGAAGTCTATTAATGAACAGGTCAATCAACTGGCAGAACTGGTGATACATCAGCACCAAGTCACACGAAAATTGTTCAGTCATGAGCATTCAAGTCTCCTCTCCTTTATCACAAAGAATCCACCACAGACCCGAGAGAATGAATCCTTAGAGTAAAAGCTTGCAAGAAAAACAAGAGCCCAAGCCCGTCGGGACTTTGCCAACAAAAGGGAGTTCATCCAGATGGGCTAACCGATGGAAGAAATATTGCAGATGCTGATCAATGAGGGAAAAATCACAGCACTGCTACTTCCAGTCAATCCACGTTCAAAAAGATTTGATGCTACCGGAATCTGTCGATACAACTACAATACTTGTGGTCACATCACTGAAGGATGCTGGGCACTCCGTCTTCTTATCCAAAATATGATTGACAACGGTAACCTGCAAATGGTAGACGATGACACCGTATCACTTGAGAGTGGAAATACATTTCCTCCATGATCGCAAAGATGGAGAGAGATCATAGCAGTCATATTCTCTAAGGGAGACCTGGCTGCCACACCCTTTACGATTCAACCAATCAAGCTCAAAGTAGTTGAAAACCCTTTGAAGGTGGCTGCACCAAAACCAATAATATTTCAATTCAGGCCGCAATATCCTATCATCAGCCTTAAGAAAGTCCCATTAAACTATAGAGAGGTTGAAGGATCAACATCAAACACAACTGTTGTGATATCCAAGGAAAACCCGCTATATCTTCCTCAATAAGTGTTGAAGCCAGTCATCATATCTAAGCGAAAAGTGCCCAGGGAGAAAATCGAAGAGCTCCTCCACAAGATGGGACATAATGAAGCTACGGTGGTGCAAAGCTTGAAAGAAGCACCTCATCAGATATCTATTTTGGACTTGGTATTCTCTTCGGAAGATCATCGGAAGGTCTTAATGAAGATATTAGAAGAAGCCCACTTGCCAAAGACGGTGGATGTTGAAAAGTTTCATTATCTGGTAGATTACATTTTTAACAGCAATGTGATATCTTTTATTGATGATGATATACTTCCAAAAGGGACGAGTTATTGCAAGCCACTGCACATAGCAGTGATGCCTTATGGATATGTGGTCGGAGATGTGCTAATAGATGGAGTATCGTGCCTAAAAATCTGCCCTTATGCCACATTAGAAAGGACGAAGATCAATCCCAACCGGATCTGAAGTAGCCATATAGTCATCAAAGCCTTTGATGGATCTCGGCGAAATGTTGTGGGAGAGGTTAAATTACCATTGGAAATCGGTCCACATACCTTCTACATATCATTTCAAGTGTTCAAAATCTCTACAAGAAATAATTTACTATTAGGAAGACCTTGGATACATATAGCGGGAGCTGTCCCATCCACTCTTCATCAACAACTCAGGTATATCATCAATAGTAATTTGGTCATTGTCAATGTTGAACCAGAATATCCTATCCAAAGTGATATGCCTCTAATCAGTTTCAATGAAGAAGTTGAGCATGTTAGCTTCCAAGCCCTTGAGGTGAGCAACACTCACTATCAACCCATCGTGGCTCTAACTTTGAAACCCAGAGTTTTCGCCGAGGTAATGTCGGTAAGTTAAGAGATGATATCCTTGGATTTCCAACCAGAACAAGGGTTAGGAAAGAATCAGTAAGGAATTAAATGCCCAATTCAAATCCCCAGCCAGACAGGGAAGGTCGGGCTAGGCTATTCCTCTGGGTCAAGTCGCAAGAACCCACACAAGTATACACCGGTTCCTTTATCTATAGTTCTATTACCTAAACCTACAGATGAAGATGCTGTACGACCTCTAAGGAAAATTCCTGTCTCCGTGGCGGGTATGCTATTTTCTAAGCCTAGACTGGCTCATGGGAAACAATTCCTAATTCGAGACCCATATATTGAGGAAAGGAATCAAAGGCGCAAACAAGATATAAAGAGATGATTATCGAATATGTACTTCCTAGTGCATACCGATGGTATGAACAAGGATATCTCAGATGACGACTACTCAGATATCATGGTCATTATTCAAGAGGAGGAGGATGATAACCGCCCCTTCATCACAGCTTTCCACCAGGACTTGACCCTAGGCAATTGGAGCAACACTCCTTGCATTTGCTGAAAATGGTAACAAGGGAAGAAAATCCCTCTACCCTGTAAATAGAATTAACTACTTACTTTTGTTGCATAGTATTAACAGTTGATTTTTTCATGCCATGCTAACACTTTGTATGATCAAACAGTTTCATATATTAAGTGAAAGCATTTTGTTTCAGGACTCCAGAGTTAGATTTGTCTAAACTTACTGATGGGATGCCAATTCTTCACAATGACTGAAACTTTGATGTAAAGTTGGAATCTGACTTGATGGAGATTGAGCAAGAGAACTATGAGGTGCCTGAGGAGATCAAAGAATGGGTCGAAGATAAACCCAAACCAAACAACCTCTTTGAACCTCAGAACCTCAAAAAACCCCAAACAAATATAGATTGGCATGGACCTTAGCCCAAGCCAAAGGAATGACACGGTTGCTTTATTGACCCAATTCTAAGATGTGTTTGCATGTTCTCCTAAAGACATGATCGGTTTATCAAGTGATATCGTCATTCATCGCATACCCATTAAAGAGGGATTTAAGTTAGTCAAACAAAAGATTAGGCGATTAAAACTTAAGTGAAGTTTGAAAGTCAATGAAGAAATTGTGAAACAATTTCAAGCCGGCATCATCATGGTATGAACATACCCTGAGTGGCTATCCAACATAGTCCCCGTACCTAAACCCAGAGGGAAGGTGCGAGTATCCATGGATTATAGGGATTTGAACAAAGCTTGTCTCAAAGACAACTTTCAAGTGCCATTTATCCACATACTCGTAGACAATACGACTTAGTATGGCATGTACTCTTTTGTTGACTACTTTGCTGGGTACCACCAAATCATGGTTGCTGAAGAGGACCGGGAGAAGACATCATTCATCACTCCTTGGGAAACCTTTTCCTATAGTCGGTTGTCATTCAGCCTTATCAATGTTGGAGCTACCTTTCAGCATGCCATGATGGCTCTTTTGCATGATTAAATGCACAAAGAGATAGAAGTCTATGTGGACGACATCATTGTCAAAACCCGAAGGGAAGAAGACCACATAGACCATCTCAAAAAGCTCATCAACTGGTTGCGCAATTATAACTTGAAGTTAAATTCGGCCAAGTGCGCCTTCGACATCAAGTCAGGCAAGTTGCTGGGATTTCTAGTGAGCCACAAAGGCATTGAGCTAGATCCTGCTAAAATTCAAGCCATTACTGAGATGCCCTTACCCCAGACAGAGAGGGAAATACGGGGATTTCTAGGAAGAATCAACTTCATCAACAGATTCATCTCCCAAATCATAGCAACCTGTGACCCCATCTTCAAGTTGTTAAGGAAGAACACCTCCAAGAAATGGAACGAAGAGTGTCAAAAAGCCTTCCTTTCCATTAAAGAACAATTAGTCAAAGCTCTTGTCTTGGTACCTCCTAGGAATGGCATTCCCTTGTATATGTACCTGTCAATCAATGACAATGCCACGGGCTACATGATGGGATAAAAGACGATAGAGGCAAAGAAAGAGCTATCTATTACCTCAGCAAAAGAATAAGCATAAATGAGCATAAGTATACCTTGATTGAAAAGACTTGTTGTGCATTAGCATGGGCTTCCACGAGATTACAATATTATCTCCATGGTCACACAACCCATCTCATATCACGCATGAATCCTCTCAAATACGTATTTAGCAAACCCATGTTTATTTGTCGACTATCCAAATGGTAGTTGATCCTCTAGCAATTTGATATCATCTACGTGACTCAAAAGTCTATCAAAGGTCAAGGAATTGCGGATCAACTGGCCCCAACATCATCAGTGGATTTCAAACCTTTGGAAATATATTTCCCCGATGAAATGGTAATGACAATTCAACAACATCATCAAGGGAATACAGTCGAGTCATGGAAGATGTATTTTAATGGAGATGTAAACATGGAAGGTGCCGGAGCAGGAACAGTTCTGGTGTCTACTTTGGGAGAATAATAACCCATTGCTATCAAATTGCAGTTTGTCAACACCAACCACACAACTGAGTATGAAGGCTGTATAATGGGGTTGAAGCTAGCCTAATCTATGGGTGTCAAACGGTTAACTATCTTTGGAGATTCCAAGCTAGTGATTAAACAAACCATTGGGATCTATCCTACCATGGAATTACATTTACTGCCTTACCATAGACAAGTTATCCAAATGGCTTCAAAGTTTGAAGAAATATCCTTCCTCCACATTCCTCAGAACAGGAATGACTTTGCTAATGCATTAGCAACGTTGGCCTCCTTGATCAACATATCTGAAAGGGTAAGCATTCCAAATATCAAATTTGCCAGCCAAAAGGCCCCAGTCTGTGGGAATTATGTCAGAGAAGTATCGGATGCACTGCCTCCCATCTGACACCCTTGGTACCGCTCTATCAAGGAGTATCTGCGAGATGAATCTACTCCCACTGGGGCGAGTCAAGCTTAAAGAAAGCAGATCCATAGAATGGCCATGAAATTCTATATGAACGGAGACACACTCTACAAAAGAGATGTGGGACTAGGCCTTCTAAGATGCCTAGACAAAGACCAAGCCCAGAGACTCATGGATGAAATCCATGGTGGAGTATGCGGCCCACACATGAGCGGTCCTCTACTTGTCAAGAAGATCTTAAGAACAGGGCATTACTGGCTCTCTCTCAAAGTTGACAGTGATGATCATGTCAAGAGATGTTATCAATGCCAAATTCATGGAAATGTTATCCGAGCCCCTCCAAGGTAACTCCATAATATGAGTTCACCCTGGCCCTTTTCAATGTGGGGAATGGACGTGATTGGGCCAATCAAGCCCAAAGCCAGTAATGGTCGTCTATTTATCTTCACCATGATCGACTACTTTACCAAATGGGTAGAGGCAACCTCTTTTCTCAGAGTAACCAAAGAGGTGATCATTGGTTTCATCAGAAACAACATCATTTATCGATACGAACAACCAGAGGTGATTATATCAGACAATGCCAAAATCCTCAATAACCAAATGATGGAGGAATTATGCAACAAATTCCATATCAAGTATCTCAACTTCGTCATCTATCATCCAAAGATGAATGATGCTATTGAAGAGGCTAATAAGAATATCAAAAAGATCATGCAAAAGATGTCTGCCAATCACAAAGGATGGCCTGACTTGTTGCCTCTGACTCTATCAGCCTACAGAAAGTTAATGTGCACTTCCACTGGGAAAACTCCCTACTCATTAATCTATGGCATGGAAGCAGTGGTCCCCATAAAGGTAGAAATGGAATCCCTGAGAGTATTGATACATGCTCAGATGGAGGAAGACCAATGGTTACAAGATCGGTACCACCAATTATCTCTAATAGATGAAAGGCGGGCCACAACCATCTTCCATGGTGAATTGTATCAACAAAGGATCACTCGATCCTACAACAAGAAAGTTCGGCCATGACAGTTCAAAGGAAATGACTTGGTCTTGAAGAAGGTCCTTGACAACCAAGATCAATCTAAAGAAAAATTTGCCATAAACTGGGAAGGCCCATTTATTATTAAGGAGGTATTGCCAGAAGGAGCCCTCTGATTACAAGAAATTGATGGCGAAGAATTTCCCCAACTCATCAACTCAGACACCGTGACCTGCAAACCAACATCCTGGTTCTGGATCATTAATCCATCAGTCAATTCAAGTTTTTAAAACCTTTCTAACCACATCAGTTTTCATCCCACCAAGTACGAACTATGCAGACCTGATCTCCCCCATACACGGGAGTACATAGGTAGCCATTTATGGTTCTGTCTAACATTTACAAATAAAAAACAAAAACAAAAATCCACATCCTTCAACTTTCATCCTTTTCACGCTAGGTTGGAACTACACAGACCTGATCTCCCCTCATCAATGGAAGTACGTAGGCAGCCATTCACGGTGAGGTCTCACCCCTACAAAAACATAAAATCCTGTTAACGGTACTAGGATCATCCTTGAACCTTTCAAACCAAACCATAAGAGATGGAATTACCTGATTTTCCCCATACACAGGAATTCATCGGTGACCATCTGTGGGGCGGTTAAACCACACCTCATCTTCTTAAACCGTATGGATGGAACTACCTAGTCTCCCCGCACAAATGGGAGAAAAAAATCAACGACCATCTATACTGCGATTGAATCCTCAAAGAGAAACACCAATCCATAAGAGATAGAACTACCTGGTCTCCTCTATACATGAGAGTACCGGCGACCATCTGTGGTACGGTCAACCTCTGAGAGGAAATCCTAAATCATCTCCAAAACCACATTCAGAAACCAGTCCCAAGACACCAAAGAGTTGGGGAACATAAAGATCGACGATCTATTCTAAAAGATCCTGAGAAATCTCAATATCCATCCATCAAGGAGGAGTTCAGAATGCATCGAGATCATAAGTCCTGAAGAAAAGACAATTATCAACTAAGTAACAAGGCATATCTAAAAGGGAAGTGAATCAAAACATATTTCCTTACCATATAATACTGTTTGATATATAAAATATGTCATGTACATGAAAAAAATGGCTAACCCAGTCTATATAGGAAAATCAAAGCTAATCTATAAACCAGTGGATAAGCGAGCCATCAAGTCCAATATGGCATCCCTCTCAGTAGATGGAGGTAAATCTATGAGCTCCTGCCCCAAGGTGTCCACACGAGCTAAAAGATCTACGACAATCTGCATGGTGCTACTGTGCTCATTAATAAATGCACGCATCTCTGTAATAATGTCAGCAGTATGAGATCTAAGTGCAGTATTATTTGTAGTGGCAACATCTCGGGTAGCTAGAGCCTCATCTCGCTCAACAACAGCTGTATCCCTAGATAATCGAGTCTCCTCCAGCTTAACAACATCGGTATCCCTGCTACCTAGAGCATTATCTCTCTCAACCAGAGCGACATCTCTATCAGAAAGAGCTGTCAATATCAAGGCCCTAGCTTGATCCCTCTCAAACGTCATGAAATGTAACCTCTACTCTAAATACTCTACAGAATGTAGAGCCTCAATAGTAGGAATACTGGGGGAATCAACTAGAGCTACTGGCAAACTAGTAAACAACTCATCCTCGATGGGAGAATCAGGGTACTCCATAGGCTCCCCATCCCCATCATCAGAATCAGTACCCGACTCTGAGGATGCAACCCTAGCCGATGCAATCTCTGCCTCTAGCAATACAGAATACTCTGGAGAACGACCTGGATGGCTAGTCAAAAAGTCAGCCCTCTCGTGTCGAGTCCAACATGCATAAATCCTGGACAAATCCTATGCTGACAGAAGCCGAGATAACAATCGCTGACCCATTACCCCGTCAAAGGGATGAATATCCTGAAACTGGTCAAATTGTGCCATAACAGCCAGTGGATGATATGTGGTCACCCCCTTCCAATCGGCCAGGGGAAGATAGTCCATGCTAACTACATGAGTGATAAAGCTATATAGGCAGAGTTGAGCCCTGAACATGGCAAAATATCAAACGGGTCCTCGATCCCTGACAAGAAAGCCAACCATAATGCTGCGTCTGTACACTCAGTCGACTGAAAGGAATACGACATGGCTATCTCATGGGAAAAATAATATCCATGACGTCTAAAAGTGCCAATCGGTCTCAAGTTTGTCATAAACCACATGTACAATAGGATCGCACTGCCTACCCCCATTAAATGGGAATGGCAAAACATGGCTGACCTCAAGGTCTCTGCCAAAATCATCAGTAAGATGGTATGACCCTCCCAGAGAGCACAGACTACCATAATCACACTGATATCCAGGTTGTCCATGTACAACAACATGTACAGATAGACCACTATGCACATCAAGAGTATATCTACACGGACGATCTGCCAATCACCCTTAAAAATGGTGAAGTCCCTATAGTATCTCAGATCGCTGTCCAACAACCCAAATTTGTCAATCAAGAAAATCATGGACACCACATGCCCCGAGGTAATCTCATCTTGGGCAACTATGCGCCTTAAGCCTATCAAGGTCATAAACTGCCGGTTCATGTCACCAACAGCCATCCGAGCGCAAGGCCGATCCAATGGCAAGTCTATAAGACGCTCCTACTCCTCCAAAGTAGGAGTCAACTCATGGGTATCAAATGTAAACACTTGTCTATTTGGTACCCAATGCTCAAGCATGCCCTCTATAAAGACCGATGGAACCTAAAATGTAAGGAAGGTCATAGAGTGTCTCAATTACTGATCAACTGTCTCCCAATCTAGGGAAGACAAACTGTAATACCACGATCTTAAAGAAGATGCCACCAACATGGGTAGGGTATGCTCAATCCGACTAATAGTGAATGAAGAAATCTGTAGAGCCGTATCATAAAACCATCAAGAGGTCAATGCTAAACTCATCTCTGGAAATGCATATCCATGACATAATACATGCATAATAAATGACAGCTGACAGTATGATGTAGGGAATATCAAGCATTATACATACATTCTTAATTACATTATCTCTGTATACAACTGAAAAAATATAGGGAAATGGGGCACAACCGCCCTATATCTAACAGAGGCCTATCAAAAGATATAACGAGATATGGGGCACAACTGCCCAATATCTAACAGAGGCCTATCAAAAGATATATAGCGAAAAATGCATTAGAAGAAGTCAATGGTGTTGATGTCCACATCATCCAATATGTCCATCTGATGTAACTCATCCTGAGTCACTGAATCTCTGCCAGAAAGGATACTAGGTCGATACAATGGAGGATCTATGCCGATAAAACCATCTAAATATGGGCCACCTAAAGGGTCAACCCTAGAGCTGGAAGGATCAAAAGTATCTTCCTCTGATGGATCTCTACCCAAATGCGGGATAAAGAAATGTGCCCAGTCCAACTGCTGGGTTAAACTCTCAATCTACGTCAGATAAGTAGGCTCTTGGATGCAAGCAATCCAATCTATTATCATGACGAAGCCAGGAACAATATCCCCTATAAACTGTATGGCGCGAGTCTGAGCTCTAATGGTGCGAGGGAACCACTAGTAGTATAAAGCCTCTCGAGTGAATGGTCCCTTTGACAAAGTAAAGCCATCCGCGCCCATCAATGGGATCTCAGTGATCGGCTGCAACAAAGGCCAATGACGCCTGGCAGGAGGAAAGTGCGGAATGCGTATCTCTCCTGTAGTGCTCATAATAGGACGCTCTCCTAAATAGAGCTCCCAACCTCCGTCAGTAAGGAGGGGAATCCGACGGGTGGACAACACATACTCGACACCAGTCGGGAAACCACCCTCTAAGCCAACTGTTAAGTGGTCCTCAGAGTAAGGAACCCATGTAATGACCTTTGTGGTCAACAACTCCAACTATAGGCACAAATGAGTGAAACCCTCAGCTACAAGAAACTCTGCTAAAGTGGAGTAATGCCATCGTCGTCCCCATTGATAAGGTGTCCACACCTAACAGACTGACGTGACAAAGACATGGGAGCCTTTCGTAGGCCCAAAACTGCGAGTACAAAGATCAAATATCTGGGGTCAATCATAGTTGCAAACCAAACAAGGGAAATCATAAGAAAATGCTCACCCGTAGGAATGGGTAAAACCCTAACCAAGCCTCTGTCACACCCTTTGAGCGTAGGCGTATCCCCTTGAGGAAGTAAGCAAAGGTGTAGGAGCCCCAATCAAACTCTCCAATATGGTCCACCCCCCGAGTGGCGCTAACTAAAGCGAATGACACCATTGAAGAGTTATCAGCCAGGAAACAACCCCTAAGGATGATTAGAAACGATCACTGAAGGATGCGATCTTTAACCCTCTGATCATCGGGCAATGGCTCAGTCAGAGCCCCACTCATGGCATCTACACTTAAGGGACCAGAACGGACTGTCCTACCCTTGAGCGTCATAGCTGGGACTCCCAACAAGGATCTAATGGTAGTCGGGGAAATGTCAGCCACCAAAGGCACTGGCTCTTAGAAAAACTCCATCCCAGTGATGAATCTCCAATTTGTCGGTGTCATCATCACCTCACAATCAAGCAAATAGAGAGACTAGGTCTGGTGAAACCAACGCTCAGACAAACCCCTGAGATAACCCCTAGGGACAATGAGGGGGGATGATGGAAAAGAAAGCCTCGAAGCCCCAGGCATGAACAATCTCTCGGTACTCTGGATGAAGAGTCTAGTATAGAGAATATATGCTAAACCAGTTCCCTCTAGGCCGCGTAAAACCAGGAACCTGCATCATAGTGCAAATCAAAATCAGAACCCTTGATCCCACAAATGGGAAAAAAAAGATCAACACAGTTATTACCTCTTTCGCATGAAGATAGATCGAGGGATGACAACTCAAATCATCCAGAAGCTCTAAAATCGACACATTTATAGCTGGAAGCTCCCTGGGGGAATGGAAGAAGAAAGAGCTAGATCCGCAATGGGTACGTCCTCCTCCTCATCCTCAACATTTGGTCTCTTAACCTGGATAGGATGAATCACTGACTCAGTCAACCGACGAAGCAGTCAGGCTGGGCAAGGCCGAGGCACATCTGAAGCTCTCCCCCTCACACCTGAAGAGGTCCTACGAGAACTACTCGGTTGGTTTGTATCCATATATCTTGACAAAAGTATCCAAATCACCTCAGAAAGGGTGTGATAAAGTCTAACCTGGAGCTCATTAAATTAAGCTGATAGCTATATGCATGCATGCATTACTTTAACATACATCTGTAGTAGAGTTAAAAATGCATGATCATTCAATGCTTAGACTCGTGAAAAAATTTCTCCAGAGTCTCCTTTGTAAAAAGGACTATCCACATGCACGTAGGCATGACTAGGTTGCCATTCAGTAGCACACTAACTTAAAGTCATAAACATCCTATATGCATGAAAAATGTCAAAGTCATATCCATAAGGGTAGCCTAATTACTAGGATTACTTTGCTTCAAAACCTTTGCTCATTTGTCCTCAAATAGAATGAAAAAAATAGTAATAAAGGGAGCCAATTGACTGTTTTAAAAGTCAAATTTTTTCACATCAATACATTCAGCATGGTAAAATACTGACATTTACTGTGTTGAATAATTTTTATCAAGTCATATGAGCATGCATATTCACTATGTGTTTTGAAGAATTCTGTATGATATCTCACTTTTTAACGGTTAAAACTGGAAAAGAAAACATGTAAACGTTACCAAGATAGTGCAAAATGATTGTACAATGATAGATTTTACAGAAAATAGCCCGAACTCAGTAGATCTGAAGAGGAAATCTCGGATTCTCTATGTGGCTTCAACTTAAAAATGACTTATGAAAGGGATGAGATGGAGATATAACCCACGGGTGGCCGTGGGTCTGGTGATACGTCAGCACCAAGTCTATTGATAAATAGGTCAATCAACTGGCATAACTGATGAAACATCAGCACCAAGTCACATGACAATTGTTCAGTTAGGAGCATGCAAGTCTCCTCTCCTTTATCACAAAGAATCCACCGCAGACCTGAAAGAATGAAACCTTGGAGGAAAAGCTTACAAGAAAAACAAGAGCCCAAGCCCGTTGGGACTTTGCCAACAAAAGGGAGTTCACCCAATTGGGCTAACCGATGGAAGAAATATTACAGATGGTAATCAATGAGGGAAAAATCACTGCACTGCTACCTCTAGTCAATCCACGTTCAAAAAGATTTGATGCTACCGGGGTCTGTCGACGCAACTCCAATACTTGTGGTCACAACACTGAAGGATGTTGGGCACTCCATCATCTTATCCAAAATATGATTGGTAGCGGTGACCTGCAAATGGTAGACGATGACACCGTATCACTTGAGAGTGGAAATACATTTCCTCTGTGATCGCAAAGATGGAGAGAGATCATAGCAGTCATATTCTCTAAGGGAGACCTGGCTGCCACACCCCTTACAATTCAACCAATCAAGCTCAAAAGAGTTGAAAACCCTTTGAAGGTGGCTGCACTAAAACCAATAATATTTCCATTTAGGCCGTAATATCCTATCATTAGCCTTAAGAAAATCCCATGGAACTATGGAGAGGTTGAAGGATTAAATCAAACACAACTGCTGTGATATCCAAGGAAAACCCGCTATATCTTTCTCAACGAGTGATGAAGCCAGTCATCAGATCTAAGGGGAAAATGCCCAGGGAGAAAATCGAAGAGTTCCTCCACAAGATGGGACATAATGAAGCCAAGGTGGTACAAAGCTTGAAAGAAGCACCTCAACAGATATCTATTTTGGACTTGGTATTCTCTTTAGAAGATCATCAGAAGGTCTTAATGAAGATATTGGAAGAAGCCCACTTGCCAAAGATAGTGGATGTTGAAAAATTTCATCATCTGGTAGATCACATTTTTAACAGCAATGTGATATCTTTTAGTGATGATGACGTACTTCCCAAAGGGACGGGTCATTGCAAGCCACTGCACATAGCAGTGATGTCTTGCAGATATGTGGTCGGAGGTGTGCTAATAGATGGAGTGTCGACGTCGGGATTTTTATTTGTCCCTTTTCTATTTTTGTGTTTTGGAGTTCTCATATTAGGTGATATTTATTTGAAAAAATAAGTTGTGAAAAGGTCCGACATGTATATGTCGACGATTGGACTGTAAGAGTTTCCAGTTGGTTTTTTAAATGGTTGTATCAACACAACCGAGAAAAGGTTTGCACATTGACCTAGTGATGTGACACTGCTTAATGGATCTGTGAAACTGAGATTCGTTAGGGTCCAGGGACTTGATTATGCAGAGGGAATGTGTTAGGCACCCCTCGAAATCCGTGTTACCACGGTGACCGCCACTTTTCAATTAAATTGTTTTATGAATGTGTGTGTGTGTGTGGATCAATGTGCAATTATTTGAAAATAGTGTTATACCTCGTTCACTCCTTTATACAAAGGGTTTAAATTTTTGTATAAAATTTAGTTTTAACAAGATATAGCAGTGATGTTTTGTAAAAAAGAGGTTTTCAAACCCTTATGCTCAATAGTAATTGAGGCATTTGATACTTTTATTTTATTATGTGTTCGGCTTGATTGCTTTTATTTTTCGAGATGCGAAACATCTTCGAGAAAATAATATATATAGCAGTGCCAAACTCATTGTGGGTATGAGAGCCATCTAAGAAAATTCAAACACCGTGAATAATTTATAAGTCGTGTACAGCTGAAAATGTCCATCACGAGAACCGAATCTAGATTCAGTAGACTGAATCTGTGATCACATGATTCCTAGGCTTACATGATGTAGAAATTTGTATGAAAGTTGTAAACAGTTATATATATATATATATATATATATATATATATATATATATATATATATAAGTGCAAACAATCAACCACCATGAAGCACCTCCACGGAGGATTGCAAATGTAAATAAAGTAGTAAAAACCAATCAACCACCACGAAGCACCTCCATGGGGGATTGGCAAATATAAATAAAGCAATAAAACGATCAACCGCCTTGAAGTAATCTCCAGGCGGGACAAAATATAAATAAAATTATAAAAGGCCACGAAGTAAACTCCAGGCCTGACAGAAATGTAAATAAAGCAGTAAAAGGCCACGAAGTAAACTCTAGACCAGACTAATATATATATATATATATATATATATATATATATATATATATATATATATATATATATATACATGTTGTTGCTATCAAACTTTGTTTGATTGAGCCCGGATGTGAAATCCAGGCTCAATCAAACAAAGTTTGATAGCAACAACATGTATATATATACATATATATATATATATATATATATATATATATATATATATATATATATATATATATATATATATATATATATATATAGACTAACATTATCGAGTTATGCCTCGATTGAGCCTGGATTTTACATCCGGAGTGTTTATTGCTTATATATATATATATAGATAAAGAAATAAAATCCACGGACCGAAGTCCGGGCATACCACGCAATACGACTCTCAACGTGCAGAACTGTATGTGCACAGTAGTGGAGAAAGGCTTTATAAAGTGTAACAAGGCTTACAATGGACTGCCAAAGAAGACTTTAATGACTTTAAATTGATGAACACTCAGCTTCCGCCGGTAAAAATATAACAATATAGAAGCTCACAAGTGTTTAAAATGAGAAAGCACTCAGTTTATAGTGTGTACAGAGCAAATTGGACAGGGCTTTCTCGCCTTTTTTCTTTGTAAAATGGCTGCCCCATGCCCTCTATTTATAGAGAGGGGGAGCCGCAGGTGTACCTGTGGTAGCCGCAGATGCACCTGCTACTGCCTGGGGTGCCTCGACCTCCGCGGGTCCCGCCGTCTCGAAGTACTTGCACGCGTGCAACGTGTTGTTCACTCGAACTTTCAGTACTTCAATTCGGGCATCCGATCGAGGTGTATAAGACCTTTAACGGCATGCAGTTGTTGAGAGCTATACAATGACATGGGATTAGAGGTTGTACGAAGTTAGGAAGATGGGACCATGCCCTTGGTCTTTAGGCTTCAAATTCTATCCGGTGTGCTGTCTTGTGTAGTAGTCACTCGGGATTGGAGGAGCTCTTTGGTTCTTGTAAAATATGTCTGTGTAGAATGTATACTGATTGTTGTTGAGGCGGCACAATGTGGGATCGAGATGGCAAAATGACAATTCTGCCCCTCACTGGTGTTATCTCCAGTTTGAGCTGATTTAGCGATCGTTGCTTAGGGTAATCTCTGAGATTGAACTGCTGTAGGTGTTGACCGTCCTCAGGGTTGTCTCTGAGGTGTGCTTAACCTCTCGGGATTATCTCCGGGCTTGGGGAATGAGTGCCTCAGGGCTATCGCCGAGTGTTGAAGCTGACTGCTAAGAGCGAAAAAGAGCATTTCTAGGGTTATCTCCGGTACTGCTACGACATTCCTCGGGGTTATCTCTGAGGTTGGATTGAAGATCCCAGGGTTATCTCTGGGATTGGGACTGAATATCTCGGGGTTATCTTCGAGATGGCAAATTTCTCCGGTGTTATCTCTGGAACTGTAACTGCACTCCTTGGGGTTATCTTCGAGGTTGGATTGAAGATCCTGGGGTTGTCTCCAGGACTGTGACGACATATCTCAAGATTGTCTCTGAGATAGCAAAGAGTGGGTATCCTGGGGTTATCTCCAGGACTGAGTTGAGCTGTCCTCCAGGGTTATCTATGAAAGACGATTCTACCCTCCTATAAGGTTAGTAACAGGAATACAAAATTTCGAGTGTCTATAGATGCCCCTCTTTATCATATCCATGTAGTGTAACAGCATGGATAGGATAAAGAATACTAGACACTTAAAATGCAACAAAATACTCATGATGCAATGTACTGCAACATGATGCAAATGTATGATGCATGTGGTTTGTTGGACCATTTTCCAACTGGATGTGATGACCGTTACCCCCATAACTGGTGATGGAAACTGGAGTTATCACCGATAATTCTGACAAACTTCTTGGATGTGTGCTCCAAAGTTCTCAGGAACTTCAAGGATGTTGACGTCGGGGTTATCACCAAAGTCCTTAATCCTTGGTATAGATTTTCCATCATAGATGTTCCTCTCATGTGCAAGAGACTCTGCGGGGATGTACTTTGCCTTTTGAGGATGTGTATAACATATTCCATCATCGGTCCTCCCCGATGAGGATGTTCATCCCTAGTTTGTATTACCAAGACCTTCTAGTGTTCTGTTAGAGTTACTGCCAACAGTCTGTGTTTGTCAGGACCGCCTGACTCTCGTTAAAATGTACATCAACAGATGAAATCCCTGCTAGGGCTGACATCAAGGCTGCTTTATCTTCGCTGACGTGTGCATCAACGGCTTCTGATGCTTCGTTGGATTTAATTGCCAATGGCTGAAGTGACGTCAAGGTTGCTTAATCTTTATTGACATGTGCATCAATGACTAATTTGTATGAAGTTCCTACTGGGGGAAAGTGCCTTGGAGTTGCGACCCCAAACTGACGACATCGGACCTTCGTGAGGTATTATCGACTGTAGTTTATAACAATTATAACAATTGGTATAGTAAACATATGTCTGGGTGAATACCAATAAATGACGTGTAGACCTGTAATTTGGTCCACGAAAACCAGGTATTTCAGGTTAATCCGCTCAATCGTGTAGCATCTGTTTTCCTGATTTGGTCTTTTTAGCTTGGGAGAACTCCTTTGCAACTCAAAATGGATTGAGCCGGAGGGGTGGGCCCCACCCAGGGGAGCTGCAGGTACACCTTCGGCCAACCGTGGGTTGCTTTTAAGGCATTTGTGGCTTTCACAAGTCACTTTCAAGCTACACCGCATAGGAAATCTGAGAGCTTTTCTTCAAATCTGTCGAGTTCGGGCGTCTTTCTGCAAATTCTGTCACCGTACAAGTGTTGTGCACTGTCTTGGTAGTTTATGCATGTCTTCTTTTCTAGTTTCTATCCGTTGGAAAATGACTTTTTATATAAAATGCATCTAAACACATAGTAGTGAATATGCATGCTCATATGTCTTGATAAAAAATATTCAACATAGTAAATGTTAGTATTGAACTATGATGAACATAATGATATAAAAAGTTTTGACTTTGGAAACAATTAAATTGGTACCTTTTTCTGCTATTTCTTATCCTATTTGAGGACAAATGAGCAAAGGTAGTAAAGCAAAGTAATTCTGGTATTTAATCTATCATCATGGATTGGGACTTTGATATTTGTATACATGTAGGATTTTTATGACTGTGGGTAGGTGTGCTATTGAATGGCCACCTAATCATGCCTATGCGCATGTGGATAGTCCTATTTACAAAGGAGACTCTGGTAAATATTTTCCAAAAGTTTAAGCATCGGGTAGACATACATTTTTCTTACTCTACGGTAGGCGTTTGTTAAAGTAATGCATGCATGCATGTAGTCATAAAATGCGTAAAAAAATGCTACAGGTTAGAATTTACCACACCCTTTCTAAGGTGATTTAGAGACTCGTGTCTAGATATTATGGATCTGGATCAGCTGAGTAGTTCCCGTAGTACCACTTCAGGTGTGCGAAGGAGGGCTTCTGAAGTATCTTAACCCCGTTCAGTCAGACAGCCTCGTCGTTTGGTGGAGGCAGTGATCCGTCCTGTCCGGGTTGACGTACCAGATGTCGAGGACAAGGAGGAGGATGTACTGGTAACGGCTTCAGCTCCTGCTGCTCATATTCTCTGTAGGGATTTCCCAGGCATTCAGGTTGCTATTCCAAATCTTCTGGGTGATTTAAGTCGCCACCCCTCAGTTTACTTACATGCAAATGAGGTAAAAGCTAGATTTGATCTTCCTTTTTCCTATTGAGGAGGAGTAAGGGTTTTGACATTAATTTGCATGTGATGTAGGTTCCTGGATTTACCCAGCCTCGAGGGAACTGGTTCAGCATACACTCCCTGTATCAGGCTCTGCATCCAGATTACCAAGGTATCATGCATGGTTGGGGCTTTGGGGTGTTCTTTTCCATTCTTCCCCGTCGTTGTCCCTGAGGTTACCTCAGGGCATTGTCTGAGCACTGGTTTCACCAGACTCAGTCTCTCCATTTGTTGGATCATGAGGTGATGATGATGCCATGGATTGGCAATTTATCACCGGAATGGAGTTTAGAGGGGCGTCAGTGCCATGTACGGTGAACATTACCCCGACTGCCGTTAGATCCTTCTTGGGAGTTCCGACCGAGGCGCTTAAGGGTAGTACCATCCGTATGGGTCCTTTGAGTGTAGATGCTATGGGTGGGCTGTTGAGTGAGCCCATGCCCGCTGATGTGAGAGTCAGGGATCACATTCTTTGACAATTGTTCCTGGTTATTATCAGGGGTTGTTTCATAGCTGATAACTCTTCTACGGTGTCATTCGCTGTGATTAGCGCCACTCGAGAGGTGGACCGTATTGGAGAGTATGATTGGGGCTCCTACACCTTTGCCTACTTCCTCAGGGGAATGCGCATGCATTCGCAAGGCTTGACAAAGGCTTGGCTAGGATTTTACCCGTTTCTGCTGGTGAGTATTTCTCTTTTGATTTCCTATGTACAGGTTAAGAGTGTTCACTGATAGCAGATGTTTGCCTTTGCATTGGCAGTTTTGGGCCCATGAGAGGCTTCCATGTTTGCGTCCTGTGAGTGTGTTAGGTTTAGATACCTATCCACAAGGACGGCGATGGCATCACTCCATTTTGGCGGAGGTTCCTGTAGCGGAGGGTTTCACCCATTGTCACTTACAGTTGGATTTATTGACAGCTGATGTCATCACTTGGGTTCCCTACTCTGGGGAACATTTGACCATTAGATTTGAGGATGGATTCCCGACTGGTGTCGAGCACGTGATATCCACCCGTAGGATTCCTCTCTTCACAGATGGAGGATGAGAGCTCTATTTAGGAGAGCGTGCTATTAGGAGTACCACATAGTAGATTCATATACCGATCTTACCTCTTACCAGGCATTATTAGCCAGTGTTGCAGTCACCCGTCGATGACATCCCATTGATGGGTATGGATGGATATACTTTGTCAGAGGGTTCACATACCCAGGATATGTTCCATCACTGGTGGTCCCCTCGTAACATTGGAGCCCAGACTCGTGCCACTCAATTTATGGGGGATATGGTTCCTAGATTCGTTATGATGATGGATTAGCTGACCTGTGTACGAGATCTGACTCATTTGACATAGATTAACAGTTTGACCCGACAGTTGGACCGAGCACATTTTTTTATCTGGCACTTGGGCATAGATCCTTCAGAGGCAGATACTGTTGATCCTTCTAGCTTAGGCGCTGGCCCCTCAGGTGACCCATATGGCTTTGCCGGTGTAAATCCTCAACTATATGGGCTTGACATCCCTGTTGATAAAGACCTAGTGACTCAGGAGGAGTTACATCAGGTGGACAGGATTGATGATGTAGATATTGACACCATTGTCTTATTCTGATGTGTATTCTCGTTATCTCTTTTGATAGGCCTCTGTTAGATATTGGGTAGTTGTGCCCCATTCTTGCTATATGTTTTGATAGGCCTCTGTTAGTAGTAGGACGTCTGTGCCCCATTTTCCTGTATTTTTAGCTGTACAGAGATGATGTATGTAGATGATGATGTACTTAGGAATGTATGTACTGTTTTCCATTCCCTACATCATATTGTCATCTATTGCTTTTCATGCTTTTATCATGTTATGTATATGTATGTATGTTCAGAGATATTCAGTATTGACCCCTGGATTGTCTTATGATATGGCCCACACAGATGTCTTCTTCGACAGTCAGCTACATAGATCACACCCCACCAGTATTGGTGGTATCCCGTCTGAGATCCTGGTATGATAGTATGTCACCACCAGATAGGGTGACAATTGATCAGTTATTATAGTATGTTATGACCCTCTTGATGTTTCAGGTTCCCGTAGGCTTTGTAGAGGGTATGCAGGAGCATTGGGCATCGGAGAGGCATGTTTTCAGGTTTGGGACCCAGGAGTTGACTCCTACATTGGAGGAGTACGAGCAGTTAACGACTTTACCCTTAGACAGACCTTGCGCTCATATGGCTGTCAGAGATATGCGCCGACAGTTCATGACCCTTACCAGGTTGCAGCGTAGAGTAGTAGAGGATGAGATTACATCCGGCCATGTATTGTCCCAACGTTGCCTGATGGACATATTTGGCTCAGTGGACAGCTACACACGG
This sequence comes from Panax notoginseng, assembly GCA_016801055.1. Lineage (NCBI taxonomy): Eukaryota > Viridiplantae > Streptophyta > Magnoliopsida > Apiales > Araliaceae > Panax > Panax notoginseng. The sequence goes on from CM029014.1 coordinate 81,746,115, forward strand.
TATTATGGGGATTTTACCACACCAGAGGATCAGTGGCATCTGGCTAGAGTAGAAGTACTCGTGATGCGCATAGTGGCGTATGTATATATGGCACGGTATATGGACGGATAGACATAGGTGTCATCATGGCAGTGAGAGCTCTCGAGGGAGGGTCATACCATCATCCCGATGATTGTGGCGGACACGTTGAGGTCGGCCACGTTTTGTAGCACATACCCTGCAGGGGTATTTACAGGCAGCTCAGTCATGTTATACGTATGGTTTATGTCACACTTGAGACCGATTGATACTTTCTGCCGACACGGGTACTGCTTTACCCATGATATAGCTATGTCTTACTCCTTTCAGCGAGTGTACAGATGCTATGTCTTGGTCGGTATTCTTGGGAGGGATCGAAAATCCGTTTGGCATCTTGCCACATACAGGGCTCAGTTCACCCTATAGCTTCATTACTCACGCTCTTGGCATAGTTTATCTCCCTCTGGCTGGTTTGAGGGGCATGACTACATACCACCCATTGGCTATGATGCCACAGTTTGACCAGTTCCAGGACTTCCATCCTTTTGAAGGGGCATTAGGTCAGCGTGTAGCTTCTCGTCACTTAACAGCAGAGGATCAATCCCAGGTGTATGCTTGTTGGGATCAGCATGAGATAGCTGCTTTTTCTGTTAGCCATCCAGGCTGTTTGCCAGAGTATTCTGTGTGGATGGAGACAGAGACTTCATCAGTTGTGGTAGTATCCACAGTGCTGGGTATTGATTCAGATGGTGGAGAGCCCATGGAGGACATTGCTTCTCACACCGAGGAGGAGCCATTCACTAGGTTGCCAACAGCTCTTGTAGACTATCCCAGTACTAGTACTGTCGTGATCTAGCATTTAGCATATTATTTTGAGCAGAGTCTTCATCTGATGACCTTTGAGAGGAATCAGGCTAGAGCCCTTATGTTGACAACTCTTGACGGGAGAGATGCCGCTCTATTAGAGAGAGACGAGGCATTATCATGTAGAGATGCCGCTATTGAGGAGCGAGATGAGGCCAGATTAGCCAGAGATACCGTGATAGTCGAGAGGGATAGCGCCATATCTGCCCAAGATGTAGCCGTTACAGATAGTACCACAGTGAGGTCCCTTAATACTGGCATGATTGTAGAGATGAGCACGTATATTGATGAGCACAGTGTGACGCCCCCAAAATAGGTCCAATCCATCCAACCCATTCTGAGTCGCCAAATACATGGTACAGAAAATAACTACAACTTTATTATTACAATTGTCGTGCAAAATACGACAACACATATACTGTGAGTTTAAATACAAATATTGTCATCTAGACAGTATTCATACTCAATTAAGTCCCCATTATACTTATTGATACACTATTTTACAAAATAGTGAGGACTACTAAAACACCTGTCTTGAACCATCATTCCACACCCCGACTAGTACTCGCTACATTCTCGCCTCCTGAGAAGAAAAATGGAACAACAAGGAAAAGGGTGAGCTCAACTAGCCCAGTAAAGAATATTATGACTAAGATAATATACAACAAATTATCCTTAGTCTTCAACAGGGAAAAATCTAATAGAATACAATAGACAACAACTTTTAAATCAATATTCGCAGCGAAAATTAATAATTCATAGAAGAGTTACGTAGAGAATGAAATCTACGATTATCTATGAATTTAAAAGTCCATCATCAACATTTTATCCCTGTAACATCAATCAATAAATATCTTGAATCAAATAGTCATCTTTGCACTACAGGCCAAAGATATTCATCAGTTGGTCATGTTCATCTCAACACCTGTTCATCTTTGCATTACGGGCCAAAGATATTCATCAGAAATCATTCATCTTTGCACTACAGGCCAAAGATATTCAGTTATATCATCATTTAAGACTGAGGATGATGAAAAATATTTTAAAAAAAACGAATCCAGTGAAACAAAAGAACAAATATTAAGGATTCGTATTTCAGCTATTCCATGTCCAAAAATACCTCATAAATAATCATAGTGGAGTAAAATTCAAGAATGATCAAAATATGGATACAATCAAAGCTAGTATCCATAATAGATATTTTGGCCGAAAAGAAGAAAATTTCATTTTTCGGTGAATAGTAACTCGTGAATAGTAACTCATGAATAGTAACCCCGACATGAAAAGTTTCAAATTTGATAAAAAGTTCAGATCAATACTTCGGCATAATGATATTGAAGAAAATAATATCATTTAAGAAGAAATAACATCCCTTACCTCGAAAAGACGGTACTTCTGACTGGAATACTAGATATAGTGCTGAAGGAAACTTACACCGTATAGCAACACTCAAAGTATCAAATACTCACAAGAATACGCTCGATATAGAGAGAGAAATAGAGAGAAACTTGTGTTTCTGGTGTGATTTTCAATTCTAACCTAAGCACCCTGTTTATAGGAAAATGCTTAGAACACCAAAGCAGAAAATTTAATATATATATATATATATATATATATATATATATATATAAATTTTCAAGCCCACCTTAGAAAATCTAAAATCAGCCACCTCGCACATGTTTATGATGTCTAAAAAAAATACAAAAAACGTTTTTCTCAAAATAATTAACTAAAACTCCCAAAAATCAATTATTTCGGAACTTCGGAACTTCAATAATTCATAATAAATAGTCCTTTTATCAGAAAATTCGAATCTCGCGAGTTTTTATAGGAAATTAAATTCTCTACAACTTTACAGAAGAAAGTTTTTCCAAATTCTAAACAGAAATTGACCGAAATCCACAAACGGCAATTTTGCAGTCAATAATAAATTTTCGGTCAAGAATTGTTTCCACCAACACACAAACATGTGTTAACCATTTAATGCCACAAAAATACTCTTCCTCCTCATATACTCATATATCTCACATTCATTGTAAAAATATCACCATCAATATATTATTAAAATAATAAATTTAAATAAATTATTTTATCAGAAAAAGATAAAATATTAATTTTCAACAATTGTCACATTAAAAATTTTCTCCATCTATATCCACATAAAATCAATATTTTTCTCATCATATAAATCAATAATTAATTATACACAAATAATATTACAGAATCACAGTACTGGCAACCAGGCCGTTCCCAAGAAAGAGGGGGCTTTCCAATAAGGATCTCTCCTTACTGGCGCGCAATTAGATGACCAAACCTCTCCTTAGATAGAACTTTCTAGACATCACCAATAATGTTATCTAATAATATTATTTAGATAATATGAATTATTGCTCCGATAATGGAAAATACTGCGTAGTGACAATTATAAAATATCAACGTAGCAATTATTTAATCAATAAAATAAAATATTGAACAGTAATTACTGTAACCATTATTGAGTAGTGCCTTCTTACGTAAGAATCAATAATTGGTGCAATACCGTGTGCTATTGTGCAACAACGCGTATTACCGTATTTTAACCACCGGGTATTCCAACAGTATTAACGGTAACAACTACGCCGTTATTTATAAACAACTTATTTTTGTCGTTTTCTTCATCCAATCGCTTTCCGTTATGGGGCCAACAAAGACTGCGCCGTCATACGAATATTCTCCGACAGTAAGAATATTCCACGACTAAGCGAATATTCCCTGACAACAATGAATATTTTATAACCACTTGCTTATTTAAAATATTTGCGCATTTTACCCATAACTAACCACATTAATCAAATCAACCCTTACTATTTCAGAATAATAAATAGAGAAAATTAAATTTCATTTATTAATAATTTGGGGTCTTACAACCTCCCCTCCTTATGAAATTTCATCCTCGAAATTGACATACGTACCTGGTGTTTCGAAAAGATGAGGATACCTCGCTTTCATTTACGTGTCCAACTCCCAGATCATTTCCTCAATAGCATGGTTTCTCCACAAAACTTTAACTTGTGGTATGACCTTCGTGCGTAGGACATGCTCCTTCCTATCCAAGATCTTGACAGGTACCTCCTCGTACGTTAAGTCTTCGGCTATCTCGTCCAGTTCTAACTCAATAACGTGGTTCGGGTGTTTCACATATTTACGAAGCACAGATATATGAAAAACATTATGAACACGAGACATACTTGGAGGTAACGTGAGTCTATAGGCCACATTTCCTACTCGATCAAGAATCTGAAATGGACCAATAAATCGTGGATTGAGCTTTCCTCTCTTCCCAAATCTTGTAACTCCTTTCCATGGAGCTACACGTAATAATACATGATCCCCAATGTCAAATTCCACGTCCTTTCGATGAAGATCCACATAACTCTTTTGTCGATCCTGTGCCGTTTGTATACGTTGTCAAATCGTTTGGATCTTCTCTGTAGTTATTCGTACCAACTCTGGTCCCAACAACGTTGCTTCTCCCACCTCATCCCAATATACTGGAGAGCGACACTTTCGTCCATACAATGCTTCAAAGGGAGCCACACCTATACTTGCCTGATAACTGTTGTTGTAGGAGAATTCCACCAATGGTAGATACTTATCCCAACTTCCTTTGAAATCTAGGACACAAAGTGTTAATAGATCTTCAAGAGTTTGAATAGTTCTCTCTGATTGCCCGCCCGTTTGAGGATGGTATGCCGAAATGAACCGTAAATCCGTGCCCATAGCTTTTTGCAAGCTAACCCAAAATCTTGAAGTGAATCTTGGGTCACGATCCAAAACTATGGATACTGGCATGCCATGCAACCTTACAATCTCATTCACGTACATACTAGCAAGACGTTCAAGGGAATAAGTCTCCCGTATCGGCAAGAAATGAGCAGACTTGGTTAATCTATCAACTATAACCCAAATAGCATTTATGCCTTGAGAAACCGTGGGAAGACCCGTAACGAAATCCATGGTAATGTGTTCCCACTTCCATTTCGAAATCTCAAGTGGTTGCAATGGACCCTTTAGTACTTGATGCTCCGCCTTTACACGTTGACAAGATAAACACCTCGAGATAAACTTTGCAATCTCTCTCTTCATATTGTTCCACCAAAATGTATGTCGAAGATCACGATACATTTTAGTACTTCCAGGATGGATTACAAATGGTGTATTGTGTGCCTCCATCATGATCTTGTACTTCAAATCAGAATCGTTAGGAACACAAAGTCTGGAGTGGACTCGAAGTATTCCTTCTTCATCGATTCTTGCTTCTGGAATAGCACCTTCTTGCACTTTCTTCTTCATACGCATCAGCTCCGGGTCTGTAGCTTGAGCAACTTTAAATTTATCGATTAAAGTTGGCTCTACGCGTATACTTGACATCATCGCACTCGTTCCTGCATATGATCTTCTACTCAACGCGTCAGCTACCACGTTTGCTTTTCCAGGATGGTATTAAATAGTGTGGTCGTAATCTTTCAACAGCTCAAGCCAACGTCGTTGCCGCATGTTGAGTTCTTTTTGAGTGAAGAAATATTTGAGGCTTTTATGGTCTGAATATATCTCCACTTTCTCCCCATATAGATAGTGCCTCCAGATCTTTAGCGCGAAAACGACTGCTGCCAACTCTAGATCATGAGTAGGATAATTCCTCTCATATTCTTTAAGTTGTCGCGAGGCATAGGCTATGACTTTCCCACGTTGCATGAGAACACATCCTAACCCTTTGCCTGAAGTATCGCTGTAGATAACAAATCCATCCGAACCAGATGGTATTGTCAGAACAGGTGTCGAAATGAGTCTCCTCTTAAGCTCTTGGAAACTCTTCTCGCATTCTTCGCTCCATATGAATTTGATATCCTTCCGAGTCAGCTGAGTTAACGGGGTAGCGATTCGAGAAAATTTTTACACGAATCTCTGATAATAACCAGTTAATCCTAGAAAGCTACGTATTTCAATTTCTGACTTAGGTTGCTCTCAACTGTGACTCATATCCCAATCTTGGATAGCACGTCACAATGGCACCTATCAGTTTACTACCGTACGAATATGGCATCCCCTACGGAGAGTTTAGCTTCAATGTATTCCACAAAGGAAGTCACCAGATAGAGGCTCGATTATCAACTTCTATAGTTGGGTTTTTAACTCCTGAAGTTCAATAGGAGCCATTCGATATGAGATTTTAGAAATGGGTTTTGTACCGGGTTCAAAGTCGATACAAAATTCAATATCACGCTCTGGGAGTAAGCCAAGAAATTCTTCAGGAAATACGTCAAAAATTTTACTAACAACAGAAATATCATTCAAATCTGACGTATTTTTGTTCAAGTCCATGACATGGCTAAGAAAGCTTGACATCCGTTTTTCAATAAACGAATGACTTTACGACTTGATATGAAAGAGTTTGACTTCAATGGTTTGGTTGCTGGAATTCGAATAACAGGTTGCTTAGGAATATGAAAACTAACAACCTTACGAAAGCAATCAATTTTGGCATGATGAGTAGTTAACCAATCAATTCCTAAAATCACATCAAAAGCAAGTATCTTTAAAGAGATAAGGTCAACAGGTAATGTGATGGTGCCAACTTGTATCAAACAAGATTTATAAACAGTGGATGTAATGAAAGTTTCTCCTAACGGAGTTTCAACAGATAAGTCAAAGTCTAATTTTCTCCGGAGTCAATTTTAAACGTTGAGTATAAGCAGGAGAGATAAATGAATGGGTAGAACCGGTATCTAATAAGGTATAGACTTCGTAAAAATTTATAATTAACTAACCCGTGCTAACTTCGTTCGGGTTCCTCGCATTCTGACCAGTCACGAAAAACGCTCTTCCAAGAACCGTTGACTTTGACTTTTCTGGAACAACTTTTTGAGTCACCATCCCCGCTGGACTTGGTTTCGCTACAGTGCAATCTCGAGCGATATGTCCTTCCTTTCCACAATTATAACATACCTTAAACTGTTGTGGGCAGTTTGGGCTGATATGTCCTTCTTTTCCGCACTTATAGCATATAACCGATGGTCGTTCTCCTCCCTTGGAACCAGTTGCTGCTGGTGCTGACGTCTTCGTATTGTCATTGTTGAATCTCCTCTTTTTAAAATCTCCTCCCGACTCGCTTCTTCTATTCTCATGGCCACGATTACCACCAGATTGGTTGCCGCTCTTGTCCGTATTCTTCTTTCTCCGCTGGTTATCATTGTTCTGATGACTGCTGTCACCGGTATGATCCTGGTTGTGGTCCCTCGATTGACCGTACTCGTTATCTCGCTCTAATAATTGAGCCCTGTTGACAACATCTGAATAGAGAAAAAATTTATGAGAATGAGATATTGACGTATGTCGGGTTTCAAACCTCTCAGAAACATCCGCGTCATACGTTCCTCATTCTCCACCAAATGAGGTGCAAACCTGGACAACTCTGCAAACTTCGCCTCGTACTGGGACACCGCCATGTTATTCTGCTCCAGTCTAATAAACTCTACCTCTTTCATATGACGAATACTTTCAGGAAAGTACTTGTCATTGAACAGTTTCTGAAATGTCTCCCAAGACATGCTGAGTGCGGCAGGTTGAGTACGTTTCACAGACTCCCACCAGTAGTCTGCCTCGCCACGGAACATAAAGGTGGCGAATGGAACCTTCTGTTCCTCCGTGCACCCCAAGACATCAAATATCTTGGTAATTTGCTTGACCCATATCTCTGCCTTAATCGGATCCGGCTTTCCCCAGGATTCTGGTGGTCCCAACTCTTTGAACTGCTTGGCTGTAACCAGCTGTGCGTTGCCATTGTAATTTCTTCCTATATTTTGAACAGGAATCTCCTTCGTCTGGTTTTGCATGAATCGCAAAAAGCTTCTAAACATCTCATCGTTCATCGTCTGCTCAGTGGTGTTGTTCACAGGAGGAACATTGCCAGCCTGTTGCACGTTCTCCTCGTTGGTGAGTAGAGGTGTCTCCACCGTCTCATTTACTCCACTATTAACATTCTCAGTCGACATTCTCAAATACTGCCATAAAACAAGGGTTAATTTAACAAATTAACATATCACATAATATCCATATATTATGATCGACCAGCAAATAAGCTTAGGTACGACACACTAGCGAAGGATTTACTCGTCTCACACCTCCTAGTTCTATTCCCCGATCTCCGCCAAAGATCATATCCCTAAGCTCTGATACCAACTGTGACGCCCCCAAAATAGGTCCAATCCATCCAACCCATTCTGAGTCGCCAAATATATGGTACAGAAAATAACTACAACTTTATTATTACAATTGTCGTGCAAAATACGACAACACATATACTGTGAGTTTAAATACAAATATTGTCATCTAGACAGTATTCATACTCAATTAAGTCCCCATTATACTTATTGATACACTATTTTACAAAATAGTGAGGACTACTAAAACACCTGTCTTGAACCATCATTCCACACCCCGACTAGTACTCGCTACATTCTCGCCTCCTGAGAAGAAAAATGGAACAATAAGGAAAAGGGTGAGCTCAACTAGCCCAGTAAAGAATATTATGACTAAGATAATATACAACAAATTATCCTTGGTCTTCAACAGGGAAAAATCTAATAGAATACAATAGACAACAACTTTTAAATCAATATTCGCTGCGGAAATTAATAATTCATAGAAGAGTTACGTAGAGAATGAAATCTACGATTATCTATGAATTTAAAAGTCCATCATCAACATTTTATCCCTGTAACATCAATCAATAAATATCTTGAATCAAATAGTCATCTTTGCACTACAGGCCAAAGATATTCATCAGTTGGTCATGTTCATCTCAACACCTGTTCATCTTTGCACTACGGGCCAAAGATATTCATCAGAAATCATTCATCTTTGCACTACAGGCCAAAGATATTCAATTATATCATCATTTAAGACTGAGGATGATGAAAAATATTTTAAAAAAAACGAATCCAGTGAAACAAAAGAATAAATATTAAGGATTCGTATTTCAGCTATTCCATGTCCAAAAATACCTCATAAATAATCATAGTGGAGTAAAATTCAAGAATGATCAAAATATGGATACAATCAAAGCTAGTATCCATAATAGATATTTTAGACGAAAAGAAGAAAATTTCATTTTTCGGTGAATAGTAACTCGTGAATAGTAACTCATGAATAGTAATCCCGACATGAAAAGTTTCAAATTTGATAAAAAGTTCAGATCAATACTTCGGCATAATGATATTGAAGAAAATAATATCATTTAAGAAGAAATAACATCCCTTACCTCGAAAAGACGGTACTTCTGACTGGAATACTAGATATAGTGCTGAAGGAAACTTGCACCGTATAACAACACTCAAAGTATCAAATACTCACAAGAATACGCTCGATATAGAGAGAGAAATAGAGAGAAACTTGTGTTTCTGGTGTGATTTTCAATTCTAACATAAGCAACCCTATTTATAGGAAAATGCTTAGAACACCAAAGCAGAAAATTTAATATATATATATATATATATATATATATATATATATATATATATAAATTTTCAAGCCCACCTTAGAAAATCTAAAATCAGCCACCTCGCACATGTTTATGATGTCTAAAAAAAATACAAAAAACGTTTTTCTCAAAATAATTAACTAAAACTCCCAAAAATCAATTATTTCGGAACTTCGGAACTTCAATAATTCATAATAAATAGTCCTTTTATCAGAAAATTCGAATCTCGCGAGTTTTTATAGGAAATTAAATTCTCTACAACTTTACAGAAGAAAGTTTTTCCAAATTCTAAACAGAAATTGACCGAAATCCACAAACGGCAATTTTACAGTCAATAATAAATTTTCGGTCAAGAATTGTTTCCACCAACACACAAAACATGTGTTAACCATTTAATGCCACAAAAATACTCTTCCTCCTCATATACTCATATATCTCACATTCATTGTAAAAATATCACCATCAATATATTATTAAAATAATAAATTTAAATAAATTATTTTATCAGAAAAAGATAAAATATTAATTTTCAACAATTGTCACATTAAAAATTTTCTCCATCTATATCCACATAAAATTAATATTTTTCTCATCATATAAATCAATAATTAATTATACACAAATAATATTACAGAATCACAGTACTGGCAGCCAGGCCGTTCCCAAGAAAGAGGGGGCTTTCCAATAAGGATCTCTCCTTACTGGCGCGCAATTAGATGACCAAACCTCTCCTTAGATAGAACTTTCTAGACATCACCAATAATGTTATCTAATAATATTATTTAGATAATATGAATTATTGCTCCGATAATGGAAAATACTGCGTAGTGACAATTATAAAATATCAACGTAGCAATTATTTAATCAATAAAATAAAATATTGAACAGTAATTACTGTAACCATTATTGAGTAGTGCCTTCTTACGTAAGAATCAATAACTGGTGCAATACCGTGTGCTATTGTGCAACAACGCGTATTACCGTGTTTTAACCACCGGGTATTCCAACAGTATTAACGGTAACAACTATGCCGTTATTTATAAACAACTTATTTTTGTCGTTTTCTTCATCCAATCGCTTTCCGTTATGGGGCCTACAAAGACTACACCGTCGTACGAATATTCTCCGACAGTAAGAATATTCCACGACTAAGCGAATATTCCCTGGCAACAATGAATATTTTATAACCACTTGCTTATATAAAATATTTGCGCATTTTACCCATAACTAACCACATTAATCAAATCAACCCTTACTATTTCAGAATAATAAATAGAGAAAATTAAATTTCATTTATTAATAATTTGGGGTCTTACAACCTCCCCTCCTTATGAAATTTCGTCCTCGAAATTGACATACGTACCTGGTGTTTCGAAAAGATGAGGATACCTCGCTTTCATTTCCGTTTCCAACTCCCAGATCATTTCCTCAATAGCATGGTTTCTCCACAAAACTTTAACTTGTGGTATGACCCTCGTGCGTAGGACATGCTCCTTCCTATCCAAGATCTTGACAGGTACCTCCTCGTACGTTAAGTCTTCGGCTATCTCGTCCAGTTGTAACTCAATAACGTGGTTCGGGTGTTTCACATATTTACGAAGCACAGATATATGAAAAACATTATGAACACGAGACATACTTGGAGGTAACGTGAGTCTATAGGCCACATTTCCTACTCGATCAAGAATCTGAAATGGACCAATAAATCGTGGATTGAGCTTTCCTCTCTTCCCAAATCTTGTAACTCCTTTCCATGGAGCTACACGTAATAATACATGATCCCCAATGTCAAATTCCACATCCTTTCGATGAAGATCCACATAACTCTTTTGTCGATCCTGTGCCGTTTGTATACGTTGTCAAATCGTTTGGATCTTCTCTGTAGTCATTCGTACCAACTCTGGTCCCAACAACGTTGCTTCTCCCACCTCATCCCAATATACTGGAGAGCGACACTTTCGTCCATACAATGCTTCAAAGGGAGCCACACCTATACTTGCCTGATAACAGTTGTTGTAGGAGAATTCCACCAATGGTAGATACTTATCCCAACTTCCTTTGAAATCTAGGACACAAAGTCTTAATAGATCTTCAAGAGTTTGAATAGTCCTCTCTGATTGCCCGTCCGTTTGAGGATGGTATGCCGAACTGAACCGTAAATCCGTGCCCATAGCTTTTTGCAAGCTACCCCAAAATCTTGAAGTGAATCTTGGGTCACGATCCAAAACTATGGATACTGGCATGCCATGCAACCTTACAATCTCATTCACGTACATACTAGCAAGACGTTCAAGGGAATAAGTCTCCCGTATCGGCAAGAAATGAGCAGACTTGGTTAATCTATCAACTATAACCCAAATAGCATTTATGCCTTGAGAAACCGTGGGAAGACCCGTAATGAAATCCATGGTAATGTGTTCCCACTTCCATTTCGGAATCTCAAGTGGTTGCAATGGACCCTTTGGTACTTGATGCTCCGCCTTTACACGTTGACAAGATAAACACCTCGAGATAAACTTTGCAATCTCTCTCTTCATATTGTTCCACCAAAATGTATGTCGAAGATCACGATACATTTTAGTACTTCCAGGATGGATTACAAATGGTATATTGTGTGCCTCCATCATGATCTTGTACTTCAAATCAGAATCGTTAGGAACACAAAGTCTGGAGTGGACTCGAAGTATTCCTTCTTCATCGATTCTTGCTTCTGGAATAGCACCTTCTTGCACTTTCTTCTTCATACGCATCAGCTCCGGGTCTGTAGCTTGAGCAACTTTAACTTTATCGATTAAAGTTGGCTCTACGCGTATACTTGACATCATCGCACTCGTTCCTGCATATGATCTTCTACTCAACGCGTCAGCTACCACGTTTGCTTTTCCAGGATGGTATTAAATAGTGTGGTCGTAATCTTTCAACAGCTCAAGCCAACGTCGTTGCCGCATGTTGAGTTCTTTTTGAGTGAAGAAATATTTGAGGCTTTTATGGTCTGAATATATCTCCACTTTCTCCCCATATAGATAGTGCCTCCAGATCTTTAGCGCGAAAACGACTGCTGCCAACTCTAGATCATGAGTAGGATAATTCCTCTCATATTCTTTAAGTTGTCGCGAGGCATAGGCTATGACTTTCCCACGTTGCATGAGAACACATCCTAACCCTTTGCCTGAAGTATCGCTGTAGATAACAAATCCATCCGAACCAGATGGTATTGTCAGAACAGGTGTCGAAATGAGTCTCCTCTTAAGCTCTTGGAAACTCTTCTCGCATTCTTCGCTCCATATGAATTTGATATCCTTCCGAGTCAGCTGAGTTAACGGGGTAGCGATTCGAGAAAATTTTTACACGAATCTCTGATAATAACCAGTTAATCCTAGAAAGCTACGTATTTCAATTTCTGACTTAGGTTGCTCTCAACTGTGACTCATATCCCAATCTTGGATAGCACGTCACAATGGCACCTATCAGTTTACTACCGTACGAATATGGCATCCCCTACGGAGAGTTTAGCTTCAATGTATTCCACAAAGGAAGTCACCAGATAGAGGCTCGATTATCAACTTCTATAGTTGGGTTTTTAACTCCTGAAGTTCAATAGGAGCCATTCGATATGAGATTTTAGAAATGGGTTTTGTACCGGGTTCAAAGTCGATACAAAATTCAATATCACGCTCTGGGAGTAAGCCAAGAAATTCTTCAGGAAATACGTCAAAAATTTTACTAACAACAGAAATATCATTCAAATCTGACGTATTTTTGTTCAAGTCCATGACATGGCTAAGAAAGCTTGACATCCGTTTTTCAATAAACGAATGACTTTACGACTTGATATGAAAGAGTTTGACTTCAATGGTTTGGTTGCTGGAATTCGAATAACAGGTTGCTTAGGAATATGAAAACTAACAACCTTACGAAAGCAATCAATTTTGGCATGATGAGTAGTTAACCAATCAATTCCTAAAATCACATCAAAAGCAAGTATCTTTAAAGAGATAAGGTCAACAGGTAATGTGATGGTGTCAACTTGTATCAAACAAGATTTATAAACAGTGGATGTAATGAAAGTTTCTCCTAACGGAGTTTCAACAGATAAGTCAAAGTCTAATTTTCTCCGGAGTCAATTTTAAACGTTGAGTATAAGCAGGAGAGATAAATGAATGGGTAGAACCGGTATCTAATAAGGTATAGACTTCGTAAAAATTTATAATTAACTAACCCGTGCTAACTTTGTTCGGGTTCCTCGCATTCTGACCAGTCACGAAAAACGCTCTTCCAAGAACCGTTGACTTTGACTTTTCTGGAACAACTTTTTGAGTCACCATCCCCGCTGGACTTGGTTTCGCTACAGTGCAATCTCGAGCGATATGTCCTTCCTTTCCACAATTATAACATACCTTAAACTGTTGTGGGCAGTTTGGGCTGATATGTCCTTCTTTTCCGCACTTATAGCATATAACCGATGGTCGTTCTCCTCCCTTGGAACCAGTTGCTGCTGGTGCTGACGTCTTCGTATTGTCATTGTTGAATCTCCTCTTTTTAAAATCTCCTCCCGACTCGTTTCTTCTATTCTCATGGCCACGATTACCACCAGATTGGTTGCCGCTCTTGTCCGTATTCTTCTTTCTCCGCTGGTTATCATTGTTCTGATGACTGATGTCACCGGTATGATCCTGGTTGTGGTCCCTCGATTGACCGTACTCGTTATCTCGCTCTAATAATTGAGCCCTGTTGACAACATCTGAATAGAGAAAAAATTTATGAGAAATGAGATATTGACGTATGTCGGGTTTCAAACCTCTCAGAAACATCCGCGTCATACGTTCCTCATTCTCCACCAAATGAGGTGCAAACCTGGACAACTCTGCAAACTTCGCCTCGTACTGGGACACCGTCATGTTATTCTGCTCCAGTCTAATAAACTCTACCTCTTTCATATGACGAATACTTTCAGGAAAGTACTTGTCATTGAACAGTTTCTGAAATGTCTCCCAAGACATGCTGAGTGCGGCAGGTTGAGTACGTTTCACAGACTCCCACCAGTAGTCTGCCTCGCCACGGAACATAAAGGTGGCGAATGGAACCTTCTGTTCCTCCGTGCACCCCAAGACATCAAATATCTTGATAATTTGCTTGACCCATATCTCTGCCTTAATCGGATCCGGCTTTCCCCAGGATTCTGGTGGTCCCAACTCTTTGAACTGCTTGGCTGTAACCAGCTGTTCGTTGCCATTGTAATTTCTTCCTATATTTTGAACAGGAATCTCCTTTGTCTGGTTTTGCATGAATCGCAAAAAGCTTCTAAACATCTCATCGTTCAACGTCTGCTCAGTGGTGTTGTTCACAGGAGGAACATTGCCAGCCTGTTGCACGTTCTCCTCGTTGGTGAGTAGAGGTGTCTCCACCGTCTCATTTACTCCACTGTTAACATTCTCAGTCGACATTCTCAAATACTGCCATAAAATAAGGGTTAATTTAACAAATTAACATATCACATAATATCCCTATATTATGATCGACCAGCAAATAAGCTTAGGTACGACACACTAGCGAATGATTTACTCGTCTCACACCTCCTAGTTCTATTCCCCGATCTCCGCCAGAGATCATATCCCTAAGCTCTGATACCAACTGTGACGCCCCCAAAATAGGTCCAATCCATCCAACCCATTCTGAGTCGCCAAATACATGGTACAGAAAATAACTACAACTTTATTATTACAATTGTCGTGCAAAATACGACAACACATATACTGTGAGTTTAAATACAAATATTGTCATCTAGACAGTATTCATACTCAATTAAGTCCCCATTATACTTATTGATACACTATTTTACAAAATAGTGAGGACTACTAAAACACTGTCTTGAACCATCATTCCACACCCCGACTAGTACTTGCTACATTCTCGCCTCCTGAGAAGAAAAATGGAACAACAAGGAAAAGGGTGAGCTCAACTAGCCCAGTAAAGAATATTATGACTAAGATAATATACAACAAATTATCCTTAGTCTTCAACAGGGAAAAATCTAATAGAATACAATAGACAACAACTTTTAAATCAATATTCGCAGCGAAAATTAATAATTCATAGAAAAGTTACGTAGAGAATGAAATCTACGATTATTTATGAATTTAAAAGTCCATCATCAACATTTTATCCCTGTAACATCAATCAATAAATATCTTGAATCAAATAGTCATCTTTACACTACAGGCCAAAGATATTCATCAGTTAGTCATGTTCATCTCAACACCTGTTCATCTTTGCACTACGGGCCAAAGATATTCATCAGAAATCATTTATCTTTACACTACATGCCAAAGATATTCAGTTATATCATCATTTAAGACTGAGGATGATGAAAAATATTTTACAAAAAACGAATCCAGTGAAACAAAAGAACAAATATTAAGGATTCGTATTTCAGCTATTCCATGTCCAAAAATACCTCATAAATAATCATAGTAGAGTAAAATTCAAGAATGATCAAAACATGGATACAATCAAAGCTAGTATCCATAATAGATATTTTGGACGAAAAGAAGAAAATTTCATTTTTCGGTGAATAGTAACTCGTGAATAGTAACTCATAAATAGTAACCCTGACATGAAAAGTTTCAAATTTGATAAAAAGTTCAGATCAATACTTCAGCATAATGATATTGAAGAAAATAATATCATTTAAGAAGAAATAACATCCCTTATCTCGAAAAGACGGTACTTCTGACTGGAATACTAGATATAGTGCTGAAGGAAACTTGCACCGTATAGCAACACTCAAAGTATCAAATACTCACAAGAATACGCTCGATATAGAGAGAGAAATAGAGAGAAACTTATGTTTCTGGTGTGATTTTCAATTCTAACATAAGCACCCTATTTATAGGAAAATGCTTAGAACACCAAAGTAGAAAATTTAATATAATAATATATATGTATATATATATATATAAATTTTCAAGCCCACCTTAGAAAATCTGAAATCAGCCACCTTGCACATGTTTATGATGTCCAAAAAAATACAAAAAACGTTTTTCTCAAAATAATTAACTAAAACTCCCAAAAATCAATTATTTCGGAACTTCGAAACTTCAATAATTCATAATAAATAGCCCTTTTATCAAAAAATTCGAATCTCGCGTGTTTTTATAGGAAATTAAATTCTCTACAACTTTGCAGAAGAAAGTTTTTCCAAATTCCAAACAAAAATTGACCTAAATCCACAAACGGCGATTTTGCAGTCAATAATAAATTTTCGGTCAAGAATTGTTTCCACTAACACACAAAACATGTGTTAACCATTTAGTGTCACAAAAATACTCTTCCTCCTTATATACTCATATATCCCACATTCATTGTAAAAATATCACCATCAATATATTATTAAAATAATAAATTTAAATAAATTATTTTATCAGAAAAAGATAAAATATTAATTTTCAACAATTGTCACATTAAAATTTTTCTCTATCTATATCCACATAAAATCAATATTTTTCTCATCATATAAATCAATAATTAATTATACACAAATAATATTACAGAATCACAGTACTGGCAACCAGGCCGTTCCCAAGAAAGAGGGGGCTTTCCAATAAGGATCTCTCCTTACTGGCGCGCAATTAGATGACCAAACCTCTCCTTAGATAGAACTTTCTAGACATCACCAATAATGTTATCTAATAATATTATTCAGATAATATGAATTATTGCTCCGATAATGGAAAATACTGCGTAGTGACAATTATAAAATATCAACGTAGCAATTATTTAATCAATAAAATAAAATATTGAACAGTAATTACTATAACCATTATTGAGTAGTGCCTTCTTACGTAAGAATCAATAATTGGTGCAATACCGTGTGCTATTGTGCAACAACGCGTATTACCGTGTTTTAACCACCGGGTATTCCAACAGTATTAACGGTAATAACTACACCGTTATTTATAAATAACTTATTTTTGTCATTTTTTTCATCCAATCGCTTTCCGTTATGGGGCCCACAAAGACTGCGCCGTCGTACGAATATTCTCCAACAGTAAGAATATTCCACGACCAAGCGAATATTCCCCGACAACAATGAATATTTTATAACCACTTGCTTATTTAAAATATTTGCGCATTTTACCCATAACTAACCACATTAATCAAATCAACCCTTACTATTTCAGAATAATAAATAGAAAAAATTAAATTTTATTTATTAATAATTTGGGGTCTTACACACAGTGTCACCATACAGATGACTGTAGATCTGTTAACTCGTGTGGATACCTTTGTATAGGAGACCACAGTGTTACCTCCTTCTTCTGAGAGAGATGCCATATTGGGCTTGATAGCTCGCATATACACTGATTTGTAGATGGGCTTGTATTTTCCTACACAGACTAGTTTAGCCAATTTTTCATGTACAGTTCATATTGTATATATCAAACAGCATTATACATAACAGGAAAATTATATTTTTGATCCCTTCCCTTTTAGTTATGCCTTGTTGCTTGCTTGATATTTGCCTGTTTCTCTAGGGCTTGTGATCTTGATGTATTCTGAATTCCTCCTTGATGGATGAACATTGAGATGTCTTAGGATATTTCAGAATGGATCGTTGATCTGTGTGTATTCCCTACCATCTTTGGTGTCTTGGGACTAGTTTCTATATAGAGATGTGGAGAGGAGTGTGTCTTTCCTCTTTGAGGTTGACCGCACCACAGATGGTCGCCAGTACTCCTTTGTATGGGGGAGCCCAATTAGTTCAATCTCTTATGGATTGGTGTTTCTCTTTGAGGAGTCAATCACAGCTTAGATGGTTGCCGATTCTCCTATTTATGTGGAGGTCAGGTAGTTCCATCACTTTGGTCTGAAGCCAATAAAATGTGGTGCATTGAAGGATGATCCTAGTACCATTGACAAGTGTTTGTGTTTGGTAGGGGGTGAGACCAAACCATGAATGGTTGCCTACGTACTCCTGTTGAAGAGGAGATTAGGTCTGCATAATTCAAACCTGGTGTAAGAGGTTCAATGTTGTATGTGGCAAAAGAGTGTAGGAATGTGTTTTGTTTTTGTTTTTATAGTGAGAAGGGTGTAGAAATGTTTTTGTTATTTTTGTTTTATTGCGACCGGACCATATAAAATATGGCTGCCTACGTACTCCCATGTATCAAGGAGATCAAGTCGGTATAGTTCACCTCATGTTCAGGATGATTTGTAGCCAATGAAAAGTTTAATCCCATGTTCAAGACAAACTGCGGAGGAGAAAGTTTAATCCCATGTACAGGACAAACTGCAGGTGAGAAAAGTCCCCTAGTGGGGTAAAACTGCGGGTATAAAAGGTTTAATCCCTGATGGGATAACCAAAGTTGAGTAAGGGTTCAAAACCAAGTGGAGAGAAAAGGATTTGGCGATCCGAAACCAGGTTGCTGGTTAAAAAAGTGTGTTTGTCCCTAATGGGGTAGATGAGTGTGAAGATAAGTTGTATGTAATGAAGGGTTAGAAAACTTGAAATAACTGGGGATCTTATGATCCAACACCAGGATGTTTGCTTGATGGTGACCTCAAACATAGTACCATTTCACGGTGTCCGAGTTGATAAGCTATGGAAATTCATCACCATCCATTTCTTGTAATCTAAGAGCACCTCCTGTCAATACCTCCTTGACAATAAACGAGCCTTCCTAGTTCGTGGGGAATTTTCCCTTAGACTGATCTTGGTTGTTAATGATCTTCTTCAAAACCAAGTCATGTTGTTTAAACTGCTGTAGCCTAACTTTTCTATTATAGGACCTAGCGATCCTTTGTTGATATAACTGACCATGGAAGATAGCAGCGACACGTCTTTCGTCTATTAGAGATAATTGGTGATACCTATCTTGTACCCATTGGTCTTCATCCAGCTGAGCTTATGTTAACACTCTGAGGGATTTCATTTCCACTTCTATGGGGAGCACTGCTTCCATCCCATATGTTAATGCATAGGGGGTTACCCCAGTGGAAGTGTGCATTGATATTCTGTAAGCTAACAGAGTCAAAGGCAATAAAGCATTGCCTTATACAATTACCTCTGGTTATCCATATCGATAAATGACATTGTTTCTAATGAAAGCAATGATGACTTCTTTGGTAACCTTGGGGAAGGAGGCTGCTTCTACCCACTTGGTGAAGTAGTCGATCATGGTGAAGATAAACTGATGCCCAATACTAGCTTTGGGCTCGATGGGCCCAATTACGTACATTCTTCACATTAAGAAGGGCCAAGGTGAACTCATATTGTTGAGCTCCCTCGGAGGGGCGCGGATAGCATTCCCATGAATTTGGCACTGATAACATCTCTTGACGTGATCATCACCGTCAGCCTTGAGAGAGAGAGAGCTAGTAATGCCCTGTTCTGAGGATCTTTTTAACAAGTAGGGGGCCGCTCATGTGTGGGCCACGTACTCCACCATGGATCTCATCCATGAGCCTCTGAGCTTGGTCCTTGTCCAGACATCTGAGGAGACCTAATCATGCATCTCTTTTGTAGAGTGCATCTCCGCTCAGGTAGAATTTCATAGCCAGTCGATGGATCCGCCTTCTTGCAGTCGGGCTCGCCTCAGCGGGTGTAGATCCATCTTGTAAGTACTCCTTGATATGCTTATACTAAGGGTGTTGGATGGGAGGTAGCTCATCCGATACTTCTCCAATGTAATTCCCATAGGCTGGAGCCTTTTGTTGGGCAAACGTGATGCTTGGCATGTTTTCCTTGTCAAGTATTTTGATCAAGGAGGCCAAGATTACTAGCGCATCAGCAAAATTATTTCTATTCAGAGGAATGTGGAGGAAGGATATTTCTTCAAACTCCGAAGCCATCTGTAGAACCTACCGATGGTAAGGCAGTAAGTGTAGACCTTTAGTGTGATAGATTCTGGTGGTTTGTCTGATTACTAACTCAGAATCTCCAAAGACAGTTAACCGTCTGATGCCCATTGATTGGGCAAGTTTTAGCCCCATGATATAGCCTTCATACTCAACTGTGTTGTTGGTGTTGGCAAACTACAATTTGACTGCGACGGGATGCTGCTCCCCCGTAACAGACACTAGAACTACTCTAGCCCCAGAACCTTCTATATTTACAGCTCCATCAAAATACATCTTCCATGTTTGGACTGCATCGTACTGATGGTGTTACTGAATTTCTATTACCCATTCATTAGGGAAGTATGTTTCCAAGGGTTTGAAATTCCCTACAGGTGCGATGACAACTTGATCCGCAATTCTTTGACCTTTAATGAACTTCTGCGTCACATAGACGATGTCAAATTGGTGTAAGATCAACTGCCATCTGGACAGTCGACAGTTCAGCATGGGTTTACTGAACACGTACTTGAGAGGATCCATGCGGGATATAAGATGGGTTGTGTGACCATTGAGGTAATGTTGTAACCTCATGGAAGCCCATGCTAAAGCACAACACGTCTTCTCAATCAGAGTGTACTTATGTTCACTGTTGCTGAATCTTTTGCTAAGGTAGTAGATAGCTCGCTCTTGGCCTCTATCGTCTTTTTGTCCCAGCATGCAGCCCATGACATTGTCATTGATGGACAGGTACATGAATAGGGGAACATCATCCTTGGGTGGTACCAAAAAAAGAGCTTTGACTAGCTACTCTTTGATTGTAAGGAAGGCCTTCTGGCACTCATCATTCCACTTCATGGAGGAGTTCTTCCTTCACAGCTTGAAAATAGGCTCACAGGTTGCTGTGAGTTGGGAAATGAACCTGCTAATGAAGTTGATTCTTCCCAAAAATCCCCGTATTTTCTTCTCTGTTTGAGGAATGGGCATTTCCGTGATGGCCTAAATTTTGGTGGGATCCAGCACAATCCCCTTGTGGCTGACTAGGAATCCTAGCAACTTATCGAATTTAATGCCAAAGGCGCACTTGACTGGATTCAACTTCAAGTTGTACTTACGTAACCTGTTGAAGAGCTTTCTGAGATGGTCTAGGTGGTCTTCCTCCCTTCGGAACTTGACAATAATGTCATCCACGTAGATCTCTATTTCCTTATGCATTAAATTATGGAAAAGAGCCATTATGGCTTGCTGGTAGGTAGCTCCGGCATTGATGATGCCGAATGACAACCGTCTATAGCAAAAGGTTCCCCAAGGAGTGATGAATGCAGTTTTCTCATGATCCTCTTCAGCAACCATAATCTGATGATAACCCGTGAAGCAATCAGCAAAGGAGTACATGTCGTATTGAGCAGTATTGTCAATGAGGATATGGATAAATGGCGCTGGAAAGCTATCTTTAAGGCAAGCTTTATTCAGATACTGGCAATCCACGCAAACTCGCACATTTCCTCCCGGTTTAGGCACGGGGACTATGTTGGATAACCATTCAGGATATGTAGATACCATGATGATGCCTGCTTGAAATTGTTTCACAATTTCTTCTTTAACCTTTAAACTCCACTCAGATTTTAATCACCTGAGCTTCTACCTGACTGACTTGAATCCCTCTTTGAAGGGGAGGCGATGGATGATAATGTAAATAGACAAACCACCCATGTTTTCATGGGACCATGCAAACACATCCTGGAATTGGGTTAATAGTATAACCATGTCATTCCTTTGGTTTAGAGTGAGGTTTGTACCAATTTGGATTAGTTTAGGGCTTTCTAAGGTTCCAAGATTGAATGAAGTGGTTTGATCAAGGTTTGGTTTGGGTTTGTCTTCGACCCATTCTTTGATCTCCTGAGGTATCTCAATGTCCTCTTGTATTTTCATCAAGTCTGAGTTTAGCTTTTCATTTAAGTTACAATCCTTGTGGAGAAAAGACACCTTATAAGGAAGTATAGGCACATCTAAATTCAGAGTCCTGAAACAAAATATGCTTTCACTTAATATATGAAACTATTCAATCATACAAAGTGTTAGCATATATTGAAAAAATAACTACTAATACTGTACAGAAAAGTAATCACTTATTATTATCTACAGGGCAGAAGGAATTTTTACCCGTTTTACCCTTGTCGACCAATGAAAGGAGTGCTGCTCCAATTGTCAAGGGTGAAGTTCTGATGAACTGCAAATATAGAGGGGTTGTCATCGTCCTCTTTCTCCCTAAAAATGACCATTATGTCTGGATAATCATCGTCTGGGGTGTATCTATTTGTGTGATCATCATAGACAATGATGTGTATGATTGACATCATCTTGGTGATGTCTTGTTTACGTCTCCGTTCATCTTCTTCCATTTTAGGATCTGGAACCAGGACTTCTTCCCCCTTTATCAGTATCGGTTTAGGAAATAACATACCCATTACATGGGCAGGCACCTTTACCAGAGACCGGAAAGGCTCAGGAACTGTAAGTGCAGGCAATTGCCGTATGTTTGAAGATGAAGGAACTTGTTTGTGCTCATGAGGATTCCTGTGACTAGAACTAGCAGTATAGCCTATTCTGGCTGTCCTTGTTTGATTAGGAACTTTAATTGGGCGCTTAATGCCCTGATGATCTTTGCCCAACCCTTGTCCAGGTTGATAACCAAATGACATCATTTCTTAAGTGGCCGACATTACTTCGGCAGAAATTTGGGGTATGAGAGGTGGCACCGGAATAGGTTGGTAGTGAGTGTTGCTCACCTCCAGGGCATGAAAACTGACCGATTCAACTACTGAATTGAAGCTGATGAGTGGTATGTCACCTTTTTCAAGACATTCCAGCTCAGCATCAACAGTGACTAGGCTATTGCTGATAATGTATTTAAGTTATTGGTGAAGGGTGGAGGGGATGGCTCTAGCTATATGAATCCACGATTTTCCCAGGGTCAGGTTGTATCCTGTATCTATTTTGAGCACGTGAAGAGATATGCAGAATGTATGTGGACCAATCTCCACTGGCAGTTCAATCTCTCTGACAGCATTTCGTCGGGATCCGTCAAAAGCTTTAATGATTGTATGGCTTCTTCGAATTCTGTTGAGATTAATATTCATCTTCACCAAAGTGGCATAAGGATAGATATTTAAATATGACCCTCCATCTATCAAAATTCGGAAGACAAAACCGCTCTGTGCAACAACTTGTAATGACCGGTCCCTTCGGGAGGTATATCGTCATCAGTGAACGATATCACATTGTTGTTAAAAATGTGATCCACCAAGTGCTAGAATTTCTCAACATCTATTGGCTTAGGTAGTTGGGCTTCTTCCAAAACCCTGAGCAATACCTTCCTGTGATCTTCAGAAGAAAAAACCAAGTTCAGTATGGAAATTTGATGTGGAGCTTCTCTTAAGCTTAAAACCACATTGGCTTCGTTATGGCCCATAGTACGGAGAAATTCTTCCAATTTTTCCATGGGAATCTTTCCCTTTGTCTTGATGGTAGGTTTCAACACCCGTTGGGGAAGATACAGTGGATTATCCTTCGACACTGTAGCAAATATGTGGGATGTGGATCCTTCAACCTCTCCATAATTCCATGGAACTATCTGTAGGCTCACAATAGGATATTGTGGTCTGAATGACAAAATGATTGGCTTTGGTGTAGCCACTTGCAAAGGATTGTCAACACCTTTGAGTTGAATTAGTTGGATCAAATGTGAGGGGGTAGCTGAGTTTGTCTCATAAGATATGACTGCTACGACCTCCTTCTACTTTATAGGAAATGCGTCCCCACTCTCTAGTACTACAACATCATCATCTGCCATTTATAGGATACCATTGTCAATTAAATTCTGAATAAGGTGGCGGAGTGTCCAACATTCTTTTGTGTTGTGACCGCGAGATTGGGAGTGATACTGGCCCACTCCATTGAAATCAAACTGTCTTGATCGTGGGGTGATTAGAGGTAGTAGAGCTGTTATTCTTCACTCATTTATCAGCATCTGCAATATTTCTTCCATCGGTTGGCCTAGGTATGTAAATTCCTTTTTGTTGGTAAAATCCCGACGGGCTTTGGCATTTACTCTTTTTGCAATTTTATTCTCTATTATTTCATTTTTTGGAGTATGCGGTGGAGTGTTTGTAACAAGAGGAAGGATACTGGCATGCTCTTGACTAAATAATTGGCGTGTGACTTGGTGCTGATGGACCACCAGTTCTACCAATTGGTTAACTTGCTCATAGAGAGTCTTCATTTTTCGTTCCATCGTATACTGGAACAGAGCAAAAACCCATTTGTCAGCATTGTCCTTACTAGTTTGGGATGATCCACCATGATTATTGGAACTCTGTCCACTACTCTAATTAATCATATTAACCTTGTCTTCTTTATACTGAGGAAGAGGGTTGTCTTGCACATGGGGTTGGTCAGGTTTAGCTACCACGATCTCACCATTATCAATAAAATCCTGGATCTTGTATTTTAAGGCCCAACAATCTTGAATATCATGTCCTAGAGCTCCAGCATAATTAGCACATTTTCGAGTAGCAGTGAAACCCTTCCCATTTAGGTTTGCTGGTGGAAGAAGATGAGTAATTTTCTTCTGAGTGGTCAGAAGATTGAGAATGTTCTCGAGTGAGTCCCCTAGGGGTGTGAACACTCGAGTGCACCTGGCTTCTCCACCCTTTGGCAACGAAGGGTTTGAAGGCTGTGCTTGAAAGGGGGAGTAACTTCTCCTCTGGATAGGCATATTCTGACTGCCTTTCTGACCTTGTAGTATTAAGAAAACATCCTCCTCTTTCTTTTTATGGACCCTCCGGGGGTTATTTCCATAATTTTTAGACTGGATGTGCTTAGTAACAGCTTTAAGGGTAGCTAGGTCTTGAATCTTTCCTGACTTCAATCACATCTCAGCCATCTCCCCATGCTTAATCATTTCAGAGAATGGTTTGCCAATACCAGCTAACACCCTCTCATAGAAAGGAGCTTCTTGTATGTCTATGAAGGTCATCACCATCTCTGACTCATTCATAGAGGGAATAACTTGAGCAGCAAGGCGCCTCTACCTTTGGGCATACTCTCTAAAAGATTCATTGGCTTGCTTCCTGACTTTAGTGATTTGGTACCGGTCAGGGGCCATCTGAGACTGAAAGCTGTACTGACTGAGGAAGGCATGAGCTAGCTCTTCCTAGATATAGATCTTGGAATTGTCTAATCTGGTATACCACGGTCGGGCTTCTCCTGTCATACTTTTTTGGAACAGCTGCATTATGAGCTTCTCGTCCTTGGCATAAGATCTGAGTTCTCCAATGAATACCTTCAAATGTGTGTAAGGGTCTCCTAACCCGTCATACTTTTAAAAGTCAGGAGTCTTAAACTTTTCTGGATAATGCATACTAGGGAATATACAAAGGTCAGCATATGAAACACTCCCATGTGCTCCAATCCCTTTGATAAAACGGATTGTCTCTTCCATTTGAAGGACTTTCTTTCTGATATCACCAGCATCTAGATCTTCATTGAGATGGGTGGTATCATGGATTTTGTTGGTTTTATCCAACTGAGAATCAGATACGAGAGTTTCTTTGTCAGAACCTTGTGTTCCTCCATGTGCAGAAGATTCAATATGTATGCATATCCTTGTACCCTGAGTAGATTAGTCTAGTTCTATAAGCAGAACAACCAATTATGTTATTTGTTTACTTAATCCGTCAAATTCTTCGTGAGAGACATGATTAGGATTTGTCTGGTCAGATGAAGACATAATTGGCTATAGGCTCATGGCCTTTTTGGAGTTTGACCGGGTAATGGGTCTAATTGTTTCCCTACGTAAAACTGACATAGTTTAGTTTCAGGGAATGCATAAATGTTTGCATGCTATATGATGTATTCGTTTTAGGAGTATTATATTACAAAACGGATGTTAACTGTTTGTAATACAGGATAGCATGTTAATATTTGTAAATATGCGTGTACACATATTTTTTCATATTTCCCATTACATAGAGATCAATATGGAACGAAATTATAAGTAATTAACTTTACGAGTAATTTTAAATGGGGAAGCATGAAGAGACTTTCCTCCGCGTTCGGTTTATCAAAAGTTGACCTATCTTAGGCTACTCTTGCGGCTTTTTGGCATGAAAATTCCTAAATCATCGTAATTTTCTTGACGGGAAGTTAATCCGGTCTTTCAGCTGGAGCGAATTTGGGTGGTGCCTTTCCTGAGCCTCGTTGGAATTAGTCTTCCTACGAGTTCAGTAATCAAACACCGACAGGATAGCCTCCTGATGGAGGAACCACACAACATACATTCACATATAACGTGTCTCACCGTTTATGAAAATGATGACATGTGAGAAGCACTAATATCACAAACAGATATAATGTAAAACATTAAGTACAGTAAGTAAATGCATTCGTACACATCCATCAAATGTAAATGCAATATCAACACACAAGCATATAACAGTTTTGAAAAGCTTGTAATAGCGGCTTAAGTCCTCTTACTGGATGTCCCCAGCCGAATCGCCACATGTCGACGTCGGGATTTTTATTTGTCCCTTTTCTGTTATTGTCTTTTGGTGTTCTCGTGTTAGGTGAAATTTGTTTGAAAAAACAAGTTGTGAAAAGGTCTGACAGTCGCCAGTTGGGTTTTTAAAGGGTTGTACCAACACAACCGAGAAAAAGTTTGCATATTGACCTAGTGATGTGTCACTCCCCAACATCCGTGTTGCCACGGTGACCGCCACTTTTCAATTAAACTGTTATATGAATGTGTGTGTGTGTGGATCAATGTGCAATTATTTGGAAGTACTGATATGTCTCGTTCGCAACTATATACAAAGGGTTTGAATTTCTCTATAAAATTCAGTTTTAACAAGATATAGCAGTGATGTTTTGTAAAAAAGAGGTTTTCAAACCCTTATTCTCAATAGTAATTGAGGCCTTTGATACTTTCAATTTATTATGTGCTCGACTTGATTGCTTTTATTTTTCGAGATGCGAAGCATCTTCGAGAAAATAATATACATAGCAGTGCCGAACTCCTTATGGGCATGAGAGTCGTCTAAGGAAATTCGAACACCGTGAATAATTTACTAGATGTGTACAGCTGGCAATGTCCATCACGGGAACCGAATCTAAATTCAGTAGACTGAATCTGTGATCACATGATTCCTAGGCTCACATGATGTAGTAATTTTTATGAAAGCTGTAAACAATTATATATATAAAAGCTATATATAAAAGCTATATATATATATATATATATATATATATATATATATATATATATATATATATATATATAAGTGCAAACAATCAACCACCACGAAGCACCTCCATGGAGGATTGGAAAATATAAATAAAGTAATAAAATGATTAACCGCCTTGAAGTAAACTCCAAGAGGAACTAAATGTAAATAAAGCTATAAAAGGCCACGAAGTAAACTCCTGGCCTGACAGAAATATAAATAAAGTGGTAAAAGGCCACGAAGTAAACTCTAGGCCAGACTGAAATGTAAAAAAATATATATATATATATATATATATATATATATATATATATATATATAGAAGTAAACGCTCCGAATATAAATCTAGGCTCATCGAACAGAGTTCGACCACAGTTTATACATATATATAAAAGCAATAAATGCTCCAGATGTAAAATCCAGGCTCAATCGAGGTATAACTCGATAATGTTAGTCTATATATATATATATATATATATATATATATATATATATATATATATATATATATATATAATAGAAATAAAAGCCACGGACCGAAGTCCGGACATACACACACAATACGACTCTTAAAGTGCAGAACTGCGTGTGCACAATAGTGGAGAAAGGCTTTATAAAGTATAAGAAGGCTTACAGTGGACTGCCAAAGAAGACTTCAATGGCTTTAAATGGATGAACACTCAGCTCCCGACGGTTAAAATATAACAATATAGAAGCTCATAAGTGTTTAAAATAAGAAAGCACTCAGTTTATAGTGTGTACAGAGCAAATTAAATAGGGCTTCCTCGCCTTTTCTCTTTGTAAAATGGTTACCCCAAGCCCTCTATTTATAGAGGGGGGAGTCGCAGGTGTACCTGCGGCTGCCCGAGGTGCCCCGGGCTCCGCGGGTCTCGCCGTCTTGAAGTACGTACACACGTGCAACGTATTATTCGCTCGAACTTTTAGAACTTTAATTCGGGCATCCGATCGAGGTGTATAAGACCTTTTACGACATGCTATTGTTGAAAGCTACACAATGACATGGGATTAGAGGTTGTACGAAGTCAGGAACATGGGACCATGCCCTTGGTCTTTAGGCAACAAATTATATCCGCTATGGTGTCTTGTGTAGTAGTCACTCGGGATTGGAGCCCTTTGGTTCTTGTAAGACATGTCTGTATAGAATGTATACTGAATGTTGTTGAGATGGCGTAATGTGGGATCGAGATGGAAAAATGACGATTCTGCCCCTCACCGGGGTTATCTCCGATTTGAGCTGATTTAGTGGTCGTTACTCAGGGTTATCTCTGAGATTGGACTGCTGCAGGTGTTGACCATCCTCAGGGTTGTCTTTGAGGTTTGCCTGACCTCCTGGGGTTATCTCTGGGCTTGGGGAATGAGTGCCTCGGGGCTATCGCCGAGTTTTAAAGCTGACTGCTGGCAGTGAAAAAGTGCATTTCTAGGGTTATCTCTGGTACTGCTACGGCATTCCTTGGGGTTATCTCCGAGGTTAGATTGAAGATCCCGGGTTGTCTCTGGGATTGGGATTGAATATCTCAGGGTTGTCTCCGAGATGGCAAATTTCTCCGGTGTTTTTTCCGGAACTGTAATTGTACTCCTCAGGGTTATCTCCGAGGTTGGATTGAAGATCCTGGGGTTATCTCCGAGACTGTGACGGTATATCTTGGGATTATCTCCGAGATGGCAAAGAGTGGGTGTCCTGGGGTTGTCTCCAGGACTGAGTTAAGCTGTCCTCCAGGTTTATCTCTAAAAGACGATTCTGCCCTCCTACAAGGTTAGTAACAGGAATGCAAAATTTTGAGTGCCTACATGGAGGATCATCCCTAAACATCTGCCCTTATGCCACATTGGAAATGATGAAGATCAATCCCAACCGAATCTGAAGTAGACATAAAGTCATCAATGCCTTCGATGGATCTCGATGAAATATTGTGGGAGAGGTTGAATTACCAGTGGAAATCGGTCCACATACCTTCTACATATTCTTTCAAGTGCTCAAAATCACTACAAGATATATCTAATTTACTATTAGGAAGACCTTGGATACATATGGCGGGAGCTATCCCATCCGCTCTTCATCAACAGCTCAAGTATATCATCAATAGTAATCTGGTCACTGTCAATGTTGAACCAGAGTATCCTGTCCAAAGTGATATACCTCTAATCAGTTTCAACGAAGATGTTGAGCATGTCAGCTTCCAAGCCCTTGAGGTGAGAAATACTCACTATCAACCCATCGTGGGTCCAACTTTGAACCCCAGAGTTTCCGCCGAGGTAATGACGGTAAGTCAAGAGATGATATCCTTGGGTTTCCAACCAGGAAAAGGGCTAAAAACGAATCAGCAAGGAATTAAATGCCCAATTCAAATTCCCAACCAGATAGGGAAGGCCGGACTAGGCTATTCCTCTGGGTTAAGTCACAGGAACCCACACAAGCATACACCGGTTCCTTTATCTATAGTTCTATTGCCTAAACCTACAGATGAAGATTCTATACGGCCTCTAAGAAAAATTCCTGCCTTTATAGCGGGTATGCTATTTCCTAAGCCTAGACCGACTCATGGGAAAGAATTCTTAATTCCAGACCAATATATTGAGGAAAGGAATCAAAGGCGCAAACAAGACATTAAGAGATAGTAATCAAAGATGTACTTCCTGGTGCATACTGAGGGTATGAACAAGGATATCTCAGATGACGACTGCTCAGATGTCATGGTCATTATTCAAGAGGAGGAGGACGTTAACCGCTCCTTCATCATAGCTTTCCACCAGGACTTGACCCTAGGAAATTGGAGCAACACTCCTTACATTTGTCGAAAAGGGTAACAAGGGCAGAAAATCCCTGTGCCTTGTAGATAACATTAACTGCTTACTTTTGTTGCATAGTATTAGCAATTGCTTTTGGCATGCCATGCTAACACTTTGTATGGTCAAACATTTTTATATATTAAGTGAAAGCATTTTGTTTTAGGACTCCAGAGTTAGATTTGTCTAAACTTGCTGATGGGATGTCAATTCTTTACAATGACTACAACTTTGATGTAAAGTTGGAATCTGACTTGATGGAGATTGAGCAAGAGGACTATGAGGTGCCTGAGGAGATCAAAGAATAGGTCGAAGACAAACCCAATCCAAACCTTGATCGAACAACCTCTTTTAACCTCGGAACCTCAAAAAACCCCAAACAAATCCAGATTGGCATGGACCTTACCCCAAGCCAAAGGAATGACATGGTTGCTTTATTGACCCAATTCCAAGATATGTTTGCATGGTCTCATGAAGACATGGTCAGTTTATCAACTGATATTGTCATTCATCGCCTACCCATTAAAGAGGGATTTAAACCAGTCAAACAAAAGATTAGGCGATTAAAACCTAAGTGGAGTTTGAAAGTCAAGGAAGAAATTGTGAAACAATTTCAGGCCGACATCAACATGGTATCAACATACCCTGAGTCGGTATCCAACATAGTCCCCGTACCTAAACCCAGAGGGAAGGTGCTAATATCCATGGATTATAGGGATTTGAACAAAGCTTGTCTCAAAGATAACTTTCCAGTGCCATTTATCCACATACTCGTAGACAATACGACTCAGTATGGCATGTACTCTTTTGTTGACTGCTTTGCTGGGTACCACCAAATCATGGTTGCTGAAGAGAACCGGGAGACGACAACATTCATCACTCCATGGGAAACCTTTTGCTATAGACGGTTGTCATTCAGCCTTATCAATGCTGGAGCTACCTATCAGCATGCCATGATGGCTTTTTTGCATGATTAAATGCACAAAAAGATAGAAGTTTATGTGGACGACATCACTGTCAAATCCCGAAGGGAAGAAGACCACATAGACCATCTCAAAAAGCTCATCAACTGGTTGCGCAATTATAACTTGAAGCTAAATCTGGCCAAGTGCGCCTTCGACATAAAGTCAGGTAAGTTGCTAGGATTTCTAGTGAGCCATAAAGGCATTGAGCTAGATCCCGCTAAAATTCAAGCCATTACTGAGATGCCCATCCCCAGACAGAGAGGGAAATACGGGGATTTTGGTAAGAATCAACTTCATCAGCAGATTCATCTCCCAACTCACAGCAACCTGTTAGCCCATCTTCAAGTTGTTAAGGAAGAACTCCTCCAAGAAATGGAACGAAGAGTGTCAAAAAGCCTTCCTTTCCATTAAAGTGCAATTAGTCAAAGCTCTTGTCTTGGTACCTCTTAGGGATGGCATTCCCTTATATATATACCTATCAATCAATGACAATGTCATGGGCTACATGATGGGACAAAAGACGATAGAGGCAAAGAAAGAGCTATCTATTACCTCAACAAAAGATTCAGCATCAGTGAGCACAAGTATACCTTGATTGAAAAGACTTGTTGTTCATTAGCATGGGCTTCCATGAGATTACAACATTATCTCCATGGTCACACAACCCATCTCATATCCCGCATGGATCCTCTCAAATACATATTTAGTAAACCCATGTTGAATTGTCGACTGTCCAAATGGCAGTTGATCTTCCAGCAATTCGACATCATCTACGTGACTCGAAAGTCTATCAAAGGTCAAGGAATTGTGGATCAACTGGCCGCAACATCATCAGGGGATTTCAAACCTTTGGAAATATATTTTCCCGATGAAAGGGTAATGCCAATTCAGCAACATCATCAGGGGAATACAGTCCAGTCATGCAAGATGTATTTTGATGGAGTTGTAAACATAGAAGGTGCCGGAGCAGAAGCAGTTCTGGTGTCTACTTAGAGAGAATAATAACCCATTGCTATCAAATTACAGTTTGTCAGCATCAATAACACAATTGAGTATGAAGGTTGTATAATGGGGTTGAAGCTAGCCTAATCCATGGGTGTCAAACGGTTAACTATCTTTGGAGATTCCAAGCTAGTGATTAAACAAACCATTGGGATCAATCACACCAAGGAATTACATTTCCTGCCTTACCATCAGCAAGTTATCCAGATGGCTTCAAATTTTGAAAAAATATCTTTCCTCCACATTCCTCGGAACAAGAATGACTTTGTTGATGCATTAGCAACTTTGGCCTCCTTGATCAACATATCTGAAAGGGAAAGCATTACAAATATTAAATTTGCCAGCTAAAAGGTCCAAGTTTATGGGAATTATGTCGGAGAAGTATAGGATGCACTTGTTAGAGTTTATGCCCTAGAGGCCAATTATTTGATATAATTGCTTAACGTTTTGATATTATATTTGATTGAATAAATAAATAATTTTATTATGGTTTTATTTACTGCATAATATAATTTTTTAACATAGTAAAATTCATTAGAATAGTGATACAAATTATATAGTTTCAAGTATGTGACTTGAACATGAGATTATATAATTACAATTAGTATCATTGTTCTTAAATGTCCCTAGTCGAGTATCATTGTTGATGGGACAACAATGATGCATTGAGACTAGTATGTGGATTGACTGATGACCAAATCTCATTGGTCATAAATATATGAGATATTAAGTCAATGCATAGGTACATATTAGAGAATGATGTACTGGACAGACCCACCATGAGAATTCTATATGGAGCATTATGCGAAGTGTCATTAGCAATTCTCATAGTGACAATGATGTAATGGTCCTCCGACCTGAAATCGCTATATTACTACACGAGAATTTATGTACTTTGATATCATCAAATTTCACCTTTAATAGGGTAGACTATAAAGGTGATTATTGGGTTCATCATGAATCGTGTGAGAAATATGAGTGATCTAGATGGAATTCAACCATCCCATATATTATGGGTGATATTCATAGGCCTCTTGATTGAGTAGGACTATGAAATGCATGACCATGCTCAAATAGTGATTTATTTTATATAGTCTACTCATTGATCAAGAAAACTCAGATTAAATTATGAAGAGTATGACACATTCCATGCTCAAGTTTAATCTAGGATATTAAGGTTAAAAGAATTAAATTACATTGAAACATTAGTCACGAAAAGGTTGCATCGAATCATCAATCTTATTATTACTTGGATAGCTGATAGTATTTAAATCACGAATTTAAATTAAAAGGATGCTTTGTATATGTATATATATTAATTAAGTAAGACTTAATTAAGATATTATATATATATATATATATATATATATATATAAATTTGGATTTTATTTTAATTAGATTAGGGTTTTGATTAATTCTGATTTATTGCTATATATATGATATATCAGCGTCTTTGGAAAGTTAATCAAAACAAAAACCCTAGCCGCTCTTAGAGAGAGACTAGAGAAAACAGTTTCAAAAATCCTCATCCTTGGTGGCTAGTACCGCGATTCCTTCTTCTGCAGATCGTAGGACGATTCATGGAGCGTTCGTGTGGATACCGTAGAGACGCAGTTCGTTTGAATTCCGTTGGAGATTCAACCTCATCGTTTAATCGCTTTCTTAATCGGTATAATTTCTAACCATTGAATTAACTATTTTTCGCATGGATCCTGTTTAGGGTTTCGAATTTAGTTTAAATTGTTCTACTTCTGCTGTGCGTTTCTGTGTCGAAACCCTACAGTGGTATCAGAGCTACTTGCAAAAAGATTAATTCAGATTACGTGTTTTAATTGTATTCGATATATATGATATATGATGATGCATGTTTACCGATATGAAATTGAATATATGATATTCTGTTGTATGTGTATTCTGGTAATATATATGATGATACTGTTAATCGTATCTTTAATCGGTGGAATAACAATATAACTATTCTAATCGGATTAGAAGCATGAAGAATCGTTTTAATATGATTAATCGAAACTGGACATGTATAATAAATTCTGGGTGTTCTATTATTCGTTTTAATATGATTAAATCGAAGCCGGACCACCGCCAGGGGGGGAGACCCCCCTTGGACCCCCCCCCCCCGTCGTTGTGCACGATGGTCGTGACCCCAAATTTGTTATATATTTTTTAATTTTATATAAACTATTACATGATTATTGTGATATGCATGGTGCACAGTTATAGCCTTTTTGACCCATAGGTTAGTGGTTTTGGTTTTGAAATACGGTTTGCATGTCGTGCCTTTCTATAAATTCTAATGTAACATTCTCTTCTCATCTAAATCCCCTCGAATGTAACTCGAGGTTTCTTTATGTCATGTAATAATCTGTAATTGATGAAGATGTCAAGATGGAGAACACAATGGAAAGATGATGATGGAGAGGAGGCACATGCTTGAGGAAGATCCAAGGAAGCTATTTATTTTAAGATCTTTTACCACCTTAGATTGACCTTCAATCTTTCATTAGCTTGAAAAGATTGACAGTGGATTGGGCCATAACTGTGACACATTTAATTTTGCACTTTATTTATGCTTGTATGCGATATGATACGATAAATAATGTGCATGCTTAATAAGATTAAAATTGGTGAGATCTAAATTTTTTTTTAATAAAATTCCTCATTAAATTATTAAGTCTAAATCAGATGCCTTCCAATGAATAACACTCATCAAGACCTTGATCAATAGATGTAGGTTTGCCAAATCAAAGTACCCTATTTATCTAGGTAAGATGCGATAGGATAATTGTGGCATCCAAACTGTTAAAATCATTGGGCCCGACTTAACTAAGTTATCTCAATAGGATTGTGGACTTAGAGGCATAGAGTTTGGTTGGTACCATTAGATGGACTAGAAACAAATATTATTTATCAAACTATCCAAGAGTTATATATGATATAATTGATAAAAGGGTTGTCTACCTAAATAATTGTGTTTTAAGAGATTAGCCAAAGCAAACTTAAGTCATAATGAAATATGGATCTTGGCTCACTAGAAAGATTTAATAGAAAATGCTTTCCAAATTAATGATGAGGGCTATTAATTTGAATAAAATAGTGAGAGGTATATTTTGAATGTACTATTATCAATTACATAATATCAACTCTGTAATTTGACTTATTATTTTGGCACTTATAAATTGTAGATATCAATGGCGAACAACAACAACACAAGTAGTCTTTCACTACGATCAGTCCTTGAGAAGAACAAGCTGAGTGGGATTAATTTCCTTGACTGGCACAGGAACTTGAGGATTGTCCTCAAACAAGAGCGTAAGCTATATGTCCTTGATGGGCCCATTCCTGCAGCACCGGCTGTCACTACACCACGTGCAGAGCATAATGCTTACAATAAGCATCAAGATGATGCTCTGGACGTGAGTTGTCTCATGATAGCTACCATGAACGTTGAGCTTCAGAAGCAACATGAGTTGATGGATGCTTATGAGATGATCGAGCATCTCAAGAAATTGTTCAAAGGGCATGCTCGACAGGAAAGGTATGATACAAGCAAGGCATTGTATCACTGCAAAATGGGTGAACGTGATCCAGTTGGTCCACATGTGCTAAAAATGATTGGGTATATTGAGTACCTTGATAGGTTGGGTTTTTCAATCACTCCGGAAGCCCAAACTGATCTTGTTTTACAATCCTTGAATAGCAGCTACTCTAAATTTGTTATGAATTATCTTATGAATGAAATTAAGAAACCCCTTACTGAGTTATTGAGAATGTTAAGAACTACCGAGAACAATATGAAAAAGGTAGGACCCGCTCCCATAATGATGGTGCAAAAGGGGAATGCTAAGGGAAATTGGAAAGGCAAGAAGAAGATAGGATCTAAATCTGGTGCCAAACCCAATTTCAAAACCAAACAGGCTTTAAAGCCTAAAGGCGGGGTGGCTAAAGAAGGTGATTGTCACTTTTGTGGAAAACCTAGACACTGGAAGAGGAATTGTCATGCTTATTTAGAAGAAGTAAAGAAAAAGAAAGGAAGTGTAACTTCCAATTTAGGTATATATGTTATAGAAGTCAATTTGTCTACTTCTACATCATGGGTATTGGATACTGGATGTGGTTCTCACATTTGTGTTAATGTGCAGGAACTCCGAAGGAGTAGGACTTTGGCAAAAGGAAAGGTTGACCTATGTGTTGGGAATGGAGCAAAAGTTGCTGCACTGGCCGTAGGAACTTATCATTTATCTTTGCCCTCTGGGCTAGTTTTAGAATTAGAAGATTGTTATTTTGTAACTGCTATAAGCAAAAACATTATTTCTGTTTCTTGTTTGGACAAGAAAGGTTTTTCATTTATAATAAAGAACAACCATTGTTCGTTTTACTTAAATGATATATGCTATGGTGTTGCACAATTGTTTAATGGTCTCTATATTCTTGACTTAGATATGCCTATCTATAACATAAATACAAAACGATTTAAATCAAATGATTCAAATCCGACATATTTCTGGCACTGTCATTTGGGCCATGTAAATGAGAAACGCATATTAAAACTCCATAAAGATGGGTTTTTGGATTCATTTGATTTTGAATCAGATGAGAAATGCGAGTCTTGTTTATTAGGCAAGATGACTAAAGCCCCTTTCACTGGACACAGTGAACGGGCTAGTGATGTATTGGGACTTATACATAGTGATGTATTTGGACCCATGAGTTCGTTAGCAAGAGGTAGGTTTTATTACTTCATTACATTTACTGACGACTTCAGTAGATATGGATAAGTGTATCTAATGAGACACAAATCTAAATCCTTTGAAAAGTTCAAGGAATTCAAGAATGAAGTTCAAAACCAATTTGGCAAAAGCATAAAAGCCCTTCGATTAGATCGAGGAGGTGAATACTTAAGCCAAGACTTTGTTGATCTTCTAAAGGAGTGTGGTATTATATCACAGCTCACTCCACCTGGAACACCACAATGGAATGGTGTGTCTGAGAGGAGGAATCGAACCTTGTTGGACATAGTACGATCAATGATGAGTCATGCAGATCTTCCAATAAGCTTCTAGGGTCATGCCCTAGAGACAGCTGCATTCACACTTAACCGTGTTCCTACAAAGACGGTTCAGAAGACACCATATGAGATGTGGACTGGGAAACGTCCTAGTATGTCGTTCATGAACATTTGGGGTTACGAGGCGTTTGTAAAACGTCTGGATTCTGACAAGCTCGGACCCAAATCTAACAAATGTAATTTTATGGGATACCCAAAAGAAATAAAAGGGTATTATTTCTACAAACCTTTTGAGAATAAAGTGTTTGTTGCTCGAACTGGTATTTTTCTAGAAAGAGAATTTGTCTCTAAAGGAAATAGTGGGAGGAAAGTAGAACTCGAAGAAATTCGAGAACAAAAAAATATCATTGAACCTGAGTTGAAACGTGAGCAGGAACCACAAGAAATTGTGGAAAGTGAACTTGCTCAAATTACACAAGGAATTCGTAGATCCGGTAGGACACGCCAAGAGCCCAAGAGATATTATGGATATCTTGTGACTCAAAACAGTGATGTGATGCTCATAGATCAGGATGAGTCTGCTTCCTACCAAGAAGCTATGAATGGACCAGATTCTGAGAGATGGCTTGAAGCCATGAGATCTGAAATGGACTCCATATATATCAACCAAGTATGGACTTTGGTTGATCCACCCGAAGGGGTAAAACCAATCGAGTGCAAGTGGGTTTTCAAGAAGAAAACCGACGTGGATGGTAATGTACAAACCTACAAAGGTCGACTGGTATCAAAAGGTTACAAACAAGTTCAAGGTGTTAACTATGATGAAACCTTCTCTCCAGTGGCAATGGTTAAATCCATCAGGATCTTACTTGCTATTGCAGCCTTTTACGATTACGAAATCTGGCAGATGGATGTCAAAACTGCTTTCCTTAACGGAAATCTCCTTGAGGATGTGTACATAACACAACCTGAGGGATTTGTCAATCCAAAGGATGCTGGAAAGGTATGTAAGCTGCAGCGGTCCATTTATGGATTGAAGCAAGCCTCTCGGAGTTGGAATCTTCAATTTGATGAAGCAGTCAAAGAGTTTGGCTTTATTAAAAATGAAGATGAACCTTGTGTATATAAGAAGGTTAGTGGGAGTCACATTGTATTCCTGATATTATATGTTAATGACATATTAATTATTGGGAATGACATTCCTTCATTACAGGCTGTAAAAACATGGTTAGGAAAATGTTTCTACATGAAAGATTTAGGCGATGCAACCTACATTTTAGGTATCAAGATCTATCCAGATAGATTGAGGAAAATGCTCGGCCTAAGTCAGAGTACATATATTGATAAAATGCTGAAACGGTTCAGCATGTAAGAGGCAAAAAGAGGACACTTACCCATGACTCATGGTGTAAAGATCTCTAAGGCCCAATGTCCTCAATCACAAGATGATGAGAAGCGTATGAGAAAGATCCCTTATGCTTCGACAATTGGATCTATCATGTATGCAATGATATGTACTCGTCCGGATGTCTCGTATGCTTTGAGCATGACGAGCAGATACCGGTCGAATCCAGGTGAAGGTCATTGGATAGCAGTCAAGAATATCCTCAAGTACCTAAAAAGGACTAAGGATTCATTCTTGGTATATGGAGGTGAAGACGAACTGGCAGTAAAGGGTTATATAGATGCTAGTTTCCAGACTAACAATGATGACTATAAGTCTCAGTCAGGTTTTGTGTTTTGCCTTAATGGTGGTGTGTTAGCTGGAAGAGTTCGAAGCAAGAGACAGTAGCCGATTCTACAATAGAGGCTGAGTATATTGTTGCTTCTAGTGCGGCCAAGGAGGCTGTATGGATTAAAAAGTTTATCACTAAACTTGGTGTTGTTGTTCCAACCATTGTTGATCCGGTTGCTCTATACTGTGATAATAATGGAGCCATTGCACAGGCTAAGGAACCCAGATCTCACCAATGATCCAAGCATATACTTAGGCGGTACCATCTCATCCGTGAAATCATTGATAGAGGAGATGTATATATAGGAAGAGTGCCAAAAGATGATAATGTTGTAGATCCACTGAGCAGAAGCATGACGGTCACACTAGTTCCATGGGTATTAGATACATGAGTGATTGGCTCTAGTGCAAGTGGGAGACTGTTAGAGTTTATGCCCTAGAGGCCAATTATTTGATATAATTGCTTAACGTTTTGATATTATATTTGATTGAATAAATAAATGATTTTATTATGGTTTTATTTACTGCGTAATATAATTTTTAACATAATAAAATTCATTAGAATAGTGATACAAATTATATAGTTTCAAGTATGTCACTTGAACATGAGATTATATAATTACAATTAGTATCATTGTTCTTAAATGTCCCTAGTCGAGTATCATTATTGATGGGACAACAATGATGCATTGAGACTAGTATGTGGATTGACTGATGACCAAATCTCATTGGTCATAAATATATGAGATATTAAGTCAATGCATAGGTACATATTAGAGAACGATGTACTGGACAAACCCACCATGAGAATTCTATACGGAGCATTATGCGAAGTGTCATTGGCAATTCTCAGAGTGACAATGATGTAATGGTCCTCCGACCTGAAATCGCTATATTACTACACGAGAATTTATGTACTTTGATATCATCAAATGTCACCTTTAATAAGGTGGACTATAAAGGTGATTATTGGGTTCATCATGAATCGTGTGAGAAATATGTGAGCGGAGATCAGGTCTGCGTAGTTCCAACCTAGCGTGAAAAGGTTGAAAGTTGAAGGATGTGAATTTTTGTTTTTGTTTTTTATTTGTAAAGGTTAGACCGGACCATAAATGGCTGCTTACTCGAGTATGGGGGAGATCAGGTCTGCGTAGTTCGTCCCTGGTGGGTTGATAACTGATGTGGTTAGAAAGGTTTTGAAAACCTGAATTGACTGATGGATTGATAATCCAGAACCAAGATGTTGGTTTACAGGTAAATTCAGACATAATACCGTTTCACGGTGTTTGAGTTTATGAGTTGGGAAAATTCTTCGCCATCAATTTCTTGTAATCTGAGGACTCTTCCTGTCAATACATCCTTGACAATAAACGGGCCTTCCCAATTTGGGGCTATAACATTCCAGAATTTTAAAGTGTAATATTAAATATTTATTGATTTATATAAGTATTTAATAGATATGTTTATGGTTGAATAAATAATTGTTCAATTTGAGTTGATGTGGTTTAGTTAATTATTTGCTAAATAAATAATTAAATATTAAATATCAAATATTTATTTGCAATATTAAATATTTAATGAATTATATAAGTATTTAATGGCAATTTGAGTTGATGTGGTTTAGTTAATTATTTGTTGAATAAATAATTAAGGAGCTAAGAAATTAATTATTATGAGATTATATAATAAATTAATTTAATAAGTAAGCTAGAGAGCTTACAGTGATTTAAATAAATTATAATATTTTAAATGGGAAATTGTAATTTAAAATATTAGTTGGTTAAATAAAATTATAATTATAAAAGAAATTATAGTTATGTGATATTAAATTATGTGCTAAAGTAATTTAATAGATTAATGTTTTAATTGATTTATTAATTAAATAAAAGTGTGGCTAATAACTTTGCTATAAAAGAGTTATTAAGATAAGCTAAAGGACTTTAATTTAGTTTTTGCCAAACATGTCTTATTGCATAATAAGTCTTTAATCTAATAATGTTTTAGCAAACAAGGTATAAGGATTAATCCATTTATTTTAATTAAATTTACCAAACAAGGTGTAAGGGTTAATGAGTTATATTATTTTGATTAGCCAAACAAGCCTTATGGCTTTTGATTTTCAAATAAAAATATAACTGATATAATTATATCAGTACTTATATTATATCATTAATATATATTATTACTATATACGTTATAATATTCTACGTATGTTAGAGTTAGGGAGAAGAAAGACTCAGTGAAAATTCACAGAGAGAAAAGAAGAGAGGAAGAAAACTAGAGAGAATTTGAGAGAAATTCTAACAGGTTTTGATAAAGGAATTGGAGAAAAGACATTGATAATCAAAAGTAGTCATCATCTTCTTAATCAAAGGTAGGAGCTTAACATTTTCTTTAAAAGCTTAGTTTTTCTTCTTCCCAAAAAGTTTTTTGTGAAATTTTTTATAAAAGATAAATTGTTGTTGTGAATATAGTTTAGTATGATTATTTATTATAAGGTTATTTCATGAGTTATATATGATTATAGATACA
Organism: Panax notoginseng; assembly: GCA_016801055.1. Taxonomy (NCBI): domain Eukaryota; kingdom Viridiplantae; phylum Streptophyta; class Magnoliopsida; order Apiales; family Araliaceae; genus Panax; species Panax notoginseng. Next base: position 81,787,696 of record CM029014.1, read on the forward strand.
GTAATTCATGTATGCATGTGTTTTGTAGAAGCAAATATATTACAGAGTGTTTATATGAAAAATATATGAGTATGACTTAATTTAAAATAGAAATTAAGGTTTAATTAGTTGTTAAATTGATAAATTGATATTTGGAATTGCTAGAGTATGTAAAATCATAATCGTGATGTTTTGAATTTAGTGTTTTGGTTGAAAAACAAAATCACAGTGTTGATTTTCTTTGAAAATATTAAAAATGGAGTTTTTGTCAAAAATATTGAAATTGGGTGTTGTATATTTGATGTCTATGTTATTTTATGAGTAGAAACATGTTAGAAGTCTTCAAAATATGTGTATTACATGATAATCAGTCTATTAGATTCGAGCTTTTTGGCCAATTTGGCTTTTGTTTATGCTGTTGCCGAGTTTGGTCGCTGGATTCTGGTCTCTGGCGCCGCAGCGCGGCCCATCAGTACAAATCTCGCGTCGCAGCGCCGGCGCCACGCCGCAGCGCCAACCAATGGCCTGTGACCTGAGCCGCAACGCCAACTCAGCGCCGCAGCGCGAACCACAGTGTAAACTATGGTGCCGCAGCGCGAGTTAGCAGAATGTTCTAACAACTTTGTTTTAGTGTACAAAACTTGAAAATAAATGTTATGTGTTGATAATAATAATGTTAAATGATAATTTCAGAAGTATTAAACTATGAATGATCATGTTATTAAGTGTTACCTACTTGTAACATAGTGGATTATGTGAATGGGTAATTTAACCCATATGATGAAAACTTTTGTTTATATAAATATACAATGTTGGTAATGACTAACTATGTCGGTATGGCATATGTATAGGGTATTAATTCAAGTGGTAAGGGTTTAGCTTGTGCTAAAGGCAAGTTCTCTAATTCAAAACTTCATTGTGCAAGTTTTTCTAACTCTATCTTATAATTGAGCTAATTATTATTTTCAATTCGATTATCTTATAATGATGTAAGTCGTCTAGACTTTGGTTTGAGGACAAACAAGTTATTCTTATATTTCGATTATGAATTTTCATGTATAACTAAATTGCTATGCATGTTTATTATTCAATTCTAATTAACCTTGGCTTAGTGTTGTTCAAGCAAGGTATGCTATAGTTATTCAAATTGCATGATGTTAGATTATTCCTAATGCATGACTTGCTATGATTGGTTCAATCGCGATTATTCTATAGTATAGTGTTATTGGTTTTATTCAACTACTCCGTAGTTGATGTTCGTTAAACTCCAAATTTCCTTGAAAGCTTATCCAAACCAAACTTACTTTGGTGCGGACTTGTATTCTAAATACTGAGATGAACAACTCTTTTAATAGAGGTTTACGCTTAGCGTTGAAATGATTGTGCACAATACATTGTACGAAGGGTTGATCCCCCTAAGTACGTGGAGTCCTTATAGTCTTATGACTGTTAAAGTTTAAGTTGAAAGATTACTTATAACTGTGGACATGATTCGTGGTCATTAGACCCTCAGTAAATGTTAAAGTTTTCAGAAAGTTAATAGAATATATTGTTCAGTTCTATTGATCCTGATATTGGCAATTGATGTAAAAGTTTAATGATTTACTTATTGTTATTTCTAGTGGGCCTTATTTGCTCACTCTTGCCTGTAAAATTTCTTACAGCTAAAGTTGAAACTGGTGGCATACCGAGCACTAGTAAGGGAAAAGGAAAGATGAATAAATACTGAAGACTTGTAATAGTTTGATAGTTTATTTTCAGAATTTGGTTCAATGATTGTAATGAAGTTATTTATTTATCCGCACTTGAATGATTGTTGTTAAAGGTTAGATAACCTGGGAGATGTTTATTTAAATTTAATCCTGTATGGGCAGGTTTTCTTTTACTATTCAAGTATATTATGAATGGGTAGTTAGAAATTAATGTTTTGATTACGTGAGCACTAAATCTTGAGGAAATGAAGTATCAGGATTTGGGGGTGTCACAAGTTGGTATCAAAGCTTTAGGTTATGAACCTTAGGTGGGGGAAAAGCCTTAGAAAGTAACCTTTGAAAAGATAGTGTGAGATAACTCTTATCGAGTTTTAGGAAAGAAGTAATAAAACACTTATGTGCTTATGTGTTTATAACTTATGTGCTCGCGAGTGTCGAGTAGAATGATTAATAACTAAAACTTTAAAACTTTGTTGTCAGGATGACTAATGTCGGAGAATCCAGTCAGGCTAGGGAGGAGGGACCTCAAATGCCAATAGAGGAGGAGCCTCGCGACATTCAGGTAGTTTGGGAACAACTACTACCACGGGAGTCAGCCCCGTTGGTCACAGTAGTTGAAGATGAGGATGATGATGTGGAGACAGATGAGGAGGATTCCATTGAGTTACCACAGGAGGATGATGATGACGAGGACGTGGAGGAAAGGATTCCACTTAACTCGATAGCAGGCTATATATACGATGAGGTGCATGACCATAACGTGGAACTTCAAGATACAGTTGAGGAGTTACAAGAGATAGTAGCTGAACAACAGACTGCAATGACACAAAAAGACGGCGAGATCCAGGATCGTGAGGAACAACTGACAAACGCCGAGGAGAAATTAATACAGACTGAAGGAGAGAAAGAACAATTGATCGAGATGGTTGCTGAACTGAAGAGCAAGCTGAGAGAAGAAGCTACTAAGAGGGCAAGAGCTGAAGATGCATACGAGGAAGCTTATCAACGAACTAGAAGAGCAGCGAGAGATGCGCAGGCAAAGAGGATGAAGATGGAAGAGATGGATAAAGTATTTAACATCGCAATTAATCGAGCTCAAGACTGGGTCATGGGATATCCGATTCAGTTCGAGACGATGCCATCATTTGTGTTAGATCGCAGAACAATGTTTCGAGTCATGGAGGAAGAACGTGATAGGGCTAAGAAGTACCTTAATAGATCATCGTAGAAAATGTGTCGATAATGTACGTAATAAGTATTAAATAATGTGTAAATCCCTAGTGTTAAGTAACCATGGGATATGATAATAATGATGTTGTCCTGAAACTTTTGTAGTTCAGGATGCTATTGTTTTATGTTCTCGAAAAGATTATGAATCAATAAAAGTTGTTACCTTATTCAAAGTGTTATGTGTTATGTGGTTATTTCTTTTGGAGGCAAGTTAAGTAGAAATTTCTTAAAAGAATTGAATAAAAATCTAATGAATGTTTTTAACAGAAAATGCCTCCCAGACGTCAACCAACATGACAGAGAACTACTAAAGGAACTAACAATAACGACAATGTTGATGCGAATCCCGTTCAACAACTAGTGACACTACTGACAGGAGCGTTGCAGAACCAACCACAAAACCATGGTACGACGTTTAAGGATTTCAAGCGGTTGGACCACCTGAATTTCGTGGGTCCATGAATCCAGTCGAAGCACAGACCTGGATTATAGAGATGGAAAAAGTATTCGATGTCACTCGGGTAGGGGATGATCAGAAGACTGCTTTCGCAACGTTCATGTTGAAAGCAGAAGCTAGTTATTGGTGGCAGGCCAATAAAACTCGTGAAGGGCTAGGAGTGATAACCTGGGATAGGTTCAAGGAGTTGTTTTTCGAGGCCTATTTCCCGGAGAGTTCGAAAAATCAACTGGAAGTACAGTTTCTAGAACTAAAGCAAGGAACGATGACAGTATCTGAGTATACCGCGAGATTCAACGAATTGGCGAGGTTTGCGCCATATCAAGTCAGCACAGACGAGCATAAGGCAAAGAGGTTCGAACAGGGACTGAAGCCCTGGCTATACAGTAGGGTTTCCCTGTTCCAATTGAAGACGTTTACAGCAGTGATGGAGAAAGCAGTACTCGCTGAAGGTGGAGGCGAGGCAGTGACAAAGTTCAACCAGGAACAAAAGAAGAAGAAGAATGAGAATGAGACTAAGAATGGGAGTAGTAGCGGTGGAAACAACAACAACAACAACTTGAAGAGGAAGTGGAATGAGAGTATGGGTACTGGAAACCAGCAGGGTAACCATCAAAACAAAAAGTTTGAAGCATGTGCGACATGTGGGAAGTTTCACAGGGGTGCGTGCTTGATGGGGAAACGAGTTTGCTACAATTGTGGCCAGGAGGGTCACATCGCCCCAAATTGCACTCAACCGAAGAAGAATGCGTGCTTCACGTGCGGATCCAAGGATCACTTTGCTCGTGAATGCCCTAAGAAGAAGGAGGGAGTGACAACCAGAAGCAATGGAGGTAACAAGGGAAGTACATGGGCCATTGCAGGACCTGCAGCATCAAACAAACCCACAGCCAGAACCTTCAACATGACTGTGCAAGATGTCGTGCAATCAAAAGATGTGGTGTCAGGTATTATCCTAATCAATGATATTGATGTATATGTATTATTTGATTCGGGTGCTACTTGCTCGTTTATATCTGATGAATTTGCTAAAAGGCTAGAATTACCTAAAGAAGAATTGAATTTTCCTTTGAACATAGAAATTGCGAATAAGGAAATATTCCCTGTTAGATTCGTATACAAGAACTGTAAGGTGAACATTAAGGAGAATATCTTGTTGGTAGATTTAATTCCGATTAGACTTGGAAAATTTGATGTAATTTTGGGAATGGATTGGTTGTTCAAATACGGTGCGGTAATTGACTGCCAAAAGAAGTGTGTAAACCTTATGGCTCCGTCAAAAGTAGTATTTTATGGTAGCAAGTCGCCTAGACAAATGAAATGTCTGACGACTATGCAGGCCAAGAAATTATTGAGTCAAGGTTGTGTGGGCTATTTAGCTTACATAGTCGATACTCAGAAGAAGGGGGTAAAACTGGAAGAAATACCAGTAGTGAGGGAATTCGAAGATGTTTTTCCAGAGGATTTTCCAGGACTTCAGCCTGACAGAGAAATTGAGTTCGTGATCGACTTAGCACTGGGAACAACACCGATATCAAAGGCCCCGTACAGAATGGCTCCGATAGAAATGAAGGAACTGATGGTGCAACTGCAAGAACTGCTGGACAAGAAGTATATTCAACCAAGTGTGTCACCGTGGGGAGTGTCGGTATTGTTTGTGAAGAAGAAGGACGGATCAATGCGTCTTTGCATTGATTATAGAGAGTTAAACAAGTTCACTATTAAGAATAGGTATCCGTTACCTAGAATAGATGACTTGTTTGATCAGTTGAAGGGTGCTAAGTACTTTTCGAAAATAGATTTGAGAAGTGGATATCATCAATTGAAGGTAAGAAAGGAGGATATACCACGAACGGCATTCAGAACTCGGTATGGACATTACGAGTTTCTGGTGATGTCTTTTGGTTTAACCAATGCACCTGCTGCGTTCATGGATTTGATGAACAGGGTGTTTAAATCATTCCTAGACAAGTTTGTAGTGGTATTCATTGATGACATTTTGGTGTATTCCAAAACTCAAGAAGAACACGTGGAACATTTACGTCTGACATTGGAGACACTAAGAAAGGAAAAGTTGTACGCAAAATTCTCTAAGTGCGAATTTTGGCTCGACCGTGTACAATTTTTGGGGTATGTGATTGACAAAGATGGGATTTTAGTGGATCCGTCAAAAGTGGAAGCAGTAATCAATTGGGAACAACCAAGAACACCGTCAGAAGTGAGGAGTTTCTTGGGACTGGCTGGTTATTATAGAAGATTTATTCAAGATTTTTCTAAGATAGCCACTCCGCTAACAAATTTGACAAGGAAAGCTGTAAAATTCGTTTGGACGGAGAAATGTGAAGAGAGTTTCCAAGATTTGAAGAAGAAGTTAAGTGTGGCACCTGTATTGACATTACCAGATAATACAAGAAATTTTGTGGTATATAGTGATGCCTCACACAAAGGGTTGGGTTGTGTTCTTATGCAGAACGACAAAATTATTGCCTATGCACCAAGACAACTGAAGGATTATGAGAAGGGGTATCCGACTCATGATTTGGAATTGGTTGCAGTTGTGTTTGCTCTGAAGATATGGAGACACTATCTTTATGGAGAGAAATATGATATCTACACAAACCACAAAAGTCTAAAGTATATTTTCACTCAGAAGGATTTGAACATGCGTCAAAGAAGGTGGATGGAATTGATAAAAGATTATGATTGTGAAATCTTTTATCATCTGGAAAAAGCGAATGTGGTGGCAGATGCTTTAAGCAGGAAAGGTCGGGAGAAGTTGATGCTGATAACAACTCAGGAGGAGCTCATTTCAGCAATGACAAAATTGGAGTTGGAAATCAAATTTTCAAAAGAATCTGACGAACAACTATTCTAGATAGAAGCTGGTCCAACGTTACTGAACAAAGTGAAGATTGCTCAACTACAAGATGAAGAGTGTGGGAAAATCAAAGAGAATTTGGTTGAAGGCGGTGATGTAAAATACAAGATCGACACCGAAGGACTACTACGGTTTGAGGGAAGAATCTGGGTTCCAGCAACACCAGAGCTGAAAGAAGAAATTTTGACCGAAGCTCATAGCTCAAAATATTCAATTCATCCAGGAAGCACGAAAATGTATCAGGATTTGCGCCGACATTTTTGGTGGCCAAATATAAAAAGGGATGTTGCTGAATGCGTAGCGAAATGCTTGACATGTCAGAGAGTAAAAGCCGAACATCAAAGACCCAGCGGATTACTCCAACCATTGGAAATACCGGAATGGAAGTGGGAACACATCACGATGGATTTTGTGGTAGGTCTTCCAACTACTCAGAGAGGATGCGATGCGATTTGGGTAGTAGTGGATACACTGACGAAATCAGCGCACTTTCTACCAATAAAGATTAGATTCAATCTTGATCAGTTGGCAAGATTGTACATTAAGGAGATAGTTTCGAGGCACAGAGTGCCAGTATCAATTGTGTCCGATAGAGATTCGCGGTTCACATTGAATTTTTGGAAGAGACTACAAGAATGCATGGGGACACAGTTACGAATGAGTACGGCTTATCATCTACAAACAGATGGCCAAAGAGAACGAACAATTCAGACATTGGAAGATATGCTGAGAGCATGTGTCATGGACTTTATAGGAAGCTGGGAAGATTAACTACCGTTGGTAGAATTTTCTTACAACAACAGTTATCACGCGAGCATCGGCATGCCACCTTACGAGGCATTCTGCGGCAGAAAGTGCTGAACTCCACTGTGCTGGGATGAAGTCGATGAACGCCAACTGTTAGGACCAGAACTGGTACAATAAACTGCTGACGTTGTCAAACTCATCAGGATAAGATTGGTCGCAGCCCAAGATAGACAGAAAAAGTATGCTGATAAACACATACAAGATCGTGCATTTGACGTAGGAACTTTTGTATTCTTAAAAGTTTCTCCCTGGAAGGGAAAATTCGTTACGGTAAAAAGGGAAAGCTAAGCCCAAGGTTTATTAGACCCTTTGAAGTGCTGCAAAGAGTGGGAGAAGTGGCTTATGAGGTAGCTCTACCTCAAGTGTTGGAAAACATTCATAATGTTTTTCACATTTCGGTGTTACGACTATATAAACCCGACTACAAACATGTGATCGAGTACGAAAAGCTACAGTTCGAGAAAGATTTGTCTTATGAAGAGGTTCCTATCCAGATAGTCGACAGAAAAGAACAAGTGCTCAGGAATAAGGTGATACCTTCTGTGAAGGTGATATGGAGGAACCACAACGCTGAAGAAGCTACGTGGGAACTCGAAGAGAAAATGTTGAATGAGTACCCTGAGTTATTTGTTTAATCTATGTCTTCGATTCTGGGGACATAATCTTTGTAAGTAGGGAATAATGTAACGAATGATTTGTTTAAGTTGTGATTCTGAGGACAGAATCCTTGTAAGGAGGGAATGATGTAACATTCCAGAATTTTTAAGTGTAATATTAAATATTTATTGATTTATATAAGTATTTAATGAATATGTTTATAGTTGAATAAATAATTGTTCAATTTGAGTTGATGTGGTTTAGTTAATTATTTGTTGAATAAATAATTAAGGAGCTAAAAAATTAATTATTATGAGATTATATAATAAATTAATTTAATAAGTAAGCTAGAGAGCTTACAGTGATTTAAATAAATTATAATATTTTAAATGAGAAATTGTAATTTAAAATATTAGTTGGTTAAATAAAATTATAATTATAAAAGAAATTATAGTTATGTGATATTATATTATGTGCTAAAGTAATTTAATAGATTAATGTTTTAAAATATTTATTAATTAAATAAAAGTGTGGCTAATAACTTTGCTATAAAGGAGTTATTAAGATAAGCTAAAGGACTTTAATTTAGTTTTTGCCAAACATGTCTTATTGCATAATAAGTCTTTTATCTAATAATGTTTTAGGAAACAAGGTATAAGGATTAATCCATTTATTTTAATTAGATTTACCAAACAAGATGTAAGGGTTAATAAGTTATATTATTTTGATTAGCCAAACAAGCCTTATGGCTTTTGATTTTCAAATAAAAACATAACTGATATAATTATATCAGTACTTATATTATATCATTAATATATATTATTACTATATACGTTATAATATTCTACGTATGTTAGAGTTAGGGAGAAGAAAGACTCAGTGGAAATTTACAGAGAGAAAAGAAGAGAGGAAGAAAACTAGAGAGAATTTGAGAGAAATTCTAACAGATTTTGATAAAGAAATTGGAGAAAAGACATTGATAATCAAAAGTAGCCATCGTCTTCTTAATCAAAGGTAGGAGCTTAACCTTTTCTTTAAAAGCTTAGTTTTTCTTCTTCCCAAAAAGTTCTCTGTAAAATTTTTTATAAAAGATAAATTGTTGTTGTGAATATAGTTTAGTATGATTATTTATTATAATGTTATTTCATGAGTTATATATGATTATAGATATAGTAATTCATGTATGTATGTGTTTTGTAGAAGCAAATATGTTACAGAGTGTTTATATGAAAAATATATGAGTATGGCTTAATTTAAAATAGAAATTAAGGTTTAATTAGGTGTTAAATTGATAAATTGATATTTGGAATTGCTAGAGTATGTAAAATCATAATCGTGATGTTTTGAATTTAGTGTTTTGGTTGAAAAACAAAATCACAGTGTTGATTTTCTTTGAAAATATCAAAAATGGAGTTTTTGTCAAAAATATTGAAATTGGGTGTTGTATATTTGATGTCTATATTATTTTATGAGTAGAAACATGTTAGAAGTCTTCAAAATATGTTTATATGAAGTTTATATGTGTATTACATGATTATCAGTCTATTAGATTCGAGCTTTTTGGCCAATTTGGCTTTTGTTCATGTTGTTGCCGAGTTTGGTCGCTGGATTCTGGTCTTTGGCGCCGCAGCGCGGCCCAACAGTACAAATCTCGCGCCGCAGCGCCGGCGCCACGCCGCTGCGCCAACCAATGGCCTGTGACCTGAGCCGCAGCGCCAACTCAGCGCCGCAGCGCGAACCACAGTGTAAACTGTGGCGCCGCAACGCGAGTTAGCAGAATGTTCTGACAGCTTTGTTTTAGTGTACAAAACTTAAAAATAAATGTTATGTGTTGATAATAATAATGTTAAATGATAATTTTAGTAGTATTAAACTATGAATGATCATGTTATTAAGTGTTACCTACTTGTAACATAGTGGATTATGTGAATGGGTAATTTAACCCATATGATGAATACATTTGTTTATATAAATATACAATGTTGGTAATGACTAACTATGTCGGTATGGCATATGTATAGGGTATTAATTCAAGTGGTAAGGGTTTAGCTTGTGCTAAAGGCAAGTTCTCTAATTCAAAACTTCATTGTGCAAGTTTTTCTAACTCTATCTTATAATTGAGCTAATTATTGTTTTCAATTCGATTATCTTATAATGATGTAAGTCGTCTAGACTTTGGTTTGAGGACAAACAAGTTATTCTTATATTTCGATTATGAATTTTCATGTATAACTAAATTGCTATGCATGTTTATTATTCAATTCTAATTAACCTTGGCTTAGTGTTGTTCAAGCAAGGTATGCTATAGTTATTCAAATTGCATGATGTTAGATTATTCCTAATGCATGACTTGCTATGATTGGTTCAATCGCGATTATTCTATAGTATAGTGTTACTGGTTTTATTCAACTACTCCGTAGTTGATGTTCGTTAAACTCCAAATTTCCTTGAAAGCTTATCCAAACCAAACTTACTTTGGTGCGGACTTGTATTCTAAATACTGAGATGAACAACTCTTTTAATAGAGGTTTACGCTTAGCGTTGAAATGATTGTGCACAATACATTGTACGAAGGGTTGATCCCCCTAAGTACGTGGAGTCCTTATAGTCTTATGACTGTTAAAGTTTAAGTTGAAAGATTACTTATAACTGTGGACATGATTCGTGGTCATTAGACCCTCAGTAAATGTTAAAGTTTTCAGAAAGTTAATAGAATATATTGTTCAGTTCTATTGATCCTGATATTGGCAATTGATGTAAAAGTTTAATGATTTACTTATTGTTATTTCTAGTGGGCCTTATTTGCTCACTCTTGCCTGTAAAATTTCTTACAGCTAAAGTTGAAACTGGTGGCATACCGAGCACTAGTAAGGGAAAAGGAAAGATGAATAAATACTGAAGACTTGTAATAGTTTGATAGTTTATTTTCAGAATTTGGTTCAATGATTGTAATGAAGTTATTTATTTATCCGCACTTGAATGATTGTTGTTAAAGGTTAGATAACCTGGGAGATGTTTATTTAAATTTAATCCTATATAGGCATGTTTTCTTTTACTATTCAAGTATATTATGAATGGGTAGTTAGAAATTAATGTTTTGATTACGTGAGCACCAAATCTTGAGGAAATGAAGTATCAGGATTTGGGGGTGTCATAGGGGCAAATTTTCCTTTAGATTGATCTTGGTTGTCAAGGGCCTTCTAAAAGACCAAGTCATTTCCTTTGAACTGTCGTAGCCAAACTTTCTTATTGTAGGATCTAGCAATCCTTTGTTGATACAATTGACCATGGAAGATGGTTGTGGCCTGCCTTTCATCTATCAGAGATAATTGGTGGTTTCGATCTTATAACCATTGGTCTTCCTCCATCTGAGTGTCTATCAATACTCTCAAGGATTCTATTTCTACCTCTATGGAGAGCACTGCTTCCATGCCATAGGTTAATGACTAGGGGGTTGCCCTAGTGGAAGTACGCATTGACGTTCTGTAGGCTAATAGAGTCAGAGGCAACAAATCAAGCCATCCTTTGTGATTAGTAGACATCTTTTGCATGATCTTTTTGGTATTCTTATTAGTCGCTTAAACATCACCATTCATCTTTGGATGATAGATGACGAAGGTGAGATACTTGATATGGAATTTGTTGCATAATTCCTCCATCATTTGGTTGTTGAGGTTTTTGGCATTGTTTGATACAATCACCTCTGGTTGTCCGTATCGACAAATGACGTTGTTTCTGATGAAACCAATGATCACCTCTTTGGTTACTCTGGGAAAAGAGGCTGCCTCTACCCATTTGGTGAAGTAGTCGATCGTAGTGAAGATAAATCGACGATCATTACTGGTTTTGGGCTCGATTGGCCCGATCACGTCCATTCCCCACATTGAAAAGGGCCATGGTGAACTCATATTGTGGAGTTCCCTTGGAGGGGCTCGGATAAAATTTTCATGAATTAGGCATTGATAACATCTCTTGACGTGATCATCACAGTCAGCTTTGAGAGAGAGCCAGTAATGCCCTATTCTTAAGATCTTCTTGACATGTAGAAGATCGCTCATGTGTGGACCACATACTACACCATGGATTTCATCCATGAGTCTCTAGACTTGGCCTTTGTCTAGGCATCTTAGAAGGCCTAGTCCCGCATCTCTTTTGTAGAGTGCGTCTCTGCTCAGATAGAATTTCATGGCCATTATATGGATCCACTTTCTTTCAGCTTGACTCGCCCTAGTGGGCGTAGATCCATCTTGCAGATACTCATTGATAGAGTGGTACCAAGGGTGTTGGATAGGAGATAGTGCTGTAGGGTTTCGACACAGAAACTCATAGCGAAAATAGAAAAATTTAAACCAAATTCGAAACCCTAAACAGGATCCATGCGAAAAATAGTTAATTCAGTGGGTAGAAATTATACCAATTAAGAAAGCGATTAAACGATGCGGTCGAATCTCCAACGCAATTCAAACGAACTGCGTCTCTACGGTATCCACACGAACGCTCCACGAATCGTCCTACGATCTGCAGAAGAAAGAATCGTGGTACTAGCCACCTAGGATGAGGATTTTCGAAACTATTTTCTCTAGTTTCTCTCTAAGAGCGGCTAGGGTTTTTGTTTTGATTAACTTTCCAAAGACGCTGATATATCATATATATATAGCAATAAATTGGAATTAATCAAAATCCTAATCTAATTAAAATAAAATCCGAATTTATATATATATATATATATATATATATATATATATATATATATATATATATATTATATCTTAATTAAGTCTTACTTAATTAGTATATATACATATACAAAGCATCCTTTTAATTCAAATTCGTGATTTAAATACTATCAATCATATTGATATATTTAAATCCTTACAATTTAAATTAATTCCCTTTTAATAATGTTCTTTGTGTGTGACCCTATAGGTTATTATTACGTTGGCAATAATTTTAAAATCATATTATAAAATTATAAACAGTGAGTGGCATCTAATAATGCATCACTGCTACCCAAGTAATAATAAGATCGATGATTCAATGCAACCTTTTCGTGACCAATGTTTCAATGTAATTTAATACTTTTAACCTTAATATCCTAGATTAAACTCGAGTCATGGAATGTGTCATACTCTTCATAATTTAATCTGAGTTTTCTTGATCAATGCGTAGACTATATGAAACAAATCACTATTTGAGCATGACTATGCATTTCATAGTCCTACTCAATCAAGAGGCCTATGGATATCACCCATAATATTAGGATGGTTAAATTCCATCTAGATCATTCTTAGCAAACTTGGTTTCGATGTCCCAAAACAAAAGACACGATTTTGGTAAAACAAAAAGTTGCCAGCACACACTCCTAACACTTAATATATGTATATAACGGTAAGGATCAAGAGTATTCTCTTTAAATAGCATTCCTCTTTAAATAGCATTCTTTTATTAAAACTACGTCGTTTTGGAGGGACGCGGTGGCATTTTTGTAAATACAATGCCACCGCGTATTTACAAAAATGTCACCGCGTCCCTCCAAAACGACGTAGTTTTAATAAAAGAATGTTATTTAAGGAGGAATGCTATTTAAGGAGAATGCTCTTGATCCTGACCGATGTATATAATATTATATTAATGCATATATATAAGTAGTACTAATATATATACATAGTACAGCCGTATATATATATAATACTAAAAGTAATGATTACATATATATATAGTTTATACATATATTTATCTGATATGATTATACTTTAGTCCCAAAATGGTTGTCCCATTTTTACTTGCCACTTTGCCAGCATACTTAAGCATACACACGGTTTTAAAAAATTGTCAGCAATGCATGCATGCATGCTTGGTTTAATATTAGACCTGACAATATAGTTAGTTAACTGTTGGGTCAAATTATATTAATTAGAATCAAATGGGTTAGTTAACTATTTTTATTTATTCAGATTTATTAAAGTTTGGACCCATAATTTTTAAAACAAATATAGTTCTGAACCAGTTAACCATTTTTTAACCCATATTCCATTTCGAAACAGGTAACTAATTCATTTACGTTGCTTTCTTGTAGATTGACTATGGCGCCTCATCATTTTAATTGTATATTTGAGAGTTGAGGCCGGAAGGAACACATGTATATGGAATACATATGTATTTGCAGGTATATGGCCTATGTGCTGAATTCCTAATAATAAAATAAAGAATTGTTTATATATATATATATATATATATATATATATATATATATATATATATATATATATATATATACCTTTGGAATTGACTTTGGAAAAATATATGTTTTATAATGTTAAATTTTAATATGTATGTCTAATTAATTAAATTTTAATATGGTCTATAGAATTATATGGTTCAGTTTTCTACTTATCTTGTATGTTCTATAAATTAATATGTTCTTATTTTCGGTGACTAATGTTGTTCTGTATGTGTCAGTTTAGGTAAATTCTAGTATTCTAGTTACAAAAGAATTATACTATGGTGTATTTTGAATGTGATCCAACCTTTCAATTAGTAGGTTAATAATAATTTTGAAAAATTATTTAAATATGGAAGGGTATTAATAATTTCAATTTAAAATTTTATTAGTATAGTTTTTTAAGCATTTTATTATTTATATTACTAATTTTTATATCATATTATTACTTAATTAATTTAATTGTGACTGTCACAAGTTTATTTTTCAAAAGTTCTGTTTAAAAGTCAAAACATCTTAAAATGGTTAATATGGTTTTGAACCATAACCATATAGTTCCAACCCACACAACCCATATTAAAAATGGTTAATATGGTTTTAGTTCTTAAATGGAACCATAACCATATTTTGAAAATCAAAACCAACCCATAACCTTAATATCCTAGATTAAACTCGAGTCATGGAATGTGTCATACTCTTCATAATTTAATCTGAGTTTTCTTGATCAATGAGTAGACTATATGAAACAAATCACTATTTGAGCATGACTATGCATTTCATAGTCCTACTCAATCAAGAGGCCTATGGATATCACCCATAATATTAGGATGGTTAAATTCCATCTAGATCATTCTTAGCAAACTTGGTTTCTATGTCCCAAAACAAAAGACACGATTTTGGTAAAACAAAAAGTTGCCAGCACACACTCCTAACACTTAATATATGTATATAACGGTAAGGATCAAGAGTATTCTCTTTAAATAGCATTCCTCTTTAAATAGCATTCTTTTATTAAAACTACGTCGTTTTGGAGGGACGCGGTGGCATTTTTGTAAATACAATGCCACCGCGTATTTACAAAAATGTCACCGCGTCCCTCCAAAACGACGTAGTTTTAATAAAAGAATGTTATTTAAGGAGGAATGCTATTTAAGGAGAATGCTCTTGATCCTGACCGATGTATATAATATTATATTAATGCATATATATAAGTAGTACTAATATATATACATAGTACAGCCGTATATATATAATACTAAAAGTAATGATTACATATATATATAGTTTATACATATATTTATCTGATATGATTATACTTTAGTCCCAAAATGGTTGTCCCATTTTTACTTGCCACTTTGCCAGCATACTTAAGCATACACACGGTTTTAAAAAATTGTCAGCAATGCATGCATGCATGCTTGGTTTAATATTAGACCTGACAATATAGTTAGTTAACTGTTGGGTCAAATTATATTAATTAGAATCAAATGGGTTAGTTAACTATTTTTATTTATTCAGATTTATTAAAGTTTGGACCCATAATTTTTAAAACAAATATAGTTCTGAACCAGTTAACCATTTTTTAACCCATATTCCATTTCGAAACAGGTAACTAATTCATTTACGTTGCTTTCTTGTAGATTGACTATGGCGCCTCATCATTTTAATTGTATATTTGAGAGTTGAGGCCGGAAGGAACACATGTATATGGAATACATATGTATTTGCAGGTATATGGCCTATGTGCTGAATTCCTAATAATAAAATAAAGAATTGTTAATATATATATATATATATATATATATATATATATATATATACCTTTGGAATTGACTTTGGAAAAATATATGTTTTATAATGTTAAATTTTAATATGTCTGTCTAATTAATTAAATTTTAATATGGTCTATAGAATTATATGGTTCAGTTTTCTACTTATCTTGTATGTTCTATAAATTAATATGTTCTTATTTTCGGTGACTAATGTTGTTCTGTATGTGTCAGTTTAGGTAAATTCTAGTATTCTAGTTACAAAAGAATTATACTATGGTGTATTTTGAATGTGATCCAACCTTTCAATTAGTAGGTTAATAATAATTTTGAAAAATTATTTAAATATGGAAGGGTATTAATAATTTCAATTTAAAATTTTATTAGTATAGTTTTTTAAGCATTTTATTATTTATATTACTAATTTTTATATCATATTATTACTTAATTAATTTAATTGTGACTGTCACAAGTTTATTTTTCAAAAGTTCTGTTTAAAAGTCAAAACATCTTAAAATGGTTAATATGGTTTTGAACCATAACCATATAGTTCCAACCCACACAACCCATATTAAAAATGGTTAATATGGTTTTAGTTCTTAAATGAAACCATAACCATATTTTGAAAATCAAAACCAACCCATAACCATATTTAATATATATATATATATATATAAGTAATAAAATAATTTTTCCCAATAAAATAATTTTTGAGAAAAAATCCACATGTCAAAAAATGATTTAATCAAAATCTCCATTTTCTTTCCAAATTTGGTCAAACAAGCATTTGATGATCAATATATGATTTTTGTCCCACAATGCATGACCCAATTGATTTAACATATTAAAATATCAAGATCAATAAAATCAATTAAATAAGATTTAAAAAAATATTTTTGGTCAAAATAAAAAAGATAATTAAAATAATTATAATATAAATCCTATGGAGAGGATTCTACCCTTTTAATTAATTTATTTACTAATTATTGTTATCATCAAAATAAAACTAAAAGTTGGAGACCCAACAACTTTACAATAAGTGACAATCAAGTTCAGGTTTGGTATAATATATCAAAAGCAAACCAAGATAGGAATCGTGTTTAACGAATAAGTAGGGTTCAAGAAATTTTCGTAAGTAATTAAGGAACTTGCTTAAGTAATTGGCTAGGTTAGAAGACTTTCCTGAACGATGATCGATTAAGCGTAGTTTACTTGGTTATAAACATCTAAGATGTTTATTCATATAAATCTTGTAAGACCCCAAATTATTAATAAATAAAATTTAAATTCCTCTATTATTTTAGTAAGGGTTGATTTGATTAATGTGGTTAGTTATGGGTAAAATGCGCAAATATTTTAAATAAGCAAGTGGTTATAAAATATTCATTATTGTCGGGGAATATTTGTTTGGTCGTGGAATATTCTTGTTGTCGGGGAATATTCGTACGACGGCGCAGCCTTGTGTGGGCCCCATAACGGAAAGCGATAGGATGAAGAAAACGACAAAAATAAGTTGTTTATAAATAACGGCGTAGTTGTTACCGTTAATACTGTTGGAATACCCGGTGGTTAAAATACAGTAGCACACGGTATTGTACCAATTATTGATTCTTACGTAAGAAGGCACTACTCAATAATTGTTACAATAATTACTGTTCAATATTGTATTTTATTGATTCAATAATTGCTGCGTTGATATTTTATATTACTGTTGTTTCAATAATTGTCGCTACGCAGTATTTTTCATTATCGGAGTAATAATTCATATTATCTGAATAATATTATTAGATAACATTATTGGCAATGTCTAGAAAGTTCTGTCCAAGGAGAGGTTTGGTCATCTAATTGCGCGCCAGTAAAGAGAAATCCTTATTGGAAAGCCCCCTCTTTCCTGGGAACTGCCTGGTTGCCAGTACTGTGGTTCTGTAATATTATTTGTGTATAATTAATTATTGATTTATATGATGAAAAAAATATTGATTTTATGTGGATATAGATGGAGAAAATTTTTAATGTGACAATTGTTGAAAATTAATATTTTATCCTTTTCTGATAAAATAATTCATTTAAATATATTATTTTAATAATATATTGATGGTGGTAATTTTGTAATGAATGTGGGATATATGAGTATATGAGGAGGAAGAGTATTTTTGTGGCATTAAATGATTAACACATGTTTTGTGTGTTGGTGGACACAATTCTTGACCGAAAATTTATTATTGACTGTAAAATCGCCCGTTTGTGGATTTCGGTCAATTTCTGTTTGGAATTTAGAAAAACTTTCTTCTGCAAAGTTGTAGAGAATTGAATTTTCTATAAAAACTTGCGAGATTCGAATTTTCTGATAAAAGAGCTATTTATTATGAATTATTGAAGTTCTGAAGTTCCGAAATAATTGATTTTTGGAAGTTTTATTTATTATTTTGAAGAAAAACGTTTTTTGGCATTTAAGTGGGCTAACATGTGATATAAATGGGCTGAGATCAGATGTCTAGAGGTGGGCTAAGGAAAATTTGATAAATATATTATTATTATATTAAATTTTATGCTTTGGTGTTCTAAGTATTTTCCTATAAATAGGGTGCTTAGGTTAGAATTGAAAATCACACCAGAAACACAAGTTTCTCTCTATTTCTCTCTCTATATCGAGCGTATTCTTGTGAGTATTTGATACTTTGAGTGTTGCTATACGGTGTAAGTTTCCTTCAGCACTATATCTAGTATTCCAGTCAGAAGTACCGTCTTTCCGAGGTAAGGGATGTTATTTCTTCTTAAATGATATTATTTTCTTCAATATCATTATGCCGAAGTATTGATCTGAACTTTTTATCAAATTTGGAACTTTTTATGTCGGGGTTACTATTCATGAGTTACTATTCACGAGTTACTATTCATGAGTTACTATTCACGAGTTACTATTCACCGAAAAATGAAATTTTCTTATTTTCGTCCAAAATATCTATTCTGGATACTAGCTTTGATTGTATCCATGTTTTGATCATTCTTGAATTTTACTCCACTATGATTGTTTATGAGGTATTTTTGGACATGGATAAACTGTAATACGAATCCCTAATATTTGTTCTTTTGCTTCACTGGATTCGTTTCCTTTAAAATATTTTTCATCATCCTCAGTCCTAAATGATGATATAATTGAATTTCTTTGGCCTGTAGTGCAAAGATTGATGATTTCTGATGAATATCTTTGGCCCGTAGTGCAAAGATGAACAGGTGTTGAGATGAACATGATCGACTGGTGATACAAATGAATATCTTTGGCCCGTAGTGCAAAGATGAATATTTGATTAAAGATGGTTATTGATTGTTGTTACAGGGATAAAATATTGATGATGGACTTTTAAATCTTAGAAGATAGTAGAACTCATTCTCTACTTGACTCTTCTAATGGTTTGCTGTTTTCGCTGCAGTTATTGATTTAAAACTTGTTGTCTATTGTATTCTATTAGATTTTTCCCTGTTGAAGACTAACGATAATTTGTTGTATATTATCTTAGTCATAATATTCTTTACTGGGCTAGTTGAGCTCACCCTTTTCTTTGTTGTTCCATTTTCTTCTCAGGAGGCGAAAATGTAGCGAGTACTAGTCGGGATGTGGAATGATAGTTCAAGACAGTTGTTTTAGTAGTCCTCACTATTTTGTAAAATAGTGTATCAATAAGTATAATGAGTACTTAATGAGTATGAATACTGTCTAGATGACAATATTTGTATTTAAACTCACAGTATATGTGTTGTCGTATTTTGCACGACAATTGTAATAATAAAGTTGTAGTTATTTTCTGTACCATGTATTTGGCGACTCAGAATGGGTTGGATGGATTGGACCTATTTTGGGGGCGTCACAGTTGGTATCAGAGCCATAAGTAAAGAGCCCCGAGCCTCTATCTGGTGACTTCCTGTTGATGGGGGATGCACCAAAGCCAGACTCTCCGTAGGGGACGCCGTTCTGCGGTTGCAAGCTGATAGGTACCACTGTGAGGTGCTGTCCACTGATGGGACATTTGTCACAGTTGGTATCAGAGCTTAAGGATATGATCTCTGGCGGAGATCGGGGAATAGAACTAGGAGGAGAGAGACGAGTAAATCCTTCGCTAGTATGTCCTACCTAAGCTTATTTGCTGGTCGGTCATAATATAGGGATATTATGTGATTTGTTAAATTAACCCTTGTTTTATGGCAGTATTTGAGAATGTCGACTGAGAATGTTAACAGTGGAGTAAATGAAACCGTGGAGACACCTGTACTCACCAACGAGGAGAACGTGCAACAGGCTGGCAATGTTCCTCCTGTGAACAACACCACTGAGCAGACGATGAACGATGAGATGTTTAGAAGCTTTTTGCGATTCATGCAAAACCAGACGAAGGAGATTCCTGTTCAAAATATAGGAAGAAACAATGGCAACGCACAGCTGGTCACAGCCAAGCAGTTCAAAGAGTTGGGACCACCAGAATTCTGGGGAAAGCCAGATCCGATTAAGGCGGAGACATGGGTCAAGCAAATTACCAAGATATTTGATGTCTTGGGATGCACGGAGGAACAGAAGGTTCCATTCGCCACCTTTATGTTCCGTGGCGAGGCAGACTACTGGTGGGAATATGTGAAACGTACCCATCCAGCCGCACTCAGCATGTCTTGGGAGATATTTCAGAAACTATTCAATGACAAGTATTTTCCTGAAAGTATTTGTCATATGAAGGAGGTGGAGTTTATTAGACTGGAGCAGAATAACATGACGGTGTCCCAGTACGAGGCGAAGTTTGCAGAGTTATCCAGGTTTGCACCTCATTTGGTGGAGAATGAGGAACGTATGACGCGGATGTTTCTGAGAGGTTTGAAACCCGGCATACGTCAATATCTCATTTCTCATAAATTTTCTCTCTATTCAGATGTTGTCAACAGGGCTCAATTATTAGAGCAAGATAACGAGTACGGTCAACCGAGGGACCACAACCAGGATCATACCGGTGACAGCAGTCATCAGAACAATGATAACCAGCGGAGAAAGAAAAATACAGACAAGAACGGCAACTACTCTGGTGGTAATCGTGGCCATGAAAATAGAAGAAGCGAGTCGAGAGGAGATTTTAAAAAGAGGAGATTCAACAATGACAATACGAAGACGACAGCACCAGCAGCAATTGGGTCCAAGGGAGAAGAACGACCACCGATTATATGCTATAAGTGCGGAAAAGAAGGACATATCAGCCCAAACTGTCCACAACAGTTTAAGGTATGTTATAACTGTGGAAAGGTATGACATATCGCTCGAGATTGCACTGTAGCGAAACCAAGTCCAGCGGGGATGGTGACTCAAAAGGCTGTCCCAGAAAAGTCAAAGTCAACGGTTCCTGGAAGAGCATTTTTCGTGACTGGTCAGAATGCGAGGAACCCGAACGAAGTTAGCACGGGTTAGTTAATTATAAATTTTTGCGAAGTCTATACCTTATTAGATACCGGTTCTACCCATTCATTTATCTCTCCTGCTTATACTCAACGTTTAAAATTGACTCCGGAGAAAATTAGACTTTGACTTATCTGTTGAAACTCCGTTAGGAGAAACTTTCGTTACATCCACTGTTTATAAATCTTGTTTGATCCAAGTTGGCACCATCACATTACCTGTTGATCTTATCTCTTTAAAGATACTTGCTTTTGATGTGATTTTAGGAATTGATTGGTTAACTACTCATCATGCCAAAATTGATTTCTTTCGTAAGGTTGTTAGTTTTCATATTCCTAAGCAACCTGTTATTAAAATTCAAGCAACCAAACCATTGAAGTCAAACTCTTTCATATCAAGCCGTAAAGTCATTCATTTATTGAAAAACGGATGTCAAGCTTTCTTAGCTATGTTATGGACTTGAACAAAAATTCGTCAGATTTGAATGATATTTCTATTGTTAGTAAATCCCTGACGTATTTCCTGAAGAATTTCTTGGCCTACGCGTGATATTGAATTTTGTATCATCTTTGAATCTGGTACAAAACGCACTTCTAAAATCTCATATCGAAAGGCTCCTATTGAACTTCAGGAGTTAAAAACCTAACTTTAGAAGTTTATACCCGAGCCTCTATCTGGTGACTTCCTTTGTGGAATGCACTGAAGCCAGACTCTCTGTAGGGGACGCCATATTCGTGCGGTAGTAAACTGATAGGTGTCATTGTGACGTGCTATCCAAGATTGGGATATAAGTCACAGTTGAGAGCAACCTAAGTCAGTAATCGAAATACATAGCTTTCTAGGCTTAGCTGGTTATTATTGGAGATTTGTAAAAGGATTTTCTCGAATCGCTACTCCATTAACTCAGCTAACTCAAAAAGATACAAACTTCAAATGGACCGAGGAATGCGAGAAGAGCTTCCAAGAATTCAACATACGACACCAACGTTGGCTCGAGATGTTGAAAGATTTCGATCATACCATCCTGAAAATGTGAACGCGGTAGCTGACGCATTGAGTAGAAGATCATATGCAGGAACGAGTGCGATGATGTCAAGTATATGCGTAGAATCAACTTTAATCGATAAAGTTAAAGTTGCTTAAGTCACAGACCGGGAGCTGATGCGTATGAAGAAGAAAGTATAAGAAGGTGCTATTCCTGAAGCGAGAATCGATGAAGAAGGAATACTTCGAGTCCACTCTAGACTTTGTGTTCCTAACGACTCTGATTTGAAGTATAATATCATGATAGAGGCACACAATACACCATTTTCAATCCATCCTGGAAGTACTAAAATATATCGTGATCTTCGACATACATTTTGGTGGAACAATATGAAGAGAGAGATTGCAAAGTTTATCTCGAGGTGTTTAACTTGTCAACGTGTAAAGGCAGAGCATCAAGTACCAAAGGGTCCATTGCAACCACTTGAGATTCCGAAATGGAAGTGGGAACACATTACCATGGATTTCGTTATGGGTCTTCCCACTGTTTCTCAAGGCATAAATGATATTTGGGTTATAGTTGATAGATTAACCAAGTCTGCTCATTTCTTTCCGATACGGGAGACTTATTCCCTTGAACGTCTTGCTAGTATATACGTGAATGAGATTGTGAGGTTGCATGGCATGCCAGTATCCATAGTTTCGGATCGTGACCCAAGATTCACTTCAAGATTTTGGGTTAGCTTGCAAAAAAAAAAACTATAGGCACGGATTTACGATTTAGTTCAGCTTACCATCCTCAAACGGACGGGCAATCAGAGAGGACTATTCAAACTCTTGAAGATCTATTAAGACTTTGTGTCCTAGATTTCAAAGGGAGTTGGAATAAGTACCTACCATTGGTGGAATTCTCCTACAACAACAGTTATCAGGCGAGCATAGGCGTGGCTCCATTCGAGGCGTTATATGGAAGAAAATGTCGTTCTCCAGTATGTTGGGATGAGGTGGAAGAAGCAACGTTGTTCGGACCAGAGTTGGTACGCATTACTACAGAGAAGATCCAAACGATTCGACAACGTATACAAATGGCACAGGATCGACAAAAGAGTTATGTGGATCTTCATCGAAAGGACGTGGAATTTGACATTGGGGATCATATATTATTACATGTAGCTCCATGGAAAGGAGTTACAAGATTTGGGAAGAGAGGAAAGCTCAATCCACGATTTATTGGCCCATTTCAGATTCTTGACCGAGTAGGAAATGTGGCCTATAGACTTGCGTTACCTCCAAGTATGTCTCGTGTTCATAATGTTTTTCATATATCTGTGCTTCGTAAATATGTGAAAGACCCGAACCACGTTATTGAGTTAGAACCGGACGAGATAGCCGAAGACTTAACGTACGAGGAGGTACCTGTCAAGATCTTGGATAGGAAGGAGCATGTCCTACGCACGAAGGTCATACCACAAGTTAAAGTTTTGTGGAGAAACTATGCTATTGAGGAAATGACCTGGGAGTTAGAAACGGAAATGAAAGCGAGGTATCCTTATCTTTTCGAAACACCAGGTACGTACGTCAATTTCGAGGACGAAATTTCATAAGGAGGGGAGGTTGTAAGACCCCAAATTATTAATAAATAAAATTTAAATTCCTCTATTATTTTAGTAAGGGTTGATTTGATTAATGTGGTTAGTTATGGGTAAAATGCGCAAATATTTTAAATAAGCAAGTGGTTATAAAATATTCATTATTGTCGGGGAATATTTGTTTGGTCGTGGAATATTCTTGTTGTCGGGGAATATTCGTACGACGGCGCAGCCTTGTGTGGGCCCCATAACGGAAAGCGATTGGATGAAGAAAACGACAAAAATAAGTTATTTATAAATAACGGCGTAGTTGTTACCGTTAATACTGTTGGAATACCCGATGGTTAAAATACAGTAGCACACGGTATTGCACCAATTATTGATTCTTACGTAAGAAGGCACTACTCAATAATTGTTACAGTAATTACTGTTCAATATTGTATTTTATTGATTCAATAATTGCTGCGTTGATATTTTATATTACTGTTGTTTCAATAATTGTCACTACGCAGTATTTTTCATTATCGGAGCAATAATTCATATTATCTGAATAATATTATTAGATAATATTATTCGCAATGTCTAGAAAGTTCTATCTAAGGAGAGGTTTGGTCATCTAATTGCGCGCCAGTAAGGAAAAATCCTTATTGGAAAGCCTCCTCTTTCCTGGGAACTGCCTGGTTGTCAGTACTGTGGTTCTATAATATTATTTGTGTATAATTAATTATTGATTTATTTGATGAGGAAAATAGTGATTTTATGTGGATATAGATAGAGAAAAATTTTAATGTGACAATTGTTGAAAATTAATATTTTATCTTTTTATGATAAAATAATTTATTTAAATATATTATTTTCATAATATATTGATGGTGGTATTTTTACAATGAATGTGGGATATATGAGTATATGAGGAGGAAGAGTATTTTTGTGGCATTAAATGATTAACACATGTTTTGTGTGTTGGTGGACACAATTCTTGACCGAAAATTTATTATTGACTGTAAAATCGCCCATTTATGAATTTCGATCAATTTTTGTTTGGAATTTGGAAAAACTTTCTTCTGCAAAGTTGTAGAGAATTGAATTTCCTATAAAAACTTGCGAGATTCGAATTTTTTGATAAAAGGGCTATTTATTATGAATTATTGAAGTTCTGAAGTTCCGGAATAATAGATTTTTGGAAGTTTTATTTATTATTTTGAAGAAAAACGTTTTTTTGGCATTTAAGTGGGCTAACATGTGATATAAATGGGCTGAGATCAGATGTCTAGAGGTGGGCTAAGGAAAATTTGATAAATATATTATTATTATATTAAATTTTCTGCTTTGGCGTTCTAAGCATTTTCCTATAAATAGGGTGCTTAGGTTAGAATTTAAAATCACACCAGAAACACAAGTTTCTCTCTATTTCTCTCTCTATATCGAGCGTATTCTTGTGAGTATTTGATACTTTGAGTGTTGATATACGGTGCAAGTTTCCTTCAGCACTATATCTAGTATTCCAGTCAGAAGTACCGTCTTTCCGAGGTAAGGGATGTTATTTCTTCTTAAATGATATTATTTTCTTCAATATCATTATGTCGAAGTATTGATCTGAACTTTTTATCAAATTTGAAACTTTTCATGTCGGGGTTACTATTCATGAGTTACTATTCACGAGTTACTATTCATGAGTTACTATTCACGAGTTACTATTCACTGAAAAATGAAATTTTCTTATTTTCGTCCAAAATATCTATTCTAGATACTAGCTTTGATTGTATCCATGTTTTGATCATTCTTGAATTTTACTCCACTATGATTGTTTATGAGGTATTTTTGGACATGGATAAACTGTAATATGAATCCCTAATATTTGTTCTTTTGCTTCACTGGATTCGTTTCTTTTAAAATATTTTTCATCATCCTCAGTCCTAAATGATGATATAATTGAATATCTTTGGCATGTAGTGCAAAGATTGATGATTTCTGATGAATATCTTTGGCCCGTAGTGCAAAGATGAACAGGTGTTGAGATGAACATGATCGACTGGTGATACAAATGAATATCTTTGGCCTGTAGTGCAAAGATGAATATTTGATTAAAGATGGTTATTGATTGTTGTTACAGGGATAAAATATTGATGATGGACTTTTAAATCTTAGAAGATAGTAGAACTCATTCTCTACTTGACTCTTCTAATGGTTTGCTGTTTTCGCTGCAGTTATTGATTTAAAACTTGTTGTCTATTGTATTCTATTAGATTTTTCCCTGTTGAAGACTAACGATAATTTGTTGTATATTATCTTAGTCATAATATTCTTTACTAGGCTAGTTGAGCTCACCCTTTTCTTTGTTGTTCCATTTTCTTCTCAGGAGGCGAAAATGTAGCGAGTACTAGTCGGGGTGTGGAATGATAGTTCAAGACAGTTGTTTTAGTAGTCCTCACTATTTTGTAAAATAGTGTATCAATAAGTATAATGAGTACTTAATTGAGTATGAATACTGTCTAGATGACAATATTTGTATTTAAACTCACAGTATATGTGTTGTCGTATTTTGCACGACAATTGTAATAATAAAGTTGTAGTTATTTTCTATACCATGTATTTGGCGACTCAGAATGGGTTGGATGGATTGGACCTATTTTGGGGGCGTCACAAATCTAACATATTAGTATTGATAACAATACTCAAATACATAAACTATTTATGTTCGGGTTAAATTCAATATGATTTCAGTGTCCTAAGACTTTATCGGGTACTTAATAAGTTAATATCTCACTTAAACCTTAATTAGAAACTTTATTATATTTTTAGATAATTTGTATATCCTTTATAATAATTTCTGGAAGTTTATAATAATTTTTAGATATTTATTTATTCATTAAATGATTTTTAAATCATTTATTTCTATTTCTAAATAATTAATATTTTCTTTAAATATTATAAAATTCTTGTTTATTATTTTTAAATATTTATAATCATTTAATATGATTTTTAAATCATTAATATCATTTTTAAATAATAATTTATTATTTATGAATGATTATTCTAATTGATTTATTAATAACTAATTAATAATATCCAAATAAATAAAATATTTATTGAATTTATGTAAAAATATTAAAAGTTAATTATTATAACTTAAAATAATTTTTAAAACTATTTTTGTAATTATTTATATTTATTTATTAATTATTTCTAATTCTTATTAATTTATTTATTAGAAATTATTTTCTGTCTGTCGCTAAAGCCCTATAGCGACAGAAAGTGTTGCTATAGGTGTTCTTGAGTTTCTGGGAATCAGTTGGTCATGACTTAGAGGTCACTTTGACCTTAGCTTAATTCCTTATTGTTTATGATTCTGGGTTAAGTGTATAGGTGTTATAGTACTCATGTAGTAGTACAACAATATACTAATTTCATGCTTTAATCTACATATAACAAGAAGTTATAGAGGCTCAAAGTCATTGTCAGAGTTGTTCTTGGGTTTCTGTGTAACCCAGAACAGTGGTCAAGGTCGGTCAACGATTTTGTGGCTTTAATAACTTTCAAATCGTGTGATAAATTTGTGTTTTGATTGTTGTAATATGTAGTCTGTATACCAAGGCATATATATGTTACACTTGTTTAGAAAGAGTAAGATTCTAAGGTCTAGATCTATGTTGGTCAAAGTACAGCCAAAGGTTGTTCTTCATGTTCTTCAGTTTTATATGTAACCGAGAAAACACAGTCATGCTCGGTCAACGCTATTTGACCATTAATTCTGGTAATCCTATGAATTGATTAAGCGTTTGAGTGTCATAGATATGTAGTATGTATATCAGGGTATCAATTCATAACATTTAGACATCCTAACAACAAACAGAAAGTAATTAAATAGTTGGTCAAAGTAGTCGGCTCAACCTGTTCTTGAGATTTCTGAGTAACCCAGAAATCAGAACCACTTTTGACCACCTATATCTTGCAATATACAATTCTAATGAACCTGTTTTCTTTTCTAGATTAAAGACCTCATGTAATACTACAACTAGCATACAATTAACAGACCTAACTATTAACATACATGGATCTACATACTCTGACATTCAACTGTCAGACCTGTTTTTCCAGAATTTCCAGTTTACTTAAAACATCAATTTGATACATTTAGATGTTATGTAAACATGTTCTATCAACTTAGCATACTTACTAACATGTTATTACACATATCTAAACATCTAAACTACAAATTAAACATAGCATCAAAGATCTAGCTTAAAATTAGGATTTGCACCTTTTCTTGCTTGATTTTGATTTCTTATTACTGATTTTGTTGTTGCTATCACGAAAGCTTGTTTAGGTATGATATATGAGTGTTTAGGCTTAGAAATTTCGTAGGTTTGCACTGATCTAAGGCTTCTATTTATAGAATTGCAAGGTTAGGATTTTTGTGTCATTTTTACTGCCACATAACCCAATACAACAAAATTATAATTTCCATTATAATTTTATTCAATAAATTAATATATCACTTTAATTACTAAATTAAATTAAAGCAACATTATAGCAATTTCTTTAATCTTTATCAACTCTCCAATTTAATTATTAAATTAAATTAGAATATTATCTCATAATAATTAATTCGTCACTCTTTTATTTTAATTAACTTCAAAATACCAAATTACCAATTATTAACTTAATTAATATATTACCTTAATGAAGTTAATTCTCTCAACTCATGAATTATTTATTTAACAATAAACACATAAATTAAAATATTTATTTAATTCAATAAATATTTAAAATTACAAATAAAATTTTGGATTGTTTCATCCTTCCCTCCTTACAAGGATTCTGTCCCCAGAATCACAACTCAAACAATTCATTCGTCACATTCTTCCCTTCTTACAAGGATTCTGTCCCCAGAATCGAAGACACAAATTAAACAAATAACTCATGGTAGTTCTTCATCATTTTGTCTTCGAGTTCCCATGTAGCTTCTTCGGCATTGTGGTTCCTCCATATCACCTTCACGGAAGGTATCACTTTATTCCTGAGCACTTGTTTTTTCCTGTCAACTATCTGGATAGGAATTTCCTCATAAGACAAGTACTTATCGAACTGTAACGGTTCATACTCGATCACATGCTTGTAATCGGGTTTATACGGTCGTAGCACCGATACATGAAAGATATTGTGAACATGTTCCAATTCTGGAGGTAGAGCTACCTCGTAAGCTGCTTCACCTACTCTTCGCAGCACCTCAAATGGTCCAATAAACCTTGGGCTTAGCTTTCCTTTCTTACCAAATCGGATTTTCCCCTTCCAAGGAGAAACTTTTAGGAAAATGAAATTTTCTACTTCAAATGTACGATCTTATCTATGTTGGTCAGCATACTTCTTTTGTCTGTTTTGATCCACTACCAATCTTGCCCTGATGAGTTTGATAACTTCAGTGGTCTGCTTTACCAGTTCCGGTCCTAACAGTTGACGTTCACCAATTTCATCCCAGCACAGTGGAGTTCTGCACTTACTGTCGTACAATGCTTCGTAAGGTAGCATGCCAATGCTTGCGTGGTAACTGTTATTATAGGCAAATTCTGCGAGTGGTAAGTGATCATCCCAGTTCCCTTTGAAATCCATGATGCACGCTCTAAGCATATCTTCCAATGTCTGTTTAAGGATGGTACGCCGTACTCATTCTCAATTGTGTTCCCATGCATTCTTGTAGTCTCTTCCAGAAATTTGACGTGAATCTCGAATCTCTGTCTGACACAATTGACACTGAAACTCTATGTCTTGAAACGATCTCCTTGACGTACAACTTTGCCAACTGATCAAGATTGAATCTAATCTTTATTGGCAAAAAGTGTACTAATTTCGTCAGTCTATCCACTATCACCCAAATCGCATTGTATCCTTTCTGAGTAGTTGGAAGACCTACCACAAAATTCATTATGATATGCTCCCATTTCCATTCCGGTATTCCAGACGGTTGAAGTAATCCGCTTGGTCTCTGATGCTCGGTCTTTACTATTTGACACGTCCAGCATTTCGCGACACATTCTACAACATCTCGTTTCATATTTGGCCACCAAAAATGTCGTCATAAATCTTGATACATCTTCATACTTCCCGGATGAATGGAATATCATGAGTTATGAGCTTTAGTCAAAATTTCGTCTTTAATATCTGGTACTGCTGGAACCCAAATTCGTCCTTCAAACCTTAACAATCCCTCGGTATCGACCTTGTACTTCACCTCAGTACCCTCGACCACTCTTTCTTTGATTATTCCATATTCTTCATCCTATAGTTGAGCTTTCTTCACTTTGTCCACTAAAGTTGGACTAGCTTCCATCTGGAACAATCTTTCATCAGATTCTTTTGGAAATTTGATTTCTAGCTCTAGTCTTGCCATTGCTGAAATAAGCTCCTCCTGGGAAGTTAAGAACATCAACTTCTCCCGACCCTTTCTACTTAAGGCATCGGCAACCACATTTGCTTTACCCGGATGATAAAAGATCTCACAATCATAATCTTTTATTAGTTTTAACCATCTCTTCTTACGCATGTTTAAATCTTTCTGTGTGAAAATATATTTCAGACTTTTATGGTCCGTTTATATCTCACATTTCTCTCCAGAGAGATTATTTCTCCATATCTTCAGAGCAAATACCACCGCAGCCAACTCCAAATCATGCGTTGGGTATCCTTTCTCATAGTCCTTCAGTTGCCTTGATGCATACGCAATGACTTTGTCGTTTTGCATAAGCACACAGCCTAGTCCTTTATACGATGCGTCACTATACACCATAAAGTTTCCAATATTATCCGATAATGACAACACAGGTGCCATGCTAAGCTTCTTTTTCAAATCCTGAAAGCTCTCTTCACACTTCTCCATCCAAACAAATTTTACAGCTTTCCTTGTCAAATTCGTTAACGGAGTGGCAATTTTGGAAAAGTACTGAATAAATCGTATGTAGTAAGCTGCCAATCCCAGGAAACTTCTCATTTCTGATGGAGTCCTTGGTTGTTCCCAACTTATTACAGCTTCCACCTTCGATGGATCCACTGAAATCCCATCTTTGTCAATCACATGATCAATAAATTGTACACGTTCTAGCCAAAATTCACATTTAGAGAATTTCGCGTATAATTTTTTCTTTCTTAGCGTCTCTAACGTCAAACGTAAATGTTCCACGCGTTCTTCTTGAGATTTGGAGTACACTAGGATATCATCAATGAATACCACCACAAACTTATCTATAAATGGTTTAAACACCATGTTCATCAAATCCACGAATGTTACAGGGGCATTAGTTAAACCAAAAGACATTATCAGAAACTCATAGTGTCCATACCAAGTTCTGAATTTCGTCTTTGGTACATCCTCCTTCCTTACTTTTAATTGATGATACCCGCTTCTTAAATCTATCTTCGAGAAGTACTTGGCTCCTTTCAATTGATCAAACAAGTCATCTATTCTTGGCAACGGATACTTATTCTTAATAGTGACTTTGTTTAACTCCCTATAATCAATACAAAGACGCATTGACCCATCCTTCTTCTTCACGAACAATACCGACGCTCCCACGGTGACACACTCGGTTGAATGTATTTCATATCTAGCAGCTCTTGCAGTTGTACCATCAGTTCCTTCATCTCTACCGGAGCCATCCTGTAAGGGGCCTTCGCTATCGGAGCAGTTCTTGGTGCTAAATCAATAACGAACTCAATCTCTCTGTCAGGCAGAAGTCCTAGCAAATCCACCAAAAATACGTCCGCAAAATCCCTAACAACCAGTATCTCTTCCAATTTCACACCCTTCTTCTAAGTATCAACTTGTAAGCTATGTACCCTACACAGCCTTGACTCAATAACTTCTTGGCTTGAATAATCATTAGACATCTCGCTTGTCTAGGCAACTTGCTACCGTAGAAAACTACCTGTGACGGAGTCATAAGGTTTACACTTTTCTTTTGGCAGTCAATTATCGCTCCATAATTGAATAGCCAATCCATTCCTAATATAACATCAAACTTTCCAAGTTTTATCGGGATTAAATCTACTGTCATAACATTTCTCTTAATATTCACCCTACAATTCTTATATACGAACTTAACATGAATCACCTCCATATTCGCAATTTCTATGTTTAAAAGGAAATTCAACTCTTCACTAGGCAACCCTAACCTCTTAGCAAATTCATCAGATATAAACGAGCAAGTAGCACCCGAATCAAATAATACATATGCATGTATATCATTGATTGGGATAATACCTAACACAACATCTTTTGATTGCACCGCGTCCTGCACAGTCATGTTGAAGGTTCTAGCTGTGGGTCTGCTCGATGACGTTGGTCCAGCAATAGCCAATGTACCTCTACTGCCACCTTCCTTGCTTCCAGTTGCATCTCCAGCTTTCTACTTAGGGCACTCGCAAGCAAGATGATCCTTTGACCCGCATGTGTAACAAGCATTCTTCTTCGATTGATGGCAATTCGGAGCAATGTGACCCTCTTGGCCACAGTTGAAGCACACCCCTTAAGCACACGCCAGTGTGATTTTTCCCACATGTAGCACACGCTTCAAATTTCCTTTTCTGTTGGCTACTATGTTGACTTCCAGCACCCACACTCGCATTCCACTTCCTATTTGGGTTATTATTAATCCCACCACTGCTACCACCATTCTTGCCTTCACTCTCATTCCTCTTCTTTCTTTGTTCTTGATTGTACTTTGTCACAGCCTCGCCTCCACCCTTAACGATAATTGCCTTCTCGAGCACTGTTACAAACTTCTTCAACTTAAACATGGAGACTCTGTTGTACAACCAGGGTTTTAGTCCCTGTTCAAATCTCCTCGCCTTGCGCTCATCTGTGTTAACTTGATATAGCGCAAACCTCGCCAACTCATTGAACCTTGCTGCATACTCTGACACTGTCATTGAACCCTGTTTCAGCTCTAAAAACTACACCTCCATCTAATTCTACGAACTCTCTAGAAAATAGGTCTCGAAAAATATTTTCTTGAACCTACCTCAAGTCATCACTCCCTGACCTCCTTGGATTTTATTGGCTTGCCACCAATAACTAGCATCTGCTTTCAACATAAATGTTCCAAAAGTAGTCTTCTAGTCCTCACCGACTCTAGCAACATCAAAAACTTTCTCTATTCCCATGATCCAGGTTTGTGCCTCAGTTGGATTCAAGGACCCAGAAAATTCTGATGGTCCAACCGCCTTGAAATCTTTGAAGGTATCAGCTTGATTCTGCAGTTTATTTTGCAGCGCTCCCGTGAGTAACGTCACCAATTGCTGAACTGGGTTAGCATCAGCATTGTTGTTATTGGTAGATCCCTCAGGGGTTCTTTGACGTGGTTGACGTCTTGGAGGCATTTTTTTGTTAAAAATACATTTATTAAATTATTACTCAATATTTTAAGTATTTTCTACTTAACTGCCACCGTCATAAAAGATCATCACATAACATATAACATCTTGAATAAATATTAACATTTTATTCATTCATAATCTTTTTAAAAACATAAAAACAATAGCATCACTGCTATTTACATCACCTTCCTGAACTACTAAATTTCATGATAAAATCATCATCATATCCCATTGGTTATATAATACTTGGGATTTACATCTTATTTACTAATTAATCACACAACAGTTACAATCTTTACAATGACCTACTAAAATGTTGCATTAGCTTACGACGCTCCTCTTCCATAGTATGGAACATTGTTCTGCGATCTAACATGTACCATGGCAGCATCTCGAACTGAATCGGATAATACATGACTCGGTCTTGAGCTCGGTTTATCACGGTGTTGAAAATGTCATTCATCTCCTCCATCTTGATCTTCTTTTCTTGTACTTCCTGTTGGGTTTCGGCACATAAAACGCAGTGGAAATAATCAATTGAAAGACAATTACAAAACCCTAAAATAGGATCCATGCGAAAAATAAATTAATTCAGTGGTTAGAAATTATATCGATTATTAAAGCTAGAATCGATGCGGTCGAATCTCCAACGCAATTCTAACGAACTGCTTCTTTATAGTATCCACACGAACGCCTCGCGAATCGTCGTACGATCTGCAGAAAAAGGAACCACGGTACTAGCCACCAAGGATGAGGATTTTTTTTTCAAAACTGTTTTCTCTAGTCTCTCTCTAAGAGCTGCTAGGGTTTTGTTTTTGATGTAATTCCTAAAATGGCTGATATATATCATATATATATATAGCAGTTAAGAGGAATTAATCAAAACCTAATATAATTAAAATCCGAATATATATATATATATATATATATATATATATATATATATATATCTTAATTAAGTCTTACTTAATTAATATACATATATACAAATTATCCTTTTAATTTAAATTCGTGATTTAAAATACTAACAATCATATTGATATATTTAAATCCTTACAATTTAAATTAATTCCCTTTTAAATTACGTTCTATGTGTGTGACCCTATAGATTATTATTACATTGACAATAATTTTAAAATCATATTATAAAATTATAAACAGTGAGCGGCATCTAGTAATGCATCACTGCTACCCAAGTAATAATAAGATCGATGATTCGATGCAACCCTTTCCGTGACCAATATTTCAATGTAATTTAATCCTTTTAACCTTAATATCCTAGATTAAACTCGAGTCATGGAATGTGTCATATTCTTCATAATTTAATCTGAGTTTTTCTTGATCAATGAATAGACTATATGAAACAAATCACTATTTGAGCATGGCCATGTATTTCATAGTCCTACTCAATCAAGAGGCCTATGGATATCACCCGTAATACATAGGAGGGTTAAATTCCATCTAGATCACTCATATTCCTCACACGATTCATGATGTACCCAATAATCACCTTTATAGTCCACCCTATTAAAGGTGACCTTTGATGATATCAAAGCACATAAATTCCCGTGTAGTAATATAGTGATTTCAGGTCGGAGGATCATTACATCATTATCACTATGAGAATCGCTAATGACACTTCGCATAATGCTCCACATAGAATTCTCATGGTGGGTCTGTCCAGTACATCGGTCTCTAACATGTACCTATGCATTGACTTAATATCTCATATATTTATGACCAATGAGATTTGGTCATCATTCAATCCACATACTAGTCTCAATGCATCATTATTGTCCCATCAACAATGATACTCGACTAGGGACTTTTAAGAATAATGATACTAATTATAATTATATAATCTCATGTTCAGGTAACATACTTGAAACTATATAATTTGTATCACTATTCTATGGAATTTTATTATGTTAACATTTATATAACGCAGTAAATAAAACCATAATAAAATCATTCATTCATTCAATCAAATATAATATCAAAATGTTAAGCAATTATATCAAATAATTGGCCTCTAGGGCACAAACTCTAACAGTCTCCCACTTGCACTAGAGCCAATCACTCATATATCTAATACCCATGGAACTAGTGTGACTTTCGTGCTTCTGCTGCGACAAAGCCTTGGTCTATGGATCTGCAACATTATCATCTGTTGGCACTCTTCCTATATGTACATCTCCTCTATCAATGATTTCACGGATGAGATGGTACCGCCTAAGTATATGCTTGGATCATTGGTGAGATCTGGGTTCCTGTGCAATGGCTCCATTATTATCACAGTATAGCTTAACTGAATCAACAATGGTTGGAACAACACCAAGTTCAGTGATGAACTTTTTAATCCATACAGCCTCCTTGGCCGCACTAGAAGCAACAATATACTCAGCCTCTGTGGTAGAATCAGCTACTATCTCTTTCTTCGAACTCTTCCAGCTAACAGCACCACCATTAATGCAAAACACAAAATCTGAATGAGACTTATAGTCATCATTGTCAGTCTAGAAACTAGCAAATGTGTAACCCTTTACTGCCAGTTCGTCT
Organism: Panax notoginseng; assembly: GCA_016801055.1. Lineage (NCBI taxonomy): Eukaryota > Viridiplantae > Streptophyta > Magnoliopsida > Apiales > Araliaceae > Panax > Panax notoginseng. The sequence continues at coordinate 81,823,274 of CM029014.1, forward strand.
TCACCTCCATATACCAAGAATGAATCCTTAGTCCTTTTTAGGTACTTGAGGATATTCTTGACTGCTGTCCAGTGACCTTCACCTGGATTCGACTGGTATCTGCTCGTCATGCTCAAAGCATACGAGATATCCGGACGAGTACATATCATTGCATACATGATAGATCCAATTGTCGAAGCATAAGGGATCTTTCACATACGCTTCTCATCATCTTGTAATTTAGGACATTGGGCCTTAGAGATCTTTACACCATGAGTCACGGGTAAGTGTCCACTTTTTGCCTCTTGCATGCTGAACCGTTTCAGCACTTTATCAATATATGTACTCTGACTTAGGCCGAGCATTTTTCTCGATCTATCTTGATAGATCCTGATACCTAAAATGTAGGCTGCATCGCCTAAATCTTTCGTGGAGAAACATTTTCCTAGCCATGTTTTTACAGCCTGTAATGAAGGAATGTCATTCCCAATAATTAATATGTCGTCAACATATAATACTAGGAATACAATGTGACTCCCACTAACCTTCTTATATACACACGGTTCATCTTCATTTTTAATAAAGCCAAACTCTTTGACTGCTTCATCAAATCGAAGATTCCAACCCCGAGAGGCTTGCTTCAATCCATAAATGGATCGTTGCAGCTTACATACCTTTCTAGCTTGCTTTAGAGTGACAAAACCTTCAGGTTGTGTCATGTACACATCCTCAAGGAGATTTTCATTAAAGAAAGCAGTTTTGACATCCATCTGCCAGATTTCGTAATCGTAAAAGGCTACAATAGCAAGTAAGATCCTGATGGATTTAACCATTGCCACTGGAGAGAAGGTTTTATCATAGTCAACACCTTGAACTTGTTTGTAACCTTTTTCTACCAGTCGACCTTTGTAGGTTTGTACATTACCTTCCACGTCGGTTTTCTTCTTGAAAACCCACTTGCACCCGATTGGTTTTACCCCTTCGGGTGGATCAACCAAAGTCCATACTTGGTAAGTATACATGGAGTTCATTTCAGATCTCATGGCTTCAAGCCATCTCTCAGAATCTGGTCCATTTATAGCTTCTTGGTAGGAAACAAGCTCATCTTAATCTATGAGCATCACATCACCGTTTTGAGTTACAAGATATCCATAATATCTCTCGGGCTCTTGGCGTGTCCTACCAGATCTACGAATTCCTTGTGTAATTTGAGCAGGCTCATTTTCCACAACATCTTATGGTTCCTGCTCACGTTCCAACTCAGGTTCAATGATATTATGTGGTTCTCGAATTTCTTCGAGTTCTACTTTCCTCCCACTGTTTCCTTTAGGGACAAATTCTCTTTCTAGAAAAATACCAGTTCGAGCAACAAACACTTTATTCTTAGAAGGTTTGTAGAAATAATACCCTTTTATTTCTTTTGGGTATCCCACAAAATTACATTTGTCAGATTTGGGTCCGAGCTTGTCAGAATCCAGACGTCAACCCCAAATCTTCATAAACGACATACTAGGACGTTTCCCAATCCACATCTCATATGGTGTCTTCTGAACCGTCTTTATAGGAACACGGTTAAGTGTGAATGTAGTTGTCTCTAGGGCATGACCCCATAAGCTTATTAGAAGATTTGCATGACTCATCATTGATCGTACCATGTCCAACAAGGTGCGATTTCTCCTCTCAGATACACCACTCCATTGTGGTGTTCCAGGTGGAGTGAGCTGTGATATAATACCACACTCCTTTAGAAGGTCATCAAAGTCTTGGCTTAAGTATTCACCTCCTCGATCAGATCGAATGGCTTTTATGTTTTTGCCAAATTGGTTTTGAACTTCATTCTTGAATTCCTTGAACTCCTTGAACTTTTCAAAGGATTCGGATTTTTGTCTAATAAGATACACATATCCATATCTACTGAAGTCGTCAGTAAATGTAATGAAGTAATAAAACCTACCTCTTGCTAACGAACTCATGGATTCACATACATCACTATGTATAAGTCCCAATATATCGCTAGCCCGTTCATTGTGTCCAGTGAAAGGGGCTTTAGTCATCTTGCCTAATAAACAAGACTCGCATTTCTCATATGATTCAAAATCAAATGAATCCAAAAATCCATCTTTATGGAGTTTTGATATGCGTTTCTCATTTATATGGCCCAAATGACAGTGCCAGAGATATGTCATATTTGAATCATTTGATTTCAATCATTTTGTATTTATGCTATAGATAGGCATTTCTAAATCAACAATATAAAGACCGTTAAACAATTGTGCAACATCATAGCAAATATCATATAAGTAAAACAAACAACGATTGTTCTTTATTATAAATGAAAAACCTTTCTTGTCCAAACAAGAAACAGAAATAATGTTTTTGCTTATAGCAGGCACATAATAACAATCCTCTAATTCTAATACTAGCCCAGAGGGCAAAGATAAATGATAAGTTCCTACGGCCAGTGCAACAACTTTTGCTCCATTCCCAACTCGTAGGTCAACCTCTCTTTTTGCCAAAGTCCTACTCCTTCGAAGTTCCTGCACATTAACACAAATGTGAGAACCACATCCAGTATCCAATACCCATGATGTAGAAGTAGACAAGTTGACTTCTATAACATATATACCTGAATCAGAAGTCACACTTCCTTTCTTTTTCTTCACTTCTTCCAAATAAGGATGACAATTCCTCTTCCAGTGTCCAGGTTTTCCACAGAAGTGACAATCACCTTCTTTAGCCACCCCGCCTTTAGGTTTTAAAGCCTGTTTGGTTTTGGAATTGGGTTTGGTACCAGATTTAGATCCTATCTTCTTCTTGCCTTTCTAATTTCCCTTAGCATTCCTCTTTTGCACCATCATTATGGGAGCGGGTCCTGCCTTTTTCATGTTGTTCTCGGCAGTTCTTAACATGCTCAACAACTAAGTAAGGGGTTTCTCAATTTCATTCATAAGATAATTCATAACAAATTGAGAGTAGCTGTTGTTCAAGGATTGCAAAACAAGATCAGTTTGGGTTTCCGGAGTGATTGGAAAACCCAACCTATCAAGGTACTCAATATACCCAATCATTTTCAGCACATTTGGACCAACTGGATCACGTTCACCCATCTTGCAGTGATACAACGCCTTGCTTGTATCATACCTCTCCTGTCGAGCATGCCCTTCGAATAATTTCTTGAAATGCTCGATCATCTCATAAGCATCCATCAACTCAGGTTGCTTATAAAGCTCAGCGTTCATGGTTGCTAGCATGAGACAACTCACGTCTAGAACATTATCTTGATGCTTCTTGTAAGCATTATGCTCCGGACGTGGTGCAGTAACAGCTTGTGCTGCTGGAATGGGCCCATCAAGGACATATAGCTTTCGCTCTTGTTTGAGGACAATCCTCAAGTTCCTATGCCAGCCAAGCAAATTAATTCCACTCAGCTTGTGTAACACCCCCTTCCCGAAAAGGAAAGGGAGGTCACGTGCGAAGCACAACAAACCTCAAAATAAATAAACAGAGCACTAACAACCTCAAAATATTAATAGTTGTGATCCATTAATAAAGTAATAAGTACAATCCTCCAAACTGAGTCAAAATAATCAAAACATAAAATTCGAATCAACCTAAATGGTCAAAGGCAAAACTCTCATCACACTAGCCCTGAATCAACTCTGCAAACCTGCCGGAATAAAAACACAGCATGAGTCAATTGCCCAGTACGGATACAGATATACAAAAGATATACAACTGATATACGAAAACAACTGAGACAAAATACTGAACAAAGCCTCAAGTGTAAATACGAACGAAAATATAATGTCCAAAGATCTGAATAGAATACATCTGAATCACCATAATTGACGAAACCAATAAGAGAATAAAGAAATAACGAACTGAAGTAACTAACTCAATGACTTGAACTGAACAGAAACCAGCAAAACTAATCCAATAAAATAATAGGCTAAAACAAATGGCTGGAGTTATTTTATACCGAATGAGCTCAGAAATATACCTTGCCACACAGAAAAGTCAAAATAATGCCACACAGGCAAATCAAATGATGCCACATAGGCAACAAAAATAATGCCACACAGGCACATCAAAACAATGCCACACAGGCAAGTCAAAATAATGACACATAGGCAATCACACATTGGACCGCGAATCCAAATGTATGCAAATCGGATAGGTGTGTTTAGAACAACATCACCAATCCGCAGAACAGAAAACTAGGGTTAACCCATACGCCTCCCACAACAAAACACCAAATAGCCCACTTCCTCCGGAGCCCAAAACGAAGACGCCATGGACTAATCACACCGCCACGGAAAGTGTCATGCCTCTTGTGTCAAGACGACATGCCTGTGGTACCCCCACATGTGGTTATAGCTCAGGTATATCCTACGGTATATTCTAACAAAAATACCATGTCACAACACATGCGACATAATACCAATAAAAGGGTTCTATATGTACATGTTGAACCAAATCAAATTATAGTCACAAGGTCTCAAAAAGAATGTAGCAACATGTACCGCTATACAATTATCAAAATAAATACTAAACATGATATCCTAATTCAAAGAGTACAAATACGAGTCCAATGTGTCAACTCCAAAATGAAACAAATATATGAATTTCACAAGAAATAATTATGTGAAATAATAACGGAATTTGAAACAAGGAACAAAACGAATAAATCAAATTTGACAAAAGTATCACTGAAAGAGTATGAAATCCATACCTGATACTTCCAACCCCTTTATAGCACATTACATAAAATCTTACCCTCACGTGCCAACGATATCAAATACGAAACGTTATTCACCACCTAAACATATTCACCTCAAATTAAATATAATCCAACTCAATAAATTCCAAAATACTCGTTAAATTTCCTTCGCCCGAACTAATTACACAAATTAACAAATATATATATATATATATATATATATATATATATATATATATATATATATAAATTACTAACTGTAAGTTAGATTACTAATTACAAATTGTAAATTACAAATTTACTTTTCCCAACACTATTATTATTATTATTATTATTATTATCCTGTAATTACTAATTTTAAATTTTAATAAAAACCACGTATTCCCCTTATAGGCATTTAAATGCAACAGGCTTATTCTTTAATGAAATAGTAAGAAACTTTTTATTTTTGCCTTTGTAAAAATCAAGTTAATATTTCTTTTCCTGTTATGTATATTAACCCCTTTAACATGTTAACTTCCTGCCTCATCATCGTCATGCAAAAATGGGGAGGTTCACCCAAAATTAAAAACTATATAAATTCATGGCATGATTACAAATCAAACAAATTCATATCAGTCTTATGTGTTCTCTTTCCCGTGCTTCCACCGTCGCTCAGTTTCTGTTCTCTCTTTTCGTTTTTCTTCCCGATTCATATAATGAAAGTGAATTAGGTTTAGTTATTTATTCACTAAAAAAAATAGATTTTATTAATTAATATATTTATTAACTTTCCAAATTTTAATAGGATTTTAAAATTACATAATTATAAATTAGGCCCACTTAGTTAGAAACCTAAACTAATGTAAATAAATACAATTTGATTCCAACATAAGAAAAGCCCAAAATTTATCAACTTAATTTGTATCACTTATTAATACTCATTAGCCCACATAAATTAAATACGAGTTGACCCAAATAAAAATAAAGTCCAATTAATATGTTTTAAATTTTTTATTTTATTTTATTTTATTTTTTTCAGGTATTACAGCTTGTCCTTCTCAAGGACTGATCGTAGTGAAAGACTACTTGTGTTGTTGTTTGCCATTGATATCTACAACTTATAAGTGCAAAAATAATATTTCAAATTGCAGAGTTGATATTATGTAATTGATAATAGTACATTCAAAATATACCTCCCACTATTTTATTCTAATTAATAGCCCTCACCATTAATTCGAAAAGTATTTTCTATTAAATCTTTCTAGTGAGCCAAGATCCATATTTTATTATGCCTTAAGTTAGCTTTAGCCAATCTCTTACAATACAATTATTTAGGTAGACAACCCTTTGTCAATTATATCATATATAACTCTTGGATAGTTTGGTAAACTATATTTGTTTCTAGTCCATCTAATGGTACCCACCAAACTCCATGCCTCTAAGTCCATAATCCTATCGAGATAACTTAGTTAAGTCGGGCCCAATGATTTTAATAATTTGGATATCACAATTATCCTCGCATTTTACCAAGATAAATAGGGTACTTTGCTTTGGCAAACCTACATCTATTGATCAAGGTCTTGATGAGTGTTATTCATTGGAAGACATCTGATTTGGACTTAATAATTTGATAAGAGATTTTATTAATTAATTTAGATCTCACCAATTTTAATCTTATTAAGCATGCACATTATTTATCATATCATATCATATACAAGCATAAATAAAGTGCAAAATTAAATGTGTCACAGTTATGGCCCAATCCACTGTCAATCTTTTCAAGCTAATGAAATATTGAAGGTCAATCTAAGGTGGTAAAAGATCTCAAAATAGTAGCTTCCTTGAATCTTCCCCATCCATGTGCCTCCTCTCCATCATCATCTTTCCATCGTGATCTTCATCTTGTCATCTTCATAATTATAGATTATTACATGACATAAAGAAACCTCGAGTTACATTCGAGGGGGGATTTAGATGAGAAGAGAATATTACATTAGAATTTATAGAAAGACACGACATGCAAGCCATATTTTAAAACCAAAAACCACTAACCTATGGGTCAAAAAGGCCATAACTGTGCACCATGCATATCACAATAAGCACATAACAGTTTATATATAATTAAAGAAAACTATATATAACATATTGGGGTCACGACCATCGTGCGCAACGACGAGGGGGTCTCCCCCCTGGCGGTGGTCCGATTTTTCTATACGAATCTCTGAAACAGTTTTAGAATCATATATTTAATCCACCAAAACACCTATAATAACAATACACCAGTCCATATCATATATGTCTAGTTCCAATTAATCATACTAAATCGAATCTTCATGCTTCTAATCCAATTAGAACATAAGTTGTATACTGTTATGACGCCATATAAGATACAAATAACAGAACATCATATACATACATATCTATTACTGATATTCATAATACATGAATACGCCCACAGACAGAATATTATATATGCAATTTCAGATCGGTAAAATTATATCATCATATATCATATATATCGAAAACAATAAAACATATAATCTGATTTAAACGTTTTCGCAAGTAGCTCTGATACCATTGTTGGGTTTCGGCACATAAAACGCAACGAATATAATCAATTAAAAGATAATTGTGAAACCCTAAAATAGGATCCATGCGAAAAACAAATTAATTTAGTGGTTAGAAATTATACCGATTATTAAAGCTAGAATTGATGCAGTTGAATCTCCAATGCAATTCTAACGAACTGCGTCTCTACGGTATCCACACGAACACCCCACGAATCATCGTACGATCTGCAGAAAAAAGAACCGCAGTACTAGCCACCAAGGATGAGGATTTTTTTTCCGAAACTGTTTTCTCTAGTCTCTCTCTAAGAGCGGCTAGGATTTTATTTTTGATGTAATTCCTAAAATGGCTGATATATATCATATATATATAGCAGTTAGGAGGAATTAATCAAAACCTAATATAATTAAAATCTGAATATATATATATATATATATATATATATATATATATATATATATATATATATATATATATATCTTAATTAAGTCTTACTTAATTAATATACATATATACAAATTATCTTTTTAATTTAAATTCGTGATTTAAAATACTACCAATCAAGAGGCCTATGGATATCACCCCTAATACATAAGAGGGTTAAATTCCATCTAGATCACTCATATTCCTCACACGATTCATGATGTACCCAATAATCACATTTATAGTCCACCCTATTAAAGGTGACCTATGATGATATCAAAGCACATAAATTCTCATGTAGTAATATAGTGATTTCAGGTCGGAGGATCATTACATCATTGTCACTATGAGAATCCCTAATGACACTTCGCATAATGCTCCACATAGAATTCTCATAGTGGGTCTGTCCAGTACATCGTTCTTTAACATGTACCTATGCATTGACTTAATATCTCATATATTTATGACCAATGAGATTTGGTCATCAGTCAATCCACATACTAGTCTCAATGAATCATTGTTGTCCCATCAATAATGATACTCGACTAGGGACTTTTAAGAATAATGATACTAATTATAATTATATAATCTCATGTTCAAGTCACATACTTGAAACTATATAATTTGTATCACTATTCTAAGGAATTTTATTATGTTAACATTTATATAACGCAGTAAATAAAATCATTCATTCATTCAATCAAATATAATATCAAAATGTTAAGCAATTATATTAAATAATTGGCCTCTAGGGCACAAACTCTAACACTTCCCCCTCTGTTACTTCTGCACGCTGAGAAGCTTTATAATACACGTCTTCAAGTCTTGCTCTCTTAACGGATTCTTTTTTCAATTTGTCCTTCAGCTTTGTAATCTCCTCCGTCAGTTGCTCATTCTCCCCCTCAGTGTGAATCAGCTTCCATTCAACATTACTCAGACGCTTGTCAAGATCCCGAATCTCATCGTCCTTTTGCGCCATCAAAGTCTGACGTTCAGCTACTAGTTCCTCCAACTCTTCGACTCTATCCTGAAGCTCAATATTGCGGTCGTATACTTCATCGTACATATGAGATGCGATAGAGTTTTGTGGAAACTCTTCCTCCTCATCATCCTCATCCGTCTGTGGCAACTCAACGGGGTCTTCCTCATCCTTTTCTACCACATCCTTCTCATCGGGTATGCCATCCTGCTTAACCACTGTGACCAACGGAGATGACTCCCTTGGTAGCAATTGTTCCCAGACCACCTGAATATCTCGAGGCTCCTCCTTTCTAGGCATCTGAGGTCCCTCCTGCCTAGCCTGACTGGATTCTCCCACATTAGCCATCTTGACAACAAAAATTTTAAGTTTTTAATTACTAATCATCATTATTCAACACTCACGAGCACATAGGTTGCAACCACATAAGCACATAAAGTTTTTTATTATTTCTTTCTTAAAAATTTATAAGAGTTTTTCACTACTATCTTTTCAATCTCCTATAAGGTTACTTCATAAGGTTTTTTCCCCACCTAAAGGTTATAATCAAAAGCTTTGATACCAACTTGTGACACCCCCAAATCTTGGTACTTCATTCTCACAAGATTTGGTGTTCACTTTCCATTCATTCAATTCTAACTACCCAAATTTAATAAAAGTTACACAATAAAACTTCCCATTAAAGGGTTACATAACTTAATTAATAAATCTCCCAAGTTATCTAACATTTATAATATACATCAAGTGTGGAAAATTAAATAATTACATCACAGTGGTTAAAATAAAGTCTAACATCATAAAAGTCAACAATTTACCAGTCTTCAACACTTGTAAGAGTTTGGTTGAAGAGTTTGCATGAACATAATCAAGTTAGAACAGATATATAAGAAAGGTTAGGAACTTGCTCAATGTATCAATAAGGTTTAAGCACTTACACATTCGTAAAAGTAGAGTTAGAGAACTTGCCTCGTGCGTAGGTTAAACAATCACTACTCACGTTCACCATAAGTCCTACATATACCATATGTATTGACAATACTCATTAGTTACACTAATATTAACTTTATGAGTTTGGTTCCCACTTTTAGCATATGTCACTAACTAAGTTTAAGTTTAAACAACATCACATCTTTTCATGAGCATCACATTTTAGCTCTATTACAACTAATTAAATTATCATGTCATTGCACCATATACACATTAACAACTTGATATAACATCCTATTACATGTTCAACATGTTATCATGCTCTTTAGATTAGGTTATACTAACACACAAAGGACTGCACTTGCATTCGTGCATCCCGACGCCCTCCGATTGCCTCCAAGTGCACAGTAGTCCTAAAGATGTCCATTTTGACCCCTAATAATGACATCAAATTACAAAACATAAAGAACAAAAGTTGTAGCTCTACTCGTCCTCGTTTCGAATCATCTTGAATTGCATCAATCAGAGTTCGTATGAAAACATTATGCCTATTTTAGTAAAACATGTCCGGACAGATTTTCTTAACATTTGTAAGTCTGCCTACACCCCTGTCGGGGCGGGGCCCCCGCTGGGGCTGGTCAAAAATGCATTGGTACGCCCGCGGGGGCAGGGGTACCCAGTATTAGCTTCTGCAGTTCGCGAATGAACACTGCAGAAAGTCAAATTAGGCCTAAAAACTCATTTCTAACAACCATTCAAACTTACCCAAGTTGTAATATGTTTACAGAAACATAAACTAATGTTTCTGACACGTTTCTAACAAAATAAACAACATAAACATCAAAATTACCACATTTAATTTCACTATTTTATTTCTTCTTCTTTTGACATTCCTAGCGAAATTCCTCACTATGAATTCGTTTTACAACCAAAATCATTCGTTTAACTCACAATGTTTTTATTTCTTCATATATTTTCACAATCAACCAACAATTACAAGTTTATTACATGAATTGAACATCAATTTTAATTCTAAAGTAAGACATATCACACACACACACACACACACACACACACACACACACACACACACACACATATATATATATATATATATATATATATATATCAGTGTAATTCAATTTATTCACTACTAACATAATTTCATGAAATTAATTACTCTAAACCATGAATGAATGATATAAAACAGTTTGTAATCATCTACTAACACATAATAACTCTTAATTTCCACAATTATTCATAAAACTTTAATCCCAAAAAACTTTTGATAAAAATTAAAACAAAACCTTAAAAGATAGGATTATACCTTTGCTAGAAGATGATTATAGAACTTTTGATTACTACTACTTCTTGTTCTTGCAAAACTTCTTATCACAAATTTCTCTCTCAAACTCTCTCTAGAACTCATTCTTTTCTCTCTTCTTTTTCTCTCTGTTTTCTTTTGTTCTTTCTTAGGCTTAAGCCAACACTTAACGTAAAACTAAAACAGACGCTAACGTAAAATAAAACTGACGTATAATAATAAGGCTATTAAATACATATCAGTTATTTTTATTTTAAATTTATAAGCCATAAGTCCTTGTTTGGCAAAACCCATCAAAATAATGACTTAATCATTCCTTAAGCCTTGTTTGGCAAAACAAGATTAAAATAAGAATTTTAAAAGCTCTAAGGCTTTGTTTGGTAAAACCAATTTAAAACTCTTTTAATTTATTTTCGTAACTCATTTATATATAGTTTATTGTCACACTTTATTCAATTAAATTTCCATATTCAAATTTAATTAAATTAAAACTAACAACAACTTATTAAATCAATTTGCCACATAACCCAATACAACAAAATTATAATTATCATTATAATTTTATTCAATAAATTATTACATCACTTTAATTATTAAATTAAATTAAAACAACATTATAGCAATTCTTTTAATCCTTATCAACTCTCTAATTTAATTATTAAATTAAATTAGAATATTATCTTTTAATAATTAATTCATCAGTCTTTTATTTTAATTAACTTCAAAATACCAAATTATCAATTATCAATTTAATTAACATATTACCTTAATGAAGTTAATTCCCTCAACTCATGAATTATTTATTTAACAATAAACACATAAATTAAAATATTTATTTAATTCAATAAATATTTGAAATTACAAATAAAATTTTGGATTGCTACAGATTTTGTAATAGATTAATATTACTATGTAATGTGAATTATTATGGTGTAAGAACATGCAATGAATATAGAAATTGGGATTGAACGGATATGATGTAACAAAATAAAGATTACATTTGTGTCATTAAGCTTCTATAGCTAGAAATGTGTGGATGTTATAGTACCGTGCAACACAGGACTTAGGATTGAAGATAACCAAATTTGGGGACGTCACATAGATAGCAAAGGTGTTTGCTTCCATTGCAATAAGCCTAGACATTGAAAAGGAAACTGCAAGAAGTGTCTTGCACAAGATAATCAGAAGAAGCTTAGTGAAGCTTTGGTTACAAATATAGGTTTGTTCATGATTGAAATAAATCTTTTTGTAAGTCAATGTTCTACTTGGGTATTGAAAACCGGCTGTGGTTCTCATAAAAAATAGTTTTATGTAGAGACCAAGCAAAAGTAGAAAGCTAAACAAAGAAAAGTAATCCTACACGTGGGGAATAAAGCAAAGGTTGCTACATTAACCGTATGAACTTATTGTTTAACATAGCCTACAGGCAAGTCTATTAAGTTAATAAGTTATTATTATATTACAATTCTTGTTAGAAACATTATTTCTATTCATTTGTTAGACAAGGAAAGTTTTGGTATTATATTTAGGAACATTAGTTGTTCTATTTATAATAATAATGTTTTGTTTAGAACTGAAAGATTACTTGATGGACTTTATATACTTGACTTATATGAAAATTATTTGCAAACTGAACAAACTAGTAAAAGAAAGGGAGATGATCATTGAACAGTTGAATATGTGTATTTAATGAAATACAAGTCTAAATCATTTGAAAGGTTCAAAGAATTAAGAAGTGAAATAAATTGGAAAAGTATAAGGATTCTTCGATTAGATCGATGAAGGGAATACTTATGCAATAAGTTTCTAGATCATCACAAATAGTTTTCTCTCATAATGGACGTTTCTTGATACACAATAATTGATTGGTTTATCTTAAAGGAAAAATTGTACCTTGTAGAACATGGTGCAGTCCGTGATGATCCTTTTATCGATATTCTAGTATCCATCTGGGGTTAAGCCCTAGAAATTGCTGCATATCTACTAAATAAGATAACCTTAAAATTCAGCCCCAAGACTCCATATAAGTTATGGACATGGAGGATTCCTAATCTTAAGTATGTTAAGATAAGGGGTTGTTCAACTTATGTGAAAAAGGTTTCAAAAGGATAAGTTTATGATAAGATGTGACAAGTGCAGATTTGATGGACATCCTAAAGTAAGTTTAGGGTATATGTTCTATAATCCTACTGAGCAAAAGATATATGTTGGGAAACACGTTGCCTTCTAAGATAAATGTGTTTATCATTGAAAGGGCTAGTGGGAGGATAATAGATCTTGAAGGAGTTCAAGAACCACAAAGCACTATAAGTCAAAAAGAGAAATCTGTAGATAGACCTATTGTACCACAATTGAACCATAAATTTGGAATAGTACCGAAGATACCTGGGAGGTATGGATTCATCATAGATGATGATGATGAGGTACGCATCATAGAAAATAATGATCCAGTTATATACGATGAGGCTAAGAGTTTTAGACACTCAGAGAAATGACAGATGCCCATAAATTCTGAAATGGAATCCACATATGAAAACCAAGTGTGGACTTTGGTTAACCATGGCATAAAGCCTAAAGGGTTTATATAGGTCTTTAAGAGAAAGACTGGAGCAAATGGCAAGGTGGAGACCTATAAGACCCGACTAGTTACCAAAGGTTTCATACAAAGTCAAGGAGTTGACTATGATAGAACCTTCTTACTGGTAGTAATGTTCAAGTCCATTTGAATTTTACTTACGATTGCAGCTTATTATTACAAAATCTGGTAAATGGACATAGCGACGCCCTTCCTTAATGGAAATTAGAGGAGAATATATGTATGATACAGCCAGATGGATTTGTTTCAATGGATGAAGCAAATCATGTAAATGAGCTACAACAATCCATTTATGGATTGAAATAAGCTTCTCGCAAATGGAACATCCATTTTGATGTGACAATCAAAGAGTTTGATTTTATCAAAATGAGGATGAACCTTGTGTGTACAAGAAGGTTAGTGGGAGCGCTGTGACATTCCTAGTATTATATATTGATATACTATGGATAGAGAATGACATACCAATGTTACAATCAGTAAAGATAAAGTTGTCTAAACATTCCTCCATGAAAGATTTGGGAGAAGCATCTTATTTTGGGGATAAAGATCTATATTCATACATTTATAAGTATACTCAGCTTGACCCAAGTAACGTACTTTCATTCGATGCTAAAGGAGTTTAGCATGGAGTAACTATCATGTATACAATAAAATGTATAGAACTGATGTTGATCAGTCATATTCTGGAGAAGATCACTGTAAGACAGTGAATAACATCCTAAAGTACTTAACAAAAACAAAGGATGTGTTAAAAATGTAAGGTGTGTCTGAATAGAAACTAGAGGGCTATACAGACTCAAGTTTTGTAGACTGATCAAGACGACAGTAAATTCACTTTAGGGTAAATGGTTACCTTGAATGGTGGTTTAGTAAGTTGAAAAGGTTCCAAACAGCAAAAAGTTGTTGATTTAGTAACAAAGACAAAGTATATTGCTGTAAATGAAACTGCAAAGTAAATTATTTGGATGAAAAGTTCATTACAGAACTAGGAATAGTTCGTAAATCTCATCTAGGATCCAAATATGTGTTGCGGCACTTTCATTTGATTAGAAAAATCATTGAAAGAGGAGAAGTCACTGTAGAGATAGTGGACTCTCAAGAACAACATTGCATATCCATTTACTAAAGCTTTATCCAACAGTAGGACGATCGCACTTAGAGAATATGAGTATGAGATACCAAGACAATTGGCTTTAGTGCAAATGGGAGATTGAAAGTAATATGCCCTCAAGCCAATCACATTGGATGTGATAAGCATTTACTTTGTAATCTTCTTCATTTATTAATAAGAGAATTTATATAACACATAAGGCATTCTTTATCCATGTTAATTAGTTGAATTAATAATTGTGATAAACCCATAGTTTGGAGCAATACTTTTAGAATCATGATATTGATTATGCTAATGAGATCTAAATTGAAGATAGCTCTAAAACTAAAATGTTCCTAATCGTAATGGATCACTAATGTGGGGTTACTGATTCTGGATAGATTAGTATATATTATGCTTGCTCTATTAAAGAGGATGATTGATCTCATAATCATTTGTGTGGAGACACTAAAGCAAGTATGTAGGTGCTTATTAGAGAATAAATTTATTGAACGTGTGTGACACCCCCAAAATAGGTCCACACAACCCATTCTGAGTCGCCAAATACATGGTACAGAAAATAACTATAACTTCATTATTACAATTGTCGTACAAAATACGACAACACATATGATGTGAGTTTAAATACAAATATTATCTTCTAGACAATATCCAAACTCAAATAAGTCCTCATTACAATTATTGATACACTATTTTACAAAATAGTGAGGATTGCTAAAACAACTGTCTAGAACCATCATTCCATACCCCGACTAGTTCCCGCTATATTCTCGCCTCCTGAGAAGAAAAATGGAACAAAAAGGAAAAGAGTGAGCTCAACTAGCCCAGTAAAGAATATTATGACTAAGATAATGAACAACAAATTATCTTTAGCCTTTAACAAATCAGATAAAATATAATGGACAACAAGTTTTAGATCAATATTCGCAGCGAAAATAACAATTCATTAGAAGAGTTAAGTAGAGAATGAAGTCTACTACCTTCTATGATTTAAAAGTCCATCATCAATATTTTATCCCTGCAACATCAATCAATATACATCTTGAACCAAATATTCATCTTTGCACTACAGGTCAAAGATATTCATTTGTATCACCAGTTGGTCATGTTCATCTCAACACCTATCCATCTTTACACTACGGGCTAAAGATATTCATTAGGTAATCATTCATCTTTGCAATACAGGCTAAAGATATTCATCAAGTATCACCATTTAAGACTGAGGATGATGAAAAATATCTTAAAAAAATGAATCCAGTGACATTAAAGGAAAAATATTAGGGATTCGTACTTTGGTTTATCCAAGTTCAAAAATACTCCATAATAATTAATTGTGGAGAAAAATTCAAGAATGAATATTAAACCATGGATACAATCAAAGATAGTAACAATAATAGACAACTTGGACAAAGAAAAAAAATTTAATTTTTCTGTGAATAGTGTCGTATACATGAATAGTGTCGTACATGTGAATAGTATCGTATACGTGAATAGTAACCCCGACACGAAAAGATAACAATTTCATAAGAAAAATCATACTTTATGAATAGTACTCATGAATAGTACTGTATTCGTGAATAGTATCGTATACGTGAATAGTATCGTATACATGAATAGTAATCTCGACATAAAAAGGTAAAAATTTTATAATAAAATTCATACCAATATTTTGGCATAATGATATTGAATGAAATAATGTCATTTACGAAGAAAATAACATCCCTTACCTCAAAAGAATAGTACTTCTGACTGGAATATCGGATATAATATTGAAGAAAACTTCTACTGAATAGCAACTCTTAAAGTATCTAAATACTCACAAAAATACGCTCGATATTATAGAGAGAGAAAACTTCAGTTTCTGGTGTGATTTTCAATTCTAACATAAGCACTTTATTTATAGGAAAATGCTAGAACACCAAAGTAGATTTAACCTGCTACCTGATGGCTTTACCTGCTGCTATTCACGCGCACCGCCATTGAAAAAAAATCTCAGCACACCAACAAGGACAAGAGTGGGGTCCACCCATTCTAGAAAATTTTTCAAAAATATTTTAAATTTAAAAAATATTCAGAAACTTCAATAATTCATAATAAATAGTTCTTTTATCAGAAAAATACGAATTTTATGTCCATTCCATAGGAAATTTAATTCTCTACAACTTTGTAAAATAAAGTTTTTTCCAAATTCCAAATAAAAAATGACCGAAATCCACATACGGATGATTTTTAATACCTCCATTCCGACAAAATATTGATAAAACTCTCAGTATTAATTCCTTCATTTATATCCGCATAAAATAAATATTTTCTTATCATATAAATCAATAATAATTACTCACAAATAATATTACAGAATCACAATAATGACAACTAGGTCATTCTCAAGAAAAAAGGGGGTTTTCGATAAGAATTTCTCCTTACTGGCGCGCAATTAGGTGATCAAACCCCTTTTCTAGACAAAACTTCCTTAGACATTGTCAATAATGCTATTTAATAATATTATTCAAATAATATGAATTATTGATCTGATAATGGGAAATATTGTACAGTGATAATTATTGAAACAACAATAATATAAAATATCAACGTAGCGATTATTGAACCAATAAAATAAAATATTGAACAGTAATTACTGTAACAATTATTGAGTAGTGCCTTCTTACGTAAGAATTAATAATTCAAAATATTGTGCAATACTGTGTGCTATTGTGCAACTACGCGTATTACTGTACGTTAACCACCAGGTATTTTAACAGTGCTAACGGTAACAACTACGCCGTTATTTATAAAAAAATCATACCTTTCATTTTCTTCATCCGACAGTTTTCTGTTATGAGACCCACAAATGGTTGCACCGTCGTATGAATATTCTCCGACAGCAAGAATATTCCACGACCAAACGAATATTCCCCGACAACAATGAATATTTTATAACCACTTGTTTATTTTGCAAAATTTGCACATTTCACCCATTACCAAAGCATTATATCAAATTAACATCTTATTATTCAAAATAATAATTAGAGAAAATTCAAATTTATTTATAAAAAGTTGGGGTCTTACAACGTGATTCGCTTAAAGGAACCCTAATGGAGTTTTACTTTCTTGATAATAGGAGTTCCTATAGTTATAGTTGTACAAGTGATTATTATAACCAAGAATATTAAGTCACAATGTAAATGAGGATATTAATTATTTATCAATGAACTGAATACTTTGTGACTTGTGTATGGAATGTATACGATTGAATATATATATATATATATATATATATATATATATATATATATATATATATATGTGTGTGTGTGTGTGTGTGTGTGTGTGTGTGTGTGTGTGTGTGTGTGTGTATTTATTAATCATATAAGAAGTGAATAAAAAGGAAAGCCTTGTAACATATTTATAGATGTTGAGGATTGAATAACCGAAATGTTATATTTATTGAAGAGTCCAAGTATTTAAATTATATACTAGTGGACTAGCCTAAGAGATTTAAATTATTATCGCAACCTATTTATTATCTTAACCTGGTTCAAAGCAAGTTTAATTGGGGTATGTAATTAAACCAATATGAATAATTATTTAAAGTCCAATGTAAGTGGACTAGAAACCCTAATTAAATATCGAGAGTAAGGAATTTAATGTGTTGGACATATCCTAACTAAAGTGGACCAAATGATTTAAATGAGAGCTCAAATAAATAATATAATCGGCCCAAACCCTTGCCCATTTGAGATGGGAGTTCTATAAGGATAAATGAGTAAATAAATCATTAAAGAAAATCAAAAATGGGGTAAAAATGGAGAAGTGGTCGGGTGTCTTGCGCCCTATAATATTCTTTATTAAATATAGGTGGGATTACTCGCCAAAAGCGAAGCCTTGAATCTCGTACTTTGACTCAGGGTCCGGGTATATATAGATGGGGATCACATGGAATCATTATTTCATCTCACTTCACAATTTCAAAGTGGTTCACCAAAACACTCTAGCTCTTGTTCCCTACATTAGCTGGCTTAAATAAATTAAAATCCCCAAAATCAAGGGATGGCAAAAAAATTGGGAGAAGTGTACTGAGTATATGTATATGTATATGTTGTATGTATACATTTTTCAATGCTATATATAGGACTCATCACAAGTGCTAACAAAAAGTTTTGCTTCATTTTCTCTTCCTAAGTTTCCAAAAGAATAGAGAGAAAATACTTTGAGAGAGAAAGGGGAGGGGGATGTCATGCATCAAGAGGAAGAAGGAGAGAAAACTTTGTTTATGTCTTTAAGGTTCATAACCTACTTTGGAAGAAGAAGAAGTGCCACGAGATCAAGGTTCAAAAGTTTTCTAAACTTAAACCCTAGATAGTTTAATGTGTATTTCTATGGTTGTTTTGAAATAAATGATGAGTTTATGTTCTTAAGCCATGTGATAGTAGATATATGTGTTATATGATGTTTTATGGTTAGATATAGCCATTTTAAGTGTTAATGAGCTTTGATGACAAAGATGAACAAAAACAGTTTTTAACCAAGAAACCCTAGAATTTCAATCCACTTTGGACAACCGCCATTTTTTATCTATAACTTTTTTTTTGGAAATCCATCAAATCCGTGAGTTAGATCTATGAGTTATTTAATGAACCCCACAGGAATCACTGAAAATTGTTAACCAAGCCACCAGTAAGTGCATTTTCTACCAAAACAGTTTCTGCTGGAAAAACTCTAAAACCCTATTGTCCATAATTTTTCATGGCATGTTTAGGTCAGTTAGAGAGCTCTAAAAATTATGGTCTTTTGTGGTATGTTAATATAAGAAGTTATCTAGTTGCTGTCCAAAAATGAGCATTTTTCGATGTCCTAAGACAAAGTTATGGTCCGTGAAAGATTTTACGATTTTTGAAAGAAACTGTTATAACCCGAGATCTGAATCTCAAACATTTATGAAATTTTTACTAGAATCGGTGTATGATGATATGATGCTACTGTATGAATTTCGAAATTATTTGATAAAAGGATTATTTTTAATAACTATTTTGGTTTTGGACTGTAATGGTCTATTTAAAATAGAAAATAAACTTGGAAAATTGCAAGAAAATTATTTTATGACTAAAATATAATATATTAAGGTTTTTCAGAAGATACGAAAATAATAAGTTGATTAGGTATTTTTAATGCCTATGAATGAGTTAAGAATAATTGAGGAAATTAAGTTATATTAAGTCATAAAATTTGTTAATGCAATTTTATTGACTAATTATCATTAAGATAATGTATTAAGACCTTATAAGGGTAATTTGGTTATTTTTAATAAAAATTTTATGTGAATGGCACGTTATGTTTGTTAAATAAATTAAATAGTAAGAGATAAATAATTTAATTAAATTATTTATAAATGATTAAAATATTATTAAATGATTAATAATATTAGTAAATAATTAAAATATTATTAATTAATTCATAATATTAGTAATTGATTAAAATATTATTAAATAATTAATAATATAAGTAAATGAATAAAATATTATTAAAAAATTAATAATATTTGTAAGGGATTAAAATATTATTAAAGGATTAATAATATTAGTAAGGGATTAAAATATTATTAAAAGATTAATAATATTAGTAAGTGATTAAAATATTATTCAATAATTAATAATATTAGGAAGTGAATAAAATATTATTAAATGATTAATAATATTATAAAAGAATTTAAGATGATGGTTAAGTGATTGAAATATTATCAAATGATGATAATATTATTAATAGTTTAAGGTAGTATCTAATGTTTACTTATGTGATTAAATATTAGATAATTTAGAATAAAGTAGTAGTATTATGAGTTAAGATATGTTATGTTAATTGAAAGATCAATCTTATCAATAATAGGTTTTTTTCATAAGAGATTATATTAGATTGATTAGCAGTAATCAACGAAGCATGCAAGTTTCTTAACTCATACTTGAGTAATCATTTTTCAAGCATGTTTGTGGATTAATTATTGTCAATTATTCCACATCCATGATAATTATTAATATTCGCACTTAGTGCAAGTTTCTTAATTATATTCAGACTTGTATCTATTTTGAAGATCTTTAAGTGGTTTAATTATTGAAAATTATTTCACATCAATATTAATCTTTCATTTATTAAAACTTGATTCTCATTCTTTCACAATCATTATATATTGTTGAACATTCTAAAGTTAATTCTTTTTCAATCATGATATATCGTTCTTGTATTTGAACTTGCTGAGCAAAGTAGTTGTTCTTTAAATAAATTAAATTTTATTTGATTATTTGAATTAAATGAATTTAATTGTTTATTTATGTGAGTAGTTATGTGAAGGTCGTTCTATGACCTAGAATGTGCAGATGTGGTTAGTATTCTGGCTATGTGCTAGGATTAATTATTTTGAATTTTCAAGACGAAAATAAAGATTTTCCGAGAAATTTCCGTAAAAATATTATTCATCCATTTCTGCTCGAAGATTAAGTTTGAATTTCTGAGAAACGCGTAATGATAGAATACGAAGACGTGATGGAATATTCAATAATATTTCAGTTATGGCAAACGAAGTTTTCACCTGCGGACTTAAAACCTAAGGGTTAGGAAAAGTGAATTTTTGAGAATTTAATATCTACGTATAATGATTAGGGTTATTATACGTGAGGAATACGAGTATGATATTAGTTATTATACGAGTATAGTACGAAGATTATTACGACGTATAATACGAATATCGTACGAACTATATATGAAAAGAATACGAGAATAGTACGAGTAGAATACGATTAGTCTTAATGGACTTTGAGTTCATGGACTTTGTAGAATCCAATTAGACTTGGATTATGTCAAGCCCAATGCTTTGTGAAATCAAGCCCAAGATAGGCCCAATAAGAATAAATGTTAAGGCACAAACCAAGAAAATAAACCGCGACTCGAACCGATGGGTCACCGGATGGGTAAAACCCATGGGGCAACCTATGGGGGGACCCATGGAGCATATGGGCCGGCCACTTGGCCACCAAGTAAAGTGGTTACTTGGTGGCTAAGCCATGAATAGTAAGGAGGTGGGGAAGATGACCAAATTGCCCCAAATTAGATTTTCTATATAAAGGAAGCTAGGTTGGTTCATTATTTGTTTTTCACCAACTCTAGAAATATATTGAGAGAGAGAGAAAGGAGCTTTAACAAGTAATTGATATCAATCAAAGCAAAGTATACAAGTTTACTCAAGAACGCGAAGAACGTTAAGGTAATATTACGTAAAACCTAAGTCTTCGATCCTTTTCTATTTATTTTTGGTATAGAAGTATGAATTGGTGGAGCATGTCTCTTCCGGAGTAATAAGGATGGCTAGTAGTAGATTAAACCATTATAAGTCATGTATGATTAGTAATCATAAGCGTTTAGGTAAGTTTTAAATCAAAGAAAACCGTAAAGCGTTTATTTGGTTATTGATGGACAAATTGAAAACCATCATAGGGTATGTGCATCTTGTTTGGTTAGGATGTAGATGATGAATCAATGGAGTTGTTCCATTTGATTTGGCGTAGAAAACTCGAATAAGGAAGTTATAGCGAAATTTATGGGATTAGGCGTTAAACGTTGAAAACGTAGAAATCTCGGATTAGTAGTCGAAAGTTATCATGTAACGTGAAAACATTGGCTTTCGATGGTATAACGTAGTATAACGTATTTTAGAGTCGTGGAGTCAAGAATTGTCGAATTCCGACTTAGAACGAAGAAACTAGCTATGAACGCTCACGAACATAAAACGAACGCGTAATAGGACGTTAAAAAGTGAATTCATCGTTAACGGATTTAAAAACTACTTTTATCCGAATGTAATCGAAGTACATGAGTTATGTGAGATAACATCTTTGGAACGAGCTAATTCCGACTTATAACGACCAAGTTAGAAGTCCGGGAAGAATCGAATTGAAGAAAAGACTTAGAAATCCAAGGCTCAAGGTCGGCGCCGCAGCGCCACCCCAAGCTATAAATCTCGCGCCGCAGCGTCGGGTCGTAGAGTTAGTTACTGCAGAGTCGCGCCGCAGCGCCACTCTTATATAGTAAGTCTCGTGCCGCAGCGCCGAGACCGAGGATTAGCTACTGTTAGTTGGCGCCGCAGCGCCAATGGTAGGCATGAGGACGGTGCCGCAGCGCCGAGCCAGGGGAAAAGTTGGACTTAGTTATTTTTGAACCCAAATATTGCAAGACCATTATGGGGCAAATGTATATACTTAATGTACATGCTAAGACCATTCCTAGGTCACATATATAGTGATGACCTTAGGATTTGAACGTAAGTTATTAGTAATGAAACGATGAACGATAATAAGCCGTAAGGGCAGATAAATACTTGAAACGAGTTTTATTAATGAAATAAATTCGATTAAGTTGTAGAAGAGAAAGAAGTTGGTAGAAACAATGTGATTAGATTTTTTGGTAGCTAATTACAG
This sequence comes from Panax notoginseng, assembly GCA_016801055.1. NCBI lineage: Eukaryota > Viridiplantae > Streptophyta > Magnoliopsida > Apiales > Araliaceae > Panax > Panax notoginseng. The sequence continues at coordinate 81,846,342 of CM029014.1, forward strand.
TGTGCTATGTGAATATATCATGTAGATACTGTAAAGACTGAGAACTGTTAAATAATTATTTGAAGACGTTTGAAGGCAAATTTTTTTAACGCTTGTCTAACCTTCGTGTTAGCCAAGTTCTATGTGATTCATGTTATGAGATGCATGAATTGTTTTACGAAAGGGTCGATACTAGATTTAATTCAGCTAGACTAATCTTAAGAGTTGATTGATTAACGCTATCCTACGTCAATTATTTGGTACGGATTCAAGGTAAGCCTAAGTATGAATAAACAAATGTATTTTACATCGATTATTCGATGGGCACGCGAGGTTGCCAAAACTTAAATGTAAATACGTTTAACGGATGAATGTTGATCAACATAGAGTAATATAGACTGACCACCTAGAAGTGCTCGTAAGATATATCGGACTTACAATCTTAGTGTCGGGTTTTTCTTTTTCATGAATGAAAACTAAAGAGAATGTTCATGGTCTTTTGACATACTCAGAATTCCTAAGTTCCTATAAGAACTTCGGAATTGTTTTATGAGAAAGAAAAGTGTTATACAATGTTTCATAGTACTTCATAGCTATTTGTTCAGTTATTGAAAAATAATCATATGATTCACGACATGGTATTTATATTATACATTGCTAGACTTGATGAGCTAGTTATGCTCACTTCTTGCTTGAATTATATGATTGCAGCTAAGGCGGAACGAACTGAGAGTTCTAAGAAAGATAAAGGCAAGGCTAAGCTGAATAATTAGTTTATCATGTAATAGACTAATATGTTTGTATGTACTATACTTATGAACATTGATGAATGTATTCGGTTAAAGAACCTGGGCAAGGAGTTATTATTATTGTAACAAGAATGTAGTAAATACACTCATTTTGATGTTGTTTCAATGGAATAAATGTATAGTTATGAGTACCGTGTAGCACCATCTGTCGGGTTGGAAGATACACGGATTTGGGGGCGTCACAGGGAGAATCAATTGTAATGAACAATTTATGTTTATATATTCCGCGTTAGTTTATAGAATATGAGTGAAGATGTTGGATTGTAAGCACCAAACCCGAGGTTATGGAACCAGGATTTGGGGGCGTCATAGTGATCATTGAACTTAAGCATCATAGTACCTTATATATTTTGAATTATACTTTGTCATATTCCTTAATACTTAAAAGTATATTGTAGGGTATGTTCGGGTATAATAAAGTATACATGGAGGTAGGTGAATGATCAACAAAGGATCTACCACTTCCATTAAAGGGAGAGAATGTCTTATGCGATTCAATAATTGACAACTCAAAAATCCTTAACCAAGGTGGAATGGAAATTAGAAAGTAGTTTCTAATTTACATTAATCAGAGTTGTGCATTTTGAATCGAAATGCATATTTCATGTCTTATGTTTAATCGGGACATTGTATGGTAGAATGATTGAATTGTATGATAACTATTCACGGAATATGTTCTTTGTATTCTTTGTGATTAACGTTGAATTCATATTATCCAGATAATCATGATACACTATTTGTAACGTGTCACTCATGATGTACAATAAATGTTATTTATTTATGTTTGAATTAAAAGAGTTTAATTCATTATAAATAATATTAGAATTGTTCTAATTTATTTATTTCACTACTGGCTTAATATTGAACCTAGAGGGACACACCACAAAAGGGAGAAATATGATTTTAGAAGTGATTGGCTTAATAATAATAAGTTAAGTGTATTTAATTTATTAGTTGAATAAATTAAATAGCTTAAGATTTATAATTAATTATTTAGAGAAATACTAATATTATAAATTAATAAGATTAGTCATCTTATTATTATTATTATTATTATTATTATTATTATTATTATTATTATTATTATTATTAATAAATTAACTAAATAATAATAATATGGTATTTGGAGAAATATTAATATGTATAATTGAGTATTTGGAGAAATAAGAGGAGTCTTATTGTGGGATAAACTAATGCAATTTTTGCAACTTGCATCTTTCTTGCAAGCATTCTCAAAACCCTAAGCAGTTAGGATAGAGAGAATTAGCGTTAGCCACCCAAGATCTAGTAGAATCTAAAATCACATCTTCAATATGTTCCTCTTGGTGGATACCTCTCGGGCATTGCATACACTTTGTGACGAACGTGTGATCCGAGAATTGGAGAGATCGCAAAGGAACAAAGATTGGAATTTGAAGTCTTCATCAAAGGTTGACACGCTTCAAAGGTATATCTTTACTCTTCCTCAATTAATGATATTACATAAGTCCATACATTGAGATTGTTGAAAATTTTAAATTGCTACCGTGCATGCTTCCACTGTAATTTCAATTAGATTGTATGCTTTTATCTTGCTTTCCACAATCCTATAACCAATCACCAGCAATAGACTACATTAAAGTCTCCCAACAGCAACCAGTTAAGGATTTCAATTTCATGAAGTCGATCCTCAATTTATAACTTCTAAACCAAAGCATGATAAAATACAGCCAAGGGGCTTAACTGTTTAAATAAGTGATGAAATTCAGAACATAGAAAAGGAAATAGTTAAATGAATCTCACGTAGAAATATAATCATACATATCATTTCATCAAGCAGTTAAAACAAACGTCATCCCTTTCATCAAGCATTTAAAAACAACAAGATGCCTCTATATGTAGAAGTTTTATTTTATTAAAAAACTTTTGTGACTTTTATTTTGGCTTACATTTACAGAATTGTATCCAGTAAGTCAATGAAACCATACTTGGGATATCAGATTGACAAAACCAAGTTTTCAGGCTCACCGGTGACTCTAGAAAGTGAGCTCTGGGTCCACCTCTTCAGCATCTCTAGAGCAACCTTAGGTTGATCCATAGGAACCAGATGACCAGCATTATGGCTGAGCAAATAACCAAATTAGAACCGAAACCGCACCAAAAACCGCACAAATCGCACCAATTAAAACCGCACCAACGGTTCCGGCGTATGTTGCGATTTTAGATTGGTTGAATAACCAAATTTATGGTTCCAATTTGGTTACTAGCCAAAATCGCAACCATAAAACCGAAACCGCACCATATGTGTGTACGTGTATGTATGAAGGGGCGGATCGAGTACAAAAGAAGCTTATGCTCAATTTTTTTTTAATAGGTAAACTCAATAGGTGCAGAATTTATAAGTTAGTAAAGTCAAAGGGCCAAATTAATAAACAAGTTGAACTTGGTGGGGTAAAAGAAAAAACATTCAGTAGTTTGGCTAGGAAAGGGTTCTGTTGCACACTTGCAAGCTTGCAGCATTGCTATAAAAACATTCAGTAGTTTGCAGTAGTTTATAGTTTATAGCCTTTTTAATTCTCAGTTCTCAGTAAATGTGTCAACTGCTGCTGATTGTACCATTTTCAGTAATTATGACTCCTTTTTTTTTGCCACAATTATGAATTAGTTAATGATAGTCATGTTTAGCCTATATGGTTTTGTTGGATGATCATGCATGTTCCTATGAATTGGATGACTCATTTTGTATTTTGATTTAGAAAATATTCCACAGTTTCCATGTAATAAAGAAGTTGTTGCAGAAAAAATTTATATTTTAAGAAGTTGTTTCAATTGGTTTTGGAACCGAAACCGCACCAAACGAAACCGCACCGCACCAATCACAAGTGGTTTCATGTGCGGTTTTGAATTTATCAAACCGCACCTAAGCGGTTTCGGGTGCGGTTTCGGCTTCAAACCGCACCAAACCGCACCATGCTCACCCCTAACCAGCATTGTGGACCTGTTTTCCATCAAAAACACTCAAGCAGATAAAATATAGCAACTTAGGCACTCACCCTTTAGTTTATTTTTTCAGAAATAAAAGAAATTGCAAAAAATAAATAGTCCACACACTCAGAGAGACCACTACCTTGAGGAAACTGAGAGGCCCATAACGCTTGAGTTTTTCTACTTCAGATCCATCAACTTCAAACGGAACTACAACAGATCCTGCAAATTCTTTCTGACCTCTCCATTCCATAGCATGAACCCATCTAGAGTTACCTGCACAAAAAAAAAAATCAAATACAAATACAAAAGGTGACAAAAATAGCATTTCCTATTTCAAAAATGTTAACTTCGGACCGATCCCTAATAACTTACCAAGCCAGTTGCAGATAAGGTCATATTCCCCTGCATAAACAAGCAACTTGACTCCATCCTCAAGAAGGGAAGGAATGACGACTTCATAATTCCTCACCCAGTCCACAAGCATTGCCAGATAAACAGTTCGGTTACATGAAGTAAAATTTATATCCCCAACTCCAAGAGAATCCTTAACTGATTTCATGTTCAAGAGTTTCTCCATATTTGAGAAGTCGTAACAGCCACTCCCCTCACACATTTTTCTGATGTCGTAATACTGCAGATGAAGACATCAATTACAGTTGAGGTATTATTTTTTTTTGCAACAATAATGCATTCATTCATGAGAAGTTTCCTGATGTTGATTGGTACAAATTCATTTTTTCCCAAATTATTTTAGATTTTTCACTTGGGGCTAAACTCTTTAAGCTTTGGGAAAAAATGCTATGGCCTATGGATATTTACCACAAATTTCTGCTCATATATATATCTTTCGCGATCATGATAAGTAAAGAGTGTGAACATTTATATAAAATACATTATTCAGTTGCCACAGGAATAACCATATTGGATGATTTGTATGCTTCTCACATTAATTTTGCCAGCAACTACCATGATAGAACTAAATATGTTGCTACAAACATATTGAGAAGCTAAGCAAGAGATTGTTCCTTCAGTACCTGAAAAAGAAAATAATTGAAGCTGAAAAGAAGTGGTAGCAATTGAAAGATATAATAATTTGAAAAACTAAAACCGGACATTTAAAGGGGAATGCGGGGTTAAGACCTGTGCATGGCTTCTTCAAACCCTAAACTCGCTCTGTTTTAACAGAGTTAAACTTACTCCTCTGGGTTTGTTCCCCTGTATCCATGTCTGACACTCGACATTTGGACAAGTATATGGGTATGGGTACCATAGTTGTCATGGCGTCGCCTAGGCGACGACTGAGCCTCCTAGCGCTAGAGAAGAACAAGGAAACACCTTGGATGCCGAGCCGCTAAGGCTTACGCCTTGGTAGCTGGCCCAAGTTAAGTGATTAAGTCATTTTATACCCATGACTCATCATAACCCATGGACTAGCTATATGGTGTAATTTTTATTATTTATTAGACTTGTAATGTGTGATGATTGTTGACTTGGTTGATCATTTATTCTCTACGTAGTTTTTGTTAACTTGTTATACTAGTTTTCAATGTTAAGTTTTGAATTTTAATTGTGAAGTATTCATATACTTGTATTTTTAATTGTATTTCATAGTGTTAGTTATTATGTTTTGAGTTTTAATGTATATAAAATTTTATTGTCGAATATGCTTTTAAAATAAAATAAATAATGTATAAATTGTACATTGTTAACGACTTGTCGCCATACGGATGCCATAACGGGCGTCCTATCGCCTAGGCGTTCTAGCGGTCAACTACCGCCGCGTCTCTTTGTGGCGCCGTGACAACTATGATGGGTACTAGACACTTCATTTTAATGTAAAAAATTAACAAAATTAAGGAGTACCCATGTCAGACTCTTCAAAATTCCATGTCCAATCGGACATTCCGTCCGAGTCCGTGTAACATAGCAGGCTAGAGAAGGTTCTGGCTGTCAGCATGAGGCCGGCCAAATGTCTTCAGGTTTCCCCTAGTTTGTCAAGCAGAAACAATCTCTTAGCCCTCTACGCCTAACACAATTATCTGGAGAGACGGAGAGATTACCACAAAGCATTATTGCAGCTTCACACCCTGGAAGCATCATGTTGATGATCCCCATATCCAATGCATAATCTGTGTTAGCTCTGTACTGTATCTCTGGATTAGTAAGCCCATTACCAATGGCAAATCCCTACAAAAATTGCTTCTGAGTTAATCACCATACACAAATAATAAAAAGAAAACAAAATGGCAAGCGAACATTTGCTACAACTAGAAGATACCTTGAGGTTTATATTAGTTCCTTCTTTAGCCTTATTTGCGTTATGTACTCGAGCAGCAAACGCAGGAATGTAGTGGCCAGCAAATGATTCGCTAGTAATGTAGAAGTCATTATTTACAAATTGTGGATGCTCAGCAAAGAAGGCCTAAATTATCCGAACAAAACCACTTCAGTCAAATAGCACCTACATGAATAAGAAAATATAGACCATATAGTTGATCCCGAATTTGGGAAGAGGTGGTAGTTTAAGGGAAACCATCTCATTCGCCCATTATTATGTAGGTATTCTACAAAATTGACCTTATCTATTTCTGAAAATCTAAAAACATTCTGTTCATATTCTGTTCATATTCAACTGTTAGAATTCATACTCTCTTTTCCATTTCCATTTCCATTTCCATTCAAGAGTTCCATTCAAGAGTTCTTATGTGTTTCTACGACCCTTTGAGAGCCCGAAAAATGTTTTTGCTCTCTCTCACTTTCTATTACGCACATTTGTTGCTATTGTATCATTAAGATAGGGAGTTCACCACTGTCATAATCATTCATTAGTACTGTCACATCTTTTATCTACCGAAGCTTGCTTATTCATCAGTACTCGGATCTGGAGGGGCTTTACCTTAACCCATTAATCATTGCCCACAATCACCATTGGAATTAAAGAAGAAAAAGGCAAAGAAACGAAGTAGAGGGGAAAAATAGAAATGAGCCTTGCGCATGTAGGTGTGGCCCTCATGAAACGGTCCTGTTGCAAATAAAATGTAAATAACCAATGTTGCTTCTAATTTGTGAACAACCCTCAGTTCCAATACTTATGCTGAAATAGGTTTACGGATGAGGAACAAGATGAACAAGTTTGTGGAAAAAAATTTAATCATCATGCAGATCAACCACAAGGTTCCTTGCTTGGGTACATTTCGCTGGTCTTATCAAGTAGTTTGTGATAAAGATGACTTTAACGCCATAAACTAGTGATCACTAACGTATAAACACTACAAAGTTTCTATCTCTTCCCCTCCCTCCCAAAAAGCACCACTAGTTAGTCCTGCATGTAATACGATCACCTCTAGAAGAACCTTCAAGCATTCTCGTTTATGAGTTTGTAATTAGATAATGATTCTTATATTTCTTCAAGACTATTAATATAAGATGTCCCACGTAATTTTATGCTCAAATATTTGAATTTTATGTTTTTTTCATTACTTAAACTTCTCACAGGTTGTTATGCAACCATTGTCAAGCAAGACTTATTTATGTAGCAGAGGACAAGCTCCACGATAGGTAATCTAAGCAAGAAAGGGAAGCTGATAAAAGCAGTCATGGTTACTGGAATCGGAAAGACTAGGTAGATAGGCAGAGCATGGAATAGTACCGCCAGCGTAATAATTAAGGTGTTAATATTTCTCTAAAAAGAAATCATTTAGTCTTCTAAGGAATTGGCGCGAGCTAACTTTTAGGCTTAATGTATTGCTCCCGCATCATTTTGATTATTAAGTCTAGCTGAAAGGACTTTGTTGTTTTGTGATTTCACGTCTGTTTCCCATTGGACAAGTGTCAACCATTGTGTCATTATGTTACAACGTACAACGGGCACATGGCTAGTTTGTTAGCTTCAGGGTTTATATACACAGCTGAGGTATGGATAACCTATCCATGGAATCAAGTATTTTTGTTATATTGCTTTCTTCTGATCATCCCTTTCTTCTGTTTCTCATCTTTTTTAACCCTAAATCTGCAACTAAGAGTGTGACATAAGGTTACCTATGTTCTATTCTTATTGTGTCGAGATCAAAAGAACTACTAGTTTTATTATTATGTACAACCAGAAGGATAACTTGGAGTATAAACTCCATAAACTAATTAGTCATGTGTTACCAGAAAATATTAACACAATAGAGAATTGTGTTTTGATACGAACATTTTAAAACATGTTACACTTTCACTCTAAACATCAAATGTGGTGATCAAAAAAAAATTATCCTATGTACTAAAACTTCTATTGCACAAATATTATTACACTTTGCTTTATGATTTGCTAATAAAAAACATCTTGTTATATAGCCACAACAAATCGCCAAGATCAAATCTAATGATAGGTTAGAATCCAATATCTAGAATCATCCTTGAAAATATCGAGGATATTTACAAAGTAGAGTAATTACATGAGTAAACCGAGAACAGTCTATTAGAATCCTTAATATGTAAAAGAAGATCATAGGGAATGACATCTAATGTAGCCAAATGAGCACATTTTGCGTGTCAAGTAAGCGATGATATGGCATAATCTTGTTAAATATGTGCTTGTTTTGATACTACTCTTGGAAACAACTTAACAAATCTTAATTATACATTCTCTCCGTCCCATGATAAAATTTTTTATTACTATTTTAGGTTGTCCCAAGTTAAATGTCTACTTACCTTAAATAATCTATTTTTTACAATAGTTTGCCCATAATACCCTTAATATTAATTGTCATATTTCTATTCTATATGCATATTTATGGAGCATCACTAGTTCTGTGCAAAAAATTATGCAACTAAATGAAAATTTAAATATGGACAATTTTGTCATTTTATCCTCTTTCTTAATATGTACAAAAAGTCAACCATGACTTTTATCTTGGGACGGAATGAGTATCAACTAATTTTAACCATATTTCTTTAGAAAGCTATTCCTATTGTATTACGTTTCGGATAAATACATTTCATTCCAGCTAAGTAATTTAAAAAAACCTACCCCAACTGAACTCCGTACCACGAAAAGTGACGTTTCCCATTCCCGATTTTGTTTCCATGTACCGCATCGAACTATACTCTAGGTAACACTGGTGACTGGTCTAAAAGTAAACATGTTTCGTTAAAGAATGATGTTTTATATAAAAATCACTCAACTCGTGGAGAAACAATGATATAACTTCTTACCAGAATGAGAAATGACTAAATTTTAGAAGAATAGACAAACTTTAAGCAATTAAAAATTTTATGCTACGAACCTACCATAGTACCAATAAACTCGAGATTCAGCGGTTGAAAAGATAAAACACTGTTAGGGTTATAAAAAAGAGATGGAATAAGAATACGACACTGACCTGCAAAAAGTTGTGACGAATGTCACGTTTATCAGAGCTATAACTAAAGCCTGTCCCAATAGGTTAGTCAACATACAGAAGGTTTGACACCTGCATATTATCATGGAAATAGTAATACGTCACATTATATGACTAGATATCTATTATAGGCAGTACAAAGTAAATAAAGAAGTTAAACTATACATCAAAAATTTATGGCAGTCTAAATACACAAACCACCAAGTAATAAGTATTTAAGGTGCCATGAAGCTGATGTAAACCAGCAACAGTTCAGTCTTTCAAATAATATACTCAAAAAGTCAAAAAATTAACAAGGATCAATACACAGTGATAATCGGGAACAAACTTGTTCATCTATTTTATAACTCATAACCTAAATATTGTAAGAACTCGAAATATACATAGAGGGACATTACGTAAGAATCAATACACACTCATAATCGGGAACAACTCTCCCATTTGAAAATTTGGCATGCAGTTGCCCTTTATTCATTTTTATCATTGGAACTCACTAGAAACTGGTTTGCAAGGACCTCTAAGGGCCAAACCGAGATAGCTTAAGGTAATTGGTAAATAACATAAATGCTGGTCACCTGATGTACCCCACACCTTAAAGTAGTTCTTAAACCGACAGTCTAAGTCTAGATTAACCGCTTTAAATGTAGGAGGACATATATGAGATACCTGCTAAGCAAGTTAGATAAACCAAATACATGAAGATGGCACAACGTATAAGCCAATAAACAAGGGCGGAGCCAGGAAAAAATTCCGTCCTGAGCTACAGAATCAGAACAAGTATTAAAAACTGGAGTAGGGGACCAGAGCAGCAGCGCTCTATCTCAGCTGCCCAGAATTCCTAAATTTCGTATTTTTTTTTTAGTCACTTTACAATTTTCTAACTCAGCTTTGGAACCAATTTAAACAAATATAAACCAGTCCAAATAAATGTTTCACACAGGTTCTATATGTGCTCAAAACTGCTCAGCCACATCAGTTTTCTAACCAAACCAAAATTACTCAATTCACTTAAACTTACTTCTAAATCATTTCTAATTCAGTTAAGCCACTTGAGACACATATATTTTATAAACATAAACTTTTTTGCTTACAGTAACATCAAGTTTTCACTTTTAAAACTTTACAGCCTCTAAGAGAAATTTAATCAAACAAGTGAAGTACATAACTTTAAAAGAGAGATCTCATAACCATTTAGAAATAATTAAGCAAGAATTTTTTAATTCTTTTTCCTTATTACTCCACCCGGCAACCACCATATATATTCTCATTTCCACAAACAATTCATTATAGCTAACATAGCAAAATCGACGCTAAATTTCTTGTTATCTGCATTGATATTAGCCAAAATCAGTTTCCTCTTGCCGAAAATAAACCCAATTCAATTTGCAGCTTTCATTCCATTATTAGTTTCACCCAAAAACCAAGAGCAATTGATAAAGGTTTGAAGTAGTTTAGAGAGAAGGAAAATATATGGAATGGGTCGGATAACAATTAACATGGGACATGTGATGTAAAGGAACATGACTTATAAAGATTGAGCTTGACTATTAAAATATATAAATACTAAATATTTGTCAAAAAATCCACCCGGGCTAGAGCCCACCCTAGCCCATGGGTGGCTCCGCCCTTGCCAATAAACCTTGGAAACTGCCACTATGCCCCCTACCATTTTTGATAATAAGTACACTTAGAACCTCTTAGAAAGAAGCATGTGGATATGAAATGTATGTCTCCCAAACTATATTTAAGGGAATTATAGAAACGAATGATATAATGAGAAGAAGTCAGAGATTCCACAACCAGATTTGAAGTAAAATAAAAATTTGCATAAATTTTCACTACAAGAAAAATGGTTTTGAAACTAAATATTGTAATTGTTAACGTCCGATTTTGTACGCCTGACGAAATCACCAAAACAGCAGGCCAAAATAGCGCCAACGGTTGATGGAGTAATTGTTGTGAAATTAAACTCACGAAATACACTCGCATAAACACAAATAAAAGAATATAAAGTATGAACACAAGATTTACGTGAAAACCCAATTGAGAAAAAACCACGGAGAGAGAGAGTAATCCACTATAATAATATTGGGAGTACAAGTTGTGTATTTGTGTTGTATCTCTTGTGCCCTATAATATTGTCTCCTCCCATCTTTTCTCCAAAACCCTAGTTTGTAGCCATATATATAGAAGCCACCTCCACCCGTATCCTACTAGGAGAAGGACTCCTTATCCCTCCAAATAAGGAAACACGATCCTATTTTAATAAGGACTCTCCCACTATCATAATAAATACATATGGGCCATCACCGGATCCGGACCATTAAATAGACTGTGTTGCACCATGGCTAGACTCAAATAATCACATCTCAATATTGCCCCCCAGTCTCTTATTTATAAGGAACTTATAAATGAGAGACTATACAAATATATCCCAACAAAAACGACCATATTTGCCGAAGACAAAATATCACGCCTGAACTTCATGTGCCGAACTAAAATTGTTGGAGAACCAACCTTATACCAACCGAACCAACCTTATCACTACCGAAGATATAAAAGGAACCAACCGAACCAACCGAACCAACCTTATCACTACCGAAGATATAAAGAATCAACCTTATACCAACCGAACGAACCTTATCACTACCGAAGATATAAAAAGAACCAACCGAACCAACCTTATCACTACCGAAGATACAAAGAACCAACCGAACCAACCTTACCAACCGAACCAACCTTATACCAACCGAACCAACCTTATCACTACCGAAGTCAATTAGGAGTAGGAGTCCTAATTAAACCTCCTTATCCCACCATTGCCCCCTAGTCTCTTATTTATAAGGAACTTATTTATAAGAGACTATTCAAAAAGTCTCCATGGGATTTGTATCCTCGGGACTTATATCCTCGAGACTTATATTCTCGGGATTTTTATCCTCGGGACTTTTATCCTCGGGACTTATATCCTCGGGATTTTTATTCTCGGGACTTTTATCCTCGGGATTTTTATCCTCGAAATTTTTATCCTCGGGACTTTTGTCCTCAGAATTTTTATCCTCGAGACTTTTATCCTCGGGATTTATATCCTCGGGATTTTTATCCTCACAATGTTCATCCTTTCGGGAGATCTAAGCCCTCTCGAAGAACGTTTGTCCGACCTTATAACCCCTCCAACCTTATGCCGCCATAATATCCGTCCCGACCCCTGTTGGAGGCTTCGATCAGACTTTTTATATCTGTCAAAAATAAACAGCCGAATATGATGAAACCGGTGTGGCCCGAAGAGGAATTGCCAAAGAGATTGTCGAAGTGGTCCGAACCTAACTTCATCTGTTCCCATATGGTCGGCAGATGTTGATAGTGACGAAGGACAACGAAACCTCTTATTTAATATGTGGAGGTGATTGTCCGCTCCCCTCCATTTGTGAAAATTAAGAGCCACGCATATTTTATAGGCATGTTATTGGGCTGACATTGTGGCGAGGCGATACCACCGGATTAGTTGAAATCCGAAGACGAAAGGTTGTGTTCTGCTGTACAGGGTAATTCATAGATGGCCTTGACCCTTGATATGGATTCTGTGGTTCTGAACCTACAACAGCACCACAAGGAGGTCATCCCAATTTGAAGGCAAAAGGTCGTCGTCATCAGTAATTAGTTGGTCTGCCCATTCCTGCCAAACTTGGCTTACTAAAATCCTCAGATGGCATGACCCTACTGTTATTGCGGCAGGGGTGTTTAGATGTCATTGTTGTTTTTCTACTTAACGCGGTAGGTTGAGATACCCCGAATGGGAAGAATTATGTATCAAACAGTTTTGGATCCTTGGTTGTCCGTTGAATCTGCTTTTCGCCGGTGAGTTCAGCCGGAACAAGAGTTGGACGGATCTCTTTCACACTGCGAGTTGTGGTAGGGGCTAGGATCTGCCTTCGAGGAGTAGAATTTTTGATAGCTCCTGCTGGCTTGACATCTTCCAAATTAAGAAACATGGTCTGCCTCCAAGAGATCAACAAAATTGAGTTTTTCTCTCCTAATTCACATGTACAACAAGTTAATAACATATATGAAAATATCTATCAAGAAATTTTTTCATTATATATTATTTTTAGTATTGATAACATGACTTCAGTAGTCACTGCCGAAGACCACGTACGTGCATTTATATATGTAAAGTAAGTATCAATAATATTAAGATGATACCACAACTTTAAGTATAATGAACAGATCAGATTAATAACAGAGATCTCATGCACATGCTAGATATATATTATTGATATAATAAAAAGGAATAACTTAGCTTAATATGCAGGCTCTCAAATTAAATTTGGTGATTTTAAATTTGACACTGGAAGAAGTGTCTTGTTCCCACAGACGGCGCCAATGTTAACGCCCGATTTTGTACGCCTGACGAAATTATCAAAACAGCAGGCCAAAATAGCGTCAACGGTTGATGGAGTAATTGTTGTGAAATTAAACTCACGAAATTCACTCACATAAACACAAATAAAAGAATATAAAGTATGAACACAAGATTTACGTAGAAACCCAATTGGGGAAAAACCACGGAGAGAGAGTAATCCACTATAATAATATTGGGAGTACAAGTTGTGTATTTGTGTTGTATCTCTTGTGCCCTATGATATTGTGTTCTATCATCCTCCCATCTTTTCTCCAAAACCCTAGTTTGTAACCATATATATAGAAGTCACCTCCACCCGTATCCTACTAGGAGAATGACTACTTATCCCTCCAAATAAGGAAACACAATCCTATTTTAATAAGGACTCTCCCACTATCATAATAAATACATATGAGCCATCACCGGATCCGGACCATTAAATAGACTAGGTTGCACCATGGCTAGACCCAAATAATCTCAATAGTAATCAGCTAAAAAAAAATCCAGAACGAAAAACATTACCTTATCCCACCCATATTTGTTCCACACGAGAGACAAGTCATTTGCAATAGTGAAAGGTCCGTTTTCATAGAAAAGAGCAACATCACTGCTACATCCTGGCCCTCCAGTCAACCAGATAACAATAGGGTCTGTCTTGCTGTTGCGTGATTCGAAGAAGAAGTAGAACATCCTACAAGCAACAATCAAAGCTAGTTTAGTAGCATTTTTGTAGAACAAAATTTTACATATAATCCCCAAGTACTATATCAATAAGTGAACTTGTTCGCAACAAAGATTATTTAAACTAACTTCTCAATGATGAATATAAAAAAGGGTAAAATTCATATGACCATTTAGAGATTTGACAAAATTCCACATGACCACCTATCCTTCAGAAATAAACACAAAAACCCTAGGTAAGGTTAAGTGAAACAATTAATTTTTTCTTCCAAGATAACTCCTTCCCTTTGTGTTTTGCCTTGAAATTATTGTGCTTGTTTGGTTAGAGTCGTTTTATGCATTTGAAAGTTCAAAAACACTCTAAAATCTAGTTTGTCTAGAAACAACTTATTTCAAATGCTGTTTTTTTAAACTCACTAACGCAAGCAACTTTGGGGCTCAAATGCACCACAGCAATGGTGTGGTGAGTTTGATAAGTTTGGAAATTCAAACACACTAAATGCTACCACTACAAAAACTGCAAACACTAGTAACCAAATAAACGTACAAATGTTTCAAACAGTGAATGCGTTCATAGTTTAAAAGTAAAACACACCAAGCCTCCTTTGGTACAGTGGTCAAGGCAAGAATGTTAAATTTCTTTCTAAACCTAGCCAAAAATCAAATAAAAAGTAAAACACAAACACCGTGCTTAAATTTTGTGTGCAATAAAGGGAATGTGTCATCTTGAATGAAAAAGTTAACAGGTTCACTTGGACTCATGACGACATGGTTTTTTATATCTATTTTTAAATGAAAAGTAGTCATGTGAAATTTTGGCAAAACTCCAAGTGATCATCTGAATTTACCCTATAAAAAATCGCTAAAATTCTAGGGTTCAGGACTTACTTAGCAGCATTAGAATGCTGAATCTGATAGTACCCGGCATAATGCCCCAAATCCTCAGGCGAGACAGGGTTCTCACAATCACAATTTGGGAATTTGAATCGCTTCTCCACCAACTTCCTAACCGGACGGAGAAAAGCAGAGTCATTGCTATCGGCGATTTTTTTCGACTCTTTCGGGAAAAAATTGAGCTCTCCGATCAGCTTCTCCGCTAGATTAGCGCTGAAATTCGCAGTCCGGGGCGTCCGACCGGTGGCTGAAGAGAGAGGAGAAAGAAATAGAATAATTAGAAGACAAATAAAAATCAAATACTTCTCCATTTCCGTAAAAGATGGGTTTATTAGAGGTATACATATATATATATATATATATATATATATATATATATATATATATAGGAGAGATATAGAGAGAGAGATAGAGAAGGAATGAGTGAGGTGAAGAAGATGAGTTTGTCACTCAACTTTGTTGTTGCATTTTCTGGCGGGAACCAAAACAGAAATGAAAATTTTATTAGCTTCACTTATTTTCCCTTGTACTTTTTACAATTTTGGAAAGTACCTACGAGAAATTTTGATATAACAAGTAAACCCTTTCATTAATATACAAAGTATGTCATTACTAAATCTACTGTAGTGTGTGCAATTTAAAAACAATAAAGTAGATTTTTTTAATATATATAACTTCTTGTATCAGTTAGTTGAAAGGAGATAATTTTGGAATAAGAGTGAGTTAAAAGATAAATTAGGAATCGGACAATGTCAGGAAATATTTATTTTATAATAAGTTGTTACAGAAGTTTACCAAAGTGCTCTTCACTCCCCATAGTAATATAGATAAATATCTACTTACAATAAGAACGGACATCTTTTTATCTTAATATATAGGACTATTAATATAAGTTAACTTAATAATAAATTAGTCAATTAATCAATATTGATACTTGATATTCATAGAAAGATCATCTTTCGACTTGCGTGTCGATACTGTATTAGTCAATTGACCAAAATTAATTTCATATTAACCACTCCGGTATAATTATATGTCAGCTTACTGATCAAGCTCTTTCAAGGTGGTGGCAGAGCTGTGTGATGAGATGAATGGTTTAATTTTAGATGTAGAACTTTTTATAAAAGTGTTTTTATAGAAAAATTAAAATAACGTTTGATTACATAATTATAGAAGTTGTTTTAAAGGTATTAATGATGGTTTGGATGCGCCGAATCCATTAAGATGATGTACGAGTCTATGAGGCGTTGAGTACCTTTATTTTTCAATTTTAAGGAAAGTGTGGTATGAGATTGTATTCTTTTAACAATTTAAGGATAATTTTATAATTTGTATTTTTGTCAAAAGTACTAGAGTTAAAAAGCATAAATTTTTTGTTTCAGCTAAAAGTACTTTGAGCCCAAATTTCTGCTCTTTAAAAATATTTTTCAATAAATAATCAAACACAAACACTTTTATACTTAATTTAGAAATGCTTTTAGTCAACTTAATTAAAAACTCTTCCAAACGGGCTCTAGCTAGCTTAGTGACCACATGTAAACATTATATAAAAATTCTTGGAAATTGATATTTCTACGTGATTTTTTAATATTTTCATATGAAAAGTGTCGCTATAGATCCTATAGCGACGGTTTTTACCGTCATTATACATCTATAGCGACACTTTTTCATGTAAAAATATCAAAAAGTCGTGTAAAAATATCAATTTCTAAATTCTAATGGCTGGCTTGGATCACTAATTATTTTTAGAGATATAATTGAGTTTTGCAATGTAATGATAATATCTTATGAAAACTGATAAATTTACAACAGAAAATGATATTTTCAAATGAAAACTGTCGCTATAGACCGTCGCTATACATCTATAGTGACACTTTTCATGTTAAAATATCAAAAAATGTTGTGAAAATATCAATTTCCTATCTCATAACAATGCTTATTTTTGTTCAAACTTGAAAATTGTATAGCATGTAATAGTATTGTGTTATTACTTTATAAATGTTGTTTGATTCATACTTGAAAATTGTGTCACATATAATAATTATAATATATTTGCAAATTAAAATGATACTTTAATAACAGTGATTATTACTCATTTCGTATACATGTACATTATAACTTATAAGTAAAACTTAATTAAACATTACACTCATATATAGATGTAACTAAAAAAGGGTCTTATTACAATACAATTGAATAAACAAATAAAAAAGGAATGTCTTTTCACATAAATAAACTTATATTCATTAAGTTAAATTGTTGTGACATGAACGAAACCACCCAACATCAATTTTGCTATTGTGAGGTCTCTTTGTTTGACATAATTTCATACTCAATAAGGAAAAGCAGTCCTTAAGAAAATGTGAACTGAGTTAAGTCTAATAACCAGATTGTTGGACTAGTGTAATCTACTGTACGTAGTATTTAAACTTTCATCTATTGTAAATAAAACTTATGTCGTTATCATACTTTTTTCTGATTTTGTAAATTCATTTATAATTTTCTCCACCTGAAATTGATAGCTTTTCTAATCTCTTTTTTTATTATTATTTTTATATATCACAATGCGAGAGTATTATTCTATATTTGTTGGTTAAATTTAACTTTACAATTTAATTAAAGGCTTAAATACACTTTAGACATTGATTTTTTTTTTTTTACAATTTAAACCCTGATGTCTCAACTTTAAGACAATTAACCTTAATGTCTTTAAACTTTTACAAATTAAACCTTTTAGCTACTTAATGGAGCATTTTTTTTTTCGAGATAATTCACGTGACTTGAAATGGAAGGACAATTAATCCTTTTATGGGTATATATCATTTATATTAACTCCAATTTTAACTCATTTTTTACATTCATCACGTGCCTATAATTTTATTTGCTTTTAAAAATATTATAAGATTTTTTTTAATGTGAAAATTTGAGTCTTTTAAGGATATATGTCATTTATATTCGCTCCCATTTTTTTTAATGACACACTAACTATGTACTTATAATTTTTTGTGTTTCAAAAGATTTTTAGAAGTGAGATTACCCGAAAAACTCTCATTCGGATAAATTATTACACGTCAGTGACCAAAATGTTTAATTTATTAAAATTGAAAGACATTAAGTTTCAATATTGTCTTAAAGTTAAAACATTAAGATTTAAAATGTAAAAAGAGAAAAACTTTAAGGGTTAAAGTGTATTTAATCCTTACTTAAAATGAAAAATTAAATAAGACATGCGGTTGAAATTAATTAATATACTCTTATTTTAAGCGGGAAGAATTAATTATTACGAACAAAATATTATTATATTGTTCAAAGAGTATTTGATCACCTTATAATCACAGAGAATTAAAATAATACTTTAGTAATCAAATATATTGGCTTAAAAAAAATTCTCAGCTAAGAAAATGAGTACAAATATAAACTGTTGATATTGTTAAGGCAAAATTTATATTGTCAAGAGTAAATATATATTGTTAATGCTTAAGCGATATTTATCTCTCTAGCCAGGGACAGAGCTAGTAAGAAGCCTGGGGGGCCTGGCTACCCTAGCTTTTTTAAAAAAAATTGAGCCATTAAATTTTATTAATTTTTCTTTAAGTCCCCAAGTTTTTTTGGTAAAAAGTAATAGCATATAAAAGAAATTACTGAAATATTATTTGATGGTGAATGCTGAGAGAAAAATAGTTGAAAAATTCTCCTTAGAATAAATAACGAAAGAATTAATTTGTATGAAAGAACGAATGTCACAATTCTTTTAAGTTGTAATGTAGGATAAAAAATGTCAATATTTAATATATTATCATTATTTTTGTTAAATAAATTTTATGTTGTTAATTATTAAAAAAAATAATTATATTTGTAATTTTTATTATTAAAATTATTTTATATTTGAACATGATAATAAAATTATTTTATATTTGAACAAGATAATAAAATTATTTTATATTTAAACATGTTACATTATACACCCGAAAAAAAATCATGACTTCGTCCCTGGCTTTTAGCAACAATATTTTTACTCTAACAATGTCAACCACATAAATATATCATAAGAATATATATTGTGAATACTTTTAAATTGTCAGTTACGTGGATAAGTATTAATCATAATCATTTACCACAACAAAAAAAAGGGTCATTGCCGACGGGCAGTGTCGTCGCCAATGACTACACTGCTGTCGTCAATGAGGTTATTGGTGACGGCACTGACCGTCGCCACCCCTGTCGCCCCACAAGTCGTCGACCCTGTCTCCCGTCGATCGTCATCGGCAACATAGTCATTGGCGATAGGGTCATTAGTGACTGCAGTCCGTCGGCCCAGACTCATTGGCGACGGTGTAGACACTCGAATTTTTGCATTCCTGTTACTAATCCTGCAGGAGGGCAAAATTGTCTTCCAAAGATAACCCTGGAAGTCATATCAGCTCAATCCCGGAGACAACATCGGGATACTCAGTTTTTAATCTCGGAGACAACCCCGAGATACTCAGTTTCAATCCTGAAGATAACCCTAGGATGCACAGTTCCAAACCTTAGAGATAACCTCGAGGGAAGCAGTTCCAGTTCCAGAGATAACCTTGGAATTGTCAGTTCAAAACCCGGAGACGACCCCGGGACACTCAATTCCAACCCCGGAGATAACCACGGGAGGTCAAGGCACCTCAGAGATAATCCTGAGGGCATTCAATACTCACAGCAGCTCAATCTTAGAGATAAACCTGATTAACGACTGCGACATCTGCACAGAACCTGAGATAACCCCGGTGTTGGGCAAAATCATCATTTTGCCACCTCAATACTACATTCACGTCGTCTCAACATCATTTCATCCCACATTTCATACAGAAGTGTCCCACAAGAGCCATAACTCAAAATCCCGAGTGATTATTACACAAGATAGCACACCGGATGGAATTTGAAGACTTGAAGATCTGATCATGGACCCATCTTTCCGGCTTCGTACAAACTCTTATCCCATATCATTGTGTAGCTCTCGACAACAACATTCCAAAAAGGTATAACACGCCTCAATCGGATGCCCGAATTGTAAGTTATGAAGGTTCGAGCGGACAGCACGTTGCACGACTGCACATACTTTGAGATGACAGGACTCACATGGCCCGGGGCAACCCGGGCAGCCACAGGTAGACACTTCTATAGTGCTCCAAATTGAGTGCTTCTTTTTTCTAAGCACTTATGAGCTCGTGTTTTACAACATATTGAAATTTAATCGGTGGAACCCGAATTTTCAGGTGTTAAAAGCTATCTGAAGTCTTCTTGGCAGCCCACTGTAAGATATTTTAGATTTTTAAGCTTTTTGTTACTTCCATACATACATATCTACTAACGTTGAGAGTCGCTCCGTGTGGGTAAGGTTGTAAAAGAGCCAACACAGTTCGGGCTCGACTCGAAAAAATACGAGCGAGACTCGGATTCGTTAATAATATGATCCAAATCTGAGTATTAAAAATAGTTCAAATAAAAATATGAGTAGAATCTCAGCAAGGTTATACTCGACTCGTTTAAGATTCAAACTACTCGAATTTTTGATTGTGATTCGATACATACTCGGTTAATACATATTCGATAAAATGTTCGATACATTCTCTTATAATATATACAAATTTAAAACAAATTAGGATAATTAGTTATTATTTTGTTTTGTTTTTAATTTTAATTGTGATTTTATATTTGTAAAGTGTAATAATAAATATATTTTCTCATTTTTAAGTAAAATAACAAATTCAATTTGTAATTATATTTATTATGAAACTAGTTAATATGTGGAGACTCGAATTCGAGCTTGAATTTGAAGCTCGCGGGTAGTTTGAATAAATATTCGAGTCGAGTCGAGTCGGATCGAATCGAATTCGAGTAATAAATATTTGAGTCGAGTCGGATCTGAGTAGAATTTTTCAAATATAATTCGAATTCGAGTCGAATTCGAGTACGAATTTATCATTACGAGTCGAATTCAAGTAGCTCTCTGTTCACTCCTGTTCGACTCGTTTACACCCTTACGTGTGGGTATGCCTGAATCGTCAATTCGTGGCTTTTTATTATTTTTTTATATATATAAATACTTATATATATATATTATTATCGAACTATGCTTCGATTGAGCCCAAATATAATATTCGGAGCATTTACTGCTTATATATATATATATATATATATATATATATATATATATATATCTGTTTCTATCAAACTCTGATTGATTGAGCCTGGATATACATCCGAAGCGTTTACTGATTTTGTATATATATAAATACTTGTATATATACTTATTGTCATCAAACTCTGTTTGATTGAGCCTGGATATACATCCGGTGCGTTTACCGCTTATATATATATATATATATATATATATATATAGAACTAGGATCCTGTCCGGACTCCCGGACAGGCTTAAAATACGGACCCAATTTTTATTTTTTTTTTGCTTTTTTTTTAAAACAAATAAAAAAAAGTTTAATATTTTATGGAACTGAAATTTTTCTATAATACAATGTTTTAGACGTGATTTGGATACCTATACAAAATAATGTATGTACAGTCTGCACAAACTGTACAGACATGTTTTGTTATATGTATCCAAATCACACCCAAAACACTATATTATGTAAAAATTCAAGTTCCATAATTTTTTTTTATTTTTTTTAGCTGTTTTAAAAAACAAAAGCAAAAAAAAAAAAGGTCCGAATTTTGGTCCGGTCCGGGAGTCCGGATCTGATCCGACCTATATATATATATATATATATATATATATATATATATATATATATATATATATATCGAACTCAGATATATATAATTGTTATTCACCTTGCAGGCTAGATTTGCCTAAATTTGGTCATTTCTCACTTTAACCGGTTCATGGTGACTAAACTAGAACCGTTGAAGCTTAAATGATTTAGATTTATTCAAATCTAGTTCTTTTTCTAGATTTTATTTGCTTGCGGGTTAGATTTGCCTAAATCTGACTATTTCTCACTTTAACCAGTTCATGGTGACTAAATTGGAACCGTTGAAGTTGGATTGCTTAGATTTATTCAAATCTAGTCCGTTTTCTAGCTTTTGCACATATTATTTTGTAATGTAAGCCTAGGAATCATGTGATCACAGATTCAATTTTTGAATCTAGATTCGGTTCCCGTGATGGATATTTTCAGCTGCAGCCAGCATGTAAATTATTCACGGCGTCTGAATTTTCTTAGATGGCTTTCATGCCCACAAGGAGTTCGACATTACTATGTATCTTATTTTCTCGAAGATGCTTCACATCTCAAAAATAAAAGAAATCAAGTCGAATACATAATAAAATGGAAATATCAAAGGCCTCAATTACTCTTGAGCACAAGGGTTTGAAAAACCTGCTTTACAAAATGTCACTGCTATATCTTGTTAAAATTGAACTTTTATACAAAAGTCAAACCCTTTGTATTTAGGTGCAAACGAGGCATAACACTACTTCCAGACAACTGCACATAGACCTACACATACACACAAATTCAGATAAAAGTTTAAATTGAAAAGTGTCAGTAACTGTGTTATCACGGAAGTCGGGGGGTGCCTAACACCTTCCCTCTGCTTAATCAAGCCCCTGGACCCTAACGAATTTTGGTTTTCCAGACCAGTTAAACAATGTCACATCACTAGGTCTATGTTCAAACCTTTTCTCGGTTGAGTTGGTGCAACCATTTAAAAATACCAACTGGCGACTCTTACAGTCAAATTGTCGACATACACATGTTGGACCTTTTTAAACTTGTTTTTTCAAACAAATCTCACCTAACATGAGAACACCAAAAGACAAGAACAGAAAGGGACAAATAAAAATCCCGACGTCGACATGTGGCGACTCTGCTAGGGATATCCAGTAAGAGGTCTTAAGCAGCTATTTAAAAGCTTTTCAAAACTTTTATCTGCTTGTGAGTGGATGTTGCATTTATATTTGAATTAATGTGTACTAATGCTTTACTTACTGCACTTAGTGCTTCACACAATATTTGCCTATGATATTAGTGCTTCGCACATGTCATCATTTCCATACGGTGAGACGCGATGTATGTGAATATATATTGTGTGGTCCCTCCACCAGGAGGCTATCCCATTGGTGTTTGATTACTGGACTCGTCGAGAGACTAATTCCACGAGGCTCAGGAAAGACACCACCCAGATTCGCTCCAGTTGAAAGATCAGATTAACTTCCCATCAAGTAAATTGCGATGATCTGGGGACCTTTATACCGAAAAGCCGCGAGAGTAACCTAAGATAGGTCAGCCTATGATAAACCAAACGTGGAGGGAAGTCTCTTCATACATTCCCATTTCAATTACTTGTAATTTCATTTCCATGTCAATCTCAATGTAATGGAAAATATAAAGGAATATGTGAACATGCATTCCCTTTTCATATCAAAACCTATCATGTTATCCTGTCATTCAAACAGCTGACATTCGTTTTGCGAGATAATACTCCTTAAAAATGGACACATTATATAGCATGTAATATTTCCATGTTTCCCTACGACTAAACTACATAAGTTTTTTTGAAGGGAAACGATTGGTCCCGTTACCCATTCAAAGTCCAACAAGGCATAAAGCATACAACCAAACATGGCTACATCTGGCCAGTCTGATCCTACTCCTGTCTCTCGCGAGGAGTTCGATGTATTAAGCAATCAAATTATAGAGTTGGCTATTCTGCTCAAAGAATTACACAAGTCAACTCAGGGTCCACACAAATACCCATCCACACATAACCCTCTGCACATGGAGGAGTCCAGGGTCTGGACAAAGAAGTTTCAACACCTGAGTCTCAGTTTGATAAGACCAACAAAACCCCTGAAATCACCCATCTTAAAGAAGATCAAGACACCGGTGATATTCGGAAGAAGGTTCTACAAATGGAAGAGACCATTCGGTCCATCAAAGGGATTGGAACACACGGGAGTGTTTCATATTCACACCTTTGTATCTTCCCCGAGGTTCATTATCCAGAAAAATTCAAGACTCCCGATTTTGAGAAATACGACGGATTGGAAAATCCTTATACCCATTTGAAAGTGTTCATTGGAGAGCTCGAATCTTATGCCGAGAATGAAAAGCTCAAAATGCAGCTATTTCAGAAAAGTCTGACTGGAGAATCCAGAGCATGGTACACTAGATTGGATAACTCCAAAATTCATAGCTAGGGGGAGTTAGCCCATGCTTTCCTCAGTCAATATAACTTTCAAACTCAGATGGCTCTAGACCGGTATCAAATTACCAAGGTTAAGAAACAAGTCAATGAGTCGTTTAGAGAGTATGCCCAAAGATGGAGGCGTCTGGCTGCTCAAGTTATTCCGTCTATGACCGAGTCTGAAATGGTGATGACCTTCATAGATATTCAAGAAGCTCCATTTTATGATAAGGTCCTAGCAGGAATAGGCAAGTCGTTCTCAGAAATTATTAAGCACGGAGAAATGGCTGAAATGGGATTAAAATCTGGGAAGATTCAAGACCTCGCCGCGTTAAAAGCCGTAGCTGAGCACATCCAATCTGGAAGTTATGGGAACAACCCCTGGAGGGTCCATAAGAAGAAAGAAGAGGATGTTTCCTTGATACTGTAAGGATAAAAAGACAATCAAAACTTGCCTATTCAGAGGAGAAACTATTCCCCTTTTCAAGCACAATCTTCAAACCCTCCATTGCCAAAGAGTGGAGAAGTCCGACGTACAAGAGTGTTCACACCCTTAGGGGATTCACTCGAAAATATTCTCAAGCTTCTGACAGCTCAGAAGAAAATCACTCATCTCCTTCCACCAGCCAACCCGAGTGGAAAGGGTTTCAATGCAAGAAAGAAGTGTGCTTACCATGCTAGAGCTCCAGGCCATGACACTCAGGATTGTTGGGCCCTTAAGCATAAGATCCAGGATTTAATTGACAATGGTGAGATCGTGGTGACCAAACCCGACCAACCACATGTTCAAGACAACCCTATCCCTCAACACAAGGAAGAGGAGGTTAATATGATCAACATAGGCAATGGAGAGACCTCCAAATACCTCAAGTATGTTGGTGTTTCATCCCAAATCAGCAAGGATAATTCTGACAGATGAGATTATTCACAATTCCAGTTCATGATGGAATGAGAGTTAAAGACTCTTGACAAATAAGTCAATCAATTGGTAGAACTGGTGATTCATCAACTCTAAGTCACATGTCAGTTGTTTAGTCAGAGGCATGCTAGCCTCCTTTCTCTTATCACAAGTACTCCACCACTTACTCAAGAAAGTGAAACATTGGAGGAAAAGTTTGCAAGAAAAGCAAAAGCTAAGGCCCGTCGGGACTTCGCCAACAAAAGGGAATTCGCCTATTTAGGCCAACCGATGGAAGAGATACTGCAGATGCTGATTAATGAAGGAAAAGTCACAGCGCTGCTACCTCTAGTTAACCCACGTTCAAAATGGTTTGATGCTAATGGAGTATGTCAATACCACTCCCACTCTCGCGGTCACAACACTGAGGAATGCTGGGCACTCCACCACCTTATTCAAAACATGATTGACAGCGGTGACCTGTAAATAGCAGACAATGACACTGTATCATCTGAGAGTGGGGACACATTTCCTCCAGGATGGAAGGAAATTGTAGCAGTTATATCCTTTGAAGGAGATTTGGCTGCCGCACTACTTACAATTCAACCAATTCAGCTCAAAGGAGTTGAAAATCCTTTGAAAGTGGTCGCACCAAAGCCAATCATATTGTCGTTCAGGCCACAATATCATGTCTTCAGCCTTAAGAGAGTCCCATGGAATTATGGAGAGGTTGAAGGATCCACATCCAACACAATTGTTGCAGTGTCTAAAGAAAATCCATTGTATCTTCCTCAACGGGTGATGAAGCCTATCATCTGATCAAAGGGGAAAGTGCTCAGGGAGAAGATTAAAGAATTCCTCCGCAAGATGGGACACAATGTAGCCAAGGTGGTTCAAATATTGAAAGAAGCTCCACAACAGATTTCTATACTGGACTTGGTTTTCTCTTTAGAAGATCACCGAAAGGTCTTATTGAAAGTATTAGAAGAAGCCCACTTGCCAAAAATAATGGATGTTAAAAAATTCCATCATCTGGCAGATCACATCTTCAACAGCAATGTGATATCCTTCACTGATGATGACATACCTCCCAAAGGGAGGGGGAGTGGTCATTGCAAACCGTTGCACATAGCGGTTATGTCTTTCGGAGTGCTAATAGATGGAGGATTATCCCTAAACATCTGCCCCTTTGCCATATTGGAGAAAATGAACATCAATCTCAACAGGATTCGAAGCAGCCATATAATCATCAAAGCCTTTGATGGATCTCGGCGAAATGTTGTCGGTGAGATTGAGTTTCCCGTGGAAATCGGTCCACATACATTCTACATATCCTTCCAAGTACTTAAGATCACTACAAGATACAACTTACTGTTGGGAAGACCTTGGATTTATATGGTGGGAGCTGTCCCTTCCCCTCTTCATCAGCAGCTCAAGTATATCATCAAAAGTAATCTAGTCACTGTCAATGTTGAGCTAGAATGTCTTGTTCAAGGTGATATACCTCTCATTAGTTTCAATATAGAAGTTGAGCTTGTTAGCTTCCAGGCCCTTGAGGTGAGCAACACTCACTATTATCCTATTGGGGGTCCACCTCTGAAACCCAGAGTTTCTGCCGAGGTAATGTTGGCAAGTCAAGAGATGATATCCTTGGGTTTTCAACCTGGACAAGGGTTAGGAAAGGATCATCAGGGAATCAAATGCCCAATTCAAGTTCCCAGTCAGACATGGACATCCAGACTAGGCTACTCCTCTGGGTCCACTCACAGGAACCCACACAAGCATAAACCGGTTCCTTCATCTACAAGGCGTCTGCCCAAACCTACAGATGCTAATTCTGTACGGCCTTCATTAAAAGTTCCTGCCCCTATGGTAGCTATGTTGTTTCCTAAGCCGATACCGGTTAAAGGAACGGAAATCCTGATTTCAGACCCAGAGGAGGAGGAAAGGAATCAAAGGCGCACACAAGAGATAAATAGACATTTGTCAAACATGCGCGTCCTAATCCATACAGAAGGTATGAACAGAGACATCCTAGATGATGATTGTCCGTACATCATGGTTATCATTCAAGAAAAGGAGGACGATAATAGCCTCTTCATCACAGCTGTCCACCAGGACTTGACCCTTGGCAATTGGAGCAGTATTCCTTGTATTTGCCGATAAGGGTAAAAAGGGCAGAAACTCTCTCTGCCCTGTAGATAGCAATAACTGCTTACTTTTGTTGCATACTATTAGCAGTTGCTTTTGTCATTTTCATGCTAACACTTTGTACGATTGAACAGTTTCATATATTAAGTGAAAGCATTTTATTTTAGGACTCTAAAGTTAGATGTGCCTAAACTTGCTGATGAGGTGCCTGTTCTTCACAAGAACTGTAACTTTGATCTAAAGTTGGACTCAAACTTGATGGAGATTGAACAAGAGGACTATGAGATACCTCAGGAGATCAAAGAATGAGTCGAAGATAAACCCAAGCCAAATCTTGATCAAACCACCTCTTTTAACCTCGGAACCTCAAAAAACCCCGAACAAATCCAGATTGGTATGAACCTTACTCCAAGCCAAAGGAATGACATGGCTACTCTATTGAGCCAATTTCAGGATGTGTTTGCATGGTCTCATGAAGACATGGTCAGTTTGTCAACTAACATAGTCATTCATCGCCTTCCCATCAAAGAGGGATTTAAGCCAGTTAGACACAAACTCAGGCTATTAATATAACAACCCGATATTTTTTATATAATTAAATAAGAAATTTTTCATATAATTTTTTTTTATTTTAAAGATGAGGATTTTTACAAGATAAGGTGTATATGTATTTATATGATAAATAAAAATATATTTATTACATGAATATTTACAAATAATTTTATTTTAGAATTATTGATTATTATAAATTATATTCTTATAATAATTAATTTTAAAGTAGAAATGTTTTTATTAATTATTTTTCATGAAAATATAATTATATATTACTTCAATAATATATGAAATAATTTTTAGAATTATTATAATAATTATTTATTTTATTATATGAATTTATGTAAGATTAATTAAGTTAATTATTTTAACTTAATTAATAAGGTTATATATGGTAAATAAATCAGATATGGAATTCAAACCCTAAGTTTGGAATTTGAGTAAGGAATGAGAAAAATAATATAATATTAATTATATTTTGATTTTTCAGTGCTATAAATATGTACTGTATGTACGTATTGAGGATGGTTGGTCAATTATGGTGTATAATTTCAAAACCCTAATATTAATTGATTAAACCCTAGTTTTACTGTAGAAAACCCTAATTTGAAACCCAAATTAGAGTTCAAGATTGATTGGTAATTGTGTTAATGTGATTAATTAACAAGTATTAGAATTATAATTGTTAATTAGGAGAACCCTAATAATTTTTGAAAACCCTAATTAAATAGAAACCGTAATTCTTAAATTAGTAACCCTAATTTACTAATTTGGTAACCCTAATTTGTTAATTGTAAGCTAAATGCTAATTAGTGGACACTAAAACTCTAATGTTCATGTATAGTGTAATTATAAAATTAATCATAATTAGGAAACCCTAATTTCAAAAATTTTAGAAACTAAAATTTATTTAATTTTATTTTTGTGCAAACCCTAAATTGAAAATCTTACAATTGATTTGTGCTAAACCCTAAGGGTCAAACCCTAAGGGTTTGCAGGATTAAAAAATGGCCATTAAATTTCCAAGCCAAATGACCATTATACCCCTTGCATTATTGAGGCTAATATGTAGGTTTTGACATTAGGTTTAGTTGGTGAACCACTTCAACCACCCCATGTGACTTAAAATGCCAGCAAACCAAGCTAGATCAGCCAATACATGCATCATACACTTGTATAAATAGATTTGGAGAGAGAGAAATTCATTTGCTAGCTCAATTTTTCCAAACACTTCAACCAATCCTCTCTCCCTAAAACCCACGATTTTCTCTTCATTTATCAGTCACAAAACCAGCCCCACGAAATCCACTAACCAAATCAGTAACCCAGAATCATAAATCGATCATAGAAGGTATAAAACCCTATTTCAAATCTGACCATTAATGATATGTTAAATGTTAGATTTTTATGTTAAAACATGTTATAGGTAGTCTATATTGATGATCTGGGTTGGTATCTTGAAGATCCATAACATCTAAGTGAACGAATTTGAAGATTTTAAAAATCTGGAAAATTTTGATTTTGGGTCTGACAGTCAAATGTCAGTCCTCGTAGATCTTTGGTTGTTAGGAGTTTTTGTTGTTTTAATGTTTGATCGTGTAGTATGCCATGAGATCTTTATTCTAGAACTTGAATCAAAGTCAGAGCATGAGCCAATTGTAAGTTATTCAAGGTCAAAGTGCGTTGACCGGCCATGACCGTCTGTTTCTGGGTTACCCAGAAAGTTTCCAGGTCGGTCTGACAGTAGGTTCATGGCCTTGGATCTTGCAGGTGTTAGCTTATTTGTTGTTCATGTTGCATCTACTGTGTA
The DNA here is from genome assembly GCA_016801055.1 of Panax notoginseng. Classification (NCBI taxonomy): domain Eukaryota; kingdom Viridiplantae; phylum Streptophyta; class Magnoliopsida; order Apiales; family Araliaceae; genus Panax; species Panax notoginseng. The sequence continues at coordinate 81,876,052 of CM029014.1, forward strand.
GTCTGGTATATGAACTCCATGTTTATGCCTTTATATCACCTATACATCAAACTAGATGGAAGTAGTAACCGGTCAAAGTAGCTAAGTAGTTCATGTTTACGATTTTCTGGGAAACCCAGAAAATCTATGAACACGGGTTCTGACAAGATTTGACCAGCGTGTATCTAGAGATTTTGTTGTTAATTTATGTGTTTTAAGTGTTAGATTTCTTCATTTACATTTGTACTACAAGCTGGAACCGTTAAAGCACCATAACATCAACTAGAAATCGATTAAACCAAGGCACAAAGTAGCTATCAAGCACTGCCTGGGTTTCTAGGTAACCTAGAAAACCCAGGAAGGGTCTGACAGCCACTTTGGACCTCCTGATCTTTCGATTGATGCATGTTTTGATGTTGGTGGTTCTTGGATCTTGTAGTCTGACACGATTACTACACGATCTGCTCAACATCTAGCCCAAAAACACATTACACTGTACACGATTCTTGGTCAAACATGGCATCTCGTATACTGCCTATGAATGTTCTTGAGCCTTAAGAACACCTAAGGCGACAGTTTCTGTCGCCAAAGGGCTTTAGCGACAGACTTAAATAAAATTAATTAAATTAATTCCTGAAAATTATTTAAAAATAGTATTTAATTTCTAAAAAATACAAAAATAATTTTAAGTTATAAAAATTAACTTTTAATAATTTGAAATATTATTCATAAGTATTAGTATTTACTTAAATATTATTGATAATTAATTTATTTATTAAATGCATTAAATAAATTAATTAAAAATAATTTTATTATATTAAAAATTATTTTAAATGATAATAAAATATTTAAAAATATTTTAAGTTATAAAATATAACTTTTAATATTTTAAAGCAAATTTCATTAATTATTTATTATTAATGATATTAAAGTTATTTTAATAATTATATTAAATAATTTAGTTTAAAAATGATTTTAATATTATAAAAATTATTTTAAATGAAAATAAAGTGTTTAAAGATATTTTAAGTTATAAAATATAACTTTTAATATTTAAATGATAATTTCAGTAATAATTTAATATTAATGATTATTAACTTATTATTAAAGATATTAAATTTATTTAATAATTATATTAAATAAATAGTTTGAAAATGGTTTTATTAATTTAAAAATCATTTAAAAAGGATATAAATGAATTAAAAATGTTTTAAGTAATGATTAAAGACTTTTAATATTTTGATAAATACTACATTAATATTTAAATATTAATGGTAATTATTTAAAAATGATTTTAATTGTTTTAAAAAATATTTAAGGGTAATATAAATACTTTAAAAATATTCTTAGTTATTATAAATAACTTTAATATTTTGGCAATGGTTTTATTAATAATTTAATATTAATTAAATATTAATGATAATAGAATTGTTTAATATTTATATCATTTAATAATGATTCCCATGTTTGAAAATTTATGATAAATTATAATAAATGTTTAAAAATTATTATAAGTCATTTAAAAATAATATGACTGATAATAAGTTATAGGATAGAGTCTTAGACTCGATAATTGCCTGATTAAGCTGTCGGTACACCGACATATTTTAGAAATTGATCTGAATTTAGATAATTTGATTAGATATGTGTTTATTTATGATTCAATGGTTGTTAAACATATGTGACAATGTGATTAGGTTATGTGCTGATTGCAATAAGCAGTATTATGTGTTGAGATATATTGTTCTAATCGAACGAATGATCTGATTAATGATAGGTCGTGATATAAAAGATAGAACTAAGTTACGAACTATAAGCAGCGCATCAGACAAGTATTTTACCTTTGCAATTTCTTTATGCAATGGAAATGAATAAGAATATTTATGAATTACAGTATTACTGTACAAATTATTAGCCTTATATTATATACGCTCATTTATTATCAACATGTTAGTATATGGTAATTCAGATATATATATTTTGTTCGTTAATTTCTATAAATCATTATACAAGTGTCCCCACTTGGATAATCATTGTATTTAATCACATGTTGATACACCTTTGTCAATTACCCGTATATATATATATATATATATATATATATATATATATATATATATATATATATTATTGAACAAGATAAAACCTTTGATTTGGAACCCAGACAAGTATGAACATCCCTACACGGGAAAACTTTTATGCCCCCAAGGCGGACAGAGTGAACGATACCCTCGTTCTTGCATGTAGTATTGATCAATACAGGGTACAACGGGCTGATCACCCCCGTGCCCATAAGTTATGACGGTTTACAGATGAAGTTCTGTTTAACCTTTTCGAAACTGAAAATAATGTTAATTGTATGTCACTTTAACCCTAATTATAGTCATTACGTAGTTTCAAAAATTTGAAAGAGGGTTGTTATGTTATTATTATCGGTACAGATTATTTCACAACTATTGATTTGTTGTAGAAGGGTAATATAAAGAAAACATTTAAATTCTTTCAGCTTATATATATATATATAATTTCTATTACTTACTGGGCACTCAAATGCTCATCCTTGCTTAATTTAAATATTTTTAGCTAAGTGTGAACAACCTGAAGGCTCTGCTAAGAACAAGGGAAAGGGAAAGGTTGTTGAATGAATGAAAAGTTATCTGATGTAATAGCTGATATAATTAAGACAATGATATATATTATCTATCATGTATTGTAATGAATGATTAAAGGTCTCGTACTTGGGGATTAGACTCCGATGATATGTAAATTAAGTTAATTTTTATATTATTGTTATTATTATTAGTATTATTCCGCTCATAGAAATGGTATCGTGAAGCACCGAGTTCAGGTTTCAAGTACCCGGATTTGGGGGCTTTACAGGTTGGTATCAGAGCTATAAGCATGAATTTACGAAGAGCCCCGAGCCTCTCGCTAGTGACTTCCTTGTTTGGAATGCACCGAAGCCAGACTCTCTGTAGAGGACGCCGATTCAGTCGGTGGCAAGCTGATAGGTACCCTTGTAAGGTGCTATGGTTGGAAGCACCATGAAAGTTACAGCTTAGTATCAGAGCTTTAGGGTTAGAAACCTTAGGTGGGATAAACCTTAGGCTATAACCTTAGAATAGAGGGAAACGTTGAATATTTAAATAACTCATATAGTGTTTAAAAAGAGATGAATTGAATAAATTCATCGTCAAACAAGATAAAAGATAACTTATATAAAACTATTATTTGTTGTGTGTATATATTATATGCTAATCAGGATAATTTACGTGTGTAGATGTCTGGTGGAAAAGGCTTGTTATATGCTTATAGCATGAAGAAGGATCAAATCCATAGGCCCGAGCTGATATCGAAGCTAATAGGTGAAATAGATGCTCACAATGAAAACAACTCGGACGAGGTGATTATTATAGAAAACGTAGTACCAGATCCGGAGATGGTGGAGCCGGCAGATAGTGATTCAGACACTAAAGTTGAAGCTGATTAAGCATCAACGGAGGTGCAAGATCTGAGGAACAAGGTTTTTTCTCTGGAAAGGCTGTGGAAGATAGAAAAGCTGCTATATAGTCAATTACGACAGGCGTTAATAGAAACAATGGAAGAACAAGATAAGCTTAAAATCCAAAATGATCAGATGGGAGCCATAAGCAACACATCGTGTGCAGTTCTGAGCAAGAAGGGAAAAAGAAACATAGAAGACCAGGACTTAAGGAAAATTCGACAAGAAGAAAGGGAAAAGAATATGTTATCTTTGCGGTTATGAAGGACATACTACTCTGTATTGTCCCGACTATAAACCAGGTGCATGTTTTATTTGTGGAATAGAAGGTCATCAGGCGAAATGTTGTCCAAGGAAAAGGGCGTAGCAAATAGGTAGTATAGATTTTGTGGTGTAGGTGTGTTTAATGTATATATAGGATAAGTATGTCTGTGTAATGTAATATTCTAAAACTTTTGTAATGATCAAGTTTGTAAATCCTGACTTTTGTAGTCAGAAAGGGATAGCTGATGTTTAAAGCATTATGTTCTATGCTATGTAAAGTATTCGTTGAATGAATATGAATCTAAGTTGAGAAATGAAACAAGTTTAATATGATAAACTTATGCGATAAGGTTTAGAATGTAAGTTAAATTTATGATTTTATTTAATCAGATAATGCCGCCAAGACGTCGAACTCGAAATCAAAGGGCAGAAGAATCTGTCAACAACGCTGAGGGACAACAACAAGCAGACCCAATGCAGAACTTCGCAAATATGATAGCTCCAGCTATGCAACAGGGAATACCAGTCGCAGGGAACCAGCCGGATAATCGCTTGGCGAACTTCAAAGACTTTAAGGCTGTCGGACCGCCGGAATTCAAAGGTACAACTGACCCTGTTGAAGCCCAAACTTGGGTCAAAGAGATTGAAAAAGCATTCATGATAGCTAGGGTAGCTGAAGGGCAGAAGACTACTTTTCCCACCAACATGATGAAGGGGGAGGCAAATTTTTGGTGGGAAGCAAATCAGGTGAGGGCAGGAGAAGGAATAGTTAATTGGGATAGGTTCAAAACTTTATTTTTCGAAAACTATTTTTCATATAGTAAGCAGGCTAGGATGGAGGTGAAATTTTTGAGTTGAAACAGGAAAACATGACGGTGTCAGAATACGCCGCAAAATTTAATGAGGTAGCTAGGTTTGCTCCGCATTAAGTTGATACGGAGGCTAGGAAAGCTAGAAGGTTTGAGCTGGGATTAAAACCCTGGCTCTACAATAAGGTGGGAGTGTTGCAGATTCCTACATTTGCAGCACTCATGGAGAAAGCTATTATTGCTGAGGAGGGGAGTGAGGCCATAAGCCTCTACAACAAGGAGAGGAAGAATAAGGGAAAGGTAGAAGGAGCTGGGAAGGTAGGAATTAATAGTGGGAGTAGGAGTGGGGATGGAAAGAGGAAGGTAAATAACTTTGGGAATGTTCAGATCAAGCAGGAAGGAGTTAAGAAGCCAGCTGTACATTGTAAGACTTGAGGAAAGAACTACTCTGGGGAATGTTTGAAAGGGAAGTTTGTATGCTATAAGTGTGGGCAAGAGGACCATATCTCTCCCAACTGCCCCAATCCTAGGATGAATAGTGGGTGTTTTCTGTGCGAATCGACTGAGCACAAGGTGAAAGATTGTCTGAAGAGGAGGGCGGAGGTAGGTAGTGTGAATACTGGCACTGGTAGCGGGATTTTGGCAATCACGGGACCTACGTCATCCAGTAAGCAAACAAAATCAACAGCAAGGGTCTACAACATGACGGTCCAGGATTCGGTGGCAGCTGGTGGTGCAATTCCAGGTATTATTCGTTTAACTTTTATTTTACATGATTTTCCTATATATAGTAAATTATTTTATAAAGGAATTTTGCGGGAGGAATTTGAGTTTTTTTAGAAATCAAAATTTTCCATTTGATCAGATAGACAAGCTTTATGTGAATAGTTAAAGATCAGTTCAAACAAAGTTGGTCGAGATCTACTTGTGAAGATTGTGTGTGCTATGTACCCTAGTATGTATGAGTTTTAAAACGGTGATTCAGGGGACGGAATCTTTATAAGGGAGGGTGAATGTAACAACCCGATATTTTCTATATAATTACATAAGAAATTTTTCGTATAATTTTTTTTTATTTTAAAGATGAGGATTTGTACAAGATAAGGTGTATATGTATTTATGTGATAAATAAAAATATATTTATTACATGAATATTTACAAATAATTTTATTTTAGAATTATTGATTATTATAAATTATATTCTTATAATAATTAATTTTAAAGTAGAAATGTTTTTATTAATTATTTTCCATAAAAATATAATTATAATTACTTAAATAATATATGAAATGATTTTTAGAATTATTATAATAATTATTTATTTTATTAAATGAATTTATGTAAGATTAATTAAGTTAATTATTTTAACTTAATTAATAAGGTTATATATGGTAAATAAATCAGATATGGAATCCAAACCCTAATTTTGGAATTTGAGCAAGGAATGAGAATAATAATATAATATTAATTATATTTTGATTTTTCAGTGTTATAAATATGTACTGTATGTACATATTGAGGATGGTTGGTCAATTATGGTGTATAATTTCAAAACCCTAATATTAATTGGTTAAACCCTAGTTTTATTGTAAAAAACCCTAATTTGAAACCCAAATTAGAGTTCAAGATTGATTGGTAATTGTGTTAATGTGATTAATTAACAAGTATTAGAATTATAATTTTTAATTAGGAGAACCCTAATAATTTTTGAAAACCCTAATTAACTAGAAACCCTAATTCTTAAATTAGTAACCCTAATTTGCTAATTTGGTGACCCTAATTTGTTAATTGTAAGCTAAATGCTAATTAGTGGACACTAAAACACTAATGTTCATGTATAGTGTAATTAGAAAATTAATCATAATTAGGAAACCCTAATTTCAAAAATTTTAGAAACTAAAATTTATTTAATTTTATTTTTGTGTAAACCCTAAATTAGAAATCCTACAATTGATTTGTGTTAAACCTTAGGGCTAAACCCTAAGGGTCAAACCCTAAGGATTTGCAAGATTATAAAATGGCCATTAAATTTTCAAGCCAAATGACCATTATACCCCTTGCATTATTGAGGGTAATATGTAGGTTTTGACATTAGGTTTAGTTGGTGAACCACTTCAACCACCCCATGTGACTTAAAATGCCAGCAAACCAAGCTAGATCAGCCAATACATGAATCATACACTTGTATAAATAGATTTGGAGAGAGAGAAATTCATTTGCTTGCTTAATTTTTCCAAACACTTCAACCAATCCTCTCTCTCTCTAAACCCATGATTTTCTCTTCGTTTATCAGTCACAAAACCAGCCCCACGAAATCCACTAACCAAATCAGTAGCCCAGAATCAGAAATCGATCATAGAAGGTATAAAACCCTATTTCAAATCTGACCTTTAATGATATGTTAAATGTTAGATTTTTGTGTTAAAACATTTTATATGTAGTCTATATTGATGATTTGGGTTGGTATCTTGAAGATCCATAACATCTAAGTGAACGAATTTGAAGATTTTAAAAATCTGGAAAATTTTGATTTTGGGTATGACAGTCAAATGTCAATCCTCGTAGATCTTTGGTTGTTTGGAGTTTTTGTTGTTTTAATGTTTGATCGTGTAGTATGCTATGAGATCTTTATTCTAGAACTTGAATTAAAGTCAGAACATGAGCCGATTGTAAGTTATTCAAGGTCAAAGTGCATTGACCGGCCATGACTGTCTCTTTCTGGGTTACCCAGAAAGTTTCCAGGTCGGTCTGACAGTAGGTTCATGGCCTTGGATCTTGCAGGTGTTAGCTTATTTGTTGTTCTTGTTGCATCTACATTGTAGTCTGGTATATGAACTCCTTGTTTATGCCTTTATATCACCTATACATTAAACTGAATGGAAGTAGTAACCGGTCAAAGTAGCTAATTAAGTAGTTCATGTTTACGGTTTTCTGGGAAACCCAAAAAATCTATGAACACGGGTTCTGACAAGATTTGACCAGCGTGTATCTAGAGATTTTGTTGTTAATTTATGTGTTTTAAGTGTTAGATCTCTTCATTTACATTTGTACTACAAGCTGGAACCGTTAAAGCACCATAACATCAACTAGAAATCGATAAAACCTAGGCACAAAGTAGCTATCAAGCACTGCCTGGGTTTCTGGGTAACCCTGAAAACCCAGGAAGGGACTGACAGCCACTTTGGACCTCCTGATCTTTCGATTGATGCATGTTTTGATCTTGGTTGTTCTTGGATCATGTAGTCTGACAGGATTACTACACGATCTGCTCAACATCTAGCCCAGAAACACATTACACCGTGCACGATTCTTGATCAAACATGACATCTCGTATACTGCCTATGAATGTTCTTGAGCCTCAAGAACACCTAAGGCGACAGTTTCTGTCGCCAAAGGGCTTTAGCGACAGACTTAAATAAAATTAATTAAATTAATTCCTGAAAATTATTTAAAAATAGTATTTAATTTCTAAAAAATACAAAAATAATTTTAAAAAATATTTTAAGTTATAAAAATTAACTTTTAATATTTTAAAGCAAATTTCATTAATTATTTATTATTAATGATATTAAAGTTATTTAATAAATATATTAAATAATTTATTTTAAAAATGATTTTAATATTATAAAAATCATTTTAAATGAAAATAAAGTGTTTAAAGATATTTTAAGTTATAAAACATAACTTTTAATATTTAAAGGATAATTTTATTAATAATTTAATATTAATGATTATTAACTTATTATTAAAGATATCAAATTTATTTAATAATTATATTAAATAAATAGTTTAAAAATGGTTTTATTAATTTAAAAATCATTTAAAAAGGATATAAATGAATTAAAAATATTTTAAGTAATTATTAAAGACTTTTAATATTTTGATAAATACTACATTAATATTTAAATATTAATGGTAATTATTTAAAAATAATTTTAATTATTTTAAAAATTATTTAAGGGTAATATAAATACTTTAAAAATATTCTTAGTTATTATAAATAACTTTAATATTTTGGCAATGATTTTATTAATAGTTTAATATTAATTTAATATTAATGATAATAGAATTGTTTAATATTTAAATCATTTAATAATGATTCCGATGTTTGAAAATTTATGATAAATTATAATAAATGTTTAAAAATTATTATAAGTCATTTAAAAATAATATGATTGATAATAAGTTATAGGATAGAGTCTTAGACTCAATAATTACCCGATTAAGCTGTCGGTACACCGACATATTTTAGAAATTGATTTGGATTTAGATAATTTGATTAGATATATGTTTATTTATGATTCAATGGTTGTTAAACATATGTGACAATGTGATTAGGTTATGTTCTGACTGCAATAAGCAGTATTATGTGTTGAGATATATTGTTCTAATCGAACGAATGATCTGATTAATGATAGGTCGTGATATAAAAGATAGAACTAAGTTACGAACTGTAAGCAGCGCATCAGACAAGTATTTTACCTTTGCATTTTCTTTATGCAATGGACATTAGTAAGAATATTTATGAATTACTGTATTACTGTACAGATTATTAACCTTATATTATATACGCTCATTGATTATCAACATGTTAGTATATGGTAATTCAGATATATATATTTTGTTCGTTAATTTCTATAAATCGTTATACAAGTGTCCCCACTTGGATAATCATTGTATTTAATCACATGTTGATACACCTTTGTCAATTACCCGTATATATATATATATATATATATATATATATATATTATTGAACAAGATAAAACCTTTGATTTGGAACCCAGACAAGTATGAACATCCCTACACGGGAAAACTTTTATGCCCCCAAGGCGGACAGAGTGAACGATACCCTCGTTATTGCATGTAGTATTGATCAATATAGGATACAACGGGCTGATCACCCCCGTGCCCGTAAGTTATGACGATTTACAGATGAAGTTCTGTTTAACCTTTTCGAAACTGAAAACAATGTTTATAGTATATCACTTTAACCCTAATTATAGTCATTACATAGTTTCAAAAATTTGAAAGAGGGTTGTTATGTTATTATTATCGGTACAGATTATTTCACAACTATTGATTTGTTGTAGAAGGGTAGTATAAAGAAAATATTTAAATTCTTTCAGCTTATATATATAATTGTTATTACTTGCTGGGCACTCAAATGCTTATCCTTGCTTAATTTAAATGTTTTCAGCTAAGCGTGAACAACCTGAAGGCTCTGCTAAGAACAAGAGAAAGGAAAAGGTTGTTGAATGAATGAAAAGTTATCTGATGTAATAGATGATATAATTAAGATAATAATATATATTATCTATCATGTATTGTAATGAATGATTAAAGGTCTCGTACCCGGGGATTAGACTCTGATGATATGTAAATTAAGTTAATTTTTATATTATTGTTATTATTATTAGTATTATTCCGCTCATAGAAATGGTATCGTGAAGCACCGAGTTCAGGTTTTAAGTACCCAGATTTGGGGGCTTTACAATTAAAACCTTAGTGGAGTTTAAAAGTCAAAGAAGAAATTGTGAAATAATTTCAAGCTGGCATCATCATGGTGTTAATATACCCTGAGTGGCTATCCAACATAGTCCCTGTGCCTAAGCCCAGAGGGAAGGTGTGAGTTTGCGTGAATTACAGGAATCTGAACAAAGCTTGTCTTAAAGATAGCTTTCTCGTACCATTCATCCACATACTCATTGACAATACAGCTTAGTATGACATGTACTCCTTTGCTGACTGCTTTGCTGGGTACCATCAAATCATGGTTACTGAAGAGGATCGTGAGAAAACTGCATTCATCACTCCTGAGGAAACCTTTTGCTACAGATAGTTGTCATTCGGCCTCATCAATGCCTGAGCTACCTATCAGCGAGCCATGATGGCTCTTTTCCATGATCTAATACACAAAGAGATAGAAATCTACGTGGATGACACCATTGTCAAGTCCCGAAGGGAAGAAAACCACCTAGATCCTCTCAAAAAGCACTTCAGTCGATTGCGTAAGTACAACTTAAAGCTGAACCCAGCCAAGTACGCCTTTGTCGTTAAATCAGGCAAATTGCTAGGATTCCTAGTAAGCTATAAAGGCATTGAGCTAGATCCTGCAAAAATTTAGGCCATCACGTAAATGCCCATACCCCAGATAGAGAGGGAAATACGGGGATTTTTGGGAAGAATCAACTTCCTCAACCTATTTATCTCCCAACTCACAATAACCTGTGAGCCTATCTTCAAGTTGCTAAGGAAGAACTCCATGAAATGGAATGATGAGTGTCAGAAAGCCTTCCTTTCCATCAAAGAGTAGCTAATCAAAGCTCATGTTTTGGTACCTCCCAGGGATGGTGTTCCCTTGTTTATGTACCTGTCAATCAATGACAATGCCATGGGCTGCATGCTGGGACAGAAAGATAATAGAGGCCAAGAAAGAGCTATCTATTACCTCAGTAAAAGATTCAGCATCAGTGAACACAGGTACACTCTGATTGAGAAAATTTGTTGTGTTTTAGCATGGGGTTCCATGAGATTACAATATTATCTCCATGGTCACACAACCCATCTCATATCCTGCGTGGATCCTCTCAAGTACGTGTTCAGTAAACCCATGTTGAATTGTCGACTATCCAAATGACAGTTGATCCTAAAATAATTTGACATCATCTACGTGACTCAAAAGTTTGTCAAAGGTAAAGGAATTGCAGATCAACTGGCCGCTGCACCTTCAGGGAATTTCAAACCTTTGGAAACATATTTCCCCGATGAAGGGGTAATGACAATTCAACAACACCATCTGGACAATACACACCAACCATGGAAGATGTATTTTGATAGAGCTGTAAACATGGAAGGCTCTGGAGCTGGAGCAGTTCTAGTATCCATTTCAAGGGAGCAGTATCCCGTTACAGTCAAATTATAGTTTGCCAGCACTAACAACATAGCTGAGTATGAAGGCTGCATCATGGGGTTGAAACTATCCCAATCCATAGGTATTAGACGGTTAACTATCTTTGGAGATTCTGAATTGGTAATTAGACAAACCACTGGGATCTATCACACCAAAGAACTACATTTGCTACCTTACCATCGGTAAGTTATCCAGATGACTTTAGAGTTTGAAGAAATATCCTTCATCCACATTCCTCAGAATAGGAATGACTTCACGGATGCACTAACAACTTTGGCCTCCTTGATCAACATACTTGACAAGGAAGACATGCCAAATATCACATTTTCCCTACAAAAGGCTCCAGCCTATGGGAACTACATTGGAGAAGTATCGGATGAGCTGCCTCCCATCCAACACCCTTGGTATCAACATATCAAAGAATATTTGTGTAAGACCCCAAATTTTTTTTAATAAAATGGAATTTTCTCTAATTATTATTTTGAAATAGTAAGGGTTGATTTGATTAATGCGGTTAGTTATGGATAAAATATGCAAATATTTCAAATAAGCAAGTGGTTATAAAATATTCATTGTTGTTGGGAAATATTCGTTTGGTCGTGGAATATTCTTACTGTCGGGGAATATTCGTACGACGGCACAGCCTTGTGTGGGCCCCGTAACGGAAAGCAGTTGGATGAAGAAAACGACAAGTATGAGTTTTTTAAAAAATAACGGCGTAGTTGTTATCGTTAACACTGTTGGAATACCCGGTGGTTAAAACACAATAATACGCGGTGTTGCACAGTAGCACACGATATTGCACTAATTATTGATTCTTACGTAAGAAGGCACTACTCAATAATTGTTACAGTAATTACTGTTCAATATTTTATTTTATTGATTCAATAATTGCTACGTTGATATTTTATATTATTGTTGTTTCAATAATTATCTCTGCACAGTATTTCAAATTATCAGATCAATAATTTATATTATTTGAAGAATATTATTAGATAGCATTATTAGCAATGTCTAAGGAAGTTCTGTCTAGGAGATGTTATTTAATTGCGCGCCCCAGTAAGGAGAAATCTTTACCGAAAGGCCCTCTCTTTCCTAGGAACGACCTAGTTGTCATTATTGTGATTCTGTAATATTATTTGTGAATAATTAATTATTGATTTATATGAAAAGGAAAATATTTATTTATGTGGATATAAATGGAGGAATTTTTAGAAAAGTGGCATTGTTAAAAATTTATATTTTATCTTAAAATAATTCATTCAAATATATTAGTATATTGCAATATAAATGTATAATGTGATAATATAATAATATAATAATGGTGATATTTTTACAATGAATGTGTGATATATGAATAAATGAGGAGAAAAAATATTTTTGTTACAATAAATACTATAAACATGTTGATGGACCCCATTTTTGACTGAAATTTGATTATAGCCTGTAAAATAGTCCGTATGTGAATTTCGGTCAATTTCTGCTTGAAATTTAGAAAAACTTAAACCTACAAAGTTGTAGAGAATTGAATTTCCTATAAAATGGACATAAGATTTGAATTTTTTTGATAAAAGGGCTATTTATTATGAATTGTTGAAGTTCCAGAATATTGGGTCTGAATTGATTTTGTTGCAAAAAATGTTTAAAACATGTTTTTCATTTTGGTGGGCCCCACTAGCATGTGTAAAATTTTGAATTCTGAAGTCTAATGTGTGCGTAGGAAAAATTTAATAAATAATATTATTTTATTAAATTTTTTACTTTGGTGTTCTAAGCATTTTTCTAGAAATATGGTGTTTAGGTTAGAATTGAAAATCACACCAGAAACTGAAGTTTTCTCTCTCTATATTATCGAACATTTTTTACGAGTATTTAGATATCTTGAGTGTTGCTATACGGTACAAGTTTTTTTCAGCACTATATCCGATATTCCAGTCAAAAATACTATTCTTTTGAGGTAAGGGATATAATTTTTTTCGTAAATGATATTATTTCTTTCAATATCATTATACCGGAATATTGGTATGAATTTTATTATGAAATTTTTAACTTTTCATGTCGAGGTTACTATTCATGAGTTACTATTCACGAGTTACTATTCATAAGTTACTATTCACGAGTTACTATTCATGAGTTACTATTCACGAGTACTATTCACGAAGCATGATAATTTTTCTTGTGGAATTTCTACTTTTTCGTGTCGGAGTTACTATTCACGTATACGACACTATTCACGAATACGACACTATTCACAAAAAAAATAAATTTTCTTTTCTGTGTCCAAGATTGTCTGTTATGGTTCTTATCTTTGATTGTATCCATGTTTTGATCTTCATTCTTGAATTTCTACTCCACAATTGATTATTATGGAGTATTTTTGAACTTGGATAAACTAAAGTACGAATCCCTAATCTTTGTCTTTTTATCTCTCTGGATTCGTTTTCTTGAAAATATTTTTATCATTCTCAGTCCTAAATGGTGATATAACTGAATTTTTTTGACCTGTAGTGCAAAGATGAATGATTATATGATAAATATCTTTGGGCCGTAGTGCTAAGATGTACAGGTGTTAAGATGAACATGACCAACTAGTGATACAAATGAATATCTTTGGCCCGTAGTGCAAAGAAGAATATTTGATGATTGTTGTTACAGGGATAAAATATTGATGATGGACTTTTAAATTCATAGATGATAGTAGATTTCATTCTCTACTTAACTCTTCTAATGAATTGTTGTTTCCGTTGTAGTTGTTGATCTAAAACTTGTTGTCTATTGTATTCTATCAGATTTTTCTCTGTTGAGGACTAACGATAATTTGTTCTATATTATCTTAGTCATAATATTCTTTACTGGGCTAGTTGAGCTCACCCTTTTCCTTTTTTGTTCTATTTTTCTTCTCAGGAAGCGAGAACATAGCGGGAACTAGTCAGGGTGTGGAGTGATGTTTCAAGTTAGTTGTTTTAGCAGTCCTCACTATTTTGTAAAATAGTATATCAATAATTGTAATGAGGACTTAGTTGAGTGTGGATATTGTCTAGAAGATAATATTTGTATTTAAACTCACAGTATATGTGTTGTCGTATTTTGCACGACAATTGTAATAATGAAGTTGTAGTTATTTTCTGTACCATGTATTTGGCGACCCAGATGGGTTGGGTGGAATGGACCTATTTTGGGGGCGTCACAATCTGTAAGATGGATTTACACCCGCTGAAGTGAGTCAAGCTGAAAGAAAGCGGATCCATCGAATGGCTATGAAATTCTACCTGAGCGGAGACCTACTCTACTAAAGAGATTCGGGACTAGGCCTTCTCAGGTGCTTAGACAAAGATCAAGCTCAGAGGCTCATGGATGAAATCTATGGTGGAGTATACGTCCCACACATGAGTGGTCCTCTACTTGTTAAGAAGATCCTAAGAACAGGGCATTATTGGCTCTCTCTCAAGGCTGACTGTGATGATCACGTCAAGAGATGTTACCAATGCCAAATTCATGAGAATGCTATCCCACGCCCCTCTAAGGGAGCTCCACAATATGAGTTCGCCTTGGCCCTTCTCAATGTGGGGAATGGATGTGATCGGGCCCATCGAGCCCAAAGCCAACAATGGTCATCGATTTATCTTCACCATAATTGACAACTCCACCAAGTGGGTAGAAGCAGCCTCTTCCACAGGGTTACTAAAGAAGTTATCATTGGTTTCATCAGAAATAATGTCATTTGTCGATATGGACAACCAGAGGTGATTGTGTCAGACAATGCCAAAAACCTCAACAACCAAATGATGGCGGAGTTATGCAGTAAATTCCACATCAATCACCTCAACTTCGTCATCTATCATCCAAAGATGAATGGTGTTGTTGAAGCTGCTAATAAGAATATCAAAAAGATCATGCAAAAGATGTCCGCCAATCACAAAGGATTGTGTAAGACCCCAAATTATTAATAAATGAAATTTAATTTTCTCTATTTATTATTCTGAAATAGTAAGGGTTGATTTGATTAATGTGGTTAGTTATGGGTAAAATGCGCAAATATTTTAAATAAGCAAGTGGTTATAAAATATTCATTGTTGTCGGGGAATATTCGCTTGGTCGTGGAATATTCTTACTGTCGGAGAATATTCGTACGATGACGCAGTCTTTGTGGGCCCCATAACGGAAAGCGATTGGATGAAGAAAACGACAAAAATAAGTTGTTTATAAATAACGGCGTAGTTGTTACCGTTAATACTGTTGGAATACCCGGTGGTTAAAATACGGTAATACGCGTTGTTGCACAATAGCACACGGTATTGCACCAATTATTGATTCTTACGTAAGAAGACACTACTCAATAGTGGTTACAGTAATTACTGTTCAATATTTTATTTTATTGATTAAATAATTGCTACGTTGATATTTTATAATTGTCACTACGCAGTATTTTTCATTATCGGAGCAATAATTCATATTATCTAAATAATATTACTAGATAACATTATTGACAATGTCTAGAAAGTTCTGTCTAAGGAGAGGTTTGGTCATCTAATTGCGCGCCAGTAAGGAGAAATCCTTATTGGAAAGCCCCCTCTTTTCTGGGAACGGCCTGGTTGCCAGTACTGTGATTCTGTAATATTATTTGTGTATAATTAATTATTGATTTATATGATGAGGAAAATATTGATTTTATGTGGATATAGATGGAGAAAATTTTTAATGTGACAATTGTTGAAAATTAATATTTTATCTTTTTCTGATAAAATAATTCATTTAAATATATTATTTTAATAATATATTGATGGTGATATTTTTACAATGAATGTGGGATATATGAGTATATGAGGAGAAGAGAGTATTTTTGTGGCATTAAATGATTAACACATGTTTTGTGTGTTGGTGGACACAATTCTTGACCGAAAATTTATTATTGACTGTAAAATCGCCCGTTTATGAATTTCGGTCAATTTTTATTTGGAATTTGAAAAAACTTTCTTCTGCAAAGTTGTAGAGAATTGAATTTCCTATAAAAACTCGCGAGATTTGAATTTTCTGATAAAAGGGCTATTTATTATGAATTATTAAAGTTCTGAAGTTCTGAAATAATTGATTTTTGGAAGTTTTATTTATTATTTTGAAGAAAAACGTTTTTTGGCATTTAAGTGGGCTAACATGTGATAAAAATGGGCCTGAGATCAGATGTCTAGAGGTGGGCTAAGGAAAATTTGATAAATATATTATTATTATATTAAATTTTCTGCTTTGGTGTTCTAAGCATTTTCCTATAAATAGGGTGTAAGACCCCAAATTATTAATAAATGAAATTTAATTTCCTCTATAGAGTTGATTAATGTGGTTAGTTATGGGTAAAATGCGCAAATATTTTAAATAAGCAAGTGGTTATAAAATATTCATTGTTGTCGGGGAATATTTGGTTGGTCGTGAAATATTCTTGTTGTCGGGGAATATTCGTACGACGGCGCAGCCTTGTGGGCCCCATAACAGAAAGCGATTGGATGAAGAAAACGACAAAAATAAGTTGTTTATAAATAACGGCGTAGTTGTTACCGTTAATACTGTTGGAATACCCGGTGGTTAAAACATGGTAATACGCGTAGCACACGGTATTACACTAATTATTGATTCTTACGTAAGAAGGCACAACTCAATAATTGTTACAATAATTACTGTTTAATATTGTATTTTATTGATTCAATAATTGCTGCGTTGATATTTTATATTACTGTTGTTTCAATAATTGTCACTACGCAGTATTTTTCATTATCGGAGCAATAATTCATATTATCTGAATAATATTATTAGATAACATTATTGGCAATGTCTAGAAAGTTCTGTCTAAGGAGAGGTTTGGTCATCTAATTGCGCGCCAGTAAGGAGAAATCCTTATTGGAAAGCCCCCTCTTTTTGGGAACGGCCTGGTTGCCAGTACTGTGATTCTGTAATATTATTTATGTATAATTAATTATTATTTTATATGATGAGGAAAATATTGATTTTATGTGGATATAGATGGAGAAAATTTTTAATGTGACAATTGTTGAAAATTAATATTTTATCTTTTTCTGATAAAATAATTTATTTAAATATATTATTTTAATAATATATTGATGGTGATATTTTTACAATGAATGTGGGATATATGAGTATATGAGGAGGAAGAGTATTTTTGTGGCATTAAATGATTAACACATATTTTGTGTGTTGGTGGACACAATTCTTGACCGAAAATTTATTATTGACTGTAAAATCGCCTATTTATAAATTTCGGTCAATTTTTATTTGGAATTTGGAAAAACTTTCTTCTGCAAAGTTGTAGAGAATTGAATTTCCTATAAAAACTCGCGAGATTCGAATTTTCTGATAAAAGGGCTATTTATTATGAATTATTGAAGTTCTGAAGTTCCGAAATAATTGATTTTTGGAAGTTTTATTTATTATTTTGAAGAAAAACGTTTTTTGGCATTTAAGTGGGCTAACATGTGATATAAATGGGCTGAGATTAGATGTCTAGAGGTGGGCTAAGGAAAATTTGATAAATATATTATTATTATATTAAATTTTCTACTTTGGTGTTCTAAGCATTTTCCTATAAATAGGGTGCTTAGGTTAGAATTGAAAATCACACCAGAAACACAAGTTTCTCTCTATTTCTCTCTCTATATCGAGCGTATTCTTGTGAGTATTTGATACTTTGAGTGTTGTTATACGGTGCAAGTTTCCTTCAGCACTATATCTAGTATTCCAGTCAGAAGTACCGTCTTTCCGAGGTAAGGGATATTATTTCTTCTTTAACGATATTATTTTCTTCAATATCATTATGCCGAAGTATTGATCTGAACTTTTTATCAAATTTGGAACTTTTCATGTCGGAGTTACTATTCATGAGTTACTATTCATGAGTTACTATTCACGAGTTACTATTCACGAGTTACTATTCACCGAAAAATAAAATTTTCTTCTTTTCGTCCAAAATATCTATTCTGGATACTAGCTTTGATTGTATCCATGTTTTGATCATTCTTGAATTTTACTCCACTATGATTATTTATGAGGTATTTTTAGACATGGAATAGCTGAAATACGAATCCTTAATATTTATTATTTTGTTTCACTGGATTCGTTTTCTTAAAAATATTTTTCATCATCCTCAGTCTTAAATGATGATATAACTGAATATCTTTGGCCTGTAGTGCAAAGATGAATGATTTCTGATGAATATCTTTGGCCCGTAGTGCAAAGATGAACAGGTGTTGAGGTGAACATGACCAACTGATGAATATCTTTGGCCTGTAGTGCAAAGATGACTATTTGATTCAAGATATTTATTGATTGATGTTACAGGGATAAAATGTTGATGATGGGCTTTTAAATTCATAGATAATCGTAGATTTCATTCTCTACGTAACTTCTCTATGAATTATTATTTTCCACTGCGAATATTGATTGAAAACTTGTTGTCTATTGTATTCTATTAAATTTTTCCCTGTTGAAGACTAACGATAATTTGTTGTATATTATCTTAGTCATAATATTCTTTACTGGGCTAGTTGAGCTCACCCTTTTCCTTGTTGTTCCATTTTCTTCTCAGGAGGCGAGAATGTAGCAAGTACTAGACGGGGTATGGAATGAAGGTTCTAGGAAGTTGTTTTAGTAGTCCTCACCATTTTTTTGTAAAATATTGTTCCAATAATTGTAATGAGGACTTATTTGAGTGTGGATATTGTCTAGATGACAATATTTGTATTTACACTCACAGTTTTTATGTTGTATTAATAAAGTTGTAGTTGTTTTTGTACCATATTATTGACAACTCAGAATAGGTGTTGTATACCTATTTTGGGGGCGTCACATAGGGTGCTTAGGTTAGAATTGAAAATCACACCAGAAACACAAGTTTTTCTCTATTTCTCTCTCTATATCGAGCGTATTCTTGTGAGTATTTGATACTTTGAGTGTTGCTATACGGTGCAAGTTTCCTTCAACACTATATCTAGTATTCTAGTCAGAAGTACCGTCTTTCCGAGGTAAGGGATGTTATTTCTTCTTAAATGATATTATTTTCTTCAATATCATTATACCGAAGTATTGATCTGAACTTTTTATCAAATTTGGAACTTTTCATGTCGGGGTTACTATTCATGAGTTACTATTCACCGAAAAATAAAATTTTCTTCTTTTCGTCCAAATATCTATTCTGGATACTAGCTTTGATTGTATCCATGTTTTGATCATTCTTGAATTTTACTTCACTATGATTATTTATAAGGTATTTTTGGACATGGATAAATCGAAATACGAATCCTTAATATTTGTTATTTTGTTTCATTGGATTCGTTTTCTTTAAAATATTTTTCATCATCCTCAGTCTTAAATGATGATGTAACTGAATATCTTTGGCCTGTAGTGCAAAGATGAATGATTTCTGATGAACATCTTTGGCCCGTAGTGCAAAGATGAACAGGTGTTGAGGTGAACATGACCAACTGATGAATATCTTTGGCCTGTAGTGCAAAGATGACTATTTGATTTAAGATATTTATTGATTGATGTTACAGGGATAAAATGTTGATGATGGCTTTTTAATTCATAGATAATCGTAGATTTCATTCTCTACGTAACTCTTCTATGAATTATTATTTTTCGCTGCGAATAGTGATTTAAAACTTGTTGTCTATTGTATTCTATTAAATTTTCCCTGTTGAAGACTAACGATAATTTGTTGTATATTATCTTAGTCATAATATTCTTTACTGGGCTAGTTGAGCTCACCCTTTTCCTTGTTGTTCCATTTTCTCTCAGGAGGCGAGAATGTAGCAAGTACTAGACGGGGTATGGAATGAAGGTTCTAGGAAGTTGTTTTAGTAGTCCTCACCATTTTTTTTTAAAAATTGTTCCAATAATTGTAATGAGGACTTATTTGAGTGTGGATATTGTCTAGATGACAATATTTGTATTTACACTCACAGTTTTATGTTGTATTAATAAAGTTGTAGTTGTTTCTGTACCATGTTATTGACGACTCAGAATGGGTGTTGTATACCTGTTTTGGGGCGTCACAGTTGGTATCAAAGCTTAGGGATATGATCTCTGGCGGAGATCGGGAATAGAACTAGGAGGGGAGAGACGAATAAATCCTTCGCTAGTGTGTCCTACCTAAGCTTATTTGTTGGTCGGTCATAATATAGGGATATTATGTGATTTGTTAATTTGTTAAATTAACCCTTGTTTTATGGCAGTATTTGAGAATGTCGACTGAGAATGTTAACAGTGGAGTAAATGAAACCGTGGAGACACCTGTACTCACCAACGAGGAGAACGTGCAACAGGCTGGCAATGTTCCTCCTGTGAACAACACCACTGAGCAGACGATGAACGATGAGATGTTTAGAAGCTTTTTGCGGTTCATGCAAAACCAGACGAAGGAAATTCCTGTTCAAAATATAGAAAGAAACAATGGCAACGCACAGCTGGTCACAGCCAAGCAGTTCAAAGAGTTGGGACCACCAGAATTCTGGGGAAAGCCGGATCCGATTAAGGCGGAGACATGGGTCAAGCAAATTACCAAGATATTTGATGTCTTGGGATGCACGGAGGAACAGAAGGTTCCATTCGCCACCTTTATGTTCCGTGGCGAGGCAGACTACTGGTGGGAATCTATGAAGCGTACCCATCCAGCCGCACTCAGCATGTCTTGGGAGACATTTCAGAAACTGTTCAATGACAAGTACTTCCCTGAAAGTATTCGTCATATGAAGGAGGTAGAGTTTATTAGACTGGAGCAGAATAACATGACGGTGTCCCTGTACAAGGCGAAGTTTGCAGAGTTGTCCAGGTTTACACCTCATTTGGTGGAGAATGAGGAACGTATGACACGGATGTTTCTGAGAGGTTTGAAACCCGGCATACGTCAATATCTCATTTCTCATAAATTTTCTCTCTATTCAGATGTTGTCAACAGGGCTCAATTATTAGAGCGAGATAACGAGTACGGTCAACCGAGGGACCACAACCAGGATCATATCGGTGACAACAGTCATTAGAACAATGATAACCACCGGAGAAAGAAAAATACAGACAAAAATGGCAACCACTCTGGTGGTAATCGTGGCTATGAAAATAGAAGAAGCGAGTCGGGAGGAGATTTTAAAAAGAAGAGATTCAACAATGACAATACGAAGACGTCAGCACCAGCAGCAACTAGTTCCAAGGGAGGAGATCGACCACCGGTCATATGCTATAAATGTGGAAAAGAGGGACATATCAGCCCAAACTGTCCACAACAGTTCAAGGTATGCTATAATTGTGGAAAGGAAGGACATATCGCTCGAGATTGTACGGTAGCGAAACCAAGTTCAGCGGGGAAGGTGACTCAAAAGGCTGCCCCAGAAAAGTCAAAGTCAATGGTTCCTAGAAGAGCGTTTGTCGTGACTGGTCAACATGCGAGGAACCCAAACGAGGTGATCACGGGTAAGCTAATCATAAATTCATGCGAAGTTTATACCTTACTAGATACCGGTGCTACCTATTCATTTATTTCTCCTGCTTGTGCTCAACGTTTAAACTTGACTCCGTAGAAATTAGACTTTGATTTATCTGTGGAGACTCCGTTAGGGGAAACTTTCATCACATCCACTGTTTATAAATCTTGTTTGATCCAAGTTGGCACCATCACCTTACCTGTTGACCTTATCTCTTTAGAGATACTTGCATTTGACGTGATTTTAGTTATTGATTGGTTAACTACTCATCATGCCAAAATTGATTATTTTCGTAAAGTGATTAGTTTTCATATTCCTAATCAACCTGTTGTTCGAATTCAAGCAACAAAGCCATTAAAATCAATCACTGTCATATCAAGTCATAAAGCCATTGGTTTATTGAAAAATGGATGTCAATCTTTCTTAGCCCATGTTATGGATTTAAATAAAGACACGTCAAATTTGAATAATATTCCTGTTGTTAGTAACTTTCCTGACGTATTTCCTGAAGAACTTCCCGGTCTACCCCCAGAACGTGAAGTTGAATTCTTTATTGATCTTGAACCTGGTACAAAGCCCATTTCTAAAACCCCATATCGAATGGCTCCTATTGAACTTCAGGAGTTAAAAGTCCAACTACAAGAGTTGTTGGACATCGATTTCATTCGTCCTAGTACATCTCCTTGGGGTGCTCCTGTTTTATTTGTAAAGAAGAAAGACGGGAGTATGCGACTTTGTATTGATTACCGGGAATTAAACCATGTCACTATCAAGAATAGGTATCCGCTACCTCGTATTGATGACCTGTTTGACCAGTTATAAGGAGCACAATTCTTTTCAAAGATCGATCTTCGTTCTGGATATCATCAGCTGAAGGCTAAAACTGAGGATATTCCGAAGACTGCCTTCAGAACTCGGTACGGGCATTATGAATTCCTAGTCATGTCTTTTGGATTGACTAATGCTCCTGTGACTTTCATGGATATGATGAACCGAGTATTTAAGGATTATTTGGATCAGTTCGTTGTTGTCTTTATTGATGACATCCTCATATATTCCAAAAGCCATGAAGATCATGAGCACCATTTGAAGCTGGTACTCCAAAGGCTGCGTGAAAACAAGTTATATGCTAAGTTGAAGAAATGCGAGTTCTGGCTTGAGGAAGTAGCATTCCTAGGGCACGTGGTGTCAAAACATAGAGTATCTGTGGACCCGGCGAAGATTGAAGCAATACAAAGCTGGGAGCAACCGAAGACGGTGACCGATGTACGTAGCTTTCTGGGCTTAGCTGGTTATTATCGGAGATTCGTAGAAGGGTTTTCTCGAATCGCTATCCCGTTAACTCAGCTGACTCGGAAGGATATCAAATTCGTATGGAGCGAAGAATGCAAGAAGAGTTTCCAAGAGCTTAAAAGGAGACTCATTTCAGCACCTGTTCTGACAATACCATCTGGTTCGGATGGATTTGTTATCTACAGCGATGCTTCAGGCAAAGGGTTAGGATGTGTTCTCATGCAACGTGGGGAAAGTCATAGCCTATGCCTCGCGACAACTTAAAGAATATGAGAGGAATTATCCTACTCATGATCTAGAGTTGGCAGCAATCGTTTTTGCGCTAAAGATCTGGAGGCACTATCTATATGGGGAGAAAGTGGAGATATATTCAGACCATAAAAGCCTCAAATATTTCTTTACTCAAAAAAGAACTCAACATGCGGCAACGACGTTGGCTCGAGCTGTTGAAAGATTACGACCACAGTATTCAATACCATCCTAGAAAAGCAAACGTGGTAGCTGACGCGTTGAGTAGAAGATCATATGCAGGAACGAAAGCGATGATGTCAAGTATACGCGTAGAGCCAACTTTAATAGATAAAGTTAAAGTTGCTCAAGCTACGGACCCGGAGTTGATGCGTATGAAGAAGAAAGTGCAAGAAGGTGCTATTTCAGAAGCAAGAATCGATGAAGAAGGAATACTTAGAGTCCACTCCAGACTTTGTGTTCCTAACGATTCTGATTTGAAGTACAAGATCATGATGGAGGCACACAATACACCATTTGTAATCCATCCTGGAAGTACTAAAATGTATCGTGATCTTCGACTATACATTTTGGTGGAACAATATGAAGAGAGAGATTGCAAAGTTTATCTCGAGGTGTTTAACTTGTCAACGTGTAAAGGCGGAGCATCAAGTACCAAAAGGTCCATTGCAACCACTTGAGATTCCAAAATGGAAGTGGGAACACATTACCATGGATTTCGTTACGGGTCTTCCCACGGTTTCTCAAGGCATAAATGCTATTTGGGTTATAGTTGATAGATTAACCAAGTCTGCTCATTTCTTGCCGATACGGGAGACTTATTCCCTTGAACGTCTTGCTAGTATGTACGTGAATGAGATTGTAAGGTTTCATGGCATGCCAGTATCCATAGTTTCGGATCGTGACCCAAGATTCACTTCAAGATTTTGGGTTAGCTTGCAAAAAGCTATGGGCACGGATTTACGGTTCAGTTCGGCATACCATCCTCAAACGGACGGGCAATCAAAGAGGACTATTCAAACTCTTGAAGATCTATTAAGACTTTATGTCCTAGATTTCAAAGGAAGTTGGGATAAGTACCTACCATTGGTGGAATTCTCCTACAACAACAGTTATCAGGCAAGTATAGGTGTGGCTCCCTTTGAAGCATTGTATGAACGAAAGTGTCGCTCTCCAGTATGTTGGGATGAGGTGGGAGAAGCAACGTTGTTGGGACCAGAGTTGGTACGAATGACTATAGAGAAGATCCAAACGATTCGACAATGTATACAAACGGCACAGGATCGACAAAAGAGTTATGTGGATCTTCATCGAAAGGACGTAGAATTTGACATTGGGGATCATGTATTATTACGTGTAGCTCCATGGAAAGGAGTTACAAGATTTGGGAAGAGAGGAAAGCTCAATCCACGATTTATTGGTCCATTTCAGATTCTTGACCGAGTAGGAAATGTGGCCTATAGACTCGTGTTACCTCCAAGTATGTCTCGTGTTCATAATGTTTTTCATATATCTGTGCTTCGTAAATATATGAAAGACCCGAACCACGTTATTGAGTTAGAACCGGACGAGATAGCCGAAGACTTAATGTACGAGGAGGTACCTGTCAAGATCTTGGATAGGAAGGACCATGTCCTACGCACGAAGGTCATACCACAAGTTAAAGTTTTGTGGAGAAACCGTGCTATTGAGGAAATGACCTGGGAGTTAGAAACGGAAATAAAAGCGAGGTATCCTCATCTTTTCGAAACACCAGGTACGTATGTCAATTTCGAGGACGAAATTTCATAAGGAGGGGAGGTTGTAAGACCCCAAATTATTAATAAATGAAATTTAATTTTCTCTATTTATTATTCTGAAATAGTAAGGATTGATTTGATTAATGTGGTTAGTTATGTGTAAAATGCGCAAATATTTTAAATAAGCAAGTGGTTATAAAATATTCATTGTTGTCGGGGAATATTCGCTTGGTCGTGGAATATTCTTACTGTCGGAGAATATTCGTACGACGGCGCAGTCTTTGTGGGCCCCATAACGGAAAGCGATTGAATTAAGAAAATGACAAAAATGAGTTGTTTATAAATAACGGCGTAGTTGTTACCGTTAATACTGTTGGAATACCCGGTGGTTAAAACACGGTAATACGCGTTGTTGCACAATAGCACACGGTATTGCACCAATTATTGATTCTTACGTAAGAAGGCACTACTCAATAATGGTTACAGTAATTACTGTTCAATATTTTATTTTATTGATTAAATAATTGCTACGTTGATATTTTATAATTGTCACTACGCAGTATTTTCCATTATCGGAGCAATAATTCATATTATCTGAATAATATTATTAGATAACATTATTGGCAATGTCTAGAAAGTTCTGTCTAAGGAGAGGTTTGGTCATCTAATTGCGCGCCAGTAAGGAGAAATCCTTATTGGAAAGCCCCCTCTTTCCTGGAAACGGCCTGGTTGCCAATACTGTGATTCTGTAATATTATTTGTGTATAATTAATTATTGATTTATATGATGAAAAAAATATTGATTTTATGTGGATATAGATGGAGAAAATTTTTAATGTGACAATTGTTGAAAATTAATATTTTATCCTTTTCTGATAAAATAATTCATTTAAATATATTATTTTAATAATATATTGATGGTGATATTTTTACAATGAATGTGGGATATATGAGTATATGAGGAGCAAGAGTATTTTTGTGGCATTAAATGATTAACACATGTTTTGTGTGTTGGTGGACACAATTCTTGACCGAAAATTTATTATTGACTGTAAAATCGCCCGTTTGTGGATTTCGGTTAATTTGTGTTTGGAATTTGAAAAAACTTTCTTCTGCAAAGTTGTAGAGAATTGAATTTCCTGTAAAAACACGCGAGATTTGAATTTTCTGATAAAAGGGCTATTTATTATGAATTATTGAAGTTCAGAAGTTCCGAAATAATTGATTTTTGGAAGTTTTATTTATTATTTTGAAGAAAAACGTTTTTTGGCATTTAAGTGGGCTAACATGTGATATAAATGGGCTGAGATCAGATGTCTAGAGGTGGGCTAAGGAAAATTTGATAAATATATTATTATTATATTAAATTTTCTGCTTTGGTGTTCTAAGCATTTTCCTATAAATAGGGTGCTTAGGTTAGAATTGAAAATCACACCAGAAACACAAGTTTCTCTCTATTTCTCTCTCTATATCGAGCGTATTCTTGTGAGTATTTGATACTTTGAGTGTTGCTATACGGTGCAAGTTTCCTTCAACACTATATCTAGTATTCTAGTCAGAAGTACCGTCTTTCCGAGGTAAGGGATGTTATTTCTTTTTAAATGATATTATTTTCTTCAATATCATTATACCGAAGTATTGATCTGAACTTTTTATCAAATTTAGAACTTTTCATGTCGGGGTTACTATTCATGAGTTACTATTCACGAGTTACTATTCACGAGTTACTATTCACCGAAAAATGAAATTTTCTTCTTTTCGTCCAAATATCTATTCTGGATACTAGCTTTGATTGTATCCATATTTTGATCATTCTTGAATTTTACTTTACTATGATTATTTATAAGGTATTTTTGGACATGGATAAATCGAAATACGAATCCTTAATATTTGTTATTTTGTTTTACTGGATTCGTTTTCTTTAAAATATTTTTCATCATCCTCAGTTTTAAATGATGATGTAACTGAATATCTTTGGCCTGTAGTGCAAAGATGAATAATTTCTGATGAACATCTTTGGCTCGTAGTGCAAAGATGAACAGGTGTTGAGGTGAACATGACCAACTGATGAATATCTTTGGCCTGTAGTGCAAAGATGACTATTTGATTTAAGATATTTATTGATTGATGTTACAGGGATAAAATGTTGATGATGGGCTTTTAAATTCATAGATAATCGTAGATTTCATTCTCTACGTAACTCTTCTATGAATTATTATTTTCCGCTGCGAATAGTGATTTAAAACTTGTTGTCTATTGTATTCTATTAAATTTTTCCTTGTTGAAGACTAACGATAAATTGTTGTATATTATCTTAGTCATAATATTCTTTACTGGGCTAGTTGAGCTCACCCTTTTCCTTGTTGTTTCATTTTCTTCTAAGGAGGCGAGAATGTAGCAAGTACTAGTCGGGGTATGGAATGAATGTTCTAGGAAGTTGTTTTAGTAGTCCTCACCATTTTTTTTGTAAAATATTGTACCAATAATTGTAATGAGGACTTATTTGAGTGTGGATATTGTCTAGATGACAATATTTGTATTTACACTCACAGTTTTTATGTTCTATTAATAAAGTTGTAGTTGTTTCTGTACCATGTTATTGACGACTCAGAATGGGTGTTGTATACCTGTTTTGGGGGCGTCACAGATTGCCTGACTTGTTGCCTCTGGCTCTATTAGCCTACAGAACGTCAATGCGCACTTCCACTAGAGCAACCCCCTACTCATTATGTAACAATCCAGAATTTTAATTATAATTTTTTTAAATATTTATTGAATTATATAAATATTTAATGGATGTATTTATCGTTGAATAAATATTTGTTTAATTGATTTGATTTGATTTAGTTAATTATTTATTTAATAAATAATTAATGAGTTAAGAAAATTAATTCTTATGAGATAATATTCTAATTTAATTTAATAATTAAGTTAGAGAGTTTATAATAATTAAATAATTTATTCAATAAATTGTTATTAGAATTAATTAAATTAAGTATGAAAACTTAACTAAATAAAGTGTGATAAATAACTATATTATAAAGGAGTTATTAAAATAAATTAAAGGAGTTTAATTTAGTTTTGCCAAACAAGGCTTAAATATATTAAGTTTTTAATTTTTAAAGAGTTTTGCCAAAAGGAGCCTTATGGCTTTTGGATTTTTAAATTTTGAATTATTAATAATATAAATTAAATAAATAAAAAATGAATAAAATATATTTATAACATATACGTTATATTTTGTAACTGTAACTGATATAATTATTAGGCTTATTATTGCCATATTAGTTTTTATTTTGACGCATATTTATTTATCAGTTAGTTTTGTTTACGCTCCAATTATTTGCTAAGTCTAAGAAAAAGAAAACAAAGAAAAGTTCAGAGAGTTTTGAGAGAGTTTGAGAGAAAGACCAGTCTGTGATTCCAAAGCAACCAAAGCAAGTTCTGAGTTTTAGCAAATGGTGGTCAAGCAAGTGAAGGTATGTTATATAAAGCTTAAAATATATCTTACGACATAATTTTCTTGAATATCACTGTGTATAAAGTTTTTACAAAAATTGTCTGTAACCATGTTTTTATAATTGGTTATGATATTACGTGTATTGGTAATTATAATATATATGTGTGTGTGTGTGTGTGTGTGTGTGTGTGTGTGTGTGTGTGTGATTGTATGCTAATTACATGTTAAAGGAAGGGAATGGATTTACAGTGAAAATAAGTAAGAACATGTTTTGTAGGACTATCAACAATTAGTAATTTGATTGTATGCTAATTATGAAATTGAACTGTGATTATGTTAATTGGGTAAGAATTAAAGAGAATATAATTAGAATAAATCAATTTGGTTTATAATTGTGGAATTATATTTAACTGTGTCAAGAAATTTAAATAACGGAGTTTTGGTTTTAAAGCAATGCTTTAAAGGAATTAAGTTTTCTGATATTGTTGTTTAGTTGTGTAAAATTAGTATAGGTATGATTGGTAACGTTTATGTGTAATTTACATGAAGTTATACATGTTAATTGGTGTTAGAAATTAAGAAAGTAGCTTTGTTCTGTTCTTCGTGCTCGGTTCTGTAAGTTTTGGCGCCTCAGCGCCAAAATCAGTGTCGCAGCTCAGAACTCCGTGCCGCAGCACCGAAATCAGTGCCACATCGCCAATTTCACACTGCAGCGCCACTACTTGACTTAGTTCTCGCGCCGCGGTGCCAGAATAGTAGTCTGGGTCGGATAGTTTTGACCTCCTGTAGTAAAATGGCCATAACATTTTCATACGAACTCCGATTGAGGTGATTCAAGATGATCCGAAACAAGGACGAATAGACCTACAACTTTCGTTCTTTAAGGTTTTTAATTTGAGGTCGGGAACATGGATCAAAATGGTCACTTGTGAGACTGATATGTATTAGGAGGCAATCGGTGGGCGTCGAGAATGCACATATGCAAATGTAGTGCTCCTAACGATAAAAGATATTGTTCTAAGTTATAAAACATGAATATTAGTAAATATAATGATGCTTAACATTAATAAATAATGTATTAGATCAGTTGTATAAGCATACTAAGCACACACAAGAGAGACGAATCGGGCGTGTGACGAATGAACGTCGAAACGCCGTGATAAGTGTTAATGAACGTAAAAAAGTGTTTTAAGTCAAATGAAATGGATATTATAAAATATGAAATGAATTTAATATAAAACTAATAAGTAGTCCTAGCAAGACTTAAGCACTTTAATGAGCTTCGTGTTTGTCTAAGAAGAAATATAGTGAGTTATAAGTCCAAAGTTAACACAATCAAATTGAACATTGTGTATTGATTAATAGGAAGAGTTATGGGATGTAGATTAGAGTTTACATTACAATTACTATGTGTTGTTATGTGACTAATAGTTGATGTGTATGATTATATAATTGTGTAGGGCACGTGAAGTGCAGATAACTGTAAGTTGTTAAACTGTTATTGGTAAACAATGATCAAGGCAAGTCTTTCAGTTCCTATTTGCTATGTGAACTTGATGATTAACTGTTTTAAGTCTTTATTTCAAAGAGCATGATATGTTGTATATATGTTGAAAGTGTGAAATGTTAAAGTCAACTTATAACTACGTTGATTGAGTAAAGTATGCTGATTGAGTAAGGAACTCAATCTTTATACTCGTTATATGAACTGTAGCATGTATGTTATATTAGTCCAATGCTTATGAGATATATGTTGAGCATGTTATTATATGCTATGTGATGCATGAAAACTGTTAGATTTTGCTGGGCTGTCGACCTCACCCTTGCAAATAACCACTTTTGCAGGTTAAAGAGTTAAGGTAAAGTTATGTGCTACTTGAAAGATATAAATCAGATGTGATACTTGAAGATTCCTTATGTTTTATGAGAAATGTATTTAATATTTTGAATGTAACATGTTGTTGAATTGTATGTTGAGCTATCCGGTATATATGGATATCTATTTATGATGTAAGATATTGTATAGTCATTTTATTGTAATGATTCATGATATAAATTTGAATTGAAGAGATGTAATGTAAAGGTTGCGATTTAGGGCAATACAGAAGGAAATGTATAAAAGTTTTAAATATTCTGCATTTTTAGTGATTTTAATATCGAATAATGATGTAAAGATAGATTAAAGTTGTATTGTTAACGATCGAAGTCGAGAATTAAATTGTATGAATTTTTGGGGTCGTTACAGTTGGTATCAAAGCTGATAGGTTAGAAACCTTAGGTAAGAGTACCTTAGGTGTGACGCCCCCAAAATAGGTCCACACGACCCATTCTAATTCGCCAGATATCGCACTATAAAAATCAAATATAAACTTCATTTATACAACTGTTAAACTATCGTGCAGAGTACGACAACAGATAAGCTGTGAGTTTTAATACAAATATATATAACTCTCGTGGTGCCTTGACCACAAGACCTTACAATGGTATCTTACATAAAGGTACAACCAATAATTATTTTAGAAATTAAAATCTTTGGAAAATACTTAAGGAAACCTTCGTACATGGGAGGCCATGTGTCTAGGTTATGATAGATATCATATGTCCACAGAATTATCCTTGGTTGACCCAAAAGTCCCCAAAGAAAAACAAGAAGATTACTATCATCTTCTTTCCAATGGCGAGTCTTCTCTTGACATATAATTATCTCCGTTGTTTCCAAGTGAAAATTATATTTCAAATAAACTCTAAGATCATATAGGTAGTGCTCGTAGATATACTCAGCAAGTGGATGTGCACAACCCTGTCTTATGATAACACGAGGTTGTATGTCATTAGACATCTTGTATGTTAGTGACAAAACACCCTTCCAAAGTTGGGTTTACCTCACCCTATTCGGTTCACCAAAATTAAATATCAAATGACGTATACAATACGACACACATATCTAAAGTTCTCAACAAAATTATTTTTATACTATTTAGGGAGAACCTCAACAGCTATAGACCACCGTTCTATTCCCCTGTTATCCCGCTCGACCCGACAACACTCTTATTACCTGAAAAGAATTGTGAAGCAAAAAGGGTGAGCACAACTAGCCCAGTAAAGAATATCATGACTAAAGATAATTTACATCATCAATAGCCTTCATCAATAATAAATCAGAGATTTAGAACATATGGTAGATGATAAAACTTTTCAACCATAGTTGCAGCGGAACGAGCAATCCATTTGAAGAGTTAAATAAACCATCAGGTCTATTATCTTCTCCATGTTAAAAGTCCACCAATAATGTTTTATCCCTGTAACATCAATCAACAATTCCAGTCCACAATCATATGAATAACTCGTAATCATAATTGTGATTCTAAATTCCTATTCGCACCCAGGACGAAGATAATTTTCATCACCCATCTTCACTTGAAACATAAAAAATCATAGGTATACCAAATCACAAATCCTGCTCATAATCATACTAATAAATTCATCTTTGCACTACAGCCAAAGATATTCATTAACAATTCATCTTTGCACTAGACATACAACTGTATTTTAAAAGAGTCAAGTAGAGCATGATATCTACTATCTTCTACGAATTAAAAGTGTATAATCAATATTTTATCGCTGAGACTCAACTTAATAAATAATCCACATCATCGAATCATTCCTGCACTACGACCAAGGATATTCATGTAATCATCAATGGTCATGATTATACCGAATAATCCCTGGTTATAATCATACCAATAACTGTCCATCAATGCACTACGGGCCAATGAGGACTTTTACCACATCATCTACAACATTACGGGTCATGATTATACCGAATGATCCCTGGTCATAATCATACCAATAAACAGTTCATCTATGCGCATAAGCCAAAGATACTCATCAATAAATAGTTCATCTTTGCACGTAAGCCAAAAATGACTTTCATCATAATATAAGCATAAGGATGATAACAATAATATAAACATTAATCAAACGAAATCAAGGATAAATATTAAAGACTTTAAATTTATCCAGAGTTTGAAATATCCAAATGTTATCAACCACTTAATAATCCCATAATCTAATATCATTAATATTATAACAATATTTTAATCATTTCTTAAACTTATAAATAATTTATTTTAATTGTTTACACTTTACCAAATAATGCATTTAATCATTCAAAAATGTCATACTCATAAGATTTAATCACCAATGATCAAATCCCTTATCAAAAATCTGCATATACCTTATATAGGATTTCTAAGCCATAAAATCCTATTGACCAATTTTTTAACTTCACATAACATATTTAATTCATATGTTCGTAACTAAACTATTTTCATGAAAAATAACAAATCAGTACTAAAAAGTTTTCTTTTCTGAGATTTACCATAATATGGTCCCATATTGAACATATATTTTTCTCGAAATTTTTAAAATTTATTTACTATTTTTCATATGGCCAAAACTGCCAAATATTTAGACATTTATCATAAACTGTACTTTTGTCCAAAAATTTCAAAATTTACAGGGTATACTTCTGTTATATATATGTACTCCCAATAAAAATTTCACAAATTTTAGAGTTAACCACAAGGAGTTATAAGGGTTTACTTTTAAAATAGTCTTTTCCTATAAAATTCATAACTCCTAATCTATACATCCAAAAATCGCCATTTTTGAACACAATCTAGAAAACTCATCAAATTATCATTTCAAATTTTTCTAGAATTTTTTGAGGGTCAGAACAATTACGAAACTGCAAATAGATTTTCGCCCGCCATGCGGTAATCCACGTAGACAGATCATTTCCACAATTTAATAAGGAATGAATATGAAGGATTAGTCACCATGCATGCGGTAATCCACATAGACAGGTTATTCCAACAGAATAATAAAGAATGGAATAACAGAAGAATTCACCATGCATGCGGTAGCCCGCGTAGACATGTTATTCCAACAGAATAATAAAGAATGGAATAACAGAAGAATTCACCAGGCATGCGATAGACCACACAGACAGGTTATTCCAACAAAATAATAAATAATGGAACCAGGTCATGCGTAATCCGCACAGACAGGATATTCCAACAGAATAATATAGAATGGAACCAGGTCATGCATAATACGCATAGATAAGATATTCCAAAAGAATAATAAAGAATGGAACCAGGTCATGCGTAATCCGCACAGACAGGCTATTCTAACAAAATAATAAAGAATGGAATAACAATAGCTCTCTTTATGAATACGAAAGAAATAATACCCCTTACGAATATTAAACGAAAATAATATTCATACGAATACGGAAAATAATTTCGCTTCAGAATATGAAATAAATAATACCCCTTACCAATACAATAAATAATATCCCTTACCTAAAAAAAAACTGGATACTGGAATAGTGAGGTAACAGACTTCTTTTCTTCTTTCTCTCTATAATTTCTCTGTAATAATTGCTCTTGTGAGACTTAGTGAATTTGTGAGAAATGAAGGAAGAATGAGCTTCTATTTATAGAAAAATATAGTTTCAATAATTGCACATTTTGGGACTCAAAATATTACAGTATAATACCTTTATCTTTTTCTTTATTTTTAATTTAGTCCTGCAAGTATTATCAAACTTGCACCACCTCCCCTAGTAAATAATGTGAATCAATAGTAAATAATGTGACTCAATAGTTCTAAACATGTGAAAAAATTAATTATAGTATAGTACATTCATCTATACCTCCATTTTTAATTTAGTCATGCAAGTATTATCAATCTTGCACCAACTCCCCTAATAGTAAATCATGTGAATCAATAGTACACACATATGAACACATAGTTATAAGCATGTGAATTAATAACAATTAATTGCTCATTTATCCGGTGAATTACCCGATTGGTCAATATAACCTCCAGACATCAATTATTATCGAAATAAATATCGATTTTCACTAACACTAATAATTTCCACACAATGGAACTATCAATTTCATCTTTAATTAACACGAACTTAAATAATAATATGAATAAATATTGTAAACATTGACAGAACTTCTAGACATTGTCAATATTATAAATAATAATATGAATAACTTTGTCGTCTCAATTATTGATTTAATAATATATCATATTATGCAGATGATACTGTGACAATAATTGAATCAATAATAAGAGAGATATGATGCAGCAATTACTGTAGCAATAATTGAGTATAACTGAGTGACTTCTCACGTAAGTATCAATAATCAATACAGTGTACTACTATGCAACCACGCATATTACTGTACTTTTACCACCGGTTATTTTATGACTACTTGCTTACTTTGAAAAAATTTCACATATCACCCTTAACTTTAACCTTTTATCAATTTAACCATTTACTAAATAGAATAACAATTATCAGAAAATTGAATACTTTCATTTTGCAAAATTTGGGGTCTTTCATTAGGCTATAACCTTAGAGAAGAGAGATGGATATAATTAATGAATAAGCTTAAATAGAGTTTGAACAATAAGAAGTAATTTAAGAAATTTGTAAAGAAGGGATTATAACATGCTTGAGAGGATTCAAAGAAGAATCTTGCAGAGTTATAAGGAATATGAATGTGGGGTTTCCCAACTCCAATAATAAGGATGTAAGGTGATAATAAATAGACAATGTCTATAAAAAGAGAATGATAGAGATATGAAGAATAGAAAGTTATATTTATGTATGGTACAATCGTACTCTTTAATAGTTAATGTATGGTATCTGGGCTAAACGATTCCTTCATAGAGCGGAGGTATATACGAACTAGCAACTCGAAACCTAGTTTGTTGGTTGTTTGTGGGAAACCACTCAGCGTACCATATTGAAACTGTTAGAGACTCGATGTGTACCAAGTATAGAAAATGGATACGTATGATGAAAATGTGGAACTCAAATGAAAAGTTGAGCAATGTAAATGAAGTTAGAAATTCTTAAAGAAAGAAATATAATATAAACAAGAAAATTCAAAGAAGAATCTTAAAGAGATATAAAGGTAAGAAATTGGAGTTACCTAACTCCAATAGCCAAGATAACGAATAATGTCGTAAATGATGAAAAAAGGAAAGAAAGATGATCGTAAAACAAAACGATCACGAGTTAAGAAATTTTTTTAAGGAAAATGATTATAGAATAAGATCACGACGTGATCTGTTTAAGTTATAAAAGAAAGATGGTCTGTAATATTTGAATAATTATAGCTTTATGCTATGAAGATAATGTACTATAATATAGTACGAGATAAACTCATGAGGAGTTATAAATAATGTGATACAAGGAATTCGTATTGAGCAAAGAGCAAGTTATAAGCAAGATAGAGGTAGGAGAGATTTCAATTGAGGACTCATGTGATGGCTGAGTTGTATAAACCTTTGTATAGGCGAGGGTTTTGTGCTTGCACTCAGTTTATCATATTGTTAATCATTGGAATGTTGGTGTCGCGCTATCAATGTATATGTGGCGAAAAGGTGATTCTTTTCTCATGTGTAAATTTGATAGTTAGAAACTATTAAGAATAGTTAGATATTATTAGGGTTAGGTGCGAGTTCTTAAAACTAATGCATATGGTGTAAGACCCCAACTTATTAATGAATAAAATCAAATTTTCTCTAAATATTATTGTGAATAATAAGGGGTTAATTTGATATAATACTTTGGTTATGGGTGAAATGTGCAAATTTTGCAAAATAAGCAAGTGGTTATAAAATATTTATTTTTGGTCGATGAATATTCGGTTGGTCGTGGAATATTCTTGCTGTCGGGGAATATTCGTACGACGACGCAGCCTTGTGTGGGCCCCATAACGGAAAGCGATTGGATGAAGAAAACGACAAGTATAAGTTGTTTATAAATAACGGCGTAGTTGTTACCGTTAATACTGTTGGAATACCCGGTGGTTAAAATACAGTAGCACACGGTATTGCACCAATTATTGATTCTTACGTAAGAAGGCACTACTCAATAATTGTTACAGTAGTTATTATTCAATATTTTATTTTATTGATTCAATAATTGTTGCGTTGATATTTTATATTATTGTTGTTTCAATAATTGTTGCTGCACAGTATTTTCATTTATCAGATCAATAATTCATATTATTTGAATAATATTATTAGATAACATTATTGGCAATGTCTAGAAAGTTCTGTCTAAGGAGAGGTTTGGTCATCTAATTGCGCGCCAGTAAGGAGAAATCCTTATTGGAAAGCCCCCTCTTTCCTGGGAACGGCCTGGTTGTCATAAATGTGATTCTGTAATATTATTTATGAATAATTATTTATTGATTCATATGATAAGGAAATATTTATTTTATGTGGATATAAATGAGGGATATATTTTTGTGGTTAAAAATGAAGGAGTTAATGTTGA
The DNA here is from genome assembly GCA_016801055.1 of Panax notoginseng. Classification (NCBI taxonomy): domain Eukaryota; kingdom Viridiplantae; phylum Streptophyta; class Magnoliopsida; order Apiales; family Araliaceae; genus Panax; species Panax notoginseng. The sequence goes on from CM029014.1 coordinate 81,913,115, forward strand.
GGTTTTTATCCATATTTTTGTCGGAATGGAGGTATTAAAAATCAGGGTTTTTGAGATATTTTGCGGGGGTTATAATTTTTAATCCGACCGTTGGATCGTGGTAATTTTTGGATATGTTATACATATATAAGTTGAGTATATGCCCACAAATTTTGAACCGTTAAAAATGAACGTATGATTTATTATGAATTTTACAAGATGACTGGTTCAGAAATTGTTGAATTTTCGGAGTTTATCATTTTGATGGAAAATTCTAGAATTGGTGGGCCCCACTTGTGGTTGGTGAAGAAATGTGCTGAATTATATTTCAAATGTGGTGGGTGGGAATAGTAGCAGGTAAAGCCATCAGGTTACAGGTCAAACCTACCAAAATTTTCCTATAAATAGAGGGCTAAGTTAGAATTGAAAATCACACCAGAAACAAGTTTTCTCTCTTTCTCTCTCTAGATTATTGAGTGTATTTTGTGAGTATTTAGATACTTTGAGAGTTTCTATTCATCAGAGCAAGTTTCTTTCAGCCTTGTACCGGTATTCCGACCAGAAGTACTGATATTTTGAGGTAAGGAATATTATTTTCTTCTTAATGATATTATTTTCTTCAATATCATTATGCTAAAATATTGATATGAGTTTTTATCAAATTTGGAACTTTTTGTGTCGGGGGTTACTATTCACGTATACGGCACTATTCACGAATACGGCACTATTCACCGAAAAATAAAATTTTTCCTTTTTGTCCAAGATGTCTATTATGGTTACTATCTTTGATTGTATCCATGTTTTGATCTTTATTTTTGAATTCTGCTTCACAATTGATTATTATGAAGTATTATTGATCTTGGATAAACTGTTATACGAATCCCTACTATTTGTCCTTCTGTCTCATTGGATTCGTTCTCTTTAAGATATTTTTCATCATCCTCAGTCCTAAATGATGATATTACTGAATATCTTTGGCCTGTAGTGCAAAGATGTATAATTACTTGATGAATATCTTTGGCCTGTAGTGCAAAGATGAACAGGTGTTGAGATGAACATGACCGACTGATGATACAAATGAATATCTTTGGCCTGTAGTGCAAAGATGAATATTTGGTTAAAGATGATTATTAATTGATGTTACAGGGATAAAATATTGATGATGGACTTTTAAATCTTAGAAGATAGTAGAATTCTTTCTCTACTTGACTCTTCTAATGGTTTGTTGTTTCCGCTGCAGTTGTTGATCTAAAACTTGTTGTCGATTATATTTTATCAGATTTTTTCCTGTTGAAGACTAACGATAATTTGTTGTATATTATCTTAGTCATAATATTCTTTACTGGGCTAGTTGAGCTCACCCTTTTCCTTTTTGTTCCATTTTTCTTCTCAGGAGGTGAGAACATAGCAGGATCTAGTCGGGGTATGGAGTGATGGTTCTAGAAAGATGTATTAGCAGTCCTCACTATTTCTGTAAAATAGTGTTTGAATAATTGTAATGAGGATTTATTTGAGTGTGGATATTGTCTAGAAGACAATATTTGTATTTAAACTCACAGTATGTGTTATCGTATTTTGCACGACAATTGTATTATTGAAGTTGTTGTTTGCTTTCTGTACCATGTATTTGGCGACTCAGAATGGGTGTTGTATACCTATTCTGGGGGCGTCACATATGGTATGTTCGTGACTCATAATAGTATGGTATGTTTTTGAACCCCTCAGCGAATGGACGCCTATGGTCTGACTAGGATAAGTTCTTAAACTCATATTATTGTGGCAAGTTCCTGAACTTCCAAAGTGTGGTAAGTTTGATAAACTGGGGTATAGATAAGCGTGAATGGAGTATTGAGGATGATAGGAATAAATAGGCTGATTAAGTAATGGATCATTATAGAAAGTGGAGTTGATGGTGGAGACAAATGTTTTCGAAATTTATTGACTTCATGCTGATGTTTGCACTTCTATTTTCTTGAAAAATATTAGATCAAATGATGGAACCAATAAGTTTTAAAAATAATACCGTTATTCGTATGTCTATGCTAATTGCTTCGGCTAGAAAAAAATAATTTGAAATATATCAAAATATATTTTTATATCATCAATGCATCATAGAACCTGGAGCAAAGATGATAAAAACGATGGAGTCATCAATGCAGTATTACTTAGTGTTGGATGTGATCTAAGGATCATCAGCCCACTATGGTATGATGTAGTATGACAAAGTCACAAAATGACAGAATTCTCAAACGGACTGTAAATACAGTGCGATATCATTACATCATAAAATGATTTGTAAAATTTTAAAGATAAATTATTGCCAATTGAATTTGGCCAGACATGTTTCGATTGATATTTGAATTATTGGTATGAGTCTAAGCTATTTGATTCAGCTAGACAAATGTTTATGAAATTCAAGCGTTTCTTGAGATGTTATGCCAAACCAAATTGTTTTGGTGCGGATTCAAATGTTAAGAAGCTGAGGTGAACAACCTTGTAAAAGGGGACATGTTATCGGAGACAATGGTTCCGAGCATAACACATATAGTCGTTACGATGTTAAGATGTAATACGTTGTGCACAATGTAGTGGTACGATAGGCTGATCACCTATAGTACTTGTAGATGGTGTTTTCAGTCTTTGTGATTGATAAACATTCTATTAATAGGGTTTAATGTGTGAAGAACCGGGGGTGAAACACTATTAAACCTAGAGATGAGTTCATGGTCTTATGACCCCTCAGCATGATTTGGAATCTTTTAAATTCCTGAGTTATTCATACTACTTCCCAATTATTGAACAATTATGGAAGATTTTTGTTATTCTGCAAGATGGAAGTGGAAAGGAGAGTATTCCTTAAGAAGAAGTAAGTCGTAGAATGCGATACTGAATGATGAATATATTGAATAAGTGAGAAAAGAAATTTTGAGATGAGAAGGAGATGAGTTATCAAAGAATAATGTAAAACTTTTAATAGAAAAGATCTTTGTGAAAAAAAAAGTATTAACGCAACATCTATTTTGATAGATTGAATGAATAAAGATTAATAGATACAATTTTGAGGACGAAATTCTTAGAAGAAAGAGTGAATTTAATATCTCGAGCGTTTATGATAACGATCTTTAGAAAAAGGAAATGAATGAGTTAAAAGAATATATAATACTCAAAATATAATTGAGTTCAAGTGAAAGTCATGAAATAAAATCTAGAATTTGTTGAAGTAATGAATGTAGTAGGAGATATAAAACCTATATTAAGATGATGTGTGAAGATATTCAACGATAAATTTTGAAAAGAGATTTGGTGAAAACCGAGTAAGAGAGGTTTCTTTGATTCCGAGGACGGAATCCTTGTAAGGAGGGAATGATGTAACAATCCAGAATTTTAATTATAATTTTTTTAAATATTTATTGAATTATATAAATATTTAATGGATGTGTTTATCGTTGAATAAATATTTGTTTAATTGATTTGATTTGATTTGGTTAATTATTTGTTTAATAAATAATTAATGAGTTAAGAAAATTAATTGTTATGAGATAATATTCTAATTTAATTTAATAATTAAGTTAGAGAGTTTAAAATGATTAAATGATTTATTCAATAAATTATTTTTAGAATTAATTAAATTAAGTATGAAAACTTAATTAAATAAAGTGTGATAAATAACTATATTATAAAGGAGTTATTAAAATAAATTAAAGGAGTTTAATTTAGTTTTGCCAAACAAGGCTTAAATATATAAAGTCTTTAATTTTTAAAGAGTTTTGCCAAACGGAGCCTTATGGCTTTTGAATTTTTAAATTTTGAAATGTTAATAATATAAAATAAATAAATAAATTATGAATAAAATATATTTATAACATATACGTTATATTTTGTAACTGTAACTGATATAATTATTAGGCTTATATATTATTGCCATATCAGTTTTTAATTTGACGCATACTTGTTTATCAGTTAGTTTTGTTTACGTTCCAATTATTTGCTAAGTCTAAGAAAAAAAAACAAAGAAAAGTTCAGAGAGTTTTGAGAGAGTTTGAGAGAAAGACCAGTCTATGATTCCAAAGCAATCAAAGTAAGTTCTGAGTTTTAGCAAGTGATGGTCAAGCAAGTGAAGGTATGTTATATAAAGCTTAAAATATATCTTACGACATAATTTTCTTGAATATCACTGTGTATAAAGTTTTTACAAAAATTATCTGTAAACCATGTTTTTATAATTGGTTATGTGATAACCCGAGATTTCGAATAATCAAAATTTTACGAATAATTTTTTTTAATTAATATTAATATGGATTATTAATTTTGTGATAAGTTTCTGTGATACGAGTCTTGAGAATGTCAATTTGTGTATTGACTAATAAAATTAGAGTAGAGTTGTGCTTAACAAGATTAGAAACCCTAACCCTAAGTCCGGATAGAGATTCGATAGAAAATATAATTAAAATAATTATATTAATGAGTATGTGTTTGTACCGAAGAGATTTATTGATCAATGATTGATCAGATAAGGTTTGTAATTAATAAAACCTAATAAGGGATTAGAAACCCTAATATCATATTTAGAAAATCAAGTGTACAGTTGAAAACCCTAATTATACGCCGGGAAACCCTAATTTCATATTCGAGAATCCTAAACCCTAAATTAGGAAACCCTAATCCTAATTGGCAGGCTAATGTGTTTATTAAACTTAATATGATTAGAAAATCCTAATTATATTTTAGTCATTTTAATTTCTATTTTACAAACCCTAATTGTAATTTGAAAATTTTATTTTTTTAATAAAAACCCTAATTTGGAAATTGTAGAAACTAATTATGTAAAACCTAAGGGTTAGAATCTTAGGGTTAAACCCTAAGGGTTTGGACATTTGACCATATTGCCATTAAAATTATTTTACAAAAGACTAAAGTGCCCTTTTTGGATTTTTTTTTAGGGAAACTTGTAAAAATTATCAAGAGCTTTAGTTGGTAACCAACCCTATTGACTTTGTGACTTGTAATATCCAACAATCAACCTCCACATGGTAGCAACATCAGATCTTGCACTATATCATAATATATATAGATTAAGAAAGAGAAAGTGTGCAAAAAATTGGGTTTTATTCACTCAAGCTCTCACCTACTCTTTCTCTCACCAAGAACTCCGAAATTTCCAAGTGAATCAGTCCCAAATACTTCCCTTAGGTCACCCAATAACAGATTGGAGAGCCAAGATCTAAGATTTTTCAAGAAAAGGTATAAACCCTAAAACCCATTTTGATCTTGTATGGTAAGACAACTTTTGTGTTTATGTGTTTAGATGTTTGCTAGAAGGTGTTTTATGATGATCTATGGTGATATACCATAGATCCATAACATCAAATGGCTTTAAAAGTGATGATTTTCAAATTGCCCAAGAACAGAAAATGTGGTCTAACAAGCTAATGTCAGGTGCCACAGATTCTTGTCTGTTTACGATTTTTCTTGTTTGATGTTTTGGATCTGTAGCTTGTTATGTTGTCTTTAATCTGGAAGTGGTAGTACAGCCATTGGATGTCTGGATCATGAGTTATTAATGGTCAAAACCCGTTGACCGGGCTTGACCGAGTAACATTATGGGTAACCCAGAAAGTAAGAAACAGGGTTTGACATGATATTCAAACTCTTAGATCTGTCGGTTATGATATTTTTTGTTGATGCTGTTGTAACATATTTGTAGCCTGTTGGGTTGACTCTAGATCCATGGCCTTAGATATCTCAAACAATCAAGTGATCGAATCTAGTGGACGGTCAAAGTAGACCATCCGGTATCAATTCTTGTTTTCTGGAATTTCCAGAAAACGTTAGAGCCAAGTTTCTGACAGGGTTTGACCTCTTTAAATCGGATCATTGTTATGTTTTTGGACCGATTTGTTGCTATAGTGTTGTTTCTTGACATAAGGACTACATATATGAACTTTAAGAACACATGAATCATTACAGGAACATAAGATTAAATGGGTTGGAAGGTGGTACCAAGAGACTGCCTGAGTTTCCGGGTTACCCAAAAAACCCAGGTTCTGTCTGACAGGTTGTTTAGATGGCTAGATCTTGCTAGATGGTTACGTTATGGCTCTGGTGATGACTTACAATTGTAGTACTACATGTATACTACAAGATCAATGCACAAAATAGCCCAGAAACACAGTGGATTAAAAACTATGAACGGTCAAACGTTGACCCTTATCAAGCCGGCTGTCAGTGTTCTTGAGGCTCAACAAACACCAACAGCGACGGTTACTGTCTCTAAAGGCCTATAGCGACGGTTTAATTAGTTTTTATTTTCTGAATTTTCGAAAATTATTTAAAAATAGAAATAAATCACAAAAATTATTAAAAATGGTTTTAAAAATTATTTTAAATTAGGAAAAATAATTTTTGACCAATTGGAATATTTTTCTTTAATATTTATAATTATTTAAATATTAAAGGTATTTAATTTATTTACTTAGTGTATTAAATAAATTAGAGGAAAATGATTTAATATTATGAAAAATTATTTTAAAAAAGAATAATGTATTTAAAAATTTTTGAGTTATAAAATGTAACTTTTAATATTTTTGGAGAATTCTCATTAATAAATTAATATTAATGATATTAGATTTATTTAATTATTATATTAAATAAATGAATTAAAAATGATTTTTATTGATTTAAAAATCATTTAAAAATGTGAAAAATATTTTAAAAATGTTTTAAGTTATAATTAATGACTTTTAATATTTTGATAATAATTACATTAATATTTAAATATTAATGGTGATGATTTAAAAATGGTTTTGATTACTTTAAAAATCATTTAAGTAGAATATTGATGATTTAAAAATATTTCAAGTTATTAACAATAACTTTAATATTTTGGCAAGTATAACATTAATATTTTTATATTATTAAATATTAATGATAATAAGATTATTTGATAATTAAATCATTTAAAAATGATTTAAGTGTTTGAAAAATTATTATAAATTATAATAATTGTTTATAAATTAGTAAAAGCTTTCGAAAAATATTATTAATGATAATTGACTTATCTAAAATAATATTGAAGCTTAGAGACCAAGATTAAATTGACAATCAATGTGTAAATTGTCGAATAAGGTGACTAGAATACCGAGAATGGACCAAAGTCCAACGAGACAGAACTAGTTAGACTTGTTGAGTGTTTATATAGATTATAAACACTAATGTGGCTATGTGGTAATGTGCCTAGGAGAAGTTTGACTGTAAAATACAGTGTTGTGTGTTATAAAATATTATGCTAATTGTGAGACCGATATTATTGGTTATAGGTCTTTTAAACGCAGATAAGTTATTGTGTAGGTATAAACAGCGGAAGAGGCAAATTTCTTAACTCAACCTTGAGTTATATTCATTCAAATATTATAATGGTTAATTATTGCTAATTATACTATGTCCAGGAAATTTATTGTTGATTATTCGCAGTTAGTGCATGTTTAATAATTCAAATTGAATTATTGATTCAGAAAATATATATTTGTAAAATAACTGTTGTTGGATATTCATATCCGTAGAAGATAGAATTGACAGTACAAATAATTCCTGTTTATTATCAAATTATGTTGAGAAATGTCTTAGCTAATCATTCTGGCTAGACGAACATTTGTTAGAACTTGATAGGTTCGAGAAAAGAATTCAATTATTATTGACAGATCGATGCCAATTATTTCGGCTAGATCGAAAAGTAATTAAAAATTGAAATCACAGTATTTCGTTGTTAAATCAAAATCTTGATTCTGAGACTGAGAAGAACAACCTTTTATATAAAGGGAATATTTTAAGTCGTATATTCGACCATTACGCCCGACCTATAAGTATTATGCATAATATAGGGTACAAGGAGTTGGCCGGCTCTAAGTACTTGCAGAGGAGTATGATTTAATCTTTATGGTTATCTGATACACCTGGGTATATCAAAGTCCAATCTTTGATAGTTACTCGAGAAGAGAAGTTCAAGATCCAACAGATCACTCAGCATAAATCTGGAAAACATTCCACTTTGTTATTTCGTAGAATTAATTCTTGATTATTCATTTGAATATCGTAGAAAACCTTGAAAGCGTTGTACTCTTTCATTATCAGATTATTATTGCGGAGAATGTGAGAAGACTTGATATTGATTTCTATACCTTTAATGTATGTCTTAACTTGCGGGGCAAACTTGTTGCTCACCCTTGCTAAATAAAATTTTTCAGCTAGGGACGAAGTTGCAGAAGGTGCTGTGAAGAAGAACAAAGGAAAAGGCATAGTGATAAATTAGTATAATGAACATTATTATTATTATGTTGTATTGTAAACCCTTTTTGTATATCTAAGGGGTATGTTTGTGATATTAAGGTTAACAGACCTGGGATTAATGTATTAATAACCTATGTTAATGACTTATGTAATACTATTTCTATATGAATAGGTAGTTAGATATTATTATATTGTGGATCGTGAGTACCAAACTCGGGGGTCAGGTAACCCGGATTTGGGGGCGTCATATGTTATGATATTACGTGTATTGATAATTATAATATATATATATATATATATATATATATATATATATATATGTATGTGTGTGTGTGTGTGTGTGTGTGTGTGTGTGTGTGTGTGTATGCGTGTGTGTGTGTATGTGTGTGTGTGTGTGTGTGTGTGATTGTATGCTAATTACGTGTTAAAGGAATGGAATGGATTTACAGTGAAAATAAGTATGAACATGTTTTGTAGGACTATCAACAATTAGTAATTTGATTGCATGCTAATTATGAAATTGAACTGTGATTATGTTAATTGGGTAAGAATTAAAGAGAATATAGTTAGAATAAATCAATTTGGTTTATAATTGTGGAATTATATTTAACTGTGTCAAGAAATTTCAATAATGGAGTTTTGGCTTTAAAGTAATGCTTTAAAGGAATTAAGTTTTCTGATATTGTTGTTTAGTTGTGTAAAATTAGTATAGGTATGATTGGTAACGTTTATGTGTAATTTACATGAAGTTATACATGTTAATTGGTGTTAGAAATTAAGACAATAGCTTTATTCTGTTCTTCATGCTCGGTTCTGTAAGTTTTGGTGCCTCAGCGCCAAAATCAATGTAGCAGCTCAGAACTCCGCTCTGCAGTGCCGAAATTAGCGTCACAACGCCAATTTCGCGTTGCAGCACCACTACCTAACTTAGTTCTCGAGCCGCGGCGCCAGAATAGTAGTCTGGGTCGGACAGTTTTGACCTCCTGTAGTAAAATGGCCATAACTTTTTCATAAGAACTCCGATTGAGGTGATTCAAGATGATCCGGAACGAGGACGAATATGCCTACAACTTTCATTCTTTATGTTGTTTAATTTAAGGTCGGAAATAGGGGTCAAAATGGTCATTTGTGGGACTGATATGTACTAGGAAGCAATCAGAGGGCGTCGGGAATGCACATATGCAAATGTAGTGCTCCTGACGATAAAAGATGTTGTCCTAAGTTATAAAACATGAATATTAGTAAATATAATTATGCTTAACATTAATAAATGATATATTAGATAAGTTATATAAGCATACTAAGCACACACAAGAGAGCTTGATAACTGTGTAGGGCACGTGAAGTGAAGATAACTGTGAGCTATTAAACTGTTATTGGTAAACAATGATCAAGGCAAGTCTTTCAGTTCCTATTTGCTATGTGAACTTGATGATTATCTATTTTAAGTCTTTATTTCAAAGAGTGTGATGTGTTGTTTATATGTTAAAAGTGTGAAATGTTAAAGTCAACTTATGACTATGTTGATTGAGTAAAACATGCTGATTGAGTAAGGAACACAATCTTTATACTCGTTATATGAACTGTAGCATGTATGTTATGTTAGTCCAATGTTTATGAGATATATGTTGAGCATGTTATTATATGCTATGTGATGCATGAAAATTGTTAGATTTTGCTGGGCTGTCGAGCTCACCCTTGCAAATAACCACTTTTGCAGGTTAAAGAGTTAAGGTAAAGTTATGTGCTACTTGAAAGATATGAATCAGATGTGATACTTGAAGATTCCTTATATTTTATGAGAAATGTATTTAATATTTTGAATGTAACATGTTTTTGAATTGTAAGTTGAGCTATCCGGTATATATGGATATCTATTTATGATGTAAGATATTGTATAGTCATTTTGTTGTAACGATTTATGATATAAATTTAAATCAAAGAGATGTAATGTAAAGGTTGCGATTTAGGGCAATACAAAAGGAAATGTATAAAAGTTTTAAATATTCCGCATTTTTAAAGATTTTAATATCGAATAATGATGTAAAGATAGATTAAAGTTGTATTGTTAACGACCGAAGTCGAGAATTAAATTGTATGAATTTTTGGGGTCGTTACATATTAACCTATAGAATGGAAGAAGTGCTCCCCATAGAGGTGGAAATGGAATCCCTCAGAGTGTTGATAGACGCTCAGCTGGATGAAGACCAATGGTTACAAGATCGGTACCACCAATTGTCTCTAATAGATGAAAGGCTGGTCACAGCCATCTTCCATGGTTAGTTATACCAACAGAGGATCGCTCGATCCTACAACAAGAAAGTCCGGCTACGGTAATTCAAGGAACATGACTTGGTCTTAAAGAAGGTTCTTGACATCCAAGATCAATCCAAAGGAAAATTCACCCCAAACTGGAAAGACCCATTTGTTGTCAAGGAGGTATTGACAGGAGGAGCCCTTAAATTATAAGAGATGGATGGCGATGAATTTTCCCAACTCATCAACTCGGACACCGTGAAATGGTACTATGTCTAAAGTTATCTGCAAATCAACATCCTGGTTCTGGATCACCAGATCCCCAATCAGTTCAGGTTTTCGAAACCTTTCACTACCTAAAACCTTTCTTCACATCAGTTTGGCCCATCAGGGACAAACATACCTTTCAACCAGCAGCCTGGTTCTGAATCATTAGATCCATTACTCAATCCAGGTTTTTCAAAACCTTTCTCATTACATACAATCTTCACCACTTCAGTTTGTCCCACTCGGGATCAAACGTTTCACACCTTCAGTTTGTCCCACCAGGGATCAAACATTTCACACCTTCAGTTTGTCCCACTAGGGATAAAACTTTCCACATCTGTAGTCTGTCCCACCATGGGTGAACTACGCAGACCTGATCTCCCCAATACATGGGAGTACATAGGCAGCCATTTTTATGGTCCGGTCTAACTACAAAAAAAAACAAAAATAAAAACATCTCTACACCCTTTTCCCCACTTACAACTTTAAACCTTTTCACGCTAGGTTCGAACTACGTAGACCTGATCTCCCCCTTCTCAATAGGAGTACGTAGGCAGCCATTCATGGTTCGGTCTCACCAAAACACAAAAACTTGTCAACGGTATTGGGATCATCCTTCAAACCACACATCATCGACTTATACCAAAGGGATGAAACTACCTGGTCTCCTCATGCCAATGGGAGAATCGGCAACCATCTAAGCTGAGGTTGAGTCTTTAAAAAGAAACACCAATCCATAAGAGATGGAACTACCTGGGCTCCCCAATACAAAGGAGTATCGGCGACCATCTGTGGGGAGGTCAACCTCAGAGAGGAAAGCTACAATCCTCTCCATAACCATATACAGAAACCAGTCCCAAGACACAAAAAGGTAGGGAATATACAGATCAACAATCCATTCTAAAAGATCCTGAGACATCTCAATGTCTATCCATCAAGGGGGAGTTCAAAATACATCAAGATCACAAGCCCTGGAGAATAGGCAAATATCAAGCAGGTAACAAGGCATAACTAAAAGGGAAGTGAATCAAAATATATTTTCTTGCCATATAATACTGTTTGATATATACAATGTGTCCTGTACATGATAAAAATGGCTAAGCTAGTCTGTGCAGAAAAATCCAAGCTAATCTATAAATCAGTGGATATGCGCGCTATCAAATCTAACATGGCATCCCTCTCGAAAGAAAGCGGTAACTCTGTGAGCTCCTGCCTAAGGGTATCTACACGAGCCAAGAGATTCACAACCATCTGCATGGTGACACTATGCTCATCAATGAACGTGCTCATCTCTGCAATGATATCAGCAGTATGGGACCTCAATGCAGTACTATCTATAATAGCGGCATCTCGGGCAGATATAACACCATCCCGCTCAATAACAACTGCATCTCTAAATGATCTAGCCTTGTCCCGCTCAGTAACAACGGTGTTTCTATGAGCTAGAGCGTCATCTCTCTTAGATAGAGTGACATCTCTACCAGAAAGAGCTGGCAACATCAAGGCCCTAGTATGATCCCTCTCAAATGTCATCAGATGCAGACTCTACTCTAAATACTCTGCTGAATGTGGAGTCACAATAGTAGAAATACTGGGAGAATCAATCAGAGCTGCTGTCAACCCAGCGAATAGCTCATCCTCAGTGGGAGAATTAGGGCCCTCCATAGACTCCCCACTATCAGAATCAACACCCGACTCTATGGATACAACCCCGGCCGATGTAATCTCTATCTCCAGCCATGCAAAATACTCTGTAGAATGACCTGGATGGCTAGTAGTAAAATCAGTCCTCTCACGCTGGGCCCAACAGGCATAAACCCTGGATAAATCCTCTGCTAAAAAAAGCCAAGATGATAAATGCTGACCCAATGCCCTGTCAAAGGGATGACCATCCAGAAATTGGTCAAACTGTGCTATCACAGTCAGTGGGTGATATGTGGTCACGCCCCTCAAACCAGCTAGAGGAAGATAATCCATGCCAGATGTATGAGTAATGAAGCTGTAGGGAGAACTAAGCTAGGAACACGGTAGAATATCAAATGGATCCTTGATCTCTAATAGGAAAACCGACCAAGAAGCTACATCTGTACACTCCGCCTGCTGAAAGGAGTAGGACATAGCTATCTCATGGGAAAAATAATTTCCATGGCGTCGGAATGTGCCAATCGATCTCAAGTGTGTCATAAACCACACGTACAGCAAGACCGAACTGCCTGTAAATACCCCCACAGATTGGGACTGGCAATACGTGGTCGATCTCAAGGTCTCTGCCAGAATTATCGATAAAATGGTATGTTCCTCCTGGAGAGCCCGCACCACAATAATCACACCGATGTTTAAATGGTCCATGTACAATGGCATTTACAGATAAACCACCAGGCACATCAAGAGTACATCTACTCTGGCAACACTCCAATCATTCTCTAATGTGGTGAAATCCCCGGAGTGCTGCAAATAACTGTCTAAAGAGCCAAATCTGTCTATCAAAAAATGCATGGACACTACATGCCCAGACGAGATCTCGTCATAAACTGTCGTCTCATATCCCCTACAGCCATCCGAGCGCAAGGCCTGCCCAATAGAAAATTTGTCAGTCGCTCGTACTCCTCTAAAGTTGGAGTCAACTCCTGGGTCTCAAACCGGAACACTTGCCTATACGGTACCCAGTGCTCCAGCATGCCCTCTATAAAACCCAATGGAACCTGGAACATCAGGAGGGTCACAGAGTGGTGCATCATCTGATCTACTGTCACCCGATCTAGGGAGGACAAACTATCATACCACGATCTCAAATAGGAGGCCACCAATACTGGTGGGGTATAATCTATCCGGCTAACTGTCGATGAAGACATCTGTAGGGTCATGTCATAAGACCATCCAGGGGTCAATGCTGAACTCATCTCTGGAAATACATATGCATAACACAATACATGCATGATAAATAATAGATGACAATATGATGTAGGGAATGGAAAATAATATACATATATTCCTAAGTACATCATCATCATCTTTGTATACAGCTAAAAAATATAGGGAAATAGGGCACAGTCGCCCAACAACTAATAGAGACCAAACTGCGGGTCTACATATCGATCATTGATATTCGCCCAAACACAAGGTTTACAAAGCCAATGATCACAGCTCATGAAAGCTGCCCTTGGTAATACCTCATAAAGGTCTGATACCATCACAAGGGTTATAATTACAATCAAAACCATACATCTCTCCAGGAATCTATCCCCACCCCATTCGGCTTGATCAAATTTGAGTTGCAAAGGAGATCCCACAAGCTGAAAAGTCAAATTAGGAAAAAAGACTCTACGCAATTGAGCGGAAAAGCCTAAAATCCTAAATTTCATAGACCAAATTGCGGGTCTACATATCAACCATTGGTATTCGCCTAAATACAAGGTTCACAAATCCATTGATCAAAGCTGTTGAAAGCTGCCATTAGCAATACCTCACAAAGGTCTGATGCCATCAACTTGGGGTCGTAACTCTAATCACAAACATACATTTCATCAAAAGTTTCTCCTCAACAGAGATTTCATACGTTTTCAGCCGTTGGTAAGTAAACCCAACGAAGCATCGGAGATGGTGAGATGATGTTTAGCCATTGAAGCACATTTCAGCAAAGGTCAGGCAGCCCTGACGTCATCATTCGTTGGAAAGTAAACCCAACGAAGCATCAAAGTGGTCCGATGATCTCATCCATTAAAGTACATTTCAGTGAAGGTCAACCAACCTTGACATTTTCAGTCATTGGCAAGTAAACCCAGTGAAGCATCAGAGGTGGTCTGATGATCTCATCCGTTGAAGTACATTTCAGCGAAGGTCAACCAGCCTTGACATTTTTAGCCGTAGGCAAGTAAACCCAACAAAGTATCAGAGGTGGTCCGATGATGTTAGCCGTTGAAACACATTTCAGTGAAGGTCAGGCAGCCCTGACGTCGTCAGCCGTTGGCAAGTAAATCTAGAGAAGCATCGGAGGTGGTTCGATGATCTCATTCGTTGAATTTTATTTCAGCGGAGATCAAATAGCCTTGACATTTTTAGTCGTTGGAAAGTAAACCCAGCGAAGCATCAGAGATGGTCCGATGGTGCTCATCCGTTGAAATACATTTCAGCGAAGGTCAAGCAGCCTTGACGTTTTCAACTGTTGGCAATTAAATTCAGCGAAGAATCGAAGGTGGTCTGATGATTTCAGCCATTGAAGTACATTTTAACGAAGGTCAGGCAGCCCTGACGTCATTAGCCAATGGTAAGTAAATCCAGTGAAGCATCGGAGGTGGTTTGATGATGCTCATTCGTTGAAGTACATTTTAGTGAAGGTCAAGCAGCCTTGACGTTTTCAACCGTTGGAAAGTAAACCCAACGAAGCATCGGAGGTGGTCCGATGATGTTAGACGTTGAAACACATTTTAATGAAGGTCAGGCAGCCCTGACGTCATCAGCCGTTGGCAAGTAAATCTAGAGAAGCATCGGAGGTGGTCCGATGATCTCATCCGTTGAATTTTATTTCAGCGGAGATCAAATAGCCTTGACGTTTTTAGCCATTGGCAAGTAAACCCAGCGAAGCATCAGAGATGGTTCGATGGTGCTCATCCGTTGAAATACATTTTAGTGAAGGTCAAGCAGCCTTGACATTTTCAACCATTGGCAATTAAATTCAGCGAAGCATCGAAGGTGGTCTGATGATTTCAGCCATTGAAGTACATTTCAATGAAGGTCAGGCAGCCCTGACGTCATTAGCCAATGGCAAGTAAATCCAGTGAAGCATCGGAGGTGGTCTGATGATGCTCATCCATTGAAGTACATTTTAGTGAAGGTCAAGCAGCCTTGACGTTTTCAGCCGTTGGCAAGTAAACCCAATAAAACATCAGAGGTGGTCTGATGATGTTAGCCGTTGAAACACATTTTAGCGAAGGTCAGGCTGCCCTGATGTCATCAACCGTTGGCAAGTAAATCCAGCGTAGCATCGGAGGTGGTCCGATGATCTCATCCGTTGAAGTACATTTTAATGAAGGTCAAGCAGCCTTGACGTTTTTAGCCATTGTCAAGTAAATCCAGCGAAGCATTGGAGGTGGTCCGATGATCTCATCCGTTAAAGTACATTTCAATGAAGGTCTAACAGCCTTGACATTTTCAGCCGTTGGCAAGTAAACCCAGCGAAGCATTGGAGATGGTTCGATGATGCTCATCCATTGAAGTACATTTTAACGAAGGTCAAGCAGCCTTGACGTATTCAGCCGTTGGCAATTAAATCCAGCGAAGCATCGGGCATGGTCTGATGATGTTAGCTATTGAAGGACATTTCAAAGAAGGTCAGGCAACCTTGACGTCGTCAGCCGTTGGCAAGTAAATCCAGCAAAGCATCGGGGATGGTCCAATGATGGTAGCCATTGGAGGACATTTCAATGAAGGTCAGATAGCCCTGACAACACAAACTGTTGGTAGTAACTCCAACGAAGCACTGAAAAGACCTGGTGAAACAAACTAGGAAAAACCATCCTCATCAGGGAGGACCGATGATGGAATCTGTTATACAAACCTTCATCTGACAGAGCACAACTCCCCAAGAGTCTCTTGTACATAAGAAGAACATCTTCGGTAGAAAGTCTACACTGAGGGTTAAGGACTTTGGTGATAACCCCAATATCAACATCCTCTGGTCTCATTTCATGGAGGAGCCTCTATTCCATACACTCAACATACATTTGCATCATGCTACATTACATTTGCATCATGATTATCCTGTCACATTTCAAGTGTCTAGTAATCTTTATCCTATCTACGCCATTACATTGTATGAATATGATAAAGAGGGGCATCTGTAGACATTTAAAATTTTGTATTCCTGTTACTAACCCTGTATGAGGGCAAAATTGTCTTCTAGAGATAACCTTGGAAGTCATATCAGCTCAATCTCAGAGACAACCTCGAGATACTCAGCTTTCAATCTCAGAGATAACCCCGAGATACTCAGTTTCAATCCTGGAGATAACCCCAGGATGCTCAGTTCCAAACCTCTGAGATAACCCCGAGAAAAGCAGTTCTAGTTCCGGAGATAACCCCAAAATAGTCAGTTTAAAACCCGGAGACGACCCCAAAACACTCAATTCCAACCCCAGAGATAATCCCAGGAGGTCAAGGCACCTCAGAGATAACCCTGAGGGCATTCAGTACTCACAGCAGCCCAATCTCAAAGATAACCCTAAGCAACGACTACTACATCTGCACAGAGCATGAGATAACCCCGGTGAGGGACAAAATCATCATTTTGCCACCTCGATACTACATTCACGCCGTCTCAACATCATTTTATCCCACATTTCATATAGAAGTGTCCCACAAGAACCATAGCTCAAAATCTCGAGTGACTACTACACAAGACAACACATCGGATGTAATTTAAAGACTTGAAGATCTGGTCGTGGATCCATCTTCCCGACTTTGTACAAACTCTTATCCCATGTCATTGTGTAGCTCTCGACAACAGCGTTTCAGAAAGGTATAGCACGCGTCAATCGGATGCCCGAATTGAAAGTTATGAAGGTTCGAGCGGATAGAACATTGCACGACTGCACACACTTTGAGACGAAGGGACACACATGGCCCGGGGCAGCCATAGGTAGACCCGCGGGTAAACCCGTTGCCATCTGGTCTATAAATAAAGGCCTTGGATTGGTCATTTTAAGAAGAGAAAGAGCGAGGAAGCCCTGTCCATTTCACTCTGTACACACTTCTATAGTGCTCCAAATTGAGTGCTTCTTTTTTCTAAACACTTGTGAGCTCATTTTTTACAACATAGTGAAATTTAACTGGTGGAAATCGAGTTTTTAGGCGTCAAAAGCTATCTGAAGTCTTCTTGGAATCCCACTGTAAGATATTTCAAAATTTTAAGGTTTTTATTACTTCCATAGATACATATCTACTAACGTTGAGAGTCGCTCCGTGTGGGTATATCCGAATTGTCAATCCGTGGCTTTTTATTGCTTTTATATATATAAATACTTATATATATATATATATATATATATATATATATATATATATATATATATATATATATATATATAGTCCGGATCTTAAGCTCACCCCTTATCCAACTCACCCGAGTTCACCCCCCTTTAGCGACGGACCCGGCGACGATTGGGTCATACAACCATCGTTTATATTTTTAGCGACACTATATGTTGTCCGTTGATAAATGTATAGACGGCGGTTGTATGACCGAACCGTCGCTAAAGATGGGTGAGCTCGGGTGAGTTGGATAAGGGGTGAGCTTAAGATCCGGACTCTCTCTCTCTCTCTATATATATATATATATATATATATATATATATATATATATATATATATATATACTTATATATATCACTTTCCATCAAACTCTGTTTGATTGAGCTTGGATATACATCTGGAGCGTTTACTGCTTTTGTATATATATAAATACTTGTATATATACTTATTGTCTTCAAACTCTATTTGATTGAGCCTGGATATACATCCGGTGCGTCTACTGTATGACCCCAACTTTTATGAATAAAGATGAATTTTCTATAAATATCATTTTTGAATATTAAGGAGTGAATTTGATATAATGTTATAGTTATGGGTAATATTTATAAATTTTGCAAAGTACGCAAGTTGTTATATTATATTCGATTGGTCGGGAAATATTCATTTTAATAGGGAATATTCGTACGACGGCACAATCATTGGTGGACCCCATAACAGAATTATTATCGGATTGAGAAAATGATAAAAATATCTTTTTATAAAAATAACGCCGAAAGTTTACCGTTAACTGTTAAAATACCCGGTGTTAAAAGTACAGTAATACGCGTGGTTGCATAGTAGCACACGATATTAATTATTGATGCTTACATGAGAAGTCACTCAGTTTTGTTCAATTATTGCTACAGTAATTGCTGCATAGTATCTCACGTTATTTGATTCAATTATTGTCGATATTTTATATATTATTAAATCAATAATTGAGAAGATACAGTTATTCATATTATTATTTGCAATATTGACGATGTCTATAAAGTTCTGTCGAGGAGAGGTTTGGTCACCTAATTGTGCGCCAATAGCGAAAAATCCTTTTTGAAAAGCCCGCTCTTTCCTGGGAATGATCTGGTTGTTAAATATTACGAATAATAATAATGATGAATAAATGTTGTTAAAAATATTGAATGAATTTTTATGAAGTATTTGATGTAAATTTTACTTATTTTATGGACCCCTATTTACCCATTTTTTAAAATAATCGGTAGAAAGTTATTCGGTATATATATATATATATATATATATATATATATATATATATATATATAATAAAGAGGTGGGGGCCACGAGTGGGACCCACATGTTGGAAGAAAATGAATGTGGGGGAGGGGGGAGTAATCTGATGATTGTCACGGTTGGTTGAAAAAGTCATGGTTATATATATATATATATATATATATATATATATATATATATATATATATATATATATATATATATATATTAGTTTTTTTGTTTTTACTTGATAATTGCTTTGAATTCAATCGCCTGTAATGTTGGTAAGATGTCTGTGATTTCGTAAATTATTTCGTCTGTGAATTTATTTCTTAACAGTACTCCTTCCATTCTCCTATAAATAGGATGCTTAGTTAGAATTGAAAATCACACCAGAATCAGAGAATTCTTCTTCTATAATATTGAGCGTATTTCTTTCGAGTTTTAGAAAGCTTTGAGCATAGAAAATAGTGAAAGTTTTCTTCAAGAATATCCCCGCTATATCAGTTGAAATACTCTTCTTTTTAAGGTAAGAGATATTATTTTTGTTCAATATTCGTATGAAACAATATTTTCTTCCATACTCTGTAGTATGTAAGTAATATTATTTCGTTTCAGATTTTGAATTCTACACTCATTTTGTTAAAATTTTAGCTTCTATACTCCATGAAATTAGTAGAATATCCTTGATATTTGCGCTTCATCTAGTATCTTTTCATGAAAATATTATTTTGAGTATTCTTGATAAGTTTTAACTTTTTTATGCCGGAGTACTATTCACCGGGTTACTATTCCTAAAATACTATTCACGGGATACTATTCACTCGGTTACTCTTTACCTGGGGTACTATTCATGTCAAAAATTGATTTCTTTTTTGTCCAAATAATTTTTGATATAATATTATTCTTGAATTTTACTCCACAAAGCAGTATCATGTTGATAATTTGTACGTTATTGAATTCTGGATAAATTAAATTATAAATATTTAAAAATTTATCCTTTGTTTTCTTTTAATTGAATTCTTATATCATTGTCATCATCCTCATGCTTATATTTTTATGAAAGTCATCTTTGGCCCGAAGTGCATTGATGGACTTGGTATAATTATGACCAGGGATTATTCGGTATAATCATGACCATAATGTTACAAATGATGTGGTAAAAGTCCTTATTGGCCTGTAGTGCATTGATGGATAACTATTGGCATGATCATGACCATTGATGAAAACAAGAATATCCTTGGCCCGTAGTGCATAGATAATTTGTGTTTGTGGTTGTGATACTAATGAATATCCTTGGCCGTAGTGCAGAGATGATTCGATGATGTGGATTATTTACTAAGCTGAGTCTCAGTGATAAAATTGATGATAAATTCTTTTAAATCATATAAGATAGTAGATTTCATGTTCTACTTGACTCTTCTAATGGATTGCTTGTTCAGCTGCAGTTAAACTTGATGTCTATTGTATTTTATCAGTTTAACACTGTTGGAGGCTAACGATAATTTATTCTGCGTTATCTTAATCATAATATTTCTTACTGGGCTAGTTGAGCTCACCCTTTAATTTCATTGTTCTCTTCAGGAAATGAGAATATAGTTGGGACTAGTCGAGGAACGGAGTGACGGTCCAGATGTTTGCATTAGCAGTCCTCACTATTTTGTCAAATAGTGTGAAAATAAATGTAATAATATTGAATTTGAGTTTGCATATTGTCTAGAAGACAATATTTGTGTTTAAACTCCCAACTTATGTTTTGTCGTACTTTACATGACAGTTGTATAATTAAGTTGTATTTGAATTCTGTACCATGTATTTGGCGACTCACAATGGGTGATGTATACCTATTTTGGGGGCGTCACAGTTGGTTTCAAAGCTTAAGGATATGATCCCTAGCTGAGATATGAGAGTAGAACTAGGAGGGGAGAGGCGGGTAATTCCTTCGCTAGTATGACCCACCTAAGTTTATTTGTTATTTAATTGGTCGGTCAGAATATAGGGATAATATGTTGCATGTCAATTAATCCTTGTTTTGTGGCAGTATTTAAAAATGATATCCGAGAATGTTGAGAATAGCAATGGAGCACATGAGACCGTTGAATCACCATCGATCAATACCCAGGATAATGTGCATTAGGAAGGCAATAATCTCCAGGAAAATAATAACATTGACCAAATGATGAACGATGGGATGTTCAGAGGCTTTATGCAATTCATGCAACATCAGGCGAGAGCGACTCCTGTGCAAAATGAAGGTGGAAACACTGGAAGCTCTCGGATGGTCACCGCTAAGCAGTTCAAGGAATTGGGACCACCAGAGTTTTTGGGAGAGCCAAAATTACTTAAGGCGGAGGCATGGATAAAACAGATCACCAAGATATTTGATGTCTTGGGATGCTCCGAGGAGCAAAAGGTTCCCTTTGCCACCTTCATGTTGCAATGAGGGACAGATTACTGGTGAGAATCTGTAAAGCGTACCCAGCCTGCCACACTCAAAATGTCTTGGGAGAAGTTCCAAGAACTGTTCAACGATAAGTACTTTCTCGAAAGTATTCGTCACATGAAAGAGGTAGAGTTCATCAAGCTGGAGCAAAACAATATGACCGTGTCGCAGTACGAGGCCAAGTTTGCCGAGTTATCCCAGTTTGCATCGCACTTAGTTGATAATGAGGAGAGCATGACGCTGATGTCTCTAAGAGGTTTGAAACCCGAGATACGTCAATACCTTATCTCTCACAAACTGTGTTTGTATTTAGATGTTGTAAATAGGGCTCAGTTATTGGAGCGCGATAATGAGACAACCCAACCAAGGGAGAGCAGCCGGTAAAATGATAATACCAGCGGTAGCAGTCATCGAAGCGGTGACAACAAACGTGGAGGGAATCAATATGCCAGAAATGGTAACCACTTCGGTGGTAATCATAGTCAAGATAATAAAAGTGGACATTTCAAGAAGAGGAGATTCAATAATAATGGAAAGACGTCAGCACCATCACTCATTATTAAGGAAGGAGAACGACCACATATCATAGGCTTTAAATGCGGAGAGGAGGGACACATCAGTCCAAACTATACGCAGCAGTCCAAAATATGTTATAATTGCGAAAGAGAATGTCACCTAACTCAATTTTGACGTACAGTGAAGCTAAGTTCAGCTGGGATGAAGGCACCAAAGGTCGTCCCAGAGAAGTCAAAACCAGTAATTCAAGGGAGAGCGTTTGTCGTGACCTCCCAGAAAGCAAGGAACCCGAATGAGGTGATCACGGGTAAGCTAATCATAAACTCTAGTGAAGTCTGTACCTTATTTGATATCGGTTCTACCCATTCTTTTATTTCTCCTACTTGCGCTCAACGTTTAAGTGTAACTCAGGAGAAATTAGACTTTGACTTATCTGTTGAAACTCCATTGGGAGAAACCTTCATTACATTAACTGTTTATAAGTCTTGTTTGCTTCAAATCAGTACCCTCACATTACCTGTCGATCTTATTTCTTTGAAAATACTTGCATTTTACGTGATTCTAGGGATTGATTGGTTAACTACTCATCATGCTAAAATTGACTATTTTCGTAAGGTTGTTAACTTTTATATTCCTAATCAACATATTACACGAATTCAAACTACCAAACCACTAAAGTTAATCACTGTCATATCAAGCCATAAAGCTATTCGTTTATTGAAAAACAAATTTCAAGTTTTCTTAGCTCATGTCACTAATATAAATAAAAATACGTCAGTTTTGAATGATATTTCTATTGTTAATAAATTTCCTGACGTATTCCCTGAAGAACTTCATGGCCTACCCCAGAGCGTGAAATTGAATTTTGTATTAACCTTGAACCTGGTACAAAACCCATTTTCAAAGCCCCATATCGAATGGCTCCTATTGAACTTCAGGAGTTAAAGACCCAACTGCAGAAATTATTAGACATCAGTTTCATTCATCCTAGTACGTCTCCATGGGGTGCTCCTATTCTATTCGTGAAGAAGAAATATGGGAGTATACGACTTTGTATTGATTATCGGGAGTTAAACCATGTCACTGTCAAAAATAGATACCCGTTACCTCGCATTGATGACCTGTTTGACCAATTACATGGCGCCAAATTCTTTTCAAAGATTGATATTCGTTTCGGATATCACCAATTGAAGATTAAAATCGATGACATTCCAAAGACGACTTTCAGAACTCGGTACGGGCATTATGAATTCCTAGTCATGTCTTTTGGATTGACTAATACTCCTATTTCCTTCATGGATATGATGAATCGAGTATTCAAGAAATATTTGGATCACTTTGTGGTCGTCTTTATTGATGACATCCTCATTTACTCCAAAAGTTGTGAAGATCATGAGCAACACTTGAGGCTGATACTACAAAAGCTTCGTGAAAACAAGTTGTATGCCAAGTTAAAGAAGTGCGAGTTCTGGCTTGAGGAAGTAGAATTCCTTGGGCACGTGATATCAAATCACGGAATATCTATTGACCCAGCAAAGATTGAAGCAATTCAAAGCTGGGAGCAACCTAAATCAGTGACCGAAGTACCTATCTTTCTTGGCTTAGTTGGTTATTATCGGAGATTCGTAGAAGGGTTTTCTCGAATCGCTACTCCATTAACTCAGCTGACTCGAAAAGATACAAAATTTGATTGGAGCGAGGAATGTAAGAAGAGTTTTCAAGAACTCAAGAGGAGACTCATTTCAGCACCTGTCCTGACAATATCATCTGGTTCGGAGGGATTTGTCATCTATAGTGATGCTTCAGGCAGAGGGTTAGGATGTGTTCTCATGCAACATGGGAAAGTCATAGCCTATGCCTCACGATAACTCAAAGAATATGAGAGGAATTATCCTACTCATGATCTAGAGTTGGCAGCGGTCATTTTTACGCTTAAGATTTCGAGGCATTATCTGTACGGGGAGAAGGTGGAGATCTATACGGACCATAAAAGCCTCAAGTATTTCTTCACCCAAAAGGAACTCAACATGCGACAACAGCGTTGGCTCGAGCTGTTGAAAGATTACGATCATACCATTCAATACCATCCTAGAAAAGCGAACGTAGTAGCTGACGCTTTGAGTAGAAGATCATATGCGGGTACGAGTGCGATATTGTTAACGCAAAGTCCCATCTTGTATGACTTACAAAGGATGGAGATAGAGTTAAAGACTCCAGGGACCCACGTAATGATGTCAAATATACAAGTAGAACCGACTTTAATCGATAAAATTAAAGTTGCTCAAGCTACAGACCTGGAGCTGATGCTTATGAGAAAGAAAGTACAAGAAGGTGCAATCCCGAAAGCAAGAATCGATGAAGAAGGAATACAACGAGTCAACTCTAGACTTTGTTTTCCTAACGACCCTGATTTAAAGTATAAAATCATGATGGAAGTGCACAACACACCGTTTGCAATCCATCCTGGGAGTACCAAAATGTATTGTGGTCTTTGACATACATTTTGGTAGAGTAATATGAAGAGAGAGCTCGCGGAGTTTATCTCAAGATGTTTAACTTGTCAACGCGTCAAGGCGGAGCATGAAGTGCTAAAAGGTCCATTGCAACCACTTGAAATTCCGGAATGGAAGTGGGAGAACATTACCATAGATTTCGTTACTGGTCTTTCCAAGGTTTCTCAAGGCATAGATGCCATTTGGGTCATTGTTGATAGATTGACCAAGTCGGCTCATTTCTTACCTATACGAGAAACTTATACACTTGAACGTCTTGCTCGTATATACATAATTGAGATTGTAAGACTGCATGGAATGCCAGTATCCATAGTTTATGATCGAGACCCAAGATTCACTTCACAATTTTGGGTTAGTTTACAAATAGCTATGGGCACAGATTTACGATTTAGTTCGGCGTATCATCCTCAAATGGACGGACAGTCAGAGAGGACTATTTAAACTCTTGAGGATCTAATAATACTTTCTGTCCTTGACTTCAAAGGAAGTTAGGACAAGTTCTTGCTATTGGTGAAATTTTTTTACAACAACAGTTATCAAGCAAGTATCGACATGGCTCCATTTGAGGCGTTGTATGGAAGAAAGTGTCGTTCTCCAGTATGCTAGGACAAGGTGGGTGAAGCAACGTTGTTGGGATCGGAATTGGTATGCATGACTACGAAAAAGATTCAAATGATACGATAACGTATAAAAACCTCACAAGATCGACAAAAGAGTTATGCTAATCTTCATCGAAAGGACGTGGAATTCAATATTGGAGATCATGTGTTGTTACATGTTGCTCCATGAAAGGGAGTTACGAGATTTGGAAAGAGGGATAGCTCAATCCTCGATTCATTGGCCAATTTGAAATCCTTGACCGAGTAGGAACTGTGGCCTATAAACTCGCTTTACCGCCAAGTATGTCTCGTGTTCATAACGTTTTTCATATATCCATGTTACGTAAATATGTGGAAGACCCGAACCATATTATTGAGTTAGAACCGGACAAAATAGCGAAAGATTTAACGTATGAAGATGTTCCTATTAAAATCTTGGATAAGAAGGAACATATTCTACGCTCTAAGGTTATACCTCAAGTCAAAGTTTAGTGGAGAAACCATGATATTGAGGAAATGACATAGGAGTTAGAATCTAAAATGAAATCAAGGTATCCTCACCTTTTCGACATACCAGGTACGTACCATAATTTCGAGGATGAAATTTCATAAGAAGGGGAGGTTGTAAGACCCCAAATTTTATTAATAAAGATGAATTTTCTATAAATATCATTTTTAAATATTAAGGAGTGAATTTGATATAATGTTATAGTTGTGGATAATATTTATAAGTTTTGCAATGTACGCAAGTTGTTATATTATATTCGATTGGTCGGAGAATATTCGTTTTAACAAAGAATATTCGTACGACGACACAATCATTGGTGGACCCCGTAACAGAATTATTATCAAATTGAGAAAACAACAAAAATATCTTTTTATAAAAATAATGGCAAAAGTTTACCGTTAACTGTTGAAATACCCGGTGTTAAAAGTACAGTAATACACGTGGTTGCATAGTAGCACACGGTATTGATTATTGATGCTTACGTGAGAAGTCACTCAGTTTTATTCAATTATTGCTATAGTAATTACTACATAGTATCTCACGTTATTTGATTCAATTATTGTCGATATTTTATATATTATTAAATCAATAATTGAGATGATACTGTTATTCATATTATTATTTGTAATATTGACGATGTCTAGAAAGTTCTGTCGAGGAGAGGTTTAGTCACCTAATTACGCGTCAATAGGGAACAATCCTTATTGGAAAGCCCCCTCTTTCCTGGGAATGATCTGGTTGTTAAATATTGCGAATAATAATAATGATGAATAAATGTTGTTAAAAATATTGAATGAATTTTTATGAAGTATTTGATGTAAATTTTGCTTAATTTATAGACCTCTATTTACCCATTTTTCAAAATAATAGGTAGAAAGTTATTCGGTATATATATAATAAACAGGTGGGGACCACGAGTGGGACCCACATGTTGGAAGAAAATGAATGTGGGGGGGGGAGTAATCTGATGATTGTCACGGGTGGTTGAAAAAGTCATAGTTATATATATATATATATATATATATATATATATATATATATATATATATATATATATTATATTTTAGTTTTTTTTGTTTTTACTTGATAATTGCTTTGAATTCAATTGCCTGTAATGTTGGTAAGACGTCCGTGATTTCGTAAACTATTTTGTCCGTGATTTTATTTCTTTAACAGTACTCCTTCAATTCTCCTATAAATAGGATGCTTAGTTAGAATTAAAAATCATACCAGAATTAGAGAATTCTTCGTCTATAATATTGAGTGTATTTCTTTCGAGTTTTAAAAAACTTTAAGCGTAGAAAACAGTGAAAGTTTTCTTCAAGAATATTCTCGCTATACCAGTTGGAATACTCTTCTTTTTAAGGTAAGGGATATTATTTTTGTTCAATATTCGTATGAAATAATATTTTCTTCCATACTCTGTAGTATGTAAGTAATATTATTTCGTTTCAGATTTCGAATTCTACACTCATTTTATTAAAGTTTTGGCTTCTATACTCCATGAAATTAGTAGAATATCATTGATATTTACGCTTCATCCAGTATCTTTTCATGAAAATATTATTCTGAGCATTATTGATAAGTTTTAACTTTTTCATGCCGGAGTACTATTCACGGGGTTACTATTCCCGAAGTACTATTCACAGGATAATATTCACGGGATACTATTCACTCGATTACTATTCATCTGGGGTACTATTCATGACAAAAATTGATTTCTTTTTTGTCCAAATCATTATTGATATAATATTATTCTTGAATTTTACTCCACAAAGCAGTATCATGTTAATAATTTGGACGTTATTAAATTCTGGATAAATTAAATTATAAATATTTAAAAATTTATCCTTTGCTTTCTTTTAATTGAATTCTTATATCATTGTCATCATCCTCATGCTTATATTATTAAGAAAGTCATCTTTGGCCCGTAGTGCATAGATGGACTTGGTATGATTATGACCAGGGATTATTCGGTATAATCATGACCGTAATGCTACAAATGATGTGTTAAAAGTCCTCATTGGCCTGTAGTGCATTAATGGATAGCTGTTGGCATGATCATGACCATTGATGAAAACATGAATATCCTTGGCTCGTAGTGCATGGATAATTTGTGGTCGTGATACTAATGAATATCATTGGCCGTAGTGCAGGGATATTTCAATGATGTGGATTATTTATTAAGCTGAGTCTCACCAATAAAATTGATGATAAATTCTTTTAAATCATATAAGATAGTAGATTTCATGTTCTACTTGACTTTTCTAATGGATTGCTTGTTCCGCTGCAGTTAAACTTGATGTCTATTGTATTTTATCAGTTTAACACTGTTGGAGGCTAACGATAATTTATTCTGCATTATCTTAGTCATAATATTTTTTACTGGGCTAGTTGAGCTCACCCTTTGATTTCATTGTTCTCTTCAGGAAATGAGAATATAGCTGGAACTAGTCAGGGAACAGAGTGGCGGTCCAAAAGTTTGCATTAGCAGTCCTCACTATTTTTTGAAATAGTGTGAAAATAAAAGTAATAATATTGAATTTGAGTTTGGATATTGTCTAGAAGACAATATTCGTGTTGAAACTCCCAGCTTATGTTTTGTTGTATTTTACACGACAGTTGTATAATTAAGTTGTATTTGAATTCTGTACCATGTATTTGGCGACTCACAAAGTGTGATGTATACCTATTTTGGGGACGTCACAGTTAGTATCAAAGCTTAGGGATATGATCCCTGGCTGAGATATGAGACTAGAACTAGGAGGGGAGAGGCGGGTAATTCCTTCGCTAGTATGATCTACCTAAGTTTATTTGTTATTTAATTGGTCGGTCAGAATATAGGGATAATATGTTATATGTCAATTAACCCTTGTTTTGTGGAAGTATTTGAAAATGACATCCGAGAATGTTGAGAATAGCAATGGAGCACATAAGACCGTTGAATCACCAATGATCAATACCCAGGATAATGTGCATCAGGAAGGTAATAATCCTCAGGAAAACAACAACACTGAGAAATGATGAACGCTGGGATGTTCAGAGGCTTTATGAAATTCATGCAATATCAGGCGAGTGCGACTCCTGTGCAAAATGCTGGTGGAAACACTGGCAACTCTCGGATGGTCACCGCTAAGCAGTTCAAGGAACTGGGACCACTAGAGTTTTTGGGAGAGGCAAAACCAATTAAGGCGGAGGCATGGATAAAGCAGATAACTAAGATATTTGATGTCTTGGGATGCTTCGAGTAGCAAAAGGTTCCTTTTGCCACCTTCATGTTGCGAAAAAAGGTAGATTACTGGTAGGAATCTGTAAAGCGTACCCAGCCTGCCGCACTCAAAATGTCTTGGGAGAAGTTCCAAGAACTATTCAACGACAAGTACTTTTTCGAAAGTATTTGCCACATGAAAGAGGTAGAGTTCATCAAGCTGGAGCAAAACATTATGACCGTGTCGCAATACGAAGCCAACTTTGCCGAGTTGTCCCGATTTGCGTCCCACTTAGTTGATAATGAGGAGAGAATGACGCGGATGTTTCTAAGAGGTTTAAAACCCGAGATACGTCAATACCTTATCTTTCACACACTGTGTTTGTATTCAGATGTTGTAAATAAGGCTCAGTTATTGGAGTGCGATAATGAGACAACCCAACAAAGGGAGAGCCGCCGGCAAAATGATAATACCAGTAGTAACAGTCATCAAAGCAGTGACAACAAATATGGAGGGAATCAACATGCCAGAAATGGTAACCACTTCGGTGGTAATCATGGTTAAGACAATAAAAATGGACATTTCAAAAAGAGGAGATTCAACAATAATGGAAAGACGTCAGCACCAGCACCCGTTGTTAAGGAAGGAGAACTACCATCTATCATATGCTTCAAATACGGAGGGGAGGGACACATCCATCTAAACTGTACGCAACAGTCCAAAACATGTTATAATTGCAAAAGAGAAGGTCACCTAGCTCGATTTTGTCGTACAATGAAGCCAAGTTCAGCCGGGATAGAGGCACCAAAGGCCGTCCCAGAGAAGTCAAAACCAGTAGTTCAAGGGAGAGCGTTTGTCGTGACCTCTCAGAAAGCAAGGAACCCGAAAGAGTTGATCACGAGTAAGCTAATCATAAACTCTAGCGAAGTCTATACCTTATTTGATACCGGTTCTACCCATTCTTTTATTTCTCCTACTTGCGCTCAACATTTAAATTTAACTCAGGAGAAATTAGACTTTGACTTATCTTTGAAACTCAGTTGGGAGAAACCTTCATTACATCAACTGTTTATAAGTCTTGTTTGGTTCAAATCGGTACCCTTACATACCTGTCGATCTTATTTCTTTGAAAATACATGCATTTAACATGATTCTAGGGATTGATTGGTTAACTACTCATCATGCAAAAATTGACTATTTTCGTAAGGTTGTTAACTTTCATATTCCTAATCAACCTATTATGTAAATTCAAGCTACCAAACCACTAAAGTCAATTACTGTCATATCAAGCCATAAAGCTACTCGTTTATTGAAAAACGGATGTCAGGCTTTCTTAGCTCATGTCACGAATTTATATAAAAATACTTCAGTTTTGAATGATATTTCTATTGTTAATAAATTTTCTTACGTATTCCCTGTAGAACTTCCTGGCCTACCACCAGAGCGTGAAATTAAATTTTGGATCGACCTTGAACCCGGTACAAAACCCATTCCCAAAGCCCCATACCGAATGACTCCTATTGAACTTCAGGAGTTAAAGACCAACTACATGAATTGTTAGACATCAGTTTCATTCATCCTAGTACGTCTCCTTGGGGTGCTCCTGCTCTATTCGTGAAGAAGAAAGATGGGAGTATGCAACTTTGTATTGATTATCGGGAGTTAAACAATGTCACTATCAAAAATAGATACTGTTGCCTCTCATTAATGACCTGTTTGACCAGTTGCAAGGAGCCAAATTCTTTTCAAAGCTTGATCTTCATTCCAGATATCACTAATTAAAGATTAAAACCGATGACATTCCAAAGACGGCTTTTAGAACTCAGTAAGGGCATTATGAATTCCTATTCATGTCTTTTGAATTGACTAATGCTCCTGCTGCCTCTATGGATATGATGAACCAAGTATTCAAGAAATATTTAGATCACTTGTGGTCGTCTTTATTGTGACATTCTCATTTACTCTAAAAGCCGTGAAGATCATGAGCAACACTTGAGGCTGATACTACAAAAGCTTTGTGAAAACAAATTGTATGCCAAGTTGAAGAAGTGTGAGTCTGGCTTGAAGAAGTAGCATTCCTTGGGCACGTGATATCAAATCACGGAATATCTATTGACCGAGCAAAGATTGAAGCAATTCAAAGCTGGGAGGAACCTAAATCAGTGACCGAAGTACGTAGCTTTCTTGGCTTAGCTGGTTAATATCAGAGATTCGTAGAAGGGTTTTCTCGAATCGCTACTCCATTAACTCAGCTAACTTAGAAAGAAACAAAATTCGGTTGGAGCGAGGAATGTAAGAAGAGTTTTTAAGAACTCAAGAGGAGACTCATTTCAGCACTTGTTCTGACAATATCATCTGGTTCGGAGGGATTTGTCATCTATAGCGATGCTTCAGACAGAGGGTTATGATGTATTCTCATGCAACATGGGAAAGTCATAGCCTATGCCTCACGACAACTCAGAGATTTTGAGAGGAATTATCCTACTAACGATCTAAAGTTGGCAGCAGTCATTTTTTCGCTTAAGATTTAGAGGCATTACTTATATGGGGAGAAGGTGGAGATCTATACGAATTATAAAAGCATCAAATATTTCTTCACCTAAAAGGAACTCAACATGTCACAACGGCATTGGCTCAAGCTGTTGAAAGATTACGATCATACCATTCAATACCATCTTGGAAAAACGAAGGTAGTAGCTGACGCTTTGAGTAGAAGATCATATGCGGGTACGAGTGCAATATTGTTAACGCAAAGGCCTATCTTGTATAACTTACAAAGGATGGAGATAGAGTTAAAGACTCCAGGGACCCACGTGATGATGTCAAATATACGAGTAGAACCGACTTTAATCGATAAAGTTAAAGCTGCTCAAGCTACAGACCCAGAGCTGATGCTTATGAGGAAGAAAGTACAAGAAGGTTCTATCCCTGAAGAAAGAATCGATGAAGAAGGAATTCTACGAGTTAACTCTAGACTTTTGGTTCCTAACGACCCTAATTTAAAGTATAAAATAATGATGGAAGTGCACAACACACCGTTTGTAATCCATCTTGGGAGTACCAAAATATATCGTAATTTTTGACATACATTTTGGTGGAGCAATATGAAGAGAGAGATCGCGGAGTTTATCTCAAGGTGTTTAACTTGTCAACGTGCCAAGGCAGAGCATCAAGTGCCAAAAGGTCCATTGCAACCACTTAAAATTCCAGAATGGAAGTGGGAGCACATTAGCATGGATTTTGTTACTGGTCTTCCCAAGGTTTCTCAAGGCATAGATGCAATTTGGGTCATTGTTGATAGATTGACCAGGTCGGCTCATTTCTTACCTATACGAGAAACTTATATACTTGAATCTCTTTCTCGTATATACATAAATGAGATTGTAAGACTGCATTGTATGCCAGTATCCATATTTTCTGATTGAGGCCCAAGATTCACTTCATAATTTTGGGTTAGTTTGCAAAAAGCTATGGGCACAGATTTACGATTTAGTTCGGCGTATCATCCTCAAACGGACGGACAGTCCGAGAGGACTATTCAAACTCTTGAGGATCTATTAAGACTCTGTGTCCTTGACTTCAAAGGAAGTTGGGACAAGTTCTTTCTATTGGTGGAATTTTCCTACAACAACAGTTATCAAACAAGTATCGGCATGGCTCCATTTGAGGCGTTGTATGGAAGAAAGTATCGTTCTCCAGTATGCTGGGACAAGGTGGGTGAAGCAACATTGTTGGGATCGAAATTGGTACGCATGGCTACGGAAAAGATTCAAATGATCCGGTAAAGTATAAAAACCTCACAAGATCGACAAAAGAGTTATGCTAATCTTCATCGAAAGGACGTGAAATTCAATATTGGAGATAATGTATTGTTACGTGTTGCTCCATGGAAGGGAGTTATGAGATTTGAAAAATTGGGAAAACTCAATCCTCGATTCATTGGCCCATTTGAAATCCTTGACTGAGTAGGAACTGTGGCCTATAGACTCGCTTTACCGCCAAGTATGTCTCGTGTTCATAACGTTTTTCACATATTCATGTTACGTAAATATATGGAAGACCCGAACCACATTATTGAGTTAGAACCGGACAAAATAGAAAAAGATTTAACGTATGAAGAGGTTTCTATTAAAATCTTGGATAAGAAGGAACATATTCTACGCTCCAAGGTTATATCTCAAGTCAAAGTTTAATGGAGAAACCACGATGTTGAGAAAATGACATGGGAGTTAGAATCTGAAAGAAATCAAGGTATCCTCACCTTTTCGACATACCAAGTACGTACCCTAATTTCGAGGACGAAATTTCATAAGAAGGGGAGGTTGTAAGACCCCAACTTTTATTAATAAAGATGAATTTTCTATAAATATCATTTTTGAATATTAAGGATTGAATTTGATATAATATTATAGTTGTGGTTAATATTTATAAATTTTTGAAAGTACGCAAGTTGTAATATTATATTCGACTGGTCAGGGAATATTTATTTTAACAGAAAATATTCGTACGACGTCACAATCATTGATGGACCCCACAACGGAATTATTGTCGAATTGAGAAAACGATAAAAATATCTTTTTATAAAAATAACGGCGAAAGTTTACCGTTAACTGTTAAAATACCCGGTGCTAAAATTACAGTAATACGCGTGGTTGCATAGTAGCACACGGTATTGATTATTGATGCTTACGTGAGAAGTCACTCAATTTTGTTCAATTATTGCTACAATAATTACTGCATAGTATCTCACGTTATTTGATTCAATTATTGTCGATGTTTTATATATTATTAAATCAATAATTGAGACGATACAATTATTCATATTATTATTTATAATATTGACGATGTCTAGAAAGTTCTGTCGAGGAGAGGTTTGGTCACCTAATTGTGCGCCAATAGGGAGAAATCCTTATTAGAAAGCCCCCTCTTTTTTAGGAATGATCTGTTTGTTAAATATTGCGAATAATAATAATGATGAATAAATGTTGTCAAAAATATTAAAAGAATTTTTATGAAGTATTTGATGTAAATTTTGCTTATTTTATGGACCCCTATTTACCCATTTTTCAAAATAATCGGTAGAAAGTTATTCGGTATATATATATATATATATATATATATATATATATATATATATATATATATATATATGTGTGTGTGTGTGTGTGTGTGTGTGTGTGTGTGTGTGTGTGTGTGTGTGTATAATAAAGAGGTGGGGGCCACGAGTGGGACCCACATGTTGGAAGAAAATGAATGTGGGGGGGGAGTAATCTGAGGATTGTCACGGGTGGTTGAAAAAGTCATGGTTATGTATATATATATATATATATATATATATATATATATATATATATATATATATATTTATAGTTGTTTTGTTTTTACTTGATAATTGCTTTGAATTCAATCTCCTGTAATGTTGGTAAGACGTCCGTGATTTCATAAATTATTTCGTTCGTGATTTTATTTGTTAACACTACTCCTTTCATTCACCTACAAATAGGATGCTTAGTTAGAATTGAAAATCACACCATTATCAGAGAATTCTTCTTCTATAATATTGAGCGTATTTCTTTCGAGTTTTAGAAAGCTTTGAGTTAGAAAACAGTGAAAGTTTTTTTCAAGAATATCCCCGCTATACCAGTTGGAATACTCTTCTTTTTAAGATAAGGGATATTATTTTTGTTCAATATTCTTATGAAATAATATTTTCTTCCATACTCTATAGTATGTAAGTAATATTATTTCGTTTCAGATTTCGAATTCTACACTCATTTTGTTAAAGTTTTGGCTTCTATACTCCATGAAATTAGTAGAATATCCTTGGTATTTGCGCTTCATCCAGTATCATTTCATAAAATTATTAATCTAAGCATTCTTGATAAGTTTTAACTTTTTCATGCCGGAGTACTATTCACAGGGTTACTATTCCCGAAGTACTATTCACGGGATAATATTCATGGGATACTATTCACTCAATTACTATTCACCTGGGGTACTATTCATGATAAAAATTAATTTCTTTTTTGTCCAAATCATTTTTGATACAATATTATTCTTGAATTTTACTCCACAAAGCAGTATCATGTTGATAATTTGGACGTTATTGAATTCTAGATAAATTAAATTATAAATATTTAAAAATTTATCCTTTGCTTTTTTTTAATTGAATTCTTATATCATTGTCATCATCCTTATGCTTATATTATTATGAAAGTCATCTTTGGCCCGTAGTGCATAGATGGACTTGGTATGATTATGACTAGGGATTATTCGGTGTAATCATGACAGTAATATTACAAATGATATGGTAAAAGTCCTCATTGGCCTGTAATGCATTGATGGATAGTTGTTGGCATGATCATGACCATTGATGAAAACACGAATAGCCTTGGCCCGTAGTGCATGGATAATTTGTGGTCGTGATACTAATGAATATTCTTGGCCGTAGTGCATGGATGATTCGATGATGTGGATTAATTATTAAGTTGAGTCTCAGTGATAAAATTGATGATAAATTCTTTTAAATCATATACGATAGTAGATTTCATGTTCTACTTGACTCTTCTAATGGATTGATTGTTCAGCTGCAGTTAAACTTGATGTCTATTGTATTTTATCAGTTTAACTCTGTTGGAGGCTAACGATAATTTATTCTGCATTATCTTAGTCATAATATTTTTTACTAGGCTAGTTGAGCTCACCCTTTGATTTCATTGTTCTCTTCAGAAAATGAGAATATAGCTGAGACTAGTTGGGGAACGGAGTGACTATCCAGATGTTTGCATTAGCAGTCCTCACTATTTTGTGAAATAGTGTAAAAATAAATGTAATAATATTGAATTTGAGTTTGGATATTGTCTAGAAGACAATATTCGTGTTGAAACTCCCAGTTTATATTTTGTCGTACTTTACACGACAGTTGTATAATTAAGTTGTATTTGGTAACTCACAATGTGTGATGTATACCTATTTTGGGGGCGTCACAGTTAGTATCAAAGCGTAGGGATATGATCCCTAGCTGAGATATGAGACTAGAACTAGGAGGGGAGAGGCGGATAATTCCTTCGCTAGTATGATCTACCTAAGTTTATTTGTTATTTAATTGGTCGGTCAGAATATAGGGATAATATGTTGTATGCCAATTAACCCTTGTTTTGTGGAAGTATTTAAAAATGACATCTGAGAATGTAGAGAATAGCAATGGAGCACATAAGACCGTTGAATCACCAACGATCAATACCCGGGATAATGTGCATCAGGAAGGCAATAATCCTTAGGAAAATAACAACACCGACCAAATGATGAACGATGGGATGTTCAGAGGTTTTATGCAATTCATGCAACATCAGGCGAGAGCGACTCTTGTGCAAAATGCAGGTTGAAACACTGCAACTCTCGGATAATCACCGCTAAGCAGTTCAAGGAACTGGGACCACCGGAGTTTTAGGGAGAGCCAAAACCACTTAAGGCGGAGGCGTGAATGAAGCAGATCACCAAGATATTTGATGTCTTGGGATGCTCCGAGGAGTAAAAGGTTCCCTTTGTCACCTTCATGTTGCGAGGAGAGACAGATTACTGGTAGAAATCTGTAAAGCGTACCCAGCTTGCTGCACTCAAAATGTCTTGGGAGAAGTTCCAAGAACTGTTCAACGACAAGTACTTTCTCGAAAGTATTCGTCACATGAAAGAGGTAGAGTTCATCAAGCTGGAGCAAAACAATATGACCGTGTCGCAGTACGAAGCCAAGTTTGCTGAGTTATCCCGATTTGCCTCCCACTTAGTTGATAATGAGGAGAGAATGACGCGAATGTTTCTAAGAGGTTTGAAACCCGAGATACATCAATACCTTATCTCTCACAAACTGTGTTTGTATTCAGATGTTGTAAATAGGGCTCAGTTGTTGGAGCGCGATAATGAGACAACCCAACCAAGGGAGAGTAGCCGGCAAAATGATAATACCAGTAGTAGCAGTCATCGAAGTGGTGACAACAAACGTGGAGGGAATCAACATGCCAAAAATAGTAACCACTTCGGTGGTAATCATGGTCAAGACAATTAAAGTGGACATTTCAAGAAGAGGAGATTCAACAATGATGGAAAGACGTTAGCACCAGCACCCGTTGTTAAGGAAGGAGAACGACCACCTATCATATGCTTCAAATGCGGAAGGGAGGGACACATCAGTCCAAACTGTATGCATCAGTCCAAAACATGTTATAATTACGAAAGAGAAGGTCACCAAGCTCAATTTTATCGTACAATAAAACCAAGTTTAGCTGGGATGGAGGCACCAACGGCCATCCCAGAGAAGTCAAAACCAGTAGTTCAAGGAAAAGCGTTTGTCATGACCTCCCAGAAAGCAAGGAATCCGAACGAGGTGATCATAGGTAAGCTAATCATAAACTCTAGCGAAGTCTATACCATATTTGATATCGGTTCTACCCATTCTTTTATTTCTCCTACTTGCGCTCAACGTTTAAATTTAACTCCGGAGAAATTAGACTTTGACTTATCTATTGAAACTCTGTTGGGAGAAACCTTCATTACATCAACTGTTTATAAGTCTTGTTTGGTTCAAATCAATACCCTCACATTACCTGTCGATCTTATTTCTTTGAAAATACTTGCATTTGACGTGATTCTAGGGATTAATTGGTTAACTACTCATCATGCTAAAATTAACTATTTTCGTAAGGTTGTTAACCTTCATATTCCTAATCAACCTATTATACGAATTCAAGCTACCAAACCACTAAAGTCAATCACTGTCATATCAAGCTATAAAGCTATTCGTTTATTGAAAAATAGATGTCAAGCTTTCTTAACTCATGTCACGGATTTAAATAAAAATACGTCAGTTTTGAATGATATTTTTATTGTTAATAAATTTCCTGATGCATTCCATGAAGAACTTCCTAGCCTACCCCAGAGCGTGAAATTATATTTTGTATCGACCTTGAACCTGGTGTAAAACCCATTTCTAAAGCCTCATATCGAATGACTCCTATTGAACTTCAGGAGTTAAAGATCCAACTGCAGGAATTGTTAGACATCGGTTTCATTCGTCCTAATACGTCTCCTTGGGGTGCTCCTATTCTATTCGTGAAGAAAAAAGATGAGAGTATGCGACTTTATATTGATTATCGGGAGTTGAACCATGTCACTGTCAAAAATAGATACCCGTTGCCTCGTATTGATGACCTATTTGACCAGTTGCGAGGCGCCAAATTCTTTTCAAATATTGATCTTCATTTCGGATATCACCAATTGAAGATTAAAACCGATGACATTCCAAAGACTGCTTTCAGAACTAGGTACGAGCATTATGATTTCCTAGTCATGTCTTTTGGATTGACTAATACTCCTGCTGCCTTCATGGATATGCTGAACCGAGTATTCAAGGAATATTTGGATCACTTTATGGTCGTCTTTATTGATGACATCCTCATTTACTCCAAAAGCCGTGAAGATCATGAGCAACACTTGAGGCTGATACTACAAAAGCTTCGTGAGAATAAGTTGTATGCCAAGTTGTAGAAGTGCGAGTTATGGCTTGAGGAAGTAGAATTCTTTGGGCACGTGATATCAAATCACGGAATATCTATTGACCCAGCATAGATTGAAGCAATTCAAAGCTGGAAGGAACCTAAATCAATGACCGAAGTACGTAGCTTTCTCGACTTAGCTGGTTATTATCGGAGATTTGTGGAAGGGTTTTCTCGAATCGCTACTCCATTAACTCAGCTGACTTGGAAAGATACAAAATTCGGTTGGAGCGAGTAATGTGAGAAGTGTTTTCAAGAACTCAAGAGGAGACTTATTTTAGCACCTGTTCTGACAATATCATTTGGTTCGGAGGGATTTGTCATCTACAGTGACGCTTTAGGTAGAGGGTTAAGATGTGTTCTCATGCAACATAGGAAAGTCATAGCCTATGCCTCACGACAACTCAAAGAATATGAGATGAATTATCCTACTCATGATCTAGAGTTGGCAGCTGTCATTTTTGCGCTTAAGATTTAGAGGCATTACATATATGGGGAGAAGGTGGAGATCTATACGGATCATAAAAGCCTCAAATATTTTTTCACCCAAAAGGAGCTCAACATGCGACAACGGTGTTGGCTCGAGCTGTTGAAAGATTACGATCATACCATTCAATACCATCCAGGAGAATCAAACGTAGTAGCTGACGCTTTAAGTAGAAGATCATATGCGGGTATGAGTGCGATATTGTCAACGCATAGGCCCATCTTATATGACTTGCAAAGGATGGAGATAGAGTTAAAGACTCCACGGACCCATGTGATGATGTCAAATATACGAGTACCGACTTTAATTGATAAAGTTAAAGTTGTTCAAGCTACAAACCTGGAGCTGATGCGTATGAGGAAGAAAGTACAAGAAGGTGCTTTCCCAGAAGTAAGAATCGATGAAGAAGGAGTACTACGAGTCAACTTTAGACTTTGTGTTCCTAACGACCCTAATTTAAAGTATAAAATCATGATGGAAGTGCACAACACACCGTTTGTAATTCATCTTGGGAGTACCAAAATGTATCATGATCTTCGACATACATTTTGGTGGGGCAATATGAAGAGAGAGATCGCGGAGTTTATCTCAAGGTGTTTAACTTGTCAACGTGTCAAGGCGGAGCATCTAGTGGCAAAAGGTCCATTGAAACCACTTAAAATTCCAGAATGGAAGTGGGAGTACATTACCATGGATTTCGTTACTGGTCTTCCCAAGGTTTCTCAAGGTATAGATGCAATTTGGGTCATTGTTAATAGATTGACCAAGTCAGCTCATTTCTTACCTATACGAGAAACTTATACACTGGAACGTCTTTCACGTATATACATAATTGAGATTTTAAGACTGCATGGTATGCCAGTATCCATAGTTTCTGATCGAGACCGAAGATTCACTTCACGATTTTGGATTAGTTTGCAAACAGCTATGGGCACAGATTTACGATTTAGTTTGGCGTATCATCCTCAAACGGACGAACAGTCGGAAAGGACTATTCAAACTCTTGAGGATATATTAAGACTCTGTGTCCTTAACTTCAAAGGAAGTTGGGACAAGTTTTTGTCATTGGTGGAATTTTCCTACAACAATATTTATCAAACAAGTATCGGTATGGCTCCATTTGAGGCGTTGTATGGAAGAAAGTGTCGTTCTCCAGTATACTGGGACGAGGTGGGAGAAGCAACGTTGTTGGGACCAAAATTGGTACGCATGACTACGGAAAAGATTCAAATGATCCGGCAATGTATAAAAACTCACAAGATTGACATAATAGTTACGCTGATCTTAATCGAAAGGATGTGGAATTCAATATTGGAGATCATGTGTTGTTATGTGTTGCTCCATGGAAGGGAGTTACGAGATTTAGAAAGAGGGGAAAACTCAATCCTCGATTCATTGGCCCATTTGAAATCCTTGACCGAGTAGGAACTGTAGCCTATAGACTCGCTTTGCCGCCAAGTATGTCTCGTGTTCATAACTTTTTTTACATATCCATGTTACGTAAATATTTGGAAGACCCGAACCACATTATTGAGTTAGAATCAGACGAAATAGCGGAAAATTTAACGTATGAAGAGGTTCCTGTTAAAATCTTAGATAAGAAGGAACATATTCTATGCTCTAAGGTTATACCTCAAGTCAAAGTTTTGTGGAGAAACCACGATGTTGAGGAAATGACATAGGAGTTAAAATCTGAAATGAAATCAAGGTATCCTCATCTTTTCGACATACCAGGTACGTACCCTAATTTCGAGGATGAAATTTCATAAGAAGGGGAGGTTGTAAGATCCCAACTTTTATGAATAAAGATGAATTTTCTATAAATATCATTTTTGAATATTTAGGAGTGAATTTGATATAATGTTATAATTGTGGGTAATATTTATAAATTTTACAAAGTATGCAAGTTGTTATATTATATTCGATTGTTCGGGGAATATTCGTTTTAACAGGAAATATTCGTACGACGACACAATCATTGGTGGACCCCACAACAGAATTATTGTAGGATTGAGAAAATGACAAAAAAAAATTTATAAAAATAACGGCGAAAGTTTACCGTTAACTGTTGAAATACTCGTTAAAAGTACAGTAATACGCGTGGTTGCATAGTAGCACACGGTATTGATTATTGATGCTTACGTGAAAAGTTACTCAATTTTTTTCAATTATTGCTACAATAATTGTAACGCCCCCAAATTCAGGTACTTGAAACCCGAACTTAGTGTTTACGAAACCATTTCTATGAGCAGAAATAATAAAAATATTGTCATAAATATCAAACTTAATTTACATATCAGAGTTGTCTAAATCCCAGGTACGCGACCTTCAAAACATTTCATTACATGATGATAGTATGTATAATCATCTTATTTAAGTCTAGCTATTACATAAGATAACACCAACTTATACTGTCAGCCTTCCTTTTGCTTTGTTCTTGGCAAAGCCCTTTGGCTGATCATACTTAACTGAAAACATTTAAATTAAGCAAGAATGAGCATTTGAGTGCCCAGCAAGTAATAGCAAACAATAAACATTAGCTAAAAGGATTAAATATTTTCTTTGATTGACACTTCTGCAACGAAACAATAGTTGTAAAGTAAACTGAAGCAACACTAACCAACATAACAATTCTATTTCAAATTTTTGAAACTACCTACTGACTATAAATGAAGATTAGTCGACAGACTATGAACATTGTTTTTCATTTTTGCTAAGGTTTAGCAGAACTTCATCTGTAAACCGTCATAACTTACGGGCACGAGGGTGATCTGCCCAATGTGCCATGTATTGATTAATACTACATACCAGAACGATATTCTCGTTCATCATAACTGCCTTGGGCGCGCAAAAGTTTCCCAGATTCGGGATGTTCATACTTAGTCGGGAATCCGAACCAAAAAAATTTGGTTGGATATCAATAAGGTTCTATCATATTCAAAAGATATTTTAAATCTGTGTCTAACCGAGACAAATAGTTTAGATGACTTTCAATTAAGATATACATATTGAAAATCAATAAGTATGTATCAACATGTTCAACAATTATCCAAGTGAGGACACTTGTATAACCAATCTTAGAAATTTACGAATAGAATAGATATATCTGAATCTAATAGTGATATTGTACTGATAAACAATGAACGAATAGAGTTCGAGAACTTGCATGAATACGAATATTTGAGTACATAATCAATAGCAATAGAGTTAATAATCTGACACAATGATAATATAATTTTGAAACTTTCTTACTCATGTCCATTGCATAAAGTAAATGCAAGGGGTAAAGATACTTGCTCAAATAAAAGAGTACGAATTTAGAAACTTGCCTGGTCTGATTCTTACAATACACAACTTAGTTTTATCTTTTATACAGAAACCTATCATTAATAAGATCATTCTATCGATTAGAATAATATATCATAACACACAATACTACTATTTGCAGTTAGCACATAACCTAGGCATATTGTCACATAGATTTAACAGTCATTGAATCACAAACAAACACTTATCAAGTTAAACAATCTA
Source organism: Panax notoginseng (assembly GCA_016801055.1). Taxonomy (NCBI): domain Eukaryota; kingdom Viridiplantae; phylum Streptophyta; class Magnoliopsida; order Apiales; family Araliaceae; genus Panax; species Panax notoginseng. Next base: position 81,955,546 of record CM029014.1, read on the forward strand.
GGTCTGGATCAGTTTCTGAGACATTTCGGTGTACCGACGACTTTACCGGGAAATTATAGAGTCGAAAACTCTATTCTATAATTCAATAGATGTAAATGTCAGTCATAAAATTTTTCATAGCCATATAATAATTTTTAATTAATTATTATAATTTATCATGAATTTTCAAACACCGAAATCATTATTAAATGATTTAAATATCAAATAATTTTATTATCATTAATATTTAATTAATATTAAATTATTAATGAAGCCATTGCCACAATCTTAAAGTTATTTATAATAACTTAAAATACTTTTAAAACATTAATATTACCCTTAAATAAATTTTAAAACATTTAAAATTATTTTTAAATAATTATCATTAATACTTAAATATTAATGCACTATTTACCGAAATATTAAAAGTCATTAATTATAACTTAAAATACTTTTAATTCATTTATATACTTTTTAAATGATTTTAAATTAATAAACTATTTTTAAACTATTTATTTAATATAATTATTAAATAAATCAAATATCATTTAATATTAAATAATTAATGAATTTTACCTTTAAATATTGAAAGTTATATTGTATAACTTAAAATATTTTTAAATACCTTAGTTTCATTTAAAATGATTTTTATAATATTAAAATTATTTTTAAACTATTTTATTTAATATAATTATTAAATAAATCTAATATCATTCATATTAAAATATTAATATTTTTCATGACAAAATATCAAAAGTTATATTTTATAGCTTAAAATATTTTTATAACCTTTAAATCATTTTTATATAATTTTTGAATCATTAATTCTATTTTTCATAATTTATTTAATACATTTATTAAACAACTTAATTATCATTAATATTAATTTATTAATGAAATTTATCACAAAATATTAAAAGTCATTAAAAATAACTCAAAATATTTTCTTATACCATAATATAAATTTTAAATGATTTTCAAGTATTAAAATTATTTTTAAATAATTTATTTAATATTATAATTAAATAAATTAAATTACATTAATATTCCAAAAATATTAAATATTTATGAAATATACACTAAATAATTCAAAACCAATTTTTAGGTTTTAAAATAATTTTTAGTAATTTATTATGTATTTTTAATAATTTAAAACTAATTTTCAATAATTATTTAAATAAAATAATTAATTTTCTAAATCATCTGTCGCTAAAAGGGCCCTATAGCGACGAAACTGTCGCTATAGGTGTTCTTGAGCTGTTCTTGAGCCTGTCAGAACATTCATGGCCAGTCACTAAGGTACCTAGTTTGACCACAATTTAATCTATGATCCTAATGTTTTCTGGGCAGCTAATGATATCAATAATGTAGTATAAGTGTAGTACTACAATTAAAATCAAGTTACATGGTTAAACAACATAACAACAGAGAGATCTAAGCCATTGAAAATCATGTCAAAGTTTTTTCTGGGTTTTTTGGGTAACCCAGAAACCCAGGCAGTTCGAGTGCCTACTTTCTAGCTCGTTTTAATCTATGATCTGGTAATTATCTGGTCGATCTCATGATTCTAACATATAGTACACATGTAAAACAACACATACACATCAATATATCAGTTCAAACACATCTTATCCTCCAGATCTAGCCTGGTCAAACGCTGTCAGAAGGCGTGTTCTTCCCGTTTCTGGAAATTCCAGAAACTGAACTTCGTGATCGAATGGTCTAGTTTGACCATTCACTACACTTAATCTATTGACTGTTTATGGGATCTAAAGCCATGGATATAAAGACCATATAACATACTATAATCTAGATATAACAAAATCATCAAACAACATAACACCTGACAGATCTCGGGCTAACAAAATCCCGTCAGGCACTGAAAACGAGTTTCTGGGTTGCCCAAAAACTCTTGGTTGGGTTTTGACCAAGAATAACATGAAACCTAGACATGTAATGGCTGTTATTACACTTCCAGATCACAGACCACATATCAAACTACATATCTAAAACATAAAACAACAAAAAGCATGATTAAGAAAGAATCTAGAGCCATTGACATTCGTTGTCAGACCTCAGTTTTAAACTTTTTCTAGAATTTGTAAATCTTTAAATTCGAGCATATAAATGTTATGGATCCACTATTTAGCAACCCATATCATTAAAAGACACCCTCTAACACATATCTAACCAATCATTAACAACATCTAACATCAGATCATAAGATTTTAAAGATTAGGGTTTATACCTCCTTTTTAGCTTTGATCCTTGAATCTGACTTCTGATCTGCTATAAGTGATAGTGGGGCTTGATTAAGGACTAGTCCAACACTAGAATTTGAAGGTTTGGAGTTGAGAGAGTTTTGGTTGAGTGTTGTGATCAAATGAGGCTTGAATATGATATTCTCTCTCTCATACTCTATATATAATATGGTGTAATGCTATGGCTGATCAGAATTTGAATGATTAAAGCTTATTACTAGACCACATGGCTAGCTAGAGTTGGTCACCAACTCCTTACTAGGGCTAGATCTACACTCCACCTTATTAAAATAATTAAAAGGGTAGTTTGGTCATTTGACTTATAAAGTGAATGACAACTTGGTAACTTGGTAACTTCTCACAACCATTAGGTTTTAACCCTTAGGGTTTAACCCTAAGGTTTGATAAGCTTAATTTCTAGGATTATGTAATTAGGGCTGACATGGGAATCTTAGTTTTTAAAAAAAATGTGAATTAGGGTTCCCTAATTACACTAGGTTTCCTAATCACCTAGGATTTGTAAATTTGTCTTTATAATATTCTAATTACTATTAACCTTACTAAATTAATAATTAGGGTTTATAATTTAGCAATTAGGGTTCTAATTTAGTAATTAGGGTTTCTAAATATTAATTAGGGTTTTTAAATATTAATTAGGATTTCTAAATATTAATTAGGGTTTACCTAATTAACATTAAACGTAATAATGGTCGTTAATTACATAACACATAACTTAACAAATCTTACAGTCATAATTGACTTCTGTACTATAGTTTATCAACAATGCTAGGGTTTGGTACTGATTCACTATAACTGTTCCGCAAATTAACATTACACATATACCATACATGTTTATCATTGAAATATAAATAATATTATATTATTATTCTCATTCCTTATTCAAAATTCAGGCTTAGGGTTTTGAACTCATATCTGACATACTATTATTAATTAAGCTAAAATTATTAACTTAACTGATATAATAAAATACATATCATAATAATCCTAGTGATCATATCATATATACCATAATCATATTTTCGTGGAAAATAAATAATAAATATTTTTATTACAAAATTAATTTATTATAAGAATATAATCTATAATGATCAATAATTCTTAAAAGAAATTATTTATATATAATAAATAATTTTATTTATCTCATAGATACATATACTTTACTTTGCACATATTTCCACCTTTATATATAAAAAAAAATTTAATCGCAAAATTTCTTATTGAAAATATTGGGTTATTACAGTAATTACCGTATAGTATCTCACGTTATTTGAATCAATTATTGTCGATATTTTATATATTATTAAATCAATAATTGAGACGATACAGTTATTCATATTATAATTTGTAATATTGACGATGTCTAGAAAGTTCTGCCGACGAGAGGTTTGGTCACCTAATTACGCGCCAATAGAGAGAAATCCTTATTGGAAAGCCCCCTCTTTCCTGAGAATGATCTGGTTGTTAAATATTGCGAATAATAATAATGATGAATAAATATTGTTAAAAATATTGAAGAAATTTTTATGAAGTATTTGATGTAAATTTTGCTTATTTTATGGACCCCTATTTACCCATTTTTCAAAATAATCGGTAGAAATATATATATATATATATATATATATATATATATATATATATATATATATATATATAATAAAGAGGTGGGGGCCACGAGTGGGACCCACATGTTGGAAGAAAATGAATGTGGAGGGGAGTAATCTGATGATTGTCACGGGTGGTTGAAAAAGTCATGGTTATATATATATATATATATATATATATATATATATATATATATATATATATATATATATATATTTTTTAATTTTTTTATTTTTACTTGATAATTGCTTTGAATTCAATCGCTTGTAAATTCTTGATAATTACTTGATAAATTCTTTTAAATCATATAAGATAGTAGATTTCATGTTCTACTTGACTCTTCTAATGGATTGCTTGTTCCGCTACAATTAAACTTGATGTCTATTGTATTTTATCAGTTTAACACTATTGGAGGCTAACGATAATTTTTTCTGCATTATCTTAGGTATAATATTTCTTACTGGGCTAGTTGAGCTCACCCTTTGATTTCATTGTTCTCTTTAGGAAATGAGAAATAGTTGGGACTAGTCGGGGAACGGAGTGACTGTCCAGATGTTTGCATTAGTAGTGAAATAGCAATTAACCCTTGTTTTGTGGAAGTATTTGAAAATGACATCCGAGAATGTTGAGAATAGTAATGGAGCACATGAGACCGTTGAATCACAAACGATCAATACCCAGGATAATGTGCATCAAGAAGGCAATAATCCTCAGAAAAATAACAACACTGACCAAATGATGAACGATGGGATGTTCAGAGACTTTATGCAATTCATGCAACATCAGGCAAGATCGAATCCTGTGCAAAATACAGGTGGAAACACTGGCAACTCTCGAATGGTCACCGCTAAGTAGTTTAGGGAACTGGGACCACCGGAGTTTTTGGGAGAGCCAAAACCACTTAAGGCAGAGGTGTGGATAAAGCAGATCACTAAGATATTTGATGTCTTGGGATGCTTCGAGGAGCAAAAGGTTCCCTTTTCCACCTTCATATTGTGAGAAGAGGCAGATTACTGGTGGGAATCTGTAAAGCATACCCAGCCTGCCGCACTCAAAATGTCTTGGGAGAAGTTCCAAGAACTGTTCAACGACAAGTACTTTTTCGAAAGTATTCGTCACATGAAAGCGGTAGAGTTCATCAAGCTGGAGAAGAACAATATGACCGTGTCGCAGTACAAAGCCAAGTTTATCGAGTTGTCCCAGTTTGCATCCCACTTAGTTGATAATGAGGAGAGAATGACGCAGATGTTTCTAAGAGGTTTGAAACCCGAGATACGTCAATACCATATCTCTCACAAACTGTGTTTGTATTCAGATATTGTAAATAGGGCTCAGTTATTGGAGCGCGATAATGAGACAACCCAACCAAGGGAGAGCAGCCGACAAAATGATAATACCAGTGGTAGCAGTCATCGAAGCGGTGACAACAAACGTGGAGGGAATCAACATGCCAAAAATGGTAACCACTTCGGTGGTAATCATGATCAAGACAATAAAAGTGGACATTTCAAGAAGAGGAGATTCAACAATGATGAAAAGACATAAGCACCAGCAACCGTTGTTAAGGAAGGAGAACGACCACCTATCATATGCTTCAAATACGGAGGGGAGGGACACATCAGTCCAAATTGTACGCAGCAGACCAAAACATGTTATAATTGAGGAAGAGAAGGTCACCTAGCTCGATTTTGTCGTACAGTGAAGAGAAGTTCAGCTAGGATAGAGGCACCGAAGGTCATCCTAGAGAAGTAAAAACCAGTAGTTCAAGGGAAAGCGTTTGTCGTGACCTCCCAAAAAGTAAGGAACCCGAACGAGGTGATCACGGGTAAGCTAATCATAAACTCTAGCGAAGTCTACACCTTATTTGATACCGGTTCTACCCATTCTTTTATTTCTCCTACTTGCGCTCAACGTTTAAATTTAACTACGGAGAAATTAGACTTTAACTTATCTGTTGAAACTCCGTTGGGAGAAACCTTCATTACATCAGCTGTTTATAAGTCTTGTTTGGTTCAAATCGGTACCCTCACATTACCTGTCGATCTTATTTCTTTGAAAATACTTGCATTTGACGTGATTCTAGAGATTGATTGGTTAACTACTCATCATGCTAAAATTGACTGTTTTCTTAATGTTGTTAACTTTCATATTCATAATCAACCTATTATGCGAATTCAAGCTACCAAACCACTAAAGTCAATCACTGTCATATCAAGTCATAAACCTATTCATTTATTAAAAAACGGGTGTCAAACTTTCTTAGCTCATGTCACGGATTTAAATAAAAATACGTCAATTTTGAATGATATTTCTATTGTTAAAAAATTTCCTGACGAATTCCCTGAAGAACTTCTTGGCCTACCCCTAGAGCATGAAATTGAATTTTGTATCGATCTTGAACCCGGTACAAAATCCATTTCCAAGGGCCCATGTCGAATGGCTCCTATTGAACTTCAGGAGTTAAAGGCCCAACTGCAGGAATTGTTAGACATCGGTTTCATTCGTCCTAGTACGTCTCCTTGAGGTGCTTCTGTTCTATTCGTGAAGAAGAAATATGGGAGTATGCAACTTTGTATTTATTATCGGGAGTTGAACCATGTCACTGTCAAAAATAGATACCCGTTGCCTTGCATTAATGACCTGTTTGACCAGTTGCAAGGCGCCAAATTCTTTTCAAAGATTGATCTTCGTTCCGGATATCACCAATTGAAGATTAAAACCGATGGCATTCCAAAGACGGCTTTCAGAACTCGGTATAGGCATTATGAATTCCTAGTCATGTCTTTTGGATTGACAAATGCTCCTGCTGCCTTCATGGATATGATAAATCGAGTATTCAAGGAATATTTGGATTACTTTGTGGTCATCTTTATTAATGACATCCTTATTTACTCTAAAAGCCGTGAAGATCATGAGCAACACTTGAGGCTGATACTACAAAAGCTTCGTGAAAATAAGTTGTATGCCAAGTTGAAGAAGTGCGAGTTCTGGCTTAAGGAAGTAGCATTCCTTGGGCACGTGATATTAAATCACGGAATATCTGTTGACCCAGCAAAGATTGAAACAGTTCAAAGCTGGGAGCAATCTAAATCAAGGACCGAAGTACGTAGCTTTCTCGACTTAGCTGGTTATTATCGGAGATTCGTAGAAGGGTTTTCTCGAATCGCTACTCCATTAACTCAGCTGACTCAAAAAATTCGATTGGAGCGAGGAACGTAAGAAGGGTTTTCAAGAACTCAAGAGGAGACTCATTTCAGCACCTGTTATGATAATATCATCTGGTTCGGAGGGATTTATCATCTATAGCGATACTTCAGGCAGAGGGTTAGGATGTATTCTCATGCAACATCGAAAAGTCATAGCCTATGCCTCACGACAACTTAGAGAATATGAGAGGAATTATCCTACTCATGATCTAGAGTTGGCAGCAGTCGTTTTTCTGCTTAAGATTTGGAGGCATTACCTGTATAGGGAGAAGGTGGAGATCTATACGAATCATAAAAACCTCAAATATTTCTTCACCTAAAAGGAACTCAACATGGGACAACGGCGTTGGCTCGAGCTGTTGAAAGATTACGATCATATCATTCAATACCATCTTAGAAAAGCGAACGTAGTTGCTGACGCTTTGAGTAGAAGATTATATGCAGGTACGAGTGCGATATTGTCAACGTAAAGGCCCATCTTGTATGGCTTATAAAGGATGGAGATAGAGTTAAAGACCACGTGATGATGTCAAATATACGAGTAGAACCAACTTTAATCGATAAAGTTAAAGCTGCTCAAGCTACAGACCTGGAGCTGATGCATATGAGAAAGAAAGTACAAGAAGGTGCTATCCCAGAAGCAAGAATCGATGAAGAAGGAATACTACGAGTTAACTCTAGACTTTGTGTTCCTAACGACCCTGATTTAAAGTATAAAATCATGATGAAAGCACATAACACATCATTTGCAATCAATCGTGGGAGTACAAAAATATATCATGATCTTCGACATACATTTTGGTGAAGCAATATGAAGAGAGAGATCACAGAGTTTATCTCAAGTTGTTTAACTTGTCAACGTGTCAAGGCGGAGCATCAAGTGGCAAAAGGTCTATTGTAACCACTTGAAATTCCAGAATGGATGTGGGATCACATTACCATGGATTTCGTTACTGGTCTTCCCAAGGTTTCTCAAGGCATAGATGTAATTTGGGTCATTGTTGAAAGATTGACCAAGTCGGCTCATTTCTTACCTATACGAGAAAGTTATACACTTGAACATCTTGCTCGTATATACATAAATGAGATTGTAAGACTACATGGTATGCTAGTATCCATTGTTTCTGATCGAGACCCAAGATTCACTTCACGATTTTGGGTTAGTTTGCAAAAAGCTATGGACACAGATTTACGATTTAGTTTGGCGTATCATCCTCAAATGGACGGACAGTCAGAGAGGACTATTCAAACTCTTGAGGATCTATTAAGACTTTGTGTCCTTGACTTCAAAGGAAGTTGGGACAAGTTCTTGCCATTGGTAGAGTTCTCCTACAACAACAGTTATCAAGTAAGTATCGACATGACTCCATTTGAGGTGTTATATGGAAGAAAGTGTTATTCTCCAGTATACTGGGATGAGGTGGGTGAAGCAATGTTGTTGGGAACGAAATTGGTGCGCATAACTACGGAAAAGATTCAAATGATCCGGCAACGTATAAAAATCTCATAAGATCAACGAAAGAGTCATGCTGATCTTCATCGAAAGGACGTGGAATTCAATATTGGAGATCATGTGTTGTTACGTGTTGCTCCATGGAAGGGAGTTACGAGATTTGGAAAGAGGAGAAAGCTCAATCCTCAATTCATTGGCCCGTTTGAAATCCTTGACCGAGTAGGAACTGTGGCCTATAGACTCGCTTTACCGTCAAGTGTGTCTCGTGTTCATAACATTTTTTACATATCCATGTTACGTAAATATGTGGAAGACCCAAACCACATTATTGAGTCAGAACCGAACGAAATAGCAGAAGATTTAATGTATGAAGAGGTTCCTGTTAAAATATTGAATAAGAAGGAACATATTCTACGCTCCAAGGTTATACCTCAAGTCAAAGTTTTGTGGAGAAACCACGATGTTGAGAAAATGACATGGGAGTTAGAATCTGAAATGAAATCAAGGCATCCTCACCTTTTTAACATACCAAGTACGTACCCTAATTTCGAGGACGAAATTTTATAAGAAGGGGAGGTTGTAAGACCCCAACTTTTATGAATAAAGATGAATTTTCTATAAATATCGTTTTTGAATATTAAGGAGTGAATTTGCTATAATGTTATAGTTGTGGATAATATTTATAAATTTTGCAAAGTACGTAAGTTGTTATATTATATTCGATTGGTCGGGGAATATTCGTTTTAACAGGAAATATTCGTATGATGGCACAATCATTGGTGGACTCCATAACGAAATTATTGCCGGATTGAAGAAACGAAAAAAATATCTTTTTATAAAAATAACAACGAAAGTTTACCGTTAACTGTTGAAATACCCAGTATTAAAAGTACAGTAATATGCGTGGTTGCATAGTAGCACACGGTATTGATTATTGATGCTTACGTGAGAAGTCACTCTGTTTTGTTCAATTATTGCTACAATAATTGTTGTATAGTATTTCACGTTATTTGATTCAATTATTGTCGATATTTATATATTATTAATCAATAATTGAGACGATAAAAGTATTCATATTATTATTTATAATATTGACGATGTCTAGAAAGTTCTGTCGAGGAGAGATTTGGTCACCTAATTGCGTGCCAATAAGGAGAAATTCTTATTGAAAAGTTCCCTCTTTCCTGGGAATGATCTGGTTGTTAAATATTGCGAATAATAATAATGACTAATAAATGTTGTTAAAAATATTGAAGGAATTTTTATGAAGTATTTGATGTAAATTTTGCTTATTTTATGGACCCTTATTTACCCATTTTTCAAAATAATCGGTAGAAAATTATTCGGTATATATATATATATATATATATATATATATATATATATATATATATATAAAGAGGTGGGGGCCACGAGTGGGACCCACATGTTGGAAGAAAATGAATGTGGGGGGGGAGTAATCTGATGATTTTCACGGGTGGTTGAAAAAGTCATGTTTATATATATATATATATATATATATATATATATATATATATATATATATATATTATTTTAGTTTTTTTGTTTTTACTTGATAATTGCTTTGAATTCAATCGCCTGTAATGTTGGTAAGATGTCCGTGATTTCGTAAATTATTTCGTCCGTGATTTTATTTCTTAACAGTACTCATTCCATTCTCCTATAAATAGGATGCTTAGTTAGAATTGAAAATCACACCAGAATTAGAGAATTTTTCTTCTATTGTATTGAGCGTATTTCTTTCGAGTTTAAGAAAGCATTGAGCGTAGAAAATAATGAAAGTTTTCTTCAAGAATATCCCCGCTATACCAGTTGGAATACTCTTCTTTTTAAGGTAAGAGATATTATTTTTGTTCAATATTCGTATGAAATAATATTTTCTTTCATACTCTGTAATATGTAAGTAATATTATTTCGTTTCAGATTTCGAATTTTACACTCATTTTGTTAAAGTTTTGGCTTCTATACTCCATGAAATTAGTAGAATATCCTTGATATTTGCGTTTCATCCAGTATCTTTTCATAAAAATATTATTATGAGCATTCTTGATAAGTTTTAACTTTTTTATGTCAGAGTACTATTCACGGGATTACTATTCCCGAAGTATTATTCACAGGGTAATATTCATGGGGTACTATTCACTCGGTTACTATTTACTCGGGGTACTATTCATGATAAAAATTAATTTTTTTTGTCTAAATCATTTTTGATACAATATTATTCTTGAATTTTACTCCACAAAGCAGTATCATATTGATAATTTGGACGTTATTGAATTCTAGATAAATTAAATTATAAATATTTAAAAATTTATCTTTTGCTTTCTTTTAATTGAATTCTTATATCATTGTCATTATCCTCATGTTTATATTGTTATGAAAGTCATCTTTGGCCCGTAGTGCATAGATGAACTTGGTATGATTATGATCAGGGATTATTCGGTATAATCATGACCCGTAATGTTATAAATGATGTGGTAAAAGTCCTCATTGGCATGTAGTACATTGATGGATAGTTGTTGGCATGATCATGACCATTGATAAAAACACGAATATCCTTGGCCCGTAGTGCATGGATAATTTGTGGTCGTGATACTAATGAATATCCTTGGTCGTTGTGCAAGGATGATTCGATGATGTGGATTATTTATTAAGCTGAGTCTCAGCGATAAAATTGATGATAAATTCTTTTAAATCATATAAGATAGAAGATTTCATATTCTACTTGACTCTTTTAATGGATTGTTTGTTCCACTGCAGTTAAACTTGATGTCTATTGTATTTTATCAGCTTAACATTGTTGGCGGCTAACGATAATTTATTCTGCATTATCATAGTCTTAATATTTCTTACTGGGCTAGTTGAGCTCACCTTTTGATTTCATTGTTCTCTTCAGAAAATGAGAATATAGTTAGGACTAGCCAGGGAACGGAGTGACGGTCCAGATATTTGCATTAGTAGTCCTCACTATTTTGTGAAATAGTGTGGAAATAAATGTAATAATATTGAATTTGAGTTTGGATATTGTCTAGAAAACAATATTCGTGTTGAAACTCCCAGCTTATGTTTTGTCGTAATTTACACGACAGTTGTATAATTAAGTTGTATTTGAATTCTGTATCATGTATTTGGCAACTCACAATGGGTGATGTATACCTATTTTACGGGCATACCATGCTTTAACCTCTCCAGTGAGACTTTTTTTGGAAAAGCTGCATTCTGAGGCTTTCATCTTCAGCATAAGACCCTAGTGCGCCAATATATTCTTTTAGGTGAGTATAGGGATCGCTTGCCCCGTTGTATTTTTCAAACTCTGGAATTTTGAATTTGTCAGAATATCGAGCCCTTGGAAATATGCAGAGATCTGAATAAGGTAATGTGTTGAATTTTGAATTTATATTAAGGTAATGTGTTGAAGATATTCAACGATAAATTTTGAAAAGAGATTTGGTGAAAACCGAGTAAGGGAGGTTTCGTTTATTCCGATGACAGAATCCTTATAAGGAGTGAAGGATGTGACAACCCGAATTTTTATAAGTTATTAAAATAAGAATTTAATAATTAAAATTCTTATTATGAGATGTTTTGAGTTTGAGTATGTATATATGCGTGTTACATATTTTGAAATATGTGTTCTGGTGTAAAGAGAAATATATATATTCATATATTGCGAAAGTGAGGTTTAATAGTTAAGTTAACTATTGAATAAATTAAATGAATTTTATAATTAAGTTTAAATATTTATTGAACTAAATAAATATTTTTAAATAATTTATTTATTGAGAAAAATAAATAATTTATAAAATTGTGGTATAATAATATAGTTACATGTGTATAATAATTAAGTTAGAGCAAAGGTAAATTTTATTCTTTGAAGATTTAATTTAATGAATTAATTAAATTAAATGAGTTGTTTAATATTAAAGAAATAAATAAATTAAATAAAGTGATGTTTCTAATTTATTAATTAAATTAGACATATGTAATTATTTATTAATTATAAGTATAATTATAATAAAAATTATAATTATTATAATTACCATTATAACTTATTTAAATTAATTAAGCTAAAGTCATTTAAATGAACTAAAATCAAGTGTGACAAAAGTAACTATATAATATAAATAATATAAAAATAATCTAGTTTGGGGGAATTTTTGGTTAGCAAAACAAGGCCTTGTGGCCTTTGGCTTATTCCAATTGACGTCTTTTTATTTTTTTAACGGAAGAGTACGTGGGAGTGGCCATTTTATTACTTCGCGTCTTATTCTTCCAAGGCCAAAATAGCAGAGGGTTTAGAGAGAGAGCTTGGAAGCAAGAGATAAAACACTGTGATTTTGAGCTTCTGAGATTGTCAAGAGGAAGAAGGAAAATTTCTAAGCCTTAATACTATTTCTCGCTAGCAATCAATCGGGAATTTAAGGTATAACCTACCCCTAATTCTAATTCTCAGTTTTGAAATTTTTATTTTCTAGAATTGGGTTTTTAACAAGTGTTGATTGTAAGATATGGGTTATGGGTGTGTGATAGTACTGTAGAACCTGTTATTGATATGTATATATAAAAGGGGTGGCAACCAAACACGTGAAATTGAATTGTAAGAAGAAAAATATAAAATTGTGTTTATATTTGAAAAATGGCTTCCGGAAGTACGAAATTTTATGATCAATATTTGTTATAATCTGCACTTTGATGTTATAATATGTTTGTATATTAAGAAACGAAAGCGGCGTAGTTGGAATCGTGTCAATTGATTAAGAAATGAATCTGTGGCGATCGATTTCGCTAAATATGTAAAAAATGAAGAAATTTGGAAATTGGGGGTTTTGATTCCTCAAATTTGTGTAAATATGATGTTTATGTAGTTAGAATGGTGTATGACATGTGTAACTATGCTATTACAAAGTTTTAGTTGCTAGGTTTCATGATTTTTGTAGGAATTGGGTTGAGATGGGTGATTGCCGTGTAGCAGAGCTGCTGCTGCAGTTTCTGTCTGTGCTTGGCGCAGCTGCGCCGGTACCACAGGCAGAAACGGCGCAGCTGCGCTGACGCAGTTGCGCCTTGGGGCAGCGCAGCTTTGCCGTGCCCTGAGCCCAGGCGGTTACTTCTGCCTATTTGCAGGTCATGCGTAAAGGACTTATGTTAGCTAAGTAAGCATGTTAATGATGTTAAGACATAATAGAAACTGTAATAACAGATTGTAAGGTGTTGTAATGCAAAGTGTAAAGATTTTAAGTGATTGCTTAATTAAGTTATGCAATGGAACTAAATGTGATGTTTTCAAAAGTAAGAAATAAATGATAAGGTTTATGTTGGTCTATAGTGAGATATAAGTTGAAAGAACGATTTGAATGTTAACTTGATTAGTTAATCTAATATATGTTTAAAAGGATGTAAATATGCGTTAGAAGACTCTTTTATTTAAAGAAATACGGATTCTCTTTCCTATTGACAAATAAACTCCTTTATTTTGAATAATATGAAATCTTATTCCATATCTAAATAAACTCATTTATTTAAGAAAACATGGATTCACTTTTCTATTCACAAATAAACTCCATTATTTTAGAAAATATAGAATCAAATTTCAACTCCAATTAGTTATCATGGAATCCAATTCCAACTCTAATTAGTTAACATGAAATCTAATTTTAAAATTAAAATAAACTTTTTATTTTAATATTAAAATAAACCTTTTATTTTAAGATTAAAATAAACTTTTATTTTAATTATAAAATAATTAAGGATATTATATTTATTATAATTAATATATATATATATATATATATATATATATATATATATATATATATATATATCCTATCCGCGAATCCTGGAAACTTCTCTTATTACCGAATCATAATCCTGATGATTACCTTATATTACATATCATATATAGGGAACAACAACATTATGATTCATATTACATAAGAATGGTAACTACCATACCATTAAAATATATGATAATAAGATCTGATCCTGGGCCACGTAAATCACGGAAAAGCTATTTCGCCATTTTTTTTTAATTTTTTTTTTAAAAATAAATTTTATACAACAAATTATGCCCAATTAAATTGTTCTAAACACATATCAACATATGAATTTGATAACTGTTGGTTGAGTTATATTTGCCATGAAAATGTTGTTATATATATATATATATATATATATATATATATATATATATATATATATATATATGCATATGAGATATGTATGAAATTCGAAAGTCAATCTACGATTATATGTTCTATAAGTTAATCTCTATACTTTTTCTGTGAGATGCAGCATGCATATTGAGTTTAGATGATTATGATTGTATAAACTGTGTGAAGCCCCCAAAATAGGTATACATCACCCATTCTGAGTCGCTAACTACATGGTACATAAATCAAATACAAACTTCTTTTATACAATACGACAACCGCGTAGCTTAGAGTTTTTACACAAATATTATCTCATAGACAGTATTAAAACTCAAATGAAGTCCTCATTATATTTATTATCACACTATTTCATAAAATAGTGAGGACTACTATAGCCACCATCTCGGACTGTCACTCTGTTCCCCGACTAGTCCCGGCTACATTCTCATTTCCTGAAGAGAACAATGAAAGCAAAAGGGTGAGCTCAACTAGCCCAGTAAGATATATTATGACTAAGATAATGCAGAATAAATTATCGTTAGCCTTCAACAGTGTTAAACTAATAAACAACAAGTTTAACTGTAGCGGAACAAGCAATCTATTAGAAAAGTCAAGTAGAGCATGATATCTACTATCTTCTATGATTTAAAAAGGTTTTTCATCAACTTTATCGCTGAGACTCAGCTTAATAAATAAACCACATCATCGAATCATCCCTGCACCACGGCCAAGGATATTCATGTAATCATCAATGG
Source organism: Panax notoginseng (assembly GCA_016801055.1). Taxonomy (NCBI): domain Eukaryota; kingdom Viridiplantae; phylum Streptophyta; class Magnoliopsida; order Apiales; family Araliaceae; genus Panax; species Panax notoginseng. The sequence continues at coordinate 81,970,990 of CM029014.1, forward strand.
TCATGATTATACCGAATAATCCCTGGTCATAATCATACTAACAACTGTCCATCAATGCACTACAGGCCATTGAGGACTTTTATCACATTATTTGTAATATTACGGGTCATGATTATATTGAATGATCTATGGTCATAATCATACTAATCAACAGTCCATCTATGCACGTAAGTCAAAGATGACTTTCATCACCATATAAGCATGAGGATGATGACAATGATATAAGAATTCAATTAAAAGAAACAAAGGATAAATTTTTAAAGATTTATAATTTAATTTATCCAGAATTCAATAACGTTCAAATTACCAACAATGATACTGCTTTGTGGAGTAAAATTCAAGAATGATATTGTATCAAAAATGATTTGGACCAGAAAGAAATTAATTTTTGTCATGAATAGTACTCTGGGTGAATAGTATCCCGTGAATAGTACTTCGAAAATAGTACCTCGTGAATAGTACTTTGTGAATAGTACTCGTGAATAGTACTTTATGAATAGTACTTTATGAATAGTACTTTTGTGAATAGTACCGTATAAATAAATAGTACTCATGGACAGTACTCCGACATGAAAAGCTTAAAATTTAACAAGAATGTGCAGAAAATATCCTTGTGAAACGATACTAGATGAAGCGCAAATTTCAAGGATATTCTACTAATTTCACGGAGTATAGAAGCAATACTTTAATAAAATGAGGATATAATCAGGAATACGAGACGAAATAATATTACTCACATGCTACAGAGTATGGAAGAAAATATTATTCCTATGAATACTGAACAAAATAATATCCCTTACCTCAGAAGAAGACTGGATACTGGAATAGTGAGGTAGCAGACTTTTCTTCTTCTTTCTCTCTATAGCTTCTCTCTCTATAGATTCTCTCTCTATAATTGCTCTTGTGAGTCTTAGTGAATTGATGAGAATGAAAGAAGAATGAGCTTCTATTTATAGAAAAATATAGTTTCGATAATTGCACGTTTTGGGGCTCGAAATATTATAGTATAATACCATCACCTTTTCCTTCATTTTTAATTTAGTCCTGCAAGTATTATCAAACTTGCACCACCTCCCCTAATAGTACATCATGTGAATCAATAGTACATTCATGTGAATCAATAGTTCTATAAATGTGAAAAAATAATTACAGTATAGTACCTTCATTTACACCTCTATTTTTAATTTAGTCATGCAAGTATTATCAATCTTGCACCACCTCCCCTAATAGTACATGCATGTGAATTAATAGTACACACATGTGAATAAATAGTTATAAGCATGTGGATTAATAGTAATTAATTATTCATTTATCCGATTAATTACCCGATTGGTCAATATAACCTCCAGACATCAATTATTATCGAAATAAATGTCGATTTTCATTAACACAAATAATCCCAACACAATGAAAATATCAATTTCATCTTTAATCAATACGAACTTATTCATAATTAATATTATAACTCACAATATTTAACAACCAGATCATTCCCAGGAAAGAGGGGGCTTTCCGATAAGGATTTCTCCCTATTGGCGCGTAATTATGTGACCAAACCTCTCCTCGACAGAACTTTCTAGACATCGTCAATATTGCAAATAATAATATGAATAACTTTGTTGTCTCAATTATTGATTTAATAATAATAAATATTATGCAGATGATACTGTGACAATAATTGAATCAATAATATGAGAGATATTATGCAGCAATTACTGTAACAATAATTGAGTATAATTGAGTGACTTCTCACGTAAGCATCAATAATCAATACTGTGTGCTACTATACAACCACGCGTATTACTGTACTTTTACCACCGGGTAGTTCAACAGTTTAACGGTAAAACTTTCGCCGTTATTTTTATAAAAAGATATTTCTGTCATTTTCTAACTACGACAATACTTTCGTTGTGGGGTCCACCAATGATTGTGCCGTCGTACGAATATTCCCTGCTAAAACGAATATTCCCCGACCAATCGAATATTTTATAACAACTTGCTTACTTTGTAAAATTTATAAATATTACCCACAATTATAATAATATAACCAAACCACACCATAATATTTAAAAATATATTTCGAGAAAGATTAATCTTTATTCATAAAAGTTGGGGTCTTACAAACTGTGCATGATATTATGTGTTATCTAATGCATGAAAACTGTTAGAATTGCTGGGTTGTCGAGCTCAACCTTGCAAATAACTATTTTTGCAGGTTAGGACTCACGATAAAGTTACGTGCTACTTGATTGATAGAGTTCAATAGTATCACAAGAAGATTGATTTGTTTATCTGAAGTTATGATTTTGAACCATGTTTTAGGTTTCAGATAATGTACTTGATAGTTATTTACGATGTTTAACTCATGTAGAGTTGTAAAGCCGTATTATTCGATATATAAAGAATATAGAATTAAGATGTAAAGTGTTATAATGTAACTCTGACGAATCGAATCATAGAATAAATTTGATTCAAAGATATGTAAATGATGAAGGTTGTGATTCAGGGAAATGAATAAAGAATTCAGAAAAAATTTAATTATTCCACATCTTATTAGGTATAACATCAAATATGATGAAAATACAGGAATAGTTAATGATCAAGATTGAGAATTGACTTATTACGGTTTTGAGATCGATTCATAGATCTTGGAAATGAACAGGAATTAATATATTAAATTGGTATCAAAGCTAAGTGGTATTCATTAAATTATAAATGAAAGTTATAAGAAATCAGAAGAAGATAGTACCGTAGCGCACCAGGTCCGAGGTAATGGATACCCGAATTTGGGGGTGTTACATAGGCCCCCTAGGCGCTAGGCCCCCCCGGCTACCCGCCTAGCGACTTTTAGAACATTGTACAATATTACATTAAAATAAGTGTAGCTCAAGATTTTAAAAAGATATCCATCACTTATTCTTTTCCCCCCTCCCCGAACAGATAAGTTGCCGAGTCTAAATTATTGTAAGGATAAAAGTGATTAACATCCTACCATAATTTTGAAACTTCCCTAAATTCATCAAATTTCCCAAAAATTTACTAGATAATTAAGATACCCTAGGTTTCAACAAAGGGTGCTTATCATTTTCTCAAAGAAATTAAACGACTCATAAACCAAAAGACATTTTGTGATTGACCTTCCACAATACCCATGATAACATTTTTAAGGAGCGTTTTCAACCATACAGAACCTAAGCCTCTCCTATATATAATGAGCCATTAGCCAATTGCTGCTCGCGCACAAGGTAATCCATCTTTTAACTTATATTGCTTTTTCCCATACGAAACAGGAGATCCTAAAGTATATGATGGAAGCATGTTAAAATATATCCTAAAACCTATAAAAGTGATCAGCGGTTTCTTGGTTAACCAACAAAAGTTAGAACCGGTCAAGTACTCCCGCCCTGTCGGTTTTCAAACAGCACCTTCTTCCTCAAGAACTCATGATATGAAACCTTTAAAAATACAATATGACGGAATAAAGAATGTCAACTACTGTATTTGAATAAAACTAAAAGGATTTAAATATAAATTAAAATAAGCATTAGAAGTGACCTTTTCAAGCAGAAAACATGGCCTTCAAGGTATTTTTTTTGGAGTCAAAAAGTAAATAAAGTATTTATTATGGTATCAGTCATTCTTCTCTTGTTAGACTGGTTAATCATTTGCTCTTTTAGCTAGTGCCTACCAACACTTTTGATACTGGTGTGCTGCTCATATGCCTGGACTCTTTTCAAATCCTTGATAGAAAGGAGTCATTCTAAAGCAATGGGGTCATGTAACCAAATAACCTTTGGGAGTGTGTCAGATCCTCCCTCCTTTTTCTCTCCATACAAGTTATTTCTTTTCTAGATAAAAGATGCGCAAGTTCTTCCTCCACCAACGTTCTAATAGGCGGGAGGCGGGCGGCCTGGGGACTAAGCGCCTAGGGGGCCTAGGCGGAATTTTTTATTTTAAACTAGTTTTAATATTTTATATTACATTTATCCAAATAAAATAATAATATAAAATAAAACAATCTATAATAAAGATAATAAAGTCATTTTCTTAAAGTTCAAACACATATCCATATTGTTAATGTCAAAGTTCAAACACAACATGCAATTGTTCAAAATTCAAACATATTTTTAACGTATTAGTTTTATTCATAAACAAGATTGTTACTAAATAATAAAATTTCAAATTTCAAAAATTTAATTCAATATTAAAACTTAAGAAACTAAACATAAATTTAAAAATTATATTAAATTAAACTAAATATTACAAAATGTATCATCATTTATATAATTTGAAGTTTGTACAAGTTCAAAAAATTATAATTATAATCCATTTTGACTTGATAGTGTTCACTTCTTGTTGTGATTTGATATACTACAACCTGTATTACGGATATGGTAAACCATTAGAAAAATAAATATATCAAGATCTAGTTTAGGTAGTTATTAAAATTTAAAAAAATATCTCCGCCTAGACCCCGCCTAATTTTTTGGAGGGATTTTTTGGCCGCCTTGAGCCTAGGTGAGGTGCCAGAAGGGCCTAGCGTCTAGGCGAATCGCCAAGGGGGGGCCTAGCACCTAGGCGGGGCGCCAAGGGAGGCCTAGGCGGATCTAGGCAGTAATTTTTAGAACATTGTCCTCCACTCATGTGACTCATATTATTGAGAACACACCAACTTCATGACTAGATATTATTTCAAACTTATAACCAACCAAAACACGTATTAGACCTAAGCAAACCTAATCAATATAGATCAACAATAACAAGATATCAACTTCTTTTAGGAAGTACAATAATCAACTAATCTACCAACTCACATCACGTTAGTGCAGCAGATCAGAAGAGGGTTTGCAAATGCACTAGACTTCAATATTAGAGTACCATAAAGAAAATTTTAGAAGATTATAAGAGCAAATAATCCGTTGATAGATTATTGCACTATGCGGAAGAAAACAAGATATGAGCCAAATATTTTATAGGTAATGAATATGAATCAATTGATTATACCTCTAGGTGCCACTGGAAACCAGTCACTGGATAGTTGTGTGCGTGAATTGTGGAGACATAAACCTAATTTAAGTGAATTTATGAATATTTTAGGCCGCATACAATATCATATGAATTAACATCTACAGAACTAATGTGACACCAAGTACCTTATTATCTTAACCAACAGTGGTTTAGGATCTTGAAGAAGGTAGCTAAATCCATGTTTTCTTGAAATTATTTTGGTGATATACCCATACTATTGCATAGGGAATCAATGCCGACAAACTCACAAAGTATCCCATCCCTTCCCAAAATAGTTCATCACTATAGGTTACCGCCGGCCAGCCAGGCAACCGCGATCAATGTCAAAACCCCACTATTTCTACCTCCACTGCCAATTCTCTCTCTTTTTCAATGACAAAACCATTGTCGCCGCCACAACAAAATCTCTCTGATTTCACCAACCTTTCATCCACCTCATCGTCTCTCTTCTAAACCCTCTAACTACATGTGTAAGTACCTTTGGATTCCTTTCCTAATTTCTCTATCCAAATAATTTAGCTCCGCTAAATCTCAATCAACGATTCTCTTGCCAGTCTGTCAGCAACTTTCAGTTGTCCCTCTACGGACTCCAAACTCAATTTCTGGTCAGTCATTGGTATTTTAAGTCATCCCAACGACGGAGCTTCTGACCGACTCAGCAGCGCCATAAACGCTTCTTATATTGACGCGTCTTATGTAAATTTCTTTGAATCCGGCGGGGCCAGGGTCATTCCTCTTATCTATAACGAGCCTCCGGAGGTTCTCCAATATGTAATTGTACCCATTACAATTACACTTGTCATTTTCTTAACGAAATCATTTCTTTACTAACAATTGATTGTTTGTATGTTATTTCTTGTAGGGATTATTGATGTTATCTTTTCTTGTATGGATTTGCTTTAATATTTTAATAAGTACTATTTTACTTAATTTTTTTTCCATTGAAGCGACAATTTATTGTAATATTATTATCTTGTCTTCATTTGATCATTTGAATTGTTCATACTATTTAATGTGTTGGATTCAGTCAATTTATATTAAATGATTTTTATTAGTGAATTGTGTAAAAGAGTTATGTTGTGACAAAACCTTGAAATAATGCTAAAGTTTCATAATCAGTTTCTAATGACATGCTTGTTGATATACACTCCCTTTTCTCCTTTTATTCCAAACTAATTGGCCTAGGCATAAAATGAATCCCCAAGTAAGCTAAACATGTATTTATTTTTGAAGATTGCTTATTTATATACTCTCTTTGACCTAAAAATGAGCGTCATTTCCTTTGTAATTTAGAAGGGCTATTTTGGAGAAGTTATTTTTAAAAGTCTGCTTATGCTATATGTATATTGTCTGTATGTTGCGAATGTGTTAATTTTATTTAGTTTTACTTACAGAAACTTAATTTGGTCAATGGAGTTCTTTTTACCGGAGGGTTGTGTAAAGGACTCTACTTTGAGGTTGTTGAGGATATATTTAAGGAAAATCACTCTCAGGGAGTTGCTAATTTACAAAAATTTTAGTCAACAAGGGCAAGGACTTGTCCTTCTAATGAATAGGAATAAGCTATAAAGTTTTCGCATGTGTTTGTAGTTGCATCGTGTTAATTTTGACCAACTTTTGACATGTTACTTGCAGAAAGTATTGGAGAAGAATGACGTAAGAGATCATTTTCCCTTACTCTCAATATGCTTAGGTTTTAAACTTTTGTCAATGGTCGTCAGCAAGGTTAATTGGTATAAAGTTACTTTTCACTCGTATATTCGAATTACTTTACCTTTTTTTACCCTTATGGTGGGGATGACTGGAGGTAATTCGAATATATGAGTGAAAAGTAATTTTATACCAACTAACCTTGCTGACGATCATTGATAAAAAGAACTCCATTGGCCAGATTAAATTTTTGCAGCAAAACTAAAAAAAATTAACACATTCGCAACATACAGACAATATACACCTAGCATAAGCAGACTTTTAAAACTAACTTCATCAAAATAGCCCTTCTAAATTATAAAGGAAATGACACTCATTTTTAGGATAGAGAGAGTATATAAATAAGCAATCTTCAAAAATAAATACATGTTGAGCTTACTTGGGGATTCATTTTAAGCTTATTCCAACTAGTTTGGGAATAGTTGTCACGGCGTCGCCTAGGCGTCTAGGCAATAGGGAGAAAGGCACAACGAGACTCGACTTGAGGTGGAGCTGCTAAGGCATGTGCCTTGATAGCTCGGCATCTTAAGGTGTCGCCTTGGAGACGCCGTTCGACGCCGAGCTGCCAATGCGCACGCCTTAGTAGCTCTAGCCCAACTTAAATCATCTACCCATCTTTTGAGTTCTGACTCATTAACCCAAGAACCCATGACCCATCGATTTAAAAAAAGGAGAAAAGGAGAAAAGGAGAAAGGTTAAACCCTTATATGTATCTGCAGACTTCGACTCGATCACTCAACTTCATCCCATCACAGGTCGATTCATCGTGACCCATCAATTCACAGCTCGACTTCATAACAACCTTCTTTGGACTCGATCGCAACTCCATTGCAGGCATCACAATCCCGTCACAGCCTTCTCTCGTACACAGACCATCGAAACCATCAGCGAGTCCAACCTTGTCTCATACACATGTTTTTCTTCTTTCTTTACTTTGCTTTTCTTGTTACTATGTTGTTTCTTCTCAGTTTCTCTCCTTCAATTTTTTTTTGTTTTAGAAGGTTTGAATAAATATAGTCATGTATGGTTGTATGCTTCACCTCTCTGTTTTACCTCTCACATATCCTTCTCTATTTTTAATTTTCTATGCATATATATATGACATGCATATCTATTGACAGTTATTAACTTATTACTAATCTATTATATGGTTCTAAGTAAATTGTCCAAGTGTCATGCATATACTGATATATGTATGACCCAGCCAAGTGTCCACAACTTGATGATGACATTAATTTTTTACATTAATTTATTTATCTGTGTTCTAATAATTTTATATGCATATGTGTTAACTGTTATTACTAATCTATTATATGGTGTTTTATTAGTTATTAGACTACATATTTGTGATGGTTGGTTGTAACTTTATTTTCTATGCGGTGTTTGTTGAATTCTTCATTTCTTTTACTAATTTTTAATATCAAGTGTTTTGTTTTTGGATTGTTATTGCCAAGTATTTACATAATTATGTCTTTAATGTTATTCCATAGTGTTATATTTTGAGTTTTAATGTATATTAAATTTTATTGCCAATATACTTGTTAAGCAAAATAAATAATATATAAATTGCACATTGTAAACTACTTGACACCATATGGACGTCATGGCATCGCCTAGGCGTCCAGGCAGTCGGCTACCGCCATGACTCGTCGTGGCGCCGTGACAACTATGAGTTTGAGATAAAAGAAGAAAAGGTAGTGTACATCAACAAACATGTCATTAGAAATTGAATATGAAACTTTAGCATCATTTCAAACTTTTGTTATAGCATAACTCTTTTACACAATTCACTAATAAAGATCATTTAATATAAATCCACTGAATTCAGCACATTGAATAGTATGAACAATTGAAATGATCAAATGAAGACAAGATAATAATACTACAATAAATTATCGCTTCAATGGAAAAAATGAAGTAAAATAGTACTTATTAAAAGAAAAGCTATCATTAATAATCCCTTTAAGCAGCAAGACAAGAAATAACATGCAAACAATCAATTGTTAGTAAAGTAATTGTTTCGTTAAGAAAACGACAAGTGTAAAGGTAATGGGTACAATTACATATTGAAGAATCTCCAGATGCTCGTTATAGATAAGAGGAATGACCCTGGCTCTGGTGGATTCAACGTACTTTACATAAGACCCGACAGTATAAGAAGCGTTTGTGGCATTGCTGAGTCGGCTGGAAGCTTCGTCGCCGGGATGACTTAAAATACCGATAACCGACCGAAAATTAAGTTTGGAGTCCAGAGAGGGACAGCTGGGAGTTGCAGACTGACTGGGCAAGAGAATCGTTGATTGAGATTTAGCAGAGCTAAATTCTTTAGAGGTAAAAATTAGGAAAGGAATCCAAAGATACATACACATGTCGTTGGAGGGTTTAAAAGAGAGACAATGAGGTGGATGAAGGGTTGGTAAGATTGCTGGTGAGATTAGAGGAGAGATTTTGTTGTGGCGACGACAGTGGTTTTGTAATTGAAGAAGAGAGAGAATTGGTAGTGGAGGAAGAAATAGTGGGGTTTTGACATTGATCGGGGTTGGCCAACCGGCCGACCGTCACTAAGCTATGGCCCATCGACTGATGAACTGTTTTGGGAAGGGTTGGAATCTTTGTGAGTTTGTGTTAGGCAACTAAACTTGTGACTTTATTAATGCTGATGGTGGGGTCTGGTACCCAGTGCACGTGGCAAATTTACGACCCATGGCAAAAATTACCATTAAAACATAAAAGCCACTTTGTTACTGGTTGAAATTGTAAGGTTTTCAGCACATAAAAGCAGCGGAAATTAAAATATTCAAAGACAATTCTGAAACCCTTAAATAGGATCCATGCGAAAACATATTAATTCAATGGTTTAGATTTTATACCGATTATAGAAAAATCTCCGAAACGGCTTCGAATCTCCAACGCAAACCAACAGAACTGCGCCTCTACGGTATCCACACGAACGCCCCGCGAATCGTCACACGATCTGCAGTGAAGAGAACTACGGTACTAGCCACCAAGGATCAAGATTTTCGAAATTTCTCTCTAGTCTCTCTCTAAGAGTGGCTAGGGTTTTTAGGTTATGATGATACTATACGGAATGGCTGATATATCGTATATATAGTAGTCCAAAAGATTTAATCAAAATCTAATTCAATTATAAAATCCAAATTTATATATTATATCTTAATTAAATCTTACTTAATTAATATACATATATATAAATTATCCTATTAATTTAAATTTGTAATTTAAATACTATCAATCATATTGACATATTAAATCTTTACAATTTAAATTAATTCCCTTTTGAATTACGTTCTATATGTGTGACCCTATAGGTTATTATTACGTTGGCAATAATTTTAAAATCATATTATAAAATTATAAATAGTGAGCGACATTTAGTAATGCATCACTGCAACCCAAGTAATAATAAGATCGATGATTCGATGCAACCTTTTCGTGACCAATGTTTCAATGTAATTTAATCCTTTTAACCTTGACATCCTAGATTAAACTCGAGTCATGGAATGTGTCATACTTTTCATAATTTAATCTGAGTTTTCTTGATCAATGAGTAGACTATATGAAACAAATCACTATTTGAGCATGATCATGCATTTCATAGTCCTACTCAATCAAGAGGCCTATGGATATCACCCCTAATATATAGGAGAGTTAAATTTCATCTAGATCACTCATATTTCTCACACGATTCATGATGTACCCAATAATCACCTTTATTGTCCACCCTATTAAAAGTGACTTTTGATGATATCAAAGTACATAAAATCTCATGTAGTAATATAGTGATTTCAGGTCGGAGGATCATTACATCATTGTCACTATGAGAATCACTAATGACACTTTGAATAATGCTCCACATAGAATTCTCAAGGTGGGTCCGTCTAGTACATCGTTCTCTAACATGTACCTATGCATTGACTCAATATCTCATATATTTATGACCAATGAGATTTGGTCATCAATCAATCCACATACTAGTCTCAATGTATCATTATTATCCCATTAACAATGATACTTGACTAAGAATATTTAAGAGCAATTATACTAATTGTAATTATATAATCTCATGTTCAAGTCACATACTTGAAGCTATATAATTTGTATCATTATTTGAAGAACTTTTATTATGCTAACATTTATATAACGCAGTAAATAAAACAATAATAAAATAATTCATTTATTCAATCAAATATAATATCAAAATGTTAAGTAATTATATCAAATAATTGGCCTCTAGGGCATAAACTCTAACAGAAATTATTAATATCCAACCTATTTTAACGTGTATAGATATGGGTGCACAAATAGGCTGCCTGGTGTCAGGTTTTGACAGTTGACCAGACCAGGCCAAGTAAGGCTTATTGGCTAAAATGGTGATCTGAGCGAGCCTGCCGATCAGGCTCAAGCCAAGGCCCAACCCGGTCCAACCAACCTACACAATCATCACCACCATCTCCAGCCACAACCAACAAATATTTGGATATAGAATAATTTTCGTAGTTCCTAAGCAGTTGGATAATATTAGGCTACGAAAGATTATGTAAACGCATTCAATTTGACAGGAAAAAGAATCAATCAGTACTAGAAATTAAGTCAAGAAATTAATCAATACTAGAAATTAAGTGGGTGGGTTTCAAGTAAAGAATAAATTACTTAAATTAGATATAAGTTCTCTCCTTTATTTAAAATTTATTATCTGCTGCAAAAGGTATATAATACTAGTAAAGTAGTTGTTCTTAACTTGTCACAAGAAAGAAACTGGGCAGCCAACTACCACGACATCTAATTTATTAAAGCACAAAATAATTATTTAGTCCTCAGAATATTTCATTTTGCTGCAGTCCTCATCTTCATGCAAATTTCACTAAAATTTCCCCATAAAATTTTCCAGCTAAACACACCAAATACTCGCATAACAAATTATTGGGTATGATTTTTTCAGTTTTTCAATTCACTTGATTGTGAAACAAGAAAGAAGAAGAAATTTCCTGCTGGTTCTGCAGATAGAGGGAAACAGAGATGGGTTGTGCTGGATCATCACACAGTAAAGGAGAGGGTAACTTTTCTCTATCAAATATAAACAAACATATTCAAGAAAATTATTTGTCAGCTGTTAATTTATGATGATAATTCAGATTAAATTATCCAAGATTTCAAATTTGAATTTGGTTTATAAGCTTTTTGAGATAACAAAATATAACTAGCGAAAATATATTTTGAATTTATCCTACCTACCTACCTAGTTAACAAATATATTTGAGTACAAAGTATGCTCATAGTAATGTAATGGTTTGGAGTTGTGAATATTATTATATGGATGGTAGCAGGGTCCAGAAACGTTAAGAAGATTCGAAAGCCTAAAGCATGGAAGCTTCCGCAGGCAATAACAAAGAGTCAGCTCTAGCAGATGCTCGAGGAATTCTAGGACACTGCTCCTCACTATGGTGGCAGGACAGGTGAATGAACGAATATATATATATATATATATATATATATATATATATATATATATATATATATATATATATATATACAGTAAGGATCAGGTCAGGGATCCCTGATTTTAGCTAAAATACGAACTTCTTTTCTCAGCCTTTGGATGACAAACAACGGCCCAGATCCGGGAGGGGAAAACACGCGGGTCATTACCGGGTAAAAAGCCTAACCGGGTCAAAACATACCAGATTTCTCCAATTATCGTTTTTCCTCTCGTCGTTTTCCCTAAATCGTCTGGGCTCTCTTCTACTCCTTTTTTCTAAATCGATGAGAGTGATGCCTAAATCGATCAGCTTTTCCTCTTGTTTCATCTAGCAAGTGATTGATCAGCGAAATTGATAGCCGGACGCTGGAAACTCACAGCGAAATCATCGTTAAATCTCGTTTTCCCTAAATCTCGTTGAAAGGTAACTGTTCATGTGGTTTGTTTGACATTACTACTGTGCTTCTGTGCTTCCATTTACTAATTGTCTTCTTGCTCACGATTCATCTTCTGAAACACTACATTTTGGACCACTTTTCCCACTTTGTTCCACATTTGCGTTTGATTTTTTTCGCTGGGTTAAATCTTTTTTTCATATTTTAATTAAGCTGTTACTAACGTATGTATAGGAAATCTTCTTTTTGCTGGGTTAAATCTTCTTTTTTTGAAAATTAACCATTATTGCAATATAGATAGATTGTATAGGAAATTAAAGCCTTGTTTTTTTTTTATTAAAAAACTTTGAGCTTAATGTAGAGCTACCATAAATCGTGAACAAAGCTTTTTCTTTTCAAGAAAGAAATCAACTTTTTCAAAAACTGGTGATTCGAGAAAGCAACATAAATTTGTTTCAATTTTTCTTCAAGGGTTTTTTTAATTAATTGATGTCCTCTGTGCTTCCATTTACTAATTGCTTCTTAGTGTCAGTGAGCAATTCTTGATGATCTGTTTCAATTGCTTCTTAGTTTTACTGGTCATTCTTGATGATCTGCTTCCATTTACTAAAGCAACATAAACTTGCTTGTTTCAATGATCTGTGTAAATTTGTAATAATTCATTATCTTTCAAATAAGTAGGCAGACATTATATACTGTCATATTATTGATATATCATGTCTAATTTATTACTCATGTCATATTAATTCTTCTACACAAAAGTCATATTATTGATATATCCTGTCTAATTTGTTTGTACTTTGTTGTTGGGTTTGCAGAATGCAGCATTGTGTAGATGAGACGGAAATGGTATCATCTGGTAATTCTTCTCAACAACTTTACACTCCGCAAGTTAAAAACGAGTTGATACCGAAAATTGGGCAACATTTTCACAACTTGGGCGATGTTCGCGACTTTTATAACAACTATAGTAGAGAAGGTGGATTTGGTACGCGGTTAAGTTCTAGTAAGAAGTGTAACGGTGAAATAATTAGAAAGGAATTTGTTTGTTATAAAGAAGGGTTGAGGAGAACTGTGCCAAACAAAACTCAACAGATTGTACAAAAAAAGGAAACGGGGCCTAACTAGAGCTGATTGTGGTGCAAGATTGGTAGTTGTGAAAGACCGGACCGATGCGGGGGGGTTTGTTATTAAACAATTTGTTGAGGGTCATAACCATCCTCTTACGACCCCAAGAAAAGTACATCTGTTGCACTCTCATCGTGTAGTAACACTTGCCAAAAGAAATTTAACAGAACAACTATCAAAATCTAATGTGCCAACATGGCAACAAATGAGTATTTTAGAGATGGAAGCTGGAGGTCGTGAAAATGTTGGATGTACAACACGAGATCTGTATAATGCTGAAAGAGATAGGAGGAGGGATTTAAAGGGACATGATGCTAATATGTTGTTTGAGTATTTTAAGGATGAAAAAAAAAATTCCTGGTTTTACTTTTACATTCGAGCAAGAGGAGGGTGTCATGATTCATTGTTTTTGGGCCGATGCAACATGTAGAAAGGCATACAAAAGTTTTGGGGATGTAGTTGTGTTTGATACAACTTACAATACGAACCGCTACAACTTGATTTTCGCACCTATAGTAGGGGTTAATCACCATGGACAGACAACGTTTTTAGGGTGTGCATTATTAAGTGGTGAAAAGATTGATGCTTTTGATTGGTTTTTCAAGGAATGGTTGAAAGCGATGCCGGGTAGCCCGCCAAAAATGATCATAACTGATCAAGATCCGGCAATGCCAAATTCAATTCATGCTATGCTTCCAAATACTTTTCATACGTATACATCACCTATTCTGAGTCGTCAATAACATGGTACAGAAACAACTACAACTTTATTAATACATTTGTCGTGCAAAATACGACAACACATATACTATGAGTTTAAATACAAATATTGTCATCTAGACAGTATTCATACTCAATTAAGAACTCATTATATTTATTGATACACTATTTTACAAAATAGTGAGGACTACTAAAACAACTGTCTTGAACCATCATTCCACACCCCGACTAGTACTCGCTACATTCTCGCCTCCTGAGAAGAAAGATGGAACAACAAGGAAAAGGGTGAGCTCAACTAGCCCAGTAAAGAATATTATGACTAAGATAATATACAACAAATTATCGTTAGTCTTCAACAGGGAAAAATCTAATAGAATACAATAGACAACAAGTTTTAAATCAATAACTGCAGCGGAAACAGCAAACCATTAGAAGAGTCAAGTAGAGAATGAGTTCTACTATCTTCTAAGATTTAAAAGTCCATCATCAATATTTTATCCCTGTAACAACAATCAATAACCATCTTTAATCAAATATTCATCTTTGCACTACAGGCCAAAGACATTCATTTGTATCACCAGTCGATCATGATCATCTCAACACCTGTTCATCTTTGCAATACGGGCCAAAGATATTCATCAGAAATCATTAATCTTTGCACTACAGGCCAAAGATATTCAATTATATCATCATTTAGGACTGAGGATGATGAAAAATATTTTAAAGGAAACGAATCCAGTGAAACAAAATAATAAATATTAAGGATTCGTATTTCAGCTATTCCATGTCCAAAAATACCTCATAAATAATCATAGTGGAGTAAAATTCAAGAATGATCAAAACATGGATACAATCAAAGCTAGTATCCAGAATAGATATTTTGGACGAAAAGAAGAAAATTTTCATTTTTCGGTGAATAGTAACTCGTGAATAGTAACTCATGAATAGTAACCCCGACATGAAAAGTTCTAAATTTAATAAAAATTCAGATCAATACTTCGGCATAATGATATTGAAGAAAATAATATCATTTAAGAAGAAATAACATCCCTTACCTCGGAAAGACGGTACTTCTGACTAGAATACTAGATATAGTGCTGAAGGAAACTTGCACCGTATAGCAACACTCAAAGTATCAAATACTCACAAGAATACGCTCGATATAGAGAGAGAAATAGAGAGAAACTTGTGTTTCTGGTGTGATTTCAATTCTAACCTAAGCACCCTATTTATAGGAAAATGCTTAGAACACCAAAGCAGAAAATTTAATATAATAATAATATATTTATCAAATTTTCCTTAGCCCACCTCTAGACATCTGATCTCAGCCCATTTATATCACATGCTTGCCCACTTAAATGCCAAAAAACGTTTTTCTTCAAAATAATAAATAAAACTTCCAAAAATCAATTATTTCGGAACTTCAGAACTTCAATAATTCATAATAAATAGCCCTTTTATCAGAAAATTCGAATCTCGCTAGTTTTTATAGGAAATTCAATTCTCTACAACTTTGCAGAAGAAAGTTTTTCCAAATTCCAAACAGAAATTGACCAAAATTCACAAACGGACGATTTTATAGTCAATAATAAATTTTCGGTCAAGAATTATGTCCACCAACACACAAAATATGTGTTAATCATTTAATGCCACAAAAATACTCTTCCTCCTCATATACTCATATATCCCACATTCATTGTAAAAATACCACCATCAATATATTATTAAAATAATATATTTAAATGAATTATTTTATCAGAAAAAGATAAAATATTAATTTTTAACAATTGTCACATTAAAATTTTTCTCTATCTATATCCACATAAAATCACTATTTTCCTCGTCATATAAATTAATAATTAATTATACACAAATAATATTACAGAATCACAGTACTAGCAACCAGGCCGTTCCCAGGAAAGAGGGGGCTTTCCAATAAGGATCTCTCCTTACTGGCGCGCAATTAGATGACCAAACCTCTCCTTAGACAGAACATTCTAGACATTGCCAATAATGTTATCTAATAATATTATTCAGATAATATGAATTATTGCTCCGATAATAAAAAATACTGCGTAGTGACAATTATTGAAACAACAGTAATATAAAATATCAACGCAGCAATTATTGAATCAATAAAATACAATATTGAACAGTAATTACTGTAACAATTATTGAGTAGTGCCTTCTTACGTAAGAATTAATAATTGGTACAATACCGTGTACTACGCGTATTACCGTGTTTTAACCACCGGGTATTCCAACAGTATTAACGGTAACAACTACGCCGTTATTTATAAACAACTTATTTTTGTCGTTTTCTTCATCCAATCGCTTTCTGTTATGGGGCCCACACAAGGCTGCGCCGTCGTACGAATATTCTCCGACAACAAGAATATTCCACGACCAAACAAATATTCCCCGACAACAATGAAAATTTATAACCACTTGCTTATTTAAAATATTTGCGCATTTTACCCATAACTAACCACATTAATCAAATCAACCCTTACTATTTCAGAATAATAAATAGAGGAAATTAAATTTCATTTATTAATAATTTGGGGTCTTACAACCTCCCCTCCTTATGAAATTTCGTCCTCGAAATTGACATACGTACCTGGTGTTTCGAAAAGATGAGGATACCTCGCTTTCATTTCCGTTTCTAACTCCCAGGTCATTTTCTCAATAGCATGGTTTCTCCACAAAACTTTAACTTGTGGTATGACCTTCGTGCGTAGGACATGCTCCTTCTTATCCATGATCTTGACAGGTGCCTCCTCGTACGTTAAGTCTTCAGCTATCTCGTCCGGTTCTAACTCAATAACATGGTTCGGGTCTTTCACATATTTACGAAGCACAGATATATGAAAAACATTATGAACACGAGACATACTTGGAGGTAACGCAAGTCTATAGGCCACATTTCCTACTCGGTCAAGAATCTGAAATGGACCAATAAATCGTGGATTGAGCTTTCCTCTCTTCCCAAATCTTGTAACTCCTTTCCATGGAGCTACACGTAATAATACATGATCCCCAATGTTAAATTCCACGTCCTTTCGATGAAGATCCACATAACTCTTTTGTCGATCCTGTGCCGTTTGTATACGTTGTCGAATCGTTTGGATCTTCTCCGTAGTCATTCGTACCAACTCTGGTCCCAACAACGTTGCTTCTCCCACCTCATCCCAACATACTGGAGAGCGACACTTTCGTCCATACAATGCTTCAAAGGGAGCCACACCTATACTTGCCTGATAACTGTTGTTGTAGGAGAATTCCACCAATGGTAGGTACTTATCCCAACTTCTTTTGAAATCTAGGACACAAAGTCTTAATAAATCTTCAAGAGTTTGAATAGTCCTCTCTGATTGCCCGTCCGTTTGAGGATGGTATGCCGAACTGAACCGTAAATCCGTGCCCATAGCTTTTTGCAAGCTAACCCAAAATCTTGAAGTGAATCTTGGGTCACGATCCGAAACTATGGATACTGGCATGCCATGCAACCTTACAATCTCATTCACGTACATACTAGCAAGACGTTCAAGGGAATAAGTCTCCCGTATCGGCAAGAAATGAGCAGACTTGGTTAATCTATCAACTATAACCCAAATAGCATTTATGCCTTGAGAAACCGTGGGAAGACCCGTAACAAAATCCATGGTAATGTGTTCCCACTTCCATTTCGGAATCTCAAGTGGTTGCAATGGACCCTTTGGTACTTGATGCTCCGCCTTTACACGTTGACAAGTTAAACACCTCGAGATAAACTTTGCAATCTCTCTCTTCATATTGTTCCACCAAAATGTATGTCGAAGATCACGATACATTTTAGTACTTCCAGGATGGATTGCAAATGGTGTATTGTGTGCCTCCATCATGATCTTGTACTTTAAATCAGAATCGTTAGGAACACAAAGTCTGGAGTGGACTCAAAGTATTCCTTCTTCATCGATTCTTACTTCTGGAATAGCACCTTCTTGCACTTTCTTCTTCATACGCATCAGCTCCAGGTCTGTAGCTTGAGCAACTTTAACTTTATCGATTAAAGTTGTTCTACTACGCGTATACTTGACATCATCGCACTCGTTCCTGCATATGATCTTCTACTCAACGCGTCAGCTACCACGTTTGCTTTTCCAGGATGGTATTGAATAGTGTGGTCGTAATCTTTTAACAGCTCGAGCCAACGTCGTTGCCGCATGTTGAGTTCTTTTTGAGTGAAGAAATATTTGAGGCTTTTATGGTCTGAATATATCTCCACTTTCTCCCCATATAGATAGTGCCTCCAGATCTTTAGCGCGAAAATGACTGCTGTCAACTCTAGATCATGAGTAGGATAATTCCTCTCATATTCTTTAAGTTGTCGCGAGGCATAGGCTATGACTTTCCCACGTTGCATGAGAACACATCCTAACCCTTTGCCTGAAGCATCGCTGTAGATAACAAATCCATCCGAACCAGATGGTATTGTCAGAACAGGTGCCGAAATGAGTCTCCTCTTAAGTTCTTAGAAACTCTTCTCGCATTCTTCGCTCCATACGAATTTGATATCCTTCCGAGTCAGCTGAGTTAACGGGGTAGCGATTCGAGAAAACCCTTCTACGAATCTCCGATAATAACCAGCTAAACCTAGAAAGCTACGTACATCGGTCACCGTCTTCGGTTGCTCCCAGCTTTGTATTGCTTCAATCTTCGCCGGGTCCACAGATACTCCATGTTTTGACACCACGTGCCCTAGGAATGCTACTTCCTCAAGCCAGAACTCGCATTTTTTTAACTTAGCATATAGCTTGTTTTCACGCAGCCTTTGGAGTGCCAGCTTCAAATGGTGCTCATGATCTTCACGGCTTTTGGAATATATGAGGATGTCATCAATAAAGACAACAACGAACTGATCCAAATAATCCTTGAATACTCGGTTCATCATATCCATGAAAGCCGCAGGAGCATTAGTCAATCCAAAAGACATGACTAAGAATTCATAATGCCCGTACCGAGTTCTAAAGGCAGTCTTCGGAATATCCTCAGTTTTAACCTTTAGCTGATGATATCCAGAACGAAGATCAATTTTTGAAAAGAATTGTGCTCCTTGTAACTGGTCAAACAGGTCATCAATACGAGGTAGCGGATACCTATTCTTGATAGTGACATGGTTTAATTCCCGATAATCGATACAAAGTCGCATACTCCCGTCTTTCTTCTTTACAAATAAAACAGGAGCACCCCAAGGAGATGTACTAGGACGAATGAAACCGATGTCCAACAACTCTTGTAGTTGGACTTTTAACTCCTGAAGTTCAATAGGAGCCATTCGATATGGGGTTTTAAAAATAGGCTTTGTACCAGGTTCAAGATCAATAAAGAATTCAACTTCACGTTCCGGGGGTAGACCGGGAAGTTCTTCAGGAAATACGTCAGGAAAGTTACTAACAACAGGAATATTATTCAAATTTGACGTGTCTTTATTCAAATCCATAACATGGGCTAAGAAAGCTTGACATCCGTTTTTCAATAAACGAATAGCTTTATGACTTGATATGACAGTGATTGATTTTAATGGCTTTGTTGCTTGAATTCGAACAACAGGTTGATTAGGAATATGAAAACTAATCACCTTACAAAAACAATCAATTTTGGCATGATGAGTAGTTAACCAATCAATTCCTAAAATCACGTCAAATGCAAGTATCTTTAAAGAGATAAGGTCAACAGGTAAGGTGATGGTACCAACTTGGATCAAACAAGATTTATAAATAGTGGATATGATGAAAGTTTCCCCTAACGGAGTCTCCACAGATAAATCAAAGTCTAATTTCTCCGGAGTCAAGTTTAAACGTTGAGCACAAGCAGGAGAAATAAATGAATGGGTAGCACCGGTATCTAATAAGATATAGACTTCGCAAAAATTTATAATTAACTAACCCGTGCTAACTTCGTTCGGGTTCCTCGCATTCTGACCAGTCACGAAAAACGCTCTTCCAGGAACCGTTGACTTTGACTTTTCTGGGACAACTTTTTGAGTCACCACCCCCGTTGGACTTGGTTTCGCTACAGTGCAATCTCGAGCGATATGTCCTTCCTTTCCACAATTATAACATACCTTAAATTGTTGTGGGCAGTTTGGGCTGATATGTCCTTCTTTTCCGCACTTATAGCATATGCCCGGTGGTCGCTCTCCTCCCTTGGAACCAGTTGCTGCTGGTGCTGACGTCTTCGTATTATCATTGTTGAATCTCCTCTTTTTAAAATCTCCTTTCGACTCGCTTCTTCTATATTCATGGCCACGATTACCACCAAAGTGGTTGCCGTTCTTGTCCGTATTCTTCTTTCTCCACTGGTTATCGTTGTTCTGATGACTGCTGTCACCGGTATAATCCTGGTTGTGGTCCCTCGATTGATCATACTCGCTATCTCGCTCTAATAATTGAGCCCTGTTGACAACATCTGAATAGAGAGAAAATTTATGAGAAATGAGATATTGACGTATGCCGGGTTTCAAACCTCTCAGAAACATCCGCGTCATACGTTCCTCATTCTCTACCAAATGAGGTGCAAACCTGGACAACTCTGCAAATTTCGCCTCGTATTGGGACACCGTCATGTTATTCTGCTCCAGTCTAATAAACTCTACCTCCTTCATATGACGAATACTTTCAGGAAAGTACTTGTCATTGAATAGTTTCTGAAATGTCTCCCAAGACATGTTGAGTGCGGCTGGATGGGTACGCTTCACAGACTCCCACCAGTAGTCTGCCTCGCCACGGAACATAAAGGTGGCGAATGGAACCTTCTGTTCCTCCACACATCCCAAGACATCGAATATCTTGGTAATTTGCTTGACCCACGTCTCCGCCTTAATCGGATCCAGCTTTCCCCAGAATTCTGGTGGTCCCAACTCTTTGAACTGCTTGGTTGTGACAAGCCGCGCATTGCTGTCATTTCCACCCGTATTTTGTACACGAGTCTCCCTCGTCTGGTTTTGCATGAACTGAAAAAAACTCCTAAACATCCCGTCGTTCATCGTCTGCTCAGTGGTGTTGTTTACAGGAGGAATATTGCCAGCCTGTTGCACGTTCTCCTCGTTGGTGAGCAAAGGTGTCTTCACGGTCTCATTTACTCCACTGTTAACATTCTCAATCGACATTCTCAAATACTACCATAAACAAGGGTTAATTTAACAAATTAACAAATCACATAATATCCCTATATTATGACCGACCAACAGATAAGCTTAGGTAGGACATACTAGCGAAGGATTTACTCGTCTCTCCCCTCCTAGTTCTATTCCTCGATCTCCTCCAGAGATCATATCCCTAAGCTCTGATACCAACTGTGACGCCCCCAAAACAGGTATACATCACCTATTCTGAGTCGTCAATAACATGGTACAGAAACAACTACAACTTTATTAATACATTTGTCGTGCAAAATACGACAACACATATACTATGAGTTTAAATACAAATATTGTCATCTAGACAATATTCATACTCAATTAAGAACTCATTATATTTATTGATACACTATTTTACAAAATAGTGAGGACTACTAAAACAACTGTCTTGAACCATCATTCCACACCCCGACTAGTACTCGCTACATTCTCGCCTCCTGAGAAGAAAGATGGAACAACAAGGAAAAGGGTGAGCTCAACTAGCCCAGTAAAGAATATTATGACTAAGATAATATACAACAAATTATCGTTAGTCTTCAACAGGGAAAAATCTAATAGAATACAATAGACAACAAGTTTTAAATCAATAACTGCAGCGGAAACAGCAAACCATTAGAAGAGTCAAGTAGAGAATGAGTTCTACTATCTTCTAAGATTTAAAAGTCCATCATCAATATTTTATCCCTGTAACAACAATCAATAACCATCTTTAATCAAATATTCATCTTTGCACTACAGGCCAAAGACATTCATTTGTATCACCAGTCGATCATGATCATCTCAACACCTGTTCATCTTTGCAATACGGGCCAAAGATATTCATCAGAAATCATTAATCTTTGCACTACAGGCCAAAGATATTCAATTATATCATCATTTAGGACTGAGGATGATGAAAAATATTTTAAAGGAAACGAATCCAGTGAAACAAAATAATAAATATTAAGGATTCGTATTTCAGCTATTCCATGTCCAAAAATACCTCATAAATAATCATAGTGGAGTAAAATTCAAGAATGATCAAAACATGGATACAATCAAAGCTAGTATCCAGAATAGATATTTTGGACGAAAAGAAGAAAATTTTCATTTTTCGGTGAATAGTAACTCGTGAATAGTAACTCATGAATAGTAACCCCGACATGAAAAGTTCTAAATTTAATAAAAATTCAGATCAATACTTCGGCATAATGATATTGAAGAAAATAATATCATTTAAGAAGAAATAACATCCCTTACCTCGGAAAGACGGTACTTCTGACTAGAATACTAGATATAGTGCTGAAGGAAACTTGCACCGTATAGCAACACTCAAAGTATCAAATACTCACAAGAATACGCTCGATATAGAGAGAGAAATAGAGAGAAACTTGTGTTTCTGGTGTGATTTCAATTCTAACCTAAGCACCCTATTTATAGGAAAATGCTTAGAACACCAAAGCAGAAAATTTAATATAATAATAATATATTTATCAAATTTTCCTTAGCCCACCTCTAGACATCTGATCTCAGCCCATTTATATCACATGCTTGCCCACTTAAATGCCAAAAAACGTTTTTCTTCAAAATAATAAATAAAACTTCCAAAAATCAATTATTTCGGAACTTCAGAACTTCAATAATTCATAATAAATAGCCCTTTTATCAGAAAATTCGAATCTCGCTAGTTTTTATAGGAAATTCAATTCTCTACAACTTTGCAGAAGAAAGTTTTTCCAAATTCCAAACAGAAATTGACCAAAATTCACAAACGGACGATTTTATAGTCAATAATAAATTTTCGGTCAAGAATTATGTCCACCAACACACAAAATATGTGTTAATCATTTAATGCCACAAAAATACTCTTCCTCCTCATATACTCATATATCCCACATTCATTGTAAAAATACCACCATCAATATATTATTAAAATAATATATTTAAATGAATTATTTTATCAGAAAAAGATAAAATATTAATTTTCAACAATTGTCACATTAAAATTTTTCTCTATCTATATCCACATAAAATCACTATTTTCCTCGTCATATAAATTAATAATTAATTATACACAAATAATATTACAGAATCACAGTACTAGCAACCAGGCCGTTCCCAGGAAAGAGGGGGCTTTCCAATAAGGATCTCTCCTTACTGGCGCGCAATTAGATGACCAAACCTCTCCTTAGACAGAACATTCTAGACATTGCCAATAATGTTATCTAATAATATTATTCAGATAATATGAATTATTGCTCCGATAATAAAAAATACTGCGTAGTGACAATTATTGAAACAACAGTAATATAAAATATCAACGCAGCAATTATTGAATCAATAAAATACAATATTGAACAGTAATTACTGTAACAATTATTGAGTAGTGCCTTCTTACGTAAGAATTAATAATTGGTACAATACCGTGTACTACGCGTATTACCGTGTTTTAACCACCGGGTATTCCAACAGTATTAACGGTAACAACTACGCCGTTATTTATAAACAACTTATTTTTGTCGTTTTCTTCATCCAATCGCTTTCTGTTATGGGGCCCACACAAGGCTGCGCCGCCGTACGAATATTCTCCGACAACAAGAATATTCCACGACCAAACAAATATTCCCCGACAACAATGAAAATTTATAACCACTTGCTTATTTAAAATATTTGCGCATTTTACCCATAACTAACCACATTAATCAAATCAACCCTTACTATTTCAGAATAATAAATAGAGGAAATTAAATTTCATTTATTAATAATTTGGGGTCTTACAACCTCCCCTCCTTATGAAATTTCGTCCTCGAAATTGACATACGTACCTGGTGTTTCGAAAAGATGAGGATACCTCGCTTTCATTTCCGTTTCTAACTCCCAGGTCATTTCCTCAATAGCATGGTTTCTCCACAAAACTTTAACTTGTGGTATGACCTTCGTGCGTAGGACATGCTCCTTCTTATCCATGATCTTGACAGGTGCCTCCTCGTACGTTAAGTCTTCAGCTATCTCGTCCGGTTCTAACTCAATAACATGGTTCGGGTCTTTCACATATTTACGAAGCACAGATATATGAAAAACATTATGAACACGAGACATACTTGGAGGTAACGCAAGTCTATAGGCCACATTTCCTACTCGGTCAAGAATCTGAAATGGACCAATAAATCGTGGATTGAGCTTTCCTCTCTTCCCAAATCTTGTAACTCCTTTCCATGGAGCTACACGTAATAATACATGATCCCCAATGTTAAATTCCACGTCCTTTCGATGAAGATCCACATAACTCTTTTGTCGATCCTGTGCCGTTTGTATACGTTGTCGAATCGTTTGGATCGTCTCCGTAGTCATTCGTACCAACTCTGGTCCCAACAACGTTGCTTCTCCCACCTCATCCCAACATACTGGAGAGCGACACTTTCGTCCATACAATGCTTCAAAGGGAGCCACACCTATACTTGCCTGATAACTGTTGTTGTAGGAGAATTCCACCAATGGTAGGTACTTATCCCAACTTCTTTTGAAATCTAGGACACAAAGTCTTAATAAATTTTCAAGAGTTTGAATAGTCCTCTCTGATTGCCCGTCCGTTTGAGGATGGTATGCCGAACTGAACCGTAAATCCGTGCCCATAGCTTTTTGCAAGCTAACCCAAAATCTTGAAGTGAATCTTGGGTCACGATCCGAAACTATGGATACTGGCATGCCATGCAACCTTACAATCTCATTCACGTACATACTAGCAAGACGTTCAAGGGAATAAGTCTCCCGTATCGGCAAGAAATGAGCAGACTTGGTTAATCTATCAACTATAACCCAAATAGCATTTATGCCTTGAGAAACCGTGGGAAGACCCGTAACAAAATCCATGGTAATGTGTTCCCACTTCCATTTCGGAATCTCAAGTGGTTGCAATGGACCCTTTGGTACTTGATGCTCCGCCTTTACACGTTGACAAGTTAAACACCTCGAGATAAACTTTACAATCTCTCTCTTCATATTGTTCCACCAAAATGTATGTCGAAGATCACGATACATTTTAGTACTTCCAGGATGGATTGCAAATGGTGTATTGTGTGCCTCCATCATGATCTTGTACTTTAAATCAGAATCGTTAGGAACACAAAGTCTGGAGTGGACTCAAAGTATTCCTTCTTCATCGATTCTTACTTCTGGAATAGCACCTTCTTGCACTTTCTTCTTCATACGCATCAGCTCCAGGTCTGTAGCTTGAGCAACTTTAACTTTATCGATTAAAGTTGGTTCTACGCGTATACTTGACATCATCGCACTCGTTCCTGCATATGATCTTCTACTCAACGCGTCAGCTACCACGTTTGCTTTTCCAGGATGGTATTGAATAGTGTGGTCGTAATCTTTTAACAGCTCGAGCCAACGTCGTTGCCGCATGTTGAGTTCTTTTTGAGTGAAGAAATATTTGAGGCTTTTATGGTCTGAATATATCTCCACTTTCTCCCCATATAGATAGTGCCTCCAGATCTTTAGCGCGAAAACGACTGCTGTCAACTCTAGATCATGAGTAGGATAATTCCTCTCATATTCTTTAAGTTGTCGCGAGGCATAGGCTATGACTTTCCCACGTTGCATGAGAACACATCCTAACCCTTTGCCTGAAGCATCGCTGTAGATAACAAATCCATCCGAACCAGATGGTATTGTCAGAAC
This sequence comes from Panax notoginseng, assembly GCA_016801055.1. Classification (NCBI taxonomy): domain Eukaryota; kingdom Viridiplantae; phylum Streptophyta; class Magnoliopsida; order Apiales; family Araliaceae; genus Panax; species Panax notoginseng. Next base: position 81,997,313 of record CM029014.1, read on the forward strand.
AGGTGCCGAAATGAGTCTCCTCTTAAGTTCTTAGAAACTCTTCTCGCATTCTTCGCTCCATACGAATTTGATATCCTTCCGAGTCAGCTGAGTTAACGGGGTAGCGATTCGAGAAAACCCTTCTACGAATCTCCGATAATAACCAGCTAAACCTAGAAAGCTACGTACATCGGTCACCGTCTTCGGTTGCTCCCAGCTTTGTATTGCTTCAATCTTCGCCGGGTCCACAGATACTCCATGTTTTGACACCACGTGCCCTAGGAATGCTACTTCCTCAAGCCAGAACTCGCATTTTTTCAACTTAGCATATAGCTTATTTTCACGCAGCCTTTGGAGTACCAGCTTCAAATGGTGCTCATGATCTTCACGGCTTTTGGAATATATGAGGATGTCATCAATAAAGACAACAACGAACTGATCCAAATAATCCTTGAATACTCGGTTCATCATATCCATGAAAGCCGCAGGAGCATTAGTCAATCCAAAAGACATGACTAAGAATTCATAATGCCCGTACCGAGTTCTAAAGGCAGTCTTCGGAATATCCTCAGTTTTAACCTTCAGCTGATGATATCCAGAACGAAGATCAATTTTTGAAAAGAATTGTGCTCCTTGTAACTGGTCAAACAGGTCATCAATACGAGGTAGCGGATACCTATTCTTGATAGTGACATGGTTTAATTCTCGATAATCGATACAAAGTCGCATACTCCCGTCTTTCTTCTTTACAAATAAAACAGGAGCACCCCAAGGAGATGTACTAGGACGAATGAAACCGATGTCCAACAACTCTTGTAGTTGGACTTTTAACTCCTGAAGTTCAATAGGAGCCATTCGATATGGGGTTTTAAAAATAGGCTTTGTACCAGGTTCAAGATCAATAAAGAATTCAACTTCACGTTCCGGGGGTAGACCGGGAAGTTCTTCAGGAAATACGTCAGGAAAGTTACTAACAACAGGAATATTATTCAAATTTGACGTGTCTTTATTCAAATCCATAACATGGGCTAAGAAAGCTTGACATCCGTTTTTCAATAAACGAATAGCTTTATGACTTGATATGACAGTGATTGATTTTAATGGCTTTGTTGCTTGAATTCGAACAACAGGTTGATTAGGAATATGAAAACTAATCACCTTACAAAAACAATCAATTTTGGCATGATGAGTAGTTAACCAATCAATTCCTAAAATCACGTCAAATGCAAGTATCTTTAAAGAGATAAGGTCAACAGGTAAGGTGATGGTACCAACTTGGATCAAACAAGATTTATAAATAGTGGATATGATGAAAGTTTCCCCTAACGGAGTCTCCACAGATAAATCAAAGTCTAATTTCTCCGGAGTCAAGTTTAAACGTTGAGCACAAGCCGGAGAAATAAATGAATGGGTAGCACCGGTATCTAATAAGATATAGACTTCGCAAAAATTTATAATTAACTAACCCGTGCTAACTTCGTTCGGGTTCCTCGCATTCTGACCAGTCACGAAAAACGCTCTTCCAGGAACCGTTGACTTTGACTTTTCTGGGACAACTTTTTAAGTCACCACCCCCGTTGGACTTGGTTTCGCTACAGTGCAATCTCGAGCGATATGTCCTTCCTTTCCACAATTATAACATACCTTAAACTGTTGTGGGCAGTTTGGGCTGATATGTCCTTCTTTTCCGCACTTATAGCATATGACCGGTGGTCGCTCTCCTCCCTTGGAACCAGTTGCTGCTGGTGCTGACGTCTTCGTATTATCATTGTTGAATCTCCTCTTTTTAAAATCTCCTTTCGACTCGCTTCTTCTATATTCATGGCCACGATTACCACCAGAGTGGTTGCCGTTCTTGTCCGTATTCTTCTTTCTCCACTGGTTATCGTTGTTCTGATGACTGCTGTCACCGGTATAATCCTGGTTGTGGTCCCTCGATTGATCATACTCGCTATCTCGCTCTAATAATTGAGCCCTGTTGACAACATCTAAATAGAGAGAAAATTTATGAGAAATGAGATATTGACGTATGCCGGGTTTCAAACCTCTCAGAAACATCCGCGTCATACGTTCCTCATTCTCTACCAAATGAGGTGCAAACCTGGACAACTCTGCAAATTTCGCCTCGTATTGGGACACCGTCATGTTATTCTGCTCCAGTCTAATAAACTCTACCTCCTTCATATGACGAATACTTTCAGGAAAGTACTTGTCATTGAATAGTTTCTGAAATGTCTCCCAAGACATGTTGAGTGCGGCTGGATGGGTACGCTTCACAGACTCCCACCAGTAGTCTGCCTCGCCACGGAACATAAAGGTGGCGAATGGAACCTTCTGTTCCTCCACACATCCCAAGACATCGAATATCTTGGTAATTTGCTTGACCCACGTCTCCGCCTTAATCGGATCCAGCTTTCCCCAGAATTCTGGTGGTCCCAACTCTTTGAACTGCTTGGTTGTGACAAGCCGCGCATTGCTGTCATTTCCACCCGTATTTTGTACACGAGTCTCCCTCGTCTGGTTTTGCATGAACTGAAAAAAACTCCTAAACATCCCGTCGTTCATCGTCTGCTCAGTGGTGTTGTTTACAGGAGGAATATTGCCAGCCTGTTGCACGTTCTCCTCGTTGGTGAGCAAAGGTGTCTTCACGGTCTCATTTACTCCACTGTTAACATTCTCAATCGACATTCTCAAATACTACCATAAACAAGGGTTAATTTAACAAATTAACAAATCACATAATATCCCTATATTATGACCGACCAACAGATAAGCTTAGGTAGGACATACTAGCGAAGGATTTACTCGTCTCTCCCCTCCTAGTTCTATTCCTCGATCTCCTCCAGAGATCATATCCCTAAGCTCTGATACCAACTGTGACGCCCCCAAAACAGGTATACATCACCTATTCTGAGTCGTCAATAACATGGTACAGAAACAACTACAACTTTATTAATACATTTGTCGTGCAAAATACGACAACACATATACTATGAGTTTAAATACAAATATTGTCATCTAGACAATATTCATACTCAATTAAGAACTCATTATATTTATTGATACACTATTTTACAAAATAGTGAGGACTACTAAAACAACTGTCTTGAACCATCATTCCACACCCCGACTAGTACTCGCTACATTCTCGCCTCCTGAGAAGAAAGATGGAACAACAAGGAAAAGGGTGAGCTCAACTAGCCCAGTAAAGAATATTATGACTAAGATAATATACAACAAATTATCGTTAGTCTTCAACAGGGAAAAATCTAATAGAATACAATAGACAACAAGTTTTAAATCAATAACTGCAGCGGAAACAGCAAACCATTAGAAGAGTCAAGTAGAGAATGAGTTCTACTATCTTCTAAGATTTAAAAGTCCATCATCAATATTTTATCCCTGTAACAACAATCAATAACCATCTTTAATCAAATATTCATCTTTGCACTACAGGCCAAAGACATTCATTTGTATCACCAGTCAATCATGATCATCTCAACACCTGTTCATCTTTGCAATACGGGCCAAAGATATTCATCAGAAATCATTAATCTTTGCACTACAGGCCAAAGATATTCAATTATATCATCATTTAGGACTGAGGATGATGAAAAATATTTTAAAGGAAACGAATCCAGTGAAACAAAATAATAAATATTAAGGATTCGTATTTCAGCTATTCCATGTCCAAAAATACCTCATAAATAATCATAGTGGAGTAAAATTCAAGAATGATCAAAACATGGATACAATCAAAGCTAGTATCCAGAATAGATATTTTGGACGAAAAGAAGAAAATTTTCATTTTTCGGTGAATAGTAACTCGTGAATAGTAACTCATGAATAGTAACCCCGACATGAAAAGTTCTAAATTTAATAAAAATTCAGATCAATACTTCGGCATAATGATATTGAAGAAAATAATATCATTTAAGAAGAAATAACATCCCTTACCTCGGAAAGACGGTACTTCTGACTAGAATACTAGATATAGTGCTGAAGGAAACTTGCACCGTATAGCAACACTCAAAGTATCAAATACTCACAAGAATACGCTCGATATAGAGAGAGAAATAGAGAGAAACTTGTGTTTCTGGTGTGATTTCAATTCTAACCTAAGCACCCTATTTATAGGAAAATGCTTAGAACACCAAAGCAGAAAATTTAATATAATAATAATATATTTATCAAATTTTCCTTAGCCCACCTCTAGACATCTGATCTCAGCCCATTTATATCACATGCTTGCCCACTTAAATGCCAAAAAACGTTTTTCTTCAAAATAATAAATAAAACTTCCAAAAATCAATTATTTCGGAACTTCAGAACTTCAATAATTCATAATAAATAGCCCTTTTATCAGAAAATTCGAATCTCGCTAGTTTTTATAGGAAATTCAATTCTCTACAACTTTGCAGAAGAAAGTTTTTCCAAATTCCAAACAGAAATTGACCAAAATTCACAAACGGACGATTTTATAGTCAATAATAAATTTTCGGTCAAGAATTATGTCCACCAACACACAAAATATGTGTTAATCATTTAATGCCACAAAAATACTCTTCCTCCTCATATACTCATATATCCCACATTCATTGTAAAAATACCACCATCAATATATTATTAAAATAATATATTTAAATGAATTATTTTATCAGAAAAAGATAAAATATTAATTTTCAACAATTGTCACATTAAAATTTTTCTCTATCTATATCCACATAAAATCACTATTTTCCTCGTCATATAAATTAATAATTAATTATACACAAATAATATTACAGAATCACAGTACTAGCAACCAGGCCGTTCCCAGGAAAGAGGGGGCTTTCCAATAAGGATCTCTCCTTACTGGCGCGCAATTAGATGACCAAACCTCTCCTTAGACAGAACATTCTAGACATTGCCAATAATGTTATCTAATAATATTATTCAGATAATATGAATTATTGCTCCGATAATAAAAAATACTGCGTAGTGACAATTATTGAAACAACAGTAATATAAAATATCAACGCAGCAATTATTGAATCAATAAAATACAATATTGAACAGTAATTACTGTAACAATTATTGAGTAGTGCCTTCTTACGTAAGAATTAATAATTGGTACAATACCGTGTACTACGCGTATTACCGTGTTTTAACCACCGGGTATTCCAACAGTATTAACGGTAACAACTACGCCGTTATTTATAAACAACTTATTTTTGTCGTTTTCTTCATCCAATCGCTTTCTGTTATGGGGCCCACACAAGGCTGCGCCGTCGTACGAATATTCCCAGACAACAAGAATATTCCACGACCAAACAAATATTCCCCGACAACAATGAAATTTTATAACCACTTGCTTATTTAAAATATTTGCGCATTTTACCCATAACTAACCACATTAATCAAATCAACCCTTACTATTTCAGAATAATAAATAGAGAAAATTAAATTTCATTTATTAATAATTTGGGGTCTTACAAAATCTGCGAAATGTGGCAGAGTTATGGATGACTTGGGTGGGAGTGTGAGTGAAATATGTGATACTTCTGTGTTACTGAGGCGTAGTAGTCTATGTTTTTGATGAAGCTGCATTAAGTGAAGATAACACAAAAGAGTTGAAAGAATTGTTGTTATCAACTCAAAGGAAGTTTGCCGCCATGAATCATGGTAGCATGGATGTGGAAGGGAGTATCAACATGCCCATTTCTCTTGAGAGCCAACAACTAAGTCTCAAAGAACCATTTTCGGTAAGGACAAAGGGTTGTGGTAAACGACTGAAAGGAGGAAAAGAGAAGGCTATCAAGAAGGCTAGGAAATGCAATGGTTGTGGGATTGTTGGAGTGTCGCATGACAAAAGAAATTGTCCACAACTTGTTGGAGTGAACGATGAGGAGGCCGTTGACATTAACGATGATTGTAAGTATTTGTTTGATTGTTTTCTTAATTGCAATTTTGTCTCCATCTTGTAGTTGACATTGATGACATTTTCATGTTTCAGGATGGGAGTCTTTGTGGCATGGGCTGCTTTCATTAGTTTCTTTGGTGCTTGTTTAGGAATTTGTATTTTTTCTGTGTTTTAATTAGTTTCTACAATGTCTGTGATGTAACCTGTGATGATGGAAAACTTAAATTTGAAATGTAATGTGGAGATGTTGTTCTTACTCTTTTGTTTGATTGTTGGAAAACTTAAATTTGAAATGTAATGTGGAGATGTTGTTTTTCTTAATATTTGATGTATACAGGTTTTTGCTGGTGCCATTTTAGTACCAATTCTATGTGTACCAATTAGTACTTTTTCAATGTGTACCAATTAGTACCAATTCTATGTGTAATGTAATTTGTATTTGGTTGTTGGCTGATGTAAGTATACACAACAGTTTGAAACTTTAGTTACTGACTAATAAGAAGGCAAGTTTGAAACTTTACTTTGGGAGTAATTTTTCCTGAGAGGCATGGTGAATAGTGATAGTTGTTATGTACTAAGAAAATAGCAACTGGAATATTAGGCCGCAAATTAGTGCATCTGCAATATTAATATCAATCCATACTATGAAGAGCAATGTGCAATGAAAAAGTGACTTTTCCAATTATAGAAAGAAGATATCAAGAGAAAATGAAATCATTCAGATTCCGTATAAGCCCATTAAATGATGACACGCTCAAACATCAAATAATAAGAATACTACTACAACATTTCCTTGGATTCTTAATTATGAATTCTTAAAATAGTCACTTGAAGCATAACTACAAATTATGGAATTAGTTACACAATTTTAACAATCACTTAACAAGTGCCATGACCGACACTACCAAGGTTAGCCCACAAAAAAACACGATCATATTCATGGTGTGTTTAAGATTTGCCACGTTTATTTCAATGACTCCAAGTCGAGCATCGTCATTGCTGCGCAGCTGCACGTGTGTTTCATTAGCGGAGTTGGGTTCGCTATACCCAATTGGATTGCACCACTCCCAAAACTTACATTTTCCTTTGTCCTTCTCCCTTGGACAGTCATAGTAGAGCCTTCCAGGATTCTTCTCTGATTCAGATATTCTAACAGCAGCTCTCAGACGACAATAACACATTTTGTTTCGAAATGGTATATCATGAGTTTGAATGCTCATGTTACTTGAAGTAGACATGCCTTTGTTGAACCTTATCTGCCAACAGACAGTTTGTTTTAGAGACATTCTAAATGGATAAATGCAAGACATCAAACAACCATAACAATAATAAACTGAACTAAATTTTCCATAACACAATTAGCCTCAAACAAAATAATAATAAACTAAACAAGACTTCAAAAATAAACATTACCAAAAAAGCAACAATATATATAACTATCCCAAATCTGAACAACATAGTTGTTTAGTTTATGTCTGATAGCTGTAATTTGACCAATTACCCATGCTTTCATATACCAATTACCCATTTTTAATTCAGTTAAGCCACTTGGGACACATCACATATTATAAACATAAGCAACCTTGGTCATAACATTAACAAGTGTTTACTTTAAAAACTTAACAGCCTCTCAGAGGCATTCTATCAAACATGTTAGGTGCACAATGCTAAGAAACAGAGTCCAATTACCCTGCACAAAACTTCCTTAACAAACATAGTCAAATCAACAAATTATTCACAGCAGCACTTATAATAGACAATATTTATTATCAATTCTTTCTATTACATTAGCTATGAATATAAAACTTGCTTGAATTGGACTTCGTTTCAATTCTAGAAAAAAAATCAGTTGGCACAACCCCTCTACTGCTAGTGTTGCTCGATTTCTTCTAATCAATACCTCACATCAGTTTCTTGCCAAATTCGTTGGAGATTTAGCCGAAATTAGAAGGATTGGTATCAAAACCAAGCTTAGTTTAGAAAAACAAGACAATACGAAAGGCAACAGTTACCTTTCCAACGTGAGTGAAAGAAATTCGCTGTGAGTTTCCAACGTCCGGCGACCGTCACAAAGAGATTCCAGATCAATTTCGCTGTGAGCTGTGTAGAAGAGAGAACTGATCGATTTAAGAAAAACGAAAATAAGAGAGCCACGACGTCCGGATCCGGCGAGCTTCAAAGCTTCAGATCTTCGATGGTAGAAGAGGGAGGAGAGTTTCGATTTGGGGATAACGAGAGCCTTCAGATCTTCAGATCAGATGATTTCTTTTTTGACCCAGCCGGGTCAGTATTTTTTTAACCCAAACAAGACCGGATCCGCGTTTTTGTGGTTTTTCCCAATTTGGGCCGTTGTTTGTCATCCAAAGGCTGAGAAAAGAAGTTCGTATTTTAGCTAAAATCAGGGATCCCTGACCTGATCCTTACTGTGTATATATATATATATATATATGTATGTATGTATATATTTTTCAAATTTCAAATAGAAAAAAGTTTATATAATTTAATGCGGAAAATGCAGAACAGATAATCAAGAATAAGGTTAGTATTGTGAGAAGGCTTTAAACTCGATGCTAGTTAAAAGAAACCTGGATGTTTAACTCATACAAATCTGAATACAAGTAGTATATTATTCTCTCTTTTGTTATAGAAATTTGGGACGCACTTCGTGCTGCTGCTGAAGATGATATAAAGCTTGCTCAAACAATAGTGGAAAGTGCCGGGGTCATAGTTCAGACTTCAGAGTGCTGATCTGACTCTATGCTATGATGAAAGATGTACTAAAAATTCTACCCGTAGTTTTCTACATTTAATTGTCACCAAAACCTGTAGATCTCATGTTCTGCTGAGCAAAACCCTTACGACTGTCTACTGGAAAGAATCACTGATATGCAGGATTTCTCTGTTCATTTTCACGGGCAATTTTCATAGCGTCTATTTTTCTTCCTAAAATCCTTTTGATAGGAGAAGACTAGGGGTAATTTCTTCATCATTCTGTTTCTTCTATTTTAAGTTACACCTAAAATGCCTTTAAAATACTTGCTGCAGGTGCAAAATATGAACTACCAAAGTATGTTCTGTGCGACCCAACAAACTTGATACAAGGTAAACAAGAACAATAAGGACTCGGCTATTTGCACAAGATTCAATTTAGATTATACACGCTGCTCTTAAGATTATCCATAAACCATGTATACAGTTTCCCAAGATGATTTCTTCATGCCTTTTGATTTATTTCTACTTCTAACTTTCAAGACTCCCAGAGGAAGCTGCTTTTGAAATGAAGGGAAAGTATCTGCTTCTCCACCTTCTAAACCGTTCAAAAAGTTTTTCAGGAATTATACACAGGGCTCATTGGCTTGTAATCTGGGAACTATCAATTAACTATTCTTAGCTTATAACAATTAACTTCAGTTTAATTATGGAGAGAATGAGCGGTCTTTTGTAATTGCAAATTGCGCGCTCCAGCAAGTAGAGTTTTAGAAGGTGGACATGAAGATAATAGCTAACCACCTACCGTAAGCTTAGACTGCATGTTGTATGGTTCCTTCAAACATTCCCGAGGAAAACTAATCCCCTCCAGTTCATATACTTTTCTACAAGGATCTGGAGAAAGTTGTATACAGCCTTAGATGCATTAATATTACAAAGCTAGCAAAAAAAATTAAGACTGACCATTTTCCACACGCTAGCAGTGGTGTTTTCACAGCTAAGAGCAACACCCACCTATTAAAATGTAATTCTGCTAACAAATGCACTCCGGACAAAGCAAGCACTAATGTGCATTGTTTGTTATATTAACAGAAAAGGTTGGATATTCATGTTGATTATTGTAGTGCCGCACAAGGGGGAAAAAAGAGAGCTAAGTCGTCAAATTCAACAAATTTTGCGAATAACATTGCTAAGAGTTTTGACAAGTGCGTACACTACACCAACATACATATAAAAGCTACATAACCAAACAACCAAAACTATAATTCTCAAATAGATTCTTTAAACCTTCTTGAAGAATGATAGAATATTACACTGTTTAGGATCTTTGTTCCCCCTTTCTTGTTTCCTGCTTTACCCGGTGGGTTTGATGGAGCAACAGCTCCAGCTATAGGCGACTTCTTAGCTGCAGGTGGCCTGAATTCAAAAGACAACTTTGAGATAACTCCCTTACAATACCCAAATAAATGTCTTTCATTGCTGGTAAAAGACAAATATAGAAAATTATTGCTCACGCAACAATGATACAATGTGTGAACCAATGGAATTTGAGATCACAGTTTGTAGCACATCAAATCATTGCTATTTGACATGTCCTACCTCCCCAACAAAGATATTCCATCAAGATAGTACAAGTGCAGCCTAGTTTGTAGCAAAGTCTAATCCTAAAAAGATGTAGGTTAAAGATTGGTATTACTGTAAATCTGTGATATGATGTAAATTAAAATTGAGTTATGTAACCATTTTCAGTGAAAGGAGATGAATAGTACTTAGTTCATGGATGATAGAAACCAGAAAACATCTCTCATTGACAGGGATAATCTAAACGGCAGTATCAGCCAAGAATCTAACTTCAAACAATGTGAAGGCAATAAAAAACAATACAATCAGATATAGTAGAGTAATTTTCTGTCCTTGTATGTGAAGTTCATTTACAGATCTACTGTAGGCAGTAACCAATTTTCGGAATCATTATTATGGGATAATATACAATTTAGGCGTGAAATAGTAGTTCTAGCAAGAAAAATTATAGAATCAACAACCAACGAAGGTGCTAATGTAATTACCTATTATCAGTGATTACTGTATTATTGATGTCCTTCATTGTATTACTATTAGCCTTTGCCTCTGCCTCGTCACCCTCCCATAAAACTTCAGTTACTGGAGAATACCACAAATGTATTAATCAACGACTAAGAAACACCTGGAAAGAAACTATAGGAAATTCTAAGTTCAAATTTCTAAGGCTTACAAATAAAAAATTATACTAAGCTGCTGGAAAACCTCCTTGCCTTTGTTCAACATAGGAAACACTAATACTGTATAAATTGACATACTAATAACCTCTTGATTACTTAAACCATGCACCAACCAAGTAATTCCTGGGAAATCAAACAATTGTTTTATTTCTTCAAATAAAATCTGTTAAGTACTACAAATGTTGTAAGAGTGCTTTGCGATGTCTGAGGCTGTGAGTAGTACTCTCACCATTTCTCATTAAATGTCATGCTTTCCTTTTTTAAGAAATTTCAAAATGTGCTATTCTCTAAAACTAGCAGACTGTTAAGCCCAAAAGACTGTACTGCCCTTTAGAAAAATAAAAGATAAGGGTGATTGCTTAGTTGATTAATGCCATTTCATAGACCCTAGAAGTCCTTTAATAAATTAAAGTAGTAAACTACTCCCTCCGTCCCAAATTAATTGCTCAGTTTTGAATTTTTAAAGTCAAATTGACTATTTTTAGAATTAATAATTAAGCATATATAAATATATTTCTAAAATTATAAAAATTGGGATTAGTAATAAATTGTATATACTTTCTTTTGGTTATAATCTATTCACCTATATTTTAGTAAAAATAATAAAAAGATTAGTTTTAAAAATGGTCAATTTGACTTTAAAAAGTCAAAACTGAGCAATTAATTTGGGACGGATGGAGTAATTTATAAGTTTGCCAACAAGTTTGACAATTTTTCCACATAAAAACAAGTGCCAAGTTGGTCAAGACATCGGATAAGGGAGTAAAGATAAATTCGTCTATGGATAAAAGCTTTGTCATCACTACCCCACTAGCCAAATTACATGCAACTACATAAGCAATCAAAGGTCTGTTTTGTTCAATTTTTAAAATTAGGTATTTTAAAACGATTACTCTAGAGAGTGGAAATATCATGGGAACAGAATTTTTTGAACCTTTTTCCCCTAGAACCTGGAAAATGGAGAACAAAGTACATAAACCAAAGTGGGAAACATCTTCTACAGTTCAATCTCCTGAACAATTCTCATGAGAAAGACAAGTTGGCATGTGTTCTCGATTAAACATAGTCTATGCATCAATACAGCATTAAACTAGCCACTAACTTTTCAGTTTTCACAACATAAATTTTAGTAATAGACAAGCTAGGTCAAAAAAGGTAAAGTAGCCCTCTCCATGACCATGAGATTTCTAATCAAACTTACAGGTTCTTTTCTATTATCCAAACCTAAGTAGTTTGCAGCCAAAACAAAACAAAAATTGGGTCAGTACCCACAAAAAAAAAAAAGGAGAAGAAAAGATGCAACTGCAAATCAAACTTCTTTGAAGAAAAATAAAAAAACACCAAACAGTGATAAGCCCAAAATAATAATAAATAAAAAAATGAACGCTTTTGAAGTTTGATGTCAAGGATTTAATGAAAAATATAGGCACTGAACTTGTGAGATTGACCTCTAGCAGCCACCTGTTACTGTTTCTGTGAAACCATGGTTGCTACTATGCTACCCCCACCCCCAAAACAAAGGTTATGTCCTAAAAATGTGGTTAACAATCACATATTTTTTGAAAAAAAATTGTGACTAGCAATGCGCTTCCATAAACCTATTCTGGAAAAAAAAAAAGACTTCGCAAAAGATACAACAATTTTGAATTTTTTTAAAGAAATAAAATAATTTTAACTATTATACAACAATTTTGAATTTTTTTACAATATTAACTATTATATTAAGTAATATTAAATAAATTTACAATAATTTTGAATTTTTTCATAGATAAAATAATAAAAATATGTTTTTCAGATATTTCAGACATGTCAATTATCAAACAACTATTTTCATTCAGTATTCAATTCTGCTTCATTCAGCTTATTCAGATTAGTTAAACATTCAGACTTTTATCAAACACCCCCTTAATACTATAAAAAGAAATTACAACTGAATTCTATAATTTCTAACAATAACACTAAAATCAAGACACTTATAATTTTGTTAGAAAAATTGCAACTTTTACAGTATTACTTTGTATTATAAGTCTACTAGTTTTGTGCAAGTCAAATATTACTTTGTATTATAAGTTTAATTCAATATTACTAAGTCAAATAAGACTTTTATTTCAAAAACATAGCAATGATAGATACGAAAACAAAACAACCATATTCTAACTAATTAGTTTTAAATGATTAATTCAAATTCTAATTGGAAGAAGTTTGAAAACCAAAAACTCTTTTACTAGTTTAATTAAAATAACTCTCATTATTCATACAAAGTTTATGGTGTTGTTTGTTATTTATTTTTATAAGTTTAATTAATTATTAATGACTTACTTGAAAATTTTGTGTTTAACAATTGAATAAATCATAAATTGTTATTTTATAAACATATTAAAAAAATACAATACGATTTACTAAGTAAAATTGAATTAATTAACCCGATAGTACTTTGATGATTGTTGATTACATTTGACAATAATCATATAGGTGAATCATTCAACTAAAATTAGTACAAAGATATTTTAGTAAAAGATCAATATTAAAAAAATATACCCATTGATCTTGAATTCATACCCGACACTCGTAATAATAATTATCAATACAATAATAATTATTGGTAATCATATATAGTCTACCAAATAGAAATGATATAATATCTAGTACGAATAATTAGACATTTAATAATATGTATTTAGGTGATTATTTATTATCGAATGCGCTACAACATCCTGTCAAGATATATCAAATCGAGAAACATCCAAAAGTGAAACAATAATTTGAATAAATATGGAGCTTGGAGATATCCAATATATTATATTATAGACCATACATTTGATAAATTGAAATAAAGTTACTCAAATGCCTCCATTAAGTCCACATCATCGCCCTGATTCTCTCACCATTAAAAATATTATTATAGAACAAAAGGTTGGCAAAAAAAAAAAACGATTATCGTTTATGAATAAGTAGGGTTATAATTAACACTAAAAACAAACATGAATTAATGAAAAGAAGACAAAACATTGTAATTTTAAATATTTAAAATAGTTGTGTATACATTCACATATAACAATATTAAAACAAGTAAAAGACCAATTTAACAAAAAAAAAATAAGTAACAGACAATAAAGAAAACGGACATATATAAAATAGTTAAAGCTTAAAAAAATGTATTAATAATAATCTTTTTTTAATCTTAATAAGCGTGTCAATTTTTAAAACAAATCATTAAATCAAAACCTATCCGGCCAATAAATAAAAAACAGAGCTGGTGAAAGAAATACTTGTGTTTTCCGGTTCTGAATAGGAGTTTTTGAGCCTATAAATTTTATCAAATCAAAGTGAAGTATATAATATAGGTTGAGAATGGAGAATAATTATGATGAAGATGAAGAAAATAGTACTAATTGTTTTGCTTCTTTTTTTGTAAAAATGTTTGTCTTCGGAGTACTATGGATTGTATTATGGTCATTCTAGTTTCATCTGTATGCACAATATGGGGTGAAGTAGTTGAGTGTCCGGAGCTGCTAAAACAACCAGTTTGGACATTAATCATCCTGCTCTCTTTTTTTCCTTATTCTGCAGTGCCATCGTCACGCCGATTTTTCTTGCTATTCTAATTTTGTTTAAGGATTCTCTTAAATCAAATCAGGAGAGACGTGATCGTGTGATTGCCTTCTTCGTCGTTGTTGCGGCCGATATAATTTCTGTGGTGGCGTTTTCAGCCATAATTATATATAATATTGACCACAACTCGAAAGCCAAATGCTCCTGCCAAGCCGCTCAACAATGATTATATAATTGTTTGAGTAGCTAGGATTGATCAATTTCTCAATCTGGTGCTGATGATGCCCTTTGTTTTAATTAATTGATAATAGTAGTACGTACTTTATGAAATTAAATGATTCAACCAATTCCAAATCCTCTATCTTTGTTAATACATGTTTTGTTAGTTAGGCCATGTTTCAACTAATTTTTTTTTTAAAAAAACTTAGTATTTTTTTTAGGCAAATTTAAATATAATTTGTTCTTCATTATCACCAGGCTTTATGCATTTTAATTTAATATGTTTTAGCTTTTGAAAAATGAGTATTAATAATTCATTGACCACTAGCTCATTTTATTTTTCATGTACTTTCGTAGTCATCTATTTACAAATATTATACGATTCCACTTTATCTTTGAATGGTATAATAAATGAATATTATATTTATTTGATATACAATTTATATTTATTTGATATAAAAAATTTCCCATCATTTGTAGAGTTCTTTTAAAAAAAATTAAAGTCTTATCAACTAAATAGTTGCATCTTTTGAATTTCAAAAAGTTATGTTGTAGTAGTATTTGTTAGGAGATATGTTTCAGTAACTAGTTAGCTACCTAATTAAAAAGTAATTTTTTTATAGCTTAATTATATTGGGCCTATTATCAAATTATCATTAATTTATAAAATAAAATCCCGTTGTTACAGTACCTGTTATGTTTGTTTGCAAAGATTATAATCCCAAAATTATAATCTCAAGATTATTAATCTTAGATTATAGTCCCGGAATTATAATTATAATGTCAAGATTATTAAACTATTTTATAATCACGAGACTAATAGTCTCAAACCTAAATTTAAAAACAAACAAGACACTTAAGATTAATAATCATATCTCAAGTATAATCATTACAAATAAATATAACTAGTGCCCACCCACTGGTTATTGCTAAGGGAATAGGATTGTGGCGGAATCCTCAGCACCTCATACCTAGATATGGAATGGTACGTACAGGAGATGATCCAAGGTCCAAACAAATTCTAACACTCTTTAGGATCAGGATATTAATTTGGTGTGAATAAAATAGTTAATGTTTTTATTTTACTTTTCTATTTTACCCTTTAAAAATTTTCTTTATATATAAATATTTGGGACAAGCAGAGTTGGTAAAGGAACAAATACTAGTCAATTCCGGGAGTTTTTTTCGCCCTATAACTATAAATTAAGTTCCTACCTTGGCCTAACAAATTAATTTTATCAAATCAAAGTGGAGAAGTATATAATAATATAGGTTGAGACAAAGTACATAAACCAAAGTAGTCATGAGAAAGACAAGTTGGCCTGTGTCCTCGATTAAACATAGTCTATGCATCAATACAGCATTAAACTGGCCAATTACTTTTCAGTTTTCACAACATAAATTTTAGTAATAGACAAACTAAGTCAAAAAAAAAAAGGTTAAGTAGCCCTCTCCGTGACCATGAGATTTCAAATCGAACTTACAGGTTCTTTTCTATTATTCAAACCTAAGTAGTTTGCACCCAAAACAAAACAAAAAATGAGTCAGTTCCCACAAAAAAAAAGGAGAAGAAAAGATGCAACTGCAAATCAAACTTCTATGAAGAAAAATAAAAAACACCAAACAGTGATAAGCCCAAAATAATAATAATAATAATAATAATAATAATAATAATAATAATAATAAATAAAAAAATAAACGCTTTTGAAGTTTGATGTCAAGGATTTAATGAAAAATATAGGCACTAAACTTGTGAGATTGACCTCTAGCAGCCACCCGCTACTGTTTTTGTGAAACCATGGTTGCTCCTACGCTACCCCCACCCCCAAACAAAGGTTATGTCCTAAAAATGTGGTTAACAATCACATATTTTTTGAAAAAAATTTGTGACTAGCAGTGCGCTTCCATAAACCTATTCAGGAAAGAATAGACTGCGCAAAAGATACAACCCTGACATACCTTCCTCCCACGCTCATCAATGTGTCTTCAACACTTTTCTCCTTTGGCTAGCAGAGCAGCACTGCTTACCGGTGTTCCAGAATTGCGCTTGACATAGGAATTTGAAACCCCGCATAGCCTCATTAAATATTTTAATAGGCATAATAAACAGGAACCAAGATTTACTAAATCGCTATTTGTGTAATCATATACTTGGTTACATACCCCTTATATGCATTAGATGCTGTAATTATGATGTGCATGAATATTAATTCAAGTACAGAAATCTTAGAATTGCACAGTTTAATATTTGTGCGTCTTTGGTAAGTAAAAGAGCATTATATTTACACAAGAAAAAATAGAGTAAAGGAAGTTTATTTACATCTCCTGATTAAAGGAACGCCAACAACAGTCAACAGGTATCTTATTTCTTGACCCCTCTATCTATGCATGCCAAATATTAAAAAAAAATTAAAAATTTATTGCCTAAATTATGGAGCATTATTTGAGTAGAAGACCAAACTTTAAAAATTTTACATATCCAACCCCTCAAGGCCTCATTTCTCCCTCTTCTTGCCTGACCAAATTTGCTTCTATGGCCTGCAAATTTCTCCAAATACTAACATAGGTTATCTTTACAGAAAATTCAGTCCCAAATGTTCCCTGGTGCATGTTCTCGGAAGCTTCAAAAAACTAAAACACTCGAGATCAACAGATAGAGCAAAACAAAAGGATATCACTTCATAACTTTACTCATTTCAGGTATATTATTGTTTAGTGCCTCCTATAAGATTATTATTTTCCACCTCCTAAAACAAAATAACTTTAAACCTCTAGCCCATTAGTTTCATAACCTACACAGACACACATTTATATATGTGATATTTAGTATGTTTCCATCCTACATATTACCTAGTAGATACCAGTAATGTTTTACATAGGAACTAAGTGAACCTTTAATAACAGCCAACTAGTCAAAGTGATTTATTACGCATGGTATTACACATATTCGATAAGTGATTTATTCTCTTCAATAACAGCCAACCAGTCAAAGTGATTAGGTACGATCCAAAAGTAAGAAGTTCCAACATAGAAGGTTTACTACAATAATATGAGGTATCATATAAAAGTAGAACTTGT
This sequence comes from Panax notoginseng, assembly GCA_016801055.1. NCBI lineage: Eukaryota > Viridiplantae > Streptophyta > Magnoliopsida > Apiales > Araliaceae > Panax > Panax notoginseng. The sequence goes on from CM029014.1 coordinate 82,015,010, forward strand.
TAAAAACAAAAATCAGCATTCTCTTCAATGAGAATATATAGGCAGTATTACCTTAGATTTATCAACAAGGGCACCAATCAATACACCTAAAATAAACTCAGGGAGTTAGCTACCTGTTATCTGACAAGCAATTATCAACTGTTGGGGGCTGCTTAAAGAGCTCTTCCGCTTGTACAAATTCAGCGTTCCAAAGGGAAGCTGGATCCTTTGGAATGCAGGCTTTCACACTATAGACCTGAACTGAGCAATTGTCATCAAATTCTTGTTTGGCTTCTGCACATGAGTCGGGTAAGAAAATTGAAAACTAATTATCATTCCAAATTCCCAATGTTGGCAAAGAGATTATAAAAGAATCAAGTACAAACAAAGAAAAGGTGGGACTGAGACAGAAAGATCAGGGAGAAAAGGAACAAATGGAAAAACTAACGAAGAATCACATGATCAATAGGAGTGAGAAAAGGTGCGACTGAATCAATTTTCTATAGACTTGACGATATCCCTCAAAACATTATGAAATATGAGTAGATATTGATGTACACAACAAAATGCAGTGAAAAATTGTTACGCTATGGATTTTAGAAAATTGATATACCAAGTCGATATTTATTAGATGACGAGATGTCCCACAAGATATTGCTAAATGCTTCCTATTTTATTTCAATCTCAAGGCTTCTGGCTCATATATATCTTGTTTGATGTCTAGAAGTATAAATGAAATGTATATTTGACAAATACTATACAATTTGAATGCAATGGATTGAAGTACCATAGAGCATGTAGGCAAAAATAAAATTAAAATAAAAAAGCTAAAAAAATTTGCCCATTATTTGGTTATTAACATTAGACAAATATACAAAGTAAGAACAACAGATTTTTCTTATAAGCATGTCCGTTTCAAGTAAAAAAAAAATCCACATAAAATATGATACAACAATAGATAATCTAACCTTCAAGTTTAGGCCTTGAAACTAGCCTTATATGGTAAACTGAAGAATTATTCTTTAACCAGCCAGAGAGAGTATAAACAACTTCCAATTTGCTTTTATTTTTTTCAACAAAACCTTGAAGCAGCCTACAAAAAGAATGAACCACTAAGTTTAGTGAGAAAATATTACTGAGATATAATGAACAATATTATACTTTTAAGAGATCTTACCTCTTTGTCATATTTGATGACACTAAAAAAGTACGACTTAACCACTTATAGGAAACCTAAGAGACAAAGCCATCACATTTTAAAGTTAGTATAGCAAGCACAACAGCTCCAACAAAAACTACAGGTTCTGTACATTACTACATTCAAATCAGAGTAAATTGCCATAAAGTTTCTTAACAAGCACACACAATTTGGAGTCCCATAAATATTTTAAACAGTAATTAAAGATAAGAAGGATATTGTTGTTTAAGAAGACTTTAGCAGAAAAGGAAAGAAAGAAGGATTACCAAATAAATGAAGAAACTATTTTGTACCATCAAGATATTATAAATATATAGTCTAAGCAAATAATAAAAATGAAGAGAACGTCAGTCTCTGCCTCAACTAGAAAATGAAAATCTAACTACTTTCAACGTCAAAAGGTCTTGCAGACAATAGAAAGCATGAAAAGGCCCTAAAAAGAGAAGAAAAATATCAATCAACAAGCCCATGTGCATATGCTAGTTCATGGACTTTGGTGGCCAGAGCACATAATATGAGCAACAGTGATAGTGAAATTGTTAGTATTTAGATGACCTCAATATATGAATTTGCCACTAAAATACACTTAAGTTGTGAATAAATAAATAAATAAAATTCCAAGAGTACATTAATATGGTCTCACTAGAAGAGACGAAAATAGTAGCATAAACTCTTACTAAAACAAAGTTACAATTCATTTTACTCTAACTTGGCAACAGTCAACTATATCGGACAAATATTACAATTAATTTCACCTTGAAAGTCAGAAACTCATGGTTACTACCAAAAAAACTCATTATAACTACCAAATAATTCGCGCGTGAGCTTCAAGAGCCACGCTTGTTATTGCCATGACTTCTTATTCGGAGCATGCATAATAGAAAACTCAAAGACACAAGCCTGGCAAGTATATTGTTGATGGCACTACTTGGTTAACTGCTAACATAAAGTATGAACCCACATGTTATTAAGGGTCATAATTCGATGTATAATCAGATAACCTCAATACGCCTTCAAATTTAGTACCATGGGAAGACCTTATCATTTTTTACGGAAATAGAGTAGGAAAGTGACAGAGTGCAACACCCACGTCAATAGTAGTGTCGAGCTTTCACATAAAATTGTAAATATAGTATGTCATTTAAAAAGTTTCAGTTTAGCTTTTCCTGGTTGAATGATAGATAAATTGAACTCAATTCCTCAATTATTGCTTTAAATTTTGAAAATGTAATGTAATGATACAACAATCAAAGTGCATTTGCGGCATATTACTGCATGTGAACCAAGATCAACAACTGATTCAAAGTTGAAAATGCCATCTTCCACTATGATTTCTGCTTATAACAGGGCCGCATCATAACACGTGGGTCCCTATGTTATAACTATATTCATGTGGGAATTAGTACCATGCTACTACAAATCTCCTTTAATCTTATTTTTTTAAAATTCAGAATCAATTATTAACATCATCAGTATACCCTAACTTATTTCTCTTTCATAATTCTCAATCAATCTACCCTGAATCTTGATTCTTCCCTATTGAAACTTTTGTCATGTTAATCCCAAAAAATAAATCTTTCTTAGTACAGTGCAAAAATTAATTCATGAAAAACACAATAATTTCGACAGTCCAGTAGATATTAATAATTTCCTCATTTTTATTCACCAATAATCAGTCACGCAGATATCAACAAGATAACTGAAGAAACAAAAGGTATAAGCAAATATAACGAAGTTACCAAACAAAATCAGTAACAATCTCAAATTTGGATAGATATAAACAATAAATCCAAACGAGATTAGATGCGATGAGAAAGGGTGAAAGGATACCGCTTGAAGCTTATCAGAAACTAGGGTCTGCTCTCATCACCGGAGATAGGTGGGACGTGGGACCTACCAGATCATGTACGCGCGAACGTCAGGAGATTATTAGAACTTTCCCTCCGAGAGAGGCACTCAGTTTCCCGCCTTCTTACGTTGTGGACGGGTTGTTTAGGCCTTTATGGATGGGGCACCCTATGGGTTTCCACTAGTCACGCGACCAAGTCACGTGCTCTGACTGCCCTTTGACATTCTGTTTTTGAGTTTTAAAATGAACAGAAAAAAAAAAAAATTGACAAAAAATTTAAGTTATCTTTTCAATTCTTATGTTTCTGAGTTTTTTAAAAAACGAAAAAGAAAAGAAATAGAAAGAAAACTTGGGTCACTTTTCTTGCCAAAGTTTTCCGTCCAAAATTGATTTGGACGGAAAAGAAATTGGAATAAGTAATATTTTTATAATTCTCATATTATTCTCAACTTTTAATATAATAAATTTTAAATTATAACTCATGTCCTCAATTTATTTTTATCTACTAAACCTAATCTGATAAAGAGAAAAGTATAGGCGCGAATAACTTTCCTCGAACAAGTTCTCTTGGTTTGGGTATGGTATGACAATGACTTTGTAGAAGTAATTTTAATTTAACATTTGTTTGAATATTTGTATTTGATTATGGAAATTTTTTCTTTAATTAAATTTATCTTGCATATTTTTATTCATGATTCAATGGTTATAATTAATATAAGGGTAAATTTGTAAAATTGATGTATTTCTTTTCTTTTCATTAGAACTCAAAAATGCAAGAAAGAAAAATTTTTAATTTTCAATTCTTTTCTATTAAAAACTTAAAAACAACACAAAGGAAAATTTCAAGTTTTCTTTTCTTTTCTTTTCTGTTCTAATTTAAGTTTTCTATTCTTTTCTGTTCAAAACTTATAAACAAAGTGTCAAAGTCAAACATATTTGTATAGCTAATTACCTGCCTTCCAAATTATAACATCATTACTAATTTTTAAAAATAATTTAATATATTTTTAAATAATTTAATAATTCAAAACAGCATTAAACAAAAAAAAGACAAATAAATTTAGACAATCCAAAAAGAAAATTAAGACAAATAAATTTGGATGGAGAGAGTATTATATTACCATTATTAAGACAAGTAATTTTTGCAGAGTGGCGGATCTGTTTGAGGGATAGCATAGATAGCTGGGACAACTATTTTTTTTAATAAGTATAGGGACAGAGCATATATGTATATTAATAAACTCAAATGGGCAGATTAAAATATTAAACTTGGAAGGGGCAAAAAAAATTCATAAACCAATTATAAATACAAGTACAAAAATCTTCTTAATTTTAAAGATTAGTAAAATCTTAGAAGTATACACAACATTTTAGAAGTACGCATCTTTCACCCAAATAACCCAATAAGACACCAACATGGAGCGAGAGGAGAACCAAACTAACCAAACATCGCCACCAATTCAATCCTCTCTTTTCCCCCTTGTTTTCTGTTTGCATTTATTTAAACTTTTTATCACCCTGTCTCAGTCTCTCATCCAGTGCAAATACTTTTGATTCCGATTTATGGGTTTTGATTCTCTCTCTGTATTTTTTGTATAGTTTTTTATTTTGAATATTCGTCAACATTTGAACTGTGAGGGATTGTTTGATTCAAATTTGATATTTTTTTATTATTAATTTAGTTGATTGTGGTTATTGTTTCTTTGGTCTGATTGAGTTTTTATTTTTTGGGTTGTTTGATCTTCAAATGAAGATGAGATCATTTTGATTAAGTAGTTTCTGTCTTTTATTGTGATATCTTACAATTATTTTTCCTTATTTTATAATGGAAAATGAAAAATGATTATGAGCCTTTAGCAGCCCCTTAATTCTAATTGTTATAATCACTTTACTTTCATGCATCTAACTAATAAACCCTGTATAATTTTTGGTGTTATGAGTATACATTTTGGAGGGTTTGTTTCTCTTATTTTAAGTAAAGTTTATTTGAAACTTATAAAAAAAATATACCAAAATTAGATTATGCTTTGAAATTAATTCATGATTGTGACGCCCCCAAATCCAAGTTCCCTAACCTCGGGTTTGGTGCTCACGATTCATCATACATATCACATCTAACTACCTATTCATTTATGAATTTCATTATATGTACCATTATCTAATATAATTAATACAATATCCCAGGTTGTCTAACCTTAACATAACTTACATACCTTCAGTTATTCAAAAAGGTTTATATAATTAAATTTACATAAATTAACATAAAAGTTCACAATAACTACTCCTGAACCTTGTCTTTGCCCTTATCTGTATTTGCCCCCTCAGCTATCTCGTCCTTAGTTGAAATGTTATATTTAAGTAAGAGTGAGCAACAAGTTTGCTTCGCAAGTTAAAGCATACAATAAAATATATGAATAAAAAATATTAGAGTCTAGATTCGATAGGTCTTCAACAATGTTCAAAGGGCTTCGAAGTAGCTGAATAAATCATTTATCAATATCAAGACTTTATTAAATATCATGTTAATTAACAATTCAATGATGAAAGAGTAAAACTCTTTCGAAGTTTCAATAATATTCAATTGATTATTAAGAGATAATACTACTGCAATAATATAGTGGGATATTCTCAAATTTCATGCTGAGTGATCACAATAGGATCATGAACTAATAGAAGAATTATCAGACATTCAATACTGAATTACCTCAAGTGTATCAGTTAATCACAAAGATTAAATCATACTCTTCTATAAGCGCATGAAGTGATCAGCTTCATTGTACCCTATATTATGCATAATACTCAGAATAACGCAATAGCCGGATGTCTGACAATAAAGTCCCCTTTTTATAAGGGTTGTTCATCTCAGTCTTACATCATGAGTCCGTACTGTTGGGAATTACATATTTAAATTTGATGTTAAAAGTAAATAAACATGCTTATATGTAAAGTCCTTCAAGGAATACATGTACAAGGACTTAGTAGTAGATCAAAACTTGTTAGGTTTGATATGTGCTTTATGTTTATCATTCTGTAAATGAATGTATAGAAGAAAAGATCAAAGTTGTTAGGTTGATCTATTCTGAGATGTAATAGATAGGCTTCAACAGAATCGTAGTCTGTCGAGCCAGTAAAGAATTTGCAGAAACTAAGGTAGAGTCGTAGAGAATTAAGAATCGTAATCTATTTGCTTTGGAGGGCATCTCCCAGAATCGTAGAGTAGTCCAAATGCCCGCCGAGCCAACTCAAGAATTGTAGTCTACTCTCAGAAGCGTAGAGTCTGCAAATCAAGCAAGCAAAGATCTTAGTCTACCAGTACTTAAGAGAAATCGTAGTGTTCTCTTCTATCAGTCCGGATCAAGCACTAACGTGGCAAGACACCACGATCGTAATCATAGTGCATCTTCTGTCTGCATCAGAAGCATCGAGCTTTGTCCATTTGTTTAAGAATAAATTACAATAAATGTGGAATGAATTATAGACGTTGAAACTCTCGGGAATCCTAATGACACAACACTCATCCTTAGTATATAACAAAGAAACGTATCGAAGATGCTAAGGAAAGTACTACATGTCAGCTGAAAACACCTTTTTAGGTGTTAGGTGAGATAGCAGTCTGTAATGTCAGTGGGCCAGATGGATGGACAGAAGATTTTTAGGAAGTCACCATCAGTGCTCAGAAATGTCAAATACAATTAATGCTTCAATGGATGCCTTCAAACGGACATATTTTAAAGGCACCTTATATACAAATTAGATGCAGATGAAAGACATAAGCAAGTACACAACGAAAAGCTGAAGAACATTCAACGCTCAACTCTATGATCTAGAAAGAAAGCTTGGTCAACTACTCAGTTCTTTAGAACACATGCTTAACAACAACGGAGTAGCACAACCCGAAGAACTCAACTCTCATCAAGTGTATTCCAAGTCTGCTGGACTTGAAGAGTTCTAAGTGAACTAAGAAGTTCAAACACTGTTGGTCTTGAAGGAATCTCTGAGATTCAAATATTGTAAAGACATCCTTAGTGGATTTACTACTTGAGGAGTAGAAGAGTGGACTACAATCTATGCTACAAGGCATAACGGATCCCATATTGGCCTAGGGTTCAGAAAAGATAAAAGTAACTTAGTCACTACTCTCCAACCTCGAAGGATCATAGAGTCAAGTGAAATCAACTCCACGAACCAACCAAGTGTGAATAGTAGAGTTAAGTTACACTCTTCACAAATCATGAATCATAAGGACACGTTGAAAAAGAAGAATCAGTATAAAGGAAGGACTGCCAGAAATCCACATAAGTACAAATGGAGAAAGAATCCACACACACACACAAGCTTACATCATGATAGATGTTTTGTATGTGACAGATATGGTCATAAGGCTGCAGTATGTTATAATTAGAGGTGACAAACGGGTGGGCGGGCGCGGGCAGGGCCAAAAAGGCCCGGATTTTCACGGGCCAAAAAAATTAAGCCCATAGCCCGCGGGCCGGGCCGGCCCACGGGTCGAAGGTGGTTTATGCCTATTTTTTGGCACTTTTTTGAGCCCGCAAAGCCCGCAGGCGGGCCGGGCCGAGCCGGGCCGGGCCTTGAACGGGCCGGGCCAAAAAGGCCCAGGTTTTTATCGGCCAAAAAAATGCGGCCCAAAGCCCGCTTTTTGGCGGGCGGGCCGGCCCGGCCCGCGGGCTTTGGGCCCATTTGCTAGGTCTAGTTATAATAATTGTAATAACCCAATATTTTCGATATAATTAAATAAGAAATTTTACGTATAATTTTTTTTAAATAAAGGTGGGAATATGTGCAAGTGTATGTATATATGTGGTAAATAAAAATTTATTCATTCATGAATAATTGCAAATAATTTTTTTTAAGAATTATTGATCATTATAAATTATATTTTTATAATAATTTAATTTTGTAGTAAAAATATTTTATTATTTAGTTTCCATGAAAATATGATTATTGTATTATTTAATATATGATATGATTATTAAAATTATTTCAGTAACTATTTTATTATATGAATTTATTCGGATTACTTAAGTTAATTAATTTAACTTAATTAATAATGGTATATATGAAAGTTAGGTCGGATATGGATTCAAAACCCTAATTTTGGATTTTGAATAAGGAATGAGAATAATAATATTAATTATATTTCAAGTGCTATAACTATGTACTGTATGTATATATTGATAATGGTTGGTCAATTATAGCGTAATATGATAAAACCCTAGCATTAATATGTTAAACCTTATTTTGAAACTCAAATAGGAGTTCAAGACTGTGTAGTGATTGTGTTACATGATTTATGTCACATATTATAAAATTTAAAGTTAATTAGGGAAACCCTAATTATTATTTTGGAACTCTAATTAATTAAAAACCCTAATTTCAAAATTAGATATCCTAATTGCTAAAATAGAAACCCTAATCTCTAAATTGGAAAGCTAAATGCTAATTAGTAAAACTTAAACCTAATTTCCATGTTCTATGTAATTAGGAAATTAAACATAATTAAGAAATATTAATTTTCATTTTAGAAACTAAAATTTTCATTTTAAACCCTAATTGCAAAATCCTAGAAAATTCATTTTTTTGTAAAACCTTAGGGTTAAACCCTAATGGTCAAACCCTAAGAGTTTGGGCAAGTTACATTCTAGCCATTAAAATCACAACCCAATTGACCAAAATACCCCTCTTGCATTATTTGTTAGCTAACTTGTAAAACTTGCCAAAACTTTAGTTGGTGACCAACTCTAGCCTAGTCATGTGCTCTAAATAATACATATCAGCCATCTTCATCAGCCCACTTCATTGCATATATAAGTTCATAAAATAGCCCATTTGATCACCAATACACAACCTAGACCTTCTCTCTCTAAACCCCGTGAAAATCTTAAGTATATCAGTCCCCAATCAAGTCTAGATCAACTAGAACAGATCAAGAACCCTAGATTAAGAAATTATTCAAAAGAGGTATAAACCTAAACCTAAAATCTGATCTTAGATGCAATGTTAGATTCCATGTTCTTGTGTTGTAACATGTTGTATGTAGTGTAACTAAGTGATCTGGGTTGGTATATGATAGATCCATAACATCTATATGCACGAATTTAAAGTTTTTAAAAATCTAGAAAATTTTTAAATGTTGTCTGACAATCAAATGTCAAACCTCAAAGATCCGTGATTGTTAGTTGTTTTAGTGTTTTAAAAGTTTGTAGTTGTAGTATGTCATGTGGGCTTTAATCTGGAACTCGAATCAAGTTCAGATCTGTTATAGATTGAAAGTTATTGGTGGTCAAACATCGTTGACCGACCATGACTGTCTGTTTCTGGGTAACCCAGAAACGTACCCAGAACGTTCTGACAAGAAGTTTATGCACCCAGATTTTTCTGTTGTTTGTTTCTTTGTTATTGTTGTTATATTCATGTTGTAGTATGGTAGATTAACTTCAGATCCATGCCTTTAGAACACATAAACATCAAACTGGGTGGATTTAGTGGCCGGTCAAAGTAGCTAAGTCGAACACAAAAGCTATTTTTTGGGTAACCTAGAAAATGTATGAACCTTATTTGGTTTGACCGAACCATATCTGTTGATTCTGATGTTGTTAGATCAATTTTGTGTGGTAGATATGTTCCTTGACATATTGTCTACCAACTGTAAGCATTAGATCACAAAAACCTCACAAGGATTACAAGTTGTGGAAGCCCAAAACTAGCCAGTCGAACTGTTCTTCAGTTCTGGATTTCTGGGTAACACAGAAAACGAAGAACATCTCTTACAACTTGTTCAAGGCCTTAGATCTTGCTCATGTGTTATGTTTTGGTCCAGAAATTGTTAGATATTTGTAGTATTACATAAATACTACAAGATATGAACCTTAGTTTTCCTAGAAACACATTGATCAGAGATTTATGTTTGGTCAAACATAGTCACTCGATCACTGCACATGAATATTCTTGAGGCTCAAGAACACCTAAGGCGAGACTTTTTGTCGCTAAAGGCTTTAGCGACAGACTTAATAATTTTAATTAATTAAATTTCCAAAAATCATTTAAAAATAGAAATAAAATATTAAAAATTCCAAAAATTAGTTTTAAAAATTATTTTAAGTTATAAAAATTAACTTTAAATAATTTGACATATTTTTTATTAAAATTAATATTTATTTGAAAATTATTGACATTTAATTTATTTAATAAATGTATTAAATAAATTGATTAAAAATAATTTTACTATATTAAAAATCATTTTAAATGATAATAATGTATTTAAAAATATTTTAAGTTATAAAACATATTTTTTAATATTTTAAGACAAATTTAATTAATTATTTAATATTAATGATATTAGATTTATTTAATAATTATATTAAATAAATTAGTTAAAAATAATTTTAATATTATAAAAATCATTTTAAATGAGAATAAATAGTTTAAAAATATTTTAAGTTATAAAATATAACTTTTAATATTTAAAGGTAAATTTCATTAATAATTTAATATTAATGATATTAAAATTATTTAATAATTATATTAAATAAATAATTTAAAAATAGTTTTATTAATTTAAAAATCATTTAAAAAGGGTATAAATGATTTAAAAATATTTTAAGTAATAATAAATGACTTTTAATATTTTGGTAAATAATACATTAATATTTAAATATTAATAGTAATTATTTAAAAATAATTTTAAATATTTTAAAAATTATTTAAGGGCAATATTAATACTTTAAAAATATTTTGAGTTATTATATATAACTTTAATATTTTGACAATGGTTTCATTAATATTTTAATTTTATTTAAATATTAATGGTAATATAATTATTTAATATTTAAATTATTTAAAAATGATTCCAGTGTTTGAAAAATCATGATAACTTATAATAATTATTTAAAAATTATTATAAGTCTTTTAAAAATAATATGACTAATATTTAAATTATCCAAAACAATATTGAACTACATAATAGAGTTTTAGACTCGATAATTACCCGATAACGCTGTCGGTACATCGAAATATTTCAAAAATTGGTCTGGACTTAGATAGTTTGACTAGATAAGTGTTTGCTTATGATCCAATGACTGTTATAAATGTGTGACAATGTGATTAGGTTATGTGCTGATTGCAAATAGCAGTACTAAGTATTATGATATATTATTCTAATCAATAGAATGATCTTATTCATGATAGGTTTTGGTATAAAAGATAAAACTAAGTTGTGTAAGTAGCAGATCATGCAAGTATCTTACCTTTGCATTTACTTTATGCAATGGACATATGTAAGCTAGTATCTGAACTATTTTTTTCATTGTTCAAATATCTTAACCTTGTATATACTTATGCAATGATTCTGTATAAGTAAGTTATTAAATTATCATCTATTCTACAAGTTCTTTAATTCTATTATTATAGATTAAGATATATACTTTGTTCGTTAATTTCTAAATTTGGTTATGCAAGTGTCCTCACTTGAATAATTGTTGTACTTATTGATACATACCTATTAAATCCCGGTATGTATACATTGATTAATAGCTATCTAAGCTATTTGACTCGGCTGGACATAGATTTAAAAATATTGTTGAACATGATAGAACTTTATTGTATCCAATCGAATTGTTTTGGTTCAGATTCCAGACTAAGTATGAACATCCCGAACATGGGAAACTTTTGTGCACCTAAGGCGGATATGCTGGATGAAAATATCTTTCGAACACGTAGTATTGATCAATACAGGGTATAACGGGCTGATCACCCCCCGTGCCCGTAAGTTATGACGGTTTGCGGATGAAGTTCTGTAAAACCTTTTCGAAAATTTAAAATAAAGTTCATAGTCTGTCGACTGCTCTCCATTTATAGTCAGTACGTAGTTTCAAAATTTTGATATAGAAATAATATGTTATTATTATTGGTTCAGCTTACTTCACAACTATTGATGCGTTGTAGAAGTGTCATTCAAAGAAAATATTTAATCCTTTCAGCTAATATTTATTGTTGATATTACTTGCTGGGCAATCAAATGCTCATTCTTGCTTAAAATTTAAATATTTTCAGCTAATCGTGATCAACCTGAAGGTTCAGGCAAGAACAAGGGAAAAGGAAAGCAAACAGAATAAGTTGTGGTATCTTATGTAATAACTAGACTCTATTCAGACAATAATATTTATTAATTATCATGTAATGAAATGTTTTAAAGGTCGCGTACTTGGGATTAGACAACTCTGATATATGTAAATTATGTTTGATATTTATATTATCGTTATTATTCTGCTCAAAGAAATGGTATCGTGAAGCACCGAGTTCAGGTTTTAAGTACTTGAATTTGGGGACATCACAATAATCCTATGCATATTAATCCCAAAGTCAAGCAGATTTGGGTCCCCAAGGGTACTAACAAGATAGGACCCATGCAAGTATGGGTACTAAAATGAGAGCTTAAATCTCACTATAGGAACAGAGCTCCACGATCACAACTTGGTACCTGGACAGTGGATGTTCACGACACATGATTGGGAATAAAGTCCTCCTGTCCGAAGAGGGTCCAACAGTCATCTTTGGAGATAATTGCTCTGGCAAGACAAAAGGTTATGGCTCAGCTGGGAATGGTGCAGTGTCCTTCAGCAAAGTAGCCTATGTGGAAGGACTAATGCACAATCTTCTGAGCATAACAGCTCTGCGACAAGGGTCATCAAGTTACATTTCTCAACAATTAATGTTAAGTCATAGATCTGAAGACCTCTTCTATAAAGTTGACCGGAACGAGAGAAGGAAACGTCTACACTATTAATTTTGGTCAACTGAGTTCTGAAGAAATAATATGCTTTTTGGCTAAAGCCTCTGAAGAAATGAGCTGGTTATGGCATAGAAGGATGTCTCATCTCAACTTCAAAAACATGTTAAAACTGGCCTCCAAGGATCTAGTAGCAGGCTTACCCAAGCTCAACTTTGTCAAGGAAAGGCCATGCAACGCCTGTCAACTTGGAAAATAAACTAGAAGTTCATTCAAAAGCAAAACTGTCAACTTAATTGATAAGCCCCTGCAGTTACTTCACATGGATCTATTTGGACCAATTCCAATAACAAGTCTTGGAGGGAAGAGATACTTATTGGTCATAGTGGATGACTACACCAGATTTATATGAGTGTTCTTTCTAAACTCAAAAGATGAAACAAGTTCCCAACTCATTAAAATTTTCAAGCTGGTGATGAACGAGAAAGGGGAGAAAATCAAGACTATAAGGAGTGATCATGGTAGAGAATTTGACTTCTCTGAGATGGATCGGTTCTGCACAGACAATGACATCAGTCATAACTTCTCGGCTCCACGAACTCCACAGCAAAACGGAGTAGCGAAAAGAAAGAACTGAACGTTGATTGAAGCTGGAAGAACTCTACTAGCAGCAGCTCGTCTACCTGAATACTTCTGGGCAGAAGCTGTCAACACTACGTGCTACACTCAGAACAGGTCTCTTGTGCACTCTACGTTTAAGAAGACTCCCTATGAGCTGTGGAGAGGAAGAAAGACAAATGTCAACTACTTCCATGTGTTTGGTTGTGCATGCTATATTCTCAACAATGAAAATAAGTATCTGACAAAGTTTCAACCCAAGTCAGACGAATGAATCTTTCTCGGATATGCCACATACAGTAAGGCTTATAAAGTATTCAACAAGAAGACGTTAAGTGTTGAAGTCTCGATTCACATCATCTTCGATGAAACAGACTTAGACAAATCTGTGCCTCAAGACACTACTATCGATAACTCAGACTCTACGAACGTGATAGTCGAACTTAACACCACGGTCGTAGCTCCAGAAGATGAAATCTTCGAGACTGAAGAAAAGATTGTAGAGAGAGCTACACCTGACAACGAACCTCCACATCAAGAAGCAGAGGTTGATCTCGAAGAATTCAACTAAGAAGGCATCAAGACAGATGTTCCAGCAGGAAATAGATGGGCAAGAGATCGCACTCAAGACCTAATCATTAGAGATCTAAATGCAAGAGTCAAGACAAGATCTGCCACTCAGAATGAGTGTTTCTATCTAAGCTTTATGTCACAAATGGAACCCAAGAAGATAGAAGATGTTGTGGAAGACTTTAGTTGGATAGAAGCCATGCAAGAGGAACTAAATTAGTTTGAAAGAAGCAAAGTATGTCGATTAGTTCCAAGACCAAGAAGCCACCCAGTTATTGGACCAAGTGGGTCTTCAGAAACAAGATGGAGTAATAACAAGAAACAAAGCAGGACTAGTATCCAAAGGTTATTCCCAAGAAGAAGGCATCGACTACGACGAGACCTTCGCACCTGTTGCCAGATTAGAAGCCATCAGGATATTCCTTGCTTTTGCTGCCCACATGAAGTTCAAAGTCTTTCAAATGGATGTCAAAAGTGCATTTCTAAATGGTGAACTTCAAGAAGAAGTATATGTGGAGCAACCTCTAGGTTTCATTAATCCAACTCTCTCTAATTATGTCTATAGATTAGAAAAAGCCTTATATAGACTTAAACAAACACCTAGAGCATGATATGAAACACTAACTAACTTTCTTATTGAAAATGGCTTCACTAGAGGTAGAGTAGATACCACATTATTCCTTAGAAAACACAAAAACAAATTCCTATTAGTTCAAATATATGTAGATGACATTATCTTTGGCTCTACTGATGAAAAACTGTGCAAGAGATTTGCCAAGCTTATGCAGAGCAAGTTCAAAATGAGTATGATGGGTGAGCTGAATTTCTTCCTTAGATTACAAGTAAAGCAGACTGATGAAGGTATCTTCATTAACCAAGCTAAGTACATTAAAGACTTACTTAAAAAGTACGACATAGAATCAGTCTCTCCCATGAAAACACCAATTGCTCCAACAACTAAGCTTGACAAAGATGAAAAAGGTAAAAGTATTGACATTACTCAATACAGAGGTATGATAGGCTTACTTCTATATCTAACTGCCAGTAGACCGGACATAATGTTTGCAACATGTATATGTGCTAGATTTCAAGCAAATCCTATGGAATCACACTTAACTGCTGTAAAGAGAATTTTCAGGTATCTCAAAGGCACACCTCACTTGGGACTTTGGTATCCCAAGGAGTCCTCCTTTGAACTGACAGGATATACAGATGCTGATTTTGTAGGCTACAAGATCGATAGAAAAAGTACTAGTGGGACTTGTCAATTGCTAGGACACAGACTTGTGTCCTGGTTTAGCAAGAAGCAAAACTCAGTATCTACCTCAACAGCAGAAGCTGAATACATTGTTACTGGCCGCTGTTGTGCTCAAATATTATGGATGAAAAATCAGCTAGTAAACTATGGGTTTGATTTCAGATCTATACCTGTTCATTGTGATAACACAAGTGCTATAGCAATAACACATAATCCTGTCATGCATTCTAGGACTAAGTATATAGAGATAAGATATCATTTTATTAGGGATCATGTTCAAAATGGAACTATATCTTTACAATACATCCCTACTAAAAATTAACTTGCCGAGGTCTTTACAAAACCTTTAGATGAATCCAGATTTAATAAATTGATAAGTGAGTTAGGTATGCTAAATCTACAACCATAAACTCTATGCTTTAGTTTGTGCTAACCATCAGATAAAAAGGCTATGTTTAAAATCGTAGAGATGACTAAAGAGGAACCACGATCGTAGAGCAGCCCCGACGTGACATAGAAGCATCCTGTGATGACATCATTTCTATCAAATCCAAGCAACCCCTCTGATAAGCGCCTCAGGGACAAGCCTGACCATTAGTTCAGTCTAAGAGGTTGGCCCTTCCTGAGCTACCTTAACCCAGAAGGAATGCTAAGTCAGAGCTCATCACAAGGACCAGGACATAATGATCGTAGAATAGAATCAGCAATGGACTCGACAATCATAGAGCAACCTCGACGATCGTTGTCTTCCCAAAGGATACATTAGCTCAGGGGGAGCTAAGGGCAGATCAGTATTTTCCACACTATTTAAAATCATGGAGCCCTGCAGAACTTAACATGTGCTATGTAGATCGTGTGAAGGGAAATTACAAGTACAGTTTGAAAAGGCCTTTTGAAAATTCACCTCAGAATTTCAAAAAATCATTCCTCTCTCTCTATCAGCAGAAACCCTAGCTTTTAGAACGATCAACCAACCTCAGTTCAAGAAAATTAATGGCTGCTTCCAATGTTATATCTGGTTACTAACTCTGCTTCGACAAATCCAAGACAGCTGACCCTCAGTTTCACAAAATTTTATCTCTTCTAAAGAAAGCTGGTCTTGAAGAAGCTCTGAGCACCAGCACAAGGATCTACCCGAAGCTAGTGAAAGAGTTCTATAACATGGAGTCTTTAAGAATGACACTATCACTACAAAGGTCAAGGGGGAACAAATAAAACTCAAAGTTAAAGATATAAATCTAGCCCTAGGTTTCAAATTAAAGTGACTTGCATCCATGGACGTTATCAACTTCCAAGAAGGTCTGAAGAAGATGCACCACACGAAGTTTCAGAACGTCAAGGGGTACAAGAAGAAAGAGTTTCCCTAGAAGTATGAATTTCTGGCTGACATTGTAGGGAAGTGAATATGCTGTAAAAGCTCTGCCACGACTCTGTAAATGAAGTTCAACTAAAGCTCATGACAGCAATCCGCTTCAGGATTCAACTCAACTATGGGGCTCTGCTTATAGATTGGATAGTAAAGTGGATACTCAACTCAAAGAAATCAAAGAGCTCTGAAAAAATGCTCTATGGGAGGTTCATAAGCATAATCCTGCAATCTTCTTTAGGTGATAAAATTGGGGACAACGAAGGGGAACCCATCAACCCCAACAGAAGAATGACCCAGCAGCTGTTTCAAAACTGGAAAAGAAATCCTGCAGAAAATGTCAGAATGATGTCTGAATCTAGTGGAAGGACTGGTGAAGCAAAGGTATTTGGGCTACCAGGAAACATGTCGGTTGTGAAGGAAGCTGATGAAGAAGAAGAAATTAACCAAGAAGAACCCATTGCTTTAATCAGAAAGAGCAAGGGTAAGAAGAAAATGAAAGTTCAAACAACAGAAGAGCCTCAAGGCTCAACCACTGATGCGCCCTAGGAAAGTTCGGGCACTGAAACTCTAAAGGAAATAAAGAGGAAGGGGCAGCAGTCTAAAGAGGAAGAAGACATAGTCACAATCTCTCAACTGCTTAAGAAGGGAAAATGCAGCCACAAAATAAAGAAGTCTTCACTCTCTTCGATCGTAGAGTCACTACCGATCGTAGAGTCCAGACTTGACATCACTGATAAGTGGGTTTTATACCTACTTATTGAATACCAATTCACGCGAACTATGCCCATCTCAAGTATATTTTAGTGTGTTTTTAGTTCCATTTCATGTTATTTTGCATTGCATATACTTAAAACTCCTTTTGGTGAAAAAGTGCAGGAAACGACCTAATTTGGTGGAATTAGAAGGCACGAGGCGAATGGACGCATGAAGCGAGACACAAGCTGGGATATGCATGGCATGAGGATTAAGTGGAGCAGAAGACTAAGCATGGATGGACAAAGGAAGGAGCAGCGGAACAGATCAGTAGCAGTAGCAAAGCACAAGATGCAGAATTTAGGAGCCACGCGGCTATACAGGCTAAAACACGCGCGCCCGCGCCATCAACCGAACATAACTTATTTTGCACTGGCGCGCCCGCGCCTTGTTTTCAAAGGGATCTCGCGCGACCGTGCGCACCATTGACTGCAGTTGCTGACTTTATTTTATTTTTGAAATTTTAAGTGTTGGGGGAATTAGGGCTTATATATGAGACGCATTAGCGAGATGTAAGAGGGGATATCACCCCTTAGGGGTACAACACGCTACTATTACTTTCTCTCTTTGATTTCTATAGTAGAATAGAGTAGGGTAAAGTAGTTACTTTCTAGATTGGATCAGATTGAAGACTTGAAGCAATTGGAAAGCATCAGAGATTTCATCTTGGATCAGGAGAACAGATTTGTACTCCAATTCTCTACTCTTATTTTCTCTTTGATTCGTAATTGTATCTTACGATGTTTATTCTATATGTGAATGATAGATTTGATTCAGCTATGATTTAAACTCTATTCTGAGATTGCAATGGATTCTATGGATTAGTTTATTCTGATATATATCGTTGTTAGTTTTATTGATTGCTATGGGATTGTCTAATGAGATTCATGCTTATTTGCTTAGTTGATTGGCCATCAATTACTGTGATAATCCATATGGACTCGAGAGAAGAAGTATGGGTTTAGATCTGATCTTATATAGCTTGTGATTGTATGTTCTATATTGTGATAGGATATATGATTTGTGCATAGGATAGACATATACCGAAGCTCCATTCGTAGTCAAATGAGAACTTGGGCTTAAACCCTAATTATTTGTAAATCACATAGACATATAGTGGTTTAGGTAATGTGGGTGTTCATGTGTATTCTATCAATTGTGGATTATATGTGATATGAGTATGGTACATCGAGAGATGGCTATATTTCACTTTCGTGTTCTCGACTAACAATCCGGTATAATTAATTTAGCTTAACATGTAGTGTATGAATTTAAATGAGTCAATAGATGAAATTGTGATCTCAGGTCTTCGTTATCTAGTCTCACTCTAGGAATAGTTAGGTTTATTTAATTTAATAGTTTAAATATAAAATATAATATCATTCGTTTAAATAAGACTGAACTGGTTACGGGTTAATGCTTGGTGAACTTTATTTGTTAATTCTCCGTGGGAACGATACTTTACTTACTCTTTATTACTTGTTGACCGTGTATACTTGCACACATATATTAATCGATAAAACGACTAGCAAGTTTTTGGCGCCGTTGCTGGGGACTTAGCTTAATAAATTTTTGCCAACATTAATTTCAATCAAATTGGTCTTAATTTAAACAATTTTTTTGTTTTTGTTGTTTTAATTATTTCCTTTTATTTCTCTATTCTCAGGTACCATGGGTGACTTTGCTTATCAATGGCCTTATGCAAATATGATTCAACCAAGGGACATAAGCACTGAGGGACTCAATGTATTTTCTACATTGTCAGCATAAATTGCAACACTTTCGGAGAGGCTGGATGTTCTTGCAACCCAACGTCCTCGAGAGATAGTAGTTACATGTGAATATTGTGCTGGCGAGCATCCAAGCTATCAGTGCAACATCAAGGTTGGACAAGTGCGATTTGGGGGTGATTACTTCAACAACGATGTTTATCCTGATTTTTTACAAGGTTGGGGGTATCACCCAGATTATGAATGGAGTTATAATTATCAAGACCAAGACTGTGTTCCAAGTCCAACATATCCATTGGATTTCTCATATCTACCTCCAATGCAACAAGTGAAAAATTCAGAGTTGAAGAAATTCATGTCAAAAAGCATAGCAGACCATGAAGAGATGATGATGAGTCAGGAGTTATCAAGCCAAAATCTTAACAGACAGATGGAACAACTCATTAACTCCTCAATGAATGGTCCAAAATACATGGATTTCGAAACTAAACAAGACAATTCAAGATTAGAGAATTTGTGGTTCAAATTTGTAGCATCAACTGAGGAGAAGATGATTGAGCAAGAAAGGTAAATTCAAAATCTTCAGAATCAGATGGATCAAATGTTCGAAGCCTTGAACAATCGCACTCCAAACAATTGGTGCTATGACATGGACGATGAAACTGATGGAGAGCCAGAAGTGTACATGCCACTGAATGAACTTAAAGGAGTGGACATTGAGGAGACAACTGAGGGTATGAAAAATGAAGAACATGAAACGACTTGTATAATACCCCAAGTGCCTTTTCAGTCAGAGTTAAAAAATTCAGTGAAATTTGCACACCCATGTCCTCTTGGTAGCCACGTTCAAAGTAAAGATCAGGATGATAAAGAGGCCTTTTATACACCATGGTGGGTTGAGGAAGAGAAAAGAGAAGAGGAAAAATCTGTTGTATTCTTCATGCCTCAATGCAGCAATTTATTCACCAATACAACGGACGGAGCACCTAGCTATGCATTAGAACTGGAGGCATCATGTACAGAAAATATGCTAGGTTGTTTCAATTCACAGACTCATGAGATGTGGAACCTACCAAAGCACATAGTGGTTCTAATGGAAGGAGCGTTCCTAGATTATCATAGAGGAATTGGATAGCGGTGTCAAGCAAAGAGTCAAGCTAATTGACTATAACTTAGCGCTTGATGGGAGGCAACCCATTGTTTCTATCTCTACCTATTAATTATTCTGTTTAGATTGTTTTTGTTAGTTCATTTTCATTTTTAATTATGATAGTTTGATTTGTTCTGTAGGAGAATTGAAAAGCAGTCATCACTGTGTTCTGGAAGATGCAGATTGGAATTGCAGGAAGCAGGGTCGCGCGGCCGCGCGATGTATACCTTGAAAACCTGCGCGCCAGCGCTGCAAGTCTGTGTAGAAATAGCTCTCACGCGCCCACGCCATGTCTCCATTGAATGCGTGGCAGCGACCGACATCGGATTTTGAAAAAGAAGGAACATCAACCCAAGCCAATGCTGTTACTAGGGATCGATAGCTCTGAAGGTTAGAGCGAAAAGTCGATGCCATGTACGATAATTTCAGAGCATTTGCGACGGGACTCACGAGGGCCTTAGCTGAGGCTTTTGCACTACAAGGGACAACGCTTGAGTGGCCTCAGTTCGGGACAGCAGTGCCATATCCACCACCAGATTCACCACCCGAGGAGGGTGGTGCAACAGATCATTAGGGGAGTTTTCTGTAACCCTTTACCTTCATTCACTGGGACATTGAATATTATAAGTTTGGGGGTATTGGGGGTAGTAGTATAGTAGCATATAGAGTTTTTGCATGATTAGTTTAAATTCTGCATGTTCATGTTTAGTTTATTTGTTGATGTGTTAGAATTTTTTTTTAGTTTGCATGTCTCACAGAGTTTAGCTTTATGGAAATTATGTCTAGCCGATGATGATAGGGAAGTGTGAAGGATTGCTGAGTACTTTGGATAACATGAACCTAGTTATAATGTTTTACACGAAGAAATTCATGTTGCTGTTTAGATGCTTTTGGTTTGCACGGACTTGTTCACAATCACTTGTAGGTATAAGAATTATGTGTTGCATTGCTCTATAGAAAATGTAGTTTTAAAAAGGGAAATATGTGGAAAGTGAACTTAGACTGTTTAAAACATTGATTTTCAAACTGTGGGAAAACATGGGTATGCTATGTATATAAAAAAAATCAAATAGCAATAACGTGGCTAGTGTGACGCCCCCAAAATTAGGTATACATCACCCATCTTGGGTCGTCAGATACATGGTACAAAATACAAATACAACTTACTAATACAACTGTCGTGTACAATACGACAAAACATAACTGTGAGTATGAATACAATTATTGTCTACTAGAGACTATACAAACTCAAAAGGAGTCCTCATTACAATTATTGTCACACTATTTAATAGAATAGTGAGGACTACTAATACTTTCATCTGGTCCATCACTCCGTTCCCCGACTCGTCCCAGCTATATTCTCATTTCCTGAAGAGAACAATGAAAGAAAGGGTGAGCTCAACTAGCCCAGTAAGAAATATTATGACTAAGACAATGCAGAATAAATTATCATTAGCCTTCAACAGCGTTAAACTGATAAAATATAACGAACATCAAGTTTAACTGCAGCGGAACAAGCAATCCATTAAAAGAGTCAAGTAGAGAATAAAATCTACTATCTTCTATGATTTAAAAGGTTTTTCAACACAGTTATCGCTGGGACTCAGCTTAACAAAATAATCCACATCATCGAATCACCCCTGCACTACGGCCAAGGATATTCTTTAGTATCACGACCACAATTATCCATGCACTACGGGCCAAGAATATTTGTGTATTCATTAATGGTCATGATCATGCCAACAACTGTCCGTCAATGCACTACGGGCCAATGAGGAATTTTACCACATTATTTGTAACATTACAGTCATGACTATACCGAATAATCCCTGGTCATAATCATACCAAGTCCATCTATGCACTACACGCCACAGATGACTTTCAACATTTTATAAACATGAGGATGATGACAATGATATAAGAATTCAATAAAACAAGTTCAAGAATTAATTTATCCAAGAATTAACAATGTCCAAATTGTCAACATGATACTGCTTTGTGGAGTAAAATTCAAGAATGCTTAGAATAATATTTTCATGAAAAGATACTGGATGAAACGCAATTATCAAGGATATTCCACTAATTTCATGGAGTATAGAAGCTAAAACTTAACCAACTGAGTATATAATAAAGAATGGAATAACAAAAGAAATCACCCGACATGCGATAGACCGCACAGACAGGTTATTCTAACAGAATAATAAATAATGGAACCAGGTCCGGCGTAAACACACAGACAGGATATTCTGACAGAATAATAAATAATGGAACCAGGTCCGGCGTAAATGCACAGGCAGGATATTCCGACAGAATAAGAAATAATAGAACCAGGTCCGGTGTAAAACACACAGACAGGATGTTCCAACAGAATAATAACAAGACGGAACCAGGTCTGGTGTAAAACACACAGACAGGATGTTCCAACAGAATAATAATAAAAATAGAATCAGGTCCGGTGTAAACACACACAGACAGGATGTTCCAACAGAATAATAGAAGAATGTCACCAAGTATAGGGTAGACCGCGTATACAGGTTATTCCAACAGAATAATAAGAAATGGAATAACAATAGTTCTCTTCATGAATAAGAAAAATAACACCCCTTACCGTTTTAAAGAAGAACTGAAATAAGGAAGTAGTTACGTAGCAGAATACTTTTCTTCTTCTCTCTCTCTCTATAGTTTCTCTCTCTAGAGTTCAGTGAATTCATAAGAAATAATGAAGGAATGAGCTGCTATTTATAGAAAAATAGAATGCATAGTAACTAATCCATGAACGATCCAGATTGATTACTTTAATCTGACGGTCCATATTTAAAGAAAAATCTTTTAAATAAAATATAATATATTCTATTTATAGAATAACTTTAATAAAGTATTTTGTTTTATATAAAAAGATGTTTCTGTTTTATTACGTTAATAATACGAATAAAATAAAACTTCATTATCGCTAAATAATTCATATTATTAACTGACAATAATTGAATCAAACTGAGTGACTTCTCACATAAGCATTAATAATCAATACCGTGTGCTACTATGCAACCACACGTGCTACTGTACTTTTACTACCAAGTAGTTCAACAGTATCAATGGTAAAACTTCCGCCGTTATTTTTAATAAAATATTTTTGTCGTTTTCTCAATCCGACAATAATTCCGCTGTGAGGTCCACCAATGATTGTGCTGTTGTACGAATATTCCCTGTTAAAACGAATATTTCCCGACCAATCGAATATTATATAACAACTTGCGTACTTTGTAAAATTTATAAATATTACCCACAACTATAACATTATATCAAATTAACTCCATAATATTCAAAAATGATATTTATAGAAAATTCATCTTTATTTATAAAAGTTGGGGTCTTACAACCTCCCCTTCTTATGAAATTTCGCCCTCGAAATTAGGGTACGTACTTGGTATGTCGAAGAGGTAAGGATACCTTGATTTCATTTCAGATTCTAACTCCCAAGTCATTTCCTCAACATCGTGGTTTCTCCACAAAACTTTGACTTGAGGTATAACCTTGGAGCGTAGAATATGTTCCTTCTTATCCAAGATTTGAACATGAACTTCTTCATGCGTCAAATCTTCTGCTATTTCGTCCGGTTCTAATTCAATAATGTGGTTCAGGTTTTCCACATATTTACGTAACATGGATATGTGAAAAACTTTATGAACACGAGACATACTTGGAGGTGAAGCGAGTCTATAAGCCACAGTTCCTACTCGATCGAGGATTAAAAATGGACCGATGAATCAAGGATTAAGCTTTCCTCTCTTTCCAAATCTCGTAACTCCTTTCCATGGAGCAACACGTAAGAACACATGATCTCCTATATCAAATTTCACGTCCTTTCGATGAAGATCAGCATAACTCTTTTGTCGATCTTGTGAGGTTTTTTTACGTTGTCGGATCGTTTGAATCTTTTCTGTAGTCATACGTACCAACTCCAGTCCCAACAACGTTGCTTCACCCACCTCATCCCAGCATACTGGAGAACGACATTTTCTTCCATACAATGCTTCGAATGGAGCCATGCCAATACTTGCTTGATAACTGTTGTTGTAGGAAAACTCCACCAATGGTAAGAACTTGTCCTAACTTCCCTTGAAATCGAGGACACAGAGTCTTAATAGATCTTCAAGAGTTTGAATAGTCCTCTCTGATTATCCGTCCGTCTGAGGATGATATGCTGAACTAAATCATAAATCCGTGCCCATAGCTTTTTGTAAACTAACCCAAAATCGTGAAGTGAATCTTAGGTCTCGATCAGAAACTATGGATACTGGCATATCATGTAGTCTTACAATCTCGTTTATGTACATACGAGCAAGACGTTCAAGTGTATAAGTTTCTCATATCGGTAAGAAATGAGTAGACTTGGTCAATCTATCAACAATGACCCAAATCGCATCTATACCTTGAAAAACCTTAGGAAGACCGGTAACGAAATCCATGGTAATGTGCTCTCACTTCCATTCTGAAATTTCAAGTGGTTGCAATGGACCTTTTAGTACTTGATGCTCCGCTTTGACTCGTTGACAAGTTAGACACCTTGAGATAAACAACGCTATCTCTCTCTTCATATTGCTCCACCAAAATGTATGACGAAGATCATGATACATTTTGGTACTTCCAAGATGGATTGCAAACGGTGTGTTATGCGCCTCCATCATAATTTCATACTTTAAATCAGGGTTGTTAGGAACACAAAATCTGGAGTTGACTCGAAGTATTCCTTCTTCATCGATTCTTGCTTCCGGCATAGCACCTTCTTGCACTTTCTTCCTCATACGCATCAGCTCTAGGTCTGTAGCTTGAGCAGGTTTAACTTTGTCGATTAAAGTTGGTTCTACTCGTATATTCTCCATCATCACATGGGTCCCTGGATTCTTTAACTCTATCTCCATCCTTTGTAAGTCACACAAAATGGGCCTTTGTATTGAAAATATCGCACTCGTATTTGCATATGATCTTCTACTCAATGCGTCATCTACCACGTTCGCTTTTCCAGGATGGTATTGAATGGTATGCTCATAATCTTTCAACAGTTCAAGCCAACGTCGTTGTCGCATGTTGAGTTCCTTTTGAGTGAAGAAATATTTGAGTCTTTTATGATCCGGAAAGATCTCCACCTTCTCCCCATACAAGTAATGCCTCCAAATTTTAAGTGCAAAGACAACAGCTGCCAACTCTAGATCATGAGTAGGATAATTCCTCTCATATTCCTTGAGTTGTCTTGATGCATAGGCTATGACTTTTCTATATTGCATGAGAACGCATCCCAACCCTTTGCTCGAAGCATCACTGTAGATGACAAATCCCTCCGAGCTAGATGGTATTGTTAGAACAGATGCTGAAATGAGTCTCCTCTTAAGTTCTTGAAAACTCTTCTCACATTCTTCGCTCTAACCGAACTTTGTATCTTTCCGAGTCAGCTGAGTTAATGGAGTAGCGATTCGAGAAAATCCTTCCACGAATCTCCGATAATAACCAGCTAAACTAAGAAAGCTACGTACTTCGGTCACTGATTTAGGTTGCTCCCAGCTTTGAATAGCTTCAATCTTTGCCGGGTCAACAGATATTCCATGACTTGATACTACGTGCCCAAGGAATGCTACCTCCTCCAACTAGAACTCGCATTCCTTCAACTTAGCATAAAGCTTGTATTCACGAAGCTTTTGGAGTACCAGCCTCAAGTGTTGCTCATGATCTTCACGGCTTTTGGAATAAATAAGGATGTCATCAATAAAGACGACCACAAAGTGATCCAAATATTCCTTGAATACCCGGTTCATCATATCCATGAAGGCAGCAGGAGCATTAGTCAATCCAAAGGACATGACTAGGAATTCATAATGCCCGTACCGAATTCTGAAAGCCGTCTTTGGAATATCCTCAGTTCTAACCTTCAGCTGATGATATCCAGAACGAAGATCGATCTTTGAAAAGAATTGTGCTCCTTGCAACTGGTCAAACAGGTTATCAATACGTGGCAATGGGTACCTATTTTTGATGGTGACATGATTCAAATCCCGATAATCAATACAAAGTCGCATAATTCCATCTTTCTTCTTCACGAATAGCACAGGAGCACCCCAAGGAGAAGTACTAGGACGAATAAAGCCAATGTCTAACAATTCCTGCAGTTGGATCTTTAACTCCTGAAGTTCAATAGGAGCCATTCGATATGGGGCTTTGGAAATAGGTTTTGTACCGGGTTCAAGGTCGATACAAAATTCAATTTCACGCTCTGGGGGTAGGCCAGGAAGTTCTTCAGGGAATACGTCAGGGAATTTATTAACAATAGAAATATCATTCAAAACTGACATATTTTTGTTTAAATCCGTGACATAAGCTAAGAAAGCTTGACATCCGTTTTTCAATAAACAAATAGCTTTATGGCTTGAGATGACAGCGATTGATTTTAATGGTTTGGTTGCTTGAATTCGCATAATAGGTCGATTAGGAATATGAAAGCTAACAACATTACGAAAATAATCAATTTTTGCATGATGAGTAGTTAACCAATCAATCCCTAGAATCACGTCAAATGCAAGTATTTTTAATGAAATAAGATCGACAGGTAATGTGTGGGTTCCAACTTCAACCAAACAGGACTTATAAACCGTGGATGTAATGAAGGTTTCTCCCAATGGAGTTTCAACAGATATGTCAAAGTCTAATTTCTCCGGAGTCAAATTTAATCGATGAGCGCAAGTAGGAGAAAAAAAAGAATGGGTAGAACCGGTATCAAATAAAGTATAGACTTCGTTAGAGTTTATGATAAGCTTACCCGTGATGACCTCATTAGAGTTCCTTGCTTTCTGGGAGGTCACAACAAATGCTCTCCCTTGCACTACCAGTTTTGACTTTTCTGGGACGGCCTTTGGTGTCTCCATCCTGGCTGAACTTGTTTTTGGTAAACGATAAAATCGAGCTAAATGACCTTCTCTTCCACAATTATAACATGCTTTGGACGGCATCACGCAGTTTGGACTGATGTGCCCCTCCTCTCCGAATTTGAAACATATGATAGGTGGTCGTTCTCCTTCCTTAACAACGGGTGCTGGTGCTGACGTCTTTCCATCATTATTGAATCTCCTCTTCTTGAAATGATCATTCTTATTATTTTGGCCCTGATTACCACCGAAGTGGTTACCATATCTGGCCTGTTGATTCCCTCCACACTTGTTGGCACCGCTTTGATGACTGCTCTCACTGGTATTATCATTTTGCCGACTGCTCTCTTTTGGTTGCGTTGACTCGTTATCGCGCTCCACTAACTGATCCCTATTCACAACATCTGAATACAAAGATGTTGACGTATCTCAGGTTACAAACCTCGCAAAAACATTCGCGTCATTCGCTCTTTATTATCCACCAAGTGGGACGCAAACCGAGACAACTCAGCAAATTTAGCCTCATACTGCGACACGGTCATATTATTCTGCTCCAATTTGATGAACTCCACCTCCTTCATGTGACGGACACTTTCGGGAAAGTATTTGTCATTAAACAGCTCTTGGAACTTCTCCCAAGACATCTTCAGTGTGGCATGTTGAGTACGCTTAATCGATTCTCACCAGTAATCTGCCTCTCCTCGCAACATAAAGGCAGCAAAGGGAACCTTTTGCTCCTCAGAGCATCCCAAGACATCAAATATCTTGGTGATATGCTTTATCCATGTTTCTGCTATAAGTGGTTTTGGCTCTCCCTTAAATTCCGGTGGTCCCAGCTCCTTGAACTGTTTAGCGGTGACCGTCCGAGAGTTTTCAGTGTTTCCACCTACATTTTGGACAGGAGCCGCTATCGCCTGCTGTTGCATGAACTGTATAAAGCTTCTGAACATTTCATCATTCATCATTTGGTCAGTATTGTTGTTTGCATGAGGATTGTCGCCTTGCTGATGCACTTTATCCCGATTATTGATATGTGGTGAATCAACAGTCACCTGTGCTCCATTGCTATTCTCAACATTCTCGGATGCCATTTTCAGATACTGCCACAAAACAAAAGTTAATTGATATGTCATATATTATCCTTATATTCTGACCGACCAATTAAATACCATGCAAATAAACTTAGGTAGGTCATACTAGCGAAGGAATTCCCTGTCTCTCCCCTCCTAGTTCTATTCTCACATCTTAGCCAGGGATCATATCCCTAAGCTCTGATACCAACTGTGACGCCCCCAAAATTAGGTATACATCACCTATCTTGGGTCGTCAGATACATGGTACAGAATTCAAATATAACTTACTAATACAACTGTCGTGTACAATACGACAAAACATAACTGTGAGTTTGAATACAATTATTGTCTACTAGAGACTATACAAACTCAAAAGGAGTCCTCATTACAATTATTGTCACACTATTTAACAAAATAGTGAGGACTACTAATACTTTCATCTGGTCCATCACTCCGTTCCCCGACTCGTCCCAGCTATATTCTCATTTCCTAAAGAGAACAGTGAAAGAAAGGGTGAGCTCAACTAGCCCAGTAAGAAATATTATGACTAAGACAATGCAGAATAAATTATCATTAGCCTTCAACAGCGTTAAACTGATAAAATATAACGAACATCAAGTTTAACTGCAGCGGAACAAGCAATCCATTAAAAGAGTCAAGTAGAGAATAAAATATACTATCTTCTATGATTTAAAAGGTTTTTCAACACTGTTATCGCTGGGACTCAGCTAAACAAAATAATCCACATCATCGAATCACCCCTGCACTACGGCCAATGATATTCTTTAGTATCACGACCACAATTATCCATGCACTATGGGCCAAGAATATTTGTGTATTCATTAATGGTCATGATCATGCCAACAACTGTCCGTCAATGCACTACGGGCCAATGAGGAATTTTACCACACCATTTGTAACATTATGGTCATGATTATACCGAATAATCCCTGGTCATAATCATACCAAGTCCATCTATGCACTACAGGCCACAGATGACTTTCAACATTTTATAAACATGAGGATGATGACAATGATATAAGAATTCAGTAAAACAAGTTCAAGAATTAATTTATCCAAGAATTAACAACGTCCAAATTGTCAACATGATACTGCTTTGTGGAGTAAAATTTAAGAATGCTTAGAATAGTATTTTCATGAAAAGATACTGGATGAAACGCAATTATCAAGGATATTCCACTAATTTCATGGAGTATAGAAGTTAAAACTTAACCAACTGAGTATAATAAAGAATGGAATAACAAAAAAAATCACCCGACATGCGATAGACCGCACAGACAGGTTATTCTAACAGAATAATAAATAATGGAACCAGGTCCGGCGTAAACGCACAGACAGGATATTCCGACAGAATAATATATAATGGAACCAGGTCCGGCGCAAACGCACAGACAGAATATTCTGATAGAATAATAAATAATGGAACCAGGTCCGGTGTAAAACACACAGACAGGATGTTCCAACAGAATAATAACAAGACGGAACCAGGTCTGGTGTAAAACACACAGACAGGATGTTCTAACAGAATAATAATAAAAACGGAACCAGGTCCGGTGTAAAACACACAGATAGGATGTTCCAACAGAATAATAGAAGAATGTCACCAAGTATAGGGTAGACCACGTATACAGGTTATTCCAACGGAATAATAAGAAATGGAATAACAACAGTTCTCTTCATGAATAAGAAAGAATAACACCCCTTACCGTTTTAAAGAAGAACTGAAATAAGGAAGTAGTTAAGTAGCAGAATAATTTTCTTCTCTCTCTCTATGGTTTCTCTCTATAGTTTCTCTCTCTAGAGTTCAGTGAATTCGTAAGAAATAATGAAGGAATGAGCTGCTATTTATAAAAAAATAGAATGCATAGTAACTAATCCATGAACGGTCCAGATTGATTACTTTAATCTGACGGTCCATATTTAAAGAAAAATCTTTTAAATAGAATAAAATATATTCTATTTATAGAATAACTTTAATAAAGTATTCTGTTTTATATAAAAAGATGTTTCTGTTTTATTACTTTAATAATACGAATAAAACAAAACATCATTATCGCTAAATAATTCATATTATTAACTGACAATAATTGAATCAAACTGAGTGACTTCTCACATAAGCATTAATAATCAATACCGTGTGCTACTATGCAACCACGCGTATTACTGTACTTTTACTACCGAGTAGTTCAACAATATCAATGGTAAAACTTCCGCCGTTATTTTTAATAAAATATTTTTGTCGTTTTCTCAATCCGACAATAATTCTATTGTGGGGTCCACCAATGATTGTGCCGTTGTACGAATATTCCCTGTTAAAACGAATATTCCCCGACCAATCGAATATTATATAACAACTTGCGTACTTTGCAAAATTTATAAATATTACCCACAACTATAATATTATATCAAATTAACTCCATAATATTCAAAAATGATATTTATAGAAAATTCATCTTTATTTATAAAAGTTGGGGTCTTACAGTTAGTCTCATTTCGGGGCCCTGGCTACTTGAGTAAATACGCCCGAGGGGATTGTCTCTACACCTAGCACCCTAAGGTCTTTCATGATCTGGGAGTCGTTGGTTGAAAGCTCGCTAAGGGGTAGCAGTGTTTGCCGAATGGAATGAGACATTGCACAGTCATATGAAAAAGAAAAAAAAAAGAAAAAGAAAAGAAGTATAGCAACAAACACCACGAGAAAGTGCGAAAATCGCCCTCGTGAGTAGTAATAAAGCAGTTAAGCCCATTGTTGAACCTCAGTTTGTTTTGATATGTTGGAATAGTCTTCGTTGCATATGTATACATGAGTCTTAATTTAAACTATAATTTTCTATTTTGAGCAATTCAGCATGTGTATTCTTTGCTTAAATCAAGTTTTGGTGAACACAACACACACACACAAACACATCAACTCTACAACATTTATGAATTATCTGAGTGCATGACATTATGCCTACAGTTTGGTTTGAATCTGTATTCTTGAACCTGGAAAAATTCGTTGAGGCATTTTGGACTGAATTTCTGTGATAGCGGGAACAATGTGAGACTAGTTGCATCATAATTTAGTTACATAGTAATATAGCTGCATTTTCACTGTTCATTAGTATGCATTGCTTGAGGGCAAGCAACAGTTCAAGTTTGGGGGTATTTGATAAGTGAGTTTTGTACATACTTATTAAATACCAATTCACGCGAACTATGCCTATCTCAAGTACATTTTAGTGTATTTTTAGTTACATTTCATGTTATTTTACATTGCATATACTTAAAACTCCTTTTGGTGAAAAAGTGCAAGAAATGGCCTAATTTGGTGGAATTAGAAGGCACGAGGCGAATGGACGCATGAAGCGAGGCACAAGCTGGGATATGCGTGGCATGCGGATCAAGTAGAGCAGAAGACTAAGCGTGGATGGACAAAGGAAGGAGTAGCGGAACAGATCAGTAGCAGCAGCAAAGCACAGGATGCAGAATTCAGGAGCCGCGCAGCCGCGCGACTATACAGGCTAAAACACGCGCGCCCGCGCCATTAACCGAACATAACTTATTTTGCACTCGCGCGCCTGTGCCTTGTTTTCAAAGGGATCTCACGCGCGCCATCGACTGCAGTTGCTGACTTTATTTTATTTTTGAAATTGTAAGTGTTGGGGGAATTTGGGCTTATATATTAGACGCATTAGCGAGATGTAAGAGGGGATACCACCCCTTGGGGGAACAACACGCTACTGTTACTTTCTCTCTTTGATTTCTATAGTAGAATAGAGTAGGGTAGAGTAATTACTTTCTAGATTGGATCAGATTGAAGACTTGAAGCAATTGGAAAGCATCAGAGATTCCATCTTGGATCAGGATAATAGATTTGCACTTTAATTCTCTACTCTTATTTTCTCTTTGATTCGTAATTGTATCTTACGATGTTTATTCTATATGTGAATGATACATTTGATTCAGCTATGATTTAAACTCTATTCTAAGATTGTAATGGATTCTATGGACTAGTTTATTCTAATATATATCGTTGTTAGCTTTATTGATTGCTATGGGATTGTCTAATGAGATTCATGCTTATTTTCTTAGTTGATTGGCCATCAATTACTATGATAATCCATATGGACTCGAGAGAAGAAGTATGGGTTTAGATCTGATCTTATTAGCTTGTGATTGCATGTTCTACATTGTGATAGGATATATGATTTGTGCTTAGGATAGACATATACCGAAGCGCCATTCGTAGTCAAATGAGAACTTGGGCTTCAACCCTAATTATTTGTAAATCACATAGATATATAGTGGTTTAGGTAATGTGGGTGTTCATGTGTATTCTATCAATTGTGGATTATATGTGATATGAGTATGGTACATCGAGAGATGGCTATATTTCACTTTTGTGTTCTCGACTAGCAATCCGGTATAATTAATTTAGCTTAACATGCAGTGTATGGATTTAAATGAGTCAATAGATGAAATTGTGATCTCAGGTCTTCATTATCTAGTCTCACTCTAGGAATAGTTAGGTTAATTTAATTTAATAGTTTAAATATAAAATATAATATAATTCGTTTAAATAAGACTGAACTGGTTATGGATTAATGCTTAGTGAACTTTATTAGTTAATTCTCCGTGGGAACGATACTTTACTTACTCTTTATTACTTGTTGACTGTGTATACTTGCACGCATATATTGATCAGCAAAACGACCAACAAGTTTTTGACATCACTCTAGAAGTGGATGCTGCAACAATATCTCAGCCTGAATCAACTGTCAGAGTTGCAACTGAAGAAAGCACCAAGGCTGAAGCTCAACCCAGAAAGGTAAGGAGAAAGCTTGTCAAGACATATGTTCTTGAAAATGCGAAAGCTTTGAAGGAAGAAGAAAGGAAAATAGCTGCAGAAAAGGAGCTTCTTGAAACTCCTAATGATCTAGCCTGCCTAAAGTTCAAATGAATGATCATATTGAGGGGGAGCCTCTCGAAGTTCTTGTACCAAAAAAAGCTACAACTGAGGGGGAGATACAAGAGGAATGGGAAATCGAAGGTGTAAAAGCTATGGAGGTAGAAAAGGGTGAAGATCAAACAAGGTATAAGGAGACGTTTGAAGTAGTGGAAATTTCAAATGAAGAAAACGAAGATCGAGAAGAATAAGAGGATGATGAAGTTGAGATTATTGCAGTGGGCTGGGATGGATATAGGAGAGCCAACTACAATCAACTGTTCTCCTACTTACCTATGATGCCCTATCACAGAGCCCAAATTCTCAACTCCTGGGACACATGTTCTGGACTTTCAAAGCTTATCCAACAATCTTTGTGCTTGCTCACGGATTCCCAGGAAACTTCACGTTTGCTCAGAAGCTAATCACTAACCATCCTTCTTTAGAAACTAGGCATGAGGTACAATCAATTCCCATCTCTTTCAAAGTTAGTCACTGTCCTCCATCAAACTTCAACCAATTCTATGAATTGCCAAGATGGTTGGAAATGATACTTCATCCACTAAACCAATTTCCAGTTACAGAATCCCAACATTCTGTAACTGATGAACCAAATATACCTAACTTTATATTAATACATCTCCCACCATCTCTCACTCTACGAATATCAATCCTACTCAAATCATAGAGTCACCCACTCAACCATCACCTCCTTCTATAACTCAAACTCATATATCTGCACCTTCTTCAGATATTCCTTCCTCCTCAACCAGTAATTATTTTGATCTTGATCTTGCTCTCTACAATATGCAAAATCAAAATACAAGAGTCTCTCCTCAAGACACTCAGTAAATTCTTGCCGTCTCTTAGATCTTCCTACCAAATCTGAGCTAAGCACTGCATCATAGCAAGTAATCAAAGATATTCAAGAAGATCTTGAAACTCACTCTAAGCTTGTGCATACAAGGCTGAATCACCTAATAGATGCTGCCAACACCCTTCACAACAATCTGAGTACTGAGCTCATAAATAAGCTTAGGGAGATCATCAAGGAAATGATCTACAGTATTAATAAAAGGGATCAAATTCACTTTCAGTCTGCCCGGAAGCACAAGGAAGCAGTTCTCCTTCTGCAGAAGACTCAGGAATCTCAAAATAAACTTGTGATGGAAAGTCCCTCAAGTCTACGAACCTCAATGAAAGAATTCTAAGAATTTTGAATGAGTCAGATGCAACAAACAGACACTGTCTTGGCTATTCTACAAAAAAACAAGTCTCGAACTGATTTTCTGGTTCAAGAAAACCATTAAGACATTGCTTAATCTAGGAATCAGCTCCATGAACTTGTCCAAGGCATGAATCGTCTGTCTGAAGACATTCGAACCCTTGATGTTGACATAAAGGGGGACAATAAAGGGGAAGGAGAGAAAGGAAAAGGCAGAGGGAAACTCAATGTTGCTCAATCTTCAAGGAGCCCTCCCTCAAGACAACCTCGCCATCAGACTCCATGACCTGATCAGCAGTAGCGCCACCAGCCAATTCTCATGGCGCAACCGCTAAGGAGTCGAGGGCCATCTTCTAGCTCACAAGGGGTAACTACTACTGGCCTAAATATATCGATTGGAGATCCTGCCTTTATGAATAGACATGATCATGGAGAAAGGCTGAGTTAAAACGAGCTGGAAGATATTGTATGCAGAGATGAAGTCAGCAGGAGAAGGAGAGCTGTAGAGCATGCCAATCCTCCAAGAAGCAAAAGGCAGAAGAAATAGAGATAAATTGGAATTTATTTCTTATTGATGTAACTAAGCTTTATTGTAATATATGTCTGTACAAACATCAATAAATTCATGCTTCTTCTCTAGAGATTTCAGCTGCTCACTGAAACACTAAGTTATATTTACTTTTTAGCAACTACATCTAGAAATTTATGATCTTGATAAAAATCTCCTTGGTTATGTCAACATCAAATAGGAGGAGATTGTTGGGAATTGCATATTTAAATTTGATGTTGAAAGTAAATAAATATGCTTATATGTAAAGTCCTTCAAGGAATACATGTACAAGGACTTAGTGGTAGATCAAAACTTGTTAGGTTTTATCTGTGCTTTATGTTTATCATTTTGTAAATGAATGTATAGAAGAAAAGATAAAAGTTGTTAGGTTGATCTATTTTGAGATGTAATAGATAGGCTTCAACAGAATCATAGTCTGTCGAGCCAGTCAAGAATTTGCAGAAACCAAGGCAGAGTCGTAGAGCATTAAGAATCGTAGTTTGTTTGCTTTGGAGGGCCTCTCCCAGAATCTTAGAGTGGTCCAAACTCCCGCTGAGCCAACTCAAGAATCGTAGTCCGCTCTCGGAAGCGTAGAGTCTGCAAATCAAGCAAGCAAAGATCTTAGTTTACCAGTGCTTAAGAGAAATTGTAGTGTTCTCTTCTATCAGTCTGGATCAAGCACTAATGTGGCAAGACACTACGATTATGATCATAGTGCATCATCTGTCTGCATCAGAAGCATCGAGATTTGTCTATTTATTTAAGAATAAATTACAACAAATGTGGAATGAATTATAGACGTTGAAACTCTCGGGAATCCCAATGATACAACACTCATCCTTAGTATATAACAAAGAAACGTATCAAAGAAGCTAAGAAAAGTACTACATGTCAGCTGAAAATACCTTTTCAAGTGTTAGGTGAGATAACAGTCTGCTATGTCAGTGGGCCAGACGGCTAGACAGAAGATTTTTAGGAAGTCACCATCAGTGCTCAGAAATGTCAAATACAATGAATGCTTCAATGGATGCCTTCAAACGAACATATTTTAAAGGCACCTTATATACAAATTAGATGCAGATGAAAGACATAAACAAGTACACAATGAAAAGCTGAAGAACACTCAACGTTCAACTCTACGATCTAGAAAGAAAGCTTGCTCAGTTACTCAGTTCTTTATAACACATGCTTAACAACAACTGAGTAGCACAACCCAAAGAACTCAACTCTCATCAAGTGTATTCTAAGTCTGCTGGACTTGAAGAGTTCTAAGTGAACTAAGAAGTTCCAAGACTGTTGGTCTTGAAGGAATCTGTGAGATTCAAAGATTGTAAAGACATCCTTAGTGAATTTCCTACTCGAGGAATAGAAGAGTGGACTAGGAGCCTTGAGTGCTCTGAACAATTTAAATTATCTGTGTCTTTTATATTCTTGCTTTAGCTGCTATATTTGTTATAACTGCTATAAGACCCCAACTTTTATAAATAAAGATGAATTTTCTATAAATATCATTTTTGAATATTATGGAGTTAATTTGATATAATGTTATAGTTGTGAGTAATATTTATAAATTTTGTAAAGTACGCAAGTTGTTATATAATATTCGATTGGTCGGGAAATATTCGTTTTAACAGAAAATATTCGTACAACAGCACAATCATTGATGGACCCCACAACGGAATTATTGTCGGATTGAGAAAACGACAAAAATATTTTATTAAAAATAACGGCGGAAGTTTTACCATTGATACTGTTGAAATACTTGGTAGTAAAAGTACAGTAGCACGTGTGGTTACATAGTAGCACACGGTATTGATTATTAATGCTTATGTGAGAAGTCACTCAGTTTGATTCAATTATTGTCAGTTAATAATATGAATTATTTAGCGATAATGAAGTTTTGTTTTATTCGTATTATTAACGTAATAAAACAGAAACATCTTTTTATATAAAACAAAATACTTTATTAAAGTTATTCTATAAATAGAATATATTATATTTTATTTAAAAGATTTTTCTTTAAATATGGACCGTCAGATTAAAGTAATCAATCTGGACCGTTCATGGATTAGTTACTATGCATTCTATTTTTCTATAAATAGCAGCTCATTCCTTCATTATTTCTTACGAATTCACTGAACTCTAGAGAGAGAAACAATAGAGAGAAACTATAGAGAGAGAGAAGAAGAAAACTATTCTGCTACGTAACTACTTCCTTATTTCAGTTCTTCTTTAAAACGGTAAGGGGTGTTATTTTTCTTATTCATGAAGAGAACTATTGTTATTCCATTTCTTATTATTCTGTTGGAATAACCTGTATACGCGGTCTACCCTATACTTGGTGACATTCTTCTATTATTCTGTTAGAACATCCTGTCTGGGTGTGTTTACACCGGACCTGATTCTATTTTTATTATTATTCTGTTGGAACATCCTGTCTGTGTGTTTTACACCAGACCTGGTTCCGTCTTGTTATTATTCTGTTGGAACATCCTGTCTGTGTGTTTTACACCAGACCTGGTTCTATTATTTCTTATTCTGTCGGAATATCCTGCCTGTGCATTTACGCCGGACCTGGTTCCATTATTTATTATTCTGTCAGAATATCCTGTCTGTGTGTTTACGCCGGACCTGGTTCCATTATTTATTATTCTGTTAGAATAACCTGTCTGTGCGGTCTATCGCATGTAGGGTGATTTCTTTTGTTATTCCATTCTTTATTATACTCAGTTGGTTAAGTTTTAACTTCTATACTCCATGAAATTAGTGGAATATCCTTGATAATTGTGTTTCATCCAGTATCTTTTCATGAAAATATTATTCTAAGCATTCTTGAATTTTACTCCACAAAGCAGTATCATGTTGACAATTTGGACATTGTTAATTCTTGGATAAATTAATTCTTGAACTTGTTTTATTGAATTCTTATATCATTGTCATCATCCTCATGTTTATAAAATGTTGAAAGTCATCTGTGGCGTGTAGTGCATAGATGGACTTGGTATGATTATGACCAGGGATTATTCGGTATAGTCATGACTGTAATGTTACAAATGATGTGGTAAAATTTCTCATTGGCCCGTAGTGCATTGACGGACAGTTGTTGGCATGATCATGACCATTAATGAATACACAAATATTCTTGACCCGTAGTGCATGGATAATTGTGGTCGTGATACTAAAGAATATCCTTGGCCGTAGTGCAGGGGTGATTCGATGATGTGGATTATTTTGTTAAGCTGAGTCCCAGCGATAACTGTGTTGAAAAACCTTTTAAATCATAGAAGATAGTAGATTTTATTCTCTACTTGACTCTTTTAATGGATTGCTTGTTCCGCTGCAGTTAAACTTGATGTTTGTTATATTTTATCAGTTTAACACTGTTGAAGGCTAATGATAATTTATTCTGCATTATCTTAGTCATAATATTTTCTACTGGGCTGGTTGAGCTCACCCTTTCTTTCACTGTTCTCTTCAGGAAATGAGAATATAGCTGGGACGAGTCGGGGAACGGAATGATGGACCAGATGAAAGTATTAGTAGTCCTCACTATTCTGTTAAATAGTTTGACAATAATTGTAATGAGGACTCCTTTTGAGTTTGTATAGTCTCTAGTAGACAATAATTATATTCAAACTCACAGTTATGTTTTGTCGTATTGTACACGACAGTTGTATTAGTAAGTTGTATTTGTATTTTGTACCATGTATCTGATGACCCAAGATGGGTGATGTATACCTAATTTTGGGGGCGTCATAGTTGGTATCAGAGCTTAGGGATATGATCCCTGGCTAAGATGTGAGAATAGAACTAGGAGGTGAGAGATGGGAAATTCCTTTGCTAGTATGACTTACTTAAGTTTATTTGCATGGTATTTAATTGGTCGGTCATAATGTAAGGATAATATATGACATGTCAATTAACTTTTGTTTTGTGGTAGTATTTGAAAATGGCATCCGAGAATGTTGAGAATAGCAATGGAGCACAGGCGACTGTTGATTCACCACATATCAATAATCGGGATAATGTGCAACAGGAAGGCGACAATCCTCATGCAAACAACAATACTGACCAAATGATGAATGATGAAATGTTCAGAAGCTTTATGCAGTTCATGCAACTGCAGGCGAGAGCGGCTCCTGTCCAAAATATAGGTGAAAACACTGAAAACTCTCGGACGGTCACCGTTAAACAGTTTAAGGAGCTGGGACCACCGGAGTTTAAGGGAGAGCCAAAACCACTTATAGCGGAAACATAGATAAAGCAGATCACCAAGATATTTGATGCCTTGGGATGCTCCGAGGAACAAAAGGTTCCCTTTGCCGCCTTTATGTTGCGAGGAGAGGCAGATTACTGGTGGAAATCGATTAAGCGTACTCAACCTGCCGCACTGAAGATGTCTTGGGAGAAGTTTCAAGAGCTGTTTAATGACAAATACTTTCCCAAAAGTGTTCGTCACATGAAGGAGGTGGAGTTCATCAAATTGGAGCAGAATAATATGATCGTGTCGCAGTATGAGGCTAAATTTGCTGTGTTGTCCCGGTTTGCGTCCCACTTGGTGGATAATGAAGAGCGATTGACGCGAATGTTTTTGTGAGGTTTGAAACCTGAGATACGTCAACATCTTATTTCTCATAAACTGTGTTTGTATTCAGATGTTGTGAATAGGGCTCAGTTAGTGGAGCGCGATAACGAGTCAACGCAACCAAAAGAGAGCAGTCGACAAAATGATAATACAAGTGAGAGCAGTCATCGAAGCGGTGACAACAAGCGTGGAGGGAATCAACAGGCCAGAAATGGTAACCACTTCGGTGGTAATCAGGGCCAAAACAATAAGAATGGTCATTTCAAGAAGAGGAGATTCAACAATGATGGAAAGACGTCAGCACTAGAACCCGTTGTTAAGGAAGGAGAACGACCACCTATCATATGTTTCAAATGCGGAGGGGAAGGGCACATCAGTCCAAACTGCGCGATGCCATCTAAAGCATGTTATAATTGTGGAAGAGAATGTCATTTTGCTCGATTTTGTCGTTTATCAAAAACAAGTTCAGCCAATATAGAGACACCAAAGGCCATCCCAGAAAAGTCAAAACCGGTAGTGCAAGGGAGAGCGTTTGTTGTGACCTCCCAGAAAGCAAGGAACCCGAATGAGGTCATCACGGGTAAGCTTATCATAAACTCTAACGAAGTCTATACTTTATTTGATACCGGTTCTACCCATTCTTTTATTTCTCCTACTTGCGCTCATCGATTAAATTTGACTCCGGAGAAATTAGACTTTGACTTATATGTTGAAACTCCATTGGGAGAAACCTTCATTACATCCACGGTTTATAAGTCTTGTTTGGTTCAAGTTGGTACCCACACATTACCTGTCGATCTTATTTCATTAAAAATACTTGCATTTGACGTGATTCTAGGGATTGATTGGTTAACTACTCATCATGCAAAAATTGATTATTTTCATAAGGTTGTTAGCTTTCATATTCCTAATCGACCTATTATGCGAATTCAAGCAACCAAACCATTAAAATCAATCGCTGTCATCTCAAGCCATAAAGCTATTCGTTTATTGAAAAACGGATGTCAAGCTTTCTTAGCTCATGTCACGGATCTAAACAAAAATACGTCAGTTTTGAATGATATTTCTATTGTTAATAAATTCCCTGACGTATTCCCTGAAGAACTTCTTGGCCTACCCCAAGAGCGTGAAATTGAATTTTGTATCGACCTTGAACCCGGTACAAAACCCATTTCCAAAGCCCCATATCGAATGACTCCTATTGAACTTCAGGAGTTAAAGATCCAACTGCAGGAATTGTTAGACATTGGCTTTATTCGTCCTAGTACTTCTCCTTGGGGTGCTCCTGTGCTATTCGTGAAGAAGAAATATGGAAGTATGCGACTTTGTATTGATTATCGGGAGTTGAATCATGTCACCATAAAAAATAGGTACCCAATGCCACATATTGATGACCTGTTTGACCAGTTGTAATGAGCATAATTCTTTTCAAAGATCGATCTTCATTCTGGATATCATCAGCTGAAGGTTAGAACTGAGGATATTCCAAAGACGACTTTCAGAACTCGGTACGGGCATTATGAATTCCTAGTCATGTCCTTTGGATTGACTAATGCTCCTGCTGCCTTCATGGATATGATGAACCGGGTATTCAAGGAATATTTGGATCACTTTGTGGTCGTCTTTATTGATGACACCCTTAGTTATTCCAAAAGCCGTGAAGATCATGAGCAACACTTGAGGCTGGTACTCCAAAAGCTTCGTGA
This sequence comes from Panax notoginseng, assembly GCA_016801055.1. NCBI lineage: Eukaryota > Viridiplantae > Streptophyta > Magnoliopsida > Apiales > Araliaceae > Panax > Panax notoginseng. Next base: position 82,056,227 of record CM029014.1, read on the forward strand.
ATACAAGCTTTATGCCAAGTTGAAGAAATACAAGTTCTGGCTGGAGGAGGTAACATTCCTTGGGCACGTAGTATCAAGTTGTGGAATATCTGTTGACCCGGCAAAGATTGAAGCTATTCAAAGCTGGGAGCAACCTAAATCAGTGACCGAGGTACGTAGCTTTCTTGATTTAGCTGGTTATTATCGGAGATTCGTGGAAGGATTTTCTCGAATTGCTACTCCATTAACTCAGCTGACTCGAAAAGATACAAAGTTTGGTTGGAGCGAAGAATGTGAGCAGAGTTTTCAAGAACTTAAGAGGAGACTCATTTCAGCACCTGTTCTAACAATACCATCTGGCTCGGAGGGATTTGTCATCTACAGTGATGCTTCGAGCAAAGGGTTGGGATGCGTTCTCATGCAACATGGAAAAGTCATAGCCTATGCATCAAGACAACTCAAGGAATATGAGAGGAATTATCCTACTCATGATGTAGAGTTGGCAGCTGTTGTCTTTGCACTTAAAATTTGGAGGCATTACTTGTATGGGGAGAATGTGGAGATCTTTACGGATCATAAAAGCCTCAAATATTTCTTCACTCAAAAGGAACTCAACATGCGACAACGACGCTGGCTTGAACTGTTGAAAGATTATGATCATACCATTCAATACCATCCTGGAAAAGCGAACGTGGTAGCTGACGCATTGAGTAGAAGATCATATGCGGGTACAAGTGCAATATTAACAACGCAAAGGCCCATTTTGTGTGACTTGCAAAGGATGGAGATAGAGTTAAAGACTCCAGGGACCCATGTTATGATGTCGAATATACGAGTAGAACCAACTTTAATCGATAAGGTTAAAGCTGCTCAAGCTACAGACCTGGAGCTGATGCGTATGAGGAAGAAAGTGCAAGAAGGTGCTATGCCGGAAGCAAGAATCGATGAAGAAGGAATACTTCGAGTCAACTCCAGACTTTGTGTTCCTAACAACCCTGATTTAAAGTATGAAATCATGATGGAGGCGCACAACACACCGTTTGCAATCCATCCTGGAAGTACCAAAATGTATCATGATCTTCGTCATACATTTTGGTGGAGCAATATGAAGAGAGAGATAGCGCTGTTTATCTCGAGGTGTCTAACTTGTCAACGAGTCAAAGCGGAGCATCAAGTACCAAAAGGTCCATTGCAACCACTTGAAATTCCAGAATGGAAGTGGGAGCACATTACCATGGATTTCGTTACCGGTCTTCCTAGGGTTTCTCAAGGTATTGATGCGATTTGGGTCATTGTTGATAGATTGACCAAGTCTGCTCATTTCTTGCCGATACGAGAAACTTATACACTTGAACGTCTTGCTCGTATGTACATAAACGAGATTGTAAGACTGCATGGTATGCCAGTATCCATAGTTTCTGATCGAGACCCAAGATTCACTTCACGATTTTGGGTTAGTTTACAAAAAGCTATGAGCACGGATTAACGATATAGTTCGGTATATCATCCTCAGACGGACGGACAATCAGAGAGGACTATTCAAACTCTAGAAGATTTATTAAGACTCTGTGTCCTTGACTTCAAGGGAAGTTGGGACAAGTTCTTACCATTGGTGGAGTTTTCCTACAACAACAGTTATCAAGCAAGTATTGGCATGGCTCCATTTGAAGCATTGTATGGAAGAAAATGTCGTTCTCCAGTATGCTGGGATGAGGTGGGTGAAGCAACGTTGTTGGGACCGGAGTTGGTACGTATGACTATAGAAAAGATTCAAACGATCCGACAACGTATAAAAACCTCACAAGATCGACAAAAGAGTTATGCTGATCTTCATCGAAAGGACATGAAATTTGATATAGGAGATCATGTGTTCTTACGTGTTGCTCCATGGAAAGGAGTTACAAGATTTGGAAAGAGAGGAAAGCTTAATCCTCGATTCATCGGTCCATTTTTAATCCTCGATCGAGTAGGAACTGTGGCTTATAGACTCGCTTTACCGCCAAGTATGTCTCGTGTTCATAACGTTTTTCACATATCCATGTTACGTAAATATGTGAAAGACCCGAACCACATTATTGAGTTAGAACCGGACGAAATAGCTGAGGATTTGACGTATGAAGAAGTTTCTGTTCAAATCTTGGATAAGAAGGAACATATTCTACGCTCCAAGGTTATACCTCAAGTCAAAGTTTTGTGGAGAAACCACGATGTTGAGGAAATGACTTGGGAGTTAGAATTTGAAATGAAATCAAGGTATCCTTACCTCTTCAACATACTAGGTACGTACCCTAATTTCGAGGGCACAATTTCTTAAGAAGGGGAGGTTGTAAGACCCCAACTTTTATAAATAAAGATGAATTTTCTATAAATATCATTTTTAAATATTATGAAGTTAATTTGATATAATATTATAGTTGTGGGTAATATTTATAAATTTTGCAAAGTACGTAAGTTGTTATATAATATTCGATTGGTCGGAGAATATTCGTTTTAACAGGAAATATTCGTACAAAGGCACAATCATTGGTGGACCCCGCAACGGAATTATTGTCGGATTGAGAAAACGACAAAAATATTTTATTAAAAATAACGACGGAAGTTTTACCATTGATACTATTGAACTACTCGGTAGTAAAAGTACAGTAACACGTGTGGTTGCATAGTAGCACACGGTATTGATTATTAATGCTTATGTGAGAAGTCACTCAGTTTGATTCAATTATTGTCAGTTAATAATATGAATTATTTAGCGATAATGAAGTTTTGTTTTATTCGTATTATTAACGTAATAAAACAGAAAAATCTTTTTATATAAAACAGAATACTTTATTAAAATATTCTATAAATAGAATATATTATATTTTATTTAAAAGATTTTTCTTTAAATATGGACCGTCAGATTAAAGTAATCAATCTGGACCGTTCATGGATTAGTTACTATGCATTCTATTTTTCTATAAATAGCAGCTCATTCCTTTATTATTTCTTACGAATTCACTGAACTCTAGAGAGAGAAACTATAGAGAGAGAAGAAGAAAATTATTTTGCTACTTAACTACTTCCTTATTTCAGTTCTTCTTTAAAACGGTAAGGGGTGTTATTCTTTCTTATTCATGAAGAGAACTGTTGTTATTCCATTTCTTATTATTCTTTTGGAATAACTTGTATACGCGGTCTACCCTATACTTGGTGACATTCTTCTATTATTCTGTTGGAACATCCTGTCTGTGTGTTTTACACCGGACCTGGTTCCATTTTTATTATTATTCTGTTGGAACATCCTGTCTGTGTGTTTTACACCGGACCTGGTTCTGTCTTGTTATTATTCTGTTGGAACATCCTGTCTGTGTGTTTTACACCGGACCTGGTTCCATTATTTCTTATTCTGTTAGAATATCTTGTCTGTGCGTTTACGCCGGACCTGGTTCTATTATTTATTATTCTGTCGGAATATCCTGTCTGTGCGTTTACGCCGGACCTGGTTCCATTATTTATTATTCTGTTAGAATAACCTGTATGTGCGGTCTATCGCATGCCGGGTGATTTCTTTTGTTATTCCATTCTTTATTATACTCAGTTAGTTAAGTTTTAACTTCTATACTCTATGAAATTAGTTGAATATCCTTGATAATTACGTTTCATCCAGTATCTTTTCATGAAAATATTATTCTAAGCATTCTTGAATTTTACTCCACAAAGTAGAATCATGTTGACAATTTGGACGTTGTTAATTCTTGGATAAATTAATTCTTGAACTTGTTTTATTGAATTCTTATATCATTGTCATCATCCTCATGTTTATAAAATGTTGAAAGTCATCTGTGGCCTGTAGTGCATAGATGAACTTGGTATGATTATGACCAAGGATTATTCGGTATAGTCATGACCGTAATATTACAAATGATGTGGTAAAATTCCTCATTGGCCCGTAGTGCATTGACGGACAGTTGTTGGCATGATCATGACCATTAATGAATACACAAATATTCTTGGCCTATAGTGCATGGATAATTGTGGTCGTGATACTAAAGAATATCCTTGGCCGTAGTGCAGGAGTGATTCGATGATGTGGATTATTTTGTTAAGCTGAGTCCCAGCGATAACAGTGTTGAAAAACCTTTTAAATCATAGAAGATAGTAGATTTTATTCTCTACTTGACTCATTTAAAGGATTGCTTGTTCCGCTGCAGTTAAACTTGATGTTTGTTATATTTTATCAGTTTAACACTGTTGAAGGCTAATGATAATTTATTCTGCATTATCTTAGTCATAATATTTCTTACTGGGCTAGTTGAGCTCACCCTTTCTTTCACTGTTCTCTTCAGGAAATGAGAATATAGTTGGGACGAGTCGGGGAACAGAGTGATGGACCAGATGAAAGTATTAGTAGTCCTCACTATTCTGTTAAATAGTGTGACAATAATTGTAATGAAGACTCCTTTTGAGTTTGTATAGTCTCTAGTAGATAATAATTGTATTCAAACTCATAGTTATGTTTTGTCGTATTGTACATGACAGTTGTATTAGTAAGTTGTATTTATATTCTGTACCATGTATCTGACGACCCAAGATGGGTGATGTATACCTAATTTTGGGGGCGTCACAACTGCCTATTAACTATTAACTCAGTTTATGTTAAAGGGAAAAACAAACAAATCATATATTCCGCTAAAATTGATTAACAAATTTGGCAAAGTATTTTGTAAAAGAAAATTTTATGATATCTATTCAACCCCCCTTCTAGATAACTATTGTGCCTTTGAGAACTAATACGTACCATGACAATATGGTTTGGATTGCTTTTATAGAAATGCTAAAGATTTTAATATATAATATACATATTGATCTAGCTGAAATAATTGGCGTAGATCTTTCAATAATAACTTAGTTCAAATAATAGAACGTTTCATGCTTTAACAAATATTAGTCTCGCCAAAACAAGTAGCTGAGACATAGCTCACAAACTGTTCAATAATAGACATCAATCAAGTGCACTATGTGCGAATAACAATAATCATTATAGATGTGAATAACTGATAATAATTATTCACTAATCATGCTTTGAATTTTATAACTCAATTTGAGTTAATGAACTTGCAATAAATGCGAATACTCAATAATAATTTTAGATGTGGAATAATCAACAATAATTATCCACTTAACATGCTGGTAAAATAATAACTCGAGTTTGAGTTAAGGAAACTTGTCGTGGTCTTTGACTACTGCTACACAATCTAATTTAGCTTCGATTAAAAAACCTATCATCAATAATATTCATCTCGCAATTAGCGTAATAAATCACGTCACATAATACTGTTATTTAAAGTCATTATACAACTTAGACACATAATCATGTAGTCACAACAATGTTTAGAACCTATAAAAACACTTATCAGGTCAAACTATTTCAGTCTGGTTGGACTTCAGTATCAATACGGTGTCCCGATTATCTTATCAGATAATTAACGAGTTTAGTTTTAATAAAACTCTACACCAAAGCTTCAATACTATTTTAGATAATTTAATTATACTTTACAATATTTTTTCGGAAGCTCATAATAATTTTCAAATAATTATTATTTTTTATAATGATTTTTCAAACACTGATATCATTTTTAAATGATTTAAATATTGAATAATTTCCATTATCATTAATACTTCAATAATTTAAAATATTAATGAAATCCCTGTCAAAATATTATAAGTTATTTATAATAACTCAAAATATTTTTAAAATAATAATATCACCTTTAAATGATTTTTAAAATATTTAAAATCATTTTTAAATAATTACTATTAATATTCAAATATTAATGTATTTTATGGCAAAATATTAGAAGTCATTTATTATAACTTAAAATATTTTTAAATCCTTTATATCATTTTAAAACTATTTATTTAATATAATTATTAAATAAATTTATTATCATTAATATTAAGTTATTAATGAAATTTATATCAAAATGTTAAAAGTTATGTATTATAACTTAAAATATTTTTTAACACTTTAATATCATTTTTAAATGATTTTTAAAATATTAAAATTATTTTTAACTAATTTACTTAATATAAATAAATTTAATATCATTAATATTAAAATATTAATGAAATTTATGTCAAATTATTAAAAGTTAATTTTTATAACTTAAAATAATTTTTAAAACTCATTTATAAATTTTTATTATTTATTTTCTATTTTTTCTCTATTAATTGAAATTAATTAATTAATTTTAATAAAACTGTCGTTGTAGGCTTTAAAGACGAAAACTGTCGTAATAGGTATTCTTCATCAATGAAGAACAACCTTGGTCAATGCCTTGAGGGCTACTTTGACCATGATTAATTTCTAACTGGTTATGATTCTGGGCATGAGAGTGTATCCATGGTGTAGTATTAGTGTAATACTACAAGTACTAACCAATTTCAGGGTCTAACTACTTCATAGCATGAAGATCTAAGTGTTCAAAGTTGCTGACAAGTCTGTTCTGGAGTTTCTGGGTTACCCAGAAACCCAGACAGTGTTAAGTACGTAGTCACTTTAGGACTTTAATAACTTGATTTCTGGACATTGTTTGAGTATTAAAGTATCACACTCTTGAAGATTACATGTCAAGGTACAAGAGTAATACACTTAGGTAGCTTAACTACATAACATAAGTAAGATCCGGGTTGGTCAAAAGTCTGTAAGAGACTAGTTCTTATTATTATTATTATTATTATTATTATTATTATTATTATTATTAGTATTATTATTATTATTATTTTATTATTATTATTAGTAGTAGTAGTAGTAGTAGTAGTAGTAGTAGTAGTAGTAGTAGTAGTAGTAGTAGTAGTAGTACTATTATTATTACTGTTATTGTTATTATTATTAGTAGTACTATTGTTATTGTGACGAACGAGATTTTTGTAATTTAATTTTAATATTTATTGAATTAAGTAAATATTTTTTTGATGATTTAATTATTGGATTAAATAATTAATTGATGAAATTGTGGTAGATTAATTTAATTATATGTGTTATAATTATTAAATTAATGTGAAAAATTTTTATTATTCAAATTATGTAATTATGTGAGCTTATTGAATTAAATAAAATATTTAATAAGCATAATATTATTTTAATTAATTTAATAATTAATTAGAGAATTAATAATGATGTTGACTGTTTTTTATTGATGCATGTTAAAGTGTATAGAGTAAAAACAAGAAATTGGTGGTTACTTTTTTTGTTCCTTATTTTGCAATTAGAATTCTTCTATACTAGTCTCATTGATTCCTACTTTCTAAGCAGCTTCTCACATTAGCATACCCATATCAGCACAAGGATTGCGGGAACTATATAAGTTATAATTCTATAGCTTTTTTTTATAGAAGATGTTGAAACCCCATTATATGTATGTATGTAATATTATTGTAAACGTACAGAAGTTGTGACTTTCACAGGAAACACTATAAGGCAACCAGTGTCTTTTGTGATAACATTTGATTTTGGACATCTTTATTTTAAGCATAGAGACAGTAACATCATATACTGAAGCTCGCTTCTATTGATCTATGGTGCTGCAGAGGTTATATGGCTCCTGAGTAAGCAATGCGTGGTTATTTAACTGACAAAGCAGACATTTACAGTTTTGGAGTTGTTGCATTGGAAATTGTTAGCGGTAAAAGCAACGCAAACTACAGGCCAAAGGAAGAATTTGTTTACCTACTTGACTGGGTAAATTTAACAAAACAATTCTCTCTGTTGCATTGCTCCATCTGTACCACCAAATGAGTCCCGTTTAAAAATTTTACAATTTCAAAGATATATTTTTGTGCCATTTTTACCCTAAATTTATTAGAAATTATGCATGTGATTTCTATACTCTGAGTTAGCTTTCAAGTAAAAGTAAAAGTATCACGGTTGATTTTGATAAAAAGTTCACATGCATGTTCAATATATATCATAGTTGTGGTTTGTATAGCGTAAGTTAAGGTAAAAATTATGCTAGAAGTTGGGCTTAAACAAGTTTGTATAGCATAAGTTATAAAGTTTCATAACGGAAGGATGAATAGGGGGGAAACAAGACTGCTGTCCTTGACAGTAGCGACAACAGGTAGCAGTAAGTAGCAAGTTCCAGCAGCAGATTTATATGAAGATTTAAGTTGGGCCTATGGTGGCTTCATGTTAGTTATAATGTATTGAAGAATTTGCTTATAAATATCTAACACAAGCAATCACATGAGTTATAATTTTTTTTTAGCATAATGGAGTTATTAGATGAGGAGTTTGGTGTTTACCAAAATAGGGAAACTTCCTTAACAGGTTTGGGGATTTTTATGTATAATTTAAAGTCTTACTAAAATTTTAATTAAGTGCATCTCCTTTATACAAATCAATTTCCCTTCTGTGTTTTCAGCACTCTGCTAACATCACTTTTAACATATTAGCTTGCCTGTTACTCCCTCAACCCCAAAGAGTATAATTTCCTTGGTAAATTATAAAGGATATGCTACTCGTTTTTACAACGGATGGAGTATTACAAAATGTTGGGTAGATGCTCAAGATTGAACTCTCTTTTGGACGTGTTTTTTTTATTACTATTGAGGGAGCATGTTTGTTTCAATCCCAAGATCTCTACAATCTTTGTACACAGTTAGTGAGGCAGCAACGTTTCTCAGTTTTTCCTTCGTCTCAAAATATCATGAACTTTTCAAACTGCGTTTGCACTCTTCTTGGTCTATTTAGATTACTTGGTTGGAATTTGACCAACGATGTTTCTGAATAAATCTTTGTTGATGCTTTTGTACTTTTGTTCAGATTGCAAGCAAACTTGAAGCAACCAATAAGGTTAAGGAGCCACTCAAGTCTAATTTGCTGAATGGAAAATGGGAGCTTCTATATACTACGTCTAAATCAATTCTGCAAACGCAGGTTCATTGGTACCCTCTTCACTCTTTTGAAATAAAGTCTTGACACTGTTTAATCATGCAAACAATGTTGTTGCCATTTTTAGTGAGATTTTTTTATCCTGTTTGCTTTTAGTTGTAGAAAAATGGACGATGATGATCACTGTCTAGAGGTGAAACAAGAGTCTAAAAGCATTGTATGATTCATGTGGGTGTAATACAGTTCACTAGAGAAATCAAAAGCAACTAAAATTGGCAAAAATATGGGACACGATCCAATCTTCTAGAATAAACAAACTTGATATTACTTAATCCTGAATTGAGTGGCATACTAACCTTTTCTTGCGTTACTCATCATTGTAAAATTGAGAAATGATATCTATATTTCTCAAACTGATTAAATTTCAAGTCTTCATCTAATAACTCCATTATGCTAAATTTTTTTGGTAAACACCTCCTAAAAGAGGTAATGTTTGATATTTGTGTTCTCAATCTAAGCATGCCCTATTCTTTCTTGATAATCATAAAACTTATCTGCACATTTATGTTAGTTAATTATGCAAAAATGTTTTTGACTTCATATTGGTAGTAAACATCATCGTCTTTATATTTCTATATCATGTTGTTGTTGATATTACCATATTTCTAGTAATGCACCAATTATATTTCTCATCGTGTACATAATAGTATGATTCAAGTTTATTCTGGCAAGTCGTACTTAGCATATGTTGATGGTAATCTATACACCTTAGTTAATACTTTAACAATTAAGCTGTTTTGATCGCATTCTTTATATTTTTGTCCGATAAACACTCTAATGTAGACATGTAGTAGAACACTTTGCTACCAATAATGTATATTGTTCATATAGGAAGATATCCATCATATTCTAAAGACTTGCACATCTAAAATTCGCTGTGTCCTGGAGCTCTCTTCAAGTAATTAATTTTTACAACGACTTAATAGGTGTGGAGAAATCTGGAAGAAATGCTGAAGGGGATTCATGGTGGGAAACATGGTGCGAAGTTCTTTACCAAGATGAATGGGAGGTTTTAAATTTATTATTCTTCTCTTAATCTGACTAGAATGCTCACCCCTACAGTGTAGACAAGCTACTGTAAGAGACTATAAAAAATTGTTAACCGATTACAATTTTCATAGCTATGGCAAAATAATTGTTGCTTTCTGAAATTGCAGTAATCTTGCTAGAATAGAGAGGAGTGCGCAGAAACAAGCAAAATCAGGCAATAATTTCAGTTATTGTAGGTACCAATAATTTTTATAGTTTTCTGAATTTGAAGGTTAATGTTGAATGTATTAGGATTGATTAGTGTGGATAGCAAGTGAAATGTGTTAATCATAGATAAAATGTCTTATTAATATATAGATACCAGCACCTTTATGATCATAATTTCCCTTCATTTTCCTGACTTTGCTATTATTTTTAAATATGTGCAGGAAGACTGCTTCTACGACCTACCTTACAATACTGGGTATCAAATTTTCGTGCTACGTTTACGAAAGACAAGGGACGAAATTATGAAGTATACTCTCTCTATATATGTAGATATATACTTTGATTGAAGAATTGTGGTAGCTTTATATGGTTAATTGTAAAGATAATTAATGATTATGTAGTGGATGATTTTATTAAGTTAATAATATTTTAGTTTTTTGTATTTTTGCCATTATTTGCTATGGGGACATTGAGCCAACCAGGTACACAAAAAGAATGTCAAATTTTGATTTGGCAACAATATAATTCGTTACCAAAGCATTGAACAAGTTTTAATATTGCAACAATTTTTTATACATTTAGAAACAAATTTTCGTTGCTAATGACATTAAAAATATAATATTTGGCAACGAAAAATTAACCTAATAACAACGGAGAGGATATTGTTGCTAATACTAACATAAAAGGCAATATTTTTTATCGTTACAAATTATATCAACTTTCGTTGCACATATAAAGAAACAACAACATATAATGTCGTTGCTAATCGACGACTTTGGTTGCTATTAAAAAATAACCAGCAACAAACATTTTCGTTGCTGATGTAGCATAATGTCGTTGCCAAATAATATAATCAGTAACGAAAATCGTTGCTAAAAAGTTTACATTCCGCAACGAAAGCAAGCTTAGGCAACAATTTTCATAATTTACTGCAACGAAAAATGTCGTTGCAAAATGGTGTCAATTGCAACGAAAATGCATGGTCGTTGCAAAAAAAAAAAGAGTTCATTTCGTTGCCAATTAGCAGGCTTTTGCAACGAAATGGCGTTTTTAGCAACAGAATTTTAATTATTTTGCAACAATACATTTTGTTGCTAAAGGATCGATGTCTCTGAACGAAATGCAAATTTCGTTGCAAAATGTATTACTTTTGGCAACGAAAAAAAAACGTTTGTTGCGGAACAATTAGCAACGCTCATTGCGCAACGAAAGACGCAACGACTATAAAGTCGTTGCCAAAACCCTTTTGCAACGATATTTGGCACCTTTAGCAACGAAAATCGGTTGTTGCTGAAGGCCCGTTTTTTTGTAGTGGCACATCAAAAACCTGTCAGACATTTTCTGGTTACCCAGAAATTCATATTCATGACTGATCAACCATGTTTGACCATTAATAAATTGGAATCTGGACATGATATGGTCATGATTCCTCTTGCAGTTTACTCTCCACATGACATACTATAACAATGATACACCTATCAAGCCTAACACTTAACAGATTTGTATCTATGGCCTCTAACATTTGACTGTCAGGCCAAATTTCTAAGGTTCTTGACAGTTTATAAAATCTTCATTTTCATGCACTTAGATGTTATGGATCCATGATATATTATCATAGATCACTATATAACATCCCATAACACATAAATAAACATAAAAACACAAAATTTTTCTAAGCATATAAGATCTAGCTTAAGGTTAGGGTTTATACCTTTCTTGAATATCCTTTGATCTTCTCTTCCTAATCTGATCTTGGGGTGTTCTTGGCTTTTCTTGGGACTGATTTACTATTTAATTTTCACGACTTAAGAGAGAGAGAGAGATAGATAGAGAGACTTGGCTAGTGTAATGAACACAAATGAGGCTGTATTTGATTTTTCTCTTTCTTTAATCTCTCAATCTTTGATCTAGTGGATGCTAATGTTGCTAGGTGGCATGTAATGGTTGATTCAAGTTGGATTTTGAACACATAGTAAATCTTGGATGTGGTGAGTCACAAGATTTGGCTATATCTCTTAACTTAAAAGTTAAGTAAAGGGTATTTTAGTAATTTCGAGTCTAAAAGGGTATTTTGGTAATTTCTCACATAATTTTAAGGGTATTTTGGTCATTTGACATGATTCCCTTTAATCTTAACCTTTAGGGTTTAATACTTAGCATTAGGGTTTGCTAATTAGGGTTTAAGGTTCCCAAATAAGAAATTAGGATTTCTGAAAATAGAATTAGGGTTCCTAACTGATCGTTAGCGTTTCCTAACTGCACATTAGCGTTTCTAATCTAACATTAGGGTTTACTAAGGTTATACCTTATCTGATCAACATTTGATCAATAATCCCATATTGCACATACAAATAATTGTAAATACAATTATAATAACTGTATTAATAATCAAATCCATATCCGTAATTAGGGTTAGGGTTTTATCAGCTGTTTAACATAACTTCATTCATATTTCTTAGTCAATAACTTATTTGACTATCTTTCTACGCTCATAACAAACATGCTCAACATAATAATGATAATCAATTAATACAGATATTAATAAAAAAAATTATTCGTAAAAATAGAATCGTTTAAAATTCAGGGTCCTGACAATGATTTTATTTGAATATACAAAAATAAATTTGGTTTAAGGTTTTGAGCATTTAGAGAATCATTCAAATTGAACTATGACAAGTAACCGAAAAAAGTTTAATGTTTTTTATTTAAAATTTCATTTTTAGTTTGGATTATGAATATTTATTGCAATTTGTAAACATTGTTATTATTAGTTCAAGTTTTCTTTATTTAATTTTAACAAAAAATTAGTTAAAATTTGTCACTGCTGGGAAAAATTCCTAGATCCGCCCTTGAGTGGAATAAAGGAAGTCAAGGGTGATAAAAAAGTGATCAGGGGGCAATTTTTGCCTATTGATTCTTTAGATGAGAGAGAGGATGATAAAGAGCAAATAGAAAAACATGTAGTGGAACTAGTTTCAATTTTATTCGAAAATATAGACCCGTAAAGGAAACTCATAATAAAAAAAAAAGAAAAAGAGGTTTGCGCCAGAAAGACATTAGGGCACCAATAAAGAAGTGGATAAGTTGTTTGAGGCCATAATTAAGGCCATAAAACCCATAATCAAGGCATTAGATCCTATAATCAAGGTCATGAATACCCGAAATTATGGGCTTAAAGCCAAAAATCAAGGTCGTGAAGGTCCGGAATTAAGGTCATGAAGGCTATAATCAAGGCCATGGAACCCATAATTAAGGCTCAGAACAATGGTCATGGAGGCCCATAATCAAGGCCACGGAGACCTAGAGTCAAGCCCATTGAGGTTAAGAATTAAGTAGCGCTAAGAACTATTGCCATTAAGGCCAAGAATTAGCGATATGGGAGCTAACAATTAAGGCTATGTAAGAAAGAATCAAGGTCATGGAAACCAATAATTAAGACCATAGAGTGTAGAATTAAAGTCAATGCCCTAGAGGTCCATAATCAAAGACATGGAGCCCATAGTCAAGGCCATGGAGGTCCATAATTAAGGCCACAGAGGTTATAATTAAAGTCATAGAAGTTAGAATTAAGGTCAATTTATTATAAGACCCAAACTTTTATGAATAAAGATTAATTTTCTCTAAATATCTTTTTGAATAATAAGGTGTGGATTTGTTATAATGTTATAGTTGTGGGTAATATTTATAAATGTTACAAAGTATGCAAGCTGTCATAAAATATTCGTTTGGTCGGGGAATATTCGTTTTATCAAGGAATATTCGTACGACGGCACAATCATTGGTGGACCCCACAACAGAATTACTGTCGGAGTTAGAAAACGACAAAAATAACTTTTTATAAAAATAACGGAAAAAGTTTTACCATTAACTGTTGAAATACCCGGTGATAAAAGTACAGTAATACGTGTGGTTGCATAGTAGCACACGATATTGTGCAGTATATATCTTTGATTATTGATGCTTACGTGAGAAGTCACTCAGTTTTATTCAATTATTGCCACACTAATTGATGTATAGTATCTCATATTATTGATTCAATTATTGTTACAGTATCATATGCACAATATTTTATATTATTAAATCAATAATTGAGACGACAAAGTTATTCATATTATTATTTGTATTATTGATGATGTCTAGAAAGTTCTGTCGAGGAAAGGACTTTGGTCACCTAATTGTGCGTCAATAAGGAAAAATCCTTATCGGAAAGCTTCCTCTTTCCTGGGAATTATCTGGTTGTTAATTTTGTGAGTTATAATAATGATGAATAAATGTTATTAAAAATGTGTTTAGTGAAGTCAAGTGAATTGAGATAAATAGAGGGTTTTTTTTTATAAAGTATATGTTATAAATTTGGCTTATTATATGGACCCCCACATACCTATTTTTCAAAATAGTCGGTAGAAAGTTATCTCAATTTTGTTTTATTACTTATATATATATATATATATATATATATATATATATATGTACGTATTATATATATAACAAAATTCATACAATTTAATTCTCGATTTCAGTCGTTAATAATACATTCAACCTCTAATTTCACATCATTAAATGATAATACAACCATTAAAATTTGCAGAATAATTAAAATTTTCTATTACACACTATCATCATTCCCAAAACCTTCAACCTTTACATCTAAATATCTCAGAATCAATTTAATATTACAATAGTTTGCATTGCGAAACGATATTACAATTCAACATTAATACATCATTCGGAACCTTAAACATGGTTCAAATAATAATAACACAACCAAAGTGTATAAATCCTCAAGTACCACATCGGATTCCTATGTTTCAGGTAACACATAACATTACCTTGAAATCTTAACCTGCAAAAATGGTTATTTGCAAGGTTGAGCTCGACAGCCCAGCAAAATCTAACAGTTTTCATGCATCACATAGCACATAATAACATGCTCAACATATATTTCATAAACATTGGACTAACATAACATACATGCTACAGTTCATATAACAAGTATAAAGATTGAGTTTCTTACTCAATCAGCATGCTTTACCCAATCAACGTAGTCATAAGTTGACTTTGACGTTTCATACTTTCAACATAAATATAACACATCATGTTATTTGCAATACAAATTTAAAATAGTTAATCATCAAGTTCACATAGCAAATAGGAACTGAAAGACTTGTCTGATTCATAGTTTATGAACTACGACTTAACTGCTTATCGCTTATCTGCACTTCGTGTATTCCTACACAGTTATATCATTATTCACATTAACTATTAGTCACATAATAAAGTATAGTAGCTATAATGTAAACTTTACTCTACATCTCATAACCCTTCTTACTAATCAATACACAATGTACTAATATCCTTTTTCCAACATAATACTCATTTCTAGTTAAACTTGTTATTTCGGTACAAGTCTTACATTACCATTTACATTTCAAAAATTCCAAGTGTGGACTTCACAATACTTGTCTAACATTCATTTTGTATACTAAGTTATCACATAACGCGTTTGTAACTTACTAATCATTCTCGTAACTTTGAATTTATCAATCACATATCATGGTTCTATTTTAACCTTCTTACTACATGTTTGACACACTATCATAACCTTAGACCAAGTGGTAAGGCTACCCAAAATCTGCAGCAGCAGCAGAAAGCTCTGCCTCATATCAGTGTATGGCGCAGCTGCGCCACACACAGCGCAGCTGCGCAGTTTTTAGCCTTGACACCAGCGCAGCTGTGCTGGTGCACAGACAGAGGCAGAGTCGGCTATGAACAGTAGCCGACTTTAGCCCAAAAAACACGAATTTCACCCATAAAATAGTGAAACTAATATATACAATAAATATAAAACTATCATAAACATGATTGCTAACATATTCATCAACATAGAACAATTTAACAACACTTTTAACTTTTTTAATTTCTCAAATTTTTTATTTTCATATAAAACTCAATTTTTTGACATTTTTCCCAAAAATCAACACTGTGATTTCAATTATTCACCAAATCACTTCGTTCAAACTACGTTATGCTTGTTTCTTAATGAACTAGCATAATCAAGTCTCAATTCACACAGTAACATACAAATTGACTATCAACAGTGGTACTTACATGAGCGCGGGTAAGTCAGTCCACACAATTGTCCACGTACTCGTAAAAGATTCGTCAGCTACCGTGTCAAGTTTTGGTAAGGTTCTTCGCGTTAAATCACATAATCCACTGTTGGTTGCGGGCCCTCGTCAATTTTCTTGATTTTTCGTTCTTGTAAACGTACGTACTCTTCGTAACATAATTCGAAAACACAAAAATTTTCTCTTCATCTAAATAAGATTCGAATACCCGAAATATTTAAAATTATCTTTAATTCGTAAAATGTTTATGTTCCACACATGACAAAGATTTAACAAATTATTTTTATTTAATTTTACATAAATTCATACAAAACTTTAAAGACATCAGATAAACAAAACAACTATGCAAACTATATTACCAATTCTCCCCAAGTCCTCAAGAGCTTCAAAATATCTCATCCTCAATTTGAACTAACTAGTTCTTAAATATTATTACACCAAAGAATATACTACTAAGATCTCTTTATCGTCATATCAAACTCTAAGTCAAATATTCTACTATCTGCATGGGCGAAATATAAATATTCAAGATCTCTCAAAATCAATTGAATTTCATCATACTATCTAATCATATAATAAATCAATCATCCCTTATTGCAAACCTTAATCCAATAAATTTCAATGTCTCCCCATACTATCACAAAGAAATTTCATAGAACATAACTCCAATATCTTACTAGAAATAGTCACAAAATTGATCATTAACTCCAAATGATTAATCTAATTACCTTGAATACAACAACTCAAATTATAAGAAATCATCTATACTTAATAATTTTTACTTTATCATAATATACCATCAATACACAAACCTAAAATTATCCACAAGCTTAATATAAATCAAAACCTAACTCAAATCAAATAAAATCCTCAATTCAACGATCATAATAATTGTCACAAAAAAAAACAACTCAAAAAAAATAATTTTCCAAAATCAAATACTCGTCGATACAAATACTCACATCATAATCACATCTCATATAAGATCACTTCTTATCTGTACAAATTATAACTTTACTCACCTCAATGATTAAATCATAATTCTTAACTAATATCATTGCTCAATCACCTTAATAAATTATTCCACTTTCCTCAAATAAACTACAAATCGAAAAGAAATCGATAATTAGAACAAAAATCGAATCAACTCCTACGTCTACCCAATGGTTCACCCATAACTCACAGGTCAAACCTAAATAGGTTTTCTAAAAGAAAGAACCTAAGCTCTGATACCATCTCTGTAACACCCCCTTCCCGAAAAAGAAAGGGAGGTCACGTACAAAGCACAACAAACCTCAAATTAAATAAACAGAGCACTAACAACCTCAAAATATTAATAGTGGTGATCCATTAATAAAGTAACAAATACAATTCTCCAAACTGAGTCAAAATAATCAAAACTTAAAATTCGAGTCAACCTAAATGGTCAAAGGCAAAACTCTCATCACACTAGCCCTGAATCACCCCTGCAAACCTGCCGGAAGAAAAACACAGCATGAGCCAATTGCCCAGTACGGATACAGATATACAACTGATATACGAAAACAACTGAGACAAAATACTGAACAAAGCCTCAAGTGCAAATACGAACGAAAATATAATATCCAAAGATCTGAATGGAATATATATGAATCAACGTAATTGACGAAACCAATAAAAGAATAAAGAAATAACGAACTGAAGTAACTAACTCAATGACTTGAACTGAACAGAAACCAACAAAACTAATCCAATAAAATAATAGGCTGAAATAAATGGATGGAGTTATTTCATACCGAATGAGCTCAAAATATACCTTGCCACACAGGCAAGTCAAAATAATGCCACACAGGCAAATCAAATGATGCCACATAGGCAACCAAAATAATGCCACACAGGCACATCAAAACAATGCCACACAGGCAAGTCAAAATATATAATGCCACACAAGCATCCAAAATAATGCCACACAGACAAATCACACATTGGACCGCGAATCCAAATGTATGCAAATCGGATAGGTGTGTTTGACACAACATCATCAATCCGCAGAACAGAAAACTAGGGTTAACCCATACGCCTCCCACAACGAAACACCAAATGGCCCACTTCCTCCGGAGCCCAAAATGGAGACGCCGTGGACTAATCACACTGCCACGGAAAGTGTCATGCCTCTCGTGCCAAGACGACATGCCTGTGGTACCCCCACAGGTGGTTATAGCTCAGGTATACCCTACGGTATATTCTAACAAAAATACTATGTCACAACACATGCGACATAATATCAACAAAAGGGTTCTATATGTACATGTTGAACCAAATCAAATTATAGTCACAAGGTCTCAAAAAGAAAGTAGCAACATGTACCGCTCTACAATTATTAAAAATAAATACTAAACATGATATCCTAAATCAAAGAGTACAAATACGAGTCCAATGTGTCAACTCCAAAATGAAACAAATATATGAATTTCACAAGAAACAATTATGTGAAATAATAACAGAATTTGAAACGAGGAACAAAACGAACAAATCAAATTTAACAAAAGTATCGCTGAAATAGTACGGAATCCGTACCTGATACTTCCAAACTATTTATAGCACACTCCACCAAATGTTACCCTCAAATGCCAACGATATCAAATACGAAACGTTATTCACCACCTAAACATATTCACCTCAAATTAAATATAATCCAACTCATAAACTCCAAATAATTCACAATTCATTCAAGTACATTTAATCATTGCCTTAAATCAATTATTAATACTCCAAAATTTATATTCCAAATATAACTCTTTAAATTCCCTCCGTTCAATATAAATACTTTACTAAACTTTTATTACAATCCAATCATTAAAACATAATACTATTAAATTTCTTTATTAAGAACTTTTATAATTATGTCGGCAAAATTAATTAATTCAAATTAATATATATAACCTTAAGTGATTTTTTTTTGTTATTTATTTATGTACACAATTTCATAGCCAAATATTATAAAAATATAATATATATATATATATATATATATATATATATATATATATATATATATATATATAACTAATTTAAATTAATCAACACCTGCAGCAGTGCTGCAGGATTGTACCACGAAACACATATATAAATAATTAAAAATAATGGAATCATGCTAAGATTCTAAGAGTTCATCTGTATACATTCTAATTGAATTAAAGGCGCCATCCAATCCCACCAATTTCAAAAGCAGTCAAGTCTCTCATAATTGTTAAAATATTTAGTATTACTTTTACATAAATCTAATAAGTATTCTCAAGTTGTAGCATACCTGCCAATTAGTCCCTTGTTTGCCGTTTTCTTTCTTCTCTGCAATGCGATTGCGCTTATTCTTTTTCTTTTCTCAGTCAGTTAATAGAGATACGTGAGATAGATTAGGGCTTTACTTATTTATTATTATTTTGTTTTTCTAACTCTCTTAATTATAATAGAATTTTATTATTACCCAAATACAAAATAGACCCAATTAGTATAAAAGCCCAAATTAATGTAATCACATACTTATTATAGTTCACACAAATTAAATATAATTTGACCCAACATAAGAAAAGCCCAATAAAAATATGGATTTAAATATTATTATTATTATTATTTTTTACTGGGTATTACATCACCTACCCCTTAAAAAGAATTCCGTCCCCGGAATCAAAAGAATGAACGTACCTAATTATCAAAAAGATGCGGATACTCCGCTCGAAAATTGGAATACAATTGTATAAAATAAAATTAATTAATATTAAAATTTTAAAAATATGGGTTATTACATTTTTCACCCCTTAAAATAATTCCGTCCTCGGAATTCAAATAAGCTACAAAATAATTTAGTTACGACGTAGCGCCACCATTTGTAACGATAAACGCGGGTAAGTCGGTCCACACAATTGTCCACGTACTCGTAAAAGATTCGTCAGCTACCGTGTCAAGTTTTGGTAAGGTTCTTCGCGTTAAATCACATAATCCACTGTTGGTTGCGGGCCCTCGTCAATTTTCTTGATTTTTCGTTCTTGTAAACGTACGTACTCTTCGTAACATAATTCGAAAACACAAAAATTTTCTCTTCATCTAAATAAGATTCGAATACCCGAAATATTTAAAATTATCTTTAATTCGTAAAATGTTTATGTTCCACACATGACAAAGATTTAACAAATTATTTTTATTTAATTTTACATAAATTCATACAAAACTTTAAAGACATCAGATAAACAAAACAACTATGCAAACTATATTACCAATTCTCCCCAAGTCCTCAAGAGCTTCAAAATATCTCATCCTCAATTTGAACTAACTAGTTCTTAAATATTATTACACCAAAGAATATACTACTAAGATCTCTTTATCGTCATATCAAACTCTAAGTCAAATATTCTACTATCTGCATGGGCGAAATATAAATATTCAAGATCTCTCAAAATCAATTGAATTTCATCATACTATCTAATCATATAATAAATCAATCATCCCTTATTGCAAACCTTAATCCAATAAATTTCAATGTCTCCCCATACTATCACAAAGAAATTTCATAGAACATAACTCCAATATCTTACTAGAAATAGTCACAAAATTGATCATTAACTCCAAATGATTAATCTAATTACCTTGAATACAACAACTCAAATTATAAGAAATCATCTATACTTAATAATTTTCACTTTATCATAATATACCATCAATACACAAACCTAAAATTATCCACAAGCTTAATATAAATCAAAACCTAACTCAAATCAAATAAAATCCTCAATTCAACGATCATAATAATTGTCACACAAAAAAACAACTCAAAAAAAATAATTTTCCAAAATCAAATACTCGTCGATACAAATACTCACATCATAATAACATCTCATATAAGATCACTTCTTATCTGTACAAATTATAACTTTACTCACCTCAATGATTAAATCATAATTCTTAACTAATATCATTGCTCAATCACCTTAATAAATTATTCCACTTTCCTTAAATAAACTACAAATCGAAAAGAAATCGATAATTAGAACAAAAATCGAATCAACTCCTACGTCTACCCAATGGTTCACCCATAACTCACAGGTCAAACCTAAATAGGTTTTCTACAAGAAAGAACCTAAGCTCTGATACCATCTCTGTAACACCCCCTTCCTGAAAAAGAAAGGGAGGTCACGTACAAAGCACAACAAACCTCAAATTAAATAAACAGAGCACTAACAACCTCAAAATATTAATAGTGGTGATCCATTAATAAAGTAACAAATACAATTCTCCAAACTGAGTCAAAATAATCAAAACTTAAAATTCGAGTCAACCTAAATGGTCAAAGGCAAAACTCTCATCACACTAGCCCTGAATCACCCCTGCAAACCTGCCGGAAGAAAAACACAGCATGAGCCAATTGCCCAGTACGGATACAGATATACAACTGATATACGAAAACAACTGAGACAAAATACTGAACAAAGCCTCAAGTGCAAATACGAACGAAAATATAATATCCAAAGATCTGAATGGAATATATATGAATCAACGTAATTGACGAAACCAATAAAAGAATAAAGAAATAACGAACTGAAGTAACTAACTCAATGACTTGAACTGAACAGAAACCAACAAAACTAATCCAATAAAATAATAGGCTGAAATAAATGGCTGGAGTTATTTCATACCGAATGAGCTCAAAATATACCTTGCCACACAGGCAAGTCAAAATAATGCCACACAGGCAAATCAAATGATGCCACATAGGCAACCAAAATAATGCCACACAGGCACATCAAAACAATGCCACACAGGCAAGTCAAAATATATAATGCCACACAGGCATCCAAAATAATGCCACACAGACAAATCACACATTGGACCGCGAATCCAAATGTATGCAAATCGGATAGGTGTGTTTGACACAACATCATCAATCCGCAGAACAGAAAACTAGGGTTAACCCATACGCCTCCCACAACGAAACACCAAATGGCCCACTTCCTCCGGAGCCCAAAATGGAGACGCCGTGGACTAATCACACTGCCACGGAAAGTGTCATGCCTCTCGTGCCAAGACGACATGCCTGTGGTACCCCCACAGGTGGTTATAGCTCAGGTATACCCTACGGTATATTCTAACAAAAATACTATGTCACAACACATGCGACATAATATCAACAAAAGGGTTCTATATGTACATGTTGAACCAAATCAAATTATAGTCACAAGGTCTCAAAAAGAAAGTAGCAACATGTACCGCTCTACAATTATCAAAAATAAATACTAAACATGATATCCTAAATCAAAGAGTACAAATACGAGTCCAATGTGTCAACTCCAAAATGAAACAAATATATGAATTTCACAAGAAACAATTATGTGAAATAATAACAGAATTTGAAACGAGGAACAAAACGAACAAATCAAATTTAACAAAAGTATCGCTGAAATAGTACGGAATCCGTACCTGATACTTCCAAACTATTTACAGCACACTCCACCAAATGTTACCCTCAAATGCCAACGATATCAAATACGAAACGTTATTCACCACCTAAACATATTCACCTCAAATTAAATATAATCCAACTCATAAACTCCAAATAATTCACAATTCATTCAAGTACATTTAATCATTGCCTTAAATCAATTATTAATACTCCAAAATTTATATTCCAAATATAACTCTTTAAATTCCCTCCGTTCAATATAAATACTTTAATAAAATTTTATTACAATCCAATCATTAAAACATAATACTATTAAATTTCTTTATTAAGAACTTTTATAGTTATGTCGGCAAAATTAATTAATTCAAATTAATATATATAACCTTAAGTGATTTTTTTTGTTATTTATTTATGTACACAATTTCATAGTCAAATATTATAAAAATATAATATATATATATATATATATATATATATATATATATATATATAACTAATTTAAATTAATCAACACCTGCAGCAGTGCTGCAGGATTGTACCACGAAACACATATATAAATAATTAAAAATAATGGAATCATGCTAGGATTCTAAGAGTTCATCTGTATACATTCTAATTGAATTAAAGGCGCCATCCAATCCCACCAATTTCAAAAGCAGTCAAGTCTCTCATAATTGTTAAAATATTTAGTATTACTTTTACATAAATCTAATAAGTATTCTCAAGTTGTAGCATACCTGCCAATTAGTCCCTTGTTTGCCGTTTTCTTTCTTCTCTGCAATGCGACTGCGCTTATTCTTTTTCTTTTCTCAGTCAGTTAATAGAGATACGTGAGATAGATTAGGGCTTTACTTATTTATTATTATTTTGTTTTTCTAACTCTCTTAATTATAATAGAATTTTATTATTACCCAAATACAAAATAGACCCAATTAGTATAAAAGCCCAAATTAATGTAATCACATACTTATTATAGTTCACACAAATTAAATACAATTTGACCCAACATAAGAAAAGCCCAATAAAAATATGGATTTAAATATTATTATTTTTTTTTTTTTTTACTGGGTATTACATCACCTACCCCTTAAAAAGAATTCCGTCCCCGGAATCAAAAGAATGAACGTACCTAATTATCAAAAAGATGCGGATACTCCGCTCGAAAATTGGAATACAATTGTATAAAATAAAATTAATTAATATTAAAATTTTAAAAATATGGGTTATTACAGCTCCGTTTGGCAAAACTCTTTAAAATTAAAGACTTAATATACTTAAGCCTTGTTTGGGTAAACTCAATTAAAATTACTTTAATTTTAATACTCCTTATAATATAGTTATTTGTCACACTATATTTAATTAAGTTTTCATACTTAATTAATTCAAATAACAATTTATTAAATAAATCATTTAATCACATAACTCAATACACATAATTAACCATCAAATTGAAATATCAATATAATAATAATTTTTTTAACTCATTAATTATTTATTTAGCAAATAATTAACCAAATAAAATTAAATCAATTAAACAAATATTTATTCCACGATAAACACATCCATTAAATATTTATATAATTCAATAAATATTTAATATTACAATTAAAATTCTGGAATGTTACATCATTCCCTCCTTACAAGTATTCTGTCCTCAGAATCACAATTCAAACAATCAAATCGTCACATTCTTCCCTTCTTACAAAGATTTTGTCCCCAGAATCGAAGACATAGATTAAACAAATAACTAAGTGTACTATTAAACCTCACTTTCCTAATATATGAATATATATTTCTCTTCACACCAGATCACATACTTTAAAATATACAGCCCATACATATACACACTCAAACTCAAAACATCTCGTAATAAGAATTTTAATTATTAAATTCCTATTTTAATAACTTATAAAAATTCGGGTTGTCACATCCTTCCCCCTTATAAGGATTCCGTCCTCGGAATCAAAGAAACCTCCCTTACTCGGTTTTCACCAAACCTCTTTTCAAAGTTTATCGTTGAATATCTTCAATACATTACCTTTATATAGGTTTTATATTTCCTATTACATTCATTACCTCAACAAATTCTAGGTTTTATTTCATAACTTTCACTTGAACTCAATTATATTTGACTATTACCTGTTCTTTGACCCGTTCATTTCCTTCTCTAAGGATCGTTATCATAAACACTTGGGATATTACATTCACCCATTCTTCTAAGAATTTCGTCCTCGAAATTTTATTTATTACTCTTCATTCATTCAATTTATCAAACTAGATTTTATGTTAATACTTTATTCATTCATTGAGTTCTATAACCACTTTCTTTCCACAAAGATTTTTCTACAATCATCATATTCATTACCTCTTCCTTTTCTAAGAGTTTCACATTCCACTTCTTTTCTGGAATTTCATTCCTTTCTTGAAATTATTAAGTTTTGCTTAATTTTCTCATCCTTTCCACTTTCACCTTTCAGAATAATAAGAATCTTCCACAATTGCTCAATAATTGGAAAGCAGTATGAATAACAAGAGTTTAAAAAATTCCAAATCATGTTGAGGGGTCACAAGACCGTGAACTCTATTCTCAGTTTACTAGTGCTTCAATTCAATCCTTCACACTACAAACCAAAGTGTTTATCAATCACAAAGACTGAAAACACCCTCCACACGTACACTAGGTGGCCAGCCTATTGTACCACTATGTTGGGCCGCAACGTAGTGTTTTGTAACGACTATATGCATTACGCTCAGAACCATTGTCCCCGAAAACATGTCCCCCTTATAGGGTTGTTCACCTCAGCTTTTCAACATCTAAATCCGCACCAAAATAATTTGGTTTGGCATAACTTTTCAAGAAACGCTTGAATTTCATGAACATCTTTCAATAATCGTCTAGCTGAATCAAATAGCATAGACTTCTACAACAATTCGGACATCAATCGAAATATACATATATATATATATATATATATATTCTCATATCTTAAAGAAATCTCAAAAATTCTTTTAATGACGTCATGATACCGCACAGTATTTATAGTCCGTTTGAGGATTCTGTCATTTGGTGATTTTCTCATACTACATCATACCATAGTGGGCTGACGATCCTTAGATCACATCCAACACTAAGTAATACTGCATTGATGACTCCATCATGTTTTTTTTCATCTTTGCACCAGGTTCCATGATACATTGATGATATAAAAATACATTTTGATATATTTCAAATCATTTTTGTCTAGCCGAAGCAATTAGCATAGACATACGAATAACGTTATTGTTTTTAAAACTCATTGGTTTCATCATTTGATCCAATATTTTTCAAGAAAATAGAAGTGCAAACATCAGCACGAAGTCAATAAATTTTGAAAATCTAGCAAAGCTAGAAGATTTGGAATAAACCTATGTCTCTACCTTCTATACTGATCCATTGCTTAATAATTCTATCTATTCCCATAATCCTCAATTCTTCATTCATAACTTATCTATACCCCAATATAGTTCATCAAACTTACTACACATTAGAAGTTCAGGAACTTGCCATAATAATATGAGTTTAAGAACTTATCCTAGTCAGACCTTAGGCGTCCATTCGCTGAGGGGTTCAAAACATACCATATTATTATGAGTCACGAACTTACCATATGCATTAGTTTTAAGAATTCGCACCTAACCCTAATAATATCTAACTAATCTTAGTAGTTTCTAACTATCAAATATACATATGAGAAAAGAATCACCTTTTCACCACATATACATTGATAGCGCGACACCAACATTCCAATGATTATCAATATGATAAACTGAGTGCAAGCACAAAACCCTCGCCCATATAAAAATTTGTACAACTCAGTCATCACATGAGTCCTCAATTGAAATCCCACCTAACTCTATCTTACTCTTAACTTGCTCTTTGCTCGATACAAATTTCTCGTATCACATCATCTATAACTCCTCGTGAGTTATCTCATACTATTTCATAGTACAATATCTTCATAGCATCAAGCTATAATTATTCAAACATTACGGACCATCTTTCTTCTATAACTTAAACAGATCACGTCGTGATCTTATTCTATAATCATCTCCCTTAAAATTCTTTTCTTAATTCGTGATCGTTTTGTTTTACGATCCCCTTTCTTTCCTTTCATTTACGACATTATTCGTTATCTTGGCTATTGGAGTTAGGATAACTCCCATTTCTTATCTTTATATCTCTTCAAGATTCTTCTTTGAATCTTTTTGTTTATATAACAATTCATGCTTTAAGAATTTCCAACTTCATTTATATTGTTCAACATTTCATTCAAGTTCTACATTTTCATCATACGTATCCATTTTCTAGACTTGGTACACATCGAGTCTCTACCAGTTTTAATATGGTACGCTGAATGGTTTCCCACAAACAACCAATAAACTAGGTTCTGAGTTGCTAGTTCGTATATACCTCCGCTCTATGAAGGAATAGTTTAGCCCAGATACCATACATCAACTACTAAAGAGTACAACTGTACCATACTTAACTATAACTTTTTATTCTTGACTTCTTTACCATTCTCTTCTTGTAGACATTGTCTATCACCTTATATTCTTATTATTGGAGTTGGGTAACCCCACATTCATATTCCTTATAACTCTGCGAGATTCTTCTTTGAATCCTCTCACGCATGTTCTAATCCCTTCTCTATACATTTCTTAAATTACTTCTTATTGTTCAAATTTTATTTGAGCTAATTCTTTCATTATCTTCACATCTCTTCTCTAAGGTTATAGCCTACGATACTCCTACCTAAGGTTTATAACCTACAAATTTGATACCAACTGTAATGATCCCAAAATTTATACAATTTAATTCTCATTTCAGTCGTTAATAATACATTCAACCTCTAATTTCACATCATTAAATAATAATACAACCATTGAAATTTGCGGAATAATTAAAATTTTCTATTACACACTATCCTCGTTCCCAAAACCTTCAACCTTTACATCTAAATATCTCAGAATCAATTTAATACTACAATAGTTTACATCGCGAAACGATATTACTATTCAACATTAATACATCATTCGGAACCTTAAACATGGATTAAATAATAATAAAACAACCAAAGTGTATAAATCCTTAAGTACCACATCAGATTCTTATCTTTCAGGTAACACATAACTTTACCTTGAAATCTTGACCTGCAAAAATGGTTATTTGCAAGGTTGAGCTCGAAAGCCTAGCAAAATCTAATAGTTTTCATGCATCACATAGCACATAATAACATGCTCAACATATATTTCATAATCATTGGACTAACATAACATACATGCTACAGTTCATATAACAAGTATAAAGATTGAGTTCCTTACTCAATCAGCATGCTTTACCCAATCAACGTAGTCATAAGTTGACTTTGACGTTTCATACTTTCAACATAAATATAACACATCATGTTATTTGCAATAAAGATTTAAAACAATTAATCATCAAGTTCACATAGCAAATAGAAACTGAAAGACTTGCCTGATTCGTAGTTTATGAACTACGACTTAACTGCTTATCGCTTATTTGCACTTCGTGTATTCCTACACAGTTATATCATTATTCACATTAACTATTAGTCACATAATAAAGTATAGTAGCTATAATGTAAACTTTACTCTACATCTAATATACCTTCTTACTAATCAATACACAATGTACTAATATCCTTTTTCCAACATAATACTCATTTCTAGTTAAACTTGTTATTTCGGTACAAGTCTTACATTACCATTTACATTTCAAAAATTCCAAGTGTGGACTTCACAATACTTGTCTAACATTCATTTTGTATACTAAGTTATCACATAACGCGTTTGTAACTTACTAATCATTCTCATAACTTTGAATTTATCAATCACATATCATGGTTCTATTTTAACCTTCTTACTACATGTTTGACACACTATCATAACCTTAGACCAAGTGGTAAGGCTACCCAAAATCTGCAGCAGCAGCAGAAAGCTCTGCCTCATATCAGTGTATGGCGCAGCTGCGCCACACAAAGCGCAGCTGCGCAGTTTTTAGCCTTGACACCAGCGCAGCTGCGCTGGTGCACAGACAGAGGCAGAGTCAGCTATAAACAATAGCCGACTTTAGCCCAACAAACACGAATTCCACCCACAAAACAGTGAAACTAACATATACAATAAATATAAAACTATCATAAAAATGATTACTAACATATTCATCAACATAGAACAATTTAATAACACTTTTAACTATTTTAATTTCTCAAATTTCTCATTTTCATATAAAACTCAATTTTTTGACATTCTTCCCAAAAATCAACACTGTGAATTCAATTCTTCACCAAATCACTTCGTTCAAACTACGTTATGTTTGTTTCTTAATGAACTAGCATAATCAAGTCTCAATTCACACATTAACATACAAATTGACTATCAACATTAGTACTTACATGAGCCATATGAAAAATATACTATCATTTACTTTTCTTCTTTTTTACAACGAAATTAGTATACCATTCTTATTTAAACACACCGTCTAATCATCATAACCACATATATTCACAAGTAACCCATTGTATAGCAACAATTCAACAAATTTACAATTCACAGAATATATAAAAATTTGCCGTAAATTCATATATATATATATATATATATATATATATATATATATATATATATGAGATTATGGAAAATTACCGTCAATTAGCTTGCACAACCTTGCTAAACACAGAAGTTGTTGTGAAATTCTTAGGTTTCTCTCAATTCTCTCTCAAGTTTCACTGAATACTCTGTTTCTCAGACTAACAAATGGCCAAAAACCCAACTGCAAAACCTTATGCATAAATAAAAATAATAAAACTGATATGGCATTAATTCATATATTAAGTATATCAGTTAATACCTATAACGTATATGTTATATTATATTTATTATATACTTTATTTTATTTATTTTATTATTAATTAAAAATTAAAACCTAGAAGCCATAAGGCTCTGTTTGGCAAAACTCTTTAAAATTAGAGACTTAATATACTTAAGCCTTGTTTGGGTAAACTCAATTAAAACTACTTTAATTTATTTTAATACTCCTTATAATATAGTTATTTGTCACACTATATTTAAATAAGTTTTCATACTTAATTAATTAATTCAAATAACAATTTATTAAATAAATAATTTAATCACATAACTCAATACGAATAATTAACAATCAAATTGAAATATCAATATAATAATAATTTCCTTAACTCATTAATTATTTATTTAACAAATAATTAACCAAATAAAATTAAATCAATTAAACAAATATTTATTCCACGATAAACACATCCATTAAATATTTATATAATTCAATAAATATTTAATATTACAATTAAAATTCTGGAATGTTACATATAAAGTGTGTGATGTGTGATGTGTGTGTGGAGTGTGTGTTAGGGTGTGTGTGGTGTGTGTGTGGAGTGTGTGTGTGAGTGGGACATATATATATTATATATAAGTTTTGTTTTTTTTATGAAAAATAGAATATATTATATTTTATTATGCATGATACTGCATAGTGTTGCATAGTGCTACATAGTGTGTGCATAGTACTGCATAGTGCAGCATAATAAAATAAAATAAAATTCATAATTCGTCCGTGAATCCTTACTGTGCACCCGTGATTTTCTAAATTCAAATAGTATCATGTCATTCTCCTATAGAATTGAATTTCACACCAGAATTAGAGAATTCTTCTTCTATAATATTGAGCGTATTTCTTTTGAGTTTAAGAAAGCTTTGAGTGTTAAAAACAGTGCAAGTTTTCTTCAAAATATCTCCGTTATACCATTCAGAAGTACTCTCATTTGAAGGTAAGGGATATTATTTTTGTTCAATATTCGTAAGAAATAATATTTTCTTTCATACTCTGTAGTATGTAAGTAATATTATTTCGTTTCAGATTCCGAATTCTACACTCATCTTGTTAAGTATTGCTTCTATACTCTTTGAAATTTGTAGAATATCCTTCAAATTTGCGCTTCATCTAGTATCTTTTCACAAAAATATTATTCTGAACATTCTTGTTCATTTTTAATCTTTTCATGCTGGGGTACTATTCATGGGATACTATTCACATGATACTATTCATGATAAAAATTGATTTCTTTTCTTTCTAAATTATTTTTGATATAATATTATTCTTGAATTTTAGTCCACAAAAGCAGTATCATGTTAACAATTTGGACATTATTGAATTCGGGATAAATTGAATTATAAATTTTTAAAATTTATCATTGCTTTCATTTAATTGAATTCTTATATCATTGTTATCATACTCATGCTTATATTGTGATGAAAGTCCTCATTACTCCGTAGTGCATTGATGGACAATTGTTGGTATTATTATGACCAGGAATTATGTATTGGTATAATCATGACCCGTAATGTTACAAATGATGTGGTAAAAGTCCTCATTGGCCCGTAGTGCATTGATGGACAGTTGTTGGCATGATCATAACCATTGGTGATACTAACGAATATCCTTGGCCCGTAGTGCATGGATAATTCATGGATGTGATACTAATGAATATCATTGGCCCGTAGTGCATGGATAATTCAGTGATGTGGATTATTTATTGAGCTGTGTTACAGCGATAAAATATTGATGATGAACTTTTAAATCATAGAAGATAGTAGATATTATGCTCTACTTGACTCTTCTAATGGATTGTTGTTCCGCTATAGTTAAACTTGTTGTCTATTGTATTCTATCAGTTTAACTCTGTTGAAGGCTAACGATAATTTATTCTGCATTATTTTAGTCATAATATTCTTTACTGGGCTAGTTGAGCTCACCCTTTGCTTTCATTGTTCTCTTCAGAAAATGAGAATATAGCCGGGACTAGTCAGAAAACGGAGTGATGGTCCGAGATGGTGGCTATAGTAGTCCTCACTATTCTATGAAATAGTGTGATAATAAATGTAATGATGACTCCATTTGAGTTTGGATATTGTCTACGAGACAATATTCGTGTTAAAACTCTCAGCTTATGTTTGTCGTATTTTACACAACAGTTGTATAATTAAGTTTGTATTTGAATTCTATACCATGTATTTGGCGACTCAGAATTGGTTGTGTATACCTATTTTGGGGGCATCACAGTTGGTATCAAAGCTTAGGGATATGATCCCTAGATGAGATGTGAGGCTAGAACTAGGAGGCGAGAGATGGGTAAAACCTTCGCTAGTATGACCTACCTAAGATTATTTGTTATTTAATTTTTCGGTCAGAATATAGGGATAATATGTGGCATGTCAATTAACCCTTATTTTTTGGCAGTGTTTGAAAATGGCATCTAAAAATGTTGAGATAAGAAATGGAGCACATGAGACTACTGAGTCACCGATGATCAATACCCAAGATAATGTGCATAAGAAAGGCAATAATCCTCATGTAAACAACAACACCGACCAAATGATGAACGACAAAATGTTTAGGAGCTTTCTGCAATTCATGCAGCATTAGGTGAGAGAGACTCCTGTTCAAAATACAGGTGGAAACACTGGTAACTCTCGAATGGTCACTGCTAAGCAGTTCAAGGAGCTGGGACCACTGGAGTTTTTGAAAAAGCCAGAACCACTTAAGGCAGAGACCTGGATAAAGCAGATCACCAAGATATTTGATGTCTTGGGATGCTCCGAGGAGCAAAAGGTTCCCTTTTCCACCTTCATGTTGCGAAGAGAGGCAGATTATTGGTGGGAATTTGTAAAACGTATTCAACCTGCCGCACTAAAGATGCCTTGGGAGAAGTTCCAAGAATTGTTCAACGACAAGTACTTTCTCAAAAGTATTCGTCACATGAAGGAGGTGGAGTTGATCAAGCTGGAGCAAAACAATATGACCGTGTCGCGGTACGAGGCTAAGTTTGTCGAGTTATTCCGGTTTGCATCCCATTTAGTTGATAATGAGGAGCAAATGACGCGAATATTTTTGCGAGGTTTGAAACCCAAAATACGTCAATACCTCATTTCTCACAAACTTTACTTGTATTTAGATGTTGTGAATAGGGCTCAATTAGCGCGATAATGAGTCAACCCAACCAAGAGCGAGTAGCTGGAAAATGATAATACCAGTGGTAACAGTCATCGAAATGGTGACAACAAACGTGGAGGAAATCAACATGCCAGAAATGGTAACCACTTCGGTGGTAATCTTAGCCAAGACAATAAAAGTGGAAATTTCAAGAAGAGGAGATTCAATAATGATGGAAAGACGCCAACACCAGCACCCGTTGTTAAGGAAGGAGAACGTTCGCTGGTCGTATGCTACAAATGCGGAGGAGATGGACACATCAGTCCAAACTACACGCAACAACCCAAAGCTTGTTAAAATTATGGAAGAGAAGATCACCTAGCTCGATTTTGCCGTGTAGTGAAGCCAAGTCCAGCTGGGATTGTGACACCAAATGCCGTCCCAGATAAGTCAAAGCCGATAGTTCAACGGAGAGCGTTTGTCGTGACCTCCCAAAAAGTGAGGAACCCGAACAAGGTTATCACGAGTAAGCTAATTATAAACTCTTACGAAGTCTATACTGTAACACCCCCTTCCCAAAGGGAGGTCACATGCAAAGCACAACAAACCTCAAAATAAATAAATAAACAGAGCACTAATAACTTCAAAATATTAATAGTGATATCCATCAATGAAGTACGAAATACAATTCTCCAAGTAGAGTCAAAATAACCAAAACCAAAATCGAAACAACCTAGATGGTCAAAGACAACTCTCTCATCACACAAGCCTGGAATCACCCTTGCAAACCTGTCGGAAGAAAAACACAGCATGAGCCAATTGCCCAGTACGGATACAGATATACAACTGATATACGAAAATAACTGAGACAAAATATTGAACAAAGCCTCAAATGTAAATACTGACGAAAATATAATCTCCAAAGATCTTAATGGAATATATCTAAATCAACAGAATTGACAAAACCAATAGAAGAATAAAGAAATAACGAACTGAAGTAACTAACTCAATGAATTGAACTGAACAGAAACAAACAAAATTAATACAATGAAATAATAGGCTGAATCAAATGGTTGTGTTATTTCATACCGAATGAGCTCAGAAATATATATTGCCACACAAGCAAGTCAAAACAATGCCACACAGGTAAATCAAATGATGTCACACAGGCAACCAAAATAATGCCACACAGGCAAATCACATATTGGACCGCGAATCCAAATGTATGCAAATCGGATAGGTGTGTTTGGCACAACATCACAAATCTGCAGAACAAAAAACTAGGGTTAACCCATACGCCTCCCACAACAAAACACCAAATGGCCCACTTACTCCGGAGCCCAAACAGAGATGCCGTGGACTAATCACACCGCCACGAAAAGTGTCATGCCTCTCGTGCCAAGACGACATGCCTGTGGTACCCCCACAGGTGGTTAGCTCAAGTATACCCTACGGTATATTCTAAAAAAAAATACCATGTCGCAACACATACGACATAATACTAACAAAAGAGTTCTATATGTACATGTTGAACCAAATCAAATTATAGTCACAAGGACTCAAAAAGAAGGTAGCAGCATGTACCGCTCTACAATTATCAAAAATAAATGCTAAACATGATATCCTAATTCAAAGAGTACAAATACGAGTCATGTGTATCAACTCCAAAATGAAACTAATATATTTATTTCACATGAAACAATTATGTGAAATCATAACCTAATTCGAAATAAGGAAACAAACGAACAAATCAAATTTAACAAGAGTATCGCTGAAAGAGAACGAAATCCGTACCTGATACTTCCAAACCATTTATAGCATACTCCACAAAATGTTACCCTCAAATGCCAACGATATCAAATACGAAATGTTATTCACCACCTAAATATATTCACCTCAAATTAAATATAATCCAACTCATAAACTCCAAAATAATTCACAATTCATTCAAGGTACATTTAATCATCGCCTTAAATCAATTATTAATACTCCAAAATTTATATACTAAGTATAACTCTTTAAATTCTTTCCGTTTAATTTAAATAATTTAATAAGATTTTATTACAATCTAATCATTAATAACATAATACTATTCAATTTATTATTAAAACTTTTATAACTATGTCCACAAAATTAATTAACTCAAATTAATATACATAACTTCGATTTGATTTACTAATTCTGTTTATAACTTTTATGGCCAAATATTATTAAAATATAATATTTATATATATAAATATGCACACAAATAACGAATAAACACCTGCAGCAGTGCTGCAGGCCTACACCCACGAAACATATATATATATATATATATATATATATATATATATATATATATATATATATATATATATATAAATAACGGAATCATGGAGGACCAAGAATTTGGGACTGGGTTACCTGTATTTAATTCATGTTGCTTTGGATTATTTTTGTTGTAGTGTCATCCCTCAAAGTTTCTGACATTATCAAGGGTTTTTACCTATCCATATTCCCCTAAAAATATAATATTCATTGTATTCATAATATAATTCAATGTAAAAACAACAGTTGGTTACAGAAAAATAATATTCATCAACTTGATGTACTAGCCTTCATCACACTAACGTTTTTTTTTAAAAGGAAAAAGAAATCATCAATTCATACATACATACAGAACATAAAACTTCAATTCATTATTAATAGTAAAGTTATAATACTTTTTCGCTTCTTATGCAACAAAGTGAATCTACTAATTTTCTCTTCTCCAAATTGCAGTGCAAAAGTACTTTTCTCCTCTTTTCCTTGTGCCGCCTCACGCCCAAATTTCTTTCTTACGTTTGTATATATGAGATATAATGCAGCGTAGTTAGGTTTTATCTATTGTCTTATTATTTCTCCTAATTATAAAAGGATTTTACTATTACGCAAATATAAAATAGACCCAATTAGTATAAAAGCCTAAATTAATGTAATCACATACTTATTATAGTTCACACAAATTAAATATAATTTAACCCAACATAAGAAAAGCCCAATTAAAATATGGATTTAAATATTATTTATTTATTTATTTTATTTATTATTTATTTTTTTTACCGGGTATTACATATACCTTATTTGATACCGATTCTATCCAATCTTTTATTTCTCCTACTTGCGCTCAACGTTTAAATTTGACTCCAGAGAAATTAGACTTTGACTTATGATAAGTAGGTTTTATATTTACTTATCCGGTATCTATTACTCTAATTAGTTACTTAAACCTAGGGTCCTTAACACTAATATACAACAATTAGAAAATAATTAAAAAAATAAAACACACACAACATAATTACAAAAATAAAACAACACAATAATAAAGTTGCTAAAATCACGTATACGTCAGTTACCGACTTTTATATCTAACACTGATTGCTCCTAAATTCAAGCAACTGAAAACAACATACAACTTTGATATCGGAGAAATCCAAATCTACTGTCGACGATTGTCTTTCCACACACCTCTGAGATCGCGACAAACATCTGAGATCGGAGAAGACGAAATAGCATACAAAATCATTAGCAACTTCAAGTTCAATAACCAAAAACAATCGTACTACAGTGATTGTTGAATACAATATCACAACAACTTCGATACAAATCTGAACACTGAGGTATGTGAGTTTAAGGGTCGTATGCATATAGTTACCTATGGTTACTATGAATTCATATATTAATTACCTTTCTTAAGATTTTCACACTTAAAATAGTTATTACAAATTCCTATAGCGTTTGGTTGATTCATTGATATGTTTTAGATTATGGTTACTAAATAGATATAATTTGTTTACTGTTTATTGTGTATTTGTTTGCTAAATAATGTTTATTTGATTAATTTATAATTTTTAAACGAGTTCTACTGATTTTTTATATTAATGGTTACTCATCAAGTACATTGGTTACTGTCTATTGCAACTGTTGGTTACTGAATACTGTTGGCTTGGTTACTGTATAATATTATATTGTATAATGCTCTCTTGGTTACTATCTAATGTTGTCTTGGTTACTGTATGACAATATGTTGTTTACTGTATAGTGCTATCTTGGTTACTGAATAAAATTATACTGCCTAATGTTGTCTTGGTTACTGTATGACAATATGTTGGTTACTGTCTAATGTTATCTTGGTTACTTTGTAACATTATACTGTCTAATGCTTTATTGGTTACTGTCTAATGCTGCCTTGGTTATTGTGTAACAATATATTGGTTACTGATTCATGATGATTCGGTTACTGTGTAACTTTATAGTTGTTACTACAAATTGCTGAGTTAGTTGTTGTGTAAAACGTTATCTGTTTTCAGACAATTGAGATGATTCATGATGTTTTTAACATTGATTTGGTTACTTTACAAAACGTTATCTGTTGTCAGACAATGGACATGATTCCTGTTGTACTTTATTTCAACGGTACATGGACTGATAGTAACCAATACACCAAATTTGAAGTTACCGGCATACTAGTTCCATCAACTTGTTCGTTCAAAAAAATGCAAAACATGATATGCTTTGCATTACGGATAGACACAAACACAACAACATTGTCGATCAAATTTTATATTAGAAGCGACATTCCACCGATATGTATATCAGATGAAGCAACCTTGAGATTCTTTATTGAAGTCTGTAGAAAATCTGATGAACAAGGTAAATTCCCATTGATTATAGATATTGAAAAAAGAAGCGGACGAACAACAATCTTGCATAACTTGACAAATGTAGAAGAATCTGTTATTCACGATGTAACGCCAATCAGATCAATACAAGGGAATTCAGCACTAGTTCCACTAGAAACACAAGATTGCCAAAGTGGAACGCAATATGCTGATCAGCTTGCAATGGAAATTATTGAACAACAACAAGATATACAACATGACAAATCATACACAGAAGAACGATATGATGATGTAATAATAGATCCAAATGAACGTGAAATAAAATTACATCAAACCTACAAAGACAAAAAAATCCTATCACAATCAATGAGGCTGCATTCAATCAAGAAAAACAGACAACACAAAGTTCAACGAACAGGTCATAGAGACTTTGTGCTAGTTTGCGTAGATGATGAAAATTGCAATTGGAAGATGAGAGCGTCAAGTATTCGAAAAACTAGTCTGTTCAAGGTGAGGGAATTCAATGACATTCACATGTGTTCAGTCAACGTATTGCTTGGAGACCACAAACAGGCAAATAGTGAGTTGGTCAGCGAATGCATAATGCATAAATTAACAAATTTGAAGAAAGTATACATACCAACCGATATTGTCGAGGACATGATGACAGAATATAATGTGTCTATCTCTTACCAAAAAGCATGGAGATCGAAGGAGAAAGCGTTGGAAAAGGTGAGAGTAAATCCACACGACTACTCATTGATCCCATCTTGGTTACACATGCTGAAGAAAACAAATCCAGGTAACACTTTAAAACATATTATTAGTTTTCATCATTAGTTGGTTACTCAAGTCAACTGATTTGGTTACTATAATATGAATTGGTTACCATCCTCATATTTATAATTTTTAAACGAGTTCTACTGATTTTTTTATATTAATTGTTACTCATCAAGTACATTGGTTACTGTCAACTGCAACTGTTGGTTACTGACTACTGTTGGCTTGGTTACTGTGTAACATTATATTTTTTAATGCTCTCTTGGTTACTATCTAATGCTGTCTTGGTTACTGTATGACAATATGTTGTTTACTGTATAATGCTATCTTGGTTATTGAATAATATTATACTGTCTAATGTTGTCTTGGTTACTGTATGACAATATGTTGGTTACTGTCTAATGCTGTCTTTGTTACTTTTTAAGAATATACTGTCTAATGCTTTATTGGTTACTGCCTAATGCTTTCTTGGTTAATGTGTTACAATATATTGTTTACTACTTGATGCTGATTTGGTTACTGTGAAACATTATAATGGATATTGAATATTTCTGGGATGGTCGCTGTGTAAAATTATAATGCTTAGTGCATAATATTATTGAACAATACTAACTTGGCTATTGAAAAATGATGACTTGGTTACTGACTAATGTTGACAAGGATACTGTTTAACATTAAATACATTGGTTATTGTCTACTGTTATCTTGGTTACTGTATAACATTATATTGTTCAATGCTATCTTGGTTACTGTCTAATGCTGTCTTGGTTACTATATGATAACATATTGGTTACTGTCTAATGCTGTATTGGTTACTTTGTAACATTATAATACTTGTAATTCTAATGATAATGTTGATGTTTCATAACAGGTTCCGTCACAGCTCTTGAGTTGGAAACAAATGCTCGTTTCAAGTATTTATTCTTTGTCATTGGAGCATCCACTCAAGCAAGGCATCATTGCTTTCCAATTATTGTAATCGATGGCACATTCATACATTCAACTTACGAGGGGACACTACTGATAGCAAGCACACAAGATACAAACCGAAACATTGTTCCGATTGCTTTTGCGGTGGTTGACAGCGAAAATGAATTGTCTTGGAGATGGTTTTTCATGAATTTGAGAATTGCTTGTGGAGTTAGGGAAGGCCAATGCATTATTTCAGATAGACATGAAGCCATAATACAAGGACTAAATTATGTGTTTTCGGATGTCATGCATGGTTCCTGCACATACCATATACTGAAAAATATAAAAAACAAATTCAAAAAGAGAGGAGAAGAACTTAAACAGGCTTACAACGGGGCATGTAGAGCATACAATATTGAACAATTCAACAAACACATGGCTGAACTTGATGCCATTGATCCTCGAATAAGGACATATTTGGAGGAAGAGGCCAAGTTGGAAAAGTGCACCAGGCTACTTGGGACTGTAAGCAGATACTCAACAATGACTTCAAACACCGCCGAATCTATTAACAACGCAATCAAGATGATTAGGGATCGTCCAGTTGCATCAATGATTTAACGCCTACGTTGTCTGGTTCAAAGATGGTATTTCACAAACAAATAAGCAGCCCTATCAACATTCATAAAACTTTTCACAACAGCTGAAGAAAGGTTGCAATCTAATATCATTAAATCAAAGAAACTTAAGGTAACTAATACAAACTATAAATTATTGCATCAAATTTTAAATTGTCTTTGTTACTGACTAATGTTATCTTG
This sequence comes from Panax notoginseng, assembly GCA_016801055.1. NCBI lineage: Eukaryota > Viridiplantae > Streptophyta > Magnoliopsida > Apiales > Araliaceae > Panax > Panax notoginseng. The sequence goes on from CM029014.1 coordinate 82,096,070, forward strand.
ATTACTGCATAATATTACTAATTAATGTTGAATTGTTTACTGACTAATGCTGACTTGCTTACTAAGTTACACTATAATGGTTACTGACTAATACTGACTTTTTTACTGACTAATGCTAACTTGGTTACTATGTAATATTATATTGGTTACTAACTAATACTTCATTGCTTATTGCATAACATTATAATGGTTATTGAAAACTGCTGAGTTGATTACTATGTATCATTGTACTGGTTACTTACTAATGCAGGCTAGGTTACTGCATAATATTACTAATTAATGTTGAATTGGCTACTAACTAATGCTGACTTGTTTACTGTGCAACATTACAATGATTACTGACTAATAATGACTTGTTTACTGACTAATGGTAACTTGGTTACTATGTAATATAATATCGATTATTAACTAATACTTAATCGCTTACTGTATATCATTACATTTGTTACTTACTAATGCTGATTTGGTTACTGTGTATCATTATACTGGTTACTAACTGATGCTTGTTTGGTTACTCTGTATAATTATAATGTTATTGTGTTTTGTAATTGTAACATTGAGTTGTTTACTTTACTATAATTATTCTTTTTCCAGACAATGAAAATGATTCCAGTTGTAATTTATCCTAACAACACTTAATTTGTGATGTAGGTTGAGACATCAAACTTAGTGATTTTCACTGTTTACGATGTCGCCAAACAATATATTGTGGATATCGACCAAAAGACATACATATGTCGTAAATTTCAGTACCATGACATGCCTTGTACGCACGCTGCTACTGTTATGAGCAAGCGAAATTTGAGCTGTTATGATTTTTGCTCAAAAAAATACTATAAAATAACTTTGGTCGACACATATTCAGCTTCAATCATGCCATTAGATGACAAACAAAACTGGGATGTACTAGAAGAAGTAAGAAACATATGTATAAAACCACCGAACACAAGAAGACCAGCTAGAAGACCAAAAGTAGGGAGGTACAAACACGGATCTGAAATCAAAATTCAAAACAAATGCAGCAAGTGCCAAGAAAAAGGACACAACAGGAAAACATGCAATAATCCACCAGTTTTAAGACCAAAAAAATCCTGACATAGTGCTTTTACATTAAGAGTGTAAGTACATGTGTATATAATTGTTTACTATCATTAACCATAAACCACATGGTTGGTAACATTTTTGATTTTGTATAGTAACCAAAATTTTTATTGATTAATATTTTGATTTCTAAATTCATTATGAGTTGCCAATATAATTAGGAACCCACACAAGTACACTGTGCACTTGATAATTGTTCCAAATATAAGTCGTAAAATATTTGGTTATTAACATAAAGTCAAATGGTTACCCTTATATGACAATTTTGATAACAACTGCACATCTCAAAAATATATTTAATTTAATATGAGTTTATAAATGACCAACATATATAATAATGGAATCTCTTAATTAAAATTTCTTATTCCATCATGATGATATACTATAAAAAAACACATACATCTAACACTTCATAACATTCGTGATACAAATTTATAACTGTTCTGTTACAAACAAAAATAAATATTGTTAACATATATGTGTTTGGACACCAACATAACATTTCAACTTAAATAACTGATATATACTGATTTTATCAAATTTTATGATAATTTGTGTACTTATAAAAACATAATATGGTGACCATAACATTAACCTATTTGGTTACTTACTTGTTATAGTAATAAACAAAATATAACAAATAAGTAACCAAAAAGTTAGATAATAGTAACCAAAACAAATTTTAATGGTAACAAAAACATAAAGAATCTGTATATCCAACAAACTATAATGAAAGTGATATTGTTTCTTTAGGCAACCAATGTATACTCTCACATATACATTTAACAATAGTTATATGTCCTGATACAATATTGTAAATCTCTGTTTACTATCAAAACATTAGCTGGTTACCCTTTTATACATATTTGGTTACCAACTGTACATTTCAACATAATGTAGCAAACATAACCTGAACGAATCAAATACCAACCAACACACAAAATTACTTCCAATACTGCTAATATATTAAAATATGAAGTCCCATCTACATAAGATCCAATATTCATCCCTTAATAAACCATACAAAATTGTTGATTATATTCCAAAAAAAAAAATACAAAACACAATTCATACTGACAAAATAACAAGATCTGAACTAATCAAAATCTAGAACAAATCTCCCTGGAAATTATCTGTCAGTCTCATATCCCTCCAATTGTTTGTTCCTTGCATGCAAATATAGATTTGTGCATAACTTCTTCCGATATTGCGCAACGGGGAATGGATTAAGAATTTCATCAAATTTTTGATGAATGACATGCTCAGCGAAACAAATTGTGAACATCCCGCAATCACTGTACAAATGGACAAAAGATAACGAAAATCAGTACTAGAATCAACCTATATATAATACATATCAATTTATACAGTAACCAAATAGTTATATATAAAATTAACCAAAACATAAATTAAAGGTAACCAAAACAAAAACATGTATACCAAAAAACATATTGAAGAAGTAACTGAACAATTATATCGTATTAACCAAACCATGTTTTAATGGTAACTGACACATGATAACAGTATTGACCAAACCCATGTCAGACAACCAATGTATACTACGCAAATACATGGTAAACAAAACAACATACAAAAGTAACAAAAATACCAAATTGAGGGAACAAATAGTATTTTCCAAATCATAAGCAAACAGTAACAAAAAGCATACTAAATAGGTAACCAAACAGTTACATGATAGTAACCAAAACAGATATATCATAGTAACCAAAATAGTTATATGATGTTAACCAAATCATAAATAACATGTACACTAAAATCAGTTTATTAAACCATGAATAATAGGCAAATACATGGTAACCCAACCTATTTGGATACTTATTTGTTATAACAATCAACAGAATATAACAAATATATAAGACCCCGAATTTTATGAAATAAAAGTATTCAATTTTTCTTATAATTACAATTCAGTAAATGGTTAAATTGATAAAAAGTTAAAGTTAAGGGTGATATATGAATTTTTTTTAAAATACGTAAGTGGTTATAAAATATTCATTGTTGTCGGGGAATATTCGTTTGGTCGTAGAATATTCTTTCTGTCAGAAAATATTCGTACGACAGCGCAGCCATTTGTGGGCCCCATAACGAATAACTGTCGGATGAAGATAACGACAAAATTGAGTTTTTATAATTAACGGCGTAGTTGTTACCGCTAACACTGTTGGAATACCCGGTGGTTAAAATACAGTAATACGCGTGGTTGCACAGTAGCACACGGTATTGCACAGTATTGTTGAATTATTGATCCTTACGTAAGAAGGCACTACTCAATAATTGTTACAGTAATTACTGTTTAATATTTTATTTTATTGATTCAATAATTGCAGCGTTGATATTTTATATTATTGTTGCTCAATAATTGTCACTGCACAGTATTTCCCATTATCAGATCAATAATTCATATTATTTAAATAATATTATTAGATAACATTATTGGCAATGTCTAGAAAGTTCTGTCAAGGCGATGCTTGGTCACCTAATTGCGCGCCAGTAAGGAGAAATTCTTATTGGAAAGCCCCCTCTTTCCTGAGAACTGTCTGGTTGTCATTATTGTGATTCTGTAATATTATTTGTGAATAATTAATTATTGAATTATATGATAATGAAATATTTATTTGATGTGAATATAAATGATGGATTTATTTATGTGGTTATAAATGAAAGAATTAATGTTGAGGTGTTTTATCAGTATTTTTATCGGAATGGAGGTATTAAAAATCAAATTAGGGTTTTTGAGATATTTTGCGGGGGGTTATAATTTTTAATCCGACCGTTGGACCGTGGTAATTTTTAGATATATTATACATATATAAGTTGAGTATATGTCCACAAATTTTGAACCGTTAAAAATGAACGCATGATTTGTTATGAATTTTAAGAGGTGACTGATTCAGAAATTAGGTTTATAAATAATTTTGGTGGAAAATTCTAGAAATGGGTGGGCCCCACTTTTGGTTGTTGGGGATGGTGGCTGATTTTTGGTGGGTGGAATAGTAGCAGGTAAAGCCATCAGGTTGCAGGTCAAGTCTGCTTCGGCATGCTAACATTTTCCTATAAATAGAGGGCTAAGTTAGAATTGAAAAAACACACCAGAATTCATAAGTTTTCTCTCTTTTTCTCTCTAGATTATCGAGTGTATTTTGTGAGTAGTTAGATACTTGGTGAGTTGCTATTCATCAGTGAAAGTTTTCTTCAGCGTCATATCCGATATCCAGTCAAAAGTGCTGCTCTTTTGAGGTAAGGGATAGTAAGGGATAGTAAGGGATATTAAGGGATGTTATATTCTTCATAATGATGTTATTCTTTCAATATCATTATACTGAAATATTGGTATAGATTTTATTGTGGAATTTTTATATTTTTGAGTCGGGATTACTATTCACGTATACGGCACTATTCACGTATACGGCACTATTCACGTATATGGCACTATTTACGTATATGACATTATTTATGTATACGGTACTATGTAAGAATACGGAGTACTATTCACGAGTTACTATTCACGAGTTACTATTCACGATTACTATTCACGACAAAAATTAGTTTCTTTTTCTAACCAAATTATAGTTGATTTATGAATATTACTCTGGAGATTAAAACTATATATTGAATATATTGTTTTTATTATCATATATAACATTTTTATAACCCTAATGATGATATTCTCTTTCACTTGAGTGTAAAGATGGGTAGATTATTGGTATGATCATGACTAGAGTTCTCTTTGGCCAGTAGTGGAAAATTTGAATTGTGACTGGTATGATCATGACCATTGAATTTATAATTGAATATCTTTAGCTTAAGTACAAAGGTGAATTGATCAACATGGTTATACTTATTGTTTATATAAGTTCTAAAATGATTATATATTTCTTTTAGATTTTAATATACTTGGTCTGTAGTGCAAATATGAACTGTTGAGGAATATCTTTGGCCTGTAGTGCAAAGATGAATTATTGATGAATATCTTTAGCCTGTAGTGCAAAGATGAATTATTGATGAATATCTTTGGCTCGTAATGCAAAAATGACTTGTTGTTGAATATCTTTGGCCTGTAGTGCAAAGATGAGTTGTTGATGAATATCTTTGGCTCGTAATACAAAGATGACCTGTTGTTTAATATCTTTGGCATGTAGTGCAAAGATGACTTGTTGATGAATATCTTTGGGCCGTAGTGCAAAGATGAATTTATTAGTATGATTATGAACATGAACTGTGATTTGGTATAACCATGATGTTTGATGTTTCAGGTGATGAAAATTATCTTTGTCCTGGATGAGAAAAGGAATTTAGAACTACAGTTACGATTATGAGTTATACACGTGATTGTGGACAGGAATTATTGATTGATGTTACAGGGATAAAACATTGTTGGTGGACTTTTAACATGGAGAAGATAATAGACTTTATGGTGTATTTGACTCTTCTAATGGATTGCTCGTTCCGCTGCAACTATGGTTGAAAATTTTTATCATCTACCATATGTTCCAAATCTCTGATTTATTACTGTTGAAGGCTATTGATAATTTATTTATCTTTAGTTATGATATTCTTTACTAAGCTAGTTGTGCTCACCCTTCTGTTTTAAAATTCCTTTCAGGTAATACGAGTGTAGCTGTGTCGAGTGGGGGTAACAGGAGAATAGAACGGTGGTCATCATTTAGTAGTTATATTTGATGAATCCAATAGGGTGAGGCGAACCCAATGTTGGAAGGGTGTTTTGCCACTATCATACGAGATGTCTAATGATATACAATCTCGTGTCATCATAAGATAGGGATGTGCTCATCCACTTGCTGAGTATATTTACGAGCACTACCTATATAATCTTGGTGTTTGTTTGAAGTATAATTCACGATTAGATACAGTGGAGATAATGATATGTCAAGAGAAGACTCACCATTGGGAAGAATATGATAGTAATCTTCTCGTTTTTCTTTGGGGTCAATTGGATCAACCAAGGATAATTCTGTGGCCATATGATATCTATCATAACCTAGAAGCATGGCCTCCCATGTACGAAGGTTTCCTTGAGCACTTCCCAAAGATTCTAATTTCTAAAACAGTTTTTAACTATACCTTTATGTAGGTATCACTGTGAGGTGCTGTCCACTGATGGGACATTTGTCACATTACGGTTGGGACACGAGTCACAGTTGGTATATATTTGTATCCAAACTCACAGCATATGTGTTGTTGTATTTTGTACGACAATTGTTGTAATAAAGTTGTAGTTGTTTTCTGTACCATGTATTTGGCGACTCAGAATGGGTTGGGTGGAATGGACCTATTTTGGGGTTGTCACATTTGGTATCAGAGCTATAAGTAAAGAGCCCCGAGCCTTTCACTGGTGACTTCCTGTTGATGGGGGATGCACCGAAGCCAGACTCTCCGTAGGGGACGCCGTTCTGCGGTGGCAAACTGATAGGTATCAATGTGAGGTGATGTTGGGACATGAGTCACATTTGGTATCAGAGCTTAGGGATATGGTCTCTGGCGGAGATCGGAGAATAGAACTAGGAGGGGAGAGATGAGTAAATCCTTCGCTAGTGTGTCCTACCTAAGCTTATTTATTGGTCAATCATAATATCGGGATATTATGTGATATGTTAATTTATTCAATTAACCCTTGTTTTGAAGCTGTATTCTAGAATGATATCTGAAATACAGGAGATGAGCAATGGAGAAATCATGATGACATGGAAGATGAAATCTAAAATGATAGCAAGGTATGCTCAACTCTTTGAATTATCAGGTACGTAAATTTCGGGGACGAAATTTTATGAGGGGAGATTGTAAGACCCCGAATTTTATGAAATAAAAGTATTCAATTTTTCTTATAATTAAATTCAGTAAATGGTTAAATTGATAAAAATTTAAAGTTAAGGGTGATATATGAATTTTTTTCAAAATACGCAAGTGGTTATAAAATATTCATTATTGTCGGGGAATATTCGTTTGGTCGTAGAATATTCTTTCTGTCGGAGAATATTCGTACGACGGCGCAGCCATTTGTGGGCCCCATAACGAATAACTGTCGGATGAAGATAACGACAAAATTAAGTTTTTATAATTAACGACGTAGTTGTTACCACTAACACTGTTGGAATACCCGGTAGTTAAAATACAGTAATACGCGTGGTTGCACAGTAGCACACGGTATTGCACAGTATTGTTAAATTATTGATCCTTACGTAAGAAGACACTATTCAATAATTGTTACAGTAATTACTGTTCAATATTTATTGTATTGATTCAATAATTGTTGCGTTGATATTTTATATTATTGTTGCTCAATAATTGTCACTGCACAGTATTTCCCATTATCAGATCAATAATACATATTATTTGAATAATATTATTAGATAACATTATTGACAATGTCTAGAAAGTTCTGTCAAGGAGATGCTTGGTTACCTAATTGCGCGCCAGTAAGGAAAAATTCTTATTAGAAAGCCTCTTCTTTCCTGAGAATTGCCTGGTTGTCATTATTGTGATTCTGTAATATTATTTGTGAATAATTAATTATTAATTTATATGATAATAAAATATTTATTTGATGTGGATATAAATGATGGATTAATTTATGTGGTTATAAATGAAGGAATTAATGTTGAGGTGTTTTATTAGTATTTTTGTCGGAATGGAGGTATTAAAAATCAAATTAGGGTTTTTGAGATATTTTGCGGGGGTTATAATTTTTTATCTGACCGTTGGACCGTGATAATTTTTGGATATGTTATACATATATAAGTTGAGTATATGTCCACAAATTTTGAACCGTTAAAAATGAACGTATGATTTGTTATAAATTTTAAGAGGTGACAGATTCAAAAATTAGGTTTATAAATTATTTTGGTGGAAAATTCTAGAAATGGGTGGGCCCCACTTTTGGTTGTTGGGGATGGTGGCTGATTTTTGGTGGGTGGAATAGTAGCAGGTAAAGCCATCAGGTTGCAGGTCAAGTCTGCTTCGGCGTGCTAACATTTTCCTATAAATAGAGGGCTAAGTTAGAATTGAAAAAACACACCAGAATTCATAAGTTTTCTCTCTTTTTCTCTCTAGATTATCGAGTGTATTTTGTGAGTATTTAGATACTTGGTGAGTTGCTATTCATCAGTGCAAGTTTCCTTCAGCGTCATATCTGATATCCAGTCAAAAGTGCTGCTCTTTTGAGGTAAGGGATAGTAAGAGATAGTAAGGGATATTAAGGGATGCTATATTCTTCATAATGATATTATTCTTTCAATATCATTATACTGAAATATTGGTATGGATTTTATTGTGGAATTTTTACCTTTTTGAGTCGGGATTACTATTCACGTATACGGCACTATTCACGTATATGGCACTATTTACGTATATGACATTATTTATGTATACGGTACTATGTAAGAATACGGAGTACTACTCACGAGTTACTATTCATGAGTTACTATTCACGAGTTACTATTCATAAGTTACTATTCATGATTACTATTCACGACAAAAACTGGTTTCTTTTTTTAACCAAATTATAGTCGATTTATGAATATTACTCTGGAGATTAAAACTATATATTGAATATATTGTTTTTATTATCATATATAATATTTTTATAACCCTAACGATGATATTCTCTTTCACTTGAGTGTAAAGATGGGTATATTATTAGTATGATCATGACTAGAGTTCTCTTTGGCCAGTAGTGGAAAAATTGAATTGTGACTGGTATGATCATGACCATTGAATTTATAATTGAATATCTTTAGCTTAAGTGCAAAGGTGAATTGATCAACATGGTTATACTTATTGTTTATATAAGTTCTAAAATGATTATATATTTCTTTTAGATTTTAATATACTTGGTCTGTAGTGCAAATATGAACTGTTGAGGAATATCTTTGGCCTGTAGTGCAAAGATGAATTATTGATGAATATCTTTAGCCTGTAGTGCAACGATGAATTATTGATGAATATCTTTGGCTCGTAATGCAAAAATGACTTGTTGTTGAATATCTTTGGCCTGTAGTGCAAAGATGAGTTGTTGATGAATATCTTTGGCTCGTAATACAAAGATGACCTGTTGTTTAATATCTTTGGCATGTAGTGCAAAGATGACTTGTTGATGAATATCTTTGGGCCGTAGTGCAAAGATGAATTTATTAGTATGATTATGAACATGAACTGTGATTTGGTATAACCATGATGTTTGATGTTTCAGGTGATGAAAATTATCTTTGTCCTGGATGAGAAAAGGAATTTAGAACTACAGTTACGATTATGAGTTATACACGTGATTGTGGACAGGAATTATTGATTGATGTTACAGGGATAAAACATTGTTGGTGGACTTTTAACATGGAGAAGATAATAGACTTTATGGTGTATTTGACTCTTCTAATGGATTGCTCGTTCCGCTGCAACTATGGTTGAAAATTTTTATCATCTACCATATGTTCCAAATCTCTGATTTATTACTGTTGAAGGCTATTGATAATTTATTTATCTTTAGTTATGATATTCTTTACTAAGCTAGTTGTGCTCACCCTTCTGTTTTAAAATTCCTTTCAGGTAATACGAGTGTAGCTGTGTCGAGTGGGGGTAACAGGAGAATAGAACGGTGGTCATCATTTAGTAGTTATATTTGATGAATCCAATAGGGTGAGGCGAACCCAATGTTGGAAGGGTGTTTTGCCACTATCATACGAGATGTCTAATGATATACAATCTCGTGTCATCATAAGATAGGGATGTGCTCATCCACTTGCTGAGTATATTTACGAGCACTACCTATATAATCTTGGTGTTTGTTTGAAGTATAATTCACGATTAGATACAGTGGAGATAATGATATGTCAAGAGAAGACTCACCATTGGGAAGAATATGATAGTAATCTTCTCGTTTTTCTTTGGGGTCAATTGGATCAACCAAGGATAATTCTGTGGCCATATGATATCTATCATAACCTAGAAGCATGGCCTCCCATGTACGAAGGTTTCCTTGAGCACTTCCCAAAGATTCTAATTTCTAAAACAGTTTTTAACTATACCTTTATGTAGGTATCACTGTGAGGTGCTGTCCACTGATGGGACATTTGTCACATTACGGTTGGGACACGAGTCACAGTTGGTATATATTTGTATCCAAACTCACAGCATATGTGTTGTTGTATTTTGTACAACAATTGTTGTAATAAAGTTGTAGTTGTTTTCTGTACCATGTATTTGGCGACTCAGAATGGGTTGGGTGGAATGGACCTATTTTGGGGTTGTCACATTTGGTATCAGAGCTATAAGTAAAGAGCCCCGAGCCTTTCACTGGTGACTTCCTGTTGATGGGGGATGCACCGAAGCCAGACTCTCCGTAGGGGACGCCGTTCTGCGGTGGCAAACTGATAGGTATCAATGTGAGGTGATGTTGGGACATGAGTCACATTTGGTATCAGAGCTTAGGGATATGGTCTCTGGCGGAGATCGGAGAATAGAACTAGGAGGGGAGAGATGAGTAAATCCTTCGCTAGTGTGTCCTACCTAAGCTTATTTATTGGTCAATCATAATATCGGGATATTATGTGATATGTTAATTTATTCAATTAACCCTTGTTTTGAAGCTGTATTCTAGAATGATATCTGAAATACAGGAGATGAGCAATGGAGAAATCATGATGACATGGAAGATGAAATCTAAAATGATAGCAAGGTATGCTCAACTCTTTGAATTATCAGGTACGTAAATTTCGGGGACGAAATTTTATGAGGGGAGATTGTAAGACCCCGAATTTTATGAAATAAAAGTATTCAATTTTTCTTATAATTAAATTCAGTAAATAGTTAAATTGATAAAAATTTAAAGTTAAGGGTGATATATGAATTTTTTTCAAAATACGCAAGTGGTTATAAAATATTCATTATTGTCGGGGAATATTCGTTTGGTCGTAGAATATTCTTTCTGTCGGAGAATATTCGTACGACGGCGCAGCCATTTGTGGGCCCCATAACGAATAATTGTCGGATGAAGATAACGACAAAATTAAGTTTTTATAATTAACGACGTAGTTATTACCACTAACACTGTTGGAATACCCGGTAGTTAAAATACAGTAATACGCGTGGTTGCACAGTAGCACACGGTATTGCACAGTATTGTTAAATTATTGATCCTTACGTAAGAAGGCACTATTCAATAATTGTTACAGTAATTACTGTTCAATATTTATTGTATTGATTCAATAATTGTTGCGTTGATATTTTATATTATTGTTGCTCAATAATTGTCACTGCACAGTATTTCCCATTATCAGATCAATAATACATATTATTTGAATAATATTATTAGATAACATTATTGACAATGTCTAGAAAGTTCTGTCAAGGAGATGCTTGGTTACCTAATTGCGCGTCAGTAAGGAAAAATTCTTATTAGAAAGCCTCTTCTTTCCTGGGAATTGCCTGGTTGTCATTATTGTGATTCTGTAATATTATTTGTGAATAATTAATTATTAATTTATATGATAATAAAATATTTATTTGATGTGGATATAAATGATGGATTAATTTATGTGGTTATAAATGAAGGAATTAATGTTGAGGTGTTTTATTAGTATTTTTGTCGGAATGGAGGTATTAAAAATTAAATTAGGGTTTTTGAGATATTTTGCGGGGGTTATAATTTTTTATCCGACCGTTGGACCGTGATAATTTTTGGATATGTTATACATATATAAGTTGAGTATATGTCCACAAATTTTGAACCGTTAAAAATAAACGTATGATTTGTTATAAATTTTAAGAGGTGACAGATTCAAAAATTAGGTTTATAAATTATTTTGGTGGAAAATTCTAGAAATGGGTGGGCCCCACTTTTGGTTGTTGGGGATGGTGGCTGATTTTTGGTGGGTGGAATAGTAGCAGGTAAAGCCATCAGGTTGCAGGTCAAGTCTGCTTCGGCGTGCTAACATTTTCCTATAAATAGAGGGCTAAGTTAGAATTGAAAAAACACACCAGAATTCATAAGTTTTCTCTCTTTTTCTCTCTAGATTATCGAGTGTATTTTGTGAGTATTTAGATACTTGGTGAGTTGCTATTCATCAGTGCAAGTTTCCTTCAGCGTCATATCCGATATCCAGTCAAAAGTGCTGCTCTTTTGAGGTAAGGGATAGTAAAAGATAGTAAGGGATATTAAGGGATGCTATATTCTTCATAATGATGTTATTCTTTCAATATCATTATACTGAAATATTGGTATGGATTTTATTGTGGAATTTTTACCTTTTTGAGTCGGGATTACTATTCACGTATACGGCACTATTCACGTATATGGCACTATTTACGTATATGACATTATTTATGTATACGGTACTATGTAAGAATACGGAGTACTATTCATGAGTTACTATTCACGAGTTACTATTCACGAGTTACTATTCACGATTACTATTCACGAAAAAAATTAGTTTCTTTTTCTAACCAAATTATAGTTGATTTATGAATATTACTCTGGAGATTAAAACTATATATTGAATATATTGTTTTTATTATCATATATAACATTTTTATAACCCTAATGATGATATTCTCTTTCACTTGAGTGTAAAGATGGGTAGATTATTGGTATGATCATGACTAGAGTTCTCTTTGGCCAGTAGTGGAAAATTTGAATTGTGACTGGTATGATCATGACCATTGAATTTATAATTGAATATCTTTAGCTTAAGTACAAAGGTGAATTGATCAACATGGTTATACTTATTGTTTATATAAGTTCTAAAATGATTATATATTTCTTTTAGATTTTAATATACTTGGTCTGTAGTGCAAATATGAACTGTTGAGGAATATCTTTGGCCTGTAGTGCAAAGATGAATTATTGATGAATATCTTTAGCCTGTAGTGCAAAGATGAATTATTGATGAATATCTTTGGCTCGTAATGCAAAAATGACTTGTTGTTGAATATCTTTGGCCTGTAGTGCAAAGATGAGTTGTTGATGAATATCTTTGGCTCGTAATACAAAGATGACCTGTTGTTTAATATCTTTGGCATGTAGTGCAAAGATGACTTGTTGATGAATATCTTTGGGCCGTAGTGCAAAGATGAATTTATTAGTATGATTATGAACATGAACTGTGATTTGGTATAACCATGATGTTTGATGTTTCAGGTGATGAAAATTATCTTTGTCCTGGATGAGAAAAGGAATTTAGAACTACAGTTACGATTATGAGTTATACACGTGATTGTGGACAGGAATTATTGATTGATGTTACAGGGATAAAATATTGTTGGTGGACTTTTAACATGGAGAAGATAATAGACTTTATGGTGTATTTGACTCTTCTAATGGGTTGCTCGTTCCGCTGCAACTATGGTTGAAAATTTTTATCATCTACCATATGTTCCAAATCTCTGATTTATTACTGTTGAAGGCTATTGATAATTTATTTATCTTTAGTTATGATATTCTTTACTAAGCTAGTTGTGCTCACCCTTCTGTTTTAAAATTCCTTTCAGGTAATACGAGTGTAGCTGTGTCGAGTGGGGGTAACAGGAGAATAGAACGGTGGTCATCATTTAGTAGTTATATTTAATGAATCCAATAGGGTGAGGCGAACCCAATGTTGGAAGGGTGTTTTGCCACTATCATACGAGATGTCTAATGATATACAATCTCGTGTCATCATAAGATAGGGATGTGCTCATCCACTTGCTGAGTATATTTACGAGCACTACCTATATAATCTTGGTGTTTGTTTGAAGTATAATTCACGATTAGATACAGTGGAGATAATGATATGTCAAGAGAAGACTCACCATTGGGAAGAATATGATAGTAATCTTCTCGTTTTTCTTTGGGGTCAATTGGATCAACCAAGGATAATTCTGTGGCCATATGATATCTATCATAACCTAGAAGCATGGCCTCCCATGTACGAAGGTTTCCTTGAGCACTTCCCAAAGATTCTAATTTCTAAAACAGTTTTTAACTATATCTTTATGTAGGTATCACTGTGAGGTGCTGTCCACTGATGGGACATTTGTCACATTACGGTTGGGACACGAGTCACAGTTGGTATATATTTGTATCCAAACTCACAGCATATGTGTTGTTGTATTTTGTACGACAATTGTTGTAATAAAGTTGTAGTTGTTTTCTGTACCATGTATTTGGCGACTCAGAATGGGTTGGGTGGAATGGACCTATTTTGGGGTTGTCACATTTGGTATCAGAGCTATAAGTAAAGAGCCCCGAGCCTTTCACTGGTGACTTCCTGTTGATGGGGGATGCACCGAAGCCAGACTCTCCGTAGGGGACGCCGTTCTGCGGTGGCAAACTGATAGGTATCAATGTGAGGTGATGTTGGGACATGAGTCACATTTGGTATCAGAGCTTAGGGATATGGTCTCTGGCGGAGATCGGAGAATAGAACTAGGAGGGGAGAGATGAGTAAATCCTTCGCTAGTGTGTCCTACCTAAGCTTATTTATTGGTCAATCATAATATCGGGATATTATGTGATATGTTAATTTATTCAATTAACCCTTGTTTTGAAGCTGTATTCTAGAATGATATCTGAAATACAGGAGATGAGCAATGGAGAAATCATGATGACATGGAAGATGAAATCTAAAATGATAGCAAGGTATGCTCAACTCTTTGAATTATCAAGTACGTAAATTTCGGGGACGAAATTTTATGAGGGGAGATTGTAAGACCCCGAATTTTATGAAATAAAAGTATTCAATTTTTCTTATAATTAAATTCAGTAAATAGTTAAATTGATAAAAATTTAAAGTTAAGGGTGATATATGAATTTTTTTCAAAATACGCAAGTGGTTATAAAATATTCATTATTGTCGGGGAATATTCGTTTGGTCGTAGAATATTCTTTCTGTCGGAGAATATTCGTACGACGGCGCAGCCATTTGTGGGCCCCATAACGAATAACTGTCGGATGAAGATAACGACAAAATTAAGTTTTTATAATTAACGACGTAGTTGTTACCACTAACACTGTTGGAATACCCGGTGGTTAAAATACAGTAATACGCGTGGTTGCACAGTAGCACACGGTATTGCACAGTATTGTTAAATTATTGATCCTTACGTAAGAAGGCACTATTCAATAATTGTTACAGTAATTACTGTTCAATATTTATTGTATTGATTCAATAATTGTTGCGTTGATATTTTATATTATTGTTGCTCAATAATTGTCACTGCACAGTATTTCCCATTATCAGATCAATAATACATATTATTTGAATAATATTATTAGATAACATTATTGACAATGTCTAGAAAGTTCTGTCAAGGAGATGCTTGGTTACCTAATTGCGCGCCAGTAAGGAAAAATTCTTATTAGAAAGCCTCTTCTTTCCTGGGAATTGCCTGGTTGTCATTATTGTGATTCTGTAATATTATTTGTGAATAATTAATTATTAATTTATATGATAATAAAATATTTATTTGATGTGGATATAAATGATGGATTAATTTATGTGGTTATAAATGAAGGAATTAATGTTGAGGTGTTTTATTAGTATTTTTGTCAGAATGGAGGTATTAAAAATCAAATTAGGGTTTTTGAGATATTTTGCGGGGGTTATAATTTTTTATCCGACCGTTGGACCGTGATAATTTTTGGATATGTTATACATATATAAGTTGAGTATATGTCCACAAATTTTGAACCGTTAAAAATGAACGTATGATTTGTTATAAATTTTAAGAGGTGACAGATTCAAAAATTAGGTTTATAAATTATTTTGGTGGAAAATTCTAGAAATGGGTGGGCCCCACTTTTAGTTGTTGGGGATGGTGGCTGATTTTTGGTGGGTGGAATAGTAGCAGGTAAAGCCATCAGGTTGCAGGTCAAGTCTGTTTCGACGTGCTAACATTTTCCTATAAATAGAGGGCTAAGTTAGAATTGAAAAAACACACCAGAATTCATAAGTTTTCTCTCTTTTTCTCTCTAGATTATCGAGTGTATTTTGTGAGTATTTAGATACTTGGTGAGTTGCTATTCATCAGTGCAAGTTTCCTTCAGCGTCATATCCGATATCCAGTCAAAAGTGCTGCTCTTTTGAGGTAAGGGATAGTAAGAGATAGTAAGGGATATTAAGGGATGCTATATTCTTCATAATGATGTTATTCTTTCAATATCATTATACTGAAATATTGGTATGGATTTTATTGTGGAATTTTTACCTTTTTGAGTCGGGATTACTATTCACGTATACGGCACTATTCACGTATATGGCACTATTTACGTATATGACATTATTTATGTATACGGTACTATGTAAGAATACGGAGTACTATTCACGAGTTACTATTCATGAGTTACTATTCACGAGTTACTATTCATAAGTTACTATTCATGATTACTATTCACGACAAAAATTGGTTTCTTTTTTTAACCAAATTATAGTCGATTTATGAATATTACTCTGGAGATTAAAACTATATATTGAATATATTGTTTTTATTATCATATATAATATTTTTATAACCCTAATGATGATATTCTCTTTCACTTGAGTGTAAAGATGGGTATATTATTAGTATGATCATGACTAGAGTTCTCTTTGGCCAGTAGTGGAAAAATTGAATTGTGACTGGTATGATCATGACCATTGAATTTATAATTGAATATCTTTAGCTTAAGTGCAAAGGTGAATTGATCAACATGGTTATACTTATTGTTTATATAAGTTCTAAAATGATTATATATTTCTTTGAGATATGAATATATTTGGCCTGTAGTGCAAATATGAACTGTTGAGGAATATCTTTGGCCTGTAGTGCAAAGATGAATTATTGATGATTATCTTTGGCCCGTAGTGCAAAGATGAATTATTGATGAATATCTTTGGCTCGTAATAGAAAGATGACTTGTTGTTGAATATCTTTGGCCTGTAGTGCAAAGATGAGTTGTTGATGAATATCTTTGGCTCGTAATGCAAAGATGACCTGTTGTTGAACATCTTTGGCATGTAGTGCAAAGATGACTTGTTGATGAATATCTTTGGGCCGTAGTGCAAAGATGAATTTATTAGTATGATTATGAACATGGACTATGATTTGGTATAACCATGATGTTTGATGTTTCAGGTGATGAAAATTATCTTTGTCCTGGATGAGAAAAGAAATTTAGAACTACAATTACGATTATGAGTTATACACGTGATTGTGGACATGAATTGTTGATTGATGTTACAGGGATAAAACATTGTTGGTGGATTTTTAACATGGAGAAGATAATAGACTTTATGGTCTATTTGACTCTTCTAATAGATTGCTCGTTCCGCTGCAATTATGGTTAAAAATTTTTATTATCTACCATATGTTCTAAGTCTCTGATTTATTACTGTTGAAGGCTATTGATAATTTATTTATCTTTAGTTATGATATTCTTTACTGAGCTAGTTGTGCTCACCCTTCTGTTTCAAAATTCCTTTCAGGTAATACGAGTGTAGCTGTGTCGAGCGGGGGTAACAGGGGAATAGAACGGTGGTCATCATTTAGTAGTTATATTTGATGAATCCAATAGGGTGAGGCGAACCCAACGTTGGAAGGGTGTTTTGCCACTATCATACGAGATGTCTAATGATATACAACCTCGTGTCATCATAAGACAGGGATGTGCTCATCCAGTTGCTGAGTATATTTACGAGCACTACCTATATAATCTTGGTGTTTGTTTGAAGTATAATTCACGATTAGAGACAGTGGAGATAATGATATGTCAAGAAAAGACTCACCATTGGGAAGAATATGATAGTAATCTTCTCGTTTTTCTTTGGGGTCTATTGGGTCAACCAAGGATAATTCGGTGGCCATATGATATCTATCATAACCTAGAAGCATGGCCTCCCGTGTGTGAAGGTTTCCTTGAGCACTTCCCAAATATTCTAATTTCTAAAACAGTTTTTAACTATACCTTTATGTAGGTATCACTGTGAGGTGTTGTCCACTGATGGGACATTTGTCACATTACGGTTGGGACACGAGTCACAGTTGGTATATATTTGTATCCAAACTCACAGCATATGTGTTGTTGTATTTTGTACGACAATTATTGTAATAAAGTTGTAGTTATTTTCTGTACCATGTATTTGGCGACTCAGAATGGGTTGGGTGGAATGGACCTATTTTGGGGTTGTCACAAAATAAGTAACCAAATAGGTATATAACAATAACCATATACTTATTTTAATAGTAACCAAAGCATAACCAACCTGTATATCCAGAAACCTATAATGAAAGTCATATTGTAACAAAATTGAGTGAACAAAAATATTTTCCGAATCATAAGCAAACATTAACAAAAAGTATACTAAATAAGTAACCAAATAGTTACAACATATTAACCAAAACAGTTATATTATAGTAACCAAAATAGTTATAAGATGGTAACCTAACCAAAAACAACATGTACACTAAAATCAGTTTATTAAACCATGAATACTAGTCAAATACATGGAAACCCAACCTATATGTAATAATTCAAAAAATGTAAACAGTGTAACCCTTACCCCTCGACTTGTTCAGGAATCGACTCTGCAAATTCCAACTCAATTATATCATCTTCCTCCTTATTGCGATACGGTTCACTACTAAAGTCAATATCACACCTATCCCTCCAAAAATCACTCTTGCGCAGTAATGTGGGAAGAATAAAGATATAAGGTTCACAAACATCCATGATTTTTGTTTGCATGGATTTCCTTTTTGGTTGCAGAGAATTGTAAACAGTTAGACGTCTACGATGCACATCAAACGTTAACAAAAACCAATGGTCCGGTGATGACATATGGATAGGGAACAACACATAGTCAACATTTATCCATGGTGTGTTGACATCCATAAACAGGCCATGAATGTATTCAGCAACATCACCCTCCCCAGACAATACACTCTTATCTGCATTTTTACTTGTATACTCCTCAAAAAGAGAGGTCATCTTAGCATGTAACCAACAGTCCGTAGTCGTTGCCCTTATATGCACACTATCAGAATGCCTGGCCAGTTTACGCAAATAATATAATACAACATTGATGTGCTGAACCAAAAAAAATATAAAATATTAATAGTTGATGAAAAATAACATTATGTAATGAATGTAACTAACACTGTTAACGCTAGTTACTTAAACAACTAAATAATGTAACCATAACTAAAAAAACATAATTTGAAAAAAAAATAACTCACATCGTCGTCTAACCATTGCCCAGGAGTCTTTAATTTATAAAACCACAATTTTGATGAAATTGGGATAGACCCAAATACAAGAGCAGGTTCGATAATGTCATTCTTCCCAGGGAATTTGTTCGTCCTTCAATATAAATTAGTGTACACGCTAACATTAACAATCACCGTATTAGTATACACACTACGCAAAAACAAATTTATTTGTATCATAAAAAACTATAGCATTGTTAACATTAAAAAACAAACCTTTTCCTGTTGTTAAGTCCTATTTTAAACCACTGTTCAAACAATGCCTCTTCAAATTTTGACGGCATTTCCATGCAAACTTTGGAAAATGCAGAAATAACAGCAACTCTTTGACTAGCACCCGAAGCATTAGACAATAAACCAGCCGAATCAAACGTTGATGTATATGGAGACCGCAAAACAGCACTCTTTGCATGTTGACGGACAGATCTACTACTGGCTTTACCGACGCTTTTCTCCAATTCATCACACTGAACTATGTCTTGTGTAGTCAGAACCATCTCATCAAGTACAGATTTGCTTTCTGCCTCAAATTTATTCACCTTTTACAATTGACAGAAAATGTAACAAATACAATTAGATTTTCACATAAACACATGCATTTAACTAATATATGCAATAACAAACAGTTGTAAATAGATATAAATTGAACAATAATGGACATATTAAAGTGAACATATCATAATAGAAACAAAAATAAAATAAATCAGAAACCAAACAGTTATACAGTGGTAACCAACACACATTGTAATAGTAACTAACCAATATAATAATAGTAAACAATCCATAATACTAAATAGATATAAATTGGTTACTGTTCATTATATATTTGATTGCTGAATAATGTTGATTTGATTACATTATAGTTTTCAAATGAGTTCTACTGATTTTTTAATACTGATTGTTACTCATCATATACATTGGTTACCTTCCTGCAACTGCTATTTACTATATAATGATGTCTTGGTTACTGTGAAATATTATACTGTCTGATGCTCTATTATTTACTGCCTAATGCAGTTTCGGTTACTATAAAATATTATACTTGTTACTGTCTAATGCAGATTTGGTTACTACAAAACATAAACACATGCAGTTAACAACTATATTTAATAAAAAAATGAATGAACAATAATCGACATATTAAAATGAACATATCATATTAGTAACCAAAACAAAATAAATTACTAATCATATTATAATATAGTAGTAACCAACACACAATGTAATAGTAACAAACCAATAATATAATATTAAACATAATATATATAATAGTAACCATATCACAATATAACAGTAACCAAAAATAAAAACATATCAAAAACATGATGGCATGTCATTATAACACTAACCTCACCAGCAACATATACAACAACCTCTTTACCAGTGCATTGGCTTAATATGTCAAACGATGGCACGTCATTATTCTTGCCAATCTGTGAAAAATAAAAAACAATCAATTAATCATTTAAAAAAAGACATATAACACAACAAAACAAACAAATATGTCTAACCTTGACATTTTCTGCATCATCATCAATTTTTATTTCATGTTGTTCTTCAACCATAGCATCACGTTTAACTTCATTAACAATTTCAAATTCATTCCCATCCTTATTCTCATCAAAATTCACTACATAATCACCATCATTATTCTTACTTATTTTTGAACCATCATCAACACCCTCATCAACATGGGGGTCTTCACACTCTTTAACAACTTCATCATCCTTATCAACTTCATCAACCATAACAACATCTTCACAATCTTTAACGACTTCATTATCAAACTCATCATTTTTCTCATCGCCTTTCAATCCATCATCACAAACCTCATCATCATCATCATCATTATCTACATCATCATCATCATCAACACCATGATCAGCCTCATCAGCTACATCATCAGCTTCATCACCTACATCATCTTCATCATCATCATCATCATCATCATCATCATCATCATCAGAATCAGAATCACCATCAACTTTTTTGTCCCCTACACCTTTGATTCCGTGTAACTCATCTCTAATAATGGACCTAAAGTCCCTACATAACTGAACATGAAGAACATGCAAATCATCCTTAATAACAGCTCGTAATTTTACAATGTCTTTATTAATATCAGCCCGCAATTTTACAATGTCTTTCTTAATTTCAGACATTTTCTTCTCCAACGGCCTAAACCGTGAATCAATTTCATCTTTAACTTCAGACATCAAATCCAATGTTGTCACCCTTAACTTTTTTTGAACCCTTCTTATCAGCATCCTTCCTACTTAAAAATTGAAGCCCACCCAAATCAAACTGATCCTTCTCCTCGGACGTGGGAATCAGACTTTTTATCCTCAACTGAAAAACATTAAGTACATTTAGTATAATATCTGACAAACATTGAACAAATACAGTTAAAAAAATAGTAAATAACTAATCATAAAACATAATTAGTAACCAACTACATATATGCAGGTAACCAAATGTATATACATCAGTAACCAAAATAATTAAGAAAGATAGACAAAATATGTATACCTGGGTAACTAACAAAATTGTTATTAGAAACACGAGGGTAATTTATTTAGTAACCAAACGCGTATATTCAGGTAACAAAATACATTGTTATTATTAACACAAACATAACTAATCAGTAACCAATTGAGTATATAAAGGTAACTAACTACTTTGCTAACTGCAAAAATAACAACATAAAATCAGTAACTAAATATATAACTAAAGGTAACAAATTATACTCTTAGCAATAAACTGCATACCTGTACGCAACAAAATACTAATTCATTCAACTTGTCATTCGTAGGGGGCTTCACTAGCTCCTTCCATCTAAATAAATGGACATCCGAAGGATGCTCATCATTGCATATGCCCCGATATTTGAATGTCGGAATGATCTCGAACATAAAAACTTGGAATACATAAGGTAGACCATTCAACTTGTACAATTTTATATAATTATCTCTGTAGAAATTATATATTAACCCACCATTCCTTCCTTTCTTCAATCTCCCCTTCAAAGCATTTGACAAAGAGTACATTGTCATCTCGAAAGCAACTTTCCCCCAAGGAAAACTATTAACATCACCATAACATAGAAAATTGACCATTGCCCCATCCACATGATTTTCAGAAACTGTGGATAAAATAAAATTAAAAACCAATGACATCTTAACTGCCTCATCATCGTCATCAAAAACTTCCTTCCGATAAACCCTACTAATACTACTACGCGTAACAGCTTCATGCCCAAAAAACTTTTTAATAAGCATATTCTCCATACCTTTATACGCAATAATATCATCCTCACCCTGCTATCTCAACCCATAAATTAGACAAAACTCAGGCAAACCAAATCTGACCCTTTTATCCCCAAACAAAAACCACATTTCACCAGCATCACTCTGATGAACCTCCTTTATAAGAGCATGGTGAATAATTTGGGAATACATTTGGTGCTGATCACCGAACTCCAGAAAATTTCCAAAACATGTTGCCTTGAACTTCTCCAACTGACTTTCGTTCAGTTTCTTGGCAATCATGCTGGGGACTTCCACGTCGCACCAATAAATAACTTTTTCAGAAAATTTTTTGTTACATCCCTCATAATACAAATTCCATAACTGCAAATAAACAAAATCAGATTTGCACAATTATTATTAACCAATAAAAAGCATTATTTATATCATAAACAGTTACATAGTAACCAAAAAATAATATCATACTAACAAAAACATAATATAACAATTACACAGTATCCAAAACAGACTATAAAAAGTTTCCAACATCCCACACTGAATGCAAAAAAATAGTTACCATATCATAATATAACAGTAACTATAACATAATCAAACATTTATATTATAGTAACCAAACAGTATATAATAGTAACCAAAAAGTTGTATGATAGTAACCAAACAGTTATATGATAGTAACAAAACAGTTATATGACAGTAACCAATCACTTACATTATAGTAACCAACACATGTTTACATAATAACATATCAGATTATATGATAGTAATCAAACAGTTATATCATACTAACCAAATAGTTATATCATATTAACCAAAACATGTTTACATAGTAACATATCAATTTATATGATAGTAACCAAACAAGTATATGATAGTAACAAAAATATTATCAACATGCAGACCAAATCCATTTCAACCAACAAATGTATACTACACAAATACATGGTAACCAAAACAATATAAAAAGGTAACCAAAGTACCAAATTAAAAGAAAAATAATAGATTCCAAATCACAAGCAAACATTAACAACATACTAAACAAGTAACCAAATATTTATATGATAGTAACCAATATATATTTCCATGGTAACCAATACATACACATCTTTTAATGGTAACCATAATAGTAACCGAACAAGTATATGATAGTAACCAAACATCTTTTAATGGTAACCATAACAAAATAAAAAAGTAACCAAATAAACCAAAACGATTGAACACAAGTGGTATCCAAATCAAAATCTAACATTAACCAAAAACATACTAACTAAAAAACCAAACATTTATATGATCGTAAAATAACAAAGTTTAAATTAACAAACCTTTAAAATTCTGTCTGTTGGGATTATATTCTGGCTAAGCACTTGTCCTTCTGACTTAACTACATGGACATCAAAATTAGAATCTAACCGAACTTCAGGATGCTTCATATCACTATGAATCACCAACCTGTCCTCACTCTTCCTCGATTTCTGACCTGCATTATCCCCCTTACCCTTCCTCTCCACAACAAACTTCTTCACGCCCTTTACAGAATCATCCTCCGTGATTCTCTTCCTCTTTCCGGACTTCATCTTTGTATCAGCCATTCTACACAAATCGAACGAACAGAACAGACCAACTAATCGAACGAACAGAACAACGAAAATGGCGACCAACTAATAAAAGTTTTCTATGTCGACAGACTAACAACAATAACAACAAAAGTAAAAAAAAATAGAGATCACTAGCGATGATAACTAGCAACGATAACAAGTAACAACACTCATACACGATCAACAGATAATAACACGAACAGAAAGAGAAGAAATGGAAGAACACGAACAAAGAGATAAAAAAAGAAGGTTTCAACACGCAAACGAGGGTTTATAAACTGGAGATCACTAGCGACGATAACTAGCAATGATAACAAGTAACAACAATCATACACGATCAACAGATAAAAACACAAACAGAAAGAGAAGAAATGGAAGAACACGAACAGAGAGAGAAAAGAGGGTTTCAGCACAAAAACGAGGGTTTAAAACAAAAGAGACGTGATGGCGGTTATCACGCCTTTCAAAATAAAAAAAATAATTATAATTTGGACACTAATTTGTCATGTCAGCCATTAATATTAATCCCTTAAATTAAGGACCTATAATTATATGTATATTGCAAATAAAAATAAAAAAGTACAATATTTTTGTAATTATTTTATATGTGTATGATTTTTATAATTATTTCTAACAATGTACTAATATATGTAATTTATCCTTAAACCTATGTTTTATAGTTACTTGTGTGCATTTCATACATGTTATGTTATTTTATAGGCTATGACACAACATTGAAATGAAGAAGTAAAGAAAAGCAATTCAAACATCTTTTGGACTAAAATATGCAAGCAAATGCAAGAAGGGAAGATTTCAGGGCTTTAACACCAAGTTGGATGCATGCTCTTGGCTTGGAACTTGGATTTTATTGTAAATCTATTTTTTAGCTTTTCGAAACATCTTGAATCATCTCAATCGGAGCTCGGATGCGAGAGGTATAGCCTTTTTATCAACAAATATCAAAGTTAAGAGTTGTCATGCTTACCATTTACATAGCATCTACTTCAAGCTAAATTTTGATCTTGATCCGGCCAGAATCTGTCAATTCTCAAAGAATGAAAGTTGTAGATCTCGTCAAATATCTTCTATTTGATAGGTGGCAGGCCCCGTAACTCCTAGTAGATCAAAAGTTATGCATGTTTTACCAAATGACGTTGTAGCAAAAAATAGAGCAGCGCGGGGTGGGCCCAAATTGGCCTAAGAGCAGCGTTGGGTGCGTCGGTCTGCATGGGGAGAGTTAAATTGGGTGTTATGTTGTCCAATTTGTGCTAGAATAGGATTCTTAGTTGCCTAACTTGCTAGGGTGTCCATTAGAACTATAAATACTTGATTTTAACTTGGATTGGGAGGCTAGTTTTGAAGACTCCATTAAAATTCCTCTTGGGATAGATTTCTATTAACTCTTTCTTTACTTTCTTTCTTAGATTAGGAACCCTGGATTAGACTAGAATTGAAGATTGAAGCTATTGATCATCATTGGAAAATCAGATTGGAAGCAAGAGAATACAGATTTGTTTATCTCAATTCTAAATTCTTTTCTTATCTATTTGTATCTTTTTAATGCTTAATCAATTGTGGATGATGGATTCTAGTTCAGTTATGAATTAAACTCTGTTTTAAAATTACTATGGATCTTATTGTGTAGTTTACTTTAATATGCTTCCTTGTTAGTCTTATTAGCTGTATTTGGATTGTCTATTATGATTTGCCATTAATTGCTTAATTGCCTAGCTAACAATTACTGTGATAATCTATATGAACTCGAGAGATGAATTATAGATTTAGATCTGATCATAATAGAATGTGATTGTATTTTTTGTATGGCGTTGGAATACATAATTTATGTTTAGGATAGAGATATACCTATACATCGCATGTAATTAGATAAAGAACTTGTGCTTAAAATTCTTTTTAATTATAATTCACATAGAGATATATTGAATTAGTTAATTACGGTATTCTTCTTAATTCTATCATCTGTGGATTTAAGTTGATTTGAGTATGATGCATTGAGAGATGGTCATATTTACTTATGTGTTCTTGATTAACAATTCAGAATAGTGAGCATAATTGATAAAAAGTGTATTAATTTAAGTGAAGTAATAAGTGGAGTTGTGATCTTAAATCTCCATAATCTGATTTTTAATTAGTGGTAATTAGAATTAGTGTAATTAAATAATTTAATTCATAATCTTAAATTGATTGTTTAAATAAAATTAGTTTGATTAAGAGTTAGTATTTGGTAATTTGTATTAATAATTCCTTGTGAGAACGATACTCTACTTACACTTTATTACTTGTTGACCACGTATACTTACGTGTTGTGCGTAATTAGATTTTACCCAACAACTTATCTGTTGAAACTCCGTTGGGAGAAACCTTCATTACATCCACTGTTTATAAGTCTTGTTTGATTCAAATCAGCACCTTCACATTATCTATCGATCTTATCTCTTTAAAAATACTTGCATTTGATGTGATTTTAGGGATTGATTGGCTAACTACTCATCATGATAAAATTAATTATTTTCGTAATATTGTTAGTTTTCATATTCCTAACCAACCTATTATGCGAATTCAAGCAGCCAAACCACTAAAGTCAATCATTGTCACATCAAGCCATAGAGCCATTCGTTTATTGAAAAATGGATGTCAAGCTTTCTTAGCCCATGTCACGAATTTAAACAAAAATACGTCAGATTTGAACGATATTTCTTTTGTTAATAAATTTCCTGACGTATTTCCTAAAGAACTTCTTGGCCTACCCCCAGAGCGTGAAATCGAGTTTTATATTGACCTTGAACCCGGTACAAAATTTATTTCCAAAATCCAATATCAAATGGCTCCTATTAAACTTCAGGAGTTAAAAACCCAACTGCAGAAATTGTTAAACATCGGTTTCATTCGTCCTAGTAAGTCTCCTTGGGGTGCTCCTATTTTATTCGTAAAGAAGAAAGATAGAAGTATGCGACTTTGCATTGATTATCGGAAGTTGAATCATGTCACCGTAAAAAATAAGTACTCGTTGCCTCGCATTGATGACATGTTTGACCAGTTGTAAGATGTCAAATTCTTTTCAAAGATCTATTTTCATTCCAGATATTACCAATTAATGATTAAAACTGATGACATTCCAATGACCGCTTTCAGAACTCGGTACGGGCATTATAAATTCCTAGTCATGTCTTTTGAATTGACTAATGCTCCTGCTCCCTTCATGGATATGATGAACCGAGTATTCAAGGAATATTTGGATCATTTTGTGGTTGTCTTTATTGATGACATCCTCATTTACTCCAAAAGCCTTGAAGATCATGAGCAACACTTGAGGCTGATATTCCAAAAGCTTCGTGAAAACAAGCTATATGTCAAGTTAAAGAAATGCGAGTTTTGACTTGAGGAAGTAGCATTCCTTGGGCACATGATATTAAATCATGGAATATCTATTGACCCAGTGAAGATTGAAGCAATACAAAGCTGGGAGCAACCTAAGTCAATGATCGAAGTACGTAGCTTTCTGGGCTTAGCTAGTTATTATCAGAGGTTCGTGGAAAGATTTTCTCGAATCGATACTCCATTAACTCAGCTGACTCGAAAAGATACAAAATTCAGTTGGAGCGAGGAATGTGAAAAGAGTTTCCAAGAACTCCAGAGGAAACTCATTTCAGCATCTGTCCTGACAATACCATCTGGTTCGAAGAGATTTGTCATATACATCGATGCTTCAGGCAAAGGTTTAGGATGTGTTTTCATACAACATGGGAAAGTCATAGCCTATGCCTCACGACAACTCAAAGAATATGAGAGGAATTATCCTACTCATGATCTAGAGTTGGCAGCAGTCGTTTTTGCGCTTAAAATCTGAAGGCATTACCTATATGGGGAGAAAGTGGAGATCTATATGGATTATAAAAGTCTCAAATATTTTTTCACCCAAAAGGAACTCAACATGCGGCAACGACGTTGGCTCGAGTTGTTGAAAGATTACGATCAGACCATTTAATACCATCCTAGAAAAGCGAACGTGGTAGCTGACGCATTGAGTAGAAGATTATATGTGGGTATGAGTGCGATATTGTCAACGCAAAGGCCCATTTTGTATGACTTACAAATGATAGAGATAGAGTTAAAGACTCCAGAAAACCACGTGATGATGTCAAATATACAAGTAGAACCAACTTTAATCGATAAAGTTAAAGTTGCTCAAGCTACGGATCTGGAACTGATGTGTATGAAAAAGAAAGTGCAAGAAGGTGATATTCCAGAAGCAAGAATCGATGAAGAATGAATACTTCGAGTCAACTACAGACTTTGTGTTCCTAACGACTCTAATTTGAAGTATAAAATCATGATGGAGGCGCACAACACACCGTTTGCAATCTATTCTGGGAGTACCAAAATATATCGTGATCTTCGATATATATTTTGGTGGAGCAATATGAAAAGAGAGATCGCGAAGTTTATCTCAATGTAAGACCCCAACTTATTAATGAATAAAATCAAATTTTATCTAAATATTATTGTGAATAATAAGGTGTTAATTTGATATAATGCTTTGGTTATGGGTGAAATGTGCAAATTTTGCAAAATAAGCAAGTGGTTATAAAATATTCATTTGTTGTCGGGAAATATTCGTTTGGTCGTGGAATATTCTTTCTGTCGGGGAATATTCATACGACGGCGCAGCCTTGTGTGGGCCCCATAATGGAAAGTAATTAGATGAAGAAAACGACAAGTATAAGTTGTTTATAAATAACGGCGTAGTTGTTACCGTTAATACTGTTGGAATACTCGGTGGTTAAAATACAGTAGCACACGGTATTGCACCAATTATTGATTCTTACGTAAGAAGGCACTACTCAATAATTGTTACAGTAGTTACTATTCAATATTTTATTTTATTGATTCAATAATTGCTGCGTTGATATTTTATATTATTGTTGTTTCAATAATTATTGCTGCACAATATTTTCTATTATTAGATCAATAATTCATATTATTTGAATAATATTATTAGATAGCATTATTGGCAATGTCTAGAAAGTTCTGTCTAAGGAGAGGTTTGGTCATCTAATTGCGCGCTAGTAAGGAGAAATCCTTATTGGAAAGCCCCCTCTTTCCTGGGAACGGCCTGGTTGTCATAATTGTAATTCTGTAATATTATTTGTGAATAATTAATTATTGATTTATATGATAAGAAAATATTTATTTTATATGGATATAATTGATGGATATATTTATTTTATGTGAAGGAATTAATGTTGATGTGTTTTTATCGGAATGGAGGTATTAAAATTTAAATCACTGTTCTTGAGATATATTGCGTGAGTTATAATTTTTAATCTGACCGTTGGATCGTTGTGATTTTTGGATATGTTATACATATATAAGTTGAGTATATGTCCACAAATTTTGAACCATTAAAAATGAACGTATAATTTGTTATGAATGTTAAGAGGTGAATGATTCGGAAATTAGGTTTATAAATGATTTTGGTGAAAAATTCTAGAATTGAGTGGACCCCACTTTTAGTTGGTGAGAAGTGTGCTGGAATTTTTATTCAAATGTGGTGGGTGAGAATAGTAGTAGGTAAAGTCATCAGGTTACAGGTCAAGTCTGCTTCGGCGTGCTAACATTTTTCTATAAATAGAGGGCTAAGTTAGAATTGAAAATCACACCAGAATTCATAAGTTTTATCTCTTTCTCTCTCTATATTATCGAGCATATTTTGTGAGTATTTAGATACTTTATGAGTTTTTATTTATCAGTGCAAGTTTCCTTCAGCCTTATACCGATATTCCGAACAGAAGTACTGTTATCTTGAGGTAAGGGATATTATTTTCTTCTTAAATGATATTATTTTCTTCAATATCATTATGCTGAAATATTGATATGAACTTTTTATCAAATTTAAAACTTTTTGTGTCAGGGTTACTATTCACGTATATGGCACTATTCACGTATACGATACTATTCACGAATACGGCACTATTCACTAAAAAATAAAAATAAAAAAATTTGTCCAAGATGTCTATTATGGTTAC
This sequence comes from Panax notoginseng, assembly GCA_016801055.1. Taxonomy (NCBI): domain Eukaryota; kingdom Viridiplantae; phylum Streptophyta; class Magnoliopsida; order Apiales; family Araliaceae; genus Panax; species Panax notoginseng. The sequence continues at coordinate 82,126,322 of CM029014.1, forward strand.
TATCTTTGATTGTATCCATGTTTTGATCTTTATTTTTGAATTCTACATCACAATTGGTTGTTATGGAGTATTATTGCACTTGGATAAACTGTAATACGAATTCCTAATATTTGTCCTTCTGTCTCACTGGGTTCGTTTTCTTTAAAATATTTTTCATCATCCTCAGTCCTAAATGATGATATTAATGAATATCTTTGGCCTGTAGTGCAAAGATGAATGATTAACTGATGAATATCTTTGGCTCGTAGTGCAAAGATGAACAGGTGTTGAGATGAACATGACCGACTGGTGATACAAATGAATATCTTTGGCCTGTAGTGCAAAGATGAATATTTGATTAAAGATGGTTATTAATTGTTGTTACAGGAATAAAATATTGATGATGGACTTTTAAATCTTAGAAGATAGTAGAACTCATTCTCTACTTGACTCTTCTAATGGTTTGCTGTTTCCGCTGCAGTTGTTGATCTAAAACTTGTTGTATATTATCTTAGTCATAATATTCTTTACTGGGCTTGTTGAGCTCACCCTTTTAATATTCTTTACTGGGCTTGTTGAGCTCACCCTTTTCCTTTTTATTCCATTTTTCTCAAGAGGCGAGAATATAGCGGGAACTAGTCAGGGTGTAGAGTGATGTTTCTAGTCAGTGGTGTTAGCAGTCCTTACAATTTTATTAAATAATATTTCAATAATTGTAATGAGGACTTATTTGAGTGTGGATATTGTCTAGAAGACAATATTTGTATTTAAACTCACAGTATTGTGTTGTCGTATTTTGCGCGACAAGTGTTTTAATAAAGTTGTATTTGTTTCTGTACCATGTATTTGGCGACTCAGAATGGGTGATGTATACCTATTTTGGGGGCGTCACACTCAAGGTGTCTAACTTGTCAACATGTCAAGGCGGAGCATCAAGTGTCAAAAGGTCCATTGCAACCACTTGAAATTCCATAATGGAAGTGGGAGCACATTACCATGAATTTCGTTACTGGTCTTCCCAAGGTTTCTCAAGGCATAGATGCAATTTGGGTCATTGTTGATAGATTAACCAAGTCTGCTCATTTCTTACATATACTAGAAACTTATTCACTTGAACGTCTTGCTCGTATATACATAAATGAGATTGTAAGACTGCATGGTATGCAATATCCATAGTTTCTGATCGAGACCCAAGATTCACTTCACGGTTTTGGGTCAGTTTGCAGAAAGCTATGGGCACAAATTTACGATTCAGTTCGACATATCATCCTCAGACGGACGGACAGTCGGAAAGGACTATTCAAACTCTTGAAGATCTATTAAGACTATGTGTCCTAGACTTCAAAGAAAGTTGGGACAAGTTCTTGCCATTACTGGAATTCTTCTACAATAACAGTTATCAAGCAAGTATAGGCATGGCTCCATTCGAGGCGTTGTATGGACGAAAGGGTCGTTCTCCAGTATGCTGGGATGAGGTACGTGAAGCAACATTGTTGGGACCAGAATTGGTACGCATGACTACGGAAAAAATTCAAATGATCTGGTAACGTATAAAAACCTCGCAAGATCGACAAAAGAGTTATGTTGATCTTCATCGAAGGGACGTGGAATTCAATGTTGGGGATCATGTGTTGTTATGTGTTGCTCCATGGAAAGGAGTTACGAGATTTAGAAAGAGAGGAAAGCTCAATCCTCGATTCATTGGCTCATTTGAAATCCTCGACCGAGTAAGAACTGTGGCCTATAGACTCGCTTTATCACCAAGTATGTTTCGTGTTCATAACGTTTTTTACATATCTATGTTACGTAAATATGTGGAAGACCCGAATCACATTATTAATTTAGAACCGGACGAGATAGCAGAAGATTTATCGTATGAAGAGGTACCTGTTAAAATCTTGGATAAGAAAGAACATATTCTACACTTCAAGGTTATACCTCAAGTCAAAGTTTTGTGGAGAAACCACGATGTTGAGAAAATGACCTGGGAGTTAGATTCTGAAATGAAATCAAGGTATCCTCACCTCTTCGACATATCAGGTACGTACACTAATTTCGAGGATAAAATTTCATAAGAAGAGGAGGTTGTAAGACCCTAACTTTTATGAATAAAGATTAATTTTCTCTATATATCTTTTTGAATAATAAGGTATGGATTTGTTATAATGTTATAGTTATGGATAATATTTACAAATTTTGCAATGTATGCAAGTTATCATAAAATATACGTTTGGTCGGGGAATATTCGTTTTATCAGGAAATATTCGTACGACGGAATAATCATTGGTGGACCCTACAACGGAATTACTGTCGGAGTTAGAAAATGATAGAAATAACTTTTTATAAAAATAACGACAAAAGTTTTACTGTTAACTGTTGAAATACCTGGTGATAAAAGTACAGTAATACGCGTGGTTGCATAGTAGTACACGGTATTATATAGTAGCTTTGATTATTGATGTTTTCGTGAGAAGTCACTCAGTTTTATTCAATTATTGCCACAGTAATTGTTGCATAGTATCTCATATTATTGATTCAATTATTGTCACAGTATCATCTGCATAATATTTTATATTATTAAATTAATAATTGAGACGACAAAGTTATTCATATTATTATTTGCATTATTGACAATGTCTAGAAAGTTTTGTCGAGAAAAGAAGTTTGGTCACCTAATTGCGCGCCAATAAGGAGAAATCCTTATCGGAAAGCCCTCTCTTTCTTGGGAATGATCTGGTTGTTAATATTACGAGTTATAATAAAGATGAATAAATATTATTAAAAATGTGTTTAGTGAAGCCAAGTGAATTGAGATAAATAGAAGAATTTTTTTTATGAAGTATTTGTTGTAAATTTAGCTTATTATATGGACCCTCACTTACTCATTTTTTAAAATAGTCAGTAGAAAGTTATCTCAGTTTTGTTTTATTACTTATGTGTGTGTGTGTGTGTGTGTGTATATATATATATATATATATATATATATATATATTATAAGTTTTATTTTTTATGAAAAATAGAATATATTATATTTTATTATGCATAGTACTGCATAGTGTAGCATAATAAAATAAAATAAAAATCAAAATTCGTCCGTGAAAATCGTCCGTGAATCCTTACTGTGCACCCGTGATTTTCTAAATTCAAATAGTATCATGTCATTCTCCTATAAATAAGATGCTTAGTTTAGAATTGAAAATCACACCAGAATCAGAGAATTCTTCTTCTATAATATTGAACGTATTTCTTTTGAGTTTAAGAAAGCTTTGAGTGTAGAAAACAATGCAAGTTTTCTTCAAAATATCTTCGCTATACCATTCAGAAGTACTCTCCTTTTAAGGTAAGGGATACTATTTTTGTTCGATATTCGTAAGAAATAATATTTTCTTTTATACTCTGTAGTATGTAAGTAATATTATTTCGTTTCAGATTCCGAATTCTACACTCATCTTGTTAAGTATTGCTTCTATACTCCTTGAAATTTGTAGAATATCCTTGAAATTTGCGCTTCATCTAGTAGCTTTTCACAAAAATATTATTCAGAACATTCTTGTTCATTTTTAATCTTTTCATGCCGGGATACTATTCATGGGATACTATTCATGTGGTACTATTCACCCGGGGTACTATTCATGATAAAAATTGAGTTCTTTTCTTTCCAAATTATTTTTGATATACTATTATTCTTGAATTTTACTCCACAAAGCAGCATCATGTTGAAAATTTGGACATTATTGAATTCGGGATAAATTAAATTATAAATTTTTAAAATTTATCATTGCTCTCATTTAATTGAATTCTTTTATCATTGTCATCATACTCATGCTTATATTGTGATGAAAGTCCTTATTGGCCCGTAGTGCATTGATGAACAATTGTTGGTATGATTATGACCAGAAATTATGTATCGGTATAATCATGACCCGTAATGTTACAAATGATGTAGTAAAAGTCCTCATTGGCCCGTAGTGCATTGATGGATAGTTGTTGGCATGATCATGACCATTGGTGATACTAACGAATATCATTGGCCCGTAATGCATGGATAATTCGTGGATGTGATACTAATGAATATTCTTGGCCCGTAGTGCATGGATAATTCAGTGATGTGGATTATTTATTGAGATGTGTTGTAACGATAAAATATTAATGATGAACTTTTAAATCATAGAAGATAGTAGATATCATGCTCTACTTGACTCTTATAATGGATTGTTGTTCTGCTACAGTTAAACTTGTTGTCTATTGTATTCTATCAGTTTAACTCTGTTGAAGGCTAACGATAATTTATTCTGCATTATCTTAGTCATAATATTCTTTACTGGGCTAGTTGAGCTCACCCTTTGCTTTCATTGTTCTCTTCAGGAAATGATAATATAGCCGGGACTAGTCGGGAAACGGAGTGATGGTCTGAAATGGTGGCTATAGTAGTCTTCACTATTCTATGAAATAGTGTGATAATAAATGTAATGAGGATTCCATTTGAGTTTGGATATTGTCTACAAGACAATATTCGTGTTAAAACTCTCAGCTTATGTTTGTCGTATTTTACATGACAGTTGTATAATTAAGTTTGTATTTGAATTTTGTACCATGTATTTGATGACTCAGAATGGGTTGTGTATACTTATTTTGGGGGCGTCACATTTATGACAAGAATTAATCCAATGGGAACCAAGAATTAAGGCCATATAATTCAGAATTAGCGTCATGGGCGCCAGGGAATTAAGGCTATGTAGCCCAGAATTAAGGCCATGTAGGCCAAGAATTAGTGACATGAGCACCAAAAATTAAGGTTATCAAGCCCAAATTCAAGGTTATGGAGGCCAAAAATTAGTGTCATGAGCCCAAAAAATTAACTATTGAAAAAAAAACTCTATTATTATTCAATTACTCCTTTAAAAACAATGTGGCTAAAAATAATCCACCAATGACAAGTTATCATATGTTATTTGTAAATCAGTATCTATTAATGAAGGGCAATATAATAATTTTGCTTGGAGCGTATTTTAGAAAAAGTATATTAAATTCAATAAATGATAGAATTTTTATGAAATTTAGCCAACTTAGAAATGACAACCTATAATGTTTCTAAAGTCAATTAGGATTCTAATTCCTAACTCTTGAAGGAGATGAATCTAGTACTATAAATAAGGGATATTCCAACACATCCAAGGTACATAATTTGAACTCTCATAATAATTCTCTCTCGCCATATTAGTGTTCCAACTTAAGTATCAAAGAGTCCTCCCGGAACCTTCAACTCTGGTGGACCTTTTGCAAATTTTTCGATGAGATTGAGTTGGTTGCGTGGTGGTCAAAGTTAAAATTCGTGGATTGACCAAAACGCTATTTTAGAAGTTACTGCAATTATAGTGACGGCAGTATTGAATAAGCAAGAGAAGGAAACCAGTAAACAAGCAAGACAGCTAAGAAGGAATCGAGATTGATAGGAAGCAAGCAACTGATTGACTCGTGAACTGGATGAGACCATTCACTCACAGAAGGCTTGCTATCACACCCTTAGTCAAGCGAGACGCTTAGATTCAGGCACTTTCACCAGTACTTGAGCCAGCACCTGAACCGAGACCTAAAGCTGAACAGCTGAAGGAACCTCTTTCCGTTGGGAGAACAAGTTCTCTTCCATGTGGACGAGGACCCGATCCACCAACTATCTAAAATGTTGGCAAATAGGGCCATAGTAGTGACCAACACTACATTTTCCTGATTCCAAAGCTCATTTACTCACTAGCCGATGTCATTTTCAATTGACTTAGGTAGTGTTTGATAAGGTCTTAATACCTCTTAATAGGTTTGCCTCTGAATCGGTAAGAGGCAAAACTTGTTTGGTAAAAAAATTATTGTCTCTTAATGCCTCTTAAGTGGTAAGATTCAAAAACAAATCTAAACCATTAAGAGCTCCCTCTTACCGAGTTTTAGTTTTTTAGGGACAAAAATAACCTCAACTATATTACAAAATTCCACTTTTGTCCACCCTATTACCTCTCCCGTTTTCTTCACAAGTGCGATCTGTGAAGGGCACCAGAGAGCAAACAGTGGAGGGCAACCATGGCTAACACGGAGACAATTTCTAACCCTACCCCTAAATTAGATGACGAAACCATGAAGAAGAAACGGAAGAGAAAGAGAGATAAAATCAAAAAGGATAGAGCAGCAGAAGCAGAAAAGCCTCAATTGGAGTGAAAATTTGGAGTGAATGAGAATGAGGAAGTTGAGTTGAAGAGAGAGAAAGAGGAAGAAAATGAAATTGATGAGAGAGATAAAGAAGAGGAGAAGCAGAGTAAGAAGAAGGTGAAGAGTGGGAGTGGGAGTGGAATTATGAGTACAGTAACGTTTGAGTCCCTGAATTTGTTTGAACCAACCATGAGAGTTATTAAAGAAATGGGCTTCCAATATACTACTGAGGTATTAAATATAGATTTTTTTTTAATAAAATAAATAAATTATCTGCACATATTTCACTTTTTTTTGGGTTTGTAATGAATTTGTGAAAATGTTGTCTGTAATTGTAATTTGAACTCTTTTAGAATTATGATTAGTACTCCCTCTGTTCCACAAAAGAGTTCCCTTTTGAGCTTTTTTCCTAGTAAATTTGCAAAATCTTTAAATTCAAAATTTATGTGATTCAATTTTATTTTGGTTGGTCCAATGGTTAATAATGTAAACTACTTAAAAAGTACTACTAACTACAAAATTGTTATTTTGAAAGTTATAAGAAATTTACATCACCGATTGAATTTTAGGATTTTTGCATTTAAAATACTATTCAGACCTTCTGATTATCAAACATGTTTTGTTTAAACTGTTCAGAGGGTTAAAATGGTAAAATACCGTTATTCAGACATTTTGAAAAAATTAATTTTTAAACAACATTTTTTCATTCAGACACAATTCTATTTAGATACTTTATATTATTCAGACGTCTAAACTGTTCAGGTCTTAACACTCAATTTTATCAAACACCACCTTAATTAGAAAAGTATGGAAATTCCGTATCGCCTTAAACAAGCAACGCGTCAATCTGTACATGCTGGCCGGGCTAAATATGCAAGCATTTGAGGACTAAAACCTCCATTTAGGGTCGGTACAATTTTTATTTTAAAAAATAAAAATATATTTATAAAACCTTATCTTTTAATAATAACTTCTTTTTTCTTCCAAATATAACCTTAAAAATAGTTGACAATTTAGTGGTGGTTGTGTGATATTAGGAATAATATTAAAATATTGAGAGTAAACTGGATTTCCACTACCCTTGTATACAGACATTTCCGTTTTTGTTGGGTCTTATTATGTATAGGACCGAAGAAAAGGATTTCAGTGCACGTCTAAAATTTGCAAATATCAGTTTTTGGAAGGTAGCTGCATGGAAATTGGAAATGGATAGAGGGATCCAAACATAATCTTGCACTATCTAAGTTTCAAGCCCAGCAGAATTTTACTAGGTCCTTTATATAGATACATTTAAGAAAAATACCTAAATTTAAACTTATATTTCACATTTGCTCAAAATATAATAGTGGTACTCAACTACTTATTATAAGTAATGACATTGTTTATTTAAGGTAACTTTATAATTTAAATATATAAATGTATCGCTTATTTTGGAACCTACAATAATACACTCTCAATTCCAAAATAAAAAATTATTATTGAATTTTTAAAATAAATTTGAAACACTATTTAACTCAAAAGTAACATAAATTTATTTAATATTAGTTAATAAAATGATAAATATTATAAACTATTAAAAAATACTACTAATTATAACATTCATTCTTTGACCTCAAAAGTCAAATTATATATCTAATTTTGGAACAAAATGAATTTTATATTAATTTTGAGTATAAATATATCTTAAATTAGCTTTCATAAGTCAATAAATAATGTTCTTATAATTTGCAACAGTTGTGCTACTTCTAAATTATAGAACAGTGGGAGTAATTAGTTTTAGAACATCTTCACATCCAATAACAACAATACAGTTTAAACCAAGAGCTAGGTGAAAATATAAACCTCATCAAATCCCTTCCTGCAATTAGACAGATAAGAGAACCAAGTTAATCACTCTTCATGCTTTTATTATCCCTACAACAAATAATTAATGATAATCATAATCATAATAATGATGATAATAATAAGATATTGATATTAACAGTACAATAAAGATTGGCACATGGCTATTTATATTTTTAACAACTCCTTTCTCTCTTTGCCGATGATATTCTTCAAAAAAAAAAAATTCACTCTTAACATCTTCATAAACATCAATTATGGTCCACCACAACCATTTATCACTCATTCACTCTCATATTAACACATCACGGAGACCTCGTGGAAGCATTAACATGGGAAGAAAATACTGTAGGAGTCTAAAGTCTAAACGAAGTTAAACTCTTGGGTCTGATATACATTCAATTAGAGAGAAAATAATGATATATAGTGTAGTGCAAGGCAATCTGGCCTGCTTTGTGATTAGAATTGTTGGTTCAAACAAATTGTTAACAAATACAGTAAAATATATGCAGGACGGAGAGGCTCGGCTTAACCTCTTAATATTCCCCAAAGTCACTATGACCCACTACAACAGCTAGATAACTCATCCACCAAAATTCTAACCTGCAATTGTACTCTCTGATGGGTAAATTTTAGATGACAGTTAACCTCAAGAAGAAATTCAGGAGCCACCAAACTCTCATATGCAAATCATCCATCAGTCATCATCATGAAGACCTCTCATTTTGACGTGACACTCAATTTCCAACAGAAATTCTCTCGTTCAACAGACTTAAATTCGTTCTTCATTTCGTTGTTTCATTGTTTGGCCCAAAATTATCACCATGAAAAGAGAAAAGTTTATAAGGGTATAATTGTCAAAAGACTATAAATTGCCATATGCCCATCTTTATTATCCTGTTAATGATAATGATAATCATCATCATCATCATCATAATAATAATAATAATAATAATAATAATAATAAAGAGGAAATAATTTTCTTTTAGTACAGTCTTTGAGGCATCCCAACACTTACCCAGCCTTCCCACAGAAAGTTGGACTGTAATTGTAAATAAGGTTGGCAAGTACTTCATGAGCAGGAGGCCTATTTAAAAACTTCCTGGCCTCACTGCAATTGAGAAACAAGAATATAAATTAAATATACAGAAGTAGAAGGATCACAGACTAAAACCAATTAGGTCTTTTATGCTTATTCAATATTACCCAAGTTACGAAATGCAAGTCTGGGAGGAACAAATAACCTCTTCGAATTAGATGCAACCTCTTAACACTATTTAAGAATTGCAAAACTTTTAAAACAATAATAAAAAATCAAGGATTTCACGCACAAATAATTATGCTTTAATGCTTAGCAAAAAATATAGATTTTGTGAAAGCTATGTTTTAACGAGTTCTCCACTTTGCCCTTCTACCCTTTGTGCTAATGTCGAACATAGTGATGCACATTCAAATTATTATGGGGCATAATTTTAAGAAGCCTGGAGTGTAATTAAGCAACCATCTTTGAGTGACTTGAGGATACCTGACAAAAAAGTTTGCAACATGTTGAGTCACTTGAATGGCATCCTCTGAGTGTGGAATCTTAGGTAAGCCCCATTCAAAAGCATTTTTCTGCAGTGTACAAAGATCAGGATTTCATATTTAGAGAAGCAGCAACTGTATTTATTTATCAAAAAGAAAAAACTGCAGCAGCTTTATTCCTGGCAGTTCCTTAATATAGAAGCAGCCAGCAAAATAATTGCTGGCACAATCTTCATAAGACAAATTACTTTGATATTGATTGAGAGAGAGAGAGAGCTCTCCCCCCCCCCCCCCCCCCCCCCCCCCCCCCCCCCCCAAAAAAAAAGGGGGATTTTGAGAAAAAAAGGTTTGGGAAATTAAGTAGGCACAATAATCATAAAACAATGTTTTTCCTTCTGTCTATAAAGAAAGAATGAGAGAGGGGGAGATATTTAAACCAACAAATCCTAACATTAGCCCCTTTGCACAAAATTAGCAATTTAGTGAAGCCAGTCAACAATATTACATAAATCTAAAACACAGCTTGATTTCAAACAAATTAATCACTTCCATTTAAATTATATAAAAGGCTTCGATTGCCAAAACATACAATATTACATTAAAACAAGTGTAGCTCGAGATTTTAAAAAGATATGCCCACCACTTGTTCTTTTCCCCTCTCCCCTAGCAGATAAGCCGTCAAGTCTAAAATACTATAGAAGATCAAAGTGATTAGCATCCTACCATAATTTTGAAACTTCCCTAAATTCATCAAATTTCCCAACAATTTACTAGATAATTAAGATGCCCTAGGTTTCAACAAAGGGTGCTTATCATTTTCTCAAAGAAATTATACAACTCATAAGCCAAAAGACATTTTGTGATTGGTTTTCTACAACACCCATGATAACATTTTTAAGGAGGGTTTTCAACCATACTGAACCTCAGCCTCTCCTTTTATATATAATGAGCCATTAGCCAATTGCTCGCGCACAAGATAATCCATCTTTTAACTTCTATAGCTTGTTCCCATACGAAACAGGAGATTCTAAAGTATATGATGGAAGCATGTTAAAATATATCCTAAAACCTATAAAAGTGATCAGTGGTTTCTTGGTTAACCAACAAAAGTAGAACTGGTCATGTATATCGCAAATGGAATCGGATTTTTCTTTAATTAATTTAGTTATGAAGGATTCTTCACTTAAGCACTCCTGCTGGTTTTCAAACAGCACCTTCTTCCTCAAGAACTCGTGATATGAAAACCTTTATAAATACAATATGACGGAATAAGGAATGTCCACCACTATATTTGAATAAAACTGAAAGGATATACATATAAATTATAATAAGCATTGGAAATGACCTTTTCGATCAGAAAACATGGCCTTCAAGGTATTTTTTTTGGAATCAGAAAGTAAATAAAGTATTTATTAGAGTGTCAGCCATTCTTCTCTTGTTAGAATGATTAATCATTTACTCTTTCAGCTAGTGCCTACCAACACTTTTCATACTGGTGTGCTGCTCATATGCCTGGACTCTTTTCAAATCCTTGATAGATAGGGGTCATGTAACCTAATAACCTTTGGGAGTGTGTCAGATCCTCCCTCCCTTTTCTCTGCATACAAGTTATTTCTTTTCTAGATAAAAGATGCACAAGTTCTTCCTCCATGTGATTCATCTTAATGAGAACCCACCAGCGTCATGACTAGATATTATTTCAAACTTATAACCAACCAAAACAAGTACTGGACCCAAGCAAACCTAATCAATATAGATCAGCAATAACAAGATATCAACTTCTTTTAGGAAGTACAATAATCAACTAATCTACCAACTCCCATCACGTCAGTGCAGCAGATCACAGAAGAGGGCTTGCGAATGAACTAGACTTCAGTATTAAAGTACCATAAAGAAAATTTTAGACGATTATAAGAGCATATAATCCTGGCTGACAGATTATTGCACTGTGTTGAAGAAAACAAGATAGGAGACAAATATTTTACAGGTAATGAATATGAATCATTTGATTATACCTCTGGGTGCCACTGGAAAGCAGTCACCGGATAGCTATGTGCTTGAACTGTGGACACGTAATCCTAATTTAAGTGAATTTATGAATACTTTAGGCCACATACAATATCATATGAATTAGCATCTACAGAATTAATGTGACACCAAGTACCTTATTATCTTCATCAGCGGTGGTGGTTAGGATCTTGAAGAAGGAAGCTAAATCCATGTTTTCTTGAAATCGTTCTGGTGATATACCATACTGTTGCATAGGGAAATCAATGCTCAGATGACCAATACTAGCTCATATCTTTTGGATATGCAAGTTTTGTTATAAACATAAGGTGTAACCCAGAACGATATATCTAACCTAAAGAACAACCACAACACAAGAAACAAAACAAACAGGGTATCTCTACAGCTACTATTAGTGTTACTCACAATATCCGATGATTAGAATTTATTCTGAATTGTTTAAGACAACCAAACTGACCAAAATAAATAGATTCCCAAAAATGAACAAAAGTGACCTTGAAACATGGAAGATGTCCAAAGATGTATCCAATTCCAAGCTAACCAAAACAAAAGATTGGAATGAAATTTTGATCCTTGACTCCATCCATTTCCAATTGTTTAAAATATACATTAAAGTTTGATAAATACCGTTGAAGGTGTTCTTTCTGGTTCAAGTTAAGGGCATGCTTACAATTTCAGGTGTAAAAGAGTATGAAATAAATATTTAGTGACTTGTAAACCGAAAAATTCCACAATTTTTCCAAACTCACATAATGGTTTTGCATGGCTAGGCAATCAGTGCTTAGCTTTTTGACCAAATCTGGAGGAAATCTGCAGAAAAGACAAAAATTAATTCAAAATCATAGCTTCAGCAACCAGCCAAGTGTACCATATGACAATATCTTATACATGTAACATAATATCAGCACCTGCCACCTACTCAATAACTTTCACATGAAATCACAAACGTTTACCAATTTTCATTTACTTGTCTAGATTTCCAAAAACATTACGCAAATACATCTTCTAAATTTTTTTTCTTTTTTTATAAGTAACATAAGACAAATACTTTGCTGGGACTAAGACTTTGTTTGCGAGTTTGGAGGGATGGGGAGGTAAGGGAAAGTATAAGTGGGGAAGGGGTCGAAAGGACTTTAACTTTCACTTGCCATGTTTGTGAATTCAAGAAGGGAGGGAAGAGAAATTGTACTTTACCATGTATGTGAGTTTAGAAGGGGGAATGGATTTTAATTGTTAAAGTATACTATTACCATATTTCTATTAACATAAAAGTAATGAAATAGATGTTAATTTATTTAAGACAAGGATATTATTGGTATTTCGAATTGTCCAACTTTCCCATGCCTCCCAGTCCCACCATTTTTGGGGTAAAGTTTTTAGAGCAACGTTGCATGAACTCTACCTTAAAATCCCTCCCCTTCCCCTCTTAAAAAAACTGACAAACGTGATATTTGGAGGGATTTTAAATACTTTCCCTTTCCCTCAAAACAGAACTTACAAACATGGTGTAAAGGCCACATCTTTACATATCACATTTTCAAATCAATCTATATGAGATCACTAAATAACAGCTAACCCCATCCTTCTCAAATTTTATCTGTAGATATAAGTCTATGTCTGTATGATATCATACACAACAACTGCTTCTTTCTTTTCCAGTAGCTGGTTTTGTTTTTTATGTTATCACTTATATCATAGTTTAACACAAACTTGAAACGAACCAATGCATCAATATATAGGCCCTCTCAACCACCAAAGTTCTTCAAGTTTGGCCCTATATTGTCATGGAAGGCATTCACTTTTGCCTTTTCCACACCATCCTTCACAATATTATATGTTTAAAATTTCTTTTTTTAAGAAACACATGTATTAAAATTTTTCTTCTTTAGATAGAAACGTATTACAACTTCTTTCTTTTGATATTAATGTATTAAAATTTATTGTTCAAGTAATATTACATTTAAAATTCCTGATTATAAGATTAGATATGAGCAACAAAACAAAAGAAGCTCAAATCCTGTAAATTTGTTTTCAACTTGACTAATCATTTTTTTAATGTTTTTAGAAATTCTTGAAATTCTCAGATACAATTACATGGGTAAAAATAATAGAGAATGATTGACTACCGTTTGAAACCTTTCAGCATAACAGAACTAAAATTTAAACTCAACCTTATCAGAATGAAGTGTTTACAAAAGGTCACTGATTACTTTTTTCAGAAAAATGAAAAACTTGTATACCTTTGAAACACAGTTCCTTCTATATTTATGTTTTGTACGAACTGCAGTGTTGACCCTTGATCTTCTGCGTTAAATTCTTCGAGAATGTTCTTGTCCTAGTGAAATTAAAGAAACATGCAACGTCTTATGATCAAAATATAGTTATCAGATTACAATTAGAAAATGTGCAACTGAGTAATTATCCTCACTTTTTACATATAAAGTGAAAATAATAAAATTCAAATTCAAATATAGTAAATTTGCATGACCGCAACCACATCAAACTAATTTTGTATTGGAAACAGAAGATGGTCTAAAACATAGAAGTAAGCAGTGCACTTCATGTAGCTAATCACTCCATACGTGGTAGATTAACATTCACCAAATTAGTTGGTAATTGTATTGTTATTTTTGGCTGCAAAAGCTGGGAATAGAGCAGCTACATCTTTGTTAGATAAATAAAAAACAAGATTCTTAGCATACGGAACGCAAATGGAAACCATGTAATAAGAATATTCTTACGTCAAGCAAACAAGTTAATTACTAAAACTAAATTAAGGTTTAGAATTCCCCATATGGTTCTTCTTTTTTACCCTTATGGTGGGGATGACGTGAGGGTATTCGAATATATGAGTGAAAAGTAACTTTATACCAACTAACCTTGCTGACTATCATTGACAAAAGTTCAAACCCTAAACATATTGAGAGTAAGGGAAAATGATCTCCTGCGTCATTCTTCTCCAATACTTTCTGCAAGTAACATGTCAAAAGTTAGTCAAAATTAACATGGTGCAACTACAAACACATGCCAAAACTTTGTAGCTTATTCCTATTCATTAGAAGGTCAAGTCCTTGCCCTTGTTGATTGAAATTTTGTGAAGTAGCAACTCCCTCAAGAATGCTTTACCTTAAATATATCCTCAACAACCTCAAAGTAGAGTCCTTCTTTACACCACCCTCCGGTAAAAAGAACTCCATTGACCAGATTAAGTTTCTGCAGCAAAACACAATAAATTTAACACATTCACAACATAGCCCTTCTAAATTACAAAGGAAATGACACTCATTTTTAGGACAGAGAGAGTATAAATGAGCAATCTTCAAAAATAAATACATGTTGAGTTTACTTGGGGATTCATTTTCAGCCTAGGCCAACTAGTTTGGGATAAAAGGAGAAAAGGGAGTGTGTCGACAAACATGTCATTAGAAACTGATTATGAGACTTTAGCATCATTTCAAGTTTTTGTCACAGCATAACTCTTTTACACAATTCACTAATAAATATCATTTTATATAAATCCACTGAATCCAGCACATTAAATAGTTTGAACAATTGAAATGATCAAATGAAGACAAGACAATAATACTACAATAAATTGTCGCTTCAATGGAAAAAAACGAAGTAAAATAGTACTTATTAAAATATCTATAGCTAATCCATACAAGAAAAGCTAACATCAATAATCCCTTTAAACAGCAAGACAAGAAATAACATACAAACAATCAATTGTTAGTTAAGAAATGGTTTCGTTAAGAAAACAACAAGTGTAAAGGTAATGGGTACAATTACATAATGGAGAATCTCCAGAGGCTCGTTGTAGATAAGAGGAATGACCCTGGCCCCGGCGGATTCAACGAACTTTACATAAGATGCGGCAATATAAGAAGCGTTTGTTGCGTTGTTGAGTCGGCCGGAAGCTCCGTCGCCGGGATGACTTAAAATACCGATGACCGGCCAGAAATTGAGAGGACGGCTGGGAGTTGCAGTCTGACTGGGTAAGAGAATCGTTGATTGAGATTTAGCGGAGCTAAATTCTTTGGAGAGAGAAATTAGGAAAGGAATCCAAAGGTACTTGCACATGTTGTTGGAGGGTTTAGAAGAGAGACGATGAGGTGGATGGAGAGTTGGAAGAATTGTTGGTGAGAGATTAGAGGAGGAGAGATTTTGTTGGGAGGGTGATACAATCCTCGTCAGCAAGTTATTCGCGTACGTAAGGAAACAAGCAAGTTTCACGGGTCAAAAAATTTTGAAAGGTTAGAAAAAAGATTTTTGTTTCTTAAAATATTAGGCATATTTTATTAGCCTAATTTTTAGGAATTTATTTTTTAAATATTTATTAAATTCTATTATAATTAAGATTTTTTTTCCGTTTAGATTTACTTTTTAAATAAAGTTTTTATTGTTTTATAGAAATAAGAATTTCTTTTCCAAATTGGTTTCTACTTCCTTGTAGAAATTAGGGTTATGATTTGTAATTCCTATTAGAATTAGAATAATTTGTTCCTATTATTTTTAGGATTTGGATTATTTTGAGTAGTATAAATAGAGGTCCAAGTTGATGTAATCAAACACATTATACATTATTATTATTCAATATATTTGTGAGTTTATTCTCTACTTTTGGTTCTTTGAAGAATTTCTAAGAATAAGTAATTCTTAGTTATTTCTTTGAGATTCAATTTGACTTATCATACAACAATTCATAGTTGTGTGTGGCGTCTTTTATCGCATCAATAGTTGATTGTATCGAGATTACAGCTTCAGTATAAGCGAGGGGTCAAGGTGCCGTTGGTGTCCATTCAACGCAGAATTTCGAACGCGAGCAATTGTATCAAGATTACCGTCTACATATAGGCGAGGGGTTAAAGTGTTGCAAGCAATTCACCCAACAACTGTGCTAGAAACGATCCGGACGACGACCACCTTACGCAAGCGTGCCGTGGAGTCTATCATTCGGTATCAAAGCTAAGTCTTTCTAGCGAGTTACTTATCTTTAATTTTCTGTCGAAATATATATTGTAAAAAAAAAGGAAAAAAAAAGAAAGAAAAAAATATATCATATTTTATTTGTGCTAACCAAACTTGTAGCACACCATCAAATTATCAATTTTCAACCAAGAGTTCATACCGTTCCATCATCATCAATTCTGAAACGGAGCTACAATTTACAAATCTGAAGTATATAAGAGGAGTATAAGGCAATCAATCGGTGATTTTGTGGCATTCTGATAATCACACCCATCTAAATTTTTTTTTCGTGATAAGTAATTTTTGAATTGATTAGTAAAACCAAGAATTTTGCTAAGGGAATTCAAGAAGAACCTATTAGAGAGAATATTTTGAGGTAAAAGGCTTAGTGGTGAGATTAATCGAGGGTAAAAGCCAATTTATTGAGAGTATACACGAGTGAACCATTGATTCGAGCGAAACACGTAAGTGAGTGTGTGAGGAAAATTTTTATCTACTAACCTTTATTTTGCAGCAAACATGTATGGCTACAATTATGAAAGTTCTTATGGGTCTCGAAGGAATACTTTCCAAGGCAATATTGATACAGAGGCATATCTGAGATGGGAGAGAAAAATAGAGCGAGAATTTGACTGTCATGATTACTTCAAGCGGAGGAAGGTCAGACGGACAGTTCAAGAGTTTTCCGATCATACAATTATATGGTGCCAGCTTAGCAAACAAAAATATGGGGACTGTCCGTTCGAGACATGGGCAGAATTAAAAACAGCAATGAGAAAGCGGTTTGCTCCAATACAGTGTGACAGGAGGGAGGAGTATACATCTCAAAGACATGTAGAGCAACCCTCAAGGCGATCTACAGTAGATAATAACAGGAGTATTTGCACACAAGTAAACAAAGAAGATTATTGGATGCAGCTACAATATACTCCTAAGGCGCAAAAGAAACAAGATCAGCCGGGGGAGGTGAAAGAAATTATAGAATATACAGTCCAAGGAGAGTTATTGGGTTCGAGTGTTCAAGATGAAATCCATGATCAAAAGCAAGATGGTGAACATCCGAAAGAAAGTAATCAAGAATATGAGTTTGTAAAAGGAAATACATGTGAAAAAGTTCGACAAAAAGAAATTGTTCAAAAGATTGATAATGTAAAAGAAAAGTTTGAAAAGAATGAGAGAGGAAAGAAAAGAGAGAATGAAAATAAACGAGAGAAAAACAAACGAGAGGGTGAGTATAAAGAAGAGATAGAAGAAATATGTGACCATAAAAAAAAGAGTGAGTTGAAAAGTGAGTTATATTTTAAAAAATCAATAACTGTACATTCGTACAAGACGACGCTTTTGAATACTAACACTAACGATTTTGTCTCTTGTACAGGTTGTTGATGATCGCGCTATCATTCCATATCAATTAGCTGATAGTATTCCTGAGGAGAAGACAGAGTTACCGATGTGGGTTGGAGAGTTGGTGAAAGTTGGTATCGTGAGAGAAGATATGAGTTCATGTGTTGATTATGAGATCATAATACCTAAGGAGGATGAGACAGCGAATTTGTGCATCGATTTTGAATTTGTAAACAAGTATTGTTATTCTTTTCAATATTTAGATAATATGTTTGATAAATTGTATAGTTCTTATATTTTATCTACATGTGATAATGATCATGTGATGACAATGTCTAATCAATTTAGCATGAGAGATTATGATAAATGGAAAATTGTTTTAGCATGTGAGTTATAAAGGTGGTTAGTTATTTCTTTTAGATTAACCGATGCATCTAGTGTTTTCATGAGTTATTTAAAACATGTTTTACATGCTTCCATTGGAAAATTTGTTATTAGCTATTTTGATGGTAGAATTGTCTTTATCATAAACTATGGAGGATATTTGATTTTTGTTGAGTTAGTTTATGATCATGATATATATTCTTATTTTCGATATTGTTATTTGCATGAAATTCATTCTAGGTTTTCTTATCCATATGTTGAGTTAGGTTTTCATGCTAATCAATCTTTACATGAGTTATCGTTAGTTGACAATGGTAGTGATCATGTTTGTCCGTTCGACCAATCTTCCTTGCATGATTTGCTATCATATGGTTTTGATTCAACAAGTGTTTATCATCAAGATCGTTTGAGGGATGAGTTATTTGCATGTTTAGTTAGTTCACTTGGATTAGCTAAGGCATTGCATACTTCCATGGAATTGTTGAATTATATTTTACATTCTTTTATGGGAAAAATTGTTATTCTCTATTTTGATGCTATTCTGATTTTTGTCAACAATTTGCAAAATTTTATAGCATGTGTTGAGTTTGTTTATCATAATAAGTATGCTATTGAGTTTTTATCTTGTGAAGTTGGTTGTGACCTTTTTACTCCGTTTACAACATTATTTGTTCTTTATTGTGTTAATGTCAATGGAAAGAGAAAGGTTGGTTGTGTTTTGCAAATTCGTGATAGGATCATATTCATCGAGAGAATCATGGATCGTGCAATTCAATTCAATCAATGCATTGAGAGTCTACAGGGGAGTGTTTTGAATATTGTTCTAGTAGACTATGCATGTAATTTTGCATTATTTATTTTCTTGGTGATTAGACAAAATGGACTTGTTGATTTGTTTTATTTTGTATTTAATCTA
The DNA here is from genome assembly GCA_016801055.1 of Panax notoginseng. Lineage (NCBI taxonomy): Eukaryota > Viridiplantae > Streptophyta > Magnoliopsida > Apiales > Araliaceae > Panax > Panax notoginseng. The sequence continues at coordinate 82,145,502 of CM029014.1, forward strand.
GGGATTCAAGTGTATGGGCTTATGCGACGTGATGAATTTCAAAAGTTGATATTTGACCCAGTATCATTGACGTGGTTTTGTTTGTGAATGATCGAGATCATCACCTTGATTTTTGATCCGGGAATTCGTAAATGGGTGGATTTGTGACATGAAGAGTTCTACATAATGTTATTTGATCCAGGAGGAGTTTGTGGATGAATCCTTTTTAAAAGGGAGAGATGCCAGATCTGAGGACAAATCCATTTGAAGAGGAGGGGAATGATACAATCCTGATCAGCAAGTTATTCACATATTACATGCAAAGGAAAGAAACAAGTTTCACGCGGCAAAAGATCCTAACATGGCAAGGATTTTGGGATTTTAGGAAAAAAAATTTTGTTTCCTAAAATATTAGGTAGATTCTATTAGCCTAATTTTTAGGGATTTATTTTCCAGATACTTATCAAATTCTATTATAATTAGGATTTCTTTTCCGTTTAGATTTACTTTCTAAATAAGGTTTTTTTATTGTTTTATAGAAATAGGAATTTCTTTTCCAAATTGATTTATACTTCCTTGTAGAAATTAGGGTTATGATATGTAATTCCTATTAGGATTAGAATAATTTGTTCCTATTATTTTTAGGATTTGGATTGTTTTGAGTAGTATAAATAGAGGTTCAAGTTGATGTAATCAAACACATTATACATTATTATTATTCAATATATTTGTGAGTTTATTCTCTACTTTTGGTTTTTTGAAAAATTCCTAAGAATAAGAAATTCTTAGTTATTTCTTTGAGATTCAATTTGACTTATCATACAACAATTCATAGTTATGTGTGGCGTCTTCTACCGTATCAATCGTCGATTGTACCGAGATTACAAGTTAAATATAAGCGAGGGGTCAAGGTGTCGTTGGTGTCCATTCAACGCAGAATTCCGAACGCGAGCAATTGTATCAAGATTACCGTCTACATATAGGCGAGGGGTTAAGGTGTTGCAAGCAATTCACCCAACAACTGTGCTAGAAACGATCCGAACGACGACCACCTCACGCAAGCGTGCCGTAGAGTCTATCAGACGGCAACTGTGGTTTTGTCATTAAAGAAGGAGAATTGGCAGTGGAGGTAGAAATAGTGGGATTTTAACATTAATAGGAGTTGCACGGCCGCGGGTAACCTATGGCCCGTCCACTGAACTATTTTGGGTAGAGCAGGGATGGGGAGCTGTGAGCATTTAGGTTATAACCGAACCGAATAACTTTTTCGGATAATATTCCTAATTTTACTATCTAAACACTATTAACCGAATTTAGCAATAATTGACTTACCGAAAACGGAATAACTTAATTTATAATTTGAATATTTCAGTTAATAACTGAAATTGAGACCCTACACAAATTTATACTCGTAGAATTTCCAAAATCTGAATAAGTAGATATATTTCTGTTTCTTTTCTTTTTTTTTTTTACTTTTTCTAATAATAAGGTAATTTGATAACCAAGAAATTCCTCTTTCCGGTTTTAGCATATAAACCACAAGAAAAATAAGCACACCGGTCACCAAACAACATGTGTATTACCCAAAAAAATGGGAAATAAGAAAAGAAATGAAATGATGACCAGATTGAGCGAAACAGCTCAGAAGAAAATTCTCATCCGTTCAATACTGATGATCTCCGATCCAAAAAGTGCAACTCTCGTCGGCCCAAACTGGCTGGGCCGCGGCAGATGTGTATTGAGATTTGGGGATAGGAGGCTGATTTTGGAATTGCAGATGGCCGGATGCTGAGGAGTGAGGAGGTTGGCTTTTGGGTTAGGGACTTAGGGCAGAGAGAGGGATGAGAGATCAGACTTCTCACTTCAGAGAGTGATGAGAGAGTTGAGATCTGACATAAGAGATAAAGAGTGAAGAGATGTGAAGAGATCATATTATTATTGTGACGCCCCCAAATCCGGGTTACCTGACCCCCGAGTTTGGTGTTCACGATCCACAATATAATAATATCTAACTACCCATTCATATAGAAATAGTATTACATAAGTCATTAACATAGGTTGTTAATACATTAATCCCAGGTTTGCTAACCTTAACATTTCAAACATACTCCTTAGATATACAACAAGGGTTTACAATACATAATAATAATAATAAGGTTCATTATACTAATTTATCACTATGCCTTTTCCTTTGTTCTTCTTTGCAGCACCTTCTGTAACTTCGTCCCTAGCTGAAAAGTTTTATATATAGCAAGGGTGAGCAACAAGTTTGCCCCGCAAGTTAAGACATACAATAAAGGTATAGAAATCAATATTAAGTCTCCTCACATTCTACGCAACAATAATATGATAATAAAAGAGTACAACGCTTTCAAGGCTTTCTACGATATTCAAATGAATAATCAAGAATTAATTCTACGAAATAGCAAAGTGGAATTTTTTTCAGATTTATGCTGAGCGATCCATTGGATCTTGAACTTCTTTTCTCGAGTAACTATCAAAGTTATACTTTGATATACCCAGGTGTATCAGATAACCATAAAGATTAAATCATACCCCTCTGCAAGTATATAAAGTGATCAGCTTTAGTATACCCTATATTATCCATAATACTTAATCGCGCGCAAAGGCCGAATATACGACCAATAAAATGTTCCCTTTATATAAAAGGTTGTTCTTCTCAATCTCAGAATCAAGATTTTGATTTAACAACGAAATACTTTGATTTCAAATTCTAGTTACTTCTCGATCTAGCCGAAATAATTGGCATTGATCTGTTAACAATAATTGGATTCTCTTCTCGAACCTATCAAGTTCTAACAAATGTTCGTCTAGCTAGAATGATTAGCTAAGACATTTCTCAACATAATTCGATAATAACAGGAATTATCTATACTGTCAATTCTATCTTCTACGGATATGAATATCTAACAACAGTTATTCTACAAATGTATATTTTCCAAATCAGTAATTCAATTTGAATTATTAAACATGCACTAATTGCGAATAATCAACAATAATTGCTCTGGACATGGTATAACTAGCAATAATTAACCACTATAATAATTGAATGAATATAACTCAAGGTTGAGTTAGGAAACTTGTCTCTTTCGCTGATTACAGCTACACAATAAACTTATCTGCTTTTGAAAGACCTATAACCAATAATATCGGTCTCACAATTAGCACAATATTTCATAACACGTAACACTGTAATTCACAGTCAAACTTCTCCTAGGCACATTACCACATAGCCACATCAGTGTTTATAACTTATATAAACACTTATCAAGTCTAACTATTTCGGTCTGGTTGGACTTCGGTCCATTCTCAATGTTCTGGTCACCTTACCCGACAATTAACACAGTTATTGTCAATTAAGTTCGGTTTCTAAGCTTCAATATTAATTTAGATAACTCAATTATCATTAATAATATTTTTCGGAAGCTTTTAATAATATTTAAACAATTATTATAATTTATAATAATTTTTCAAACACTTAAATCATTTTTAAATGATTTAATTATCAAATAATCTTACCATTATTAATATTTATTAATATAAAAATATTAATAACATTCTTGTCAAAATATTAGAGTTATTGTTAATAACTTAAAATATTTTTAAATCATCAATATTCTACTTAAATAATTTTTAAAGTAATTAAAATCATTTTTAAATCATCACCATTAATATTTAAATATTAATAAAATTATTATCCAAATATTAAAAGTCATTAATTATAACTTAAAATATTTTTAAAACATTTTTCTCATTTTGTAAATGATTTTTAAATTAATAGAATCATTTTTAATTCATTTATTTAACATAATAATTAAATAAATCTAATATCATTAATATTAATTTATTAATGAGAATTCTCCAAAAATATTGAAATATATATTTTATAATTCAAAATATTTTTAAATACATTATTCTTATTTAAAATAATTTTTTATAATATTAAATTATTTTCCTCTAATTTATTTAATACACTAATTAAATAAATTAAATACCTCTAATATTTAAATAATTATAAATATTAAAGAAAAATATTCCAATTGGTCAAAAATTATTTTTCATAATTTAAAATAATTTTTAAAACCATTTTTGGTAATTTTTAGAATTTATTTCTATTTTTAAATAATTATTAAACCATTTAGTGTTAGGGTTTCTAATCTTGTTAAGCACAACTCTACTCTAATTTTATTAGTCAATACACAAATTGACCTTCTCGAGACTCGTATCACAGAAACTTGTCACAAAATTGATAATCAATATTAATAATAATAAAAAAATTTATTCGTAAAATTTTGATTATTCGAAATCCCGGGTTATCACAATTATTATAATTTTTTCTTAATTTTTTTTAGATGTTGTTTGGAAATTTGGTTAACTTGAATAACTTTAATTCAAAAATTAAACCCAAACCCGAAAACGGACCGAATTATAAAAAGTAACCGAAGCAAAAAATTTTGGTAAAAAATTTTCGGTTCGATTATATCCGATTTTTGCTCCTACATGTGCCGATGGGCTAGTTTGTGAGTTTGTTGGCAACTAAGCTTATGACTTTATTAATACTGATGGTGGGGTCTGGTGCCTGGAGCACGTGACAAATTTGGTTATGTTTTAATGTCAATTCAATAGTCAAAATCAAAGCAGTGGGATTTTGACATTTATTAATTGGTTTTGCTTATAAGAGTATTAAAAATAAGTTTTCTCTTTATTTAATAATGACAAAATATTTTCATTCATTAAAAAAAAGTGCTTGATATTCGAGAAATTGTTTATAGTATAAATTATTAAAAATAGAAGTTTTGAGGGAAAGAGAATAATAGGTAGAGTTATTAATACAAATAATGATAAATTGTGTACTACGTCTGGTGAAAATTAATTAAGTATTAAATTTCACAATTATCAAAATTATTAAAATGATATTTCTGATTATTTTCATAAAATTTGGTTTTTAAATCATTTTAAAAACTTCATTATGTTGTCCGATTTATATAATGACAAATAAGCGCAAGTGCACACGGTCAATCAAGTAACAAAGAGATAAAAAAAGACTGTCGAACCCACAGAGAACGGACGCTAATAATTACTTCAATTACCGAGCTTCTACCAATTTAATTCCACTTAAACAGTTACTCAATTGATTTGTGAAAATTGTTTTAAATAAATAATTAAAACTAAATAAACTAACAAAGATTGATCACCAGATGATTAAATCATAAGAGTACAATTTCCTCAATTACTTTGCAAGAATCGTCTTGCCATATTTCAACTTATTTAATACAATGAGTTGCTAACTAGGATTGTCTATCAATTTATTAACATCTGTCAATGATTAATAAAAAAATCTATTTCAGTTATTTTTCTATTTTTATGCAAGACACTTAAAATAGATTCATTAAGCACAAACTCCTAACAAAATTACGCATGTCATACAAGTACTTTCGTCTCATAAAATGTTATATTATCTTTAACAAGAATCAACAAATTTATACGTTATTATATTCAGATATAATCTAAGATTTCCTCTTTCAATTTCATTAAAGATATCAGATTAACTGCTAGCTAAACAATTAATATATTAAGCACAAAATATAATAATCAACTCAATAGGATCAACAAATGAAAATAATGATAATTGAATTATTGAATTGGAAAAGGCTCCATTGTACCCTTAATTGGGAAATTAGTTCATCATCATAATAAAGTCAAGAAGATTAAAATTAAATAATATCTCAAATACAAATAATGAAATTAAGAGAAGAAGAAAAACTTTGTCGATGAACTCCAATCTCTGTAGCTTCAATCTCCGTCTTGATGTGTTCTCTAATGATATATCCAAGTATCGAATAGAAGTGGCTCTCAATGATTTTTAGTCAAAAAGTCTATTAAATCCAAGGTGTAATCAAGTATTTATAGTCCTAATGGAAACCCTAGCAAGTTACGCAACTAACAATCCTATTCTAGCTCAAATTGGACAACATAACACTCAAATCAGGTCTCTCCCCGACGTCCGGCGCGCCCAGCGCTGCTCCTAGGCCAATCTGGGCACGCCCCGCACTAGAGGTACAGAAAATCAGATGGTCCGGCGCGCCCCGCGTCGTGCAATTTTCTGCTACGACGTCATTTGGTAAAACTACCATAACTTTTGATCCGAGAAGAGTTACGGGGCTTGCTACCTATCAAATCAAAGATTTCGATGAGATCTACAACTTTCATCATTTGAGAATTGACATATTCGAGCCAGATCAAGGGCGAAATTGGGCTTCAAGTGGCTGTTATACAAATGACGAACATAATAACTCCGAGCTTTGATCTCTATTAATAAAAAAAATTATAATTTTTTCATATGAACTCTGATTAGGACCATTGAAGATGTTCCGAAAAGCTAAGAAGTAGATTTACATTAAAATCTAAGTTTCAGGCTAGGAACATGCATCAAACTTAACATTAAAAGCTCTACAATCTCCCCTTCTTGTCTTTGTTTGCATACTGTACTCCAAAAGATGTCTGAATTGTTTTTCCTAATTTCTTCATGCCAATGTCATGTCATAGCATACAAAATAACATAAAATGTATGAAATGCACACAAAACAACAAAGATTAACAATAATCCAAGTCTAATGAGATCTAATTCGTAAGTATGAACTCACTCATCACATTATTACATATTTTTTACTTTTTAAAGCTAAACATAAACATATTTGACTATTTCTAAGTGCTTTGAACTACTTATATACTCATTTTCTAAATATCTTCATTGCATTAATTTATTAAAATACTCTTGAATTACTTATATTTTGTTGTGAATTAATAAATGTATTCAATATTCCACAATCTAACTATTTTGAATCATTTATAATAAATTATACTTGAATCACTCCAAATAATTAATGTTACAATTAATTTGAAATATATAAATAAACATTGTTAAGTTAGTGTAGTTGAGTTAACACTTAAAAATAATATCGTCAATTTTTAAGGATGATGTAACGACCCCAAAATTTATACAATTCAATTATCGACTTCGGTCGTTAATAACACGTCTAACTTCTGATTTTACATCATTATTCAATGTTAAACTAAATAAAATACAGAATAATTTTAAACTTTTCTATCTTCTTACTTTAATTCCCTGAATCAAAAACTTTATCATCTACATGTCTTTGAATCATATATAATCCATGATTCACTTTATCAGAGTTAATATATATTACTTACATATCAAATCGATATCCTTTATACATCGGACAACTCAAACTTTAACTTTATAACTCAATATAAAATATACATCATAAAATATTTAGTACATCTCATGAACCTTAATCATGGTTTAAAGAAATAACAACTTTAGCTAAAATATTAATCTTCGTGTATTATTTCTGATCCACGTCATTTAAGTAGCACATAGTGTTACCTTTAATCTTTAACCTGCAAAAATGGTTATTTGTAAGGTTGAGCTCGACAGCCCAACAAATCTAACAGTTTTCATGCATCACGTAGCACATAACAACATGCTTATCATACATCTCATAAACATTGGACTAACATAACATACATGCTACAGTTCATATAACAAGTATAAAGATTGAGTTCCTTACTCAATCAGCATTAATTACTTAATTAACGTAGTTATAAATTAACTTTAACATTTCATACTTTTAACATATATATAACACATCATGCCATTTGCAATAAAGATTTAAAACAGTTCATCATCAAGTTCACAAAGCAAATAGGAACTGAAAGACTTATCTTGATCGTTGTTTACCAATAATAGTTTAACAACTTACAGCTATCTGCACTTCACGTGCCCTACACAATCATATAATCATGCACATCAACTATTAGTCACATAGTAACGCATAGTAGTTGTAATGTAAATTTTACTCTACATTTCATAACCCTTCCTATTATCAATACACAATGTTCAATTTGATTGTGTTAACTTTTGACTTATATCTCACTATATTTCATACTCGAAGTTCATTCAAGTGTTTAAGTCTTGCTAGGAATCATTATTGGTTTTATATTAACCCCATTTCATATCTTATAATATTCATTTCATTTGACTTAAAACACTTTTTATGTTCATTAACACTTGTCACGACGTTTATTCGTCACACGCCCGATTTATCTCTCTTGTGTATGCTTAGTATACTTATAAAACTTATTTAATACATCATTTATTAATGTTAAACATCATTATATTTACTAACATTCATGTTTTATAACTTAAAACAACATATTTTATAATCAGAAGCACTACACTTGCATACGTGCATGCCCGACGCCCTCTGAAAACATAATAGTTCCTAAGATGGCCCTTTTGACCCCTTATAACGACCTCAAATTAAACAACATAAAGAATAAAAGTTGTAGGTCTATTCGTCCTCGTTCCGGATCATCTTGAATCGCCTCAATCGGAGTTCGTATGAAAAAGTTATATCTATTTTACTAAAATAGGTTAAAACAGTCACACTTGTCACACTTTGGGCGCGGCCGTGCCCATTTCCTTCATAACTCCAGCACTCCCGCGCCATCTAGCAGCGCCCAGCTGCGTGCCCGTGCTCCTGGGCAGCGCGCCCACGCTTGGCTTCGCCCAGTTTACAGTTTTCTCAATGTACATACTTCAAATCTTCATAACTTCTTCATTTTAAGTTGCAATTAGTTGATTTTCGACTCTATGAACTCGTGAAACACTGCACTACTCATCTACAAAATAATTTTAACATTTCAAAAACTTTAAAAAATCAATTTAAGGGTTCCAATTCAGTGTTTATGTTATATTTTCAAGTTTTAAACATATTTAGCAAATTCATTCACTACGAATTTGTTTCCTAACCAAATCAATCCGTTTAAACTTCGTTGTTTTCGTTTCTCAGAGAAGAACAACATATATCCATCAATTTACAACTTTAATCATGGATTCATAACTAATTTTAGCCTCTAAACAGACCATAACATATATATTAAACCAAAAGACTAATTATTTTCTTCTATATACAAATTTAGAAATCAATTGGTTTAATTATTCTTGTTATACTATTATCAAATCATATAATAGGTTATTAAACAATTAACACGATTGATTTCTTCTCCACTTTTTTAACCAAAATAACTCTTAAGTATAGTAAAACTTAAGAAATAGGAATGAAGAGTTTTGAAGCTCTTTCTTACCTATTGATTCCTTCTTAGCATGGTTATATGATCAATTACTTTATCAATCTTCTTCTTCCTTGAGCTTTCTTCCAAATTCTCGCAGAAAATTCCCACACACTCTCTCTAAAAACTCAGTCTTCTCTTTGCAAATGAACGTATAGGGAATAAACTGAAGAATGGGGCTTAAGTGTGACTTTTAAATTGGGTTGCTCAGTTACAGAACGTAAAAGACCTCAGCAGTTAGTAAAATATGAAGGGTCTAATGCCATGTTTGGGAGAGCTCAATTGCTCCATGGTATATTTTTATTTTTCCTTTTACTATATGATATGATACCTCTTTTTCCTTTAATTGAAATAAAATGACACACTTACACTTCTCCAATTATCCATACAGATAACTATATTATCTCTTATACAATTATGAATTCACATTCATAATTAAATTAAACATCTCTATTCAAATAAACTTTTTCATTAAAATAATTAATATTTAACGCACTCATTATTTTAATAAATTATACCATTTTTATGTATAATATTTAATTTTTTTCCATCTATAAATTGTCCAAAAATAATTTATTTAATCTATACATTTAGTCACATCTTAAATATTAACTCAATTTATTAGTCTTAACACCAATATTTATTTATAGACCAATTTATATTCACTTGGCATAATATAATACATTAGGCCATTACATAACCGTATTACATTTATATGTAATATATTATATCTCTCATTTCATTAAAATAAATATATATTTACGTTAATTCACTATTTTAGTTAAGTGGGTAAATCCTTTCATTTAATTCACAAAAACACCTTTGCCATCCAAGATTTTAATATTCAAATTATATTATTTCATAATATAAGTATTTTCTTAATTTTAAATTAACCAATATTATTCATGTAACACCCCCAAAATAGGTCTAATCCACCCAACCTATTCTGAGTCGCCAAATACATGGTACAGAAAATAACTACAACTTTATTATTACAATTGTCGTGCAAAATACGACAACACATATATTGTGGGTTTAAAATACAAATATTGTCTTCCAGACAATATCCACACTCAAATAAGTCCTAATTATAATTATTAATACATTATTTTATAAAATAGTAAGTACTACTAAGACAACTGTTTTAAATCATCAGTCCACACTCCGACTAGTTCCCGCTATATTCTCGCCTCCTAAGAAGAAAAATGGAGTAAAAACGAAAAGGGTGAGCTCAACTAACCCAATAAAGAATATTATGACTAAGATAATATAGAACAAATTATCGTTAGTCCTCAACAGGGAAAAATCTGATAGAATACAATAGACAACAAGTTTTAGATCAACAACTGCAGCGGAAACAACAATTCATTAGAAGAGTTAAGTAGAAAATAAAATCTATTATCATCTATGAATTTAAAAGTCCATCATCAATATTTTATCCCTGTAACATCAATCATCAAATATTCATCTTTGCAGTACGGGCCAAAGATATTCATTTGTATCACCAGTTGGTCATGTTCATCTCAACACCTGTTCATCTTTACACTACGGGCCAAAGATATTCATCAGGTAATCATTCATCTTTGCACTACAGGTCGAAGATATTCATCATGTATCACCATTATAGACTGAGGATGATAAAAATATTTTCAAGAAAACGAATCCAGAGAGATAAAAAAATAAAGATTAGGGATTCGTACTTCGGTTTATCTAAGTTCAAAAATACTCCATAATAATTAATTGTGGAGCAGAATTCAAAAATGAAGATCAAAACATAGATCCAATCAAAGATAGGAACCACAACAGACAATCTTGGACACAGAAAAGAAAATTTAATTTTTTTGTGAATAGTGTCGTATTCGTAAAAAGTACCGTATACGTGAATAGTGACGTATACGTGAATAGTAACCCCGACACTAAAAGGTAGAAATTTCACAAGAAAAATCATCATACTTCGTGAATAGTAACTCGTGAATAGTAATTCGTAAATAGTAACCTTGACATAAAAAGGTAAAAATTTTATAATAAAATTCATACCAATATTTCGGTATAATGATATTGAAAGAAATAATATCATTTACGAAAAAAATAACATCCCTTACCTCAAAAAATAGTACTTCTGACTTGAATATCGGATATAACGCTGCAGGAAACTTGCATCGTATAGAAACACTCAAGATATCTAAATACTAACAAAAATATGCTCGATAATATAGAGAGAGAAAACTTCAGTTTCTGGTGTGATTTTTAATTCTAACCTAAGCACCCTATTTATAGGAAAAATACTTAGAACACCAAAGTAAAAAATTTAATAAAATATTATTATTTTTTTAAAATTTTCAGATTTCAGCATCTATCACATGCAAAAGGACAATTGCGAGGCCCACTAACACGAAAAACATGTTTTAAACATTTTTTTGTAACAAAATCAATTCAGACCCAATATTCCGAAACTTTAATAATTCATAATAAATAGCCCTTTTATCAGAAAAATTCAAATCTTATGTCCATTCTATAGGAAATTTAATTCTCTACAACATTGTAGCTTTAAATTTTTTCAAATTCTAAATAGAAATTGACCGAAATCCACATACAGACGATTTTGCAGGCTATAATCAAATTTCAGTAAAAAATGGAGCCCATCAACATGTTTAACATGTGTTTAGCATTTATTGCAACAAAAATACTCTTCCTCCTGATTTATTCATATATCACACATTCATTGTAAAAATATCACCATTATTATATTATTATATTATCGCATTATACATTTATAATGTAATATAATAATATATTTGAATAAATTATTTTATCAAAAAAAATAAATAAATATCAATTTTCAACAATTGTCACTTTTCTAAAAATTCCTCCATTTATATCTACATAAATAAATATTTTTCTTATCATATAAATTAATAATTAATTATTCACAAATAATATTACAGAATCACAATAATGACAACCAGATCGTTCCCAAGAAATAGGGGGCCTTTCGGTAAAGATTTCTCCTTACTGGCGCGCAATTAAATAATATCTCCTAGACAGAACTTTCTTAGACATTGCCAATAATGCTATCTAATAATATTATTCAAATAATATAAATTATTGATCTGATAATTTGAAATACTGTGCAATGACAATTATTAAAACAACAATAATATAAAATAATGTGCAATACCGTGTTCTACTGTGCAACAATGCGTATTACTTTACTTTAACCATCGGTTATTTCAATAGTGTTAACGGTAACAACTACGCCGTTATTTTTTTTTTAAAAAGTCATTATTGTCGTTTTCTTCATTCAACAATTTTTCATTACGGGGCCCACAAATGACTGCGCCGACGTAAGAATATTCCATGACCAAACAAATATTTCCCGACAATAATGAGTATTTTATAACCACTTGCTTATTTTAAAAAATTTACATATATCACCCTTAACTTTAAACTTTTATCAATTTAACTATTTGTTAAATAGAAAAATTGAATACTTTTATTTCATAAAATTCGGGGTCTTACAATTCAGTTAATTTCCTTCGCCACCATACTCCTTTTCATAACAACTTCGTTTACTTTCTTTAATAGTTAAACCAACTATTAACCTCATTTTCCCAATATATATATATATATATATATATATATATATATATATATAGAGAGAGAGAGAGAGAGAGAGAGAGCAATGATCAAGAGCATTCCTCTTAAATAGCATTCCTCCTTAAATAGGAATCCTTTATTAAAACTACGTCATTTTGGAGTGACTTAAAAGAGAGTGGTCCCACTTGTTTTCCTTTTATTTACCAAAATGCCACCCGCGGCCATTCAAAAACGACGTAGTTTTAATAAAAGAGTGCCATTTAAGGAGGAATGTTATTTAAGAGGAATGCTCTTGATCCTTGCTCTCTCTCTCTCTCTCTCTCTCTATATATATATATATATATATATATATATATATATATATATATATATATTTCTCTTATATATTCACACTTAATCTTTTCATACCAACACATATTTCAAAATTATATAACACGTATATATACATACTCAAACTCAAAACATCTCATAATATGAATTTTAATTATTAAATTCTTATTTTAATAACTTATAAAAATTCGTGTTGTCGCATCCTTCCCCCTTATAAAGATTCTGTCATCGGAATCAATGAAATCTCCCTTACTTGGTTTTCACAAAATCTCTTTTCAAAAATTTATCGTTGAATTTCTTCAACACATTACCTTAATATAAGTTTTATTTATTACCACTCCAACCATTCTTCATAATAAATTCTTGTAAGTTTTATTTCATAACCTTTTCTTAGACTCAATTATATTTGAGTATTACATATTCTTTGACCCGTCCATTATCTTTCTCTAAGGATCATTATCATGTACTAAATTCTCAAACTCTCGGGACATTACATTCACCCTCTTCTTCTAAGAATTTCGTCCTCGAAATTTTGACTTACTAATATTCGTTATTCCATTTATCAAAATAGATTTTATGTTAATATTTATTTATTCATTAGGTTCTACAACCAAATTTTTTTTCTGAGGATCTTTCTAAGATTATCATATTCCTCACCTCTTCCTCTTCTGAGAGTTTCACGTTTCCCTTCTTTCTAGAATTTTATTTCTTTCTTGAAATTATTATGTTTTGCTTAATTTTCTCATCCTTTCCACTTTCACCTTTCAGAATAATAAAAATCTTCCACAATTGCTCAATAATTGGGGAGCGATATGAATAACAGGAATCTAAAAGATTCCAATTCATGCTGAGGGGTCACAAGATCATGAACTCATCTCTAGGTTTAATAATGCTTCTGAAATAACCCGGGTCAAATCCCAAGTCCGAATCGAATCAAATCCATTAAAATAAGGCCTCAAACCACTGGCCCAATAGTATCTTCTTGGGTCATCTTAGCCCACAACAGGCTCCCAAAAGGTCATGACTTGAAGGTACTATTGGTAGTAACTTATTTCATTATATCGAGACAAAGACGTCCCCGTCAGAACCGATGACACACACAACCCAAAGATCTTTGCCTCTCTAGCCATTGCGGGATAATATCGGTTGGCTTCGTGTCCCCACCTCTAGACCTCCATCTCTCCATTGTGGGATAATACCACTAGCCTTCGTGTCCCCACCTCCGACAACCCGATCAGATGACCCGACCCGAGCTTTTGAGAGTCAGCTCTGATACCTACTCTGTAACGCCCCCTTTTCAAAATAAAAAGAGAGGTTACTCAAAACATAACAAAACTGATGAATTTAATAGCAAGGCTCAAAGCCACAAAAGAATAGTCTTAATAACTAATAAATACCACGAGTCAACCATAATAAATCTCAAACTGTCTCAAACCACAATCTAAAATAATTATTACAGTTCCAGGTAAACTGACACATCAAGTCTAAACAGAATATTTCTAAATCATTGGAATGAATGGAGCTCTCATCACACCTGCCCTTGATTCCCCTGATTACCTGCCGGAAGAAAAACACAGCATGAGCCAAATGCCCAGTACGGATGTAGAATACAAATAATGAACTGAAATAACTAACTCAATTAAATGAAAAGAAACAAAACGAACTAAAACGAAACGAACAAAGCTAACACAACGAAATAATATGCTGAATCAAATGGCTGGGTGTTATTTTATACCGAGCTCAGAACAAAATAGAAAATACCGTGCCACACAGGCAAGTCACACACATTGGACCGCGAATCTAATGCATGTAAAATCGGAAGGCGTGTTTGACACAAACATCACCAATCCACAGAACAGAACAGAAACTAGGGTCGACCCATACGCCTCCCACAACAAAATACCAAATGGCCAACTCCCAACGGAGCACAAAACAGAGACGCAGTGGACTGATCACACCGTCACGGAAGGTGTCATGTCTCGGTGCCAAGAGGACACGCCTGTGGTACCCCCATAGGTAGTTATAGCTCAGGTATACCCTACGGTATTCTAACAAAAACATCATGTCACAACACATGTGACATAATATTAACACAAAGGGTTCTAATATGCGCATATTAAACTGAAATGAATCATTAGCTCAAAGTCTCCAAACATATACTAACATGCACATTACTACAAATATCAAAATAAATTTAGACATGTTGTAGTAGCCTAAAGAGTACAAATATGAGTTCCAACTATGAACGCCAAACGAAACTATCACAATAAATTTGATAAGAAATAATTATGAGAGTCTTATCAAATTTATTGTGATAGTTTCGTTTGGCATTCATAGTTGTAACTCATATTTGTACTCTTTAGGCTAGTACAACATGTCTAAATTTATTTTGAAATTTGTAGTAATGTGCATGTTAGTATATGTTTGGAGACTTTGAGCTAATGATTCATTTCAGTTTAATATGCATATATTAGAACCCTTTGTGTTAATATTATGTCGCATGTGCTGTGACATGATGTTTTTGTTAGAATACCGTAGGGTATACCTGAGCTATAACCACCTGTGGGGGTACCACATGCATGTCCTCTTGGCACCGAGGCATGACACCTTCCGTGGCGGTGTGATCAGTCCACGACGTCTCTGTTTTGTGCTCCGTTGGGAGTTGGCCATTTGGTGTTTTGTTGTGGGAGGCGTATGGGTCGACCCTAGTTTCTGTTCTGTTCTGTTCTGCGGATTGGTGATGTTTGTGCCAAACACGTCTTCCGATTTTACATGCATTGGATTCGCGGTCCAATGTGTGTAACTTGCCTGTGTGGCATTATTTGACTTGCCTGTGTGGCATTATTTGATTTGCCTGTGTGGCATTATTTTACTTGTCTGTGTGGCACGGTATATTCTATTTTGTTCTGAGCTCGGTATAAAATAACACCCAGCCATTTGATTCAGCCTATTATTTCGTTGTGTTAGTTTTGTTCGTTTCGGTTTAGTTCGTTTCGTTTCTTTTCATTTAATTAAGTTAGTTATTTCGGTTCATTATTTGTATTCTACATCCGTACTGGGCATTTGGCTCATGCTGTGTTTTTCTTCCGGTAGGTAATCAGGGGAATCAAGGGCAAGTGTGATGAGAGCTCCATTCATTCTAATGATTTAGAAATATTCTGTTTAGACTTGATGTGTCAGTTTACTTGGAATTGTAATAATTATTTTAGATTGTGGTTTGAGACAGTTTGAGATTTATTAATTAAGACTATTCTTTTGTGGCTTTGAGTCTTGCTATTAAATTCATTAGTTTTGTTATGTTTTGAGTAACCTCTCTTTCTATTTCGAAAAGGGGGCGTTACAGCTTCACCCCCTGTACTTCACACTTTAAAACCCTTTTTAACAGAATGTTTATCAATCACAAAGACTGAAAACACCCTTTACAAGTACTCTAGGTGATCAACCTATAGTACCACTATGTCGTAACGACTATATGCGCTACTTTCGGAACCATTGTCTCTGATAATATGTCCCCTTTTATAGGGTTGTTCACCTAAGTGAAGGATTTACTCGTCTCTCCCCTCCTAGTTCTATTCCCCGATCTCCTCCAGAGATTATATCCCTAAGCTCTGATACCAACTGTGACTCATGTCCCAACCGTGGACAGCACC
Source organism: Panax notoginseng (assembly GCA_016801055.1). NCBI lineage: Eukaryota > Viridiplantae > Streptophyta > Magnoliopsida > Apiales > Araliaceae > Panax > Panax notoginseng. Next base: position 82,162,235 of record CM029014.1, read on the forward strand.
TCACAGTGATACCAAACAGTTTGCCACCACAGAACGGCGTCCCCTACGAAGAATCTGGCTTCGGTGCATCCCCCATCAACAGGAAGTCACCAGATAGAGGCTCGGGACTCTTTACTTATGGCTCTGATACCAACTGTGACGCCCCCAAAATAGGTCCAATCCACCCAACCTATTCTGAATAGCCAAATACATGGTACAGAAAACAACTACAACTTCATTATTACAATTATCGTGCAAAATACGACAACACATATATTGTGGGTTTAAGATACAAATATTGTCTTTCGAACAATATCCACACTCAAATAAGTCCTCATTACAATTATTGATACACTATTTTACAAAATAGTGAGGACTGCTAAGACAACTGTTTTGAATCATCACTCCACACCCCGACTAGTTCCCGCTATATTCTCGCCTCCTGAGAAGAAAAATGGAACAAAAAGAAAAAGGGTGAGCTCAACTAGCCCAGTAAAGAATATTATGACTAAGATAATATAGAACAAATTATCGTTAGTCTTCAACAGGGAAAAATATGATAGAATACAATAGACAACAAGTTTTAGATCAACAACTGCAGCGAAAACAGTAATTCATTAGAAGAGTTAAGTAGAAAATGAAATCTACTATCATCTATGAATTTAAAAGTCCATCATCAATATTTTATCCCTGTAACATCAATCATCAAATATTCATTTTTACACTATGGGCCAAAGATATTCATTTGTATCACCAGTTGGTCATGTTCATCTCAACACCTGTTCATCTTTGCACTACGGGCCAAAGATATTCATCAGGTAATCATTCATCTTTGTACTACATGCCAATGATATTCATCATGTATCACAATTAAAGACCGAGGATGATAAAAATATTTTCAAGAAAACGAATCTAGAGAGATAAAAAAACAAATATTAGAGATTCGTACTTCGGTTTATCTAAGTTCAAAAATACTCCATAATAATCAATTGCGGAGCAGAATTCAAAAATAAAGATCAAAACATAGATCCAATTAAAGATAGGAACCATAACAGACAATCTTGGACACAGAAAAGAAAATTTAATTTTTCTGTGAATAGTACTGTATTCGTAAATAGTGTCGTATACGTGAATAGTGACATATACGTGAATAGTAATCCCGACACTAAAAGGTAAAAATTTTACAAAAAAAATCATCATACTTCGTGAATAGTACTCGTGAATAGTAACTCGTGAATAGTAACCCCGACATGAAAAGATAAAAATTTTATAATAAAATTCATACCAATATTCCGGTATAATGATATTGAAAGAAATAATATCATTTACGAAAAAAATAACATCCCTTACAATTCCTTACCTCAAAAGAACAGTACTTCTGACTGAAATATCGGATATAACGTTGCAGAAAACTTGCACCGTATAGCAATACTCAAAATATCTAAATACTCACAAAAATACGCTCGATAATATAGAGAGAGAAAACTTCAGTTTCTGATGTGATTTTCAAATTTAACCCAAGCACCCTATTTATAGAAAAATATTTAGAACACCAAAACAGAAAATTTAATAAAATATTATTATTTTTTTAAAATTTCCTACGCACATCAGATTTCAGCATCTATCACATTCAAAAGGACAATTGCGAAGCCCACTAACATGAAAAACATGTTTTAAACATTTTTTTGTAACAAAATCAATTCAGACCCAATATTTCGAAACTTTAATAATTCATAATAAATAGCACTTTTATCAGAAAAATTCAAATCTTATGTCCATCTCATAGAAAATTTAATTCTCTACAACTTTGTAGCTTTAAGTTTTTCCAAATTCTAAACAGAAATTGACCGAAATCCACATACGGACGATTTTGCAGGCTATAATCAAATTTCAGTCAGAAATGGAGCCCATCAACATATTTAACATGTGTTTAGCATTTATTGTAACAAAAATACTCTTCCTCCTCATTTATTCATATATCACACATTCATTGTAAAAATATCACCATTATTATATTATTATATTATCGCATTATACATTTATAATGTAATATAATAATATATTTGAATGAATTATTTTATCAAAAAAATAAAATATCAATTTTCAACAATTGTCACCTTTTTAAAAATTCCTCCATTTATATCTACATAAATAAATATTTTTCTTGTCATATAAATCAATAATTAATTATTCACAAATAATATTACAAAATCACAATAATGACAACCAGATCGTTCCTAGGAAAGAATGGGCCTTTCGGTAAAGATTTCTCCTTACTGGCGCGCAATTAAATAACCTCTCCTAGACAGAATTTCATTAGACATTGCCAATAATGATATCTAATAATATTATTCAAATAATATAAATTATTGATCTGATAATTTGAAATATTGTGCAATGATAATTATTGAAACAAAAATAATATAAAATAATGTGCAATACCGTGTGCTACTGTGCAACAATGCGCATTACTTTAATTTAATCACCGGGTATTTTAACAGTGTTAACGGTAACAACTACGCCATTATTTTTTTTAAAAAAACTCATTATTGTCGTTTTTTTCATTCGACAATTTTTCGTTACAGGGCCCACAAATGGCTGCGCCGTCGTAAGAATATTCCATGACCAAACGTATATTTTCCGATAACAATGAGCATTTTATAACCACTTACTTATTTTAAAAAATTTACATATATCACCCTTAACTTTAAACTTTTATCAATTTAACTATTTACTAAATAGAAAAATTGAATACTTTTATTTCATAAAATTCTGGGACTTACAATTCAGTTAATTTCCTTCGCCAAAATACTCCTTTTCATAACAACTTCGTTTACTTTCTTTAATAGTTAAACTAACTATGAACCTCATTTTTTCAATATATATATATATATATATATATATATATATATATATATATATATATATATTATCTCTTATATATTCACACTTAATCTTTTTATACCAACACATATTTCAAAATTATATAGCACGTATATATACAAACTCAAACTCAAACTCAAAACATCTCATAATATTAATTTTAATTATAAAATTCTTATTTTAATAACTTATAAAAATTCGTGTTGTCACATCCTTCCCCCCTTATAAGGATTCTGTCATCAGAATCAATGAAACCTCCCTTACTTGGTTTTCACCAAATCTCTTTTCAAAATTTATCGTTGAATTTCTTCAACACATTATCTTAATATAAGTTTTATTTATTACCACTCCAACCATTCTTCATAATAAATTCTTGTAAGTTTTATTTCATAACCTTTTCTTAGACTCAATTATATTTGAGTATTACATATTCTTTGACCCGTTCATTATCTTTCTCTAAGGATCATTATCATATACTAGATTCTCAAACTCTAGGGACATTACATTCACCCCCTTCTTCTAAGAATTTCGTCCTCAAAATTTTGACTTACTAATATTCGTTCATTCCATTTATCAAAATAGATTTCATGTTAATATTTATTTATTCATTAGGTTCTACAACCAAATTTTTTCTCTAAGGATCTTTCTAAGATCATCATATTCATCACCTCTTCCTCTTCTGAGAGTTTCACATTTCCTTTTTTTCTAGAATTTCATTTCTTTCTTGAAATTATTATGTTTTGCTTAATTTTCTCATCCTTTCCACTTTCACCTTTCAGAATAATAAGAATATTCCACAATTGCTCAATAATTGAGGAGCGATTTGAATAACATGAATCTAAAAGATTCTAATTCATGCTGAGGGGTTACAAGACCATGAACTCATCTCTAAGTTTAATAATGCTTCACCTCCTGTACTTCACACTTTAAAACCCTTTTTAACAAAATGTTTATCAATCACAAAGACTGAAAACACCCTCTGCAAGTACTCTAGGTGATCAACCTATCGTACCACTACGTCGTAATGACTATATGCGCTACTTTCGAAACCATTGTCTCCGATAACATGTCCCCTTTTATAGGGTTGTTCACCTAAGCTTCTTAACATTTGAATCCACATCAAAACAATTTAGTTCGGTATAGTTTGATAAAGAACGCTTGAATTTCATAAACATCTTTCAATATTTGTCGAGCTGAATCAAATAACATAGACTTCTAACAATAATTCAGACATCAATCGAAATAGTTTTAGCCAATTCATGTGGTATATCTTTCTTAGTTTAAAAAAAAGCCAAAAATTATTTTTATGATGGTCAAGATACCATACTATTTTAATTATACGTTGAGGATTCAGTCATTATATGACTTCGTCATGCTACATCATACCATAGTTCGCTAACGATTCTATGATTACTTCCAACACTAGGTTCAATTGCATTGGTGACTTCCTCGTTTGTCATATAAGCATCATATTTAGTGATGCCTTAATGACAACAAACAAAATATATTTTGATATTTTTAAATCATTTTTGTCTAGCCGAAACAATTAGCACAAACATACGAATTACGGTATTGATTTTAAGACTCAATGGTTCAATCATTTGATCTAATGTTTTTTATGAAAACAGAAGTGCAAACATCAATACGAAGTCAATAAATTTCAAAAATCTAGCAAAGCTAGAAGATCTGAAATATCTAATTCTCTCCATCAACTTCATTACTTACTAATTCATTTTATTTCTGGCACCACCAATGCTCTTATACGAAATATTCTTGTATTACAACTTATAATCTTCCTATACCCCCAATATAGTTCATCAAACTTACCACACATTGGAAGTTCAGGAACTTGCCACAATAATATGAGTTTAGGAACTTGTCCTAGCAATATGAAGTCCAAGAACCCATCAGGGGCCGTCCATATACTTAAGGGGTTCAAAAGCATACATATGATTATGAGTCATCAACTTACCATAAGTACGAGTTTTAAGAACTTGCACCTAATCCTAATAATATCTGACTAATCTTAGTAGTTTCTAACTATCAAATATACACATGAGAAAAGAATCTCCTTTTTCACCACATATACATTGATAGCGCGACACCAACATTATAATGATTATCAATGTGATAAACTAAGTGCAAGCACAAGACCCTCGCCCATACAAAGGTCTGTACAACTCAGCCATCACATGAGTCCTCAATTGAAATTTTACCTAACTCTATCTTGCTCATAACTTGCTTTTTACTTAATACGAATTTTTCGTATCTCATCATTTATAACTCCTCGTGAATCAAAACCTTTATCATCTACATGTCTTTGAATCATATATAATCCATGATTCACTTTTTCAGAGTTAATATATATTACTTACATATCAAATCGATATCCTTTATACATCGGATAGCTCAAACTTTAACTTTACAACTCAACATAAAATATACATCATAAAACATTGAGTATATCTCATGAACCTTAATCATGGTTTAAAAAATAACAATTTTAGCTAAAATATTAATCTTTGTGTATTATTTTTGATCCACGTCACTCAAGTAGCACATAATGTTACCTTTAATCCTTAACTTGCAAAAATGGTTATTTGCAAGGTTGAGCTCGACAACCCAGCAAATCTAACAATTTTCATGTATCACGTAGCACATAACAACATGTTTATCATACATCTCATAAATATTAGACTAACATAACATACATGCTGCAGTTCATATAACAAGTATAAAGATTGAGTTCCTTACTCAATCAACAATAATTACTCGATCAACGTAGTCATAAATTGACTTTAACGTTTCATAATTTCAACATATATATAACACATCTTGCCATTTGCAATAAATATTTAAAACATTTCATCATCAAGTTCAAATAACAAATAGGAACTGAAAGACTTGCCTTGATCGTTGTTTACCAATAATAGTTTAACAGCTTACAGCTATCTGCACTTCACGTGCCCTACACAATTATATAATCATGCACATCAACTATTAGTCACATAGCAACACATAGTAGTTATAATATAAATTTTACTCTACATCTCATAACTCTTCCTATTATCAGTACACAATGTTCAATTTGATTGTGTTAACTTTCGACTTATATCTCAATATATTTCATACTCGAAGTTCATTTAAGTGTTTAAGTCTTACTAGGAATCATTATTGGTTTTATATTAATCCCATTTCATAACTTATAATATTCATTTCATTTGACTTAAAACACTTTTTACGTTCATTAACACTTGTCACGGCGTTTCGACGTTTATTCGTCACACGCTCGATTTGTCTCTCTTGTGTATGCTTAGTATGCTTATACAACTTATCTAATACATCATTTATTAATGTTAAACATCAATATATTTACTAACATTCATGTTTTATAACTTATAACAACATCTTTTATCGTCAGAAGCACTACATTTGCATACGTGCATGTCCGACGCCTTCCGAAAACACAACAGTCCAAAAGATGGCCTTTTTAACCCCTACTAACGACCTCCAATTGAATAACTTAAAGAATAAAAGTTGTAGTTCTATTCGTCCTCGTTCCGAATCATTTTGAATCGCCTCAATCGGAGTTTGTATGTAAAAGTTATGTCTATTTTACTAAAATAGGATAAAATAGTCACACTTGAAACACTTTGGGCGCGGCCGCGCCCATTTCCTTCACAACTCCAACCCGCCCGTGCCATCTAGCAGTGCCCAGCTGCGCGCTCGTGCTCCTGGACAACGCGCCCACGCTTGGCTTCACCCAGTTTACAGTTTTCTCAATGTAAATACTTCAAATTTTCATAACTTCATTTTAAGTCGAAATTAATTGGTTTTCAACTCTATGAACTCGTGAAACACTGAGCTACTCATCTACAGAATGATTTTAACATTTCAAAAACTTTAACAAATCAATTTAAGGGTTCCAATTCAGTGTTCATGCTATATTTTCATGTTTTAAACATATTTAGCGAATTCATTCACTACGAATTCGTTTCCTAACAAAATCAATCCGTTTAAACTTCGTTGTTTTCATTTCTCAGAGAAGAATAACATATATCCATCAATTTACAACTTTAATCATGGATTCATAACTAATTTTAGCCTCTAAATAGACTATAGCATACATATTAAACCAAAAGACTAATTCTTCTCTTCTTTAAACAAATTTAGAATTATTCTTGTTATACTATTATCAAATCATATAATAGGTTATTAATCAATTAACACAATTGATTTCTTCTCCACTTTTATAACCAAAATAACTCTAAGTATAGTAAAACTTAAGAAATAGGAATGAGGAGTTTTGAAGTTCTTTCTTACCTTTTGATTCCTTCTTAGCTTGGTTAGATGATCAATTATTTTATCAATCTTCTTCTTCCTTCAGCTTTCTTCCAAATTCTCGCAGAAAATTCCCACTCTCTCTCTCTAAAAACTCAGTCTTCTCTTTGCAAATGAACGTATAGGGAATAAACTGAAGAATGGGGCTTAAGTGTGACTTTTAAATTGGGTTGCTCAGATATAGAACGTAAAAGACCTCAGCAGTTAGGAAAACATGAAGGGTCTAATGCTATGTTTGGGAGAGCTCAATTGCTCCATGGTATATTTTTATTTTTCCTTTTACTATATGATATGATACATCTTTTTCCTTTAATTGAAATAAAATGGCACACTTACACTTCTCCAATTATCCATACAGATAACTATATTATTTCTCATACAATTATGAATTCACATTCATAATTAAAATAAACATTTCTATTCAAGTAAACATTTCTATTAAAATAATTAATATTTAACACACTCATTATTTTAATAAATTATACCATTTTTATGTATAATATTTAATTTCTTTCCATCTATAAATTGTCCCAAAATAATTTATTTAATCTATACATTTAGTCACATCTTAAATATTAACTCAATTTATTAGTCTTGACATCAATATTTATTTATAGACCAATTCATATTCGCTTGGCATAATATAATACATTAGGCCATTACATAGCCGTATTACATTTATATGTCATATATTATATCTCTCATTTCATTAAAACAAATGTATATTTACGTTAATTCACTATTTTAGTCAAGTGGATAAATCCTTTCATTTAACTCACAAAAACACCTTTGCCATCCAAGATTTTAATATTCAAATTATATTATTTCATAATATAATTATTATCTTAATTTTAAATTAACCAATATTATTCAGTTAATTTCCTTCGCCACCATACTCCTTTTCATAACAACTTCGTTTACTTTCTTTAATAGTTAAACTAACTATTAATCTCATTTTCCCAATATATATATATATATATATATATATATATATATATATATATATATATATATATATATATATATATATTTCTCTTCTATATTCACACTTAATCTTTTTATACCAACACATATGTTAAAATTATATAGCACGTATATATACATACTCAAACTCAAAACATCTCATAATAAGAATTTTAATTATTAAATTCTTATTTTAATAATTTATAAAAATTCAGGTTGTCACAGATGATTTATACTCATCAATTCTACGTTAACAAAATGTTTTTTTTTTATCAATTTGTCCTTTAACAAAATGGTATTTTTCTATTTATTATAAATAGACTTAACATTCCTAAGTTAGGCATTGCTATTTAATTACTATGTTAATTGCTATTTAATTACTATGTTACTATTATTAAATCAATAATTTATTAGTTTTACAATAAACACAAAATAAAAATATATTTTGTTAAATTTTATAAATCGAATTTTATTTTTTAGAAGAGAATGAATAACTTGGATATATTTTCAGGTGTAAAATTAAAAATCTCAAATAAGTGTTAAATTTTATGTCATTTTTTTTCGTTAGTTAATTTCTAAGGACCGCAAGACATGTTATAATATTAAAAAGGGGCAAAGGTCCAAAAATGCCCCTGACATTTTTTCCGATATCCCACTTCCACCCAATACTTTTTTTCTTCAAAAGTACCCCTACCGTTATAAATTATAGTTCAACTCTGTCCCTCCCATTAACGGACATGCCACCTAGACTAACATGACTGACACATAGACATATTTTGCTGATGAGGCATGAAGAGAATAAATTTTGGAGACACATGGCAAAAATAATATTTAATAAAAAAAAATATTTCTAGCATATGCATTACCACCTCCTTCCTCTATGTTCTCTCTCTCTCTCTCTCTCTCTCTCTCAGTACGTGCACTCGGGCCAACGCGTTGTTCGCTCGAACTTTATAACTTTCAATTTGGGAATCCGATGGAGGCGTGCTATACCTTTCCAAAAAGCCCTTGACGAGAGCTACACAATGACATGGGAGTTGACATTTTTTGAATATGGGAAGATGGGTCAATGAAAAAATCTCTAGGTCTTCGCAATCTATCCGTTGAACAGTCTTGTGCTATTTTCACTCGGGATTGAAGTTATGGTTCTGCATGACTTCTTTTGCAGTGATTTGAGTTGATTTGTTGTTGAGTTAGAAAAATGACTATTTTGCCCCTCCCAGGTTGATTCCGGTCTTGATGCAGTTGTAGCTGTCTCTTCTCAGGTTTGTCTTCGATATTGGACTGTTGTTGATTCTGATAGTCCTCAGGGTTGTCTTTGAGGTTGGTTTGACCTTGACTTCTGACAGTCCTCAGGGTTGTCTCTGGAAGATAAAAGACGATTCTGCCCTCTTGCATGGTTAGTAACAGGAATGCAAAATTTTGAGTGTCTACAAATGTCCCTCTTTATAATGTTTATGCAATGTAATGGCATGGACATGATAAAGATTACTAGACACTTGAAATATGACAAGATTAATATGATGTCAAGCAATGCAACATGATGTGATGTTATGAATACTAGATATTTTTGTTGGAATTATTTCCAACGGGATTCTACAACTACCTACTCCCGCCATTTCTGTTGGGGAAGGAGTTGTCAATGATAGTTTCTCTTGAATCACTTTGATGTCTACTTGAACTGTAGTTTGCAAAGCTTTCATCACCGGATCTTTTTCGTGCTACGTTGGGGTTGTCGCCAACGGTTTGAAATGTCCATCAGTGCTATTTGAGACTGATTCGGCGACAAGTCGTAGAGATACTCTCAAAATCTGTTGTGGAGGTTTTCCCATGGTTGAGACCATCGACTGCTGACATTGGGGTTATCACCAATATTCTTGATCTTTTGGATGTGCTTTCCATCGAAGATGTTCTTCTCTTTTGCGAGTGACTCTCTAGGGATTGTTGATGCTTATCCTGATGATAGTTTGGCTTGGTTGTCATCATTGGATGTTTCTTGCCATTACGCTGGTATTGTCACCATCGCGCTGACTTTCTATCAGGTTGATGCTGATAACTCCGCTGGAGATAGGATCTTGCCTGCTTGTTTTCATAGCATCCTCACAATACTTACTTAAACGGTAGTGTTGTGATGGTTAACCATCATCGACTCGCCTCGGTGCCTACTTGAACAGTAGTTTACAACGGTTTGGAAATCACCGAACCTTCGCGGTGTTTCACTGAACCTTCCCGATGAAGATAGTTTTCCATGGTTTTCATCATTAGATCTTTCTTGATGCTACGCTAGAGTTGTCACCAACGGTTTACCACGTTATACATTCTGACCTTCGTTGAACTAGCTTTCAACGACTTACATCACCGGATCATTCCCGATGCTACACTAGAGTTATCGCCAACGATTTTTAGTGTCAGGGATGTCTAACCTTCATTGAAGTAGCCTTCAACGGCTTACACCACCAGATCATTCCCGATGCTACGCTGGAGTTGTCGCCAACGATTTACAATATCAGGGATGTCAGATATCTCTGCTGTGGATATCATCTCTCTAACGAATTACACTCTTGAACGAGTTTGGGCATTTTGATTGTAATCAAAACCCACGATTTATGGCACCGAACCTTCCCGATGTTTTGACAATGGTTGTTTCCAATAACCGCTATCATTGGCTCTCTGAACCCCATATCCGGTTGAATACCAATGACATATATGTAGACCCAAATTTTGGTCTCTGAATTCAGGATTTCAGGCCCTTTTCGCTCAATCGCGTAGCACCTTTTTCCCTGATTTGACTTTTTAGTTTCCAGGAACTCCGTTGTAACTCAAATTTGATCGAGCCGGAAGGGTGGGGACCACCTTGGGTAGCCACAGGTAGACCCGCGGCTGCCACAGGCTGACCCGCGGCCACTCGTGGGTTTATGTACCCCCTTCCTTCTCTTTCACAAGTCATTTTCAAGTTAAGCCACACAGGAAAATCCAAAATTTTTTCTTCAGATCAACTGATTTCGGGCTGCTTTTTGCAAAATCCATCACCGTACAAACGTTCTGCACTATTCTAATAACGTTTACATGTTTTCTTTTACAATTTTAACTGTTAGAACGTTAGATTTCATTTAGAATGCTTCTAAACACAAAGTAGTGAATATGCATGCTTATATGACTTGATAAAAATTATTCAACCTAGTAAATGTTGATATTTTACCATGCTGAACGTATTGATGTGAGATTTTTTAACTTTTGAGACAGTCATTAGGCACCCTTTTTTCCTATTTTATTCATCCTATTTAATGAAAAAAGTGCAAAGGTTTTCAAGTAAAGCACACCTGCCAATTTGGCTACCATGATGGATTTAATTTTGATATTTTTTCATGTATATGAGATGTTCATGACTTTTGGTTGGTGTGCTACTGAATGGCTACCTAGTCATGCGTATGTGCATGTGGACAATCCATTTTACAAAGGACACTCTAGCGAAATTTTTTCACGAGTCTGGGCATTTAATGAATATAAAATTTTAACTCCACTGTTGATGTATGTTAACACAATGCATGTATGTGTACTTAGACTTATGTATGAAGCAATGATTTGAATTTAATGAGCTTCAATTTTAAAATTTTACCCCACCATTTCTAAGGTGATTTGGAGACTTTTGTCTAGATTATGGATCTAGACCAGCCGAGTAACTCTGGTAAGGCCTCTGCAGGTGTGAGGAGGAGAGCTTTTGATGTTCCTCGGCCTCGTCCAACCCGACAACCTCGTTGGTTGACTAAGTTAGTTATTAACCCTATCTGGGTTGAGAGACCGGATGTCGTGGACGAGGAGGAGGATGTTTTTATTGCAGATCCTGCTCCTTCTTCTTCCATTCCCTGTTGGGAGCTTTCAGCTATTAGTGTGACGATTCCAAATCTTCTGGATGATTTGAGTTGTCATTCCTCGATTTATCTTCATGCGAACGAGGTAATAGCCATTTCCATCTTTCTTTTCCTACTTTTGGGGCAAGGGTTTTGATTTTTAATTTGCAATTTGATGCAGGTTCTCGGCTTTACTCAGTCCAAGAGGAACTAGTTTAGCATACATTCTCTATACCAAACTCTTAATTAAGAGTACCGGAAGATTCTGTATTCATGGGGCTTTGAGGTTTTCTTTTCTACCCCCCCCGTCTTTGTCCCTGGGGTTATCTCAGGGCTTTATCTGAGCGCAGGTTTCACCAGACCCAGTTTCTCTATTTGCTAGATTGTGAGGTGATGATGACATTGATGGATTGGCGATTCATCACTGGGTTGGAGTTTACAGGGGTGCAAGTGCCTTAGGTGGCTGACATTTCCCCAACCGTCGTTAGATCCCTTTTGGGAGTTTCGACCACTGTGCTCAAGGGTCGGACTGCCCGTTCTGGTCCCTTGAGTGTAGATGCCATGAGTGGAGCTCTGACTGAGCCTTTGCCCGATGATCCGAGGGTTAGAGATTGCATTCTTCAGCGATTGTTGTTGATCATCATCAGAGGTTATTTCCTAGCGTACAAATCTTCGACGGTATCTTTCACTTTAGTTAGCGCCACTCGAGAGGTGGACCGTATCATATATTTTGACTGGGGCTCATACACATTTGCCTATTTCCTTAGAGGGATGTACCTACGCTCAGAGGGTATGATCGAGGCTTGGCTAGGCTTTTACCCATTTTTGCTGGTGAGTATTCTCTCTTGATTTTTTGATTTCCCCTCATTTGGATCGTCAGTTTTCCTGACTAAAGATATTTGATCTTTGCATTTTTAGTTTTGGGCTTATAAAAGGCTTTCATGTCTTCATCCCGTTAGCACATTAGGTCTAGAGACCTATCCCCGGGGACGGCGATGGCATTACTCCACTCTTGTAGAGGTTCCTGTAGCTGAGGGTTTCACCCATTCTCATTTATAGTTAGAGTTGTTGACACCCGATGTCATTACATATATTCCCAATTCTGAGGACCATTTGATAGTAGGCTTTGAGGGTGGCTTCCCGAATGGTGTCAAGTATGTATTGTCTACCCGTCGGATTCCTTTTTTGACCGACGGAGGTTGGGAGCTCTATTTAGGAGAGCGTGCTATCAGGAGCATCACAGGGGAGATACATATTCTGTTCTTTCCTCCTGCCAGACGACAATGGCCTTTATCTCAGCCGATCATCGAGATTCCCTTGATGAGTTTAGATGGCTTTACTTTGTCAGAGGGTCCCTTCACTCAGGAGGCTTTTTATCGCTGGTGGTTCCCTCGCACCATTGGAGCTCAGACCCGCGCCATATAGTTTATAGGGGATATGGTCCCTGAGTTCATTATGATGATAGATTGGATTGCTTGCGTTCGAGAGTCCACTCATTTAACGCAGATTGACAGTTTAACCCAAAGGTTGGATCGGGCACATTTTTTCATCCGAAATTTAGGCAGAGATCCATCAGAGGCTGATTCTTTTGATCCTTCCAGCTCTGGCGTTGGCCCTTCAGGTGTCCCATATTTTGATGGCTTTATCGGTGTAGATCCTCCTTTGTATAGACCTAATATCCCTTCTAGTAGAGACTCACTAACTCAGGAGGAGTTACATCAAATGGATCGATTGGATGATGTGGACATCATTGATTTCTTCTGAGATATTTCTCGTTATTTCTTTTGATAGGCCTCTGTTAGATATTGGGCGGCTATGCCCCATTTCTTGTTATATCTTTTGATAGGCCTCTATTAGATATTGAGCGGTTGTACCCCATTTTCCTGTACATTTTATTTTCAGTTGTATACAGAGATGATGTATTAGATGATGATGTATTTAGGAATGTATATATAATCCTTTCTATTCCCTACATCATATTATCATTTATCATGATGCGTGCATTATGTCATGGATATGGATTCCCATAGGTGAGTTTAGCATTGACCCCTGGATGGTCTTACGATACGACTCTACAGATGTCTTCATCCACTGTTAGCCATATTGAGCATACCCCACCCATATTGGTGGCTTCTTCTTTGAGATCCTGGTATGGCAATTTATCTTCCCCAGTTTGGGTGATAATTGATCAGTTATTGAGGCACTCTATGACCCTCTTGGCGTTCTAGGTACCGTTGGGCTTTATAGACGGCATGATATCTCGTTGGATACTAGAGAGACGGGTGTTTAGATTTGATATCCATGAGCTGACTCCTACATTGGAGGAGTATGAGCATCTCATAGATTTACCTTTGGACTGGCCTTGCATTAGGATGGCTGTCTGTGATATGAGTCAACAGTTTATAACCTTGACAGGCTTACGACGCAAAGTTTCCCTGGATGAGATTACCTCAGGGCATGTGGTGTCCATGAATTTCTTGATTGACCGATTTGGGTCACTGGACAGTTATTTACGGCATTTTAGGGATTTCACCATTATTGAGGGTGAGTGGCATGTTTCCTACGTAGATATTTTCTTAATGTGCATTGCGGCCTATCTATACATGCCGTTGTACATGGACCTTCTAGACATTAGCCTGATTACGGTAGTTTGTGCTCTCAGGGAGGGTTATACCATCTTGCCGATGATCTTAGCGGAGACCTTGAGGTCGACCACATTTTGCCATATCCATTCTGTGGGGTTTTTCACAGGTAGTGCCGTCTTGTTATATGTGTGGTTCATGACATACTTGAGACCGATTGGCACATTTAGACGTCATGGGTATTGCTTTACTCATGAGATAGCCATGTCTTATTCCTTTCCGCTGGCTGAGTGTACAGAAACAGCATCCTGGTTAGCTTTTTTGACAGGGATTGAGGATCTATTTGCTATTTTTCCTTATTTAGGGCTCAGCTCTCACTATAGCTTTATCACTCATGCAGTCGCCATGGACGATCCTTGGTTGGTTTGAGAGGGGTGACCACATATCATCCACTGGCTGTCATGGGATAGTTTGATCAGTTTCAGGATATTTATCCCTTTGACGGGGCATTGGGTCATCAACTGTCATCTCAACTTTTGTCATCAGAGGACTTGACCAGGATTTATGATTGTTAGACTCGTCGAGAGAGGGCTGACCTTTCGACTAGTCATCCAGGTCACTGTTCAAAGTATTCTGTATGGTTGGAGGCAGATATTGCATCGGCTATGGTTATTCACTCAGAGCCGAGTATTGATTCTGATGATGAGGAGCCTATGGAGGGCCCTGATTCTCCCACTGAGGATGAGGTATATGTAGGCTTGACAATAACTCTTGTTGATTCCCCCAGTATTCCCACTGCTATGACTCCACCTTCTATAGAGTATTTGGAGCAGAGATTACATCTAATGACATTTGAGAGGGATAAGGCTAGGGCCATGATATTAACAACTCTTTCTGGTAGAGATGCTGCTTTTATTAATAGGGATGATGCCCGAGCTAGTAGGCATACCGCTTTTGTTGAGCGAGATGAGGCTCGACTGACTCGGGATGCTGCTTTTGTTGAGCGGGATGAGACTCGAGCTATCTGGGATGTTTCCACTTCTGATAGTACTGCACTTAGATCCCACACGGCTAGCATCGTTGCAGAGATGAGTGCATTTATATATGAGCATGGTAGCACTATGCAGATGGCCGTAGATCTCCTGGCACGTATGGATACCTTAGGGTAGGAGCTTATAGATTCACCTTTTCTGAGAAGGATGCCATGCTAGACTTGCTGGCCTGTTTATCTACGGGTTTGTAGATTAGCTTTCATTTTCCTGCATAGACTAGGTTAGCCATTTTTATCATGCACAGGACACATTGTATATATCAAACAATATTATATGATAAGGAAACATATTTTGATTCACTTCACTTTGAGATATGCCTAGTTACTTGCTTGATAATTGCCATTTTCTTTATGACTTGCTATCTTGATGTATCCCGAACTTCTCCTTGATGGATTGACATTGAGATGTCCCAGGATCTTTCAAAATGGATCGTTGATCTTTAGGTTTCCCATTTTTGGTGTCTTGGGACTGATTTTTGATGTGGTTGAGGTTCAAGCAAAGGTTTTAGCTTTCCTCTTCCAGGGTTCGATCGCACCATAAATGGCTGCCTGCGTACTCCCGTTAATGAGGGGAGACCAGGTAGTTCTTGTTATGTGGTTTGAGTCGTTTAGATGTAATGGTTAGACTGCACTATAGATGGATGCCTACGTACTCCTATTAATGAGGGGAGATCAGGTAGTTCCTGCTCTATGGTTTGAGTCGTTGAGATTTGCATGGGTTTTTAAATTTTTTGGTTGGGGTTAGACCGCACCATAGTTGGTTGCCTACGTACTCCCATTGATGAGGGGAGATCATGTCTACATAGTTTAAGCTTTGGCTTGAAAGGTCTGAAAGTTGTATCTGGTGATCACAGGTTCATTGAAAGGATTCTGTGGGTTTTGGTAAGGGTTGGACCGCACCATAGTTGGCTGCCTACGTACTCCCATTGATGAGGGGAGATACGGTCTTTCGTAGTTCATGGTGCAGTTTGAAAGGTTGAATTGACTTGATTAATTGATTTGATTCAGAACCAGAATGTTGGTTTGTAGGTGATTTCAGACATAATACCTTTTCACGGTGTCTGAATTGATAAGTTGGAAAAATTCTTTGTTGTCCATTTCTTACAATCTGAGAGCTCCTCCTGTCAATAATTCCTTGACAATGAACGGGCCTTCTCAGTTCGGGGTGGACTTTCCTTTAGATTGATCTTGATTGGCAAGGACTTTCTTTCAGACCAAGTCATTTTTTTGAATTGTCGTAGTCAGACTTTCTTGTTGTGAACCGAGCAATCCTCTGTTGATATAATTGACTATAAAAGATGGTTGTTGCCCTCCTCTCATCTATCAGAGATAATTGGTGGTACCGGTCTTGCAACCATTGGTCTTCCTCCATTTGAGCATCTATCAACACTCTTAATAACTCCCTTTCTACCTCTATGGGGAGCATTACCTCCATGCCATAGGCAAATAAGAAGGGGGTAGCCCTAGTAGAAGTGCGCATTGACGTTTTGTAGGCTAGCAAAGTCAGAGGCAATACGTCAGGCCATCCTTTGTGATTGGTGAACATCTTTTGCATGATCTTCTTCTTGTTCTTATTGGCTGCTTCAACATCACCATTCATCTTTGGACGATAAATGATGGAGTTGAGATGTTTGATGTGGAATTTACTGCATAATTCTTCCATAATCTATTTGTTTAGATTTTTGGCATTGTCCGATACGATCACCTCCAGTTGTCCATATCGACAGATGACATTATTTCTGATGAAACCAATGATTACCTCTTTGGTGACTTTGGGAAAAGAGGTCGCTTCTATCCATTTGGTGAAGTAGTCGATCATGGTGATGATGAACCGATGACCATTGTTGGCTTTGGGCTCGATTGACCCGATCATGTCCATTCCCCATATTGAAAAGGGCCATGGTGAACTCATATTGTGGAGTTCACTTGGAGGAGCGTGGATGGCATTTCCATGAATCTGGCATTGATAGCATCTCCTGATGTGATCACCACAGTCAGCTTTGAGGGATATCCAATAATGCCCTGTTCTTAATATCTTATTGGCAAGTAAAGGATCGGTCATATATGGACCACATACTCCACCATGGATTTCATCCATGAGTCTTTGGGCTTGTTATTTGTCTAGGCATCTTAGAAGGCCTATTCCCACATCTCTTTTGTAAAGTGTCTCCGCTTAGATAGAATTTCATGGCCATTTTATGGATCTGCTTTTTATCAGCTTGACTTGCCCTAGCGGGCGTAGATCCGTCTCGTAGATACTATTTGATGGAATGATACCAAGGGTGTTGGATGGGAGGTAGCTCATCCGATACTTCTCTAATGTAATTTCCATAGGCTGGTGCCTTCTGGCTTGCAAGTTTGATATTTGAGATGCCTCCCCTTTCAAATATGTTGATCAAAGAGGCCAGGGTTGCTAGTGCATCCGCGAAATCATTTCTGTTCCAAGGAATGTGGATGAAGTATATTTCCTTAAACTCCGTAGCCATCTTGATAACTTGCCTATGGTAAGGCAGCAAATGCAATTCTTTGGTGTGATATGCCCCAGTGGTTTGTTTGATGACCAGCTCGGAATCCCCAAAAATAGTTAACCGTTTGACACCCATAGATTGGGCCAGTTTCAACCCCATTATACAGCCTTCATACTCAGCTGTGTTGTTGGTGTTGACAAACTACAATTTGATAGCAACATGATATTGTTCTCCCAAAATAGATACCAGAACTGCCCCTGCTTTGACACCTTCCATGTTTACAGCTCCATCAAAATACAATTTCCACACTCGGACTGTATTCTCCTGATGGTTTTGTAGAATTGTCATTACTCCTTCATCGGGGAAATACGTTTCCAAGGGTTTGAAATTCCCTGATGGGGCTGCGGCCAGTTGATTCGCAATTCCTTGACCTTTGATAGACTTTTGAGTCACGTAGATAATGTCGAATTGTTGGAGGATCAACTTCCATTTGGACAGTCGGCAATTCAACATGGGTTTGTTGAAGATGTACTTCAGATGATCCATGCGGGATATGAGATGGGTTGCGTGACCATGGAGACAATGTTGTAACCTTATGGTGGCCCATCTAATGCATAACAGGTCTTTTCAATCAAAGTATACTTATGCTCGCCGCTGCTGAATCTTTTACTAAGGTAATAGATAGCTCTTTCCTTGCCTTTATCGTCTTTTTGTCCCAGTATGCAGTCCATAGCATTGTCATTGACTGACAGGTACATAAATATGGGAACATTGCCCCTTGGACGTATCAAGACGGGACGGGAGCTTTGACCAATTACTTTTTAATGGAAAGGAAGGCTTTTTGACACTCTTCATTCCACTTCATGGACGAGTCTTTCCTTAATAGTTTGAAGATGGGCTCATACGCTACTGTGAGTTGGGAGATAAATCTGCTGATGAAATTGATTCTCCCCAGAAATCCCCGTATTTCCCTCTTTATTCGGGGCACGGACATCTCAGTGACGGCCTTAATTTTGGCGGGATCCAGTTCAATGCCTCTGTGGCTTACTAGAAATCCCAACAACTTGCCTGATTTGACACCGAAGGCATACTTGGTCGGATTCAGCTTCAAGTTGTATTTGCACAATCGGTTAAAAAGCTTTTTGAGATGGTGTATATGGTCATCTTCCCTCCGGGTTTTGATGATGATGTCATCCACATAGACCTCTATTTCTTTGTGCATTATATCATGGAAAAGAGCCATCATGGCTCGCTGATAGGTGGCACCGACATTGATAAGGCCAAATGATAAACGCATGTAATAAAAGGTTCCCCAAGGAGTGATGAAGGTTGTTTTCTCCCGGTCCTCTTCAGCAACCATGATCTAATGGTACCCAGCAAAGAATTCAACAAAAGAATACATGCCATACTAAGCTGTGTTATCTATTAGTATATGGATAAAAGGTACTAAGAAATTGTATTTGAGATAAGCTTTGTTTAAATCCCGGTAATCCACGCATACTCGCACCTTCCCTCCGGGATTAGGCACACGAACTATGTTGGATAGCCACTGATAAGTGGGTTTTATACCCGCGAATCGGTTCCTAATTCAAGCTTACTCGGTGTTAATTCGTTGTTCTTATTATTTTTTTTACTTGTTTTGTGTTTTAGATTGGTGGAGTGGCATTTGGATAAAAAGGGTGGAAATTAAGGTGCAATGTGGCAAGAAATTGGGCAAGCAAAGGAATAAAACAAAGTCAATTACAGGAGTCATGCCCACCGGGGTAGGCATTTTTAAGCCTAACACCCCCGCCGGGGCGGGGGGTCCAAAGTCAGGAGACAAAACATTAGCCCGCCGGGGCGGGGTCATTGCAAGGCTAAACCCCCGCCGGGCGGGGGGTACGAAAAATAGGATAGCTTCCTATTGCTTTTGGAATGCTGCTGTAACATAAAGACTAGTATTTGGCTTGGGATGAAATTCGTTTTGACAAGGAATTAGAGTCAGATTACATGTTGTGGTTAGATATATTACAACAAACATAATAGCATACGATATAGGGCAATTAATAGAGGAAGAATTCAGATAATTGAAGGATTTTCATATCAATTACAGAATAAGACTAAAGTGAAAGGTGTTTTGAATTTATTCTTCATCTCTAGTTTTATATTTGTAGTTGGAAGGATGTTATCCTTAATTAATTCAGTTTTTGAATTCATGATGATGAACTAAATTACTTTTTAGGCTTATGACAGATCTTTAAGGGGAACAATGGTTATGTAATCTTTGATTTTCAGTTTAATAAGCTATTCCTCAGTTTATCTATATTAATTTATGCTAGAATTTATGAATTGCCTGATCAACAATTCTTTGTGGACTTGTATGAAATCGAGAGAGGAAGTACGAGTCTAGACTTAGTTAATATAGCATGTGTTCTTGAATTTTGTGAATGAACAGAATCGTGATGAATGTTAGGGTAGAGATATGCTTGACATCGCATGTAATCCGATAAAGAACTTGAACTTAAACCTTCTTTAATTTTAATTCACATAGAGATATAATGAGTTAGTTGATTAAGGTGTTTAACTTAATTCTATCTAATTTGTGGATTTGAGTTAATACGGTATTAGTACATCGAGAGGTGGCTAGTTTTACTTATGTATCCTTGATTAATAAACTGAGATAGTGAATTAAACTGGAATAATGTGTAATAATCAGAGTGATGCTTAGAGTGAAGTCGTAAGCCTAATTCTCCAATACTTGTTTGAAAATTCAGTTTTTAGGGTTTGTTGATTATTTGGTAATTTTAATATTTTTTAATACTTTTAGTTACAAACTTGAAATTGGTTAGTTTAATAAAATTTGCATTAATAGGAAATTGGTAATTGTGAGAGTTAATTTCTTTCTAGTCTCTGTGGGAACTATACTCTGCTCACTATTATATTACTTGTTGACCACGCATACTTGCGTGCTGTGCGTAATTAGATTTTACCCAATAATTTTTTGGCGCCGTTGCTGGAGACTTTAGTATAGATTTTAATATTTTGCGATATCATTTTAATTAGTCCAGTTTTACTTAAATATTTTTTATTTTTGCTTTGTTCGTCGTATTTCAGGTTTTTGAAGTTGGTTTATGCAAACTCGATCCAAAAATCTAGACTTGCTTCCTTTTGAGGACGACATTGAGAGACGCTTTCAAAGGCTAAGTAAGTGGATCAATGAAAGAAGGGAAGACTTCGAAAGCACTGAACAAGAAGCAATAGCTGTCGAAAACCAGAAAGCATTGAGGGACTTTGCTATACCCAAGGTGACTGAGTTACAGTCGAGTATCACCACGCCTGCTATAGCTGCGAACACTTTTGAGATTAAGCCTGGGACTATTCAGATGATCCAAAACTCGGTTCAGTTTGGGGGATTAGTGAATGATGATCCGAACGAACATTTGGTCAGCTTTCTAGAGATTTGCAACACTTTCAAATACAATGTGGTGTCGGATGTCGCAGTCAGACTTCGCTTGTTCCCATTCACTCTGCGGGACAAGGCGAAGAGTTGGTTGCACTCTCTACCATCGGGTTCAATAACTACTTGGGATAACCTGACTCAAAAATTTCTAGCAAAATTTTTTCCGCCAGCGAAGACTGCAAAGATGAGAAACGAGATTACTATTTTTGAACAGCAACATGGGGAATCATTGTACGAGGCATGGGAGAGATACAAAGAGTTGCTCAGAAAATGCCCACATCACGGATTGCTTAAGTGGTTGCAGATGAACACATTTTACAATGGATTACATAGGAATCTCAGGACCAGTATTAATGCAGCTTCGGGTGGAACTTTTATGGCAAAGAATTTTGAGGAGGCATATCAATTGATAGAGACAATGGCAGCTAACAATTACCAGTGGCCCACGACAAGAATGACACAACCTATGGTAGCTGGAGTGTTAGAGGTAGATGGAGTGACGACAATAACAGCGCAGATTTCAGCGCTCTCTAAGAAATTTGATGTTTGGTCAGGGGTACAGACACAACAAGTTGCAGTTATTTGTGAATTGTGCACGAGTGAACATCCTACAAATCAATGTGCAATCAACCCAGCGTCAGTGCAGTTTTTGGGTAGCTACAACAGAATTCCACAGAATACATACCTGAATACATACAATCCGGGGAATAGGAATCATCCTAACTTTTCATGGAGTAATAATCAGCATCAGCAAGCTCCACGACCATCTTATCCCGTTGAAGGTGTTCTTTCTGGTTCAAGTTAAGGGCATGCTTACAATTTCACGTGTAAAAGAGTATGAGATAAATATTTAGTGACTTGTAAATAGAAAAATTCCACAATTTTTCCAAACTCACGTAATGGTTTTGCATGGCTAGGCAATCAGTGCATAGCTTTTTGAGCAAATCTGGAGGAAATCTGCAGAAAAGACAAAGATCAATTCAAAATCATAGCTTCAGCAACCAGCCAAGTGTACCATATGACAATATCTTATACATGTAACATAATATCAACACCTGTCACCTACTCAATAACTTTCACATGAAATCACAAATGTTTACCAATTTTCATTTACTTGTCTAGATTTCCAATAACATTATGCAAATACATCTTCTAATTTTTTTTTTCTTTTTTTATAAGTAACATAAAACGAATACTTTGCTGGGACTAAGACTTTGTTTGCGAGTTTGGAGGGATGGGGAGGTAAGGGAAAGTATAAGTGGGGAAGGGGTCGAAAGGACTTTAACTTTCACTTGCCATGTTTGTGAATTCAAGAAGGGAGGGAAGAGAAATTGTACTTTACCATGTATGTGAGTTTAGAAGGGGGAATTGATTTTAATTGTTAAAGTATACTATTACCATATTTTTATTAACATAAAAGTAATGAAATAGATGTTAATTTATTTAAGACAAGGATATTATTGATATTTCGAAATGTCCAACTTTCCCATGCCTCCCAGTCCCACCATTTTTGGGGTAAAGTTTTTAGAGCAACGTTGCATGAACTCTACCGTCAAATCCCTCCCCTTCCCCTCTTAAAAAAACTCACAAACGTGATGTTTGGAGGGATTTTAAATACTTTCCCTTTCCCTCAAAATAGAACTTACAAACATGGTGTAAAGGCCACATCTTTACATATCACATTTTCAAATCAATCTATATGAGATCACTAAATAACAGCTGACCCCATCCTTCTCAAATTTTATCTGTAGATATAAGTTTATGTCTATATGATATCATACACAACAACTGCTTCTTTCTTTTCCAGTAGTTGGTTTTGTTTTTTATGTTATCACTTATATCATAGTTTAACAAAAACTTGAATCGAACCAATGCATCAATATATAGGCCCTCTCAACCACTAAAGTTCTTCAAGTTTGGCCCTATATTGTTATGGAAGGCTTTCACTTTTGCCTTTTCCACACCATCCTTCACAATATTATATGTTTAAAATTTCTTTTTTTAAGAAACACATGTATTAAAATTTTTCTTCTTTAGATAGAAACGTATTACAACTTCTTTCTTTTGATATTAATGTATTAAAATTTATTGTTCAAGTAATCTTACATTTAAAATTCCTGATTACAAGATTAGATATAAGCAACAAAACAAAAGAAGCTCAAATCCTGTAAATTTGTTTTCAACTTGACTAATCATTTTTTAATGTTTTTAGAAATTCTTGAAATTCACAGATACATTATTACATGGGTAAAAATAATAGAGAATGATTGACTATCGTTTGAAACCTTTCAGCATAACAGAACTAAAATTTAAACTCAACCTTATCAGAATGAAGTGTTTACAAAAGGTCACTGATTACTTTTTTCAGAAAAATGAAAAACTTGTATACCTTTGAAACACAGTTCCTTTTATATTTATGTTTTGCACGAACTGCAGTGTTGACCCTTGATCTTCTGCGTTAAATTCTTCGAGAATGTTCTTGTCCTAGTGAAATTAAAGAAACATGCAACGTCTTATGATCAAAATATAGTTATCAGATTGCAATTAGAAAATGTGCAACTGAGTAATTATCCTCACTTTTTACATATAAAGTGAAAATAATAAAATTCAAATTCAAATATAGTAAATTTGCATGACCGCAACCACATCAAACTAATTTTGTATTGGAAACAGAAGATGGTCTAAAACATAGAAGTAAGCAGTGCACTTCATGTAGCTAATCACTCCATACGTGGTAGATTAACATTCACCAAATTAGTTGGTAATTGTATTGTTATTTTTGGCTGCGAAAGCTGGGAATAGAGCAGCTACATCTTTGTTAGATAAATAAAAAAAAAGATTCTTAGCATACGAAACGCAAATGGAAACCATGTAATAAGAATATTCTTATGTCAAACACAGGGCCGTCCCTGAGTTTTGAAGGGCCTAAAGCGGACAACAACAAAATGGGCCTTTTGCAAATTGCTAATAAGATAGGCATAAAAAAACGAAGAACTTTTACTGAACAAAAGTGCATCAATACAAAAGAATACCAAATATAATAACCGACTATTTCAATATTTTCAAAGCATCATTTAGATATCACATTATCACCAAGTCAAAAAAGTAATCAGTTCAAAGACATCACTTGAATATCATCCTTCTTGCAGTTTTAGCAGCAAAAGTATTAATAATATCTGCACAATCAATCTTATCCGCCATCTCATGTTCAATGGATAGGATGGATAATCCATTCAACCTTTCTTGTGACATAGTTGAGCGGAGGTAGTTCTTAATTAGCTTCAACTTTGAAAAACTTCTTTCTCCGGAAGCAACCGTAACAGGAATAGTCAATAATATCCGATACGCAATCCACACATTTGGATAACAATCCTCGATCAATTTCAATTGATTGGGCACTTCAATTGGTTTGGTCATCTCTTTTGGTAAACCTTCTCTGAAGACTTTCAATTCCGAAAACAACTCATTCCTGTTGATATCGGAAGTTCCTTCATGTTTCAAAGCATCTTCTAACTTGGAGCAATACATCATTAAACGTTCATCGGTTGTAGACTTTAACTTGTTCACATCAAACAAAAAACCCCAAATTTCCTCATATTTCTCAAACTGTTCAAACCGGCTCTTAAGTGATGAAAGCGATTGATCTACTATAGATAAGAAGTAGTTAACTCTAAATGATTCTTCAGCCAAAAGGGTCACCTCTTCACTCCCACTCTCATCAAAATGTTTCTTTCGATGAATGACACGCTTCTCGTAAAATACGGGTTCAACTCCCATTTTGGACGCAATTGCCTTAGCTTCATCAATAGCCTCCGCCAAACCACTTTCTCTATATTTCTCAAGAAAGGAAACAAGCCCATTTAACTGATCAATGGCAACATCAATATGCATATCTTCTTTTTGCAAGGTCTTGCTGACAACGTTAACTGCAAATAAAATAGTATGCCAAACAACCATGCTAACTAAGAATCCAAAATCCTCAATTGCATATCTTACTAAGGCATCAGCTTCACTCTTTGCACCAACATCTTCACGAGAATCAGCCAATTCAAGTAAAGCCTCTCTGATTTCTGGAGCTTGGTATCTTATTGCTCTAACACTTTCAACACGACTTTCCCAACGCGTTTGTGATAATGACTTAATAGTGAGATTTGCAACATGTTTTATCAAAACTTGCCATCGCTTGGTAGAAGCCGCAAACAAACAGTAGATACGTTGTACAACTCCAAAAAAAGATGTGGCTTTGTTACAACAGTTGGCCATATTGCAAAGCATGAGATTAAAACTATGACAACCACATGGCATGTAAAATGGTCTAGGATTTCTATCGAGAAGCCTTTTCTGAACACCTTTGTGTTTCCCTTTCATATTAGAGCCGTTATCATATCCTTGCCCTCTTATATCACTAATGTCGAGTTGAAGAGTGGACAAGACTTCTTCAAATTCCCCAAAAAGTCCGGATCCCGTTGTATCTTCCACTTTCAAAAATTGTAAGAAGAATTCCTCCACTTTTGGTGTACTCATTGAAACACCCACACATCGTATTACAAGTGACATTTGTTCTTCGTGACTTATATCTGAAGTACAATCAAGAATCACGGCAAAATATTTTGCATTTTTTATCTTACAAATCATTGCACTTTTGACATCATCAGCAAGCATTTGTATCAATTCATTCTGAATTTTATGGCTAAGATAATGGTAATGAATCTCACCTTTCAAAATCCGGCGAAAGTGCTCTTGCATTATTGGATCATATACAACAACCATTTCAATTATGGTTAGAAAAATCCCATTCTTTTCTTGATAAATCTTCTCATTATCTCCACGAAATGCTAAATTCACTTTAGCAAGTGCTTTCACAGCAGCAATTATCCTTACTAGCACCCCTTTCCAATGCTCTTTCTCTTTGTTGATTTGATCTTGCACACTTTTGTCGATTGTTTCATTCTTTTTCAATCTCCTCTCTAATTCAATCCATTTGCTCATGTAAGCAATATGCTCGTTACTACCTTCATGACTTTTGAGCCTTTGACCAATATTTCTCCAATTTCTCAAGCCATTAGTAGCCAACAAAGTATTGTTTTCACCTTGCGCAAACAATTTACAACAAAAGCAAAATACTTTGTCAGAAGCACTTGAATATACAAGCCACCTCCTATCTTTCTTCTCTTCGTTTGACAAACGACGGATGTAATGAAAGGAAGTGAAATGCCTACCCTCTGTATCCTTAGGAAATTGATCCCCATCTCTTCTTAAAGGCCCTCTTTCAACTACAAAGTCAATAAAATTTTGATCAATTGTGTCCCAGTTGCTTGGATCATCAATGTCTGTAGGTCCATATTCACAATCCAAGCCTTTATTGTGACCCTCATCATTCATATCTTCATGGTCTCTCTCATTCACACATTCACTTGGTTCCTTTGCAAGGACTTCCGTATCTTCCGCTAAATTTTCTTGTTCTTCATTCCCCGTATCTACTATTTGTTCTTCATTCTCTGACTGTTTAACCGCACTAGAACTCTCCTTTTGTTTCTTACTACCAAAAAATGTATCAAGTGAACCCGCTTGAGATTGAACTAATTCATCTGCTTTTTTCTTTCTTTTTCTTTTTTCAGATCTAGACATATACTTTTTAGAAGCCATGGTGAATTAAAATTTAAAAATCTGCAAAATTCCAACATAATCTTGTGATTTCTCTCACAAACAGAGTATTTCTCTCATAATATATATATATATATATATATATATATATATATATATATATATATATATATATATATATGAAAAGAGATTAAATTGATCTCTTTGTTTTCAAAGTAAAATTGACCAAGATGTTAATTACTAAAGTTATAATCTTGATTGATACTTTCGTAAAAAATCTGTCCCATCCCATTCGCTGGTCTAAAGGATAACATCTAATCAATGCAATCAAAATTTTTCTTAATATTGCAAAACAAACACAACAGACTTGAACCAGATTATTAACAAGTACTATTTACTAATGAGAAAATGAAATGCATAATTTATAAACATTCACAGCACAATTTCCTTTCAAAACAGAGATGACAAGAGCAATAAACAGGTACAGTAGCATAAACAAATCCACAGACCACAGTAGCATAAACAAATCTACTCAATCAGTCATTAAACCCAATTAAATTCAACAATGCTTCTAAATCTCATAAACAAAATAATTAATTTCAAAACCCTAAAAAATAGAATTAATACCTGAAATTAAACAGTGATGAATGATTGAAGGAGACGAAGTCCGTTGGAGAAGCTCAATTGATTATTTGCTTTTCAAATTGATTGATTTGTGTGAAGGAGATGACCTATTTGTGTGAACTGAGTACTATTTGAAGGAGACTATCTGAGATAGCGAGAACTGAGAAGAAGGAGACAAACTAACGCAGGCAATTATGAAGGAGAGCAACGTGATTCCGTGAAAAAGACTAATACTATCGGACCAATATAATTTTTAAGGGGGCCCTAAAAATTTTTGGGCCTAAAGCCCAGGCACCTTGGGCTTTAGCCCAGGGCCGGTCCTGGTCAAACAAACAAGTTAATTACTAAAACTAAATTAAGGTTTAGAATTCCCCATATGGTTCTTCTTTTTTACCCTTATGGTGGGGATGACGTGAGGAAATTTGAATATATGAGTGAAAAGTAACTTTATACCAACTAACCTTGCTGACTATCATTGACAAAAGTTCAAACCCTAAACATATTAAGAGTAAGGGAAAATGATCTCCTGCGTCATTCTTCTCCAATACTTTCTGCAAGTAATATGTCAAAAGTTAGTCAAAATTAACATGGTGCAACTACAAACACATGCCAAAACTTTGTAGCTTATTCCTATTCATTAGAAGGTCAAGTCTTTGCTTTTGTTGATTGAAATTTTGTAAAGTAGCAACTCCCTCAAGAATGATTTACCTTAAATATATCCTCAACAACCTTAAAGTAGAGTCCTTCTTTACACCACCCTCCGGTAAAAAGAACTCCATTAACCAGATTAAGTTTCTGCAGCAAAACACAATAAAATTAACACATTCACAACATAGCCCTTCTAAATTACAAAGGAAATGACACTCATTTTTAGGACAGAGAGAGTATAAATGAGCAATCTTCAAAAATAAATACATGTTGAGTTTACTTGGGGATTCATTTTCAGCCTAGGCCAATTAGGTTGGGATAAAAGGAGAAAAGGGAGTGTGTCGACAAAAATGTCATTAGAAACTGATTATGAGACTTTAACATCATTTCAAGTTTTTGTCACATCATAACTCTTTTACACAATTCACTAATAAGTATCATTTTATATAAATTCACTGAATCCAGCACATTAAATAGTTTGAACAATTGAAATGATCAAATGAAGACAAGACAATAATACTACAATAAATTGTCGCTTCAATGGAAAAAAAATGAAGTAAAATAGTACTTATTAAAATATCTAAAGCTAATCCATACAAGAAAAGCTAACATCAATAATCCCTTTAAACAGCAAGACAAGAAATAACATACAAACAATCAATTGTTAGTTAAGAAATGGTTTCGTTAAGAAAACAACAAGTGTAAAGGTAATGGGTACAATTACATAATGGAGAATCTCTAGAGGCTCGTTGTATATAAGAGGAATGACCCTGTCCCCGACGGATTCAACGAACTTTACATAAGATGCGGCAATATAAGAAGCGTTTGTTGCGTTGTTGAGTCAGCCGGAAGCTCCTTCGCCGGGATGACTTAAAATACTGATGACCGGCCAGAAATTAAGGGGACAGCTGGGAGTTGCAGTCTGACTGGGCAAGAGAATCGTTGTTTGAGATTTAGCGGAGCTAAATTCTTTGGAGAGAGAAATTAGGAATGAATCCAAAGGTATTTGCACATGTTGTTGGAGGGTTTAGAAGAGAGACGATGAGGTGGATGGAGAGTTGGAAGAATTGCTGGTGAGATTAGAGGATGAGAAATTTTGTTGTGACGACAACTGTGGTTTTGTCATTAAAGAAGGAGAATTGGTACTGGAGGTAGAAATAGTGGGATTTTAACATTGATAGGGGTTGCACGGCGGCCGATAACCTATGGCCCATCCACTAAACTATTTTGGGCAGGGCAGGGCAGGGCAGGGATGGGAAGCTGTGAGCATTTAGGTTATAACCGAACCGAATAACTTTTTCGGATAATATTTCTAATTTTACTATCTAAACACTATTAACCGAATTTAGCAATAATCGACTTACCGAAAACGGAATAACTTAATTTACAATTCGGATATTTCGGTTAATAACTGAAATTGAGACCTTACACGAATTTATACTCGTAGAATTTCCAAAATCTGAAGAAGGAGATAGATTTCTATTTCTTTTCTTTTTTTTTTTACTTTTTCTAATAATAAGGTAATTTGATAACCAAAAAATTCATGTTTCCGATTTTAGCACATAAACCACAAGAAAAATAAGCACACCGGTCACCAAACAACATGTGTATTACCCAAAAAAATGGGAAATAAGAAAAGAAATGAAAAGATGACTAGATTGAGTGAAACATCTCAGAAGAAAATTCTCATCCGTTCAATACTAAAGATCTCCAATCCAAAAAGTGCGACTCTTGTCGGCCCAAACTGGCTGGGCCATGGCAGATGTGTATTGAGATTTGGGGATAGGAGGCTAATTTTGGAATTGCGGATGGCCGGATGCTGAGGAGTGAGGAGGTTGGCTTTTGGGTTAGGGACTTAGGGCAGAGAGAGAGATGAGAGATCAGACTTCTCACTTCAGAGAGTGATGAGATAGTTGAGATCTGACATAAGAGATAAAGAGTGAAGAGATGTGAAGAGATCATATTATTATTTTAATTTTTTCTTAAATTTTTTAGATGTTGTTCGGATATTTGGTTAACTTGAATAAATTAAATTCAAAAATTAAACCCGAACCCGAAAACAGACCGAATTATAAAAAGTAATCGAAGCAAAAATTTTTGGTAAAAATTTTTCGATTTGATTATATCCGATTTTTGCTCCTATATGTGCCGATGGGCTACTTTGTGAGTTTGTTGGCAACTAAGCTTATGACTTTATTAATACTGATGGTGGGGTCTGGTGCCCCGCGCACGTGATAAATTTGGTTATGTTTTAATGTCAATTCAATAGTCAAAATCAAAGCAGTGGGATTTTGATATTTATTAATTGGTTTTACTTATAAGAGTATTAAAAATAAGTTTTCTCTTTATTTAATAATGACAAAATATTTTCATTCATTAAAAAAAAGTGCTTGATATTCGAGAAACTGTTTATAGTATAAATTATTAAAAATGGAAGTTTTAAGGGAAAGAGAATAATATGTAGAGTTATTAATACAAATAATGATAAATTGTGTACTACATCTGGTGAAAATTAATTAAGTATTAAATTTCACAATTATCAAAATTATTAAATTGATATTTCTGATTATTTCCATAAAATTTGGTTTTTAAATCATTTTAAAAAATTCATTATGTTGTCTGATTTATATAAAGACAAATACGAGCAAGTGCACACGGTCAATCAAGTAACAAAGAGATAAAAAAAGACTGTCGAACCCACAGAGAACGGACGCTAATAATTACTTCAATTACCGAGCTTTTATTAATTTAATTCCACTTAAACAGTTACTCAATTGATTTGTGAAAATTGTTTTAAATAAAGAATTACAACTAAATAAACTAACAAAGATTGATCACCAGATGATTAAAACATAAGAGTACAATTTCCCCAATTACTTTGCAAGAATCGTCTTACCATATTTCAACTTATTTAATACAATGAGTAGCTAACTAGGATTGCCTATCAATTTATTAACATCTGTCAATGATTAATAAAAAAATCTATTTCAATTATTTTTCTATTTTTATGCAAGACACTTAAAATAGATTCATTAAGCACAAACTCCTAACAAAATTACGCATGTCATACAAGTACTTTCATCTCATAAACTGTTATATTATCCTTAACAAGAATCAACAAATTTATACGTTATTATATTCAGATATAATCTAAGATTTCCTCTTTCAATTTCATTAAAGATATCAGATTAACTGCTAGCTAAACAATTAATATATTAAGCACAAAATATAATAATCAACTCAATAGGATCAACAAATGAAAATAATGATAATTGAATTATTGAATTGGAAAAGGCTCCATTGTACCCTTAATTGGGAAATTAGTTCATCATCATAATAAAGTCAAGAAGATTAAAATTAAATAATATCTCAAATACAAATAATGAAATTAAGAGAAGAAGAAAAACTTTGTCGATGAACTCCAATCTCTGTAGCTTCAATCTCCGTCTTGATGTGTTCTCTAATGATATATCCAAGTATCGAATAGAAGTGGCTCTCAATGATTTTTAGTCAAAAAGTCTATTAAATCCAAGGTGTAATCAAGTATTTATAGTCCTAATGGAAACCCTAGCAAGTTACGCAACTAACAATCATATTCTAGCTCAAATTGGACAACATAACACTCAAATCAGGTCTCTCCCCGACGTCCGGCGCGCCCAGCGCTGCTCCTAGGCCAATCTGGGCACGCCCCGCACTAGAGGTACAGAAAATCAGATGGTCCGGCGCGCCCCGCGTCGTGCAATTTTCTGCTGCGACGTCATTTGGTAAAACTACCATAACTTTTGATCCGAGAAGAGTTACGGGGCTTGCTACCTATCAAATCAAAGATTTCGATGAGATCTACAACTTTCATCATTTGAGAATTGACATATTCGAGCCGGATCAAGGGCGAAATTGGGCTTCAAGTGGCTGTTATACAAATGACGAACATAATAACTCCGAGCTTTGATCTCTATTAATAAAAAAATTATAATTTTTTCATATGAACTCTGATTAGGACCATTGAAGATATTCCGAAAAGCTAAGAAGTAGATTTACATTAAAATCTAAGTTTCAGGCTAGGAACATGCATCAAACTTAACATTAAAAGCTCTACAATCTCCCCTTCTTGTCTTTGTTTGCATACTGTACTCCAAAAGATGTCTGAATTGTTTTTCCTTATTTCTTCATGCCAATGTCATGTCATAGCCTATAAAATAACATAAAATGTATGAAATGCACACAAAACAAAAAAGATTAACAATAATCCAAGTCTAATGAGATCTAATTCGTAAGTATGAACTCACTCATCACATTATTACATATTTCTTACTTTTTAAAGCTAAACATAAACATATTTGACTATTTCTATGTGCTTTGAACTACTTATATACTCATTTTCTAAATATCTTCTTTGCATTAATTTATTAAAAAACTCTTGAATTACTTATATTTTGTTGTGAATTAATAAATGTATTCAATATTCCACAATCTAACTATTTTGAATCATTTATAATAAATTATACTTGAATCAATCCAAATAATTAATGTTACAATTAATTTGAAATATATAAATAAACATTGTTAAGTTAGTGTAGTTGAGTTAACACTTAAAAATAATATCGTCAATTTTTAAGGATGATGTAACGACCCCAAAATTTATACATTTCAATTATTGACTTCGGTCGTTAATAACACGTCTAACTTCTGATTTTAAATCATTATTCGATGTTAAACTAAATAAATTGTAGAATAATTTTAAACTTTTCTATCTTCTTACTTTAATTTTCTGAATCAAAACCTTTATTATCTACATGTCTTTGAATCATATATAATCCATGATTCACTTTATCAGAGTTAATATATATTACTTACATATCAAATCGATATCCTTTATACATCGGACAACTTAAACTTTAACTTTACAACTCAACATAAAATATACATCATAAAACATTTAGTACATCTCATGAACCTTAATCATGGTTTAAAGAAATAACAACTTTAGCTAAAATATTAATCTTCGTGTATTATTTCTGATCCACGTCATTCAAGTAGCACATAGTGTTACCTTTAATCCTTAACCTGTAAAAATAGTTATTTGCAAGGTTGAGCTCAACAGCCCAACAAATCTAACAGTTTTCATGCATCACGTAGCACATAACAACATGCTTAACATACATCTCATAAACATTGGACTAACATAGCATACATGCTATAGTTCATATAACAAGTATAAAGATTGAGTTCCTTACTCAATCAGCATTAATTACTTAATCAACGTAGTTATAAATTAACTTTAACGTTTCATACTTTCAACATATATATAACACATCATCAATAAAGATTTAAAACAGTTCATCATCAAGTTCACATAGCAAATAGGAACTGAAAGACTTGCCTTGATCGTTGTTTACCGATAATAGTTTAACAACTTACAGCTATCTGCACTTCACGTGCTCTACACAATCATATAATCATGCACATTAACTATTAGTCACATAGCAACACATAGTAGTTGTAATGTAAACTTTACTCTATATTTCATAACCCTTCCTATTATCAATACACAATGTTCAATTTGATTGTGTTAACTTTTGACTTATATCTCACTATATTTCATACTCGAAGTTCATTCAAGTGTTTAAGTCTTGCTAGGAATCATTATTGGTTTTATATTAACCCCATTTCATATCTTATAATATTCATTTCATTTGACTTAAAACACTTTTTACGTTCATTAACACTTGTCACGACGTTTCAATGTTTATTCGTCACACGCCCGATTTGTCTCTCTTGTGTATGCTTAGTATGCTTATACAACTTATCTAATACATCATTTATTAATGTTAAGAATCATTATATTTACTAACATTCATGTTTTATAACTTAAAACAACATCTTTTATCGTCAGAAGCACTACACTTGCATACGTGCATGCCCGACGCCATCTGAAAACATAATAGTCCCTAAGATGGTCCTTTTGACCCCTTCCAACTACCTCAAATTGAACAACATAAAGAATAATAGTTTTAGGTCTATTCGTCCTCGTTCCGGATCATCTTGAATCGCCTTAATCGGAGTTCATATGAAAAAGTTATGTCTATTTTACTAAAATAGGTTAAAACAGTCACACTTGACACACTTCGGGCGCACGCCCGCGCCCATTTCCTTCACAACTCCAGCATGCCCGCACCATCTAGCAATGCCCAGCTGCGTGCTCATGCTCCTAGGTAGCGCGCCCGCGCTTGCCTTCGCCCAGTTTACAGTTTTCTCAATGTACATATTTCAAATCTTCATAACTTCTTCATTTTAAGTCGGAATTAGTTGATTTTTGACTCTATGAACTCGTGAAACACTGCACTACACATGTACAGAATAATTTTAACATTTTAAAAACTTTAAAAATTTAATTTAAGGGTTCCAATTCAGTGTTCATGCTATATTTTCATGTTTTAAACATATTTAGCGAATTCATTCACTACGAATTTGTTTCCTAACCAAATCAATCCGTTTAAACTTCGTTGTTTTCGTTTCTCAGAGAAGAACAACATATATCCATCAATTTATAAATTTAATCATGGATTCATAACTAATTTTAGCCTCTAAACAGACCATAACATACATATTAAACCAAAAGACTAATTCTTCTCTTCTTTATACAAATTTAGAAATCAATTGGTTTAATTATTCTTGTTATACTATTATCAAATCATATAATAGGTTATTAATCAATTAACACGATTGATTTCTTATTCGCTTTTATAACCAAAATAACTCTAAGTATAGTAAAACTTAAGAAATAGGAATGAGGAGTTTTGAAGTTCTTTCTTACCTCTTGATTCCTTCTTAGCTTGGTTATAGGATCAATTACTTTATCAATCTTCTCCTTCCTTGAGCTTTCTTCCAAATTCTCGTAGAAAATTCCCACACTTTCTCTAAAAACACAGTCTTCTCTTTGCAAATGAACGTATAGGGAATAAACTGAAGAATGGGGCTTAAGTGTGACTTTTAAATTGGGTTGCTCAGTTACAGAACGTAAAACACCTCAGCGGTTAGGAAAACATGAAGGGTCTAATGCCAGGTTTGGGAGAGCTCAATTGCTCCATGGTATATTTTTGTTTTTCCTTTTACTATATGATATGATACCTCTTTTTCCTTTAATTGAAATAAAATGGCACACTTACACTTCTCCAATTATCAATATAGATAACTATATTATTTTTTATACAATTATGAATTCACATTCATAATTAAAATAAACATCTCTATTCAAATAAACATTTCCACTAAAATAATTAATATTTAACCCACTCATTATTTTAATAAATTATACCATTATTATGTATAATATTTAATTTCTTTAAATCTATAAATTGTCCCAAAATAATCTATTTAATCTATACATTTAGTCACATCTTAAATATTAACACAATTTATTAGTCTTGACACCAATATTTATTTATAGACCAATTTATATTCGCTTGGCATAATATAATACATTAGGCCATTACATAACCGTATTACATTTATATATGATATATTATATCTCTCATTTCATTAAAACAAATGTACAATATTTTATTTAAGTGGGTAAATCCTTTCATTTAACTCACAAAAACACCTTTGCCATCCAAGATTTTAATATTCAAATTATATTGTTTCATAATATAATTATTATCTTAATTTTAAATTAACCAATATTATTCATGTGACGCCCCCAAAATAGGTTCAATCCACCCAACCTATTATGAGTCGCCAAATACATGGTACAGAAAACAACTACAACTTTATTATTACAATTGTCGTGCAAAATACGACAACACATATATTGCGGGTTTAAAATACAAATATTGTCTTCCAGACAATATCCACACTCAAATAAGTTCTCATTATAATTATTGATACACTATTTTACAAGATAGTGAGGACTACTAAGGCAACTGTTTTGAATCATCACTCCACACCCCGACTAGTTCCCGCTATATTCTTGCCTCCTGAGAAGAAAAATGGAACAAAAAGAAAAAGGGTGAGCTCAACTAGCCCAGTAAGTAATATTATGACTAAGATAATATAGAACAAATTATCGTTAGTCCTCAACAGGAAAGAATCTGATAGAATACAATAGACAACAAGTTTTAGATCAACAATTGCAGCGGAAACAATAATTCATTAGAAGAGTTAAGTAGAGAATGAAATCTACTATCATCTATGAATTTAAAAGTCCATCATCAATATTTTATCCCTGTAACATCAATCATCAAATATTCATCTTTGCACTACGGGCCAAAGATATTCATTTGTAACACCAGTTGGTCATGTTCATCTCAACACTTGTTCATCTTTGCACTACGGGCCAAAGATATTCATCAGGTAATCATTCATATTTGCACTACAGGCCAAAGATATTCATCATGTATCACATTTAAAGACTGAGGATGATAAAAATATTTTCAAGAAAACGAATCCAGAGAGATAAAAAAATAAAGATTAGTGATTCGTACTTCGGTTTATCTAAGTTCAAAAATACTCCATAATAATCAATTGTGGAGCAGAATTCAAAAATAAAGATCAAAACATAGAGCCAATCAAATATATGAACCATAACAGACAATCTTGGACACAAAAAAGAAAATTTAATTTTTCTGTGAATAATGTCGTATTCGTGAATAGTGCCGTATACGTGAATAGTAACGTATATGTGAATAGTAATCCCGACACTAAAAGGTAAAAATTTTACAAGAAAAGTTATCATACTTCATGAATAGTAACTCGTGAATAGTAATCCCGACATGAAAAGGTAAAAATTTCATAATAAAATTCATACCAATATTCCGGTATAATGATATTGAAAGAAATAATATCATTTACGAAAAAAATAACATCCCTTAACTCAAAAGAACAGTACTTCTGACTGGAATATCGGATATAACGCTGCAGGAAACTTATACCGTATAGTAACACTCAAGATATCTAAATACTCACAAAAATACGCTCGATAATATAGAGAGAGAAAACTTCAGTTTCTGGTGTGATTTTCAATTCTAACCTAAGCATCCTATTTATAGGAAAATGCTTAGAACACCAAAGCAGAAAATTTAATAAAATATTATTATTTTTTTAAAATTTCCTACGCACATCTGATTTCAGCATCTATCACATGCAAAAGGACAATTGCGAGGCTCACTAACATGAAAAACATGTTTTAAACATTTTTTTGTAACAAAATCATTTCAGACCCAATATTATGGAACTTTAATAATTCATAATAAATAGCCCTTTTATCATAAAAATTCAAATCTTTTGTCCATTCTATAGGAAATATAATTATCTATAACTTTGTAGCTTTAAGTTTTTCCAAATTCTAAACAGAAATTGAACGAAATCCACATACGGACGATTTTACAGGTTATAATCAAATTTTAGCTAAAAATGGAGCCCATCAACATGTTTAACATGTGTTTATCATTTATTGTAACAAAAATACTCTTCCTCCTCATTTATTCATATATCACACATTCATTGTAAAAATATCACCATATTATATTATTATATTATCGCATTATACATTTATAATGTAATATAATAATATATTTGAATGAATTATTTTATCAAAAAATAAAATATCAATTTTTAACAATTATCACTTTTCTAAAAATTCCTCCATTTATATCCACATAAATAAATATTTTTCTTATCATATAAATCAATAATTAATTATTCACAAATAAAATTACAGAATCACAATAATGACAACCAGGTCGTTCCCAGGAAAGAGGGGTCTTTCCGGTAAAGATTTCTCCTTGCTAGCGTGTAATTAAATAACCTCTCCTAGACAGAACTTCCTTAGACATTGTCAATAATGCTATCTAATAATAGTATTCAAATAATATAATTTATTGATCTGATAATTTAAAATACTGTGCAATGACAATTATTGAAACAACAATAATATAAAATAATGTGCAATACCGTGTGCTACTGTGCAACAACGCGTATTACTTTACTTTAACCACGGGGTATTTCAACAGTTTCAACGGTAACAACTACGCTGTTATCTTTTTAAAAAAAAACTCATTATTGTCGTTTTCTTCATTCGACAATTTTTCGTTACGGGGCCCACAAATGGCTGCGCCGTCGTAAAAATATTTCACGACCAAACGAATATTTCCCGACAATAATGAGTATTTTATAACCCTTGCTTATTTTGAAAAATTTACATATATCACCCTTAACTTTAAACTTTTATCAATTTAATTAGTTACTAAATAGAAAAATTGAATACTTTTATTTCATAAAATTCGGGGTCTTACAATTCAGTTAATTTCTTTCGCCACCATACTCCTTTTCATAACAATTTCGTTTACTTTCTTTAATAGTTAAACTAACTATTAACCACATTTTCCCAATATATATATATATATATATATATATATATATATATATATATATATATATATATATATATATATATATCTCTTATATATTCACACTTAATCTTTTCATACCAACACATATTTCAAAATTATATAGCACGTATATATACATACTCAAACTCAAAACATCTCATAATATGAATTTTAATTATTAAATTCTTATTTTAATAACTTATAAAAATTTGTGTTGTCACATCCTTCCCCCTTTATAAGGATTCTGTCATCGGAATCAATGAAGCCTCCCTTACTCAGTTTTTACCAAATCTCTTTTCAAAATTTATCGTTGAATTTCTTCAACACATTACCTTAATATAAGTTTTATTTATTACCACTTTTACCATTCTTCATAATAATTTTTTGTAAGTTTTATTTAATAACCTTTTCTTAGACTCAATTATATTTAAGTATTACATATTCTTTGACCCGTTCATTATCTTTCTCTAAGGATCATTATCATGTACTAGATTCTCAAACTCTCGGGACATTATATTCACCATCTTCTTCTAAGAATTTAGTTCTCGAAATTTTGATTTACTAATATTCGTTCATTACATTTATCAAAATAGATTTTATGTTAATATTTATTTATTCATTAGGTTCTACAACCAAAATTTTTCTCTAAGGATCTTTCTAAGACCATCATATTCCTCACCTCTTCCTCTTCTAAGAGTTTCACATTTCCCTTCTTTCTAGAATTTCATTTCTTTCTTGAAATTATTATGTTTTGCTTAATTTTCTCATCCTTTCCACTTTCACCTTTCAGAATAATAAGAATCTTCCACAATTGCTCAATAATTGGGGAGCAATATGAATAACAAGAATTTAAAATATTCCAATTCATGCTGAGAGGTCACAAGACCATGAACTTATCTATAGGTTTAATAATGCTTCACCCCCTACACTTCACACTTTAAAACCCTTTTTAACAGAATGTTTATCAATCACAAAGACTGAAAATACCCTCTGCAAGTACTCTAGGTGATCAACCTATCGTACCACTACGTCGTAACGACTATATGCGCTACTTTCAGAACCATTGTCTCCGATAACATGTCCCCTTTTATAGGGTTATTCACCTAAGCTTCTTAACATTTGAATCCACATCAAAACAATTTAGTTTGGTATAGTTTAACAAAGAATGCATGAATTTCATAAACATCTTTCAATATTTGTCTAGCTGAATCAAATAACATAGACTTCTAACAATAATTCAGACATCAATCGAAATAGTTTTAGCCAATTCCTGTGGCATATCTTTCTTACTTTAAAGAAAACCAAAAATCATTTTTATGATGGTCAAGATACCATACTATTTTAATTGTACGTTGAGGATTCAGTCATTATATGAATTCTTCATGCTACATCATACCATAGTGGGCTAACGATCCTATAATCACTTCCAATACCAGGTTCAATTGCATTGATGACTTCCTCGTTTATCATATCAGCATCATATTTAGTGATGCCTTAATGACAACAAACAAAATATATTTTGATATTTTTAAATCATTTTTGTCTAGTCGAAACAATTAGCATAGACATACGAATTATGATATTGATTTTAAGACTCATTGGTTCAATCATTTGATCCAATGTTTTTCAAGAAAATAGAAGTGCAAACATCAGTACGAAGTCAATAAATTTTAAAAATCTAGCAAAGCTAGAAGATCTAGAATATCTAATTCTCTCCATCAACTTCATTACTTATTAATTCGTTTTATTTCTGGCACCACCAATGCTCTTATACGAAATATTCTTGTATTTCAACTTACAATCTTCCTATACCCCTAATATAGTTCATCAAACTTACCACGCTTTGGAAGTTCAGGAACTTGCCACAATACTATGAGTTTAGGATCTTGTCCTAGTAATATGAAGTCCAAGAACCCATCAGGGGCTGTCCATATGCTTAGGGGTTCAAAAACATACATTTGATTATGAGTTATCAACTTACCATAAGTACGAGTTTTAAGAACTTGCACCTAATCCTAATAATATCTGACTAATCTTAGTAGTTTCTAACTATCAAATATACATATGAGAAAAGAATCACCTTTTTCACCACATATACACTGATAGCGCGACACCAACATTCCAATGATTATCAATGTGATAAACTGAGTGCAAGCACAAGACCCTCGCCCATACACAGGTTTGTATAACTCAGCCATCACATGAGTCCTCAATTGAAATCCCACCTAACTCTATCTTGCTCATAACTTGGTCTTTACTCGATACGAATTTTCCATATCTCATCATTTATAACTCCTCGTGAGTTTGCCTCGTACTATTTCATAGTACATTCTCTTCTAACATCAAGCTATAACTATTCATTCATTACAGATCATCTATCATTTTATAACTTAACCAGATCACGTCGTGATCTTATTCTACAATCATCTTCTTAATGATTCCTTTCTTATATTATGATCGTTTTGGTTTCACGATCATCATTATTTCCTCTGTAATTAAGTAGTCTTATGATTATTCGACTCAATTTTAACTCTTTAGGTTCTTCCTTGAACCCAAACATATTATCTTAACTTGTTTCATAAGCATTCTCTGAATATATCATCAATTAAACTCTATTTGAGTTCATTCTTATTATTAATTTAATCACCTTCATCTTTTAGACATCGTCTATTCATTAACGCTTAACATCTTATTACTGGAGTCAGGTAACTCCAAATTCTTGTCTTGTATATGTCTTCAAGATTCTTCCTTGAATCTACACATATATATTTTAATCTTTTATTTATAAATATTCAAAATTTATTTCTTATCACTTAAACTCTATCTGAGTTTATTCTTTCATTATATTCACCTTTTTTCTCTAAGGTTATAGTCTAAGGTACTCCTATAGTTTATAACCTATAGCTTTGATACCAACTGTAACGACCCCAAAATTTATACAATTCAATTATCGACTTCGGTCATTAATAACACGTCTAACTTCTAATTTTACATCATTATTCGATGTTAAACTTAATAAAATACGGATAATTTTAAACTTTTTTATCTTCTTACTTTAATTCCCTGAATCAAAACCTTTATCATCTACATGTCTTTGAATCATATATAATCTATGATACACTTTATCAGAGTTAATATATATTACTTGTAGACACTCGAAATTTTTGTTTTCCTGTTACTAACTATGTAGGATGACAAAAGCGTCTTTCACACTCCAAAGGTAACCCCGGAGGACCATAACATCAATTTCAACCCCGGAGATAACCCCAGGAGATCCAGTGTCCAACCTCAGAGATAACCCTGAGGACAGTCAAAGTCAACATCAAGTTAACCTCAGAGATAACCCTGAGAAAAGACTGCTACAACTGCGTGAAAACCGGAGATAGCCCCAAGAGGGGCAGAATGGTCATTTTGCTAGCTCAACATCAACTCACATCAAATGCACTCATTTCAACTCAAATTACTTCAATAGAAGTCCCACAAGAACCAGATCTTAACTTTCAAGCGCAAACTACACAAAACGGCTCACTTGATTGCCTGACGGGAACTCGGAAAAGCTATTTCGATCACGAACCCATCTTCCTGGAATAAAAAAAGGGCAACTCCTATGTCATTGTGTAGCTCTCGGAAAGAGCTTTCCGGAATGGTATGGCACACTTCCATCGGACTCCCGGATTGAAAGTTATGAATGACCGAGCAAACAGCGTGTTGTCCGAGTGTACGTACTTCGACACGGCAGGACCCACATTGCTGGGCATCTTGGGCATCACGGGTAGCCACAGGTAGACCTACGACACCACCCTCTATATATATGGGGCTTGGGGTGGCCATATTTGTAAGAGAAAAGGCGAGGAAGCCCTGTCCAATTTACTCTGTACACACCCCAAACAGAGTGCTTTCTCATTTTAAACACTTGTGAGCTCATATATAGCTACTTCTGTACCGGCGGAAGCTAGTGTTTACCTATTTTAAAGTTATTGAAGTCTTTTTTGGCAGCCCACTGTAAGCCTTCTTACATATTTTCAAGCCTTATTCTTCACACTTGCACACACCCTTCTTAACGTTGAGAGTCGTGTTGCGTGTGTTTGCCCGAACTTCGGTTCATGGTTTTATTTTAGTTTGTATATACATATATATTTATATATATGGACTAACATTATCGAGTTATGCCTCGATTGATCCTAGACTTCGGTCTGGAGCGTTTACTTGCTTTTGTATATATATACATTTATATATATAAATTGCATGTCGAACCCTGTTCGATGAGCCTAGACTTCGGTCTGGAGCGTTTACTGCTTTAATATATATTTATATATTTTAACTGTTGTCGGACTCTGTTCGATGAGCCTGGATTTTATATCTGGAGCGTTTATTTACTTTCATATATATATATATATATATATATATATATATATATATATATATGAACAGTGTGTCGAACTTTGTTCGATGAGCCAGGATTTTATATCCGGATATATATATATATATATATATATATATATATATATATATATATACACATTTCATCCCACTTGGAGTTTACTTCATGGTGGTTGACCGCTTTTACTGCTTTTTGTACATTTCGTCTCGCCTGGTGTTTCCTCCGCGGCGGTAGATAGCTTTTACAGCTTTATTTACATTTCTGATCCACCATGGAGGTGCTTCGTGGTTGGTGATCATGTCTGTGTATATATATTTACAGCTTTTATATATATACCTGCTTACTGCGTTTATATCAACTGCGGCATCATGTGATCACAGATTCAGTCTACTGAATCTAGATTCGGTTCCCGTGATGGACCTTTTCAGCTGTAAGCAGCTTGTAAATTTATCTGTGATGTTTGGATTTCCTCAGATGGTTCTCATACCCATGAGGAATTTAACACCTTTTTTGTACATTATTTTCATACATATGCGTCGCATCTGTAAAATAAAATCAACCAAGCCGAATAATGAATAAAATGGGAGTGTAAAAGGTCTCAATTAC
Organism: Panax notoginseng; assembly: GCA_016801055.1. NCBI lineage: Eukaryota > Viridiplantae > Streptophyta > Magnoliopsida > Apiales > Araliaceae > Panax > Panax notoginseng. The sequence continues at coordinate 82,206,040 of CM029014.1, forward strand.
TATTGAGCAATGGGTTTGAAAAACCTCTTTTAAAACATCACTGCCATATCTTGTCAAAAACTGAATTTTTATATAAATTCAAACCCTGTGTATATAGGTACGAACGAGGCCTCGCACTACTTCCAAATAACATCACATTGACCCACACACACACACACACATTCATCTAGCAGTTTCTTGAAAAGTGGCGGTCACCCTGGTAACACGGATGTCGGGGGGTGCCTAACACCTTTCCTCCGCATAAGCAAGTCCCCGGACCCTAATGAATCTCGGTTTCACAAACCTGTTTAACAGTGTCACATCACTGGGTAAATGTGTAAACCATTTCTCGGTTGTGTTGGTACAACCAGTTAAAAAATCAACTGGCGACTCTTATAGCCCAATTGTTGACATTACACATGTCGGACCTTTTTCACTTATTTTTTCAAACAAATCTCACTTAAAATGAGAACACAAAAGAACAAGAATAGAAAAGGGACAAATAAAAATCCCGATGTCGACAGGTGGCGACTTTGCTGGGGACTCCAGTAAGAGGACTTAAGCCGCTATTACAAGCTTTTCAAAACTGTTATATGCATGTGTGTGGATGTTGCATTTACATTTATGATGAATGTGTACGAATGCATATCTTTACTGCGATTAATGTTTTACACTATATCTGCCTATGATATTAGTGCTTCACACATGTCATCATTTTCATAAACGGTGAGACGCGATGTATGTGAATGTATGTTGTGTGGTACCTCCACCAGGAGGCTATCCTGTCGGTGTTTGATTACTGGACTCGTAGGAAGACTAATTCCAACGAGGCTCAGGAAAGGCATCACCCAAATTCGCTCCAGTTGAAAGATCGGATTAATTTCCCGTCAAGTAAATTACGATGATTTGGGAACCTTCATGCCGAAAAACCGCGAGAGTAACCTAAAATAGGTCAGCCTCTGATAAATCAAATGCGAAGGAAAGTCTCTTCATACTTTCACATTTCAATTACTTGTAAATTCAATTACTTGCAATTTCATTTCCATGTAAATCTCAATGTAATGGAAAATATGAAGGAATATGTGTACATGCCTTCCCTTTATATCAATACCTGACATGCTATCTTGTCAATTGACATCCGTTTCACAGGACGATACTCCTAAACGAACACATTACGTAATATTGCTACATTCACTAAGACTAAGCTATATAAGTCTTTTTTGTAGGGATATAATTAGTCCAGTAACCCGGTCAAAATCCAAAAAGGCCATGAGCCTACAGACAATCATGTCCTCATCTGACCAGACTGATCTTAATCCAATTTCTCGCGAAGAATTCGACGAATTAAGTAAACAAATCACAAATTTGGCTGTTCTGGTTAAAGAACTACACCAATCTACTCAGGGTACAAGGATAGTCGTACATGCTGAATCCTCCGCACAAGAAGGAATCCAAGGTCCTGATATTGCTAGTTCTAGTCACAGGAGTCTTCATAAGCACAGACATATTCCTTCAGCTTCATCCACACGGCGATAATCTCCACCTACAATTCCTGAGCCTGTATGGTCTCCGGTAAATGTGCCAACCAATGTAATGGCTATGTTATTTCCCAAACCGATACCAGTAAAGGAGAAAGAAGTCTTTGTTCCAGATTCCAAGGTGGAAGAAGAGGAACGAAGAATTAAGCAAGACATCGTCCGAATGATGTCAGGCATACACATCATTGTCCATGACGAACACACAAACAGATACACCCCAGATGATGATTGCCCAGACATAATGGTCATCATTCGGGAAAAGGAGGATGATGACAGCGCCTCTATTACTGCAGTCCACCAGGACTTTGCCCTCGACAATTGGAGCAGTACTCCTTGCATTTGTCGATGAGGGTAAAAAGGGAAGTAACTCCCTCTGCCCTATAGATAGCAATAACTGCTTACTTTTTCTGTACAGTATTAGCAGTTACTTTTGTCATTGTATGCTAACACTTTGTGTGATTGAATAGTTTCATATATTAAGTGAAAGCATTTTGTTTCAGGACTCTAAAGTTAGATGTGCCTGGACTTGCTGATGAGGTGCCTATTCTCCACAAGGACTGTAACTTTGATGTAAAGTTGGACTCAGACTTGATGGAAATACAAGAGGACTATGAGATACCTTAAGAGATCAAGAATGGGTCGAAGACAAAACCCAAGCCAAATCTTGATCAAACCACCTCTTTTAAGCCTCAGAATCTTAGAAAGCCCAAACAAATTCAGATTGGTATGGACCTCACTCCAAACCAAATGAATGACATGGTTACTCTATTGACCCTATTCCAGGATGTGTTTGCATGGTTTCATGAAGACATGGTGGGTTTGTCCACTGATATTGTCATTCATCGCCTCACCTTCAAAGAGGGATTCAAGCCAGTCAGGCAGAAGCTCAGGCGATTAAAACCTGAGTGGAGGTTAAACGTTAACGAAGAAATTGTGAAACAATTTTAAGTCGGCATCATAATGGTGTCAACATACCCTGAATGGCTATCCAACATCGTTCCCGTACCTAAACCAGGAGGAGAGGTGCGAGTTTACATGGATTACCGGGATCTGAATAAAGCTGGCCTTAAAGATAGATTTCCCGTGCCATTTATCCACATTCTCATTGACAATACTGCTCAATATGACATGTACTCCTATGCGGATTGCTTTGCGGGGTACCATTAAATCATGGTTGTTGAAAAGGATCGTGAGAAAACTGCATTCATCACTTCTTAGAGAACCTTTTGCTACAGACGATTGTCATTCGGCCTTATCAACGCCGGAGCTACCTATCAGTGAGCCATATGGCTCTTTTCCACGATCTAATGCATAAAAATAAAGAAAAAATAAAAAGAAAAAAAAAGAAAAGAAAAAAAGAAAAAGAAAAAAGCTCTTCAACAGGTTCTACAGATGGCTTCGGAGTTCGAAGAGATCTCCTTTCTACACATTCCTCGTAATAGGAATGACTTTGCAGATGCATTAACAACTTTGGCCTCCTTGATTCACATACATAACAAGGAAGACATGCCAACCCTCACATTTGTCCAATAAAAGGCTCCAGCCTATGAGAATTACATTGGAGAAGTATCAGATGAGCTACCTCCCATCCAGCACCCTTGATATCAGCATATCAATGAGCACTTGTGAGATGGATCTACACCCACTGAGGCGAGCCTGACTGAAAAAAGGCAGATTCATCGACTTGCTATGAAATTCTACCTGAACGGAGATGCACTCTACAAAAGAGATGCAGGACGAGATCTCCTCAGATGTCTGGACGAGGACCAAAGCTCAGAGGCTCATGGGTGAAATCCATGGGGGAGTATGTGGCCCACATATGAGCAGCCCTTTACTTGTAAAGAAGATCCTACAATAGAAAAGTCCGATTACGACTGTTCAAACAACACGACTTGGTTTTGAAGAAGATCGTTGACAACTAAGCTCAGTCTAAAGGAAAATTCGCTCCAAACTGGGAAGGCCCGTTTATTGTCAAGGAGATATTGACAGGAGGCGCTTTCAGATTACAGGAAATGAACGGCGGTGAATTTTCGTAACTCATCAATTCAGACACCGTGAAATAGTACTATGTCTGAGGTTACCATTAAGCAAACATCCTGGTTTTGGATCACCAGATCCCCAGTCATTTCAAGTTTTCAATCCCTTTACTACATACAACTTTTCTTTACACTCATCTGCCCCATCAGGGATAAACACACTTTTCTAACTAGCAGCCTAGTTTTCGAATTGCTATATCCGTTTCTCAACTTGGTTTTGAACCCTTACTCAACTTTGATTATCCCACAAAGGATTAAACCTTTCACACCTTCAATTTATCCTGTAGATAGGATTAAACTTTTCACCTTCAATCCGCCCTATACATGGGGCGAACTACATCGACCTGATCTCCCCAATACATGGGAGTACGTAGGCAGCCATCTTTATGGTCCGGTCTCAGCACAGAAAAAACAAAAATAAACACACTCCTATTCCTAACCACATACAAAAACCAGTCCCAATACACCAAAGATGGTAGGGAAATACAGAGATCAACGATCCATTCTGAAAGATCTTGAGAAATCTCAATGTCCATCCATCAAGGAGGAGTTCAGAATACATCAAGATCACAAGCCCTGGAGGGCAGGCAACTATCAAGCAAGTAACAAGGCATAACTAAAAGGGAAGTGAATCAAAACATATTTCTATGCCATATAATACTGTTTGATATATACAATGTGTCCTGTACATGACAAAAATGGCTAAGCTAGTCTGTGCAGGAAAATCAAAGCTAATCTATAAACCAGTGGATAAGCGAGCCACCAAATTTAACGTGGCATCCCTCTCGAAAGAAGGAGGTAACGCTGTGATCTCCTGCCCAGGGTCTCTACACGAGCCAACAAATCCACCGCCAACTACATGCGATATCTCAGGCAGATATAGCGCTACCCCCCTCAATAATCACTGCATCTCTGGATGATCTAGTCTCATCCCGCTCAACAACAATGATATCTTTATGAGTTAGAGCATCATCTCTCTCAACTCGAGCGACATTTCTACCACAAAAAGCTGTCAACAACACTTCAATGTCATCAAATCTGGCACAAATCCCAGAAAGGAAGAAACAGCGATACACTAAGACAACCAACAGCGAGGACCTTCAAAAAGTTGACACCCTCAATCACAAGTCTTCATCAAATCAGAAGAAAACCATCAACGCTGATTACGAGAACAAGTCAAGAACAATAACTGAGGGCATCAAAGCCCAAATCCACTACCAATTTACCATATGGTAAAATCCTCTTGCGATCTCGACGTCTTATCAGCTCATCCGTTAAAGCAACTATCCCAGACAACAAGCAAGGCTGGGGCAATTTCAAATTAGCGACAACCCGATATTGGAGCCCTTACAACAAGACTGGGGAAACCTCGAAAATAGCGACAACTCAACACTGGAGCATTTATCAATCATCCTAAGGAGGAAAATGCGCCAGTCAGCACCATCAACATGGTACATCATCATCAAAGCTTCCCTCACATCATCTCATTGGCGATTTGGATATTACTCACTTACGACTTCATCAACAAAGAGAGTTTCTCATATGAACCCTCAGCATCAACGTACGAAAGGACTGGGGCATTGTCCAGTTCCAAAAAATGGAAGGAGCTTAAGGTGGAATGAATCCTCTCCTCAAAAGAAAGGGGAGAACTCTTGGAAGAAATCACGGCGATATCAGCTTGCCCCTACGAAAGAAGGGCAAAATTCTCAAAAAAGTTCTTAACTTAGGAGCAGAAGGCCAACGACGAAAGGTCTAGCAAAGGAAATCTACACCATCAAACATGTTAACTTGCGTCAAGTCCTCATCAGTTGAGGCCTCTACACCGAAGTGCAAATCTGGGCAGTGAAAGAATGAGTTGCACCCTCCAGGGATGTCAGTGTCACTCAGATCATCAGTTCAGCCGAGTTGCGAATCAAATGCTTAAGAAAATGGGGCACAAACACCCAACAGCGAAAGGAAACCCCAAATCACTTCAAAAATGGTGAGCGTAACATCAAGCGGAGTCTAGCGAAGCAAAACGTTAAATATTACTTCAGCGAAGATATCAAAAGATTCGGTATTCTAAACCATTGGCATCAATTCAGCGCAACATCAAGACAGTTTAGCGATGAAATCTTCGTATACCACCATTCGAGTGGGAACCAAAATAGTTTGGCGATCAGCAGGGTAGGCATAGTTGCAAACTACCAACGTATACATCGGGAAGGTATGGTGATTTCAGAACGTCATCCCCATCAGAGATGTGGAAAACATCTCAACTTATCTTCATCAAACAAGCCTCGACGACACCGACAAAAAGCCATATCTTTGGAGTCAACACCAGCATAGGCATCATCAATGATTGGTAAAGGTAAAGCGATTTGAAAAAATAATTTTTAACATTCATCATAACATTCATTACATTGCGATTTGCGATTTGTGATATGAGATATGCAATGTGCGATGTGCGATGTGCGATTGGCCAAATGCCAAATGCGAAGTGCAAAATGCGATGTGCGATTTGCGAACTGCGATTTGCGAAAACATTTTAAACATTCATCATGACATTCATTACATTGCGATTTGCATCATTAAAAATACCTTGTTATATTTCAAGTGTCTACGAATCTTTATCATGTCCATTCCATTGCATTGCATGAACATGATAAAGAGGGGCATCTGTAGACACTCAAAATTTTTGTTTTCCTGTTACTAACTATGCAGGATGACAAAAGCGTCTTTCACACTCCAGAGATAACCCCGGAGGACCACAACATCAATTCCAACCCTGAAGATAACCCCAAGAGATCTAGTATCCAACCTCAGAGATAACCCTGAGGATAGTCAAAGTCAACATCAAGTCAACCTCAGAGATAACCCTGAGAAAAGACTGCTACAACTGCGCGAAAACCGGAGATAACCCCGAGAGGGGTAAAATGGTCATTTTGCTAACTCAACTTTAACTCACATCAAATGCACTCATTTCAACTCAAATTACTTCAATAGAAGTCCCACAAGAACCAGATGTTAACTTTCAAGCGCAAACTACACAAATGGCTCACCTGATTGCCTGACGGGACTCAAAAATGCTATTTTGTTCATGAACCCATCTTCCTAGAATCAAAAAAGGGCAAATTCTATGTCATTGTGTAGCTCTCGGAAAGAGCTTTCCGAAATGGTATGACACACTTCCATTGGACTCTCGGATTGAAAGTTATGAACGACCGAGTAAACAGCGTGTTGTCCGAGTGTACGTACTTCGACACGGTGGGACCCACATTGTTGGGCATCTTGGGCATCACGGGTAGCCGCAGGTAGACCTTCGGCACCCCCTCTATATATATGGGGCTTGGGGTGGCCATATTTGTAAGAGAAAAGGCGAGGAAGTCCTGTCCAATTTACTCTGTACACACCCCAAACTGAGTGCTTTCTCATTTTAAACACTTGTGAGCTCACATATAGCTACTTCTGTACCGGCGAAAGCCAGTGTTTATCTACTTTAAAATTATTGAAGTCTTCTTTAGAAGCCCACTGTAAGCCTTCTTACATATTTTCAAGCCATTCTCTTCACACTTGCACACACCCTTCTTTACGTTGAGAGTCGTGTTGCGTGTGTTTACCTGGACTTCGGTCCGTGGTTTTATTTCAGTTTGAATATACATATATATTTATATATATTTATATATATGGACTAACATTATCGAGTTATGCCTCGATTGAGCCTAGACTTCGGTCTGGGGCGTTTACTTGGTTTTGTATATATATACATTTATATATATGAACTGTATGTCGAACCCTGTTCGATGAGTCTAGACTTCGGTCTGGAGCGTTTACTGCTTTAAAATATATATTTATATATTTAAACTTTTGTCAGACTCTTTTCGATGAGCCTTAACGACCCAACAATCTCCTCCCCGTTTTAATCAGTACCGTTATGTTTATGAACATATTATCATAGAAACAACATCTATGGACATTAAGCATACGCTTCATGATCCTACTAAGACAACTAGCCCAATTCAACACAGTAAAACAACTGTCAAGAGCATCATGCCTCTTGCCAATTAGGGTATCAATCCTCATACCACCCGTACTATTGAATCCAGTCATACAACAGAAATTTGTTACAGTTATTAGGATTATATTGATTCCTTTACATAAGTATTCTATTACCAGAATCCTATCCACAACCATACTTGGTTTATCCGAATTTGTTCCGATGTTCTTAAAAACGAAATTCCCAACTGGTTTTTCGTTTGGTGGGATAAAATTGGTATCACCATTGAAACCTTACCAGAATCAGTTCAAATAGCATTCAAAGAATGGTAAGTTGCTTATTCCCATATACCAGTAAATAGAGCTTTATCTATGTCCAAATTATTTGCCCATTTCATAATCCGTTTAGGTATCCCTTGGATTTGGAAATGGGATTTCCAATGTGACTACCAGAATAAGATTCCCCATCTCAAAAGGGAATTTTTTACCAAATGGTGGGATAAAGGTCTTAATCCGACGCTACCAGAACTTCTTAAAATTGTAAAAAATCACACTCAGGCTTGCCTTAATGTTATCCCTCAAAGCCTTCCTTCACCAGTACCAGTTAATCCTTTTGTTAAAATTCAAGCAGATTTAAAACAGAAGTTTCCCAGTCTTACTGAAACTGAATTAATAGTTAAAACTATGGATTATATGAAAACCCAATTCTTACAATCCCTAGTCCAGGATGATGTTTCTATGAAAACAGTTAGCGATGAAGAATCTGAACAGGATGACAATCAATTCAGTGTCTTAGCCAGAGAAAGTCAAGAACCTGAGCCCACAATGGGAGACTTTTGGGATTCTCTCACCTCTATGATTTCTGAAAAGATGGAATAGGAGAAGAAAGGAAAAGTAAAAGCATAAAGCTATCCTCCAGTACAGAAAGGTTAACCAATAATCAGAAAAAGACAATTACAGTGTCTCCACCTTCTGAAAAGTCGAGCCAGCTGCTCTCTCCATTATTAGAAGACGATGCCAACTGTCTTCAATAATGCTCCTCTAACCGACAACCAATCTCACGCCTTCCACCTTCTACGGCTGAGACTTAAAGAAGAAAAAGATAAGGATTACTGATCGACTCCACTGACAAGGACACGCCTGATCCTTTCTTATCTTCTCACTTGTATAAATTGGGAGACCTCACCCTTTGTTGAGGTAGAACTTTTTCTTTACATCTTCTTTGTACTCTCTCTGTGTAAAATATTTGATATATATAAAAGTTTGAAGTTTAAAGATCTGCAGAGCTCTACTGTAAGTTTAAATTATTGCTTCTGTTAATTATTATGTTTCTTTACTTGAGCTTTTAGATTATCATATAGATAACAGTAATCGTTATAGAATAGCATACCAAACTGCTACTGATAATAATAATCGTTCTTAATTTTTAGAACAGTTTAATAAATTGAACAGTTAATTGTTTTAACAAAAGAAGCCATACAGGAAGAAACCTGCACGCTTTTAATTTTGGGTAGACCCCCAAACCAACAATAACTTTATGAGATCACATATGCAATAATTTATCTGTTAATATATATTTAATATGCCTTTAAATTATTCATGCCATTTTATTAAATGAGACAGTATGAGGTTGACACTTGAATAAGTGGAATGTCATCCAAGTCGCGTTTAGGACTTTGCCTTTTGCCGTGTTATGGCGTTGTGGCTTTTTTCCTCTGTAAACCATTGACAGACGTGCTTAATTAGTATCTCTCTCTATCCAGCCCTCCTTTGGTATCCGAGCCATGCTTAATTTATTGTCATATTAATGAATATATTACTTATAAATTATGCATATATGATCACCTCGAAAAATGACTGATTTTTCCACCTCATCTGTGACAACAATAGCTAATGCCTCAGCCTCTACTTTAGAATCAACTAAACTTATAGCCTACCAGGATGTAAAGGAAGCCTTAGACAAATGGACTATTCCTAAAATCAAACCTGAAACAATTTATAAAATTGGAACCTTTGATTTTATCAGTAAAAGAATAATTAAAACCTTTGAGCATGCTGTTCCTTTACAGAATAATGATGAAATTTTATATTTATTGCATGTCGAATATTTATATCCTTTTTTGCAAAAATATAAATATGTTCACATAGGACTTATCCAAGTAGCCTTTAAACCTTTGACTTTACTTGGCCAAAATACCAGTATTCAGTGTACTCTTCGAGATGGTAGGTGTCTTAACTGGAAAGCCTCTCTTATGGGAGCTATTGAAACTAGTCTTGCCCATGGACCAGTTTATTTTAATATTTACCTGAATTTAAGTGTAGCCTTAACTGATAACAATTTGTCAAAAGTTTTAGAAATGAGAATTATATCTCATGATTATGAGTATCTACCAGGATCTCCTCCTTTTCCCATCCTATTTCGTATTCATCTTTAAGTTTTAACTACTTTAAACCCTTATATTCGAAAGCAAAGCTAACAAGGACATATTGTCCTTATAGACACTAATTGTTTTAGTAGTCAAGTGGCTATTCCCAGAATGATTCCTTGGGAAGAAATTACTTTCCCAAAACAGTAGCAGATTACTAACGCTGTTCCTACCAGGCCTATAATTAGATAATCCCTAGAGGACGTTATCCAAACCAGTAATGGAAATATTTATTTAAAATTTCAGAGACCTTTTACCCGAAGTCGGTCTATTAATAATGTTTCTTATAATATTGATTTTCCTGAATCATCCAGGCAATCTGTGTCTGATCCCTTAGAATCTGTCTATCAAGAATCTAAGAATCCCAGTAATGAATCTATCAAAAAATGAAGACTTAAATAGAGGAATTCATATTTCTGAAAATCAAATACCTCATGGTATTTATGAAACAAATACTCCTCAAAACAGAAGACCTTATAGTCCAACTGCTAGTGATATGCATTTTGAATGTTAATGGATTTTTCTCCCAATAGTAAAATTCGTCAATGTTTAAATCAGGAATTTATGCAGGATAAATACCAGATTTTTAGAAATTGGTATTTTAAAAATCATGATAATAAAAAATTAACAGAAATCAAAACTAAGTATTATGCCTATCTGAATAAAAACTAGTGTATTATATCATTTACAAAATGGTACTATAATTTTGTTTTAAAGTCAGAATTTTACACTGAAAGTCAACTGAATGTTTTGACTGGAATTCAAAAAGACTGGATCACCACAAGTGGTAATATTATCCAATCCATTCACCCGCCTCCTAAGTCCCAAGAACTTAGTTTCAGAAATGAAAATTTAAAACCCTTAGTCATCAATCCGTATGTTGATATATCTGAAACACGCCACCAACAAGAAGAAGTTAAAATTAAAGATATTTTACCCTTGTTCAAACAGAATAATTATACTAATTTATTCCTTCAAACTGTAGGAAAACAATTAACCAGAATTGAAGAACAAATAAATAACATTAATGATAATTGCCATGTTGTTCCACAAAAACTTGATCTTCAACCTGTAACCATCAAACCACTATTAGAAGTTAGTAATTTTAAAATGAAATCTTCTTAATCTGATGATGAGTTTATTGATAATCTTTTAAACAAAATGAAAGATTTAAAGCTTACAACCACAGCTGCAACCTCATCCCAAATTAATATGATGTTTGGACAACCCCGTTCTCATACCAGTAATAATGATAATGATAGTGACACAGATAATACAGATACTCTTGATGACATTTCTCCAATTCATATTTTAGAAATCCAGAATAATTTCCAGGATATGCAGAGATTTAATAAAACCACTTACAGTAAGATACCTGTAAACCGTATGGCCTTAACTGGACCTAGTAGATATTACTATCCTAGACCTACTCCCTAGGATATTATGTATGAAGAAGACTTTCTTCATTCTCAAAAATCTTACCATGGCAAAACCATCTATGAATAGAATATTGATGGTAAGACAGAATATCAAATTTTTGAAACTGTCCATCATATTATGATGTATGCAACTTTCTGTAAGCAGAATGATAATACAGACCATCAAATCTGTCGTTTCTTAGTAAATGGATTTACCGACATTCTTAAAGGATGGTGGGATAATGCACTTACTGAAAAACAACGAACTGAAATCCTTCAATCCTATAAGAATGAAACTGACCCTATTACTAGAACAAAAACAAAAAGAGAAGATGCTTGCTATACCTTAGTCCATGCTATCGTTCATCATTTTGTTGGACCAGGACAAATGAATGCTGATAGAGGAAGAGAACTCCTACAGAACCATTGTTGCCCATCCTTAACCCATTTTAGATGGTACAAGGATGTCTTCCTAATGAAAGTTATGCAAAGGACAGATGCCAACAGTTAACATTGGAAAGCCATGTTTATTGATGGCCTTCCCACTTTCTTTGCTTAAAAAGTCCGTAAAAAACTATGAGATAAGCATGACCGCATGAGTATCCCTTATGACCAGTATTCTTCTTATTTTAGTAATCACTAAAGAAGGATTATCCTTATGTAATGATATGAAACTTCAACAATTAATGAAAAAATAGAATCTTACTAAAAGACAGGAGATAGGAGAATTTTGCGATCAATTCTCTTATGATACAAAATTACAGTATCCTCAAAAAACTAGGAAACAACAAAACTCTAAACCTTCTAGATCTTATCAGAAACGCTCTTCTAAAAAATCTTCTGAAAATAAAACCCCTGAAAAATCTAGTAAGAAGAGAAAGAGCAGTAATAAAAAAGATAAATCTAAAATTCAATGTTATAAATGTGGTAAAACAGGACATTTTGCTAATAAATGCAAATCCAAATTAAAGCAAAAGCTTAATGAAATGTCCCTTGATGAGGATATTCAACAGCAAATTAGTAATTATTTAGCAACTAGTAGTTCTGAGTCTAGTTCTGATGATGATTTAGCCAAAATCTATTCTGAATCTGGAAATGATTCTAAAAATGAACAATGTCAAACCTGCACTATTAATAATTGCAATAATTCTACTGAAGCAGATTATTGGAAAGTTATCGTCGAAATGAATGGTTTAGATATTGGAGGCCCCAGTATCAATGTCTTAACCGACACCCAGAAATCTCTCCTCGACCTAGCTGATCAGATTAAAGATCCCGAAATAAAATTGAAATTTTTAGAGATCGGTTATAAAAATAAAAAACCAGAAGAAACTCTTTCTATCAATCAGTATAGTATGCGTGAAGTTATGAAGCGTTTACAAGATGTTCCTGTTTCTGAAAAAACTACTACTATTCAGGATCTTAAAATCGAAATAAATATTTTAAAATCTGAAATAAAGCAATTACAAAATACTAATGTTATTATTTTCGAAGATTTAAATAATATTAAACAACAGTTAAACAGTAAACATGATAATCATATTGAATTCCCCAAAAATGAATATTCCGACAAACCAAAATCCTCTGAACATTATTTAATGCTTATGAATCAAGTAGTTTTTCAGAAATGGTATATCAGAATTACTTTTGTCATTAAACCATATTTTATTATTAAGGATGCCATTGCCTTAGTTGATAGTGGTGCTGATATGAACTGTATCCAGGAAAAATTAATTCCTACCAAATATTTCCAGAAAACCACTCAATCCTTAACTAGTGCAAGTGGTAATACTATGGACATTAAATACAAAATTCCTGAAGCCTTAATATGTAATCAAAGTTTATGTTTACCTACTTCTTTTGTCCTTATCCGTAATATGAATCAAAGTATCATCTTGGGCACCCCTTTTTTGTATCTTTTAATGCCTATTTCAAAAATTGATACTTTAGGTATTCACACTACTCTAAACAACAGACATATTATTTTTTAATTTATAACCGAACCCTACACTAAAGAATTAAATCAAGTTAAGCATGTGATTTATTCAAAGAAAAAACAGATAAATTTTATTCAAAAGAAATAAAATTTCTTACTACTGAATAGAGAATTTTACAACCTTCTTTACAGGAAAAAAATAAAATTAATCCACAAAACTCTTCAAGTCAAAATCTGCAGTGATGTCCCGAATGCCTTCTGGAATAGGAAGAAACATATTATTTCTCTTCCTTATGTCCCAAATTTCAATGGGAAAAATATCCCTACTAAATCTCGACCTAGTCAAATGAAGAAGGAATATTTACTCCTTTGCAAAACTGAAATTGAGTCTCTCTAACAGAAGAAATTAATAAAACCCAGTACCTCTCCTTGGAGTTGCACAACCTTTTATGTTAATAAAAATTTAGAAATTGAGCGAGGAACCCCCCGTCTTGTTATCAATTATAAACTGCTTAATGAAGCTCTTCAATGGAATAGATATCCGATTCCGAATAAGAAGGACCTTTTTGACAGACTTCATGATGCCACTATTTTCTCTAAATTTGATATGAAATTCAGGATTTTGGCAAATACAAATCAGAGAACAAGATACTTATAAAACTGCTTTTACAGTACCCTTTGGCCATTATGAATTGAATGTTCTTCCATTTGGTGTCAAAAATGGACCTTCTGAATTTCAACATATCATGAATTATATTTTTAATCCTTTTACTGAATTTATTATCTGTTATATTGATGATGTCTTAATTTTTTCTTCATCCATTGATCAGCATATTAAACATGTAAACATTTTCAAAAATGTTATCATCAAGAATGGTTTGGTCGTTTCTGCCCCTAAAAAGAAACTTTTCCAAACAAAAATCAGATTTCTCGAACATAATATTTCTAACGGAACTATGATTCCCATTGACAGATATATTGAATTTGCATCTAAATTTCCAGATGAAATCAAAGGTATTAACCAACTGCAAAGATTTTTGGGTAGTCTAAATTATATTCGTGACTATTATCCGAATCTTTCCTAGGAAGCTGCTATTCTATATACTCGGTTACTAAAAAATCCTTTACCTTGGACTAATGAACATACTAATGCTATGATAAAGATAAAAGCCAGGATCAAACAGGTACCTTGTCTTTCTCTGCCTAATCCTGAATTGAAGAAGGTCGTTCAATACAGGATATGGTGGAATTCTAAAATAATTTAATCCTAACAGTAAAAAAGAAGATCTTATTCGTTTTACTTCAGGAGTTTAGAAAGGACCTTCTTTGAATTATCCCACCATAAAGAAAGAATGTCTTTCCATTGTTAAATGTGTTTTAAAATTTTAGGATGATCTTTTGAATCATCACTTTTTAATTCGAGTTGATTGTTCAGCTGCGAAACAGATATTTAAAAAGGATGTTCAAAATCTAGCTTCTAAACAGATATTTGCCACTTGACAAAGCACTTTATCAGTAGTTGACTTTGATTTTGAGTATATCAAAGGAGAACATAATTCTTTATCGAATTTTCTAACTAGAGAATATTTGCAGGAATGACTAGTAGAGGCCGTGGCCGCTGTCAACGAAGCCGAGGCAGAGCTAACCTCTATTATACAGAATTCACGAGTTTGAATACTCAATCCAGTAATTCTTCGGATTCTTCTAGCCAGCCTACGGTAAAAGATGTTCTCTTATTACCAGAACAGTACATTCTGAACAGAAATCTGGAGGAAACAGTTTTATTCGTTGAACAGAATGATGAGAAATGGATGAAAGATCCATGGGAGATAAAGAGACGTTACTTAACGACCCAACAGTCTCCTCCCCGTTTTAATCAGTACCGTTATGTTTACGAACATATTATCATAGAAACAACATCTATGGACATTAAGCATATGGTTCATGATCCTACTAAGATAACTAGCCCAATTCAATACAGTAAAACAACTGTCAAGAGCATCATGCCTCTTGCCAATTAGGGTATCAATCCTCATACCACCCGTACTATTGAATCCAGTCATACAACAGAAACCCGTTACAGTTATTGGGATTATATTGATTCCTTTACACAAGTATTCTATTACCAGAATCCTATCCACAACCATACTTGGTTTATTCGAATTTGTCCCGATGTTCTTAAAAACGAAATTCCCAACTGGTTTTTCGTTTGGTGGGATAAAATTGGTATCACCGTTGAAACCTTACCAGAATCAGCTCAAACAGCATTCAAAGAATGACAAGTTGCTTATTCCTATATACCAGTAAATAGAGATTTATCCATGTCTAAATTATTTGCCCATTTCATAATCCGTTTCAGTATCCCTTGGATCTGGAAATGAGATTTCTAATGTGACTACCAGAATAAGATTCCCCGTCTCAAAAGGGTATTTTTTACCAAATGGTGGGATAAAGGTCTTAATCCGACGCTACCAGAACTTCTTAAAACTGTAAAAATCCACACTCAGGCCAGCCTTGATGTTATCCCTCAAAGCCTTCCTTCACCAGTACCAGTTAATCCTTTTGTTAAAATTCAAGCAGATTTAAAACAGAAGTTTCTCAGTCTTACTAAAACTGAATTAAAAGTTAAAACTATGGATTATATGAAAACCCAATTCTTACAATCCCTAGTCTAGGATGATGTTTTTATGAAAACAGTTAGCGATAAAGAATCTGAACAGGATGACAATCAATTCAGTGTCTTAGCTGGAGAAAGTCAAGAACCTGAGCCCACAATGGGAGACTTTTGGGATTCCCTCACCTCCATGATTTTTGAAAAGATGGAATAGGACAAGAAAGGAAAAGGAAAAGCATAAAGCTGTCCTCCACTACAGAAAGGTTAACCAATAATCAGAAAAAGACAATTACAGTGTCTCCACCTTCTGAAAAGTCGAGCTAGCTGCTCTCTCCATTATTAGAAGACGACTCCAACTGTCTTCAATAATGCTCCACTAACCAACAACCAGTCTCACGCCTTCCACCTTCTGCGGCTGAGACTTAAAGAAGAAAAAGATAAGGATTACTGATCGACTCCACTGACAAGGACACACATGATCCTTTCTTATCTTCTCACTTGTATAAATTGGGAGACCTCATCCTTTGTTGAGGCAGAACTTTTTCTTTACATCTTCTCTTTACTCTCTTTGTGTAAAATATTTGATATATATAAAAGTTTGAAGTTTAAAGATCTGCAGAGCTCTACTGTAAGTTTAAATTATTGCTTCTGTTAATTATTATGTTTCTGTACTTGAGCTTTTAGATTATCATATAGATAACAGTAATCGTTATAGAACAGCATAACAAACTGCTACTGATAACCATAATCGTTCTTATTTTTTAGAACAGTTTAATAAATCTGAGCAGTTAATTGTTTTAACAAAAGAAGACATACAGGAAGAAACCTGCAGGCTTATAATTTTGGGTAGACCCCCAAACCAACAGTAGCTTTATGAGATCATATATGTAATAATTTATCTGTTAATATATATTTAATATGCCTTTAAATTATTCATGCCATTTTATTAAATGAGACAGTATGAGGTTGACACTTGAATAAGTGGAACATCACCCAAGTCGCGTTTAGGACTTTGCCTTTTGCCGCGTTATGGCGTTGTGGCTTTTTTCCTCTATAAACCGTTGACAGACGTGCTTAATTAGTATCTCTCTCTATCCTGCCCTCCTTTGGTATCAGAGCCATGTTTAATTTATTGTCATATTAATGAATATATTACTTATAAATTATGCATATATGATCACCTCGAAAATGATTGATTTTTCCACCTCATCTCTGACAACAGTAGCTAATGCCTCAGCTTCTACTTTAGAATCAACTGAACTTATAGCCTATTAGGATGTAAAGGAAGCCTTAGACAAATGGACTATTCCTAAAATCAAACCTGAAACAATTTATAAAATTGGAACCTTTGATTTTATCAGTAAAAGAATAATTAAAACCTTTGAGCATGCTGTTCCTTTGCAGAATAAAGATGAAATTTTATATTTACTGCATGTCGAAGATTTATATCCTTTTTTGCAAAAATATAAATATGTTCACATAGGACTTGTCCAAGTAGCCTTTAAACCTTTGACTTTACTTGGCCAAAATACCAGTATTCAGTTTACTCTTCGAGATGGTAGGTGTCTTAACTGGAAAACATCTCTTATGGGAGCTATTGAAACTAGTCTTGCCCTTGAACCCGTTTATTTTAATATTTACCCGAATTTAAGTGTAACCATAACTGATAACAATTTGTCAAAAGTTTTAGAAATGAGAATTATATCTCATGGTTATGAGTATCTACCAGGATCTCCTCCTTTTTCCATCCTATTTCGTATTCATCTTAAAGTTTTAACTATCTTAAACCCTTATATTCGAAAGCAAAGCCAACAAGGACATACTGTCCTTATAGACACTAACCTTTTTAGTAGTCAAGTGGCTATTCCCAGAATGATTCCTTGGGAAGAAATTACTTTCCCAAAACAGTGGCAGATTACTAACGCTGTTCCTACCAGGCCTATAATTAGACAATCCCTAGAGGATGTTATTCAAACCAGTAATGGAAATGTTTATTTAAAATTTTAGAGACCTTTTACCTGAAGTCGGTCTATTAATAATGTTTCTTATAATATTAATTTTCCTGAATCATCCAAGCAATATGTGTCTGATCCCTTAGAATCTGTCTATCAAGAGTCTAAGAATCCCAGTAATGAATCTATCAAAAATGAAGACTTAATTATAGGAATTCATATTTTTGAAAATCAAATACCTCATGCTATTTATGAAACAAATACTCCTCAAAACAGAAGACCTTATAGTCCAACTGCTAGTGATATGAGTTTTGAATGTTAATGGATTTTTCTCCCAATAGTAAAATTCGTCAATGTTTAAATCTTGAATTTATGCAGGATAAATATCAGAATTTTAGAAATTGGTATTTTAAAAATCATGACAATAAAAAATTAACAGAAATCAAAACTAAGTATTATGCCTATCTAAATAAAAACCAATGCATTATATCATTTACAAAATGGTACTATAATTTTGTTTTAAAGTCAGAATTTTACACTGAAAGTCAACTGAATGTTTTGACTGGAATTCAAAAAGACTGGATCACCACAAGTGGTAATATTATCCAATCCATTCACCCGCCTCCTAAGTCCCTAGAACTTAGTTCCGGAAATGAAAATTTAAAACCCTTAATCATCAATCCGTATGTCGATATATCTGAAACAGCCCACCAACAAGAAGAAGTTAAAATAAAAAATATTTTACCCTTGTCCAAACAGAATAATTATACTAATTTATTCCTTCAAACTGTAGGAAAATAATTAACCAGAATTGAAGAACAAATAAATAACATTAATGATAATTGCCAAGTTGTTCCACAAAAACTTGATCTTCAACCTGCAACCATCAAACCACCATTAGAAGTTAGTAATTTTAAAATGAAATCTTCTAAATCTGATGATGAGTTTATTGATAATCTTTTAAACAAAATGAAAGATTTAAAGCTTACAACCACAGCTGCAACCTCATCCCAAATTAATATGATGTTTGGACAACCCCGTTCTCATACCAGTAATAATGATAATGATAGTGACACAGATAATACAGATACTCTTGATGACATTTCTCCAATTCATATTTTAGAAATCTAGAATAATTTCCAAGATATGCAGAGTATTAATAAAACCACTTACAGTAAGATACCTGTAAACCGTATGGCCTTAACTGGACCTAGCAGATATTACTATCCTAGACCTACTCCCCAGGATATTCTGTATGAAGAAGACTTTCTTCATTCTCAAAAATCTTACCATGGCAAAACCATCTATGAATGGAATATTGATGGTAAGACAGAATATCAAATTTTTAAAACTGTCCATCATATTATGATGTATGCAACTGTCTGTAAGCAGAATGATAATACAGACCATCAGATCTGTCGTTTCTTAGTAAAT
This sequence comes from Panax notoginseng, assembly GCA_016801055.1. Lineage (NCBI taxonomy): Eukaryota > Viridiplantae > Streptophyta > Magnoliopsida > Apiales > Araliaceae > Panax > Panax notoginseng. The sequence continues at coordinate 82,225,348 of CM029014.1, forward strand.
GGATTTATCGGCATTCTTAAAGGATGGTGAGATAATGCACTTACTGAAAAACAACGAACTGAAATCCTTCAATCCTATAAGAATGAAACTGACCCTATTACTAGAACAAAAACAAAAAGAGAAGATGCTTGCTATACCTTAGTCCATGCTATCGTTCATCATTTTGTTGGACCAGGACAAATGAATGCTGATAGAGGAAGAGAACTCCTACAGAACCATTGTTGCCCATCCTTAACCCATTTTAGATGGTACAAGGATGTCTTCCTAATGAAAGTTATGCAAAAGACAGATGCCAACAGTGAACATTGGAAAGCCAAGTTTATTGATGGCCTTCCCACTTTCTTTGCTGAAAAAGTCCGTAAAAAACTAAGAGATAAGCATGACCGCATGAGTATCCCTTATGACCAGTATTCTTATGGCCATCTTATTTCAGTAATCATTGAAGAAGGATTATCCTTATGTAATGATGTGAAACTTCAACAATTAATGAAAAAATAGTATCTTACTAAAAGACATGAGATAGGAGAATTTTGCGATCAATTCTCTTATGATACAAAATTACAGTATCCTCAAAAAACTAGGAAACAGCAAAACTCTAAACCTTCTAGATCTTATCAGAAACGCTCTTCTAAAAAATCTTCTAAAAACAAAACCCCGAAAAAATATAGTAAGAAGAGAAAGAGCAGTAATTAAAAAGATAAATCTAAAATTCAATGTTATAAATGTGGTAAAACAGGACATTTTGCTAATAAATGCAAATCCAAATTAAAGCAAAAGATTAATGAAATGTCCCTTGATGAGGATATTCAACAACAAATTATTAATTTTTTAGCAACCAGTAGTTCTGAGTCTAGTTCTGATGATGATTTAGCCAAAATCTATTCTGAATCTGGAAATGATTTTGAAAATGAACAATGTCAAACCTGCACTATTAATAATTGCAATAATTCTACTGAAGCAGATTATTGGAAAGTTATCGTCGAAATGAATGGTTTAGATATTGGAGGCCCCAGTATCAATGTCTTAACCGACACCCAGAAATCTGTCCTCGACCTAGCTGATCAGATTAAAGATCCTGAAATAAAATTGAATATTTTAGAAATCTGTTATAAAAATCAAAAACCAGAAGAAACTCTTTCTATCAATCAGTATAGTATGCGTGAAGTTATGAAGCATTTACAAGATGTTCATGTTTCTGAAAAAACTACTACTATTCAGGATCTTAAAACTGAAATAAATATTTTAAAATCTGAAATAAAGCAATTACAAAATACTAATGTTATTACTTTCCAAGATTTAAATAATATTAAACAACAGTTAAACAGTAAACATGATAATCATATTGAATTCCCCAAAAATGAATCTTCCGACAAAGCAGAATCCTCTGAACATTATTTAATGCTTATGAATCAAGTAGTTTTTCAGAAATGGTATATCAGAATTACTTTTGTCATTAAACCATATTTTATTATTAAGGATGCCATTGCCTTAGTTGATAGTGGTGCTGATATGAACTGTATCCAGGAAAAATTAATTCCTACCAAATATTTCCAGAAAACCACTCAATCCTTAACTAGTGCAAGTGGTAATACTATGGACATTAAATACAAAATTCCTGAAGCCTTAATATGTAATCAAAGTTTATGTTTACCTACTTCTTTTGTCCTTATCCGTAATATGAATCAAAGTATCATCTTGGGCACCCCTTTTTTATATCTTTTAATGCCTATTTCAAAAATTGATACTTTAGGTATTCACACTACTCTAAACAACAGACATATTATTTTTTAATTTATAACCGAACCCTACACTAAAGAATTAAATCAAGTTAAGCATGTGATTTATTCAAAGAAAAAACAGATAAATTTTATTCAAAAGAAATACAATTTCTTACTACTGAATAGAGAATTTTACAACCTTCTTTACAGGAAAAAAATAAAATTAATCCACAAAACTCTTCAAGTCAAAATCTGCAGTGATGTCCCGAATGCCTTCTGGAATAGGAAGAAACATATTATTTCTCTTCCTTATGTCCCAAATTTCAATGGGAAAAATATCCCTACTAAATCTCGACCTAGTCAAATGAAGAAGGAATATTTACTCCTTTGCAAAACTGAAATTGAGTCTCTCTAACAGAAGAAATTAATAAAACCCAGTACCTCTCCTTGGAGTTGCACAACCTTTTATGTTAATAAAAATTTAGAAATTGAGCGAGGAACCCCCCGTCTTGTTATCAATTATAAACTGCTTAATGAAGCTCTTCAATGGAATAGATATCCGATTCCGAATAAGAAGGACCTTTTTGACAGACTTCATGATGCCACTATTTTCTCTAAATTTGATATGAAATTCAGGATTTTGGCAAATACAAATCAGAGAACAAGATACTTATAAAACTGCTTTTACAGTACCCTTTGGCCATTATGAATTGAATGTTCTTCCATTTGGTGTCAAAAATGGACCTTCTGAATTTCAACATATCATGAATTATATTTTTAATCCTTTTACTGAATTTATTATCTGTTATATTGATGATGTCTTAATTTTTTCTTCATCCATTGATCAGCATATTAAACATGTAAACATTTTCAAAAATGTTATCATCAAGAATGGTTTGGTCGTTTCTGCCCCTAAAAAGAAACTTTTCCAAACAAAAATCAGATTTCTCGAACATAATATTTCTAACGGAACTATTATTCCCATTGACAGATATATTGAATTTGCATCTAAATTTCCAGATGAAATCAAAGGTATTAACCAACTGCAAAGATTTTTGGGTAGTCTAAATTATATTCGTGACTATTATCCGAATCTTTCCTAGGAAGCTGCTATTCTATATACTCGGTTACGAAAAAATCCTTTACCTTGGACTAATGAACATACTAATGCTGTGATAAAGATAAAAGCCAGGATCAAACAGGTACCTTGTCTTTCTCTGCCTAATCCTGAATTGAAGAAGGTCGTTCAATACAGGATATGGTGGAATTCTAAAATAATTTAATCCTAGCAGTAAAAAAGAAGATCTTATTCGTTTTACTTCAGGAGTTTAGAAAGGACCTTCTTTGAATTATCCCACCATAAAGAAAGAATGTCTTTCCATTGTTAAATGTGTTTTAAAATTTTAGGATGATCTTTTGAATCATCACTTTTTAATTCGAGTTGATTGTTCAGCTGCGAAACAGATATTTAAAAAGGATGTTCAAAATCTAGCTTCTAAACAGATATTTGCCACTTGACAAAGCACTTTATCAGTAGTTGACTTTGATTTTGAGTATATCAAAGGAGAACATAATTCTTTACCGGATTTTCTAACTAGAGAATATTTGCAGGAATGACTAGTAGAGGCCGTGGCCGCTGTCAACGAAGCCGAGGCAGAGCTAACCTCTATTATACAGAATTCCTGAGTTTGAATACTCAATCCAGTAATTCTTCGGATTCTTCTAGCCAGCCTACGGTAAAAGATGTTCTCTTATTACCAGAACAGTACATTCTGAACAGAAATCTGGAGGAAACAGTTTTATTCGTTGAACAGAATGATGAGAAATGGATGAAAGATCCATGGGAGATAAAGAGACGTTACTTAACGACCCAACAGTCTCCTCCCCGTTTTAATCAGTACCGTTATGTTTACGAACAGATTATCATAGAAACAACATCTATGGACATTAAGCATATGGTTCATGATCCTACTAAGATAACTAGCCCAATTCAATACAGTAAAACAACTGTCAAGAGCATCATGCCTCTTGCCAATTAGGGTATCAATCCTCATACCACCCGTACTATTGAATCCAGTCATACAACAGAAACCCGTTACAGTTATTGGGATTATATTGATTCCTTTACACAAGTATTCTATTACCAGAATCCTATCCACAACCATACTTGGTTTATTCGAATTTGTCCCGATGTTCTTAAAAACGAAATTCCCAACTGGTTTTTCATTTGGTGGGATAAAATTGGTATCACCGTTGAAACCTTACCAGAATCAGCTCAAACAGCATTCAAAGAATGACAAGTTGCTTATTCCTATATACCAGTAAATAGAGATTTATCCATGTCTAAATTATTTGCCCATTTCATAATCCGTTTCAGTATCCCTTGAATCTGGAAATGAGATTTCCAATGTGACTACCAGAATAAGATTCCCCGTCTCAAAAGGGTATTTTTTACCAAATGGTGGGATAAAGGTCTTAATCCGACGCTACCAGAACTTCTTAAAATTGTAAAAAATCACACTCAGGCCAGCCTTGATGTTATCCCTCAAAGCCTTCCTTCACCAGTACCAGTTAATCCTTTTGTTAAAATTCAAGCAGATTTAAAACAGAAGTTTCTCAGTCTTACTAAAACTGAATTAAAAGTTAAAACTATGGATTATATGAAAACCCAATTCTTACAATCCCTAGTCTAGGATGATGTTTTTATGAAAACAGTTAGCGATAAAGAATCTGAACATGATGACAATCAATTCAGTGTCTTAGCTGGAGAAAGTCAAGAACCTGAGCCCACAATGGGAGACTTTTGGGATTCCCTCACCTCCATGATTTTTGAAAAGATGGAATAGGACAAGAAAGGAAAAGGAAAAGCATAAAGCTGTCCTCCACTACAGAAAGGTTAACCAATAATCAGAAAAAGACAATTACAGTGTCTCCACTTTATGAAAAGTCGAGCTAGCTGCTCTCTCCATTATTAGAAGACGACTCCAACTGTCTTCAATAATGCTCTACTAACCGACAACCAGTCTCATGCCTTCCACCTTCTACGGCTGAGACTTAAAGAAGAAAAAGATAAGGATTACTGATCGACTCCACTGACAAGGACACGCCTGATCCTTTCTTATCTTCTCACTTGTATAAATTGGGAGACCTCACTCTTTGTTGAGGTAGAACTTTTTCTTTACATCTTCTCTGTACTCTCTCTGTGTAAAATATTTGATATATATAAAAGTTTGAAGTTTAAAGATCTGCAGAGCTCTACTGTAAGTTTAAATTATTGCTTCTGTTAATTATTATGTTTCTTTACTTGAGCTTTTAGATTATCATATAGATAACAGTAATCGTTATAGAACAACATATCAAACTGCTACTGATAACCATAATCGTTCTTGTTTTTTAGAACAGTTTAATAAATCTGAACAGTTAATTGTTTTAACAAAAGAAGCCACACAGGAAGAAACCTGCAGGCTTATAATTTTGGGTAGACCCCCAAACCAACAGTAGCTTTATGAGATCATATATGTAATAATTTATCTATTAATATATATTTAATATGCCTTTAAATTATTCATGCCATTTTATTAAATGAGACAGTATGAGGTTGATACTTGAATAAGTGGAACGTCACCCAAGTCGCGTTTAGGACTTTGCCTTTTGCCGTGTTATGGCGTTGTGGCTTTTTCCCTCTGTAAACCGTTGACAGACGTGCTTAATTAGTATCTCTCTCTATCCTGCCCTCCTTTGGTATCAGAGCCATATTTAATTTATTGTTATATTAATGAATATATTACTTATAAATTATGCATATATGATCACCTCGAAAATGATTGATTTTTCCACCTCATCTGTGACAACAATAGCTAATGCCTCAGCTTCTACTTTAGAATCAACTGAACTTATAGCCTATCAGGATATAAAGGAAGCCTTAGACAAATGGACTATTCCTAAAATCAAACCTGAAACAATTTATAAAATTGGAACCTTTGATTTTATTAGTAAAAGAATAATTAAAACCTTTGAGCATGCTGTTCCTTTACAGAATAATGATGAAATTTTATATTACTGCATGTCGAAGATTTATATCCTTTTTTGCAAAAATATAAATATGTTCACATAGGACTTGTCCAAGTAGCCTTTAAACCTTTGACTTTACCAGGCTAAAATACCAGTATTCAGTTTACTCTTCGAGATGGTAGGTGTCTTAACTGCAAAGCCTCTCTTATGGGAGCTATTGAAACTAGTCTTGCCCATGGACCAGTTTATTTTAATATTTACCCGAATTTAAGTGTAGCCTTAACTAATAACAATTTGTCAAAAGTTTTAGAAATGAGAATTATATCTCATGGTTATGAGTATCTACCAGGATCTCCTCCTTTTGCCATCCTATTCCGTATTCATCTTAAAGTTTTAACTACTTTAAACCCTTATATCCGAAAGAAAAGCCACCAAGGACATACTGTCCTTATAGACACTAATCTTTTTTAGTAGTCATGTGGCTATTCCCAGAATGATTCCTTGGGAAGAAATTACTTTCCCAAAATAGTGGCAAATTACTAACGCTGTTCCTACCAGGCCTATAATTAGACAATCCCTAGAGGATGTTATCCAAACCAGTAATGGAAATGTTTATTTAAAATTTCAGAGACCTTTTACCCGAAGTCGGTCTATTAATAATGTCTCTTATAATATTGATTTTCCTAAATCATCCAGGCAATCTGTGTCTGATCCCTTAGAATATGTCTATCAAGAATCTAAGAATCCCAGTAATGAATCTATCAAAAATGAAGACTTAATTAGAGGAATTCAAATTTTTGAAAATTAAATACCTCATGGTATTTATGAAACAAATACTCCTCAAAACAGAAGACCTTATAGTCCAACTGCTAGTGATATGAGTTTTGAATGTTAATGGATTTTTCTCCCAATAGTAAAATTCGTCAATGTTTAAATCAGGAATTTATGCAGGATAAATATCAGAATTTTAGAAATTGGTATTTTAAAAATCATGACTATAAAAAATTAACAGAAATCAAAACTAAGTATTATACCTATCTGAATAAAAACCAGTATATTATATCATTTACAAAATGGTACTATAATTTTGTTTTAAAGTCAAAATTTTACATTGAAAGTCAACTGAATGTTTTGACTGGAATTCAAAAAGACTGGATCACCACAACTGGTAATATTATCTAATCCATTCACCCGCTTGCTAAGTCCCTAGAACTTAGTTCCGGAAATGAAAATTTAAAACCCTTAGTCATCAATCCATATGTTGATATATCTGAAACACCCCACCAACAAGAAAAAGTTAAAATAAAAGATATTTTACCCTTGTCCAAATATAATAATTATACTAATTTATTCCTTCAAACTGTAGGAAAACAATTAACCAGAATTGAATAACAAATAAATAACACTAATGATAATTGCCAAGTTGTTCATCAAAAACTTGATCTTCAACCTGTAACCATCAAACCACCATTAGAAGTTAGTAATTTTAAAATGAAAGATTTAAAGCTTACAACACAACTGCAACCTCATCCCAAATTAATATGATGTCTGGACAACCCCCTTCTCATACCAGTAATAATGATACTGATAGTGACACAGATAATACAGATACTCTTGATGACATTTCTCTAATTCATATTTTAGAAATCCAAAATAATTTCCAAGATATGTAGAGTATTAATAAAACCACTTACAGTAAGAAACCTGTAAACCATATGGCCTTAACTGGACCTAGCAGATATTACTATCCTAGACCTACTCCCCAGGATATTCTGTATGAAGAAGACTTTCTTCATTCTCAAAAATCTTACCATGACAAAACCATCTATGAATGAAATATTGATGGTAAGACAGAATATCAAATTTTTTAAACTATCCATCATATTTTGATGTATGCAACTGTCTGTAAGCAGAATGATAATACAGACCATCAGATCTGTCATTTCTTAGTAAATGGATTTACCGACATTCTTAAAGGATGGTGGGATAATGCACTTACTGAAAAACAACGAACTGAAATCCTTCAATCCTATAAGAATGAAACTTACCCTATTACTAGAACGGAAACAAAAAGAGAAGATGCTTGCTATACCTTAGTCCATGCTATCGTTCATCATTTTGTTGGACCAGGACAAATGAATGCCGATAGAGGAAAAGAACTCCTACAGAACCTTCGTTGCCCATCCTTAACCCATTTTAGATTGTTCAAGGATGTCTTCCTAATGAAAGTTATGCAAAGGATAGATGCCAACAATGAACATTGGAAAGCCAACTTTATTGATGGCCTTCCTACTTTCTTTGCTGAAAAAGTCCATAAAAAATTAAGAGATAAGCATGACCGCATGAGTATCCCTTATGACTAGTATTCGTATGGCCATCTTATTTCAGTAATCATTGACGAAGGATTATCCTTATGTAATGATATGAAACTTCAACAATTAATAAAAAAACATTATCTTATTAAAAGACATGAGATAGGAGAATTTTGCGATCAATTCTCTTATGATACAAAATTATAGTATCCTCAAAAAAGTAGGAAACAACAAAACTCTAAACCTTCTAGATCTTATTAGAAACGCTCTTCTAAAAAATCTTCTAAAAACAAAACTCCTGAAAAATCTACTAAGAAGAGAAAGAGCAGTAATTAAAAAGATAAATCTAAAATTCAATGTTATAAATGTGGTAAAACAGGACATTTTGCTAATAAATGCAAATCCAAATTAAAGCAAAAGCTTAATGAAATGTCCCTTGATGAGGATATTCAACAACAAATTATTAATTGTTTAGCAACTAGTAGTTCTGAGTCTAGTTCTGATGATGATTTTGTCAAAATCTATTCTGAATCTAGAAATGATTCTAAAAATGAACAATGTCAAACCTGCACTATTAATAATTGCAATAATTCTACTGAAGCAGATTATTGGAAAGCTATCGTCGAAATGAATGGTTTAGATATTGGAGGCACCAGTATCAATGTCTTAACCGACACCCAAAAATCTCTCCTTGACCTAGCTGATCAGATTAAAGATCCCGAAATAAAATTAAAATTTTTAGAAATCTGTTATAAAATTCAAAAACCAGAAGAAACTCTTTCTATCAATCAGTATAGTATGCGTGAAGTTATGAAGCGTTTGCAAGATGTTCCTGTTTCTGAAAAAACTACTACTATTCAGGATCTTAAAACCGAAATAAATATTTTAAAATCTGAAATAAAGCAATTACAAAATACTAATGTTATTATTTTCCAATATTTAAATAATATTAAACAACAGTTAAACAGTAAACATGATAATCATATTGAATTCCCCAAAAATGAATCTTCCGACAAACCAGAATCCTCTGAACATTATTTAATGCTTATGAGTCAAGTAGTTTTTCAGAAATGGTATATCAGAATTACTTTTGTCATTAAACCAGATTTTATTATTAAGGATGCCATTGCCTTAGTTGATAGTGGTGCTGATATGAACTGTATCCAGGAAGGATTAATTCCTACCAAATACTTTCAGAAAACCACTCAATCCTTAACTAGTGCAAGTGGTAATACTATGAACATTAAATACAAAATTCTTGAAGCCTTAATTTGTAATCAAGGTTTATGTTTACCTACTTCTTTTGTCCTTATCCGTAATATGAATCAAAGTATCATCTTGGGCACCCCTTTTTTGTGTCTTTTAATGCCTATTTCAAAAATTGATACTTTAGGTATTCACACTACTCTAAACAACAGACATATTGTTTTTGAATTTATAACAGAACCCTACACTAAAGAATTAAATCAAGTTAAGCATATGATTTATTCAAAGGAAAAGCAGATAAATTTTATTCAAAAGAAATAAAATTTCTTACTACTGAACAGAGAATTTTACAACCATCTTTATAGGAAAAAATAAAATTAATCCACAAAACTCTTCAAGTCAAAATCTGCAGTGATGTCCCGAATGCCTTCTGGAATAGGAAGAAACATATTATTTCTCTTCCTTATGCCCCAAATTTCAATGAGAAAAATATCCCTACTAAATCTTGACCTAGTCAAATGAAGAAGGAATATTTACTCCTTTGCAAAACTAAAATTGAGTCTCTCCAACAGAAGAAATTAATAAAACCCAATACCTCTCCTTGGAGTTGCACAACCTTTTATGTTAATAAAAATTCAAAAATTGAGCGAGGAACCCCCCGTCTTGTTATCAATTATAAACCGCTTAATGAAGCTCTTCAATGGATTAGATATCCGATTCCGAATAAGAAGTACCTTCTTGACAGACTTCATGATGACACTATTTTCTCTAAATTTGATATGATATCAGGATTTTGGCAAATACAAATCAGAGAACATGATACTTATAAAACTGCATTTACATTACCCTTTGGCCATTATGAATGGAATGTTCTTCCATTTGGTGTCAAAAATGGACCTTCTGAATTTCAACATATCATGAATGATATTTTTAATCCTTTTACTGAATTTATTATTTGTTATATTGATGATGTCTTAATTTTTTATTCATCCATTGATCAGCATATTAAACATTTAAACATTTTCAAAAATGTTATCATCAAGAATGGTTTGGTCATTTCTGCCCCTAAAATGAAACTTTTCCAAACAAAAATCAGATTTCTCGGACATAATATTTCCAATATAACTATTATTCCCATTGACAGATGTATTGAATTTGCATCTAAATTTCCAGATGAAATCAAAGGTATTAACCAATTGCAAAGATTTTTGGGTAGTCTAAATTATATTCGTGACTATTATCCGAATCTTTCCTAGGATGCTGCTATTCTGTATACTCGGTTACAAAAATATCCTTTACCTTGGACTAATGAACATACTAATGCTGTAATAAAGATAAAAGCCAGGATCAAACAGATACCTTGTCTTTCTCTGCCTAATCCTGAATGGAAGAAGATCGTTCAAACTGATGCTTCTAATACAGGATATGGTTGAATTCTAAAATAATTTGATCCTAACAGTAAAAAAGAAGATCTTAGTCGTTTTACTTTAGGAGTTTAGAAAGGACCTTCTTTGAATTATCCCACCATAAAGAAAGAATGTCTTTCCATTGTTAAATGTGTTTTAAAATTCCAGGATGATCTTTTGAATCAGTACTTTTTAATTCGAGTTGATTGTTCAGTTGCGAAATAGATATTTAAAAAGGATGTTCAAAATCTAGCTTCTAAACAGATATTTGCCACTTGGCAAAGCACTTTATCAGTATTTGACTTTGATATTGAGTATATCAAAGGAGAACATAATTCTTTACCGGATTTTCTAACCAGAGAATATTTGCAGGAATGACTAGTAGAGGCCGTGACTGCGGTTAACGAGGTCGAGGCAGAGCTAACCTCTATTATACAGAATTCACGAGTTTGAATACTCAATCCAGTAATTCTTCGGCTTCTTCTAGCCAACCTATGGTAAAAGGTGTTCTCTTATTACCAGAACAGTATATTCTGAGCATAAATATAGAGGAAACAGTATTATTCATTGAACAGAATGATGAGAAATGGATGAAAGATCCATGGGAGATAAAGAGACGTTACTTAACGACCAAACAGTCTCCTCCCCGTTTTAATCAGTACCGTTATGTTTATGAACAGATTATCATAGAAACAACATCTATGGACATTAAGCATACGCTTCATGATCCTACTAAGACAACTAGCCCAATTCAATTCAGTAAAACAACTGTCAAGAGCATCATGCCTCTTGCCAATTGGGGTATCAATCCTCATACCACCCGTACTATTGAATCCAGTCATACAACAGAAACCCGTTACAGTTATTGGGATTATATTGATTCCTTTAGACAAGTATTCTATTACCAGAATCCTATGCACAACCATACTTGGTTTATCCGAATTTGTCCCGATGTTCTTAAAAATGAAATTCCCAACTGGTTTTTCGTTTGGTGGGATAAAATTGGTATCACCATTGAAATCTTACCAGAATCAGTTCAAACAGTATTCAAAGAATGGCAAGTTGCTTATTCCCATATACCAGTAAATAGAGATTTATCCATATCCAAATTATTTGCCCATTTCATAATCCGTTTCAATATCCCTTTGATCTGGAAATGGGATTTCCAATGTGACTACCAGAATAAGATTTCCCGTCTCAAAAGGGTATTTTTTACTTCGCAAAATTTATAAATATTACCCATAACTATAATATTATATCAAATCCACACCATAATATTCAAAATGATATTTAGAGAAAAAAATAATCTTTATTAATAAAAGTTGGGGTCTTACAAGTATCCCGTGAATAGTACCCCGACATGAAAAGATTAAAAATTATCAAGAATACTTATAATAATATATCTATGAAAAGATACTAGATGAATCACAAATTTCAAGAATATTCTACTAATTTCATGGAGTATAGAAGTATTACTTTAACAAAATAAGTGTAAAATTCATAATCTGAAACGAAATAATATTACTTACGTACTATATAGTATGGAAGGAAATATTATTTCACACGAATATTGAACAAATATAATATCCCTTACCTTAAAAAGAGAGTACTTCTGACTGGTAGGACGGAGATATTCTTGAAAAAAACTTATACTGTTTGCTATGCTCATAGCTTCCTTAAACTCTAAAGAAATATGCTCAAATTATAGAAGAAGAAATTTCTAATTCTGGTGTGATTTTAAATTCTAAACTAAGCATCCTATTTATAGGAGAATGAAAGGATACTATTTAGGAAAAATCACGGGCTGCACAGTGGGAAAAAAATTTCACGGGCGTTCGACGTCTGAATTCACATGATTTACTATGCAAACACTATGCAGACACTATGCAAATACTATGCATAATAAAATATAATAGATTCTATTTTTTATAAAAAACAAAACTTATTATAATATATATATATATATATATATATATATATATATATATATATATATATATATATATAACTCCTTTCATTTCACGTTTCCCTTCCCCCTTCCCCTCTCCCATTTCCTAGAAAACACACACACACACACACACATACACACACACACACACACACACACACACACACACACACACACATATATATATATATATATATATATATATATATATATATATATATATATATACATAAAACAAAACTGAGATAACTTTCTACCGATAATTTTTAAAAATGGGTAAGTTGGGGTCTAGATAATAAGCAAAAATTATAATAAATACTTCATAAAAATTCCCTCAATATTTTTAACAACATTTATTCATTAATAACATAACTTGAAATATTAACAACTAGATCATTCCCAGGAAAGAGGGGGCTTTCCAATAAGGATTTTTCCCTATTAGCTCGCAATTAGGTGACCAAACCCCTATCCTCGACAGAACTTTCTAGATATTGTCAATAATACAAATAATAATATGAATAACTTGTTATTTCAATTATTGATTTAATAATATAAAATATTATAATAATAATTGAATCAAATATCGTGAGATACCGTGCATCAATTACTGTGGCAATAATTGAATAAAACTGAGTGACTTCTCAACTAAGCATCAACAATCAATACTGTGTGCTACTATGCAACAACACATATTACTGTACTTTTATCATCGGGTATTTCAACAGTTAACGGTAAAACTTTCGCTGTTATTTTAATAAAAAGATACTTCTGTCGTTTTCTAGCTCCGATAATAATTCTGTTGTGGGGTGGGTCCACCAATGATTGTGACATCGTACGAATATTCCCTGTTATAAAGAATATTCCTCGACCAATCGAATTTTTTATAACAACTTTTTTACTTTACAAAATTTATAAATATTACCCACAACTATAACAATATATCAAATCCACACCATAATATTCAAAAATATATTTTGAGAAGAATTAATCTTTATTCATAAAAGTTAGGGTCTTACAACCTCCCATTCTTATGAAATTTCGTCCTCGAAATTGGTTTACGTACCTGGTATGTCGAAGAGGTGAGGATATCTTGATTTTATTTCAGATTCTAACTCCCAGGTCATTTTCTCAACATCGTGGTTTCTCCACAAAACTTTGACTTGAGGTATAACCTTGGAGCGTAGAATAAGTTCCTTCTTATCCAAGTTTTTAACATGTATCTCTTTATACATTAAATCTTCCGCTATCTCATCCAGTTCTAAATTAATAATGTGGTTTGGGTCTTTCGCATATTTATGTAACATAGATATGTGAAAAACGTTATGAACACGAGACATACTTGGCGGTAAGGAGAGTCTATAGGCCACAGTTCCTACTCGATTCAGGATTTCGAATGGGCCAATGAATCGTGGATTGAACTTTCCTCTCTTTTCAAATCTTGTAACTCCTTTCCATGGAGCAACACGTAACAACACATGATCTCCAACATTGAATTTCACGTCCTTTCAATGAAGATCAGCATAACTCTTTTGTCGATCTTGTGAGGTTTTTATACGTTGTCGGATCATTTGAATCATTTTGTTAGTCATATATACCAACTCCGGTCCCAACAACGTTGCTTCATCCACCTCGTCCCAGCATACTAGAGAACGACACTTACATCCATACAACGCCTCGAATGGAGCCATGCCGATACTTGCTTGATAATTGTTATTGTAGGAGAATTTCACTAATGGCAAGAACTTGTCCCAACTTCCTTTGAAATCAAGGACATAGAGTCTTAATAGATCTTTAAGAGTTTGAATAGTCTTCTCTGACTGCCCGTCCGTTTGAGGATGATATGCCGAACTAAATCGTAAATCTATGCACATAGCTTTTTGCAAACTAACTCAAAATCGTGAAGTGAATCTTGGGCCTCAATCAGAAACTACGGATACTGGCATACCATGCAGTCTTACAATCTCATTTATATATATATGAGCAAGACGTTCAAGTGAATAAGTTTCTCATATAGGTAAAAAATGAGCAGATTTAGTCAATCTATCGACAATAACCCAAATTACATCTATGCCTTGAGAAACCTTGTGAAGACCAGTAACGAAATCCGTAGTAATGTGCTCCCACTTCCATTCTAGAATTTCAAGTGGTTGCAATAGACCTTTTGGTACTTGATGTTCCTCCTTGACTCATTGACAAGTTAGGCACCTTGAGATAAACTCTGCGATCTCTCTTTTCATATTGCTCCACCAAAATGTATGTCAAAGATCATGAAACATTTTGGTACTTCCAGGATGGATTGCAAACGGTGTGTTGTGCGCCTCCATCATGATTTTATACTTTAAATCAGAGTCGTTAGGAGCACAAAGTCTGAAGTTGACTCGAAATATTCCTTCTTCATCGATTCTTGCTTACGGAATATCACTTTCTTACAATTTCTTCTTCATACACATCAGCTCCAGTTCTGTAGCTTGAGCAACTTTTACTTTATCGATTAAAGTAGGTTCTACTCGTATATTTGACATCATCACGTGGGTCCCTGGAGTCTTTAACTCTATCTCCATCCTTTATAAGTCATACCAAATGGGCCTTTACGTTGACACTATTACATTCGTACCCGCATACGATCTTCTACTCAACGCGTCAGCTACCACGCTTGCTTTTTTAGGATGGTATTGAATGGTATGATCGTAAACTTTCAATAGCTCGAGCCAACGTCGTTGCCGCATGTTGAGTTCCTTTTGGGTGAAAAAATATTTGAGGCTTTTATAATCCGTATAGATCTCCACTTTCTCCCCATACAGGTAATGCCTCCAGATCTTTAACACAAAAATGACTGCTGCCAACTCTAGATCATGAGTAGGATAATTTCTCTCATATTCTTTGAGTTGTCCTAAGGCATAAGCTATGACTTTCCCATGTTGCATGAGAACATGCCTAAAGCATCGCTGTAGATGATAAATCCCTCCGAACCAGATGGTATTATCAGAACAGGTGTTGAAATGAGTCTCCTCTTGAGTTCTTAGAAACTCTTCTCATATTCCTTGCTCCAACCGAAATTTGTATCTTTTCAAGTCAGCTGAGTTAATGGAGTAGCGATTCGAGAAAATCCTTCTACGAATCTCCGATAATAACCAGCTAAGCCAAGAAAGCTACGTACTTCAGTCAGTGACTTAGGTTGCTCCCAAATTTATATTGCTTTAATCTTCACTAGGTCAATAGATATTCCATGATTCGATATCACGTGCCTAAGGAATGCTACTTCCTCAAGCCAGAACTCACATTTCTTCAACTTGGCGTATAACTTATTTTCACGAAGCTTTTGGAGTATCAGCCTCAAGTGTTGCTCATGATCTTCACAGATTTTGGAGTAAATGAGGATGTCATTAATAAAGACAACCACAAAATGATCTAAATATTCCTTGAATACTCGGTTCATCAAACCCATGAAGGCAGTAGGAGTATTAATCAATCCAAAAGACATGACTAGGAATTCGTAAAGCCCGTACCGAGTTCTGAAAGTAGTCTTTGGAATGTCATCAATTTTAATCTTTAACTGATGATATTCGGAACAAAGATCGATCTTTAAAAAGAATTTAGCTCCTTGCAACTGGTTAAATAGGTCATCAATGCGTGGCAACGGGTATCTATTTTGGATGGTGACATGATTCAACTCCCGATAATTAATGCAAAGTCGCATACTTCAATCTTTCTTCTTTATGAATAGAACAGGAGCACCCCAAGGAGACGTACTAGGACGAATGAAACCGATGTCTAATAATTCTTGCAGTTGGGTTTTTAACTCCTGAAGTTCAATAGGAGCCATTCAATATGAGGCTTTGGAAATGGGGTTTGTACCATTTTAAGGTCGATACAAAATTTATTTTCACGCTCTGGGGGTAGGTCAGGAAGTTCTTTAGGGAATACGTCATGAAATTTATTAACAATAGAAATATCATTCAAATCTGACGTATTTTTTTTTTAAATTTGTGACATGGGCTAAGAAAGCTTGACATCTATTTTTCATTAAACGAATAGCTTTATGGCTTCATATAACAATGATTGAATTTAGTGGTTTGGTTGCTTGAATTTGCATAATAGGTTGGTTAGGAATAACAAAGCTAACAACCTTACGAAAATAATTAATTTTAGCTTGATGAGTAGTTAACCAATCAATCCCTAAAATCACATCATATGCAAGTATTTTCAAAGAGATAAGATCGACAGGTAATGTGCAGTTATCAATTTGAATCAAACAAGACTTATAAACAGTGGATGTAATGAAGGTTTCTCCCAATAGAGTTTAAACATATAAGTCAAAGTCTAATTTCTCCAGAGTTAAATTTAAACGCACAAGTAGGAGAAATAAAAGAATGGGTAGAACTCGTATCAAATAAGGTATAGACTTCGCAAGATTTTATGATTAGCTTACCCGTGATGATCTCGTTCGGGTTCCTTGCTTTTTTGGAGGTCACGACAAACGCTCTCCCTTGAACTACTGGTTTTGACTTGTCTATGATGGCCTTTGGTGCCTCTATCCCAGCTGGACTTGACTTCATTACACGACAAAATCGGGATAGGTGACCTTTTCTTCTGCAGTTATAACATGCTTTAGACTGCATCGTGAAGTTTAGACTTATGTGTCCCTCCCCTCCGTATTTGAAGCATACGATTGGTGGCCGTTCTCCTTCTTTAAAAACGGGTGCTAGTTTTGCTGTCTTTCCATCATTGTTGAACCTTCTCTTCTTGAAATTTCCACTTCTATTGTCTTGGCCATGATTGCCACCGAAGTGGTTACTATTTCTAGCATGTTGATTTCCTCCACGTTTGTTGTCATCGCTTCGATGACTGCTACTACTGGTATTATCGATTTGTCGGCTACTATCTTTTGGTTGGGCTGACTCATTATCGCGCTCCAACAACTGTGCCCTATTCACAACATTTGAATATAAGCTAAGTTTGTGAGAAATGAGGTATTGACGTATTTCGGGTTTCAAACCTCTTAGAAACATTCGTGTCATACGTTCCTCATTATCTACCAAATGGGATGCAAACCGGGATAACTCTGCAAATTTAGCCTCATACTGCGATACAGTCATATTGTTTTGCTCCAGCTTAATGAACTCTACTCCTTCATGTAACGAATACTTTTGGAAAAGTACTTGTTATTGAATAATTCTTGGAACTTCTCCCAAGACATCTTGAGTGTGGCAGGCTGAGTACGTTTTATAGATTCCCACCAATAATTTGCCTCTCCTCGCAACATGAAGGGGGCAAAGGGAACCTTTTGCTCCTCAGAGCATCCCAAGATATCAAATATCTTGGTGATATACTTTATCCACGTCTCTGCCTTAAGTGGTTTTGACTTTCCCAAAAACTCCGGTTGTCCCAGCTCCTTAAACTTCTTAGAGGTGACCGTCCGAGAGTTTCCAGTGTTTTCATCAGCATTTTAAGCAGGAGTCTCTCTTGCCTGATGTTGCACGAATTGCAGAAAGCTCCTAAACATTCTGTCGTTCATTATTTTGTCGGTGTTGTTGTTTACCCGAGGATTATTGCCTTCCCGATGCACATTATCCTGGGTTTTGATCATCGGTGACTCAACAGTTTCATGTGCTCCATTGCTTATCTCAACATTCTCGGATGTCATTTTCAAACACTACCACAAAACAAGGGTTAATTAACATGCCACATAGTATCCTTATACTTCGACCGACCAATTAAATAACAAATAAGCTTAGGTAGGTCATACTAGCGAGGATTTACCCGTCTCTCCCCTCCTAGTTCTAGTCTCACATCTCAGCCAGGGATCATATCCCTAAGCTTTGATACCAACTGTGATGCCCCCAAAATAGGTATACATCACCCATTCTGAGTCGCCAAATACATGGTACAGAATTCAAATATAAACTTAATTATACAACTGTCGTTTAAAATACAACAAAACATAGCTGAGAGTTTTAACACGAATATTGTCTTCTAGACAATAACCAAACTCAAATGGAATCCTCATTACAATTATTATCCCACTATTTTATAAATAGTGAGGACTACTACAGCCACCATCTCGGACCGTCACTCCATTCCTTGACTAGTCCCGGCTACGTTCTCATTTCCTGAAGAGAACAATGAAAGCAAAATGGTTCTCAACTAGCCAAGTAAGAAATATTATGACTAAGATAATGCAAAATAAATTATCGTTAGCCTTCAACAGTGTTAAACTGATATAATACAATAAACAAAAAGTTTAGCAGCAGCGGAATAAGCAATCCATTAGAAGAGTCAAGTAGAGCATGATATCTACTACCTTCTATGATTTAAAAAGTTTATCATCAATTTTATCGTTGAGACTCAGCTCAATAAATAATTCACATCACTGAATTATCCATGCACTACGGGCCAAGGATATTCATAATTATCACATCCACGAATTATCCATGCTCTACGGGCCAAGGATATTCGTGTTATCACCAATGGTCATGATCATGCCAACAACTGTCCATTAATGCACTACGGGCCCATAAGGACTTTTACCACATTATTTGTAATATTACAAGTCATGATTATACCGAATAATCCCTGGTCATAATCATACCAATCAGCAGTCTATCTATGCACTGCGGGCCAAGGATGACTTTCATCACAATATAAATATGAGGATGATGACAATGATATAAGAATTCAATTAAATGAAAGTAATTGATAAATTTTAAATATTTATAATTCAATTTATCCAGAATTCAATAATGTCCAAATTGTTAACATGATATTGCTTTGTGGAGTAAAATTCAAGAATAATATTGTATCAAAAATGATTTGGACCGAAAAGAAATCAATTTTTTTAATATATAGTACCCCGGGTGAATAGTTCCTGAGTGAATAGTACCCTATGAATAGTACTTCGAGAATAGTACCCCGGTATGAAAAGATTAAAAATTATCAAGAATGCTCAAGATAATATATCCCTAAAAAGAAACTAGATGAAGCGCACATTTTAAGGATATTCTACTAATTTAATGGAGTATACAATCAATACTTTAACAAAATGAGTGTAGAATTCAGAATCTAAAACGAAATAATATTACTTACATACTACAGAGTATGGAAGAAAATATTATTTCATACGAATATTGAACAAATATAATATCTCTTACCTTAAAAATAGAGCACTTCTGACTGGTAGGGCGGAGATATTCTTGAAGAAAACTTATACTGTTTTCTACGCTCAAAGCTTCCTTAAACTCTAAAGAAATACGCTCAATATTATAGAAGAAGAATTTTTTGATTCTGGTGTGATTTTCAAATCTAAACTAAGCGTCCTATTTATAGGAGAGTGGAAGAATACTATTTAGGAAAAATCACGGACTGCACAGTTGGAAAAAAATTTTTCACGGGCGTTCGACGTCTGAATTCACATGATTTACTTTGCAAATACTATGCATAATAAAATATAATATATTCTATTTTTCATAAAAAAACAAAACTTATTATAATATAAATATATATAACTCCCTTCATTTCACATTTCCCTTCTCCCTTCCCCATTTCCCAGACAATACACACACACACACACACACACACACACACACACACACACACACACACACACACACACACATATATATATATATATATATATATATATATATATATATATATATATAAAACAAAACTGAGATAACTTTTTACCGACAGTTTTGAAAAATGAATAAGCGGGGGTCCATATAATAAGTAAAAAATACAACAAATACTTCATGAAAATCCTTTCAATATTTTTAACAACATTTATTCATTAATAACATAACTTGAAATATTAACAACTAGATCATTCCCAGGAAAGAGGGGGCTTTCCGATAAGAATTTCTCCCTATTAGCGCGTAATTAGGTGGCCAAACCCCTTTTCTCGACAGAACTTTCTAGACATTGTCAATAATGCAAATAATAATATGTATAACTTGTCATTTCAATTATTGATTTAATAATATAAAATATTATAATAATAATTGAATCAAATAACCTGAGATACTATGCAGCAATTACTGTGGCAATAATTGAATAAAACTGAGTGACTTCTCACGTAAGCATCAATAATCAATATTGTGTGCTACTATACAACTACGCGTATTTTTGTACTTTTATCACCGGGTATTTTAACAGTTAATGGTAAAACTTTTGTCGTTATTTGTATAAAAAGATATTTTTGTCATTTTCTAACTCTGACAATAATTCCGTTGTGGGGTCAACTAATGATTGTGCCGTCGTATGAATATTCCTTGTTAGAACGAATATTCCCTGACCAATCGAATATTTTATAACAACTTGTTTACTTTGCAAAATTTATAAATATTACCCACATCTATAACATTATATCAAATCCACACCATAATATTCAAAAATATATACTGAAAAAAATTAATCTTTATTCATAAAAGTTGGGGTCTTACACAATTGATCCGCAATTCCTTGACCTTTGATAGACTTTTGAATCACGTAGATGATATCGAATTATTGGAGGATCAATTGCCATTTGGACAATCTGAAATTCAACATGGGTTTGTTGAATAAGTACTTCAGAGGATCCATGCGGGATATGAGATAGGTTGTGTGCCCATGAAGATAATGTTGTAATCTCATGGCGGCCCATGCTAACGCACAACATGTCTTTTCAATCAAAGTGTACTTCTGTTCACTGCTACTAAATCTTTTGCTGAGGTAATAGATAGCTCTTTCCTTACCTCTAGCGTCTTTTTGCCCCAGCATACAACCCATAGCATTGGTATTGACTGACATATACATGAACATGGGAACCTTGTCCCTTGGGAGTAATAAGACAGAGGTTCTGATCAACTGCTTCTTGATGGAAAGGAAAGCTTTTTGACACTCTTTATTCAACTTCATGGAGGATTTTTTCCTTAACAAATTAAAGATGGGCTCACACGTTACTGTGAGTTGAGAGATGAATCTGCTTATGAAATTGATTATCCCCAAAAATTCCCGTATTTCCTTTTCTGTTCGGGCCACGGGCATCTCGGTGATTGTTTTAATTTTGGCAGGATCCAGTTCGATGGCTCTGTTTCTTACTAGAAATCCCAACAACTTGCCTGATTTGACACCAAAGGCACATTTGGTCGGATTCAGCTTTAAGTTGTATTTGCGTAATAGGTTGAAAAGATTTTTGAGATGGTTGATATGGTCATCTTCCTTTCGGGATTCTATGATGATATCATCCATGTAGACCCCTTTTTTTTTATGCATCATGTCATGAAAAAATGACATCATGGCTCGCTGATAGGTGGTACCTGCAGTGATAAGGTCTAAAGATAAATGTATGTAACAAAAGGTTTCCCAGGGTGTAATGAAGGCTGTTTTCTCCCGGTCCTCTTCAGCAACCATGATTTGATGATACCCGGTGAAGCAGTGAACAAAAGAATACATGTCAAATTGTGATGTGTTATCTATTCGTATATGGATAAAAGGTATTGGAAAGTTGTCTTTGAGACAAGCTTTGTTCAAATCCTGGTAAACCACGCGTACTCGTACCTTTCCTTTGGGCTTAGGCACAGGAACTATATTAGACAACCATTCAAGGTAGGTTGATACCATGATGATGCCAGCTTTGAATTGTTTAACAATTTCTTCTTTGACTTTCAGACTCCACTCAGGTTTTAGTAGTCTAACTTCTGCTTAACTGGCTTGAATCCTTCTTTAATGGGCAGTCGATGAATGACATTATCAGTAGAAAAATCAATCATGTCCTCATGTGACCATGTAAACACATCCTGGAATTGAGTTAATAGAGCAATCAGGTCTTTTCTTTAGTTTGGGGTAAGGTCCATGCCTATCTAGATTTCTTTAAGGTTTTCTGAGGTTCCGATATTGACAGTGGTGGTTTGATCAAGGTTTGGTTTGGATTTGTCTTCGACCCATTCTTTGATCTCCTCTGGCACTTCATAGTCATCTATCTCCTCTTGATCAATCCACATCAAGTCAAAGTCTATTTGTATATCAAAGTCGTAGTCATTGTGAAAATTTGGCATCTCATTAGCAAGGCCAAATATGTGACAACCCGAGAATTTACATATATATTAAAATCTTAAAAGATTGAATGAAGGTTAAATATTAAACCTAGACAGAAAATAAGTGTATGGATTTGACATTTTTGGGAATAAATTTTGTGAATTTTAAAAAAAAACTCTTGGTGAAGGTTTACAGTGTTAAGAGTAATTGTGTATATGGTCATATATGTGTACAGTCTGTGGTTAAAGGTCAAGGGTTGACCAGATAAACTATATCAGTCATAAACCCTAATAATATTTTAAGAACCTCGACGTTCAGTTAGAAGAACCTAACGATTGTTAAGAAACCCTATTACCAGTTTTGGAAACCCTAGTTTCAGTTTTGGGAATCCAAAACCCTAATTCGGAATATTAAAACCCTAATTAGGATGCTTGACGATAGTATAAGGTTTTTATGTTATTGATTTTATATTTAATTAGGGATAGGCCTAATTGATTATTAGAAAACCCTAATTGATCAGCTGGAAACCCTAATGTACAATTATGGAACTTAATTGCTAAATTAGCAATTTTAATTAAGAAAATATTAATCTTAATTAGCAAGCTTGAATATAATTAGAGAATCCTAATTATAATCTAGAAATCTTAATTTTCTATTTTAAAACTTAATTAGAAAGTTTAGAAAACAAATTTGGATAACCTTAGGGTCAAACCCTAAGGGTTAAACCCTAAGGGTCAAACCCTAAAGGTTAAAACCTAAGGGTTGTGAGAAGTTACCAAGTTGCCATTAGCTTTACAAGTCCAATGACCAAACTACCCTTTTGAATATTTTAACGGGGTGGAGTGTAGATCTAGCCCTACTTGTGGTTGGTGACTAACCCCAACTCTAGCCATGTGCCCTATAGCTCCTAAATCAGCTGCTATATCATCTAAATACAATGAATCAAAGCTTTACAACTTATAACTTAAGTAAAGTAACTTACTTTACATTTCATTTTCTCCAAGACCCTTCTCTCTCTATGATTTCAAAATATAGGGTGGGAGAGAGTGATAAACTAAACCATGATCAGTTCATAGCCTTCCAAGAACAAACATCAAAGTTAGAATCAAGATCAGGCCCAAAAAGGAGGTATAAACCCTAAATTTTGAAATCCTTAGATTTGATGTTAGATGTTATGATTTGTTGTTTAAAGTTGTGTTAGAGGGTGTTAATAACTGATCTGCGTTGTTAGATCATGGATCTATAACATCTAGAGGCACAAAAATCAAGTTTTTATAAACTGACTTTGAACCCTAAAATGTTGTCTGACAAGCTAATGTCAGGGCTTCTAGATCCGTGTGTGTTAGGTGTTATGTCTGTTTTATGTTATAGATCTGTAGTATGCCATGTGGACTACGATTTGAAACTGAAATCAGGATCATATCATGTTTAGATTTCAAGTTATGAACGGTCAAACCTAGTTGACTGATCACGGAATGATTTTCTGGGCAACCTAGAAAATTCCCAGAAACCCAGAAATTCTGACAAGGTTTTCCAAGCCTTAGATCTTGCTGTGTTTGAGTTTTTATGCTATGTTAGTGTTTTAATGTTGTTGTCTGACATTTAGGCTACACGATTATGCCTTTAGATCACTTAGATCCATAACAGGATCAAAGATAATCAAGGTCAAGCTAGAGTTGACCGCTTGGTTTGTTGCAATTCTGGAAAACCCAGATTCATGATGAACAAGGTTTTTGACATGGTTTGACCATGCTAGATCGTGTTCATGTGTTGATGTTAGAGCAATATGATGTTATATAACTGTACTATGACATGTTAACTACATGTTCGAACTCTTAGATCACATATACAATACCTAGAATCGAAGTTACGGAGCACTAAAGTAGCACCCTTGTAACTGCTTGACTTTTTGGGCAACCCAGAAACTCAAGAACACGTCTGACAACGATTTCTGTAGCTTAGATCTGGCAGTTTGGATATAGTTTGGTCATAAAATCGACTTGAGGTTGTAGTATTACATGTATACTACAACATAAACACAAATACAAACCCAGAACCCTTATGATCTAAGATCTACGATTGGTCAAAGTAGGCAGCCTGATAATGAGTTTGAAGTTCTGGGTTTTGGTGAAGAACACCTATAGCGACGGTTCTGTTGCTATAGGGCCCTTTAGTGACAGTTTATTTATAGAAATTAGTTATTTTATTTAATAAATAGAGAAAAATAGTTTTTAATCATTAAAATTACATAATAAATTCCTAAAAATTATTTTAAAGTCCGAAAATTAGTTTTTAATTATTTTGAGTATATTTCATAAATATTTAATATTTTTGGAATATAAAAGATATTTAATTTATTTAATTATAATATTAAATAAATTATTTAAAAATAATTTTAATTCATGAAAAATCATGAAAATTTATATTATGATATAAGAAAATATTTTAAGTTATTTTTAGCGACTTTTAATATTTTGTGAGAAATTTTATTAATTAATTAATATTAATGATAATTAATTTATTTAATAAATATATTAAATAAATTATGAAAAAAATAGAATTAATGATTTAAAAATAATATAAAAATGATTTAAGTGTTATAAAAATATTTTAAGTTATAAAATATAACTTTTGATATTTTGTCATGAAAATATTAATATTTTAATATTAAAAGCTATTATCGGATAATGGATTTAAGTGGTTAAAAAACATATAAATATGATTTTAAGGTATTAAAAAAAATACTTGGGTATATTATAAATATATTATAATATTATGACATGAATTTTATTAATATTTGATAATAAATAAATATTAATGATAATAGAATATTGTGGTATTTAATTTATTTAAATATGAGTTTAATGATTTAAAATTCATGATAAATGATAAATAATTATCTGAAAAGTATTACGAGCTTATGAAAAATGTTTTGACTATTAATAAATTATCTTAAGATAATTGTTAAGTGCTAGGCAGAGTTTAATTGAACTTAAACTCGACGATTATCCGACTAGACCGTCGGGATGTCCGAATAATACCGAACTCGACTTAGACTGTAAAAGTTTGACTTGAGGTTAAGTCGTATGTGTGTTTTAGACGGATAGGATTTTGTGATAACGTGTTTAGGTTATTTTAAATACTGTGATGATATAATTCTAATGTGTAGATCGTTATTATTAATATTTGGTCTTCGGATAAAGCTAAGTTATATTTCGTAAAGGTAATCAACGGTACATGCAAGTTTTTCTTAAACTTTACTAAGAGTTGTTTCATACAGATATGGTTATGGTTAATCATTGCCGATTTCCATTGTAGAATTGTACTCTGTACATATTCCATGTATAAGTCAGGCATGAAAGGCTGAACACCTTCATTACCGTTCGATTCAGATATATTCGTTCATGTTTAATACTTGTTCAGTCAAAAGTTTGTTTATGCTAATTCACAACTACATTATTGAATTATAGCCAACTTATTGTTCAGACTCTTTCAATCATGATATATCCTTAAATAAAATTATACTTGTTGGGCAAACTTATGCTCACCCTTGCTATATCATGATAAACATTGAAGATTAAGACGAATGCGTTGGATACAAGGAAAGTCAAAGCCAAGTTCAGCTTGGGACTATGTGTGCAGCTAAATTTGTAATAATATTGTATAATAATAACATTGTATGATTCGATATTGATGAATGTTTTAAGTAAGGTTCTCGACCTTGGGGATAGTGTGTATTATTTATTGTATAAATAATTTATGTTTATATCTTTTGCAATAGTTATAGAACTAGTGCACCAAATTCGTGGTGATTTAGGACCAGAATTTGGGGGCGCTATATTTGGTATCAAAGCTGTTGGTTATAAACCTAGGGTAGAGTTACCTTAGACTAATAATCGCAGTGATTAGGATAAGATCTAACTCACCTAGAGTTAGTGTGTCAGTAAGATTCAAAGACGAATCTCGGTAAGTTATAAAGATACGGAGTTTCTTAACTCTGATAGTAAATGTGACTAGTAGTGGTGAATAGATAGAGTCTAAAGGACTAAAAGTACTGGGATATGAGATCGTAAAACAAAATGATCATAGCATAGAAATAAATCATAATAAATACGATGAGATCACCCCGTGATTGGATAAGGTTACGGCAGTCAGAAAGAGTCAATCTGATGATTGGAAAGTTTACCGCAAGATTGTTGTGTGTCAGTTGTACTATGAATTAGTACAGATTTAAGAAAGGATTATGAATACGAGTTGAATGAAATTCGTATTGAGAATGGGGTTAGAATTAAGTGGAGATTTCTGTAACACCCCAGTCCCACATCGAAAGATAGAAAAAAAATTTGTTTATATATAAGGAAATAAGTTACTACCAATAGTACCTTCAAGTCATGACCTTTTGGGAGCCTGTGGTGGGCTAAGATGACCCAAGAAGATACTATTGGGCCAGTGGTTTGAGGCCTTATTTTGATGGATTTGATTCGATTCAGACTTGGGATTTGACCCGAGATTTGTTCCGGACTCAGAATTTGACCCGGGCTATTTCATATGGTATCAGAGCTGACTCTCCAAAGCTCGGGTCGGGTCATTTGATTGGGTTACCGGAGGTGGGGACACGAAGGCTGGTGGTATTATCACACAATAGAGAGATGGAGGTCCGGAGGTGGGGACACGAAGTCAGCCGGTATTATCCCACAATGGCTAGAGAGGCAAAGATCTTTGGGCCGTGTGTGTGATTAGTTCTGACGGGGACGTCAAAAATTTAAGTGGGAGAGTTTGTAACACTCCAGTCCCACATCGAAAGATAGGAAAAAAATTTACCTGTATATAAAGAAATAAGTTACTACCAATAGTACCTTCAAGTCATGACCTTTTGGGATCCTGTGGTGGGCTAAGATGACCCAAGAAGATACTATTGGGCCAGTGGTTTGAGGCCTTATTTTGATGGATTTGATTCGATTCTGACTTGGAATTTGACCCGAGATTTGTTCCAGACTCGGAATTTGAACCGAGTTATTTCAATTTCAATTGAGGACTCATGTCAGCAACCGAGTTGGTGTAACAACCACTTAGTTTCTTACACTGATAATCATTGAAATGTCTGTGTCACGATATTTGCTATATACCTGTTGAGAAGGTGATTCTTTTCTTAGGTATATAACCGATAAGTAGGGTATAGTTAGAGAACATAAGGTTAAGTATGAGTTCTTAAAACTCATATTTATGGTACGTTCGTGACTCATGATTATATGAATGTTTTTGAACCCCTCAGCGAATGGACGCCAAAGGTCTGTCTAGGACAAGTTCTTAAACTCATATGATTGTGGCAAGTTCCTGAACTCATAAAGTGTGGTAAGTTTGACGAACTGGTAGAACTAAGTGAGAATGGAGTATTGAGGATAATAGGAATAGAATCATTAAGAAATTGATCATTAGTGAAGACATAAGTTTTCCCAAAACTCCTAGCTATGCTAAATTTTGAAATTTTGACATCAAGCTAAAAATGCACTATGTGGTTTTAAAAAAAATATGTAGACTCGTAATCATTTTTGAAACGGTTTAAAGTATAGTTTATACTACTTATTTCAGCTAGACGCAAATGATTTGAAATATCAAAATATATTTTATTTATCACTCATGTACCATATAACTTGGTGCAGAGATGATAAAAAGTTGATAGAGTTATAAATATAGGAATACATAGTGTGAATTCGATCTAAAAATTATTATTCCACTATTGTATGATGTGTTATGACAAATTCATACAATGACGGCATCCTCAAACGGACTGTTAATACAGTACGGCATCATGACGTCATTCTCAAAAATATTTTAAAGATTTTAATTTACCAACGGGGTTTGGCTACACTTAAATAATTCGATTGAATTGGATTATTGATATGAGCCTACGCTATTCGATTCAGCTACACCAATGTTTATAAAACTCTAATTATTCTTTAAAAATTTTCCCGAACCAAATTGTTTTGGTGCGGAATCAGATAAAGTCTGAGGTAAGAAATTTTGTGCGCCTAAGGCAGATAAGAGGAACAAATTGTTTCGACCAGCAGTACTTAGCTAGTACAGGGCATACCGGGCTAATCACACACTATGTCCGTAAGTTATGATGGTTTACGAATGAATTTCCATAAAACCTTTGCGAAAATGACAGACAAATAGTCTATATGACTCCTCAGCAAAATTTGAATTTTTTTTCTCTTGTGAGTGGTGTATCGGGTAGCATGTAATGATGTGTATGAATGATGTTGGCAGTATGGTGTAAGTTGAATTTCGAGGACAAAATTCTTAGAAGAAGGGGTGAATGTGACAACCCGAGAATTAAGATATTTATTAAAATCTTAAAAGATTGAATTAAGGTTAAATATTAAACCTAGACAAAAAATAAGTGTATGGATTTGACATTTTTGGGAATAAATTTTGTGAATTTTAAAAAAAAAACTCTTGGTGAAGGTTTACAGTGTTAAGAGTAATTGTGTATGTGGTCATATATGTGTACAGTATGTGGTTAAAGGTCAAGGGTTGACCAGATAAACTATATCAGTCATAAACCCTAATAATATTTTAAGAACCTCGACGTTCAGTTAGAAAACCCTAACGATTGTTAAGAAACCCTATTACCGGTTCTGGAAACCCTATGTGATGCCCCCAAAATAGGTATACATCACCTATCTTGGGTCGCCAGATACAAGGTACTGAATACAAATACAAACTAATTATACAACAGTTGTGTAAAATACGACAAAATATAGGCTGTGAGTTTAAATACAAATATTGTCATCTAGACAATATCCACACTTAATGGAGTCCTTATTATATTTATTATCACACTATTTCACAGAATAGTGAGGACTACTAATGCACCATCTAGGACCATCACTTTGTTCCTCGACTAGTCCCAGCTACTTTCTCATTTCCTGAAGAGAACAATGAAAGCAAAAGGGTGAGCTCAACTAGCCCAGTAAGAAATATCATGACTAATATAATGCAGAATAAGTTATCATTAACCTTCAACAGTATAACAACTGATAGAATATAGTAGACAACAAGTTTTAGATCAAAAACTGCATCGGAATAAGTAATCCATTAGAAGAGTCAAGTAAAGTATAAAATCTACTATCTTCTATGATTTAAAAAGTTTTTCATCAACTTTATCGCTGAAACTCAACTTAATAAATAAAATCGAATCATCCCTGCTCCACGACCAAGGATATTCATGTAATCATCAATGGTCATGACTATATCGAATAATCCCTGGTCATAATCATACCAACAACTGTCCACCAATGAACTACAGGCTAATGAGGACTTTTACCACATCATTCGTCACATTACGATCATGATTATACCGAATAATCTCTGGTCATAATCATACCAAGTCCATCTATGCACATAAGCCAAAGATGACTTTCATTACAATATAAGCATGAGGATGATGACAATGACATAATAATTTAATAAAACAAGTTCAAGAATAAATTTTAAAGATTTATAAATTAATTTATCCAGGAACCAATAACGTCCAAATTGTCAACATGATACTACTTTGTAGATTAAAATTCAAGAATGCTCAGAAAAATATTTCTATGAAAAGATACTGGATAAAGCGTAAATATCAAGAATATTCTACTAATTTCATGGAGTATAGAAGACAAAGCTTTAACCAACTAAGTATAATAGAATATATGAAACTGCAAATGAATTTTTGCCCGCCATTCGGTAATTCACGTAGATAGATCATTTCCACAATTTAATAAGGAATGAATACGAAGGATCATTCACCATGCATGCGGTAATCCACATAGACAGGTTATTCCAACAGAATAATAAAGAATGGAACCAGGTCATGCGTAATCCGCATAGACATGATATTCCAACAGAATAATAAAGAATGGAACCAGGTCATGCGTAATCCGCACAGACAGGATATTCCAACAGAATAATAAAGAATGAAACTAGGTCATGCGTAAGCTGCACAGACAGGTTATTCCAACAGAATAATAAAGAATGGAATAACAGAAGAATTTCACCATGTATGTGGTACTTCGCATAAACAGGTTATTCCAACATAATAATAAAGAATAGAATAACAGAAGAATTTCACCATGTATGCGCATAGACAGGTTATTCCAACATAATAATAAAGAATGGAATAACAGAAGTTCTTTTCATGAATACGAAAGAAATAATACCCCTTACGAGTACAACAAATAATATCCCTTACGAGTACAACAAATAATATCACTTACCTTAGAAAAATTGAATACTGGAGTAGTGAAGTAGCATAATACTTTTCTTCTTTCTCTCTATAGTTTATCTCTCTAGAGTTTTAGTGAATTCGTAAGAAATAATGGAGGAATGAGCTTCTATTTATAGAAGAACTGAAAGTAGCTCTTGGTCTTAACGAAGGATCAAAATGACTCTTGGTAATATTGAAGAGACAACTACTATTTATGAAGGGGAAATTAACTCTTGGAACACCGGAGGGACAAGTAACTCTTGGAAAACCGAAGGGACAAATAACTCTTGGAAAATCGAAGGGACAAGTAACTCTTGGAAAATCGAAGGGACAAGTTACTATTAAAACTTTAAACCAACGATCCATATTGATTTAATATTATAATTTCAACCAACTGTCTGAAAAATTATCACATCTTCTCATGGAATAATATTGTACTTAAAAATAATTTGGACCGAAAAGAAATATATTTTTCGGGTGAATAGTATCCCGTGAATAGTACTTCGGGAATAGTACCACGTGAATAGTATCCTGACACAAAAAGTGTCCCGTCCCTAATACCTGAGTGAATAATACTAGAGTGAATAGTAACTCATAAATAGTAACTCGTGAATAGTAACTCGTGAATAGTACTCCGACACGAAAAGTGTCCCGAATACCCGATTGGTCAATATAACCTCCAGATATTAATTATTATCGAAATAAATATCGATTTCTACTAACACTAATAATTCCCACACAATGAAACTATCAATTTTATCTTTAATCAACACGAACTTATTCATCATTAATATTATAATTCACAATATTTAACAACCAAGTCGTTCTCAGGAAAGAGGGGGCTTTTCGATAAGGATTTTTCCTTATTGGCACACAATTAGGTAACCGAACCTCTCCTTGACAGAACTTCTAGACATTGTCAATTTTATAAATAATAATATGAATAACTTTGTCGTCTTAATTATTGATTTAATAATATCTCATATTATGCAGATGATACTGTGACAATAATTGAATCAATAATATGAGAGATATGATGCATCAATTACTGTAGCAATAATTGAGTATAACTGAGTGACTTCTCACGTAAGCATCAATAATCAATATCGTGTGCTACTATGCAACCACGCGTATTACTGTACTTTTACTACCATGTAGTTCAACAGTTTTAAGGGTAACACATCCGCCGTTATTTTTATAAAAAGATAATTTGTCATTTTCTAACTATGACAATACTTCCGTTGTGGGGTCCACCAATGATTGTGTCGTCATACGAATATTTCCTGTTAAAACGAATATTTCCCGACCAATCGAATATTATATAACCACTTGCTTACTTTACAAAATTTATAAATATTACCCACAACTATAACATTATATCAAATCCACACCATAATATTCAAAAATATATTTCAAGAAAATTATTCTTTATTCATAAAAGTTGGGGTCTTACAACCTCCCATTCTTATGAAATTTTGTCCTCAAAATTAGGGTACATACATGGTATTTTGAAGAGATGAGGATACCTTGACTTCATCTCAGATTCTAACTCCCAAGTCATTTCCTCCACATCGTGGTTTTTCTATAAAATTTTGACTTAAGGTATTACCTTGGAACGTAGAACATGATCTTTCTTATCCAAGATTTTAACAGGTAACTCTTCATACGTTAAATCTTCCTCTATCTCGTCTGGTTCTAACTCAATAATGTGGTTTGGGTCTTTCAAATATTTACGTAACATAGATATGTGAAAAACGTTATGAACACGAGACATACTTGGCGGTAAGGCGAGTCTATAGTCCACAGTTCCTACTCGCTCAAGGATTAAAAATGGTTGCCTAATCTGAAACGAGGTGTTGCAGAGCGTGTTGCCAAGTGTCTAACCTGTCAGAAAGTAAAAGCAGAACATTAGAGACCGAGTGGGTTGCTACAACCACTAGAGATCCTAGAATGAAAATGAGAACATATTATAATGGACTTCGTGGTTGGCCTTTCGACGACTCAGAAAGGCCACGATGCAGGATGGGTTATCATTGACCGACTGATGAAATTCACACATTTCCTTCCGATCAAAATCAGATTCAACTTAGATCAGTTAACAAGGTTATATATGAAAGAGATTGTTTCGAGGCACGGAGTTCCGGTGTCAATTATTTTCGATAGGGATCCGCGCTTTACATCAAACTTCTGGAATCGAAGATCTTGGTACATCTTGGTACTACCAAGGTGAATCGAATATCGTGAGCTATGAGCCTCGCTCAAAATATCTTCCTTAATGTCTGTTACTGGCGGTACCCAAATTCTGTTCTCGAATCTCAGTATTCCTTCCTTATCCATCTTAAATCTCGGTTCAGTTCCTTCAGATATCTTCCTTATCACCTTTTTACATTCATCGTCCTGAAGTTGAGCGTCCTTAACTTTATCCAGTAGGGTTGTACCAGATTTCATCTGAAATAGTTTCTTATCAATTTCCATAGGATACTTCACTTCTAACTCCAACTTCTCCATTGCTAAAATTAATTCCTTCTGAGCAGTCAACATCATCAACTTCTCCTGACCCTTTCTACTTAAGGCATCGGCAACCACGTTTTCCTTACCCGGATGGTATAAAATCTCACAATCGTAGTCCTTAATCAATTCCAACCACCTTCTTTGGCGCATATTCAATTCTTTCTGTGTAAAAATATATTTCAGACTCTTGTGGTCTGTATATATTTCACACTTCTCCCCGTAGAGACAGTGCCTCTAGATTTTCAAAGCGAAAACCACTGCAGCTAACTCCAAGTCATAGGTCGGATACCCCTTCTCATAATCTTTCAGTTGTCGTGATGTATACGCAATGACTCTACTGTTCTGCATAAGCACACAGCCAAGTCCCTTATGCGGCGCATCACTATAAATCACAAAATTTCCTGTATCGTCCGGAAGAGACAACACAGGTGTTGTACTCAACCTCTTCTTCAATTCTTGAAAGCTTTCCTCACACTTCTCCGTCCAAACAAATTTCACAGCTTTTCGAGTCAAATTCGTTAACGGAGTTGCGATCTTGGAAAAGTCCTTAATGAACCTTCTGTAATAACCTGCCAATCTAAGAAAACTTCTTACTTTCAACGGTGTCTTCGGCTGATCCCAGTTGATCACGGCTTTGACTTTGGATGGATCTATCGAAATTCCATCTTTATCGATCACATGCCCAAGAAATGGTACCCGCTCGATCCAGAATTCACATTTCGAAAACTTAGCATACAACTTCTCTCTTCTCAACACTTCCAACGTTAATCTCAAATGCTCTTCATGTTCTTCCTTGGTTTTAGAATATACCAAATTATCATCTATAAATACCACTATGAACTTGTCCAAAAACGGCTTGAACACACCATTCATTAGTCCCACAAATGCTGCAGGAGCATTCGTTAAACTAAACGACATTACTAAAAATTCGTAGTGACCATATCGTGTTCTGAACGGTGTTTTCGGTACATCCTCTGGTCTCACCTTCAGTTGATGATAACCACTCCTTAAGTCTATCTTTGAAAAGTATCTTGCTCCCTTCAATTGATCAAACAGATCATCGATCCTCGGTAATGGATATCTATTCTTAATCGTGACCTTATTCAGTTCTTTATAATCGATGCAAAGCCACATTGTCCCGTCTTTCTTCTTTACAAACAACACCGGCGCTTCCCACGACGATACACTCGGTTGAATGTACTTCTTGTCCAATAATTATTGTAGTTGTACCATCAATTCTTTCATTTCTATCGGCGCCATTCGGTATGGTGCCTTCGATATTAGAGCGGTTCCTGGCGCCAAATGATCACAAATTCGACCTCTCTATCTGACGGAAGTCCTACCAAATCGTCTGGGAATACGTCCGAGAAGTCCCTCACTACAGGTATTTCTTCTACTTTCGGACTCTCTTTACGACTGTCGACTATGTAAGCTAAATATCCTACACATCCTTGTCGTAACAACTTCCTGGCCTGCATCATCGTCAGACAAATCGCTTGTCTAGGCGACTTGCTACCATAAAACACAATCTTTGACGGAGTCATAAGATTAATACGCTTCTTTTGGCAATCAATTACCGCCCCGTAATTGAATAACAAGTCCATTCCGAAGATAACGTCAAATTCCCCAAGTCGAATAGGGATAAGATCTACGTTCATGATATTACCCTTAATATCCACTCTACAATTCTTATGTACGTACTTAACAAGGATTATTTCTCTATTCGCGATTTCTATGCTCATGGGGTAATCTAACTCATCCTTAGGCAATTCTAAATTCTTAGTAAAGTCATCGGATATAAATGAACAAGTAGCACCCGAATCAAATAATACGTAAGCATTAACTCTATTGATCGGAATAATACCTGACACCACATCACGCGAGTACACTGCATCATGCACCGTCATATTGAAAGTCCTGGCGGTCGATCGATTGGTTGCGGTTGGTCCTGTGATGGTCAGAGCGCTCCCACTGCTATTTCCTCGGTTTCCTCCTGATCCTGCCCCTCCAGATCCTTTCTTAGGACAGTTTCTTGCCAAATGATCCTTTGAACCACAAGTGAAGCAGGAACCCTTCTATGGGTTAGGACAGTTAGGTGCTATGTGGCCTTCCCAACCACAATTGTAGCACACACGTTTAACCTTCATACACACTCCCAAATGAGCTTTCCCGCAGGTCGGGCACGCTTTAATCCTTTTCTTCTGACCTCCTTGCTGGTTTCCGGTTGATGAGTTGTCATTCCACCTTTTCTTCTGATTAATATTACCACCTCTAGTGCTATTTCCACTAGCCTTGTTATTTTCTTCACTTTCATTCTTCTTCTTCTTCTGATCCTGATTGTATTTGGTTACCGCATCACTTGCACCTTCAGCAAGTATGGCTTTCTCTAGTACCCCGGCGAATGTCTTCAACTGAAACATCGACACCTTACTATACAACCACGGCTTCAGTCCTTGTTAGAACCTTCTTGCTTTTCTCTCATCCGTGTGCACTTGATACGTGGTGAACCTTGCTAACTCGTTGAATCTAGCCGCATAATCTGATACAGACATATTCCCTTGTTTTAATTCCAGAAATTGAACCTCCAATTGGTTCTGCGAGGTAGTCGGGAAATACATCTCGAAAAACATCTCCTTGAACCTATCCCAGGTAATCATACCTTCTCCTCTACGGACCTTGTTTGCTTGCCACCAAAAACTGCTTCAGATTTTAGGATAAACGTTGCAAAAGCGGTCTTCTGGTCCTCTTTGACTCTTGCGACCTCAAAAATCTTCTCCATCTCCATAACCCAAGTCTGAGCTTCGATCGGGTTCATTGAGCCTTTAAACTCCGACGGTCCCACCGCCTTGAAATCCTTAAACGAAGTATTCGATAGAGCTTGAGGTTGATTATTCATTGCTTCAGCTAGTAAGTTCACTAATTGTTGGACGGGATTAGCATTGGCGTTATTGTTATTATTCGTTGACTCTTCCTGAGCTGGTTGACGGTTTTGTCTTCTTCTCGGCGGCATATTTCTGTTAAGAATATACACTTATTAGATTTTTATTAAATTCTCTAAATAGTTAAGGCTTAGCTCAACGATTTAACATAATCACTTAACACATTATCTCAAATAACTTGATATATTTATTCAAATCAATAGTTTTAATATCAAATGATAGCATCACTGCTATTTACATCAACTATCTCGACATAAAGAATCTACAAGATTTAAAACATTAAAATATTCATTCGTTCATGAAAACGTCTGAATTTACATCTAAAAATCAGATAAGTTTTTTTTCACATAGTTAAACAAATACTATCACTGTCTATTATGGCGCCGAATAGCCTTGCTACGTTCCTCTTCCATGTTGCGAGACATCGTTCTGCTATCCAGCATGTACGATGGTAGACCTTCAAACTGGATTGGGTACCTCAAAACTCGATCCTGGGCTTCATCCATTCCATTATTAAGTGTAGAGTATGTCTCTCCAAGCTTAGCCTTCTTTACACGACAATCCCTCTCTGCAAGATCAGCACGACGTGATTCTCTTACCCAGCCCTCCTCTGCTATGATCAACCTCTCTGAGCTTTCCTTCAATTCCTTCTTTAACTTCTCTATTTCTTCAGTCTTCTCCTCGGTTTGACCCTTCTCGTGGACCAAATCCCACTCCACATTTTCCACACGTGTGTGAAGAGTCACAATCTCCCTATCCTTCTGCTCAATGGTAATCTGCTGGATAATCGACAACTCAGTCAAATCCTGGACAGTGTCCTGCAACTCTATGTTACGATCATAAAGTGCATCATACATCTCAACATCAATGGAGTTCGGTGGGATTTCCTCTTCTTCCTCTTCTTCATCTTCTTCCTCAGGATCCTCCTCTGGATCAGTCTCAGGCTCATGCTCCTGACCAACAACAGTGATCAATGGAGATGACTCTCTCTGAATCAACTGCTCCCTGACAACATGAATGTCTCGGGGCTCCTCCTCAGTAGGAACTCAGGGTTCCTCCTCCCCAGCTCGACTAGCTCCGCCAACATCTGACATCCTGACAACATAGTTTTAAGTTTTAGTTACTAAGTTATACTAGTGAGCACATAATTTAACACATAAGCATATAGAGTCTATTATTATCTTCAATAAATTAAGAAATTTATCTCTTAGAACTCGATAAGAGTTTTCCATCACTATGTTCTTCCTATAAGGTTACTACCTAAGGTTCATAACCTACAGCTCTGATACCAACCTGTGACACTCCCAAATCCGGGTACTTCCATTCCCACATGATTTGGTGTTCACTATACAAACATCATATATCTATCTACCCATAATAAATGCAAACCATGAAATAGATAGAAATAAATCCTCCTCTTATGGGATTACAACATCTGAATAATAAATACAATCCCAGGTCATACTAACCTTAAACATCTGTGCGGAAACATAAACAAATAATAAGTCTTAAACAACATCAAGTCTACATATCATTACATAACCACATAATAACCAGTCTTCATTACTTGCTAATCTTGCCCTTGCCTTTACTAGTGGAAGGCTCGTCTGATCTTTCATTCTTAACTGCAATGTTATTATTCGCAAGAGTGAGCACAATTTCCCACAAGTATAATAATGAAAGTAATAATATAATAACATGCGAATGAATCAAAGACTTCTGAAATAAAGCTCAACTTTTGAATCAAGAATGAATAACAAGAATTCAAAAGAACTTCTGAGGGTCACAAGACCTTGAACTATGTCCTAGGTTGTCAAGTGTTTATACTTGAAACCTTTAACAGTCATAAGACTATGGACCTTTCTTCTCGTACTTAGGAAGATTAGCCCTTAGTACCATACTGTGCACAATATCTTAATGCTAACGCATAAGTAATCCTTTATACAGGGTTGTTCATCTCAGTTTGACATTTGAGTCCGCACCAAAGGAAGTTTGGTTTGGATAATTCATCAAGGGTTCTGAAATTTAGAACACTCATCAACTATGGACTAGTCGAATCATTAAGGGTTCGCTAGTCTAACAAGGTTCAACAAATAATGATATTTAAATTGAATAACAATCTCAAGAGGTATACAATAGAACAATTATTGTATAACAGAATCATACTTTGAAAAGATAAATAATCTTTAGCATAACAATTTGAACTTGATTAATAATAATGAAAATTTACTTGACGAAATTTATAAACTTGAATAATGATAACAAGTAAGGTTAGGAAACTTGCCTCGTGCGTAGATTACACTTTAACTAAACTCGTTCTTTGATTTAACTCCTACATATAAATTACGTTCACAATACCTGTCAATTATAACTTACTAAACATCACACGATTATTCTTTGTCTAACTCGAATTCAGGACTATACTTAGTCATATTACCATATTTATTTCCACATAATATTACATTATACGAACAACAAGCTAAGTATATAATCAACAATTCAATCATCATGTAATTATCTTCTTGACTTGGTAAAAACTTACTTTAATATCTCATTATATAAATAACAAGTTTTTATATTCATTAGACTAGGTTACTAACACATTTCTATACTTGAACATTGAAAAAATGCATTTTCTGGACATTCTGCTAAGTGGTGCTGCGGCGCCACTTTTGTATTGGGTCTTGGCGCTACGGCGCGGTGGCGCTATGGCGCGGTGGCGCTGCGGTGCGGGGATTGTTCTTGGAGTTGGCGCCGCGACGCGACACTCCAGTTTTTGATTTTCAGTTCGCGAAGAACACAGAATCAGGCGAAATAAACACTACATAAACACTAATTTCACCAAATTACACATACTCACATGTTATAATTCATATATAATTAATACCCAACATTTATAGTGTAATAACCCGATATTTTTTATATAAATAGATAAGAAATTTTGCATATAAATTTTTTTTTACAATGAGAATAAGTGTCAAGTATTGTGATGTTAAATGCGAATATATTTATTACTTGAAAAATTAGAAATAATTTTAGAATTATTAATTACTACAAATTATATTCTTATGGTAATTAATTTCTGTAAGCAGAAATGTTTTTATTATTTATTTTCCATGAAAATATAATTTATATATTATTTAAATAATATATGAAGTGACAATTATAATTATAATAATAAATATGTTATTATATGAATTTGTTCAAAATATTTAAGTTAATTATTTTAACTTGATTATTGATGTTGTGTACGAAGGATAAGTCAGATATGGAATCCAAACCATAAACTTGGATTTTTATCCAGAAATGAGAATAATAATGTAATATTAATTATATTTTAATTTTTAGTGCTTAAATATATACCGTATATCTGTAGACTATTAATGTTGGTCAATTGTGATAAATTGGGTCATAACCTAATATTGTGTTATGAAACCCTAATTGTTAAACTCAATTATGAGTTAAGACTGAGTAGTAATTGTGTTATATGAATTCTTCTGCGTATTAGAATTTCTGTAATTAGAAGAAACCCTAATTATTGTTTTATGCTGATAATTAGGAAAAATCCTAATTATTTATTTAAAAACCCTAATTGCAAATTTTAGAAACCCTAATTATTATTTCGTGAATTATAAAGATTTAGAAAACCCTAATTAATTTGGGAACCCTAATAATATTTAGGAACCCTAATTTAAAAATCCTAATTTCTATTAAAAACCCTAATTTAATTAGTATGTTTTAAATTAAAATTGTATTACACTTTAAATTTTAAATTGTCCAAACCCTATAAATTATTTGGGAAATTGTAAGATTTTCAATCTAGTGAATAAACCCTAGATTTAATCACCTTGTACAAGAATGCCCTTAAAATTATATGGAAAATTACTAAAATGCCCTTTTTGTCTCTTTAGTGTATTATTAGTGAATTATTATGCATTATTGCTATCAAAGCATGTCAAACATCCTACCCTACCAATTTAGCATCCAAGACTCAATTATATTCAGATTCAATCAACCATTTTCAGCATTCAATGCATATAATTTGGTTTATATATATAGATTGGAGAGAGAATTAAGGCATTTTGTACACTAAAAATTGCCCAACACTCATCCTTGAGTTTCTCTCTCTAAAACCTATGAATTATTGTATTATTTCAGTCCCAAACCAAAGCCTTACTACCAATCATAACAAATCATAAGCCAAAAATCAAGAATCAAAGCTTAGAAAAGGTATAAACTCTAGCTTGATTTTTTTTTTGGTGTTAGATGTTATGTTTAAATGTTAGAACATGTTGATTATAGTGTCTAAGGATGATCTAGGTTGGTAGATGTTAGATCCATAACATTTAGAAGCTCGGATTTGAAGATTTCCAAAATCTAGAAATTTCATTTTCTGTGATTTTTCGGCAAATGTTAAGCCTTATATCTCTGTGATCTTTAATGTGTTTTGTGTTCTAAAAGTTGATATGTGTAGCTTGTTATGTGGTCTTTAATCTCCAAAACGAATCAGGTCCATATCTATTTTGGATCAAAAGTTATTTAAGGTCAAAGTGGCTTGACCGGCATTGACCGGCTGTTCTCCAAACCCAGAAAATATTCTTAGTGTCCAGAAAATATTTTTTGGCAAATGTCAGAGCTTATAAATCTTTGCTCGATCATGCTTTTTGTTTTTTAAAAGTTGTTATGTGTAGTCGGATATGTCGTCTTTAATATGCAAAAAGAATCACGTTCATAGCTTTTGGAGATCGGGAGTTATTCATGGTCAAAACCCGTTGACCGAAAACGTTGAAGAACATAAACCCATAATTTTTTTAGCAGATTCCGTGTTGAAGTTTGACCAGATAGATCTTGCTCATGTTATGATGTTAATGTGTTATGATGCTTTGTAGTTGTATTCTTACATGTTTTCTACACACTCTAATTGATAGATCACACAAACAATACACAGATTGGAAGTTATAAGGATCCAAAGTAGGCACCTCGACTGTTCTCCAATCGAAGAACAACCTTGTCAGACTTTTTGATGGCTAATAACTCTTAGATCTGATATTTTTTTAGTCATGATATTTGTTGGTAATTGTAGTATTACATGAGAACTACAAGATCCAAGTGTTAGATTTCCCAGAAACGTAATGGATTGATAATTATAATCGGTCAAACTAGACACCTTGATAACTGCCTTGTCAGTGTTCTTAAGGCTCAAGAACACCTAAGGCAACAGATAAGCATCGCTAAAGCCTTTAGCGACGGTTTTGATATATTTTAAAAATTTTAATTTCTGAAAATTCCGAAAATGATTTAAAAATTAAAAAAATTAGATTTTAATTATTAAAAATACTTAATAAATTCTGAAAAATTATTTTAAAGTCTGAAAAATAGTTTTTAACTATTTTGAGTATATTTCAAAAATATTTAGTATTTTTGAAATATAAAAAAGTATTTATTTATTTAATTATAATATTAAATAATTTATTTAAAAATGGTGTTATTTTTAATGAATTTTAATTATAAAAAGTATATTATTGTGTTAAAAAATATTTTAAGTTATTTTTAATGAATTTTAATATTTTGTGATAAAATTTCATTAATTAATTAATATTAATGATGTTTAAGTTATTTAATAAATATATGAAATGATTATGGAAAATAGAATTAATGATTTTAAAAATCATTTATAGTATCATAAAAATATTTTGAGTTATAAAATATGACTTTGGATATTTTGTCATGAAAAATATTATTAATTTAATATTAATGATATTAATCTAATATTGATGATGTTTAGTTTATTTAATAATTATATTAAATAAATAGTTTAAAAATAGTTTTATTTATTTAAAAATTATTTAAAAAGGATATAAATGAATTAAAAATATTTTAAGTTATAATAAATGACTTTTAATATTTGGATAAATAGTGCATTAATATTTTCGTATTAATGGTAATTATTTAAAAATAATTTTAAATATTTTAAAAATCATTTAAGAGTAATATAAATGTTTTAAAAGTATTTTGAGTTATTATACATAACTTTAATATTTTGGCAACAGTTTCATTAATAGTCTAATATTGATTAAATGTTAATGATAATAGAATTATTTGATATTTAAATCATTTAATTATGATTCCGATGTTTAAAAATTCTTGATAAATTATAATAAGTATTTAAAAATTATTTTAAGTCAATTAAAAATAATATGACTGATACTTATGAATATTGAGATACAGAATAGAGTCGTAGACTCAATAATTATCCAATAAAGCTGTCGGTACACCGACATGTTTCAGAAATTCATCTAGACTTAGATATTTTGACTGTATTAATGATTAATTATGATTCAATGACTGTTGGATATGTGTGATAATGTGATTAGGTTATGTGCTGACTGCGAAATGCAGTACTATGTGTTATAGTATATTATTCTAATCGAACGAATGATCTTATTACTGATAGGTCGTTGTATAAAAGATTAATCTAAGTTGAGTTATTGTAAGCAACAACTCAGGCAAGTATCCTACCTTTGCATTTCCTTTATGCAATGGACATGAGTAAGAAGTTTCATAATTAAATTATTTTTATGCTATATTATCAACTCTACTGCGACATATTCTATATCCGCTCATTGTTTATCAACATGTTAGTATATGGTAATTCAGATATATATTCTGTTCGTCAATTTCTATAAAATGGTTATATAAGTGTCCCCACTTGGATAATCATTGTATTTAATCACATGTTGATATACCTTTGTCAATTACCCTTATATATATAGGTTGAATTATAGATTATTGTTGAACAAGATAAAACCTTTGCTTTAGAACCAAGACAAGTATGAACATCCCTTACATAGGGAAAACTATTATGCGCCCAAGGCGGAGAGAGCTCTTGAAATGTAGTATTGATCAATGCAGGGCACAACGGGCTGATCACCCCCGTGTCCGTAAGTTATGACGGTTTGCAGATAAATTTCTGTTTAACCTTTTTGAAAAAGAAAATAATGTTCATGATATGTCACTTAACCTTACTTATAGTCAATACGTAGTTTCAAAAATGTGAAAGAGAGTTGTTATGTTATTATTATTCTTGGTACAGTTTACTTCAGAACTGTTGATTCGTTGTAGAAGTGTCTTTTAAAGAAAATATTTAATTCTTTCAGCTGATATATATTATTGTTATTACTTGCTGGGCACTCAAATGCTCATTCTTGCTTAATTTAAATGTTTTCAGTTAAGTTTGAAGAACCAGAAAGCTCGTGCAGAAACAAAGGAAAAGGAAAGCTAACTGAATAAGATTTGTGGTAGTTGCTGTAATAGTTTATATTATTAAGACAATGATATATATATAAATAATATCATGTATTGTATGGAATGTACTTTAAGGTCTCATACCTAGGGAGATAAACTCTGATAATTATGTAAATTAAGTTGTTATTCATATTATTGTTATTATTATTCGTAGAATTCCGCTCATAGAAATGGTATCGTGAAGCACCGAGTTCGCGTTTCAAGTACCCAGATTTGGGGGCGTCACAGGTTGGTATCAGTGCTTTAGGGTTAGAAACCTTAGGTGGGATCGACCTTAGGCTATAACCTTAGGACAGGGGGAAACGTTGAAAATATAAATAACTCATATAGTGTTTTAAAAGGAGATGAATTGAATAAATTCATCGTTGAACAAAATAAAAGATAACTCTTATAAAACTATTGTTTGCTATGTGTATATACTATATGCTAATCAGGATAATTTATGTGTGTAGATGTCTGGTGGAAAAGGATTGTTATGGGCTTATAACTTGAAGAAGAATCAGATCCATACACCTGAGCTAATATCGAAGCCAATAGCTGAGATAAAGGCTCACAATGAAACCAACTCGGACGAGGTGGTTATTGTGGAAAATGTAGTACCAGATCCGAAAATGGTGGAACTGACAGATAGTGAAACGGACACTAAAGTTGAAGCTGATCAAGCATCAACGGAGGTGCAGGATTTGAGGAACAAGGTTTCTTCTTTGAAAAAGCTGTGGGAAATAGAAAAGCTGTTGAATATTCAACTGCGTCAGGCGTTAATAGAAACAATGGAAGAGCAGGATAAGCTTAAAATCTAAATTGATCAGATAGGAGCCTCAAGCAACACATCGTGTGCAGCTCCGAGAGATAAGGGAAAAAGAAAGATAGAAGACCATAATTTAGGAAAACCTGATAAGAAGAAAGGGAAAAAGATATGTTACAATTGCAGACATGAGGGACATACCCCTCATCATTGTCCCGACTTTAATCTAGGCGTACGTTTTGTTTGTGGGATGGAAGGTCATCGATCAAAAGATAGTCCGAGAGAGAGGCTTAGTAAATAGGTAGTATAGGTTCTGTTGTGTAGGTATGTTTAAGGTAATATGTGTGATAAGTATGTTTGTGTAATAAAATATTTTCAACTTTTGTGTTGGTCAATGTTGTAAATCCCGACTTTTGTAGTCACAAAGGGATAGCTGGTGTGTAAAGTAGTATATGCTATGCTATGTAAAATATTCGATGAATGAATATGAATCTAAGTTTGAGAAATGAAACAAGTTTAATATATTAATCTTATGCAATAAGGTTTAGAATGTAAGTTAATAAAGTATAATTTATGGTTTTACTTAACCAGATAATGCCGCCAAGACGTCAAACTCGAAACCAAAGGG
Source organism: Panax notoginseng (assembly GCA_016801055.1). NCBI lineage: Eukaryota > Viridiplantae > Streptophyta > Magnoliopsida > Apiales > Araliaceae > Panax > Panax notoginseng. The sequence goes on from CM029014.1 coordinate 82,270,342, forward strand.
TAGAAGAATCTCTCAACAACACTGAGGAACAACAACAAGACCCGATGCAAAACTTTGCAAACATGGTAGCTCAGGCTATGCAGCAGGGAATACCAGCCGCAGGAAACCAGCCAGATAATCGCTTGGCAAAATTTAAAGACTTCAAAGCAGTAGGACCACCAGAATTCAGAGGATCAGCTGACCCTATAGAAGCCCAGACATGGGTTAATGAAATAGAAAAGGCGTTCGTAATTGCTAGGGTAGATGAGGGGCAAAAGACTGCTTTTGCCACTTATATGATGAAAGGGGAAGCCAACTTTTGGTGGGAGGCAAATAAAACTAGGGCAGGAGAAGGAGTAGTTACTTGGGATAGGTTTAAGACTTTATTTTTCAAAAACTATCTCTCAGCTAGTATGCAAGCTAGGATGGAGGTGAAATTTCTGGAGTTAAGAGAACAAGACTGTTGCGGAGTATGTCGCAAAGTTTAATGAGTTGGCTAGGTTTGCTCCACATCAAGTTGATACGGAGGCTAAAAAGGCAAGAAAGTTTGAGCTGGGCTTAAAACCCTGGCTCTACAATAAGGTGGCAGTATTGCAAATCAATACTTTTGTAGCACTCATGGAGAAGGCTATAATAGCTGAGGAGGGGAGTAAGGCCATGAGCCTCTACAACAAGGAGAAGAAGAACAAAAGCAAGGCAGAAGGATCTTTGAAGGTGGAAGGAAATAGTGGATATAGGGGTGAGAAAAGAAAGGGGAATTTTTCTGAGAATGTTCAGGTGAAACAGGAAGGTGTGAAAAAGCAGGTAGTGCAGTGCAAGCATTGCGGGAAGAATCACTCTGGTGAGTGCCTGAAGGGTAAGTTTGTATGTTACAAGTGCGGGCATGAGGGTCATATCTCTCCCAACTGGCCCAACCCAAGGATGAACAATGGGTGTTTTATATGTGGATCGACTGAATATAAGGCGAAGGATTGTCCAAAGAGGAGAATGGAGGCAAGAAATGTAACCACGGGGAAAGGCATTGGGACTTTAGCAATCACAGGACCGACCTCAACCAATAACCCAACAAAAGGAACTCCGAGGGTCTTCAACATGACGGTCCAGGATACTGTGGCAGCTGGAAATGGAACTCCAAGTGTTATTCGAATAACTTATATATCTTATATGATTTTCTTATATATATAGTAAATTAATTTATAAAGAAATTTTGAATGAAGAATTTGACTCCTTTTAGAAATCAAACTTCTGTTTAATCAGGTAGACAAGCGTTATGCTGAATAGTAAAAGATCAGTTCGATCAATTATGGTCGAGGTCTACTTGCAATGATTATATATGCTATGTACCCTTGTATATTTGAGTTTTAAAATGGTGATTCCGGGGACGGAATCCTTATAAGGGAGGGTGAATGTAATAACCCGATATTTTTTATATAAATAGATAAGAAATTTTGCATATAAATTTTTTTTTACAATGAGAATAAGTGTCAAGTATTGTGATGTTAAATGCGAATATATTTATTACTTGAAAAATTAGAAATAATTTTAGAATTATTAATTACTACAAATTATATTCTTCTGGTAATTAATTTCTGTAAGCAGCAATATTTTTATTATTTATTTTCCATGAAAATATAATTTATATATTATTTAAATAATATATGAAGTGACAATTAGAATTATAATAATAAATATGTTATTATATGAATTTGTTCAGAATATTTAAGTTAATTATTTTAACTTGATTATTGATGTTGTGTACGAAAGATAAGTCAGATATGGAATCCAAACCCTAAACTTGGATTTTTATCCAGGAATGAGAATAATAATGTAATATTAATTATATTTTAATTTTCAGTGCTTAAATATATACCGTATATCTGTAGACTGTTAATGTTGGTCAATTGTGGTAAATTGGGTCATAACCTAATATTGTGTTGTAAAACCCTAATTGTTAAACTCAATTATGAGTTAAGACTGAGTAGTAATTGTGTTATATGAATTATTCTGTGTATTAGAATTTCTGTAATTAGAAGAAACCCTAATTATTGTTTTATGCTGATAATTAGGAAAAACCCTAATTATTTATTTAAAAACCCTAATTGCAAATTTTAGAAACCCTAATTATTATTTTGTGAATTATAAAGATAATTAGGAAACCCTAATTAATTTGGGAACCCTAATAATATTTAGGAATCCTAATTTAAAAATCCTAATTTCTATTAAAAACCCTAATTTAATTAGTATGTTTTAAATTAAAATTGTATTACACTTTAAATTTTAAATTGTCCAAACTCTATAAATTATTTGGGAAATTGTAAGATTTTCAATCTAGTGAATAAACCCTAGATTTAATCACCTTGTACAAGAATGCCCTTAAAATTATATGGGAAATTACCAAAATGCCCATTTTGTCTCTTTAGTGTATTATTAGTGAATTATTGTTCATTATTGCTATCAAAGCATGGCAAGCATCCTACCCTACCAATTTAGCATCCAAGATTCAATTATATTCAGATTCAATCAACCATTTTGAGCATTCAATGCATCTAATTTGGTTTATATATAGATTGGAGAGAGAATTAAGGCATTTTGTACACTAAAAATTGCCCAACTCTCATCCTTGAGCTTCTCTCTCTAAAACCTATGAATTATTGTTGTATTTCAGTCCCAAAACAAAGCCCTACTACCAATCATAACAAATCATAAGCCAAAAATCAAGAATCAAAACTTAGAAAAGGTATAAACTCTAGCTTGATTTTTTTTTTGGTGTTAGATGTTATGTTTAAATGTTAGAACATGTTGATTATAGTGTCTAAGGATGATCTAGGTTGGTAGATGTTAGATCCATAATATTTAGAAGCTCGGATTTGAAGATTTCCAAAATCTAGAAATTTCATTTTCTGTGATTTTTCGGCAAATGTCAAGCCTTATATCTCTGTGATCTTTAATGTGTTTTGTGTTTTAAAAGTTGATATGTGTAGCTTGTTATGTGGTCTTTAATCTCCAAAACGAATCAGGTCCATATCTATTTTGGATTAAAAGTTATTTAAGGTCAAAGTGGGTTGACCGGCATTGACCGGCTGCTCTTCAAACCCAGAAAATATTCTAAGTGTCCAGAAAATATTTTTTGGCAAATGTCAGAGCTTATAAATCTTTGCTCGATCATGATTTTTGTTGTTTAAAAATTTTTATGTGTAGTCGGATATGTCGTCTTTAATATGCAAAAAGAATCAAGTTCATAGCTTTTGTAGATCGGGAGTTATTCATGGTCAAAACCCGTTGACCGAAAACGCTGAAGAACACAAACCCAGAATTTTTTGAGCAGATTCCGTGTTGAAGTTTGACCAGCTAGATCTTGCTAATGTTATAATGTTAATGTGTTATGATGCTTTGAAGTTGTAGTCCTACATATTTTCTACACACTCCAATTGTTAGATCACACAAACAATACACAGATTGAAAGTTATAAGGATCCAAAGTAGGCACCTCGACTGTTCTTCAGTCGAAGAACAGCCTCGTTAGACTTTTTGATGGCTAATAACTCTTAGATCTGATGTTTTTTTAGTCATGATATTTGTTGTTAATTGTAGTATTACATGAGCACTACAAGATCCAAGTGTTAGATTTCCAAGAAACGTAATGGATTGAGAATTATAATCGGTCAAACTAGGCACCTTGATAACTGCCTTGTCAGTGTTCTTGAGGCTCAAGAACACCTAAGGCAACAGATAAGCGTCGCTAAAGCCTTCAGCGACGGTTTTGATATATTTTAAAATTTTCAATTTCTGAAAATTCTGAAAATGATTTAAAAATTAAAAAAATTAGATTTTAATTATTAAAAATACTTAATAAATTATGAAAATTTATTTTAAAGTCTGAAAAATAGTTTTTAACTATTTTTAGTATAATTCGAAAATATTTAGTATTTTTGGAATATAAAAAAGTATTTATTTATTTAATTATAATATTAAATAAATTATTAAAAAATAATTTTAATTCATGAAAAATTATATTATTGTGTTAGAAAATATTTTAAGTTATTTTTAATGAATTTTAATATTTTGTGAGGAAATTTCATTAATTAATTAATATTAATGATGTTTAAGTTATTTAATAAATATATGAAATAATTATGGAAAATAGAATTAATGATTTTAAAAATCATTTATAGTATCATAAAAATATTTTGAGTTATAAAATATGACTTTGGATATTTTGTCATGAAAAATATTATTAATTTAATATTAATGATATTAATCTAATATTGATGATGTTTAGTTTATTTAATAATTATATTAAATAAATAGTTTAAAAATGGCTTTATTTATTCAAAAATCATTTAAAAATGATATAAATGAATTAAAAATATTTTAAGTTATAATAAATGACTTTTAATATTTGGATAAATAGTGCATTAATATTTTAATATTAATGGTAATTATTTAAAAATTATTTTAAATGTTTTAAAAATTATTTAAGAGTAATATAAATGTTTTAAAAGCATTTTTGAGTTATTATACAAAACTTTAATATTTTGGCAACAGTTTCATTAATAATTTAATATTGATTAAATGTTAATGATAATAGAATTATTTGATGTTTAAATCATTTAATTATGATTACGATGTTTAAAAATTCTTGATAAATTATAATAAGTGTTTAAAAATTATTTTAAGTCAATTAAAAATAATATGACTGATACTTATGAATATTGAGATACAGAATAGAGTCTTAGACTCAATAATTATCCAATAAAGCTGTCGGTACACCGACATATTTTAGAAATTCATCTAGGCTTAGATATTTTGACTGTATTAATGATTAGTTATGATTCAATGACTGTTGGATATGTGTGATAATGTGATTAGGTTATGTGCTGACTGCGAAATGCAGTACTATGTGTTATAGTATATTATTCTAATCGAACGAATGATCTTATTACTGATAGGTCGCTGTATAAAAGATTAATCTAAGTTGCGTTATTGTAAGCAACAGCTCAGGCAAGTATCCTACCTTTGCATTTCCTTTATGCAATGGACATGAGTAAGAAGTTTCAGAATTAAATTATTATTATGCTATATTATCAACTCTACTGTGACATATTCTATATCCACTCATTGTTTATCAACATGTTAGTATATGGTAATTTAGATATATATTATATTCGTTAATTTCTATAAAATGGTTATATAAGTGTCCCCACTTGGATAATCATTGTATTTAATCACATGTTGATATACCTTTGTCAATTACCCTTATATATATAGGTTGAATTATAGATTATTGTTGAACAAGATAAAACCTTTGCTTTAGAACCAAGACAAGTATGAACATCCCTTACATAGGGAAAACTATTATGCGCCCAAGGCGGAGAGAGCTCTTGAAATGTAGTATTGATCAATGTAGGGCACAACGGGCTGATCACCCCCGTGTCCGTAAGTTATGACGGTTTGCAGATGAATTTCTGTTTAACCTTTTTGAAAAAGAAAATAATGTTCATGATATGTCACTTAACCTTACTTATAGTCAATACGTAGTTTCAAAAATGTGAAAGAGAGTTGTTATGTTATTATTATTCTTGGTACAGCTTACTTCAGAACTGTTGATTCGTTGTAGAAGTGTCTTTCAAAGAAAATATAGAAATGGTATCGTGAAGCATCGAGTTCGGGTTTCAAGTACCCGGATTTGGGAGCGTCACATATAGAGTGATTTTAACCCATTTAAACACATAATCACAGAATTAAATTATGCAAATTGTACTGTTCTTAATGTTCTTGAAGTGTTGAACATAAATTCCTAAAATTCAATGCCACAGATTCGTTATAAAACCAAATCCAACCATTCAAATTTCATTTTGTTCGTTTTATCATGCATAATCACATATAAGTGGAAATTTTGTAGAAAATTTCGTGTTTGACATATTAAAATCACGTATAAGGCCATATGGCCATATTCTATACTCTGCAAATAACATACGTTATAAAATTATGAATTGATGATATGGAAACTTGTATAATATATAATAAAACATGTTATACTACTCAAATCATTACACATATCCCTATAACAACACCATTTCCTAATTTACAGAGACTCAACGGAACTTGAATGAAGTTATATTCATGAAAACTTTGAATGACGTAAAATAGGAATTTGGGTTGAAGAAAATTACCCAAGCGTAGATGAACAAGGATGATAATTCTCTCTACTTCAAATACAGAGTCACAAACTTTCTCAAAAAAATTTCTCAATCTCTCTCTTTTTTCCCTCTCTGTTTTATGTCAGACTTAGCCAAATAATGAAAAGGAAGGAAAGGAAAGACATATAAAAAGAAATGAAGTGACACAGTAGAGGTCAGTTACCCGATCATGGGTAACTGCTAATAACTCCCTTTAGGGTCTTGTTTGGCTGTCAAGAATTGATTTCAAAACCAATTAATTTAATAAAACTTTATCATATAGTTAAAATAATGTCACACCGACTTATAAAATAAAACCAATATCTTATTTAATTTATTTTAAATGAAATAATTTCTCATTAATTCACATAGTCACATAATTCAAATTCTCATTTAATAATAATGTCAATTATTAAATCTCTAATTAATAAATAAATTAATTAAAATAACATTAGGCTTATTAAATATTTCTTTTAATTCAATAAGCTCACATAAATACATACTTGAATAATAAATATTCTCCACATAAATATAACACATATAATTAATTTAATCTATCACAATTGCATCAATTAATTATTTAATCTAATAATTAAATCATCGAAAATATTTATTTAATCCAATAAATATTAAAATTAAATTACAAAATCTCGTTCGTCACATCTTTTCTCCCTTAAAAGGATTTTGTCCCCAGAATTACGACACAATAAATTTGACCCGTTACACTATGTATATTAAGTACATACATGCTTCACTATTGGTTTACAATTACTTCGGTTCAAAAACAACTTGGTCAACTTTGTTTCAGTACCCCCCGCCCCGGCGGGGGTTTATTCTTCAAATATGCCCGCCCCAACGGGCTAGGCTCCTATCAACCATTAAACACCCCCCGCCCCAGGGGGGGTTTTGGCCTTTACATACCCCGCCCCGGCGGGGGTCCCGGCTAGTAGTTTCTTAACTTACTTTTCTTACCAAGTTTTACGCATTCGTTTTACATACGTGACCTTTCCTAATTCATTTTACATCCGTAGTGGCTCATTCAAAAGCCATTAGCTCGTAAATCATGTGCATTATGATTTCATTTTTGAATCTTCAAACACAGACTTCACCGCTTAGTTCATTATTAAGCGTTCGTTTATCGTTCGTGAGCGTTCATAGCTCATTTTCTTTGTTCTAAGTCAGAATTCACGAGTCTTGAGTCCACGACTCTTGAATACGTTATATTATGCTATGCCGTCGAAAACCAAAGTTTCCAAGTTACACGACAAGTTGACTACTTATCCTGAATTATACGATTTCAACATTTAACTTTTAATTTTGTAAAATTCTCCATAACTTCGTTACTCGTGTGTTGTACGCCAAATCGAATGGAATCAATTCATTGATTCATTGTCTACATCCTAACCAATCAATATTTACATATCCTATCAAGGATGTTTTTCAATTGTCCATCCATAACCAAGTCAGCGTTCAAAGGTTTTCTTCGGTTTAAACTTACATAATCACTAACGATTTCTACTAAAACATGACTTATCAATGTTTTAGTCATTAATATCCATCCTTATCACTCCGGAAGAGACATGCTCCACCAATCTATGATTCTTTACGAAAAATAAATCGAAAAGGTCGAAGACTAACGTTTACGAAATATTACCTTTTCGTTCTTCACGTTCTTGCTAAATCTCTTATACTTTGCTTGAAAGTAGCTTGATTACTTGTTTCTAGCTCTTTCTCTCTCTCAATATATGTTAGACAAAGTTTTGTAAAACATAAAATGACCAACCTAAGCTTATTTATATAAGCAAACCAAATGGAGGGTATTTTGGTCAATTGGTGACCTCCTTACTATTCCCACCTCCACAACAACTTAGCCACCAAGTAATCACTTTACTTGGTGGCCAAGTGGCCAGCCCACATGCCTATGGGCCTCCCCATGGGTTTTACCCCTCCGATGACCCATCAGTTCGATCTATAGTTTGTTTTCTTGGTTTGGGCCTTAGGATTAATTCATCTTGGGCCTAACTTGGGCTTGATTACACAATTCATTGGACTTGATATAATCCAAGTCCAATTGGATTCTACAAAATCCTTAAACTCAAAGTCCATTAAGAACTAATCGTATTCTACACGTATAACTCACGTATTATCTTCGTATAGTATTCGTACGATATTCGTATTATACGTCGTAATATTTTACATACTATACTCGTTTATCACACGTATAATAACCTTAATAATCATACGCATTTCATTTCCTTCTCAAAATTCATTTTTCCTAACCCTTAGGTTTTAAGTCCGCAGGCGAAAACTTCGTTTGCCATAACTGAAATATTATTGGATATTCCATCTCGTCTTAGAATTCTATCATTACGCGTTTCTTGGAAATTCAAACTTAATTCTTGAGCAGAAACGGATGAATAGTGTTTTTACGAAAATCTCTCGAAAAACTTTTATTTTCGTCTTGGAAATTCAAAACATTTAATTCTAGCACATAGCCAGAATCCTAACCACATATGCACATTCTAGGTTATAGAACGACCTTCATATAGCTTACTCACATAAATAATCAATTAAATTCATTTAATCCACATAATTAAATAAAAATTTAATCAATTTAAAAATCCGATTTTCTCGGGTGTTATACTATAGCTGTACTATTAAATATATAAAGAATATCAAATTGAGATGTAAATCCTATAATGTAACTCCGATGAATCGAAACATAGAATAATTTTGATTCAAAGATATGTAAATGATGAAGGTTGTGATTCAGGGAAATGAATAAAGAATTCAGAAAAGTTTCTATTATTCCGCAACTTATCAAGTATAACATCGAATACGATGTAAAGTTAAGAAGTGTTAACGACCAAGATTGGGAATTGACTTATGAAGGTTTTGGGATCGATTCATAGATACTAGAAATAGAAAGGAATTAATATATTAATTAGTTTTAAAGTTAAGTTGTATACATAAAATTATGAATGGAAGTTGTTAATAGTTAGACGAAGATAATATCGTGACGCACCAGGTCCGAGGTAACGGATAGCCAAATTTGGGGGCGTTACAGGTTGGTATCAAAGCAGTAGGTTATAAACCTTAGGTAAGGGTACCTTATGATATAACCTTAGAGAGGGAAAGTAAAGATGATAAAGGATAAACTCAGATAGTGTTTAAGTGATAAGAGATAAAAATTATAAAGAAGAGATTAGAATATATATGAGAAGGTTCAAAGAAGAATCTTGAAGTATCTAGAAAATGAGGATCAGGAGTCACCTGACTCCAGTAATAAAGATGAAAAATGTTATTAAATAGATGATATCTATAAGATGAATATGTTAAAAATAAATGGGAATAAACTCAAAAAGAGTTTAGTTGATGAATTTAGAAAATTCATGTGAAACAAGTTAAGATAATATGATAGGTTAAAAGAAGAACCTGAAGAGCCAGAGGATCAGGGAACAGCTGAGATGAATAATCAAAAGACTGGAAAGAAAGACGTAAAATATTAAAACGATCGAAAATAGGAAGAATCATAAGGAAAATCGATGGTAGAATAGGATCACCATGTGATCAGATTGAGCTATGATTTGATAGATGGTCTGTAATGACTAAATGGTTATAGCTTGATTATATATAGAGAAAGTACTATGAAATGGTACGAGATAAACTCATGAGGAGTTGTAAATGATGAGATACAACAAATTCGTATCGAGCAAAGAGCAAGTTAAGAGTGAGATAGTGTAACGCCCCGAAATCTGGTCTATCTTCACACCGGATTTCGTACGTCACGAGTACATCATTCATCCGACCTACATCATTATATACTGAAATATAACAACATACACTCTCAAATCCCAGGTTCTGAAAACCTTATAAACTCTTTCATTACAAATAATGATAATTACATTATTTATTTCATATTACAAGAGTGACTTTTATCCGCCACCAATGATACATAATAGTTCATTAAACTAGTCTATAATTCGATTTCATCTTTCTATATTACAAGTCTTCACTTGATCTTCTCGCTCATTTACATTCTGAATGACACTTCATCTAGATACCGTCAGCTTGATCTTTACGGGATTCTTAAGTGCTTCTAACCTCGTCCGCTGAAAATGTTTTTCATTTAAAGCAAGTGTGAGCATTCAATTGCCAAGCAAGTCATAACAGTTGAACACACAACTTCAAGAGCTTAAACATTTCTTCAGAACTTCGATAACCGAACAAAGGTTATGAAGCAGCTTGAATAATAAGAATAGTCCTGATTCCTATCATCTTAAAACATCTGTCATTTTCACTTTAAATTACTTTCATTCCTCTACCTTTTTCATACACATCCTGTCTGGCTAGAATCATTAGCACAAACTTAACAATAACGGTTCATGTATAAATAGAGCATACTTGTATTGAACAGTCAATCATAGAACAGTTTATATCATAGATGTGACACCCCCAAATTCCGGTACTTCATTTCCTCAAGATTTGGTGTTCACGTAATCAAAACATTCATTACTAACTACCCAATTGATAAAATTGAATAAATAAAACCTGCCCATACATGATTAAACTTAAATAAAAATCTCTCGGGTTATCTAACCTTTACAAACATTCATTCATGCAGAAATTAAATTAATATAAACTTCTTTACAATCTTTAAACAAAGTCTAAAAATAAACTGTCTAACTATTACAGGTCTTCAGCATTGCTTAATCTTTCCTTTCCCTTTACTGGTGCTAGGTATATCACCAGTTTCAACCTTAGCTGTAAGAATGTTTACAGGCAAGAGTGAGCAAACAAGGCCCACTTGAAATAATAATAAATAAATCAGTTAACTTTACATCATGTACCAACATTAGGTTTAATAGAACTGAACAATAAGTTCTATTACTTTCTAAAAACTTTAATCAATTACTGAGGGTCTAATGACCACGAATCATGTCCACAGTTATAAGTAATTTTTCAACTTAAACTTTAACATTCATAAGACTATAAGGACTTCACGTACTTAGGGGGATCAACCTTCGTACAATGTATTGTGCACAATCATTTCAACGCTAAGCGTAACCTCTTATAAAAGAGTTGTTCTTCTCAGTATTTAGAATACAAGTCTGTACCAAAGTGAGTTTGGTTTGGATACATCATGGGATAATTTAGAATTCAACGGTAATCAACTAAGGGTTAGTTGACTACAAACAACATAACTGTATACTATGGAATAATCATAGTTGAATAGATATTTATAAACTAACATCATGCTTTAGGAATAATTTAATAGCATAATCATGGAATAATCATAACATGCATCCTCGTAAACCAATAGATACACGAGCTTAATCAACAATAAACAATCTAACTCTACGAAAGTGTAAAGTTAGCCATTTGTACAATTGAAATGGAATAAAAGCAATAATGTGTTTAACGAATTCAATCTTGTACAATGAAGTTCTAGTATTAGATAAAACTTGCTCAATATCAAAAGATAAGATTTATAAAACTTGCATACAACGAAACAAGTTAAAGACAATAATAACTTGTTCAATATCAAAAGATAAGGTTTAGAAAACTTGCTCAGTTATAAAAATAGAGTTAAGGAAACTTGCACAATGAAGTTTTGAGTTAGAGAACTTGCATAAGTATAACATAACAGTGAAAAGTAACCTTGTTAAATAATAAAGTAGAAAAGGTTAGGGAACTTGCCTCGTGTGTAGGTTAAACAATTACTATTCACGTTCACCCCAAGTCCTACACATACCATATGCATTGACAATACACATTAGTTACACTAACATTACCTTTATGAGTTCCTTTATTACTCTTAGTATAGCTACTAACTAAGTTTAAGTTTAAACAACACATCTTTCATGAACATTACTTTTTAGCTTTATTACAACTACTTAAATGATCATGCCATTGCACCACATGTACATTAATAACTTGATACAATATCCTAATACATGTCCAACATGTTATTATTAAGTTATACTAATACCCAAAGGGTTGCCCTTGCATTCGTGCATCCCGACGCCCTCCGATTGGCTCCAAATACATAATAGTCCTAAAGATGACCATTTTGACTACTGTTACGGACCTCAAATTAACAAACTTAAAGAATGAAAGTTTTAGGTCTACTCGTCCTCTTTCCGAATCATCTTGAATTACCTAAATCGGAGTTCATATGAAAAAGTTATGGCCATTTTACTACAGGAGGTCAAAACTGTCCAACTAGGCCACTTTTCCGGCGCTGGGGCGCGGAACAGTGGCGCTGGGGCGCGAGATACGGCGCTGGGGCGTGAGCTTCAGCGCTAGGCGCGAGCTACGGGCCCATTTTTGACGCTGGGGCGCGAACCTTGGCGCCAGGGCGCGAGATTTGGCGCTGGGGCGTGAATTTTGACGCTGGGGCGCCGAAACTCATAGAACCAACCCCGAAAGACAGAGCAAAGCTACTGTCTAATTTATTTTTAACAACCAATGGCATCTAACACATGTATAACTTCATGAAAATTACACATAAAAGTTAACAATCATCAATATATCCATCACCAATCATTAATTATCAATACCATAAACTAATTCTTTGAAACACTGTGTTTTAAAGTAAAAATCCATTGATGAAATATAAATGATAGTGAACGAAAATTTCCACTGTTATCAACAAATTTTGATTCCTTTGAAATACAACTATACCAACATAACAAATTAACATGTATAGTTCAATTCCTCAGTTAGCATACAATTTATCGAATCACATACAAATTTTGTTATTTTTCAAAACATATGTTCGTATATAAAGTTTCACTGAAAAACCAAGTTATCTTCCTCAATGATAATTTAGCATACAACACCTACACACCTATATATACATGCTAGTTATAACAACACAACATGTAATACCAAAACAATTTCTGGAACAAGGTTTACAGACAATTTGGTAAAACTTATACACGGTTATGACAAGAAAACAAAGACATACAATTTCTCAAAAACTATATAACGTAAACATATATTATAAGGTTTGTACAACCTACCTTTAATTTGTTCTAGAAAACTTGTAATTCAAAACTTGTTTTGGACAATCTTGCACTTGGCTTCTTCTCAAAATCTCTGAACTTTTCCTTTCTCTTTTCTTACTTCTCTCAATGATAGACTAGGTACTAACAATGAGCGTAAACCCAAAACTGATATACGTAGAATAAAACTGATATGGCAATAATAAGCCTACTTATTATATCAGTTATTAAACATATAACGTATAACTAATAAATATAAATATATTTCATTTATAAATTTGTTTTATTTTATTAATAATTTTAATTCAAAAGATTCCCAAAAGCCATAAGGCTTCGTTTGGCAACCCATTTAAAATTTAAGGATTAATACTTAAGCCTTGTTTGGCAAAGAACTAAATTAAACTACTTTAATTTAATTTAATAACTCTTTATAACATAGTTATTTGTCACACTTTATGAAATAATAATTTATTAAATAAATCACTTAACCACATAACTCAATCCACATAGCACATTAATTATTTAACAAATAAATAATTAACTAATTACATTAATTATTTAGCAAATAAATAATTAACTAAATAAACTCAATCAAATTGAACAATTACTTATTCACTAATAAACACATCCAATAAATATTTATATAAATCAATAAATATTTATAACTTACATTTTTAAAAAAAAAATATGGAATGTTACATCATTTCCCCCATATAAGGATTCTGTCCTCAGAATCACAACTCAAACAACACATTCGTTACATTCTTCCCTACTTACAAAGATTCTATCCTCAGAATCGAAGACACAGATTAAACAAATAACTCAGGGTATTCTTTCAACATTTTCTCTTCGAGTTCCCACGTTGCTTCTTCAACGTTGTGGTTCCTCCAAATCACCTTCACAGAAGGTATCACTTTATTCCTGAGCACATGTTCTTTCCTGTCGACTATCTGGATAGGAATCTCTTCATAAGACAAATCTTTCTCAAACTGCAACGGTTCGTACTCGATTACGTGCTTGTATATGATGAAGTGCATGACCGTAACGTGGAACTTCAGGATATAGTTGAGGAGTTACAGGAGATAGTAGCTGAACAACAGGCTGCAATGGCACAAAAAGACGGCGTGATCCAGGATCGTGAGGAACGACTGACAAACGCCGAGGAAAAACTAACACAGACTGAAGGGGAGAAGGAACAATTGATCGAGATGGTTGCTGAACTGAAGAGCAGGCTGAGAGAAGAAGCGGCTAAGAGGGCAAGAGCTGAAGATGCATACGAGGAAGCTTATCAACGAACTGGAAGAGCAGTAAGGAGCTCACAGGCAAAAAGGATGAAGATGGAAGAAATGGTCAAAGTATTCGACACCGCAATTAATCGAGCTCAAGATCGAATTATGGGATATCCGATTCAGTTCGAGACGCTGCCATCATTTTTGTTAGATCGAAGAACGATGTTTCGAGTCATGGAGGAAGAACGTGATAGGGCTAAGAAGTATCTTAATAGATCATCGTAGAAAGTGTGCCTGTAATGCACGTAATATGTATTAAATAATGTGTAAATCCCTAGTGTTAAGTAACCATGGGATATGATAATAATGGTGTTGTCCTGAAACTTTTGTAGTTCAGGAAAGGATGTAGATAGCAGAGATGCTATTGTGTTATGTTTTCAAAAAAGTTTATGAATAAATAAAAGTTATTATTTTATTCAAAGTGTTATGTGCTATGTGGTTATTTCTTTTGTAGAGGCAAGTTAATTAGAAATACTTAAAGAAGTTGAGTAATGGTCTAATAGATGTTTTATTTTAAACAGAAAATGCCTCCCAGACGTCAACCAACACGACAGAGAACCACCGAAGAAGCTAACGATAATGTTGATGCGAATCCCGTTCAACAACTAGTGACACTATTGATAGGAGCGTTGCAGAATCAACCTCAAAACCATGGTACAACGTTTAAGGATTTCAAGGCGGTTGGACCACCTGAATTCCGTGGGTCCATGAATCCAGTCGAAGCACAAACTTGGATTATGGAAATAGAGAAGGTGTTCGATGTCGCTAGGGTAGGGGATGAACAGAAGACTGCTTTCGCAACTTTCATGTTGAAAGCAGAAGCTAGTTATTGGTGGCAAGCCAATAAAACTCGGGAAGGGCCAGGAGTGATGACCTGGGATAGGTTCAAGGAACTGTTCTTCGAGACCTATTTCCCGGAGAGTTCAAAGAGTCAGCTGGAAGTACAGTTTCTGGAGCTGAAGCAAGGGACGATGACGGTATCCGAGTATGCCGCAAAATTCAACGAGTTGGCGAGGTTTGTGCCATATCAGGTTAGCACAGACGAACGTAAGGCGAAGAGATTTGAACAGGGACTGAAGCCCTGGCTGTACAGTAGGGTTTCCCTATTCCAGTTGAAGACATTTGCAGCGGTGATGGAGAAAGCAGTACTCGCTGAAGGTGGAGGTGAGGCAGTGACAAAGTTCAATCAGGAACAGAAGAAGAAAAAGAATGAGAATGAGATTAAGAATGGAGGTGGTAGCAGTGGAAATAACAACAACAACAACAACAACTTGAAGAGAAAGTGGAATGAAAGTATGGGTACTGGAAACCAGCAGGGTAACCAGCAGAATAAGAAGTTTGAAGCATGTGCGACATGTGGGAAATTTCACAAGGGTGCGTGCTTGATGGGGAAACGAGTTTGCTACAATTATGGCCAAGAGGGTCACATCGCCCCAAACTGCACTCAACCGAAGAAGAAGGCATGCTTCACATGCGGATCCAAGGAGCATTTTGCTTGTGAATGCCCTAAGAAGAAGGAGGGAGGGACAACCAGAAGCAATTGAGGTAACAATGGAGGTACATGGGCCATTACAGGACCTGCAGCATCAAACAAACCCACCCCCAAATCCCGATACTTCATTTCCCCCACCTAAGGTTCATAACCTAAAGCTTTGATACCAACCTGTGACACCCCCAAATCCCGGTACTTCATTTCCTCAAGATTTGGTGTTCACGTAATCAAAACATTCATTACTAACTACCCAATTGATAAAATTGAATAAATAAAACCTGCCCATACAGGATTAAACTTAAATAAAAATCTCCCAGGTTATCTAACATTTACAAACATTCATTCATGCGGAAATTAAATTAATATAAACTTCTTTACAATCTTTAAACAAAGTCTAAAAATAAACTTTCTAACTATTACAGGTCTTCAGCATTGCTTAATTTTTCCTTTCCCTTTACTGGTGCTAGGTATATCACCAGTTTCAACCTTAGCTGTAAGAATGTTTACAGGCAAGAGTGAGCAAACAAGGCCCACTTGAAATAATAATAAATAAATCAGTTAACTTTACATCATGTACCAACATTAGGTTTAATAGAACTGAACAATAAGTTCTATTACTTTCTAAAAACTTTAATCAATTACTGAGGGTCTAATGACCACGAATCATGTCCACAGTTATAAGTAATTTTTCAACTTAAACTTTAACAGTCATAAGACTATAAGGACTTCACGTACTTAGGGGGATCAACCCTTCGTACAATGTATTGTGCACAATCATTTCAACACTAAGCGTAACCTCTTATAAAAGAGTTGTTCTTCTCAGTATTTAGAATACAAGTCCGTACCAAAGTGAGTTTGGTTTGGATACGTCATGGGGTAATTTAGAATTTAACAGTAATCAACTAAGGGTTAGTTGATTACAAACAACATAACTGTATACTATGGAATAATCATAGTTGAATGGATATTTATAAACTAACATCATGCTTTAGGAATAATTTAATAGCATAATCATGGAATAATCATAACATGCATCCTCGTAAACCAATAGATACACGAGCTTAATCAACAATAAACAATCTAACTCTACGAAAGTGTAAAGTTAGCCATTTGTATAATTGAAATGGAATTAAAGCAATAATGTGTTTAACGAATTCAATCTTGTACAATGAAGTTCTAGTATTAGATAAAACTTGCTCAATATCAAAAGATAAGATTTATAAAACTTGCATACAACGAAACAAGTTAAAGACAATAATAACTTGTTCAATATCAAAAGATAAGGTTTAGAAAACTTGCTCAGTTATAAAAATAGAGTTAAGGAAACTTGCACAATGAAGTTTTGAGTTAGAGAACTTGCATAAGTATAACATAACAGTGAAAAGTAACCTTGCTGAATAATAAAGTAGAAAAGGTTAGGGAACTTGCCTCGTGTGTAGGTTAAACAATTACTATTCACGTTCACCCCAAGTCCTACACATACCATATGCATTGACAATACACATTAGTTACACTAACATTACCTTTATGAGTTCCTTTATTACTCTTAGTATAGCTACTAACTAAGTTTAAGTTTAAACAACACATCTTTCATGAACATTACTTTTTAGCTTTATTACAACTATTTAAATGATCATGCCATTGCACCACATGTACATTAACAACTTGATACAACATCCTAATACATGTCCAACATGTTATCATTAAGTTATACTGATACCCAAAGGGTTGCACTTGCATTCGTGCATCCCGACGCCCTCCGATTGGCTCTAAATACACAATAGTCCTACAAATGGCCATTTTGACTACTGTTACAGACCTCAAATTAAAAAACTTAAAGAATGAAAGTTGTAGGTCTACTCGTCCTCTTTCCGAATCATCTTGAATTACCTAAATCGGAGTTCGTATGAAAAAGTTATGGCCATTTTACTACAGGAGGTCAAAATTGTCCAACTAGGCCACTTTTCCGGCGCCGGGGCGCGGAACAGTGGCGCTGGGGCGCGAGATACGACGCTGGGGCGCGAGCATCAGTGCTGGGGCGCGAGCTTCAGCGCTGGGCGCGAGCTACGGGCCCATTTTTGACGCTGGGGCGCGAACCTTGGCGCCAGGGCGCGAGATTTGGCGCTGGGGCGTGAATTTTGACGCTGGGGCGCCGAAACTCATAGAACCAACCCGGAAAGACAGAGCAAAGCTACTGTCTAATTTATTTTTAACAACCAATGGCATCTAACACATGTATAACTTCATGAAAATTACACATAAAAGTTAACAATCATCAATATATCCATCACCAATCATTAATTATCAATACCATAAACTAATTCTTTGAAACACTGTGTTTTAAAGTAAAAATCCATTGATGAAATATAAATGACAGTGAACGAAAATTTCCACTGTTATCAACAAATTTTGATTCCTTTGAAATACAACTATACCAACATAACAAATTAACATGTATAGTTCAATTCCTCAGTTAGCATACAATTTATCGAATCACATACAAATTTTGTTATTTTTCAAAACATATGTTCGTATATAAATTTTCACTGAAAAACCAAGTTATCTTCCTCAATGATAATTTAGCATACAACACCTATACACCTATATATACATGCTAGTTATAACAACACAACATGTAATACCAAAACAATTTCTGGAACAAGGTTTACAGACAATTTGGTAAAACTTATACACGGTTATGACAAGAAAACAAAGACATACAATTTCTCAAAAACTATATAACGTAAACATATATTATAAGGTTTGTACAACCTACCTTTAATTTGTTCTAGAAAACTTGTAATTCAAAACTTGTTTTGGACAATCTTGCACTTGACTTCTTCTCAAAATCTCTGAACTTTTCCTTTCTCTTTTCTTACTTCTCTCAATGATAGACTAGGTACTAACAATGAGCGTAAACCCAAAACTGATATACGTAGAATAAAACTGATATGGCAATAATAAGCCTACTTATTATATCAGTTATTAAACATATAACGTATAACTAATAAATATAAATATATTTCATTTATAAATTTGTTTTATTTTATTAATAATTTTAATTCAAAAGATACCCAAAAGCCATAAGGCTTCGTTTGGCAACCCATTTAAAATTTAAGGATTAATACTTAAGCCTTGTTTGGCAAAGAACTAAATTAAACTACTTTAATTTAATTTAATAACTCTTTATAACATAGTTATTTGTCACACTTTATGAAATAATAATTTATTAAATAAATCACTTAACCACATAACTCAATCCACATAACACATTAATTATTTAACAAATAAATAATTAACTAATTACATTAATTATTTAGCAAATAAATAATTAACTAAATAAACTCAATCAAATTGAACAATTACTTATTCACTAATAAACACATCCAATAAATATTTATATAAATCAATAAATATTTATAACTTACATTTAAAAAAAAAATATGGAATGTTACAATAGAAACACTGAAGTGTTCAAATTATGGCACAAGACCTCATACATACTACCACCTCGTACATACATCGCACATATGCACATAGACAAGACTTCTCAAGTTCGACATCTGAGAAGTTTAAGAAACTAGCATTCATTTAAAATATGAATGAAGTTAGGAAACTTACCTTATGCCCAGCTACAGCCTACGCTGAACTGCTCATTCCAATTCCTATATAACATATAGGTAGAAAATATAAACACCAATTAGTCATATACTGGACTTACGTATTGGTTTACATAACTTTACTTCTTAGGATTCGCGTTCTTGCATTATCAGTTTACACGACTAACTTCCTTTACCAGTTTACGGCTTCATGACATACGGAGATGTCTTACTCAAACGTTCATCATTTTGGATGATTTATATTCTTATCTTCTACTCATTTAATACTTTCGTTATCCCTTACATGAACCCCATATTCATTACTCGTTCTTATTGTCGAAGCCATACGGATCGTTATATGCTAAGATCGATCGTCCATCGTAACAACGTTACGTTTACAGCGTCTATACGCTTCACACTTGTATCTCATTATCATGACATAATATCGAAATATTAGTCATTACCCTCGTCACTCAACGTCTAAGGAATCACAATCATAGCAATTCCTCACGTTCGTTCATCGCGACCACGGTCCCCGGATATCGGTTCCGTAACCCGTACCTATAATCTTTGCCTTTTAATCTTGTTTAATCTTTCTGTTCAACCTTTACTATAGGTTTAATTCACTTGATTAAGTGTTATATTAATTGGACATTATGTTCTTTATCATCCCTTACGTTTCCCCCAAGAGCTGAGCAGTTAAAAGCTCATCTCTAGCTTTTTCTCTACACTGGCACTGCGACACCACTCTCCTCATTAACTCTCGCGCCGCGACATGAGTTGGCAGTACCTGGCTTCCCGGTCTGGTGCTACAGCGCCACATAACAAAGCATGACTGGTGTCGCGGCGCCAAGCCCTAATTCTTGAAAATTTCTCTAAGTGTTAAATCCACTTTGAGACGCTTACTTCCCGATCTCATAACTTCTTCGTTATAACTCAGAACAAGGTTGTTCCAAAGCCATTTTCTTCCTTATTTTACATACTTTAATACCCCTTGGGTAAAACTTCATTCTAAATCTATTAACATGCCATTCGATTGGCTTGATCTTCACCCTCGTTCATTTTTACGCTTTTAGTGTCCTTCGCTCGTTCATCCGTAATTCGGTCATCCGAACTCGGAACTCGTTCATTCTTGAGTCTATGACTCACGTTTTCTATGTTCTCTTACTTCCTTATGAAACCCTACACGTTCGGGTTCATTTACTAACTTTCTAATTCTCATTTGTCTTTTATAAATTTTTTGCCATAACTTCGTTATAGCTATGTTTTAATCCGTTCTTCATGAACATTTCTACCGTTCCTAACCAAGCAATAAGCAATTAACTTATATGCGTTGGTTTTAAACTTATCCATCAACAACAATTATACTACGATGGTTTTAAATTTTTCCATCAACAACGTTATTCGTGTTCTTCGTGTTCTTCGTTCGTTCTTCATTTTAATCGATATTTTGGATTACGATTTCACTTTTTATTGGAATTTGATGTTATAGAACACCATTCCTTACTTATTTCACCTACTTATTCATATAATCCACTCGGATCGCTCAAAATCCTCACGAATCTTATATTTCCTTAAGAAATTTACAAACTAAACTTCTAATTCTCATTTCTTTATTTTCTTATGATTTCAACCATATGAAATCATTACTAACATCTTTTACTCCTTATTTTCATTAAGTTATGTTTTAAACATATTAAACTTAAAGAAAATATTAGAAGAGACTAGGGTTCGGATTACCGTTCTTTTTTAATCTTCTCCCGTCGGACAAAGTTTGTACACGGCTAGCCTTTCCTCCTCCTCCTCCTCTCATCCGAACTCTCTCTCTCTCTCTCTCTCTCTCTCTCTCTCAAGTGTCTTAGGATTTTCAAAATTCCAAAACAATGAAATGAGCTTCCTATTTATGGAAAACCAAAGTTAAGGGTAGTTTAGTCATTTTGCCCCCCTTAACCTCCTTACTATTCCACCTCCTTACTATTCCAAACTTAGCCACCAAGTTTACTTAGCCTCCACACTTACTTAACCATTAAGTCTTCTTAGCCATTAAGTTTGCTTAGCCCTTAAGTTTGCTTAGCTCTTAAGTTTGCTTACTCATTACTTATAAGCACTTTACTTAGCTATTACTTAACTTATTCCTTACTTAGCCTTTAAGACTAGATCATATTCTACTCATCTCATTCTCGTATTCTCTTCGTATATAGTTCGTACGATATTCGTATTATACGTCGTAATAATCTTTGTACTATACTCGTATAATAACTAGTATTACACTCGTATTTCTCAAGCATAATAACCCTAATTATTATACGAGATCATTAAATTCTCGAAACTTACTTTTTCTAACCCTTAAGTTTTAAGTCCGCAGGCAAAAACTTCTTTTTTGCCATAACTGAAATATTATTGAATATTCCATCACGTCTAAACATTTTACGTAATCAATAACTTCTCGGAATTTCAAAATAAATCTCCGAGCAGAAATGGATGAATAGTGCCTATTTCGTCTTTTTCCCCGGAAATAATTTTGTTCCCGAAAATTTTTTATTTTCGTCTTGAAAATTCTTACTCGTTCAATCTAGCTCATAGTCAGAATACTCCAAACTTATAATCATCCTAGGTTATAGAACGATTAATAAACACATAACACATAATATTATTAATAAAAATTAGTTTTATTAATAACTAATTCTTTAAACCTAAATTCTGGACAATCCGAATTTCCGGGTCGTCACATTCTTCCCTCCTTATAAAAATTTCGTCCTCGGAATTTCTTAAAACCACACCCTTACCCGGGTTCTCACATTCTCCCCTTCTTCACAGAATTTCGTCCTCGAAATTTTAGCTTACCCTTCTTCTCAACTTCTCTTAAATGGAGTTCTTATCTTTCACTCATTCCTAACCCCCATAACCTATCAAGAATCATGAAGTAGAAGGAATAACGAGGAATATAAAATTTCCTTTGAAAACATTTTATACTTTTGCTGAGGGGTCACATCGACTATGAACTCTTACTAGGTTAAACAACATTTTGCTGTAATCCCTTCTTTAACGGTCAGTTTACAATCACAAAGAAAGTAAACTACCTCTTCCATGTTCTCCTCAGACTTAATCATTAGATTCCGCACCAAAATAATTTGGTTTGGCACAAGTTCCCCAAGAAAGCTCGATGACATACCATTTGTCTAGCCGAATCAAGTAGCTTAGACCATACCAATAAATTGGACAACAACGTGAAACCTTCGTCTAGTCAACTCAATTGACGTTCGAAAACATACCATATAATTATGAGTTACGAACTTACCATAAGTATGAGTTTCAGGAACTCGCACCTACCTTATCGTTCTCTACCTATCAAGTATATACATGAGAAAAGATTCACCTTCTCATCATATACATCTTGATAGCGCGACATATTATTCTAATGATTATCACAACCAGAAGCTAAGTGACTGTAGAACCAAACACAATTCCCTACCCATACAGAAAATTGGTCAACTCAGCTACTGACCGATATAGGAAGCTAAGCGGTTGTTACACCAAGGATAATTCTCTACCTATACAAAGAATTGTTCAACTTAACAACTATATCGAATAAGAAGCTAAGTGGTTCTAAAACCACGTACAATTTCCCCGCCCATACAAGGAATCATACAACTCAGCTACTGATATGAGTCCTCAATTGAAATTTTACAACTTCTAAATCTCTCTTTACTTAATACGAATTTTCTTTAATTCGTATACTATCTTTCATAACTCAATCTGAGTTCTTCCTCCCGTACTACTTTATAGTACCCTTCATTCATAGCATTAGCTATAAATCATTCATCGTTTAATAGCTTATCTATTACTACAGTTCATTATAATTACGTGGTGATCTTCTTATCCTTCTCTCTACGATTATAGTCTTAGGTACTCCTACCTAAGGTTTATAACCTATCAGCTCTGATACCAACTTGTAACGCCCTAAAATCCGATCTATCTTCACACCCGGATTTCGTACGTCAAGAGTACATCATTCATCCAACCTACATCATTATATACTGAAATATAACAACATACGCTCTCAAATCCTAGGTTCTAGAAACCTTGTAACCTCTTTCATTACAAATAATCATAATTACATTATTCATTTCATATTACAAGAGTGACTTTTATCCGCCACCAATGATACATAACAGTTCATTAAACTAGTCTATAATTCGATTTCATCTTTCTATATTACAAGTCTTCACTTGATCTTCTCGCTCATTTACATTCTGAATGGCACTTCATCTAGATACCGTCAGCTTGATCTTTACGGGATCCTTAAGTGCTTCTAACCTCGTCTTCTGAAAATGTTTTTCATTTAAAGCAAGTGTGAGCATTCAATTGCCCAGCAAGTCATAACAGTTAAACACACAACTTCAAGAGTTTAAACATTTCTTCAGAACTTCGATAACCGAACAAAGGTTATGAAGCAGCTTGAATAATAGGAATAGTCCTGATTCCTATCATCTTAAAATATCTATCTTTTTTAAAATACTTTCATTGCTCTACCTTTTTCATACACATCCTGTCTGGGTAGAATCATTAGCATAGACTTAACAATAACGGTTCATGTATAAATAGAGCATACTTGTATTGAACAGTCAATCATAGAACAGTTCATATCATAGAAACACTGAAGTGTTCAAATTATGTCACAAGGCCTCATACATACTACCACCTCATACATACATCGCACATATGCACATAGACAAAACTTCTCAAGTTCGACATTTGAGAAGTTTAATGTAACAACCCGATATTTTCTACATAAATAAATAATAAATTTTGCGTATAATTTTTTTTTTATTAAGGACGAAGATTTGTACAAGATAATATATATATATATATATATATATATATATATATATATATATATATATATATATATATATGTATTTATGTGGTAAATAAAAATATATTTATTGCATAAATGTTTACAAATAATTTTATTTTAGAAGTATTGATTATTATAGAGTATATTCTATTAATAATTAAATTATGGTAGAAATATTTTATTAATTATTTTTCATAAAAATATATAGTCATATATTATTTAAATAATATATGGAGTGATTTTTAGAATAATTATAATAATTATTTTATTATATGAATTTTAGTACAAGTTATTAAGTTAATTATTTTACCTTAATTATTAAGGTTAATTATGGCAGATAAATCAGATATGGAATCCAAATCCTAATTTTGGATTATTGTCAAGGTATGAAAATAATAATATAATATTAATTATATTTTAATTTTTCAGTGCTATGAATATGTACTGTATTTCCGTATTATTAATGGTAGGTCAATTACGGTGTATTATGACCAAACCCTAGTAATAATGTTAAACCCTAATTTGAGATCCAAATTAGAGTGCAAGATTGTTTTATAAGTATGTTATATAATTTATGTGGTGTATTAAATGTATTAATTAGGTGAACCCTAATTAAAATTCTAGAAACCCTAATTTTTAGAAA
Organism: Panax notoginseng; assembly: GCA_016801055.1. Taxonomy (NCBI): domain Eukaryota; kingdom Viridiplantae; phylum Streptophyta; class Magnoliopsida; order Apiales; family Araliaceae; genus Panax; species Panax notoginseng. Next base: position 82,295,390 of record CM029014.1, read on the forward strand.
ACCCTAATTATAATCTAGAAACCCTAAATAATTTTTGAAAATGGAAAACCCTAATTTGAAATTCAGATTAGAGTTCGAGATTGATTGGTGATTGTGCTAATATGTTTAATTAACAAGTATTAGATTTTATTGTTAATTATGGAAAACCTAATTAGCAATTTAAAACCCTAAATATCTAGAAGCCTAATTTGGTAATTAGAAAATCCTAATTATATTTTAGTAACCCTAATTATCAAAATCGTAAACCCTAATTGCTATTTTAGCAATGTTAATGATAATTATATGTTATTAAACCCTAATGTTCCTGTATAGCGTAATTAGAAAATTAATCATAATTAGAAAACCCAAATTTTAAAATTTTAGAAACTAAAATTTATTTAATTTTTATTTAAATTTTTTATTTTGTTTAAACCCTAGTGGGAAAATCCTTCATTTTGTACTAAATCTTAGGGTTAAACCCTAAGGGTTTGCCAAGTTCCAAGTATGCCATTAAATGGAAAATATAAATGACCATTGTGCCCCTTTGCATTATTAAAGCTACAAACTAGGTTTTGACAATAGGTTGAGTGGGTGAACCACTTCAACCACTCCACATGCTCATAATTGACAGCAACAAGCAACTCAATCAGCTAATTCATGCACCTTGTTGGTCTATATATAGAATTGGAGAGAGAAAAATCTCATTTGGCCACTTATTTTGCACAAATTCTCATACTTGAGTCTCTCTCTCTCTAAAACTTATGAATTATCCTTCATAAATCAGTCACAAACCAAGCCCTACTATAAACCATAACAACATCAATAGCCAGAATCAAGAATCGTCCATAGAAGGTATAAAACCTTAGCTTTAATTTCTGTCCAAAATCTGTGGTAGATGTTATGATTAAGTGTTAGAATATGTTGTTTATGTTGTATAATGATGATCTGGGTTGCTAGATGTTAGATCCATAACATCTAGAGGCTCAGATTTGAAGTTTTATAAAATCTGGAAATTTGTGTTTTTGTTGTCTGATAGTGAATGTCAGGCCTTGTAGATCTGTGCTCGTTTATTGTTTTGGTGATTTAAAGGTTTGAAGTTGTATTCTGTAATGTTGTTAGTAATCTGCAAGTGGGTTCATGATCATTGCATCTGTAGATCGAAAGTTATTCATGGTCAAAGTTCGTTGACTGAACACAAAATCAGTTTTCTGGGTAACCCAGAAAACTGAAGAACATGTTCTGGCCGTGACTTTGACCGGCCTTGATTTGTTTCTGGAACGTTTTTAGGATGAATATTTGTATCCAGATTATAGTATGTCATGTGTATTACAAGTTCAAAGCACTGTATAACCTTATGAAGCTTCAGATCGATCGTAGTAATTGGTCAAACCTCGTTGACCGTTAAGCTTAACTTTCTGGGTAACCCAGAAAGTTTAGGCAGTGGTCTGACAAGTTTTTATTTTACTTAGATCTTGCATCTAAATTATGTTTAGACATTATACATGATCACAACTTGTACTATGTTGGGTTGTCTACAAATCCCGACGTTTAGAACACTTGTGACGTAAACCGATTAACCGGAATGAGTCCACCAAGATCGTTGACCGGCATTGACCAGATTTTTCTGGGCAGCCCAGAACGTGATGAACAGCCTCTGACAGCTTATTTAGGCCCTTAGATCTCTTTGGTTGTGCATTATTTGATGATGTTTAATGTTGGATCGTGTAGTCTTGTATTTATATTACATGATCTGATCAACATGTCCAGAAACACATTGCACCATGCACGATTCTTGGTCAAAGTAGCACCCACGAAATTGCCGTATGAATGCTCAAGAACATGAAGAACACCTATAGCGACGGTTCTGTCGCTATAGGTGGCCTTTAGCGACAGATAGCTTATTATTTTTCAGAAATTAATAAAAAAATAGAAAAGTTAGTTTTAAATTATTAAAAATACAAAATAAATTATTAAAAATTATTTTAAATTCTGAAAATTAGTTTTTAATTATTTTAAATATATTTCATAAATATTTAATATTTTTAGAATATTAAAAGTATTTAATTTATTTAATTATAATATTAAATAAATTATTTAAAAATAATTTTAATATTGGAAAAATCATTAAAAATTATATTATGATATAATAAAATATTTTAAGTTATTTTAATGACTTTTAATATTTTGTGATAAATTTCATTAATAAATTGATATTAATGGTAATTAATTTATTTACTAAATGAATTAAATAAATTAATTACAAATAATTTTATTATATTAAAAATTATTTTAAATGAAAATAAAGTGTTTAAAAATATTTTATGTTATAAAATATAACTTTTAATATTTAAAGGATAATTTCATTAATAATTAAATATTAATGATTATTAAGTTATAACTAATGATATTAAATTTATTTAATAATTATATTAAATACATAGTTTATAAATGGTTTTATTAATTTAAAAATTATTTAAAAGGGATATAAATGAATTAAAAATATTTTAACTTATGAATAATGACTTTTAATATTTGGATAAATGAAACATTAATACCTTATTATTAATGGTAATTATTTAGAAATAATTTTAAATGTTTTAAAAATCATTTAAGGGTAATATTAATACTTTAAAAATATTTTGAGTTATTATAAATAACTTTAATATTTTGAAAATGATTTCATTAATAGTTTAGTACTAATTAAATATTAGTGATAATAGAATTGATTAGTATTTAAATCATTTTAATGTGATTCCGATGTTTGAAATTTCGTGATTAATTATAATAAATGTTTTAAAATTATATTAAGTCATTTAAAAATAATATGACTGATACGTACAGATATTGAGTTACAGAAAAGAGTCTTATACTCGATAATTACCTGATAAAGTTGTCGGTACACCGATATGTTTCAGAATTTGACCTGGACTTAGATAATGCGATTAAATAAGTGATTATTTATGATTCAATGGTTGTTAAATCTATGTGCCAATGTGATTAGGGTATGTGCTGACTGCAATAAGTAGTGTTATGTGTTATAGTATGTTGTTCTAACAGAACGAATGATCTGATTAATGATAGGTCGTGAGATATACGATAAATCTAAATTACAAACTGTAAGCAGCGCTTCAGGCAAGTATCTAACCTTTGCATTTTCTTTATGCAATGGACATGAGTAAGAATGTTTCTAAACTATATTATTACTGTACAGATTATTAACCTTATATTATATACGCTCATTGCTTATCAACATGTTAGTATATGGTAATTCAGATATATATATATTCTGTTCGTTAATTTCTGTAAATGGTTAAACAAGTGTCCCCAGTTGGATAATCATTGTATTTAATCACATGTTGATATACCTTTGTCAATTACTCGTATATATATATATATGTTGAATTATAGATTATTGTTGAAACAAGATAAAACCTTTGATTTGGAACCCAGACAAGTATGAACATCCCTACACGAGAAAACTTTTTATGCACCCAAGGTGGAACAGAGTGAACGATCCTATCGTTCTTGTAATGTAGTATTGATCAATGCAGGGCATAACGGGCTGATCACCCCCCGTGCCCGTAAGTTATGTCGATTTACAGATGAATTTCTGTTTAACCTTTTCGAAAATGAAAACAATGTTTATGGCATGTCACCATAACCCCAGTTATAGTCATTATGTAGTTTCAAAAATTTGAAAAAGAGTTGTTATGTTATTATTATCGGTTCAGAATACTTCACAACTATTGACTTGTTGAAGAAGAATAGTACAAAGAAAATAATTAAATCCTTTCAGCTTATATATATATATATATATATATATATATATATATATATATATATATATATATATATATATATATATATATAATTGCTATTACTTGCTGGGCACTCAAATGCTCATCCTTGCTTAAATTTAAATGTTTTCAGTTAAGTGCAAACGACTAGAGAGCTCTGCTAAGAACAAAGGAAAAGGGAAGGTTGCTAAATGAACGAATTACTATGTTATGTAATAGTTTGATGATATTAAGACAATTATGATATATATTATCTATCATAGGTTGTAATGAATGTTTAAAGATTACGTACTTCGGAGCTAGACTCTGATAATTATGTAAATTAAGTTGATATTTATATTATTGTTATTATTATTAGTATTATTCTGCTCATAGAAATGGTATCGTGATGAACCGAGTTCGGGTTTTAAGTACCCGAGTTTGGGGTCCTCACATTTAAGAAACTAGCATTCATTCAAAATATGAATGAAGTTAGGAAACTTGCCTTACGCCCAGCTACAACCTACGCTGAACTGCTCATTCCAATTCCTATATAACACATAACGAGAAAACATAAACACCAATTAGTCATATACTGGACTTACGCATTGGTTTACTTAACTTTACTTCTTAGGGTTCGCGTTCTTGCATTATAAGTTTACACGACTAACTTCCTTTACAAGTTTACGGCTTTATGACATACGGAGATGTCTTACTTAAACGTTCATCATTTTGGATGATTTATATTCTTATATTCTTCTCATTTAATACTTTCATTATCCCTTACAGGAACCCTATGTTCATTACTCATTCTTAGTGTCGAAGCCATACCGATCGTTGCATGCTAAGACCGATCGTCCATCGCAACAACGTTGTGTTTACAACGTCTATACGCTTCACACTTATATCTCATTATCATGACATAACATCAAAGTGTTATTCATTACCCTCGTCACTCAACGTCTAAGGAATCACAATCAAAGCAATTCCTCACGTTCGTTCATCGCGACCACGGTCCCCGGATATCGGTTTCGTAACCCGTACCTAAAATCTTTGTCTTTTAATCTTGTTTAATCTTTCCATTCAACCTTTACTATAGGTTTAATTCACTTGATTAAGTGTTACATTAATTGGACATTATGTTTTTTATCGTCCCTTACGTTTCCCCCAAGAGCTGAGCAGTTAAAAGCTCATCTCTGACTTTTTTCTACACTAGCGCTGCGGCGCCACTCTCCTAATTAAATCTTGCGCCACGACCTGAGTTGGCAGTACCTGGCTTCCTGGTCTGGCGCTACAGTGCCACATAACAAAGCATGACTGGAGCCGCGGCGCCAAGCCCTAATTCTTCAAAATTTCTCTAAGTGTTAAATCCACTTTGAGACGCTTACTTCCCGATCTCATAACTTCTTCGTTATAACTCGTAACGAGGTTGTTCCAAAACCATTCTCTTCCTTATCTTGCGTACTTTAATACCCCTTGGGCAAAACTTCATTCTAAATCTGTTAACGTGCCATTCGATTGGCTTGATCTTCACCCTTCGTTTATTTTTACGCTTTCAGTGTCCTTCGCTCGTTCGTCCGTAATTCGGTCGTCCGAACTCGGAACTCATTCGTTCTTGAGTCTATGACTCACGTTTTCTATGTTCTCTTACTTCCTTATGAAACCCTACACGTTTGGGTTCATTTACTAACTTTTTAATTCTCGTTTGTCTTTTATAAAATTTTTGCCATAACTTCGTTATAGCTACGTTTTAATTTGTTCTTCATGAACGTTTCTACCTTTCCTAACCAAGTAATAAGCAACTAACTTATATGCGATGGTTTTAAACTTGTCCATCAACAACAATTATACTACGATGGTTTTTAATTTGTCCATCAACAACGTTCTTCGTGTTCTTCGCGTGTTTTTCGTGTTCTTCGTTCGTTCTTCATTTTAATCGATATTTTGAATTACGATTTCACTTTTTAGTAGAATATGATGTTATAGAACACCATTCCTTACTTATTTCACCCACTTATTCATATAATCTATTTGGATCGCTCAAAATCCTCACGAATCTTATACTCCCTTAAGAAATTTACAAACTAAACTTCTAATTCTTATTTCTTTATTTTCTTATGATTTCAACCATATGAAATCATTACTAACATCTTTTACTCCTTATTCTCATTAAGTTATGTTTTAAACATATTAAACTTAAAGAAAATATTAGAAGAGACTAGGGTTCGGATTACCGTTCTTCTTTAATCTTATCCTGTCGGACAAAGTTTGTACACGGGCTAGCCTTTCTTCCTCGTCCTCCTCCCATCCAAACTCTCTCTCTCTCAAGTGTCTTAGGATTTTCAAAATCCCAAAACAATGAAATGAGCTTCTTATTTATAGAAAACCAAAGTTAGGGGTAGTTTAGTCATTTCGCCCCCCTTAACCTCCTTACTATTCCACCTCCTTGCTATTCCAAACTTAGCCACCAAGTTTACTTAGCCTCCACACTTACTTAACCATTAAGTCTTCTTAGCCATTAAGTTTGCTTAGCCCTTAAGTTTGCTTACTCATTACTTATAAGAACTGTACTTAGCCATTAAGCATAAGCACTTTGCTTAGCAATTAAGTTTACTTAGCTATTACTTAACTTATTCCTTACTTAGCCTTTAAGACTAAATCATATTCTACGCATCTCATTCTCGTATTCTCTTCGTATATAGTTCGTACGATATTCATATTATACGTCGTAATAATCTTTGTACTATACTCATATAATAACTAGTATTACACTCGTATTTCTCAAGCATATTAACCCTAATTATTATACGAGATCATTAAATTCTCGGAACTTACTTTTTCTAACCCTTAGGTTTTAAGTCCGCAGGCGAAAACTTCGTTTTTGCCATAACTGAAATATTATTGAATATTCCATCACGTCTAAACATTTTACGTAATCAATAACTTCTCGGAATTTCAAAATAAATCTCCGAGCAGAAACGGATGAATAGTGCCTATTTCGTCTTTTTCCCCAGAAATATTTTTGTTCCTGGAAAATTTTTACTTTCGCCTTGAAAATTCTTACTCGTTCAATCTAGCTCATAGCCAGAATACTCCCAACTTATAATCATCCTAGGTTATAGAACGATTAATAAACACATAGCACATAATATTATTAATAAAAATTAGTTTTATTAATAACTAATTCTTTAAACCTAAATTCTGGACAATCCGAATTTTTGGGTCGTCACAGATAGAGTTAAGTGGGATTTAAATGGAAGACTCGTGTGAGGACTGAGTTGTATAAACCTTTGTATGGGCGAAGGCTTTGTGCTTGCACTCGGTTCGTCACAGTGATAATCATTGGAATGTTGGTGTCGCGCCATCGATATGCTTATGGTGAGAAGGTAATTCTTTTCTTATATTTATGTTTGATAGTTAGAGGCTATTAAGATTAAGTTAGAGAATATTAAGATTAGGAGCGAGTTCTTAAAACTCATGCTTATGGTACGTTTGTGACTCATAGTTGTATGCATGTTTTTGAGCCCCTAAGTGTATGGACAGTCTCTGATTGGTTCTTGGACTATGTATTGCTAGGACAAGCTCCTAAACTCATATTACTGTGGTAAGTTTATGAACTTCCAAGGTGTGGTAAGTTTGATGAACTATATTGAGAATATATATGTTATATATCATGGATTAAGAAATTTTGGTATAGTGAACACTGATGGTGTTGAAGATTGATAGAATGAGGCAATGAAGTAAAGATTGAAGTTGATGAAGAAACATGGATTTTCTAAATCTTTTAGCTATGCTAGATTTTCAAAATCTATTGAATTCGTGCTGATGGTTGCACTTTCATTTTCTAAAAAAAACATTGGATCAGATGATTAAACCAATGAGTTTTAAAAACAATATCGTTATTCGTATGTCAATGCTATTTGTTTCAGCTAAGACAAAAATGATTTGAAAATTTTCAAAATATATTTTTGGACAATGTGCATCAATTAATATGGTGTAGAAAATGGTAAACGATGGAGTCATCAATGCAATCGAACCTGGTGTTGGATGTGATCGAAAGATCATCAGCCCACTATGGTAAGATGTAATATGACAAAATCATAAAATAACGGAATCCTCAACGTATTATTAATCTGGTATGGTATCATGACGTCATAAATTTTTTTTTGGTTTTTCTTTTAAATTATGAAGAAGGTCAATTAAGTTAGCTAAATTATTTTGATTGATGTTCGAGTTGTTGAAAGTCTAAGTTATTTGATTCAGCTAGACGGCTGTTAAAAAATATTTATGGAATTCAAGCATTCTCGAGTATTTATGCCAAACCAGATGGCTCTGGTGTGGATTTAGATGTTGAAAGGCTGAGGTGAACAACCCTATAAACGGAACATGTTTTCAGAGACAATGGTTCCGAGCGTGACACATATAGTCGTTACGGTGTGCTACGTTTGTGCAGAACGTAGTGGTACAATAGGTTGATAACCTAGAGTACTTTTAGAGGGTGTTTACAGTCTTTGTGATTGATAAACATTCTACGGAAAGGGTTTACAGTGTGAAGGATTTTGTTGAAGCACTAATAAACCTAGAGAAGAGTTCACAGTCTCGTGACCCCTCAACATAATTTGGAATCTGAGTTATTCATACTACTTCCCAATTATTGAATGATTATGGAAGGTTCTTATTCTTTTGAAGGGTGAATGTGGTAAGGAGGATATTCCTTAGAAAGAAGAAAGTGGTAGAATACGACGTGTAATAATGAATTAATCGTATCAGCTATAATAATTTCAAGAAAGGAATAAAATTTCGAAAGAGAAAAGATGAATTTATTTAAAAGAATATGTAATCTCTAGAAAGGAATGAGTAGAGAGGTTTCAGTGATTCATAGGATGGAATCCTTATAAGGGGGAGATGATGTGAGAACCCGAATTTTCAGAAATTATTAAAATAAGTATTTAATAAATAAAATTCTTATGATAGGATGTGTTGGGTTTGAATAATAATATATATAGGTGTTATATATTTTGAATTTTGTGTTATTGGTGAAAAGAAATCCATAAATGAGATTTTATAATTGGTTATACTATTAAGGAAAAATAGAGTTTTAAAACTTGAAGTTTGATCTTTAAATTATTAAAGAAAGTAGTAATCTATGATGTAAAATCAAAGAAGAGATTGATTTTGGATGAGTTAACATTTATGAAGTATGTGCAAAGTATTTAAGAATTTAGATTCTATTTTTGCTAAAGTAAAACTTGTCTGCGTCTAAACTTGAGGTGGCGCAGCTACGCCACTTCCAAACCTAAGGCCAGTTTAGCTGCGCCGGTCTGCAGAAAGCTCTGACTAAGTTTGTGAAATTTGAATTTCAAGACATGTATATTAATGGGTAATATGTGTAATAAAAGTCATAATTGGTGTTTAAGCTGTCCGAGAATGGACTAAGATAGCAAAACATGAATGGGATGAGAATTAGTTATGAAATTAATTAACCCAGAATAAATATTGGTTAATTAAGTGATATTATGGAATATTATATTATAAAGCTTTGCGTGGCAGTGACATGATAGTTGATAAGTAGGTTTTATACCTACTTATCCGGTATCTATTACTTGAATTTGTTGCTTAAACCTATGTTTCTTAGTTACTTTTCATACATTTTATGTTATTTTGTAGGCTATGACATAACATTGACATGAAGAAGCAATGGAAAGCAATTCGAACATCTTTTGGACCAAAATACGTAAGCAAATGCAATAAGGGAAGATTGAAGGACTTTTAACACTAAGTTAGATGCATGTTCTTGGTTTGGAACTTGGAGTATACTGTATATCTACTTCTTAGCTTTTCGAAACATCTTGAATCGTCCTAATCGGAGTTCGGATGCGAGAGTTATGGCCTTTTTATCAACGAAAATCAAAGCTAGGATTTATCGTGCTTGCCATTTACATTTACATAGCATCTACTTCAAGCCCGATTTACACCTTGATCCAATCTGAATCTGTCAATTCTCAAAGAACGAAAGTTGTAGAGATCGTCGATATCTTCGATTTGATAGGTGCCAGGCCTCGTAACTCTTCTTGGATCAAAAGTTATGGTCATTTTCCCAAAGGACGTCAGAGCATAAAAGGTACCCCCGTCGGGGCGGGATTTTCCTTCACAAAACCCCCACTGGGGAGGCCATTCCAGCTGGAAAATAGTAGGGACCCCCGCTGGGGTGGGTCCTTTACAAGTATAAACCCCCGCCGTGGCCGGGGTACGAGTAGAAAAGGCGAAATTTGGCCAAATTTGAGTTCGGGAAGGATTATTTCGATCCGATTGACTCAAGGACTCCCAAGAGGACTTAAAGACACATAAAGAGACTTATAAAAGGAGGAGAAACACAAGGATTAGAGGGGAGATTAGATGAGAGAGAATTTTATTATACTAGATTAGAGTAGCATATGGCAAAACTCAAGTTCTTATGAGATTTGGAGATTGCAGCGACTTGAAAACCATTGACGATTCAAAGTAGGAGCAAGGAAAGAGCATCAAATCTACAGACAATAGATTCTATCTTCTTATCTTCTTCTATCTTTGTCTTTTAATGTGTATTCAATTGTGAATTCTTAGTTTTAATTCAATAATCATGAACTATTTCTTTGTTTGAGATTACAACGGATATTATTGTGTAGTTTATTTTAATATGCTTCGCTATCAATTATTATGTTCTATTTTGAGGATTGTCTATTATGATTTGGACTTAATTTCTTAATTGATTGGCCATCAATTACTGTGATAATCTATATGAACTCGAGAGATGAAGTATAGATTTAGATCTAAACATGATAGCATGTGTTTGTGATTTCTGCATAGATGAAATTCATGATTCGTGTTTAGGATAGAGATATGCCTTTACGCCATATGTAATCTTATAGGGAACTTGTGCTTTAAATCATTTTTAATTGTAATTCACATAGAGATATAGTGGATTAGTTAATTAGGGTGTCTTGCTTAATTCTATTATCTATGGATTTAAGTGAGTATGGGTATTATGCATCGGTGGGTTAATATGCTTTAGCATTCTTGATTAACAATTCGTGATAGAGAATAATTGATGAGAAGTGTGTTAACTTAAATGAAGCAATAAGTGAAGTTGTGATCTTAAATCTCCGTAATCTTAATTTAACTAGCTAGGGGTAATTAGAATTAGTTTACTTATAAATTGAAATTCATTCGTTTAAATAAGATTAATTTGGTTACGGGTTAGTACTTGGTGATTTTTATTAAACAATTCCTCGTGGGAACGATACTCTACTTACACTTTATTACTTGTTGACCACGTATACTTGCGTGTTGTGCGTAATTAGATTTTACCCAACAAGTTTTTGTCGCCGTTGCCGGGTAATTAGTTAATATATTTTTGCCAATATTAGCTTCAATCAAATTAGTCTTAATTTAAACATTTTTTTCCTTTTATTTAATTCTCTTCCTATTTTTCTCTCTTTTCAGGTACCATGGCTGGATGTAATTATCAATGGCCTTATTCGAATATGACTCAGCCAAGGGACACATGAATTGATGGACTCAATGCATTTTCTGCATTATCAGCACAACTTGAGACACTTTCGAGGAGGTTAGATGTTGTTGCAGCCCAACGTAATCGAAGGATAGCAGTTAATTGCAATTATTGTGCTAGTAATCATCTGAGTCATCAATGAACCGTTAGTTTTGGACCAGGACAACACGGTAGTGAATACCTCAACGATTATACAAATGCTAATTATCATCAAGTTTGGGGGTATCACCCGGATTCTTCATGGAGCTATATTTATGAAGACCAATACTACGCTCCAAATCCAACATACACACCAGAATTTTCATGTCCACCTCCATTGCCACAAGAAGAAAAGCCAAATCCGAGGGATGTAATATTGAAGGGCATAACAAATCTAGAGGAGATGAGGATTAGCCAAGAGCTGTCAACCCAAAATTTTAATAATCGAATGGAACAACTCGTCACTACCTCAACCATTGGTCCTCAATACATGGCTTCCGAGACTGAAATAGAAAATTCAAGGCTGGAGGAAATTTTGTTTAAGTTCATATCTTCAAATGAGGAGAAGATGAGTAATCAAGCGAGGTTAATTCAAAATCTTACGGATCAGATAGAGCAAATGACCAAAGCCGTAAGCAACCTTCCTCCAAATACTTGTCTTTATGACATGGATGATGAAACTGACAGAGAACCCGAACCAAATCTGTGACTGGATGAGCCACAAGATATCGAAAGTGTGGAGATAATTGGGGATAATGAAATAGAGGTCGACGAAGATCTAAATGGGCCTCCACCAAAGATGAAAGAGTCAGTCAGATTTGCAAAATCGTGCCCACTTGGTAGTCATATCGTCGGTGAAGCTCTTGATGACATAAGAGCGAGTACAATTTTGAATCCATGGTGGGACGAGAAAGAGAAGATAGACGATGAGCCCATTGTGTGTGACAAGCTTCCATGCCCCAAAGTGATCACATACACAATGGAGAAAATACCTAGCTGTGGGGTGTTCTTGATTGAGATCATACCAAATCAGAGCATGCTAGGTGATGTTAATGCAATGACTATCACAAATGGGAACCTACCAAAAGCTACATTATTTTCGGTGGATGGAGGGCTCCTCAACTTTCGAAGAGGAATTGGATAGCGTTAACTAGACAAAGTCAGGCTAAAAGACTGTAAATCAAGCGCCGACTGGGAGGAAACCCAGGAATTTTTATATTTATATGTTTTACTAGTTTAATTAGTGCTGTTAGTTCGTCAAAAATTTAGGAGTTAATTTGCTTATTAAGTTATCTTATAATCTAATCCATGTTGTCTCGCTTCATTGCAGGTATTGGAGGTTCAATGGATAGGAAAATGATCGTTGCCGCCATCGCCACCATCACCTCACGCTTAGCTGATTACAGGGAAGTTCACTTCTACTTACCGCTGAATTCTTACAATGAGGACATTATAATTGCTAAGTTTGGGGGAGTTTAGTTTAGTTCATTATTGCATGTTTAGTTTCATGTTTATGTTATGTTATTTTGTATATGTTGTTAATTTAATTTAGGTTCATTATGTTTGCATTCATGTAGTACAACTGCATAAGAAGTTGCATAGCAGTATAGTTTGAATAGCATTATATTAAGTTTCTTGAAAAAAAAATTTCAAAAATTCAAAAATAATAGTTAGTTACTATGTTCATCTTGCATGAGTCCAGCTGTTTAATAGTTTAAGTTTATTTTGGCCAATGATGAGATTAGAATTGGGTAGACAAGTATAATACTGACTATTAGAGCTTTGATGTGATTTTTTGTTCTGAATTGAGTTTTTTTCTGTTTGAAACTAGTATAATAAGGATAGCACAGTAAAAATAACTTGTTGATTGATTGAGTTTAAATTGATACATAATGGGATTCTAAAGGATAATGCTAGTTGAATGAAAGAATGACAAGAATAAGTAGTGATGGCTAAAGTTAAACAAGAACCTAAGTTTGGGGGAATATTTGGGTTATATAAGCTATAAAAAAAGAAAAAAAAAGTATGAATAAACACAGTGACGTGCTTGTCTAGTTCTGTGGCCTTTGCTACTTGAGTAAGTAAGTCCGAGGGGATTGTCTTTACACCTAGTGTCCTAAGGTCTTAATGGTCTGGGAGTTGTTGGTCGAAAGCTCGTTAAGTTAACATTGAAAAGCCTAAGGGAATAAGACATTGCATAGCTATGTGTGTATATAAATAAAATGAATAAAATGGGAAATAAGAGCAAAAAGCCCCCGTAGATGAAAAATAAAGCATAAGTATCCCATGTTGTCCCTTGATATTGGTAATTGTTTGATTTTAGTTAGATCTAGCTTATTTTTGGATTGCTTGAGTTTACACTGTATGATGCCTTCAAAGAGACTTGTTATGTGTTAAATTTGATTTTATATTAGTTAGTGTTATTGTTGAACACACACACACACACACACTATACCAGTAATTACAGTTTAAGATTTGATGATTAACTATGAAATTATTGATTGGTTTTGATATGAAGTATTGTCATGTTTACTTGATTTCTCTGAGACCGGGTGAATAAATTTGATTATATCAATACTGCTGGATTCGTAGGCATGTAGATTAGTTGCATTGCATAGCATTGTTATTTTGTGTTTTTGCTTGAGGACAAGCAACGAGTTAAGTTTGGGGGTACTTAATAAGTAGGTTTTATACCTACTTATTCGGCATCTATTACTTGAATTAGTTGCTTAAACCTATGTTTCTTAGTTACTTTTCATATATTTTATGTTATTTTGTAGGCTATGACATAACATTGGCATGAAAAAGCAAGGGAAAGTAATTCAGACATCTTTTGGACCAAAATACGCAAGTAAATACAAGAAGGGAAGATTGAAGGACTTTTAACACCAAATTTGATGCATGTTCTTGGCTTGGAACTTGGAGTATATTGTAGATATTCTTCTTAGCATTCCAGAACATCTTGAATCGTCCCAATCGGAGTTCGGATGCGAGAGTTATGGCCTTTTTATCAACGAAAATCAAAGTTAAGAGTTGTCGTGCTTGCCATTTACATAGCATCTACTTCAAGCCCGATTTCCACCTTGATCGTCGGGGTGGGGGTACGCGCAGAAAAGGCAAATTTTGGCCGAATTTGAGTTCGAAAAGGATTGTTTCGATCCGATTGACTCAAGGACTTCTAAGAGGACTTAAAGACATATAAAGAGACTTATAAAAGGATGAGAAACACAAGGATTAGAGGGGAGATTAGATGAGAGAGAGAATTCTATTAGATTAGATTAGAGTAGAATAGGGCAAAACTCTAGTTCTTATGAGATTTGAAGATTGCAAATCTAGCAAATCAAGAACTATTACCATAATCCTCAATTCTTCATTCCGAAATGCATTCCCAAATCCCCAATTGTTACGACAAGCGAGTTGTCTGACGATGATGCAGGCCAGGAAGTTGTTACGACAAGGATGTGTAGGATATTTAGCTTACATAGTCGACAGTCGTAAAGAGAATCCGAAAGTAGAGGAGATACCAGTAGTGAGAGACTTCACCGACGTATTTCCAAATGATTTACTAGGACTTCTGCCAGATAGAGAGGTCGAATTTGTGATCGATTTGGCTCCAGGAATGTCTCCAATATCGAAGGCACCATACCGAATGGCGCTGGTAGAAAGGAAAGAATTGATGGTACAACTACAAGAATTACTGGACAAGAAGTACATTTAACAGAGTGTATTGCCAGGGGGAGCATCGGTGTTGTTTGTAAAGAAGAAAGACGGGACAATGCGGCTTTGCATCGATTATAGAGAACTGAATAAGGTCACGATTAAGAATAGATATCCATTACTGAGGATCGATGATCTGTTTGATCAATTGAAGGGAGCGATATATTTTTCCAATATAGATTTGAGGAGTGGTTATCATCAATTGAAGGTGAGACAAGAGGATGTACCGAAGACAGCATTCAGAACACGATATGGTCACTACGAATTTTTAGTAATGTCGTTTGGTTTAATGAATGCTCCTGCAACCTTTATGGGACTAATGAATGGTGTATTCAAGCCATTTTTGGACAAGTTCGTAGTGGTATTTATAGATGATATTTTGGTATATTCGAAAACCAAGGAAGAACATGAAGAGCATTTGAGATTAACGTTGGAAGTGTTGAGAAAAGAGAAGTTGTATGCTAAGTTTTCGAAATGTGAATTCTAGATCGAGCGGGTACAATTACTTGGGCATGTGATCGATAAAGACGGAATTTCGGTAGATCCATCCAAAGTCGAAGCCGTGATCAACTGGGATCAGCCGAAGACACCGTCGTAAGTAAGAAGTTTTCTTGAATTGGCAGGTTATTACAGAAGGTTCATTCAGGACTATTCCAAGATCGCAACTCCATTAACGAATTTCACTCGAAAAGCTGTGAAATTTGTTTGGACGGAGAAGTGTGAGGAAAGGTTTCAAGAATTGAAGAAGAGGTTGAGGCTGTGTGCTTATGCAGAACGGTAGAGTTATTGCGTATGCGTCACGATAACTGAAAGATTATGAGAAGGGGTATCCGACCCACGATTTGGAGTTAGCTGCAGTGGTTTTTGCTTTGAAAATCTGGAGGCACTATCTCTACGGGGAGAAGTGTGAAATATATACAGACCACAAGAGTCTGAAATACAATTTTACACAGAAAGAATTGAATATGCTCCAAAGAAGGTGGTTGGAATTAATTAAGGACTACGATTGTGAGATTTTATACCATCCGGGTAAGGCAAACGAGGTTGCCGACGCCTTAAGTAGAAAGGGTCGGGGAGAAATTGATGATGTTGACTGCTCAGAAGGAGTTAATTTCGGCCATTGAGAAGTTAGAACTGGAAGTGAAGTATCCTATGGAAATTGATGAGAAGTTGTTTCAAATGCAATCTGGCACAACCATATGGATAAAGTTAAGGAGGCTCAACTTCAGGACAATGAATGCAAAAAGGTGATAAGGAAGACATCTGAAGGAACTGAACTGAGATTTAAGATGGATAAGGAAGGAATACTGAGATTTGAGAGCAGAATTTGGGTACCGCCAGTACCAGAGATTAAGGAAGACATTTTGAGTGAGGCTTATAGCTCACGATATTCGATTCATCCTGGTAGTACCAAGATGTATCAAGATATTCGACAACATTTTTGGTGGCCTAATTTGAAACGAGATGTTACAGAATGTGTGGCCAAGTGTCTAACCTGTTAGAAAGTGAAAGCAGAACATCAGAGACCAAGTGGGTTGCTACAACCGCTAGAGATCCCAGAATGGAAATGGGAACATATTACAATGGACTTCATGGTTGGCCTTTCGACGACTCAGAAAGGCTACGACGCAGTATGGGTTATCATTGACCGACTGACGAAATCCGCACATTTCCTTCCGATCAAAATCAGATTCAACTTAGATCAGTTAGCAAGGTTATATGTGAAAGAGATTGTTTTGCGACACGGAGTTTCGGTGTTAATTATTTCCGATAGGGATCCGCGCTTTACATCGAACTTCTGGAAACGTCTACAAGAATGCATGGGTACGCAATTACGAATGAGTACAACATACCATCCTCAAATAAATGGACAGAGTGAAAGAACGATTCAGACATTAGAAGATATGCTAAGAGCCTGTGTGATGGACTTTAAAGGAAATTGGGACGATCACCTACCACTCGTAGAGTTCGGCTACAACAACAGTTACCACACTAGTATTGGCATGCCGCCTTACGAGGTGTTATACGGCAGAAAGTGCAGAACTCCGCTATACTGGGATGAAGTGGGCGAAAGATAATTGTTAGGCCCAGAATTGGTACAGCAGACAGCAGAAATAGTCAAAGTGATCCGAACAAAACTGGTAGCAGCTCAAGATAGACAGAAGAAATACGCCGATCCATACCGTAAGAATGTTGAGTTTGAACCCGGTAGTTATGTGTTCTTAAAGGTCTCTCCCTAGATGGAAAAGATCAGGTTCGGAAAGAAAGGGAAATTAAGCCCAAGATTCATTGGACCCTTTGAAGTTCTGAGAAGGATCGGAGAAGTTGCGTATGAGGTAGCGTTACCTCCAACACTCGAGAATGTCCACAATGTTTTCTATGTTTCAGTTTTACAACCCTACATACCCGATTACAAACATGTAATTGAATATGAACCCCTACATTTCGAAAAAGACTTCTCTTACGAAGAAATTCCTCTACAAGTGATCCACCAAGAAAGAAGAAAGATTCAAGAAGATGGTTATTTGACAAAACCCTAGCTTTTCTATCTCTCATAGAAAAGGGTGTACTCTCCCAATTATTGGAATTACGTATTCACGTGTTATGTGAAAGTGTCAACCCTCACCCATAATAAGACTCCTCTTATTTATAGATGTAAGCAACCCTCCTTAAAAATTAAGGAATTAGATTTTATTTTAATTAATTAAACTCCTTTAATTTGTTAGGCTTCCAATCTTATTAGGAATAATTAATTAAACTCTTTTAATTAATTTGCCTCCTAATCTTATTAGGAATATATGAGAGTACTTTTATTAATTAATTCTCAAACTCCTTTAAGAATTAAATAATAATAATATTAATAATAATAATAATACTCCTCTATTAATTTATATTTAATATTTTCAAAATATTAAATAATAAATATTAAGCTATTTAATTTATTCTATCACTATAGATTAAATTAAATTTACATAACTTACTATTACGATTATGTCATTAACTTCTTAAATAATTATTCTTCTTTTTATGGTGTGACCCTTTAGGTTCTCCATATTAAACCGGTTATGAATAAATCAATTAGAACAATTCTAATCTTATTTAAATAAATAAATTAAACAATTAATTTATTTAAATAAATAATATATATTCTACAATAGGGATAAGCCTCCCTAGCGATTAACGACTTTCCAAATAATATAGATTTCAACATTAATCATAAAAGAACGTTTGAGTAAATAGTTACCGTACAATTCAATCCTTCAACCATACAATGTCCCAAATAAATATAAGACATAGAATTACTGTCAAGTCTTATTTTATTTAATTATATGTATTTCTACTCTTAAATGCACAACACCAAATAATGCAAATTAGAAACTCCTTTCTAATTTCATTCTGCCTTAGCCAAGGACTACTGGTTATTCATTTATCGAATCACATATGACATTTCTCTTCTTTTACTAGAAGTGGTAGATTCTTTATTGATCATACATTATCTCCATGTATAACTTATTATACCCAAGCATACCCTTTGATATACCCTAAGGGCCTTAAGGAATAAGTCAAAGTATAACTCATCATACACAAGATACTATGATGATCTCAAGTCCAAGGATCACTCGTACTACTATCACTACAGGAATTCCTATTTACAGGCAAGTAAAACTCCATTAGGTATTCCTTAGCGAGCCATGTTCAGTGAACTTATTCTATAATAAGCACTTATATACTTGCTTTAGTGTCTCCACATAAAAGATCATGAGATCAATCATCCTCATCCAATGAGCAAGTAACGCATGTACCAATCTATTCGGATTCACTAATCCCCAATTTAGTAATCCAACGATTGAAAACTATTTTAGTTTTAAGCTTTTTAAGAATTTAGATCTCATTAGAATGATCATCATCATTATTCTAAAAGCATTGCTTAAAACTATGGGTTTATCACATATTATAAAGCATCATCATGTAGATAATTAAAAGCCTTTAATAAATTAATACTTTTTATTAATAAATGAATAAGATTGTTACAAAGTATATGCTTTATCATCAAACATGATTGGCTTGTGTTCATACTACTTTCAGATAAGACCAACAAAACCCCCAAAACCACCCATCTTAAAGAAGATAAAGACACCAGTGATATTCGGAAGAATATTTTACAAATGGAAGAGACCAATCGATCTATCAAAGGGATTGGAACGCACGGAAGCATTTCCTATTCAGACCTTTGCCTCTTCCTCGGAGTTCATTATCCGAAGAAATTTAAGGCTCCTGACTTTGAGAAATATGATGGATTGGGAGATCCTTACACCCGTTTAAAAGTGTTCATTGGAGAGCTCGGATCCTACGCCGAGAATGAAAAGCTTATAATGTAGCTATTTCAGAAAAGTTTGACTGGAGAAGCCAGAGCATGGTTCACCAGATTAGATAACTCCAAAATTCACAGCTGAGAGGAGTTAGTCCATGCTTTCCTCAGTCAATACAACTTTCAAACTTAGATGGCTCCAGACAGGTATCAAATTACCAAAGTCAAGAAGCAAGTCAATGAGTCATTTAGAGAGTATGCCCGAAGATGGAGGCGTCTGGATGCTCAAGTTATCTCATCCATGACAGAGACTGAGATGGTGATGACCTTCATAAACATTCAAGAAGCTCCATTTTATAAGAGGGTCCAAGCTGAAATAGGAAAACCATTCTCTGAAATGATTAAGCACGGAGAAATGGCAGAAATGAGATTGAAGTCTGGGAAGATTCAAGACCTCGACACTTTAAAAGTCGTAGCTGAGCATATCTAATCTGGAAGTTATGGGAACAACCCTCGGAGGGTCCATAAGAGAAAAAAAGATGATGTAACAATCTAGATTTTTAAATTGTAATTTTTAAATATTTATTGAATTATATAAATATTTAATGAATGTGTTTATTGTTGAATAAATATTTGTTTAATTTGATATGGTTAATTATTTATTAAATAAATAATTAAGGAGTTAAGGAAATTAATTATTATGAGATAAGATTTTAATTTAAATTAATAATTAAATTAGAGAGTTGATAGGGATTAAATGGATTATTATAATGTTGTTAATTTAATTTGGTAAATAAAAGTGTAACAAATAACTATGCTATAATTGGCTTATTAAAATAAATTAAAGGAGTTTAACTTAGACAGTTCAAACAACACGACTTGGTTTTGAAGAAGATCGTTGACAACCAAGACTGATCGTTGACAACCAAGCTCAGTCTAAAGGAAAATTCGCTCCAAACTGGGAAGGCCCGTTTATTGTCAATGAGGTATTGGCAGGAGGCGCTTTCAGATTACAAGAAATGAACGACGATGAATTTCCGCAACTCATCAATTCAGACACCGTGAAACGGTACTATGTCTGAGGTTACCATCAAGCAAACATCCTGGTTTTGGATCACCAGATCCCCAGTCATTTCAGGTTTTCTAACCCTTCACTACATACAACTTTTCTTCACACTCATCTGCCCCATCAAGGATAAACACACTTTTCTAACCAGCAGCCTGGTTTTCGAATTGCTATATCCGTTTCTCAACATGGTTTTGAACCCTTACTCAACTTCGATTATCCCACAAGGGATTAAACCTTTCACACCTTCAATTTATCTTGTACATAGGATTAAACTTTTCACCTTCAATCCGCCCTATACATGGGGCGAACTACGTTGACCTGATCTCCCCAATACACGGGAGTACGTAGGCAGCCATCTTTATGGTCCGGTCTCAGCACAAAAAAAATAAAAACAAACACACTCCTATTCCTAACCACATACAAAAACCAGTCCCAATACACCAAAGATGGTAGGGAAATACAGAGATCAACGATCCATTCTGAAAGATCTTGAGACATCTCAATGTCCATCCATCAAGGAGGAGTTCATAATACATCAAGATCACAAGCCCTGGAGGGCAGGAAACTATCAAGCAAGTAACAAGGCATAACTAAAAGGGAAGTGAATCAAAACATATTTCTATGCCATATAATACAGTTTGATATATACAATGTGTCCTGTACATGACAAAAATGGCTAAGCTAGTTTGTGCAGAAAAATCAAAGTTAATCTACAAACCAATGGATAAGCGAGCCACCAAATTTAACGTGGCATCCCTCTCGAAAGAAGGATATAATGTTGTGATCTCCTGCCCAAGGGTCTCTACACGAGCCAAAAAATCCACCGCCAACTACATGCGATATATCAGGCAGATATAGCGCTATCCCCCTCAATAATCACTGCATCTCTGGATGATCTAGCCTCATCCCGCTCAACCACAGTGATATCTTTATGAGTTAGAGCATCATCTCTCTCAACTCGAGCGATATCTCTACCATAAAAAGTTGTCAACAACACTTCAATGTCATCAAATCTGGCACAAATCCCAGAAAGGAAGAAACAGTGATACACTAAGATAACCAGTAGCGAGGACCTTCAAAAAGTCGACACCCTCAATCACAAGTCTTCATTAAATCAAAAGAAAACCATCAACGTCGATTGCGAGAACAAGTCAAGAACAATAATTGAGGGCATTAAAGCCCAAATCCACTACCAATTTACCCTCTGGTAAAAGCCTCTTGCGATCTCGGCGTCTTATCAGCTCATCCGTCAAAGCAACTATCCCAGACAACAAGACTGGGGCATCCTCGAAAATAGCGACAACTCAACACTGGGGCATTTATCAATCATCATAAGGAGGAAAATACGCCAGTCAGCACCATCAGCATGGTACATCATCATCAAAGCTTCCCTCACATCATCTAATTGGCGATTTGGATATTACTCACTTACGACTTCATCAACAAAGAGAGTTTCTCATATGAACCCTCAGCAACAACATACGAAAGGACTGGGGCATTATCCAGTTCCAAAAAATGGAAGGAGCTTAAGGCGGAATCAATTCTCTCCTCAAAAGAAAGGGGAGAACTCCTGGAAGAAATCACGGCGATATCAGCTTGCCCCTTCGACAGAAGGGGAAAATTCTCAAAAAAGTTCTTAACTCAGTGTGACGCCCCCAAAATTAGGTATACATCACCCATCTTGGGTCGTCAGATACAAAGTACAGAATACAAATACAACTTACTAATACAACTGTCGTGTACAATACGACAAAACATAAACTGTGAGTTTGAATACAAATATTATCTTCTAGAGAGTATTCATACTCAAAAGGAGTCCTCATTACATTTATTAACACACCATTACATAGAATAGTGAGGACTACTAACTAATACTATCATTCGGACCATCACTCCGTTCCCCGACTTGCCCCGGTTACGTTCTCATTTCCTGAAGAGAATAGTGAAAGAAAGGGTGAGCTCAACTAGCCCAGTAAGAAATATTATGACTAAGATAATGCAGAATAAATTATCATTAGCCTTCAACAATATTAAACTGATAAAATATAATAGACATCAAGTTTAACTGCAGCGGAATAAGCAATCCATTAAAAGAGTCAAGTAGAAAATAAACTCTACTATCTTTTATGATTTAAAAGGTTTTTCAACACTGTGATCGCTGGGACTCAGCCTAATAAAATAATCCACATCATCGAATCACCCCTGCACTACGGCCAAGGATATTCGTGTATTCATTAATGGTCATGATCATGCCAACAACTGTCCATCAATGCACTACGGGCCAATGAGGACTTTTACCACATCATTTGTAACATTACGGTCATGATTATACCAAATAATCCCTGGTCATAATCATACCAATTCCATCTATGCACTACAGGCCACAGATGACTTTTAATATTTTATAAACATGAGGATGGTGACAATGATATAAGAATTCAATAAAACAAGTTCAAGAATTAATTTATCCAAGAATTAACAACGTCCAAATTGTCAACATGATACTGCATTGTGGAGTAAAATTCAAGAATGCTTAGAAGAATATTTTCTTGAAAAGATACTGGATGAAACGCAACTATCAAGGATATTCCACAAATTTCATGGAGTATAGAAGTCAAAACTTAACCAACTGAGTATAATAAAGAATGGAATAACAAAAGAAATCACCATGCATGCGATAGACCGCACAGACAGGTTATTCCAACAGAATAATAAATAATGGAACCAGGTCCGGCGTAAACGCACAGACATGATATTCCGACAGAATAATAAATAATGGAACCAGGTCTGATGTAAAACACACAGACAGAATGTTCCAACAGAATAATAATAAAAATAGAACCAGGTCCGGTGTAAAACACACAGACATGATGTTCCAACAGAATAATAATACAAAAGGAACCAGGTCCGGTGTAAAACACACAGACAGGATGTTCCAACAGAATAATAGAAGAATGTCACCAAGTATAGGGTAGACCGCGTATACTGGTTATTCCAACAGAATAATAAAGAATGGAATAACAGAAATTCTCTTCATGAATATAAATGAAATAATATTCCCTACCTTAAAAGAACTGGATATTGGAAAAGTGAAGTAGCAGAATACTTTTATTCTCTCTCTCTCTCTTATTCTCTCTATACTTTCTCTCTCTATAGCTTGAATGAATTCGTAAAAAATAATGAAGCCCTAGGCCTCTATTTATAGAAAAACTGAGGGTGGCTCTTGGTCTTAACGAAGGGTGAAATGACTCTTGGTCTTAACGAAGGGTCAAATGACTCTTGGTAATATCGAAGGGACAACTACTATTGACGAAAGTAATTACCATTGACCAATGTAAATACTATTGACGAAGGTAATTACTATTGACCAAGGTAAATACTATTGACCAAGGTAAATACTATTGACGAAGGTAATTACTATTGACCAAGGTAAATACTATTGACCAAGGTAAATACTATTGACGACGGTAATTACTATTGACGACGGTAATTACTATTGACGAAGAGACTCTTAGATGATGACATATGGCCCCCCATAAAAATAACCAAACTTACCACAACGTCTCAATTATTGATTTAATAATATAACATATAACATAGATGATACTATGACAATAATTTAAGAGATATGATGCAGCAATTACTGTAGCAATAATTGAGTATAGCTGAGTGACTTCTCACGTAAGCATCAATAATCAATACCGTGTGCTACTATGCAACCACGCGTATTACTGTACTTTTACTATCGGGTAGTTCAACAGTTTTAACGGTAACACCTCAGCCGTTATTTTATAGAAAGATAATATTTGTCGTTTTCTAACTACGACAATACTTCTGTTGTGGGGTCCACCAATGATTGTGCCGTCGTACAAATATTCCCCGACAAACAGAATATTCCCCGACCAAACGAATATTTTATAACAACTTGCTTACTTTGTAAAATTTATAAATATTACCCACAACTATAACATTATATCAAATTAACTCCATAATATTCAAAAATGATATTTATAGAAAATTCATCTTTATTTATAAAAGTTGGGGTCTTACAACCTCCCCTTCTTATGAAATTTCGCCCTCGAAATTAGGGTACATACCTGGTATATCGAAGAGGTAAGGATACCTTGATTTCATTTTAGATTCTAACTCCCAGGTCATTTCCTCAACATCGTGGTTTCTCCACAAAACTTTGACTTGAGGTATAACTTTGGAGCGTAGAATATGTTCCTTCTTATCCAAGATTTGAACAGGAACTTCTTCATACGTCAAATCTTCCGCTATTTCGTCCGGTTCTAGCTCAATAATGTGGTTCGGGTCTACCACATATTTGCGTAACATGGATATGTGAAAAACGTTATGAACACGAGACATACTTGGCGGTAAAGCGAGTCTATAAGCCACAGTTCCTACTCGATCGAGGATTAAAAATGGACCGATGAATCGAGGATTGAGCTTTCCTCTCTTTCCAAATCTCCTAACTCCTTTCCATGGAGCAACACGTAAGAACACATGATCTCCTACATCAAATTCCACGTCCTTTCGATGAAGATCAGCATAACTCTTTTGTCGATCTTGTGAGGTTTTTATACGTTGTCGGATCATTTGAATCTTTTCTGTAGTCATACGTACCAACTCCGGTCCCAACAACGTTGCTTCACCCACCTCATCCCAGCATACTGGAGAACGACATTTTCTTCCATATAATGCTTCGAATGGAGCCATGCCAATACTTGCTTGATAACTGTTGTTGTAGGAAAACTCCACCAATGGTAAGAACTTGTCCCAACTTCCCTTGAAGTTAAAGACACAGAGTCTTAATAGATCTTCAAGAGTTTGAATAGTCCTATTTGATTGTCCGTCCGTCTGAGGATGATATGCTGAACTAAATCGTAAATCCGTGCCCATATCTTTTTGTAAACTAACCCAAAATCGTGAAGTGAATCTTGGGTCTCGATCAAAAACAATGGATACTGGCATACCATGCAGTCTTACAATCTCGTTTATGTAGATACGAGCAAGACGTTCAAGTGTATAAGTTTCTCGTATCGGTAAGAAATGAGCAGACTTGGTCAATCTATCAACAATGACCCAAATCACATCTATACCTTGAGAAACCTTAGGAAGACCGGTAACGAAATCCATGGTAATGTGCTCCCACTTCCATTCTGAAATTTTAAGTGGTTGCAATGGACCTTTTGGTACTTGATGCTCCGCTTTGACTCGTTGACAAGTTAGACACCTTGAGATAAACAACGCTATCTCTCTCTTCATGTTGCTCCACCAAAATGTATGACGAAGATCATGATATATTTTGGTACTTCCAGGATGGATTGCAAACGGTGTGTTGTGCGCCTCCATCATGATTTCATACTTTAAATCAGGATTGTTAGGAACACAAAGTCTGGAGTTGACTCGAAGTATTCCTTCTTTATGGATTCTTGCTTCTGGCATAGAACCTTCTTGCACTTTCTTCCTCATACGCATCAGCTCCAGGTCTGTAGCTTGAGCAGCTTTAACTTTATCGATTAAAGTCAGTTCTACTCGTATATTCGCCATCATCACATGGGTCCCTGGAGTCTTTAACTCTATCTCCATCCTTTGCAAGTCACACAAAATGGGCCTTTGTGTTGACAATATTGCACTCGTACTTGCATATGATCTTCTACTCAATGCGTCAGCTACCACGTTCGCTTTTCCGGGATGGTATTGAATGGTATGATCATAATCTTTCAACAGTTCAAGCCAACGTCGTTGTCGCATGTTGAGTTCCTTTTGAGTGAAGAAATATTTGAGGCTTTTATGATCCGTAAAGATCTCCACCTTCTCCCCATACAAGTAATGCCTCCAAATTTAAGTGCAAAGACAACAGCTGCCAACTCTAGATCATGAGTAGGATAATTCCTCTCATATTCCTTGAGTTGTCTTGATGCATAGGCTATGACTTTTCCATGTTGCATGAGAACGCATCCCAACCCTTTGCTCGAAGCATCACTGTAGATGACAAATCCCTCCGAGCCAGATGGTATTGTTAGAACAGGTGCTGAAATGAGTCTTCTCTTGAGTTCTTGAAAACTCTGCTCACATTCTTCGCTCCAACCGAACTTTGTATTTTTCCGAGTCAGCTGAGTTAATGGAATAGCGATTCGAGAAAATCCTTCCACGAATCTCCGATAATAACCAGCTAAACTAAGAAAGCTACGCACTTCGGTCACTGATTTAGGTTGCTCCCAGCTTTGAATAGCTTCAATCTTTGCCGGGTCAACCGATATTCCACGACTTGATACTACGTGCCCAAGGAATGCTACCTCTTCCAGCCAGAACTCGCATTTCTTCAACTTGGCATAAAGTTTGTATTCACGAAGCTTTTGGAGTACCAGCCTTAAGTGTTGCTCATGATCTTCACGGCTTTTGGAATAAACAAGGATGTCATCGATAAAGACGACCACAAAGTGATCCAAATATTCCTTGAATACCCTGTTCATCATATCCATGAAGGCAGCAGGAGCATTAGTCAATCCAAAAGACATAACTAAGAATTCATAATGCCCATACCGAGTTCTGAAGGCAGTTTTTGGAATATCCTCAGTTCTAACCTTCAGCTGATGATATCCAGAACGAAGATCGATCTTTGAAAAGAATTGTGCTCCTTGCAACTGGTCAAACAGGTCATCAATACGTGGCAATGGGTACCTATTTTTGATGGTGACATGATTCAACTTCCGATAATCAATACAAAGTCGCATACTTCCATCTTTTTTCTTCACGAGTAGAATAGGAGCACCCCAAGGAGAAGTACTAGGACGAATAAAACTAATGTCTAACAATTCTTGCAGTTGGGTCTTTAACTCTTGAAGTTCAATAGGAGCCATTCGATATGGGGCCTTGGAAATGGGTTTTGTACCGGGTTCAAGGTCGATAAAAAATTCAATTTCACGCTCTGGGGGTAGGCCAGGAAGTTCTTCGGGAAATACGTCAGGAAATTTATTAACAACAGAAATATCATTCAAAGCTGACGTATTTTTGTTTAGATCTGTGACATGAGCTAAGAAAGCTTGACATCCGTTTTTCAATAAACGAATAGCTTTATGGCTTGAGATGACAGCGATTGATTTTAATGGTTTGGTTGCTTGAATTTGCATAATAGGTCGATTAGGAATATGAAAGCTAACAACCTTACGAAAACAATCAATTTTTGTATGATGAGTAGTTAACCAATCAATCCCTAGAATCACGTCAAATGCAAGTATTTTTAATGAAATAAGATCGACAGGTAATGTGTGGGTACCAACTTGAACCAAACAAGACTTATAAACCGTGGATGTAATGAAGGTTTCTCCCAATGGAGTTTCAACTGCTAAGTCAAAGTCAAATTTCTCCGGAATCAAATTTAATCGATGAGCGCAAGTAGGAGAAATAAAAGAATGGATAGAACCGGTATCAAATAAAGTATAGACTTCGTTAGAGTTTATGATAAGCTTACCCGTGATGACCTCATTCGGGTTCCTTGCTCTCTGGGAGTTTACAACAAATGCTCTCCCTTGCACAACCGGTTTTGACTTTTCTGGGACGGCCTTTGGTGCCTCCATCCTAGCTGAATTTGTTTTTGGTAAACGACAAAATCGAGCTAAATGACCTTCTCTTCCACAATTATAACATGCTTTAGACGGCATCGCGCAGTTTGGACTGATGTGCCCCTCTCCTCCGCATTTGAAACATATGATAGGTGGTCGTTCTCCTTCCTTAACGACAGGTGCTGGTGCTGACGTCTTTCCATCATTGTTGAATCTCCTCTTCTTGAAATGCCCATTCTTATTGTTTTAGCCCTGATTACCACCGAAGTGGTTACCATTTCTGGCCTGTTGATTCCCTCCACGCTTGTTGTCACCGCTTCGATGACTGCTTTCACTAGTATTATCATTTTGTCGGTTGCTCTCTTTTGGTTGCGTTGTCTCGTTATCGCGCTCCACCAACTGAGCCCTATTTACAACATCTGAATACAAACACAGTTTATGAGAAATAAGGTGTTGACGTATCTCTGGCTTCAAACCTCTTAAAAACATCCGCGTCATTCTTTCTTCATTATCCACCAGGTGGGACGTAAACCGGGATAACTCCGCAAATTTTGCCTCGTACTGCGACACGGTCATATTATTCTGCTCCAATTTGATGAACTCCACCTCCTTCATGTGACGAATACTCTCGGGAAAGTATTTGTCGTTAAACAGCTCTTGGAATTTCTCCCAGGACATCTTCAGTGCGGCAGGTTGAGTACGCTTTATCGATTCCCACCAGTAATCTGCCTCTCCTCGCAACATAAAGGCGGCAAAGAGAACCTTTTGCTCCTCGGAGCAACCCAAGACATCAAATATCTTGGTGATCTGCTTTATCCATGTTTTAGCTACAAGTGGTTTGGGTTCTCCCTTAAACTCTGGTGGTCCCAGCTCCTTAAACTGTTTAGCGGTGACCGCCTAAGAGTTTCCAGTATTTCCACCTACGTTGTGGACAGGAGCCGCTTTCACCTGTTGTTGCATGAATTGCATAAAGCCTCTGAACATTTGATCATTCATCATTTGGTCAGTGTTGTTGTTTACATGAGGATTGTCAACTTCCTGATGCACATTATCCTGATTATTGATATGTGGTGAATCAACAGTCGCCTGTGCTCCATTGCTATTCTCAACATTCTCAGATGCCATTTTCTGAAACTGCCAGAAAATAAAAGTTAATTGATATGTCATATAGTATCCTTATATTATGACCGACCAATTAAATACCATGCAAATAAATTTAGGTAGGTCATATTAGCGAAGGAATTCCCCGTCTCTCCCCTCCTAGTTCTATTCTCACATCTTAGCCAGGGATCATATCCCTAAGCTCTGATACCAACTGTGACGCCCCCAAAATTAGGTATACATCACCCATCTTGGGTCGTCAGATACAAAGTACAGAATACAAATATAACTTACTAATACAACTGTCGTGTACAATACGACAAAACATAAACTGTGAGTTTGAATACAAATATTATCTTCTAGAGAGTATTCATACTCAAAAGGAGTCATCATTACATTTATTAACACACCATTACATAGAATAGTGAGGACTACTAACTAATACTATCATTCGGACCATCACTCCGTTCCCCGACTTGCCCCGGTTACGTTCTCATTTCCTGAAGAGAACAGTAAAAGAAAGGGTGAGCTCAACTAGCCCAGTAAGAAATATTATGACTAAGATAATGCAGAATAAATTATCATTAGCCTTCAACAATGTTAAACTGATAAAATATAATAGACATCAAGTTTAACTGCAGCGGAATAAGCAATCCATTAAAAGAGTCAAGTAGAAAATAAACTCTACTATCTTTTATGATTTAAAAGGTTTTTCAACACTGTGATCGCTGGGACTCAGCCTAATAAAATAATCCACATCATCGAATCACCCCTGCACTACGGCCAAGGATATTCGTGTATTCATTAATGGTCATGATCATGCCAACAACTGTCCATCAATGCACTACGGGGCAATGAGGACTTTTACCACATCATTTGTAACATTACGGTCATGATTATACCAAATAATCCCTGGTCATAATCATACCAAGTCCATCTATGCACTATAGGCCACAGATGACTTTTAACATTTTATAAACATGAGGATGATGACAATGATATAAGAATTCAATAAAACAAGTTCAAGAATTAATTTATCCAAGAATTAACAACGTCCAAATTGTCAACATGATACTGCATTGTGAAGTAAAATTCAAGAATGCTTAGAAGAATATTTTCTTGAAAAGATACTGGATGAAACGCAACTATCAAGGATATTCTACAAATTTCATGGAGTATAGAAGTCAAAACTTAACCAACTGAGTATAATAAAGAATGGAATAACAAAAGAAATCACCATGCATGCGATAGACCGCACAGACAGGTTATTCCAACAGAATAATAAATAATGGAACCAGGTCCGGCGTAAACGCACAGACAGGATATTCCGACAGAATAATAAATAATGGAACCAGGTCCGGTGTAAAACACACAGACAGGATGTTCCAACAGAATAATAATAAAAATGGAACCAGGTCCGGTGTAAAACACACAGACAGGATGTTCTAACAGAATAATAATACAAACGGAACCAGGTCCGGTGTAAAACACACAGACAGGATGTTCCAACAGAATAATAGAAGAATGTCACCAAGTATAGGGTAGACCGCATATACTGGTTATTCTGACAGAATAATAAAGAATGGAATAATAGAAATTCTCTTCATGAATATAAATCAAATAATATTTCCTACCTTAAAAGAACTGGATATTGGAAAAGTGAAGTAGCAGAATACTTTTATTCTCTCTCTCTTATTCTCTCTATACTTTCTCTCTCTATAGCTTGAATGAATTCGTGAAAAATAATGAAGCCCTAGGCCTCTATTTATAGAAAAACTGAGGGTGGTTCTTGGTCTTAACGAAGGGTCAAATGACTCTTGGTCTTAACGAAGGGTCAAATGACTCTTGGTAATATCGAAGGGACAACTACTATTGACGAAAGTAATTACTATTGACCAAGGTAAATACTATTGACGAAGGTAATTACTATTGACCAAGGTAAATACTATTGACGAAGGTAATTACTATTGACCAAGGTAAATACTATTGACCAAGATAAATACTATTGACGACGATAATTACTATTGACAACGGTAATTATTATTGACGAAGAGACTCTTAGATGATGCCATATGGCCCCCCATAAAAATAACCAAACTTACCACAATGTCTCAATTATTGATTTAATAATATAACATATTACACAGATGATACTATGACAATAATTTAAGAGATATGATGCAGCAATTACTGTAGCAATAATTGAGTATAGCTGAGTGACTTCTCACGTAAGCATCAATAATCAATACCGTGTGCTACTATGCAACCACGCGTATTGCTGTACTTTTACTACCGGGTAGTTCAACAGTTTTAACGGTTTTAACGGTAACACCTCAGCCGTTATTTTATAGAAAGATAATTTTTGTTATTTTCTAACTACGACAATACTTCTGTTGTGGGGTCCACCAATGATTGTGCCGTCATACAAATATTTCCCGACAAACAGAATATTCTCCGACCAAACGAATATTTTATAACAACTTGCTTACTTTGTAAAATTTATAAATATTACCCATAACTATAACATTATATCAAATTAACTCCATAATATTCAAAAATGATATTTATAGAAAATTCATCTTTATTTATAAAAGTTGGGGTCTTACACTCAGGACCAGAAGGCCAACGACGAAAGGTTTAGCAAAGGAAATCTACACCATCAAACATGTTAACATGTGTCAAGTCCTCATCAGTTGAGGCCTCTACACCGAAGTACAAATCTGGGCAGCGAAAGAATGAGTTGAACCCTCTAGGGATGTAAGTGTCACTTAGATCATCAGTTCAGCCGAGTTGCGAATCAAATGCTTAAGAAAATGGGGCACAAGCACCCAACAGCGAAAGGAAACCCCAAATCACCTCAAAAATGGTGAGCGTAACATCAAGCGGAGTCTGACGAAGCAAAATGTTAAATATTACTTCAGCAAAGGTATCGGAAGATCTGGTATTCTAAACCATTGGCATCAATTTAGCGCAACATCAAGACAGTTGAGCAATGAAAGCTTCGTATACCACCATTCGAGTGGGAACCAAAATAGTTTGGCGATCAGCAGGGTAGGCACAGTTGCAAACTACCAGCATATACATCAGGAAGGTCTGGTGATTTCAGAACGTCATCCCCATTAGAGATGTGGAAAATATCTCAACTTATCTTCATTAAACAAGCCTTGGCGACATCGATAAAAAGCCATATCTTTGGGGTCAACACCAGCATAAGCATCAACAATGATCGGTAAAGGTAAAGCGATTTGAAAAAATAATTTTAAACATTCATCATAACATTCATTACATTGCGATTTGCGATTTGTGATATGCAATATGCGATATGCGATGTGCGATGTGCGATGTGCGATGTGTGATGTGCGATGTGCGATGTGCGATGTGCGATGTGCGATGTGCGATGTGCGATGTGCAATGTGCGATGTGCGATATGCAATGTGCAATTTATGATGTGCAATTGGCCAAATGCGAAATGCGAAGTACAAAATGCGATGTGCGATTTGCAAACTGCGATTTGTGAAAACATTTTAAACATTCAACATGACATTCATTACATTGCGATTTGCATCATTAAAAATTCATTGTCATATTTCAAGTGTCTACTAATCTTTATCATGTCCATTCCATTCCATTGCATGAACATGATAAAGAGGGGCATCTGTAGATACTCGAAATTTTCATTTTTCTGTTACTAACTATGCAGGATGACAAAAGCGTTTTTCACACTCCAGAGGTAACCCCGGAGGACCACAACATCAATTCTAATCCCGGAGATAGTCCCGGGAGATCCAGTATCCAACCTCAGAGATAACCCTGAGGACAGTCAAAGTTAACATCAAGTCAACCTCAGAGATAACCCTGAGAAAAGACTGCTACAACTGTGCGAAAACTGGAGATAACCCCGAGAGGGGCAAAATGGTCATTTTGCCAATTAACTTTAACTCACATCAAATGCACTCATTTTAACTCAAATTACTTTAATAGAAGTCCCACAAGAACCAGATCTTAACTTTCAAGCGCAAACTACACAAAATGGCTCACCTAATTGCCTGACGGGAACTCGAAAATGCTATTTTGATCACGAACCCATCTTCTTGGAAACAAAAAAGGGCAAATCCTATGTTATTGTGTAGCTCTCAGAAATAGATTTCTGGAATGGTATGGCACACTTACATCGGACTCCCGAATTGAAAGTTATGAATGACCGAGCAAACAACGTGTTGTCCGAGTGTACGTACTTTCACACAGTGGGACCCACATTACTGGGCATCTTGGGCATCACGGGTAGCCACAGGTAGACATGCGGCACCCCCCTCTATATATATGGGGCTTGGGGTAGCCATATTTGTAAGAGAAAAGGCGAGGAAGCCCTGTCTAATTTACTATTTACACACCCCAAACTGAGTGCTTTCTCATTTTAAACACTTGTGAGCTCACATATAGCTACTTCTGTACTGGTGGAAGCCAGTGTTTATCTACTTTAAAGTTATTGAAGTCTTCTTTGACAGCCCACTGTAAGCCTTCTTACATATTTTTAAGCCTTTCTCTTCACACTTGCACACACCCTTCTTTACGTTGAGAGTCGTGTTGTGTGTGTTTGTATATACATATATATTTATATATATTTATACATATGGACTAACATTATTGAGTTATGCCTCAATTGAGCCTAGACTTCGGTCTGGAGCACTTACTTGCGTTTGTATATATATACATTTATATATATGAACTGCATGTCGAACCCTATTCGATGAGCCTAGACTTCGGTCTGGAGTGTTTACTACATTCATATATATATATATATATATATATATATATATATATATATATATCATTTCGTCCCACCTGGAGTTTACTTCGTGGTAGTTGACCGCTTTTACTGCTTTCTAAACATTTCGTCCCGCCTGGAGTTTCCTCCGTGGCGATAGATAGCTTTTATAGCTTTATTTTTATTTCTAATCCCCCATGGAGGTGCTTCGTGGTTGGTGATCATGTCTGTATATATATATTTACAACTTTTATATATATACCTGCTTACTGCGTTTATATCAACTGCGGCATCATGTGAGCCTAAGAATCATGTGATCACAGATTCAGTCTAGATTCGGTTCCCGTGATGGACCTTTTCAGCTGTAAGCAGCTTATAAATTTATCTGTGATGTTTGGATTTCCTCAGATGGTTCTCATACCCATGAGGAATTCAGCACCTTTTTTGTACATTATTTTCATACAGATGCCTCACATCTGTAAAATTAAATCAACCAAGTCGAATAATGAATAAAATAGGAGTGTAAAAGGTCTCAATTACTATTGAGCACTGGGTTTGAAAAATCTCTTTTAAAACATCACTGCCATATCTTGTTAAAAACTGAATTTTTATATAAATTCAAATCCTGTGTATATAGGTGCGAACGAGGCCTCACACTACTTCTAAATAACAGAGCATTGACCCACACACACGCACATTCATCTAGCAGTTTCTTGAAAAGTGGCGGTCATCGTGGTAACATGGATGTCGGAGGGTGCCTAACACCTTCCCACCGCATAAGCAAGTCCCCGGACCCTAATGAATCTCGGTTTCACAGACCCGTTTAGCAGTGTCACATCACTTGGTCAATGTGTAAACAATTTTTCGGTTGTGTTGGTACAACCAGTTAAAAAACCAACTGGCGACTCTTATAGTCCAATCGTCGACATTACACATGTCAGACCTTTTTCACTTATTTTTTCAAACAAATCTCACTTAAAATGGGAACACAAAAGAACAAAAATAGAAAAGGGACAAATAAAAATGTCGACGTCGACATTACTTACATATCAAATCGATATCCTTTATATATCGGATAGCTCAAACTTTAACTTTACAACTTAACATAAAATATACATCATAAAACATTGAGTACATCTCATGAACCTTAATCATGGTTTAAAGAAATAATAATTTTAGCTAAAATATTAATCTTCGTGTATTATTTCTGATCCACGTCACTCAAGCAGCACATAATGTTACCTTTAATCCTTAACATGCAAAAATGGTTATTTGCAAGGTTGAGCTTGACAGGCCAGCAAATCTAACAGTTTTCATGCATCACGTAGCACATAACAACATACTTATCATACATCTCATAAACATTGGACTAATATAACATACATGCTACAGTTCATATAGCAAGTATAAAGATTGAGTTCCTTACTCAATCAACATTAATTACTCAATCAACGTAGTCATAAATTGACTTTAATGTTTCATACTTTCAACATATATATAACACATCATGCCATTTGCAATAAAGATTTAAAACGGTTCATCGTCAAGTTCAAATAGCAAATAGGAACTGAAAGACTTGCCTTGATTGTTGTTTACCAATAATAGTTTAATAGCTTACAGTTATCTGCACTTTACGTGCCCTACACAATTATATAATCATGCACATCAACTATTAGTCACGTAGCAACACATAGTAGTTGTAATGTAAACTTTACTCTACATCTCATAACCCTTCCTATTATCAATACATAATGTACAATTTGATTGTGTTAACTTTCGACTTATATCTCAATATATTTCATACTCGAAGTTCATTCAAATGTTTAAGTCTTGCTAGGAATCATAATTGGTTTTATATTAATCCCATTTCATATCTTATAATATTCATTTCATTTGACTTAAAATACTTTTTACGTTCATTAACACTTGTCACGACCTTTCGACGTTTATTCATCACACGCCCGATTTGACTCTCTTGTGTATGCTTATTATGCTTATACAACTTATCTAATACATCATTTATTAATATTAAACATTATTATATTTACTAACATTCATGTTTTATAACTTATAACAACATCTTTTATCGTCAGAAGCACTACACTTGCATACGTGCATGTCTGACGCCCTCTGTAAACACAACAGTCCCAAATATGGCCTTTTTGACCCCTACTAACGACCTCCAATTGAATAACTTAAAGAATAAAAGCTGTAGTTCTATTCGTCCTCCTTCCAGATCACCTTGAATCGCCTCAATCGGAGTTCGTATGAAAACGTTATGCTTATTTTACTAAAACAGGTCAAAACAGTCACACCTGACACACTTTGGGTGCGGCCGCGTCCATTTCCTTCACAACTCCAATGCACCCCCGCCATCTAGCAGTGCTCAGCTGTGCACCCGCGCTCCTGGGCAACGTATCCACGCTTGGCTTCACCTAGTTTACAGTTTTCTCAATGTACATACTTCAAATCTTCATAACTTCTTCATTTTAAGTCGAAATTAGTTTGTTTTTGACTCTATGAACTAGTGAAACACTGAACTACTCATCTACAGAATACTTTTAATATTTCAAAAACTTTAACAAATCAATTTAAGGATTCTAATTCAGTGTTCATGCTATATTTTCATGTTTTAAACATATTTAGCGAATTCATTCACTACGAATTCGTTTCCTAACCAAATCAATCCGTTTAAACCTCGTTGTTTCCAACAATTTACAACTTTAATCATGGATTCATAACTAATTTGAGCCTCTAAACAGACCATTACATACATATAAAACCAAAAGACTAATTCTTCTCTTCTTTATACAAATTTAGAAATCAATTGGTTTAATTATTCTTGTTATACTATTATCAAATCATATAATAGGTTATTAATCAATTAACACGATTGATTTCTTCTCCACTTTTATAACCAAAATAACTCTAAGTATAGTAAAACTTAAGAAATAGGAATCAGGAGTTTTGAAGTTCTTTCTTACCTCTTGATTCCTTCTTAGCTTGGTTAGATGATCAATTACTTTATCAATCTTCTTCTTCCTTGAGCTTTCTTCCAAATTCTCGCAGAAAATTCCCACTCTTTCTCTTTAAAAACTCAGTCTTCTCTTTGCAAATGAACGTATAGGGAATTAACCGAAGAATGAGGCTTAAGTGTGACTTTTAAATTGGGTTGCTCAGTTACAGAACGTTAAAGACCTCGGCAGTTAGGAAAACATGAAGGGTCTAATGCCATGTTTGGGAGAGCTCAATTGCTCCATGGTATATTTTTATTTTTCCTTTTACTATATGATATGATACCTCTTTTTCCTTTAATTGAAATAAAATGGGACACTTACACTTCTTCAATTATCCATACAGATAACTATATTATTTCTCATACAATTATGAATTCACATTCATAATTAAAATAAACATCTCTATTCAAATAAACATTTCTATTAAAATAATTAATATTTAGCGCACTCATTATTTTAATAAATTATACCATTTTTATGTATAATATTTAATTTCTTTCCATCTATAAATTGTCCCAAAATAATTTATTTAATCTATACATTTAGTCACATCTTAAATATTAACTCAATTTATTAGTCTTGACATTAATATTTATTTATAGACCAATTTATATTCGCTTGGCATAATATAATATATTAGGTCATTACATAACCGTATTGCATTTATATGTCATATATTATATCTCTCATTTCATTAAAACAAGTATATATTTACGTTAATTCACTATTTTAGTTAAGTGGATAAATCCTTTCATTTAACTCACAAAAACACCTTTTCCATCCAAGATTTTAATATTCAAATTATATTATTTCATAATATAATTATTATCTTAATTTTATATTAACCAATATTATTCAGTTAATTTCCTTCGCCACCATACTCCTTTTCATAACAACTTCGTTTACTTTCTTTAATAGTTAAACTAACTATTAACCTCATTTTCCCTATATATATATATATATATATATATATATATATATATATATATATATATATATATATCTTCTATATTCACACTTAATCTTTTTATACCAACACATATTTCAAAATTATATAGCACGTATATATACATATTCAAACTGAAAACATCTCATAATAATAATTTTAATTATTAAATTCTTATTTTAATAACTTATAAAAATTCGGGTTGTCACAGATGATTTATACTCATCAATTCTACGTTAACAAAATGTTTTTTTTTTTATCAATTTGTCCTTTAACAAAATAGTATTTTTCTATTTATTATAAATAGACTTAACATTCCTAAGTTTGGCATTGCTATTTAATTACTATGTTACTATTATTAAATCAATAATTTATTAGTTTTACAATAAACACAAAATAAAAATATATTTTATAAATTTTATAAATCGAATTTTGTTTTATAGAAGAGAATGAATAACTTGGATATATTTTCAGGTGTAAAATTAAAAATCTCAAATAAGTGTTAAATTTCAAGTCATTTTTTTTCGTTAGTTAATTTCTAAGGACTGCAAGACATGTTATAATATTAAAAAGGGGCAAAGGTCCAAAAATGCCCCTGATATTTTTTTAAATATCCCACTTCCACCCTATACTTTTTTTCTTCAAAAGTACCCCTAACGTTATAAATTATAGCTCAACTCTGTCCCTCTCGTTAACGGACATGCCACCTAGACTAACATAATGACACATAGACATATTTTGCTGACGAGGCGTGAAGAGAATAAATTTTGGAGACACATGGCAAAAATAATATTTAATAAAAAAAATATATTTCTAGCATATGCATCACCACCTCCTTCCTCTATGTTGTCTCTCTCTCTCGAAGTACGTGCACTCGGGCCAACACATTGTCTGCTCGAACTTTATAACTTTCAATTTGGGAATCTGATGGAGGCGTGCTATACCTTTCCAAAAAGCCCTTGACGAGAGCTACACAATGACATGGGAGTTGACATTTTCTGAATCTGGGAAGATGGGTCCATGATAAGATCTCCAGGTCTTCGCAATCTATCCGTTGAACTGTCTTGTGCTGTTTTCACTCAGGATTAAAGTTATGATTTTGCATGACTTCTTTTGTATTGATTTGAGTTGATTTGTTGTTGAGTTAGAAAAATGACTATTTTACCCCTCCCAAGTTAATTACGGTCTTGATGCAGTTGTAGTTGTCTTTTCTCAGGGTTATCTTTGAGAATGGACTGTTGTTGATTCTGATAGGCCTCAGGGTTATCTCTGAGGTTGGTTTGACCTTGACTTCTAACAGTCCTTAGGGTTGTCTCTGGAAGATAAAAGACGATTCTACCCTCCTGCATGGTTAGTAACAGGAATACAAAATTTTGAGTGTCTACAAATGCCCCTCTTTATAATGTTTATGCAATGTAATGGCATGAACATGATAAAGATTACTAGACACTTGAAATATGACAAGATTAATATGATGTCATGCAATGTAGCATGATGTGATGTTATGAATACTGGATATTTTTGTTGGAATTATTTCCAATGGGAATCTACAACTGCCTACTCCCGCCATTTCTGTTGAGGATGGAGTTGTCAATGATAGTTTCTCTTGAATCGCTTTGATGTCAACTTGAACGGTAGTTTGCAAAGCTTTCATCACCGGATCTTTCCCGATGCTACGTTGGGGTTATCGCCAACGGTTTGAAATGTCCATCAGTGCTATTTGAGACTGATTCGACGACAAGTCGCAGAGATACCCTCAAAATTTGTTGTGGAGGTTTTCCCATGGTTGAGACCATCGGCTGCTGATATTGGGGTTGTCACCAATATTCTTGATTTTTTGGATGTGCTTTCCTCCGAAGATGTTCTTCTCTTTTGCGAGTGACTCTTTGGGGATTGTTAATGTTTATCCTGATGATAGCTTGGCTTGGTTGCCATCATTGGATGTTTCTTGCCATTACGCTGGCATTGTCACCATCGCGCTGACTTTCTATCAGGTTGATGCTGATAACTCCGCTGGAGATAGGATCTTTCCTGCTTATTTTCACAACATCCTCACAATACTTACCTAAACGGCAGTGTTGTGATGGTTGACCATCACCAACTTGCCTCGGTGCCTACTTGAACAGTAGTTTACAATGGTCTGGAAATCACCAAAACTTCGCGGTGTTTCACTGAACCTTCCCGATGAAGATAGTTTTCCATGGTTTTCATCATTAAATCTTTCCTGATGCTACGCTGGAGTTGTCACCAACGGTTTACCACGTTATACATTCTGAGCTTTGTTGAAGTAGCTTTCAACGACTTACATCACCGGATCATTCCCGATGCTACGCTAGAGTTATCGCTAACGGTTTTTAGTGTCAGGGATGTCTAACCTTTATTGAAGTAGCCTTCAACGACTTACACCACCATATCATTCCCGATGCTACGCTAGAGCTGTCGCCAACGATTTACAATGTCAGGGATATCAGATATCTCTGCTGGGGATATCTCTCTGACGAATTACACTCTTGAACGAGTTTGGGCATTTTGATTGTAATCAAAACCCACAATTCATGGCACTGGACCTTCCCGATGTTTTGACAATCGTTGTTTCTAATAACCCCTATCATTGGCTCTCTGAACCCCATATCCAGTTGAATACCAATGACTTATATGTAGACCCAAAGTTTGGTCTCTAAATTCAGAATTTCAGGCCCTTTCCGCTCAATCGCGTCCGGTCCCAACAACGTTGCTTCACCCACCTCATCCCAGCATACTGGAGAACGACATTTTCTTCCATACAATGCTTCGAATGGAGCCATGCCAATACTTGCTTGATAACTGTTGTTGTAAGAAAACTCCACCAATGGTAAGAACTTGTCCCAACTTCCCTTGAAATCAAGGACACAGAGTCATAATAGGTCTTCAAGAGTTTGAATAGTCCTCTGCGACTGTCCGTCCGTCTGAGGATTATATGCCGAGCTAAATCGTAAATCTGTGCCCATAGCTTTCTGTAAACTAACCCAAAATCGTGAAGTGAATCTTGGGTCTCGATCAGAAACTATGGATACTGGCATACCATGCAGTCTTACAATCTCGTTTATGTACATACGAGCAAGACATTCAAGTGTATAAGTTTTTCGTATCGGTAAGAAATGAGCAGACTAGGTCAATCTATCAACAATGACCCAAATTGCATCTATACCTTGAGAAACCTTAGGAAGACCGATAACGAAATCCATGGTAATGTGGTCCCACTTCCATTCTGGAATTTCAAGCGGTTGCAATGGACCTTTTGGTACTTGATGCTCCGCCTTGACTCATTGACACGTTAGACACCTTGAGATAAACAGTGCTATCTCTCTCTTCATATTGCCCTACCAAAATGTATGTCGAAGATCATGATACATTTTGGTACTCCCAGGATGGATTGCAAATGGTGTGTTGTGTGTCTCCATCATGATTTTATACTTTAAATCAGGGTCGTTAGGAACACAAAGTCTGGAGTTGACTCGAAGTATTCCTTCTTCATCGATTCTTTCTTTCGGCATCGCACCTTCTTGTACTTTCTTCCTTATACGCATCAGCTCCGGATCTATAACTTGAGCAGTTTTAATTTTATCAATTAAAGTCGGTTCTACTCGTATATTTGCCATCATCACGTGAGTCCCTGGAGTCTTTATCTCTATCTCCATCCTTTGCAAGTCATACAAAATAGGCCTTTGCGTTGACAATATTGCACTCGTACCCGCATATGATCTTCTACTCATTGCGTCAGCTACCACGTTCACTTTTCCAGGATGGTATTGGATAGTATGATCATAATTTTCAACAGTTCAAGCCAACGTCGTTGTCGCATGTTGAGTTCCTTTTGAGTGAAGAAATATTTGAGGCTTTTATGATCCGTAAAGATCTCCACTTTCTCCCCATACAAGTAATGTCTCCAAATCTTTAGTGCGAAGACAACAGCTGCCAACTCTAGATCATGAGTAGGATAATTCCTCTCATATTCTTTGAGTTGTCGTGAGGCATAGGCTATGACTTTCCCATGTTGTATGAGAACACATCCTAACCCTTTGCCCGAAGCATCACTGTAGATGACAAATCCCTCCGAACCAGATGGTATTATCAGAACAGGTGCTGAAATGAGTCTCCTCTTAAGTTCTTGAAAACTCTTCTCACATTCCTCACTCCAACCGAACTTTGTATCTTTCCGAGTCAGTTGAGTTAGTGGAGTAGCGATTCGAGAAAATCCTTCCACGAATCTCCGATAATAACCAGCTAAACTAAGAAAGCTACGTACTTCGGTCACTGATTTAGGTTGCTCCCAGCTTTGAATAGCTTCAATCTTTGCCGGATCAACCGATATTCCACGACTTGATACTACGTGCCTAAGGAATGCTACCTCCTCCAGCCAAAACTCACATTTCTTCAACTTGGCATAAAGCTTGTATTCACGAAGCTTTTGGAGTACCAGTCTCAAGTGTTGCTCATGATCTTCACGGCTTTTGGAATAAATAAGGATGTCATCAATAAAGACGACCATAAAGTGATCCAAATATTCCTTGAATACCCGGTTTATCATATCCATGAAGGCAGTAGGAGCATTAGTCAATCCAAAGGACATGACTAGGAATTCATAATGCTCGTACCGAGTTCTGAAAGCCGTCTTTGGAATATCCTCAGTTCTAACCTTCAGCTGATGATATCCAGAACGAAGATCGATCTTTGAAAAGAATTGTGCTCCTTGCAACTGGTCAAACAGGTCATCAATACGTGGCAATGGGTACCTGTTTTTGATGGTGACATGATTCAACTTCCGATAATCAATACAAAGTCGCATACTTCCATCTTTTTTCTTCACGAGTAGAACAGGAGCACCCCAAGAAGATGTACTAGGACGAATGAAACCAATGTCTAACAATTCCTGTAACTGGGTCTTTAACTCCTGAAATTCAATAGGAGCCATTCGATATGGGGCTTTGGAAATGGGTTTTGTACCGGGTTCAAGGTCGATACAAAATTTAATTTCACGCTCAGGGGGTAGGCCAGGAAGTTCTTCAGGGAATACGTCAGGGAATTTATTAACAATAGAAATATCATTCAAAACTGATGTATTTTTGTTTAGATCCGTGACATGAGCTAAGAAAGCTTGACATCCATTTTTTAATAAATGAATAGCTTTATGGCTTGAGATGACAGCGATTGATTTTAATGGTTTGGTTGCTTGAATTCGCATAATAGGTCGATTAGGAATATGAAAGCTAACAACCTTACGAAAACAATCAATTTTTGCATGATGAGTAGTTAACCAATCAATCCCTAGAATCATGTCAAATGCAAGTATTTTTAATGAAATAAGATCGACAGGTAATGTGTGGGTACCAACTTGAACCAAACAAGACTTATAAACCCTGGATGTAATGAAGGTTTCTCCCAACGGAGTTTCAACAGATAAGTCAAAGTCTAATTTCTCCAGAGTCAAATTTAATCGTTGAGCGCAAGTAGGAGAAATAAAAGAATGGGTAGAACCGGTATCAAATAAGGTATAGACTTCGTTAGAGTTTATAATAAGCTTACCCGTGATGACCTCATTTGGGTTCTTTACTTTCTGGGAGGTCATTACAAACGCTTTCCCTTGCACTACTGGCTTTGACTTTTCTGGGACGGCCTTTGGTGCCTCCATCCTAGCTGAACTTGTTTTCTGTGAACGATAAAATCGGGCTAGGTGACCTTCTCTTCCACAATTATAACATGCTTTAGACGGCATCGCGCAGTTTGGGCTGATGTGTCCCTCTCCTCCGCATTTGAAGCATATGATAGGTGGTCGTTCTCCTTCCTTAACAATGGGTGCTGGTGCTGATGTCTTTCCATCATTGTTGAATCTCCTCTTCTTGAAATGTCCATTCTTATTATTTTGGCCCAGATTACCATCGAAGTGGTTA
This sequence comes from Panax notoginseng, assembly GCA_016801055.1. Classification (NCBI taxonomy): domain Eukaryota; kingdom Viridiplantae; phylum Streptophyta; class Magnoliopsida; order Apiales; family Araliaceae; genus Panax; species Panax notoginseng. The sequence continues at coordinate 82,339,095 of CM029014.1, forward strand.
CCATTTCTGGCCTGTTGATTCCCTCCACACTTGTTGTCACCGCTTCGATGACTGCTCTCACTGGTATTATCATTTTGCCGGCCGTTCTCTTTTGATTGCGTTGACTAATTATTGCGCTCTACTAACTGAGCCCTATTTACAACATCTGAATACAAACACAGTTTATGAGAAATAAGATGTTGACGTATCTCAGGTTTCAAACCTCGCAAAAATATTCGCATCATTCGCTCTTCATTATCCACCAAGTGGGACGCAAACCGGGACAACTCGGCAAATTTAGCCTCATACTTCGACACGGTCATATTATTTTGCTCCAGCTTGGAACTTCTCCCAAAACATCTTGAGTGCGTCAGGCTGAGTACGTTTTACAGATTCCCACCAGTAATCTGCCTCTCCTCGCAACATAAAGGCGGCAAAGGGAACCTTTTGCTCCTCGGAACATCCCAAGACATCAAATATCTTGGTGATCTGCTTTATCCATGTTTCCGCTATAAGTGGTTTTGGCTCTTCCTTAAACTCCGGTGGTCCTAGCTCCTTAAACTGTTTAGCGGTGACCATTCGAGAGTTTTCAGTGTTTCCACCTATATTTTGGACAGGAGCCGCTCTCGTCTGCTGTTGCATGAACTGCATAAAGATTCTGAACATTCCATCATTCATCATCTGGTCAGTGTTGTTGTTTGCATGAGGATTGTCACCTTCCTGATGCACATTATCCTGATTATTGATATGTGGTGAATCAACAGTCGCATGTGCTCCATTGCTATTTTCAACATTCTCATATGCCATTTTCAGATACTGCCAAAAAATAAGAGTTAATTGATATGTCATATATTATCCTTACATTATGACCGACCCATTAAATATCATGCAAAAAAACTTAGGTAGGTCATACTAGCGAAGGAATTCCCCGTCTCTCCCCTCCTAGTTCTATTCTCACATCTTAGCCAGGGATCATATCCCTAAGCTCTGATACCAACTGTGACGCCCCCAAAATTAGGTATACATCACCCATCTTGGGTCGTCAGATACATGGTACAGAATACAAATACAACTTACTAATACAACTGTCGTGTAAAATACGACAAAACATAACTGTGAGTTTGAATACAATTATTGTCTACTAGAGACTATACAAACTCAAAAGGAGTCCTCATTACAATTATTGTCACACTATTTAATAGAATAGTGAGGACAACTAATACTATCATCTGGTCCATCACTCCGTTCCCCGACTTGTCCCAGCTATATTCTCATTTCCTGAAGAGAACAGTGAAAGAAAGGGTGAGCTCAACTAGCCCAGTAAGAAATATTATGACTAAGATAATGCAAAATAAATTATCATTAGCCTTCAACAGTGTTAAACTGATAAAATATAACAAACATCAAGTTTAACTGTAGCGGAACATGTAATCCATTAAAAGAGTCAAGTAGAGAATAAAATATACTATCTTCTATGATTTAAAAGGTTTTTCAACACTGTTATCGCTGGGACTCAGCTTAATAAAATAATCCACATCATCGAATCACCCCTACACTACGGCCAAGGATATTCGTGTATTCATTAATGGTCATGATCATGCCAACAACTGTCCATCAATACACTACGGGCCAATGAGGACTTTTACCACATCATTTGTAATATTACGGTCATGATTACACCGAATAATCCCTGGTTATAATCATACCAAGTTCATCTATGCATTACATGCCATAGATGACTTTCAACATTTTATAAACATGAGGATGATGAAAATGATATAAGAATTCAATAAAACAAGTTCAAGAATTAATTTATCCAAGAATTAACAACGTCCAAATTGTCAACATGATACTGCTTTGTGGAGTAAAATTCAAGAATGCTTAGAAGAATATTTTCATGAAAAGATACCGAATGAACTGCAATTATCAAGGATATTCCACTAATTTCATGGAGTATAAAAGTTAAAACTTAACTAACTGAGTATAATAAAGAATGGAATAATAAAAGAAATCACCCGGCATGCGATAGACCGCACAGACAGGTTATTCCAACAGAATAATAAATAATGGAACCAGGTCCGGCGTAAACGCACAGACAGGATATTCCAACAGAATAATAAATAATGGAACTAGGTCCGACGTAAACGCACAGACAAGATATTCCGACAGAATAATAAATAATGGAACCAGGTCCGGCGTAAACGCACAGACAGGATACTCCGACAAAATAATAAATAATGGAACCAGGTCCGGCGTAAACGCACAGACAGGATGTTCCAACAGAATAATAACAAGACGGAACCAGGTCCGGTGTAAAACACACAGACAAGATGTTCCAACAGAATAATAATAAAAACGGAACCACGTCCGGTGTAAAACACACAGACAGGATGTTCCAACAGAATAACAGAAGAATGTCACCAAGTATAGGGTAGACCGCGTATACAGGTTATTCCCACAGAATAATAAGAAATGGAATAACAAAAGTTCTCTTCATGAATAAGAAAGAATAACACCCCTTACCGTTTTAAAGAAGAACTGAAATAAGGAAGTAGTTAAGTAGCAGAATACTTTTCTTCTCTCTCTCTATAGTTTCTCTCTATAGTTTCTCTCTCTAGAGTTCAGTGAATTCGTAAGAAATAATGAAGGAATGAGCTGCTATTTATAGAAAAATGGAATGCATAGTAACTAATCCATGAACGGTCCAGATTGATTACTTTAATCTGACGGTCCATATTTAAAGAAAAATCTTTTAAATAAAATATAATATATTCTATTTATAGAATAACTTTAATAAAGTATTCTGTTTTATATGAAAAGATGTTTCTGTTTTATTACGTTAATAATACGAATAAAACAAAACTTCATTATCGCTAAATAATTCATATTATTAACTGACAATAATTGAATCAAACTGAGTGACTTCTCACATAAGCATTAATAATCAATACCGTGTGCTACTATACAACCACACGTATTACTGTATTTTAACTACCGAGTAGTTCAACAGTATCAATGGTAAAACTTTCGCCGTTATTTTTAATAAAATATTTTTGTCGTTTTCTCAATCCGACAATAATTCCGTTGTGGGGTCCACCAATGATTGTGCTATTGTACGAATATTCCCTGTTAAAATGAATATTTTCCGACCAATCGAATATTATATAACAACTTGCGTACTTTGTAAAATTTATAAATATTACCCACAACTATAACATTATATCAAATTAACTCCATAATATTCAAAAATGATATTTATAGAAAATTCACCTTTATTTATAAAAGTTGGGGTCTTACATGTATCAAATTAAAATAATTAATAATTCGCATAAATGTTTGGCTCTGATGCCACTGTTAGGTTTGTAATATTCTTGGGCGCAATCAAATTGCACAAATTAAGTAGAACGTGTAAAAATCAGAGTTTAGAATTTTACAAACCATATACCCAGATCATCCTTTATGCACAATTATTAATTAAACGAAAAGATATGAAGAACAAGAATCATACCCTTGAAGATTCGAAATTCTTCAGGTACAAGTTCACCTCCAATCCTTTTCGCGTTCAACTTGAATCCACCGGGTTTGGTTCCTTCCTTTAATCAACGTTAGCCACCCAAGTGTTTGGCCTCTAGAGGTGATCCACCAAGGAAGAAGAAGGATTCAAGAAGATGGGTGTTTGGCTAAACCCTAATTTTCTATCTCTATAGAAAAAGAACGTACTCTCCAACTATTGGAATTACGTATGTTGTGAAAACGTTAACAACCCTTTCACCCATAATAAGACTCTTCTTATTTATAGATGTGGGCAACCCTCCTTAACAATTAAAGAATTGGATTTTATTTTAATTAATTAAATTCCTTTAATTAATTAGGCTCTCAATCTTATTAAGAATAATTAATTAAACTCTTTTAATTAATTAGCCTCCTAATCTTATTAGGATATATGAGAGTACTTTTATTAATTAATTCTCAAACTCCTTTAGGAATTAAATAATAATAATAGTAATAATTATAATAATAAGACTCCTCTTATTAATTTATATTTAATATTTTAAAAATATTAAATAATAAATATTAAGCCATTTAATTTATTCTTTCACCATAGATTAAATTAAATATACTTAACTTATTATTACAATTATGCCATTTGCTTCTTAAATAATTATTCTTCCTTTTATGGTGTGACTCTTTAGGTTCTCCACATTAAACCGGTTGTGAATAAATCAATTAGAACAATTCTAATCTTATTTAAATAAAAAAATTAAACTATTAATTTATTTAAATGAATAATATTTATTCTACAGTAGGGATAAGCCTCCCTAGCGATTAACGATTTTCTAGATAATATAGATTTTAACATTAATCATAAAAAAACATTTGAGTAAATAGTTACGGTACAATTCAATCCTTCCACCATACAATGTCCTAATTAAATATAAGACATGGAATTACTGTCAAGTCTTATTTTATTTAATTATATATATTTCGACTCTTAAATGCACAACTCCAAATAATGCAAATTAGAAACTCATTTCCAATTTCATTCTGCCTTGGCCAAGGACTGCTGGGTTGTCATTTATCGAATCACATATGATATTTCTCTTCTTTTACTAGAAGTGGTAGATTCTTTATTGATCATGCATTATCTCCATGTATAACTTATTATAACCAAGCATACCCTTTGATATACCCTAATGGTCTTAAGGATTAAGTCAAAGTATAACTCACCATACACAAGATAATATGATGATCTCAAGTCCAAGGATGACTTGTACTACTATCACTACATGAATTCCTATTGACAGGCAAGTAAAACTCCGTTAGGTATTCATTAGCGAGTCATGTTCAGTAAACTTATTCTCTAATAAGCACCTACATACTTGCTTTAGTGTCTCCACACAAATGATCATGAGATCAATCATCCTCATCCAATGAGCAAGCAACGTATGTACCAATCTATTCGGATTCACTAATTCCCAATTTAGTAATCCAACGATTGGGAACTATTTTAGTTTTAAGCTTTCTAAGAATTTAGATCTCATTAGAATGATCATCATCATTATTCTAAAAGCATTGCTCAAAACTATAGGTTTAACACATACTATAAAATAGCATCATGTAGATAATTAAAAGCCTTTAATAAAGTAATACTTTTATTAATAAATGAATAAGATTGTTACAAAATATATGATTTATCATCAAATATGATTGGCTTGTGTGCATACTACTTTCAATCTCCCACTTGTACTAAAGCCAATCGCCATGGTATCTCATACCCTTATTCTCTAAGTGACGATTATCCTGCTATTGGATAAGCTTTAGTTAATGGATATGTAATGTTGTTCTTGAGAGTCCACTATCTCTATAGTGATTTCCCATCTTTCAATGATTCTTATAATCAAATGAAAGTGTCACAACACATGTTTAGATCCAAGATGAGACTTAGGAACTATTCCTAGTTCTGTTATGAACTTTTCATCCAAACAATCAATTTTGTAGCTTCATTTATAGCTATATACTTTGTCTTTATCACTAAACCAGCAACTCTTTGCTGTTTGAAACCTTTCTAATTTCACTGCACCACCGTTCAAGGTAACGCTTTACCTTAAAGTGGATTTTATGTCGTCTTGGTCTGTATTAAAAAAAACTTGAGTCTGTTAAGCCCTCTAGTTTTAATTCAGACCCACCATAAATGTGATCACATACTTAGTGCCGGTAAAGTACTTTAAGATATTTTTCACTATCTTACAGTGAACTTCTCCAGAATATGACTGATCAACATCAGGTTTCGTACATTTCATTGCATACATGATAGTTACTCATGCGATCTCTCTTTTATGAGTCTATGGGAACTATTAAGAGATATACACTCCATGACTCATCAATATGAGACATCTCTTAGAGTTTACCATGCTAAACGACTTTAGCATCAAATGTATATACATTCCTTGGGTTATGTCGAGCATCCTCTCAAATCTATCTATATAGATTTGTATCCCCAATTAAGATACTCTTCCCAAATCATTCATGGAGGAATGTTTAGACAACTTTATCTTTATGGATTGTAGCATTAGTATGCCATTCCTTATCCACGGTATATCGACATATAATATTAGGAATGTCACGGCGCTCCCACTGGCCCTTTTGTACACACTAGAACTCTTACCTCATCGTACGTAACTGGATCATCATCTTCTATGTTGTGTACCTCATCATCATCATTTATAATGAATCCATACCTCCTAGGTATCTTCGGTACTATTCTAGATTTACGATTCGGTTATGGTACAATTGGTCTATCTAAAGGTTCCTCTTATTTGACTTATAGTGTTTTGTGATTCTTGAACTCTTTAAGATCTATTATCCTCCCACTAGCCCCTTCAACGATAAATACCTTTATCTTAGAAGGCAGCGTGTTTCGCAACAAACACCTTTTGCTAAGTAGGATTATAGAACATATACCCTAAACTTACTTTAGGATGTCCACAAATCTGTACTTATCAAATCTTGTCCCAATCTTATCCTTTGAAACCTTTTCACATAAGTTGGACAACCCTTTATCTTAACATACTTAAGATTAGGAATCCTCCCTGTCCATAACTTTTATGGAGTCTTGGGGCCGGATTTTGAGGTTACCTTTTCGTAGATATGCAGCCATTTCTAGAGCATGACGCCAGAAGGATACTGGAATGTCGATAAAATCATTATGGACCGTACCATGTCCAACAATGTACGATTTTTCCTTTCAAGTACATCAATCAATTATTGCGTATCAGAAGGCGTCCATTATGAGAAAACCATTTGAGATGATCTAGAAACTTATTGCACAAGTATTTATTCCTTAATATAATCAAAGAATCTTAATACTTTGCCAATTTGTTTCACTTCTGAATTCTTTGAACCTTTCAAATAATTCAAACATGTATTTCAACTCTTTGAATGATCGTCTCCTTTTCTTATACTAGTCTGTTCAATTTGCAAAATTATTTTCACGTAAGTCAGGTATACAAAATCTATTAAGTAATATTCCAGTTCTATACAAAATATTATTATTATAAATAGAACAACAATTGTTCTTAATTATAATACCAAAGATTTCATTGTCCAACAATAAAATAAAAATAATATTTCCAACGAGAACTGGAATATAATAACAACTTATTAACTTAATAGGTTTTCCCGTAGGCAGTGCTAAACTATAAGTTCTTATAGCTAATGTAGTAACCTTTGCTTCATTTTCCACATATAGGATTACTTATCTTTGTTCAGCTTTCTACTTCTGCTTGGTCCTTTCATAAATCTATATTTATGATAACCAAAGTCGGTATCCAATACCCAAGTAAAAACTTAACTTAAAGAAAAATTTATTTTAAATCATGAACAAATTTGTACTTGTAACCGCAACTTCACTAAGCTTCTTTGGTTAGCAACTACAAGATGCTTCTCGCAGTTTCTTTTCAGTGTCCAGGCTTATTGCAGTGGAAGCAAACTCCTTTGTTATCCGTATCAGTTTTGTTCTTATTATCCTTTGTTTTTACTTTTCTATTTACCTTATTTGAATCGTTCTTTTTTTCAGAAGATCCTTTGGCCCTACCAACAAGACTTGGTCTTTCTTGGTTAGAAAGTGACTCTCAACATTTTTCAACATGTTAAGCAAATCAGCGAGGCTAATATCTAGCTTGTTCATATGAAAAATTCACAATAATTGTGAAAGGAGTTCGGGAGTGAGTGTAAGATCAAGTCTTGGCTCAACTCTCCATCCATGACAAAACCTGTTGTCCTAATTGATCAATCAAATTGATTATGTTAAGGACTTTTGTCTGTACTGTAGTGTCATTTGTCATTCAAGATTGGAAGAGCTCCTTAAATATCTAATATCTATCAGTCCTACTTTCCTTACCATCAACTACTTGATATGAAGGAATATAGTAGGAGCATCCATAGTTTCATGTTGACGCTGAAGCTCGTTACTCATGGATGTGAGCATAATGCATTGAGCCAATTGTGCATTATCTTGTCACTTTCTAAAAGTAGCAATCTCTTCCTTAGAGGCATTGTCTGCATCCATTACAGGGATAGGCGCATTAAGGACATAAGATAGCTTTTTAGCCATGAGAACTATTCCCAATTTTCATAACTAATCCGTTTAATTCGGTCTGGTTAAATAGCATCTAATATGCTTCGCAGTGATAGTAATTTAGATATTGTACAATTCTGTAAATGAATTTGTTCTTAACAACGTTTTAGCATACATTCTTTTATTAATTATCAAAATAAATTAGGTATTATTTTAAATTGGTATCTCCCACTATTTTCATCAAACAATATTACCCTCACTTATATAGTTCGCCAAAATCTCATTAAAGATTTGCTAGTGAGAATAAGGATCCTATTTCAAATGTATATAGCTTTGTGGTGACACAACAAGCTATATATAAATAAATAGGTAGACAACTCTTGTCAATTACATCAACTATGCAACTCCTTGTATTTTACCTCTTAGATTATTTTGATCAAGTGGTGGCACATCCGAATCAAAATTATCCAAGTTAAGTCCAACCTAGCACTCTATATATTCAAAAAATAAAAATATTGTCCTTGTGGTGACACAACAAAACAACATTGTTCAATTTTCTTTATAAGCATCAAATGTGATAAAATTAACATCTCAAAGAATTAAAATAAGCCTTGTGGTGACACAACAAACTTATAATAATTAATTGATACTCAATTATTTTTATCATGCTAGAAGGCGACGTTCGATATTCCAAATATCTTTAAACGCTTAGGACTTAATATAAAAAATTGAGGGGTTTACTTGTTAATTGTCTCATTTTGTTTAGCGCGCATGCATATATATATATATATATATATATATATATATATATATATATATATAGTATAAGCATGTACATATAGAATACTATATTCTACCCGGATTGATTATGGACTATTATTCTAGTTTGGTTCACTAGAGCTACCAAGTGAACCAAAAGGTCAAACCCTAAGGGTGCAAGAATTAATATTTAAATATAACTATTACATTTAAACTCGGGCTCCATTACAAACAGGTCTTCAAGCGCTCCTTGATCCTTGATCTCTAATTGTGACAGTTCCAAATCCGGTACTTAAATTTCCACAAGATTTGGTGTTCACTATTCAAAAAAAAACATATATCTATCTACCCATAATAAATGTAAACCATGCAACAGATAGAAATAAATCCTGACAACATCTGAATAATAAATACAATCCCAGGTCATACTAACCTTAAATATATGTGCAGAAACATAAACAAATAATAAGTCCTAAACAACATCGAGTCTTAACAATAACATTCTTAAAATTTAATAACATGTCTTCATCACTTAATAGCTTTGCCCTTGCCTTTGCTAGAAGAAGGTTCGTCTGTTCTTTCGTTCTTAACTGCAATGTTATTATTACGCAAGAGTGAGCAAGATTGCCCACAAGTATAACAATGAAATAACAATATAATAATATGTGAGTGAATCAAAGACTTCTGAAATAAAGCTCAACTTTTGAACCCAAAATGATTACCAAGAATCAAACGAATTCTGAGGGTCATAAGACCTTGAACTATATCCTAGGTTATCAAGGATTATACTTGAAACATTTAGCATCTATAAGACTATGGACTCTTCTTCTCGTACTTAGGGGGATCAGCCTTTAGTATCATACTGTGCACAATATCTTAACGATAACGCATAAGTAATCCCTTTACAGGGTTGTTCATCTCAGTTTGACATTAGAGTCCGCACCAAAGGAAGTTTAGTTTGGATAAATCAATAAGGGTTCTGAAATATAGAACGTTCATCAACTATGAACTAGTCGAATCAATAAGGGTTCGATAGTCTAACAAGGTTTAATAATAAATGGAATTTAAATTGAATAACAATCTCAAGAGGTATACAATAGAACAAGTATTGTATAATAGATTCATACATTGAAAAGATAAATTAATATTTAATATAACAAATCAAACTTGATTTAATAATGACAAAAATTGCTTGAAGTAATTTACAAACTTGAATAATGATAACAAGTAGGGTTAGGATACTTGCCTTGTGCATAGATTACACGTTAATTAAACACGTTCCTTAAATTTAATCCTACATATCATTTCCATTCACAATACCAGTCAATTATAACTTACTAAACATCACATAATTATTTTTGTCTAACTCGAATTCAGGACTATACTTAGTCATATTACCATACTTGTTTCCACATAATATTACACTATACGAACAACAAGCTAAGTATATAATCAACAATTCAATCATCATGTAATTGTCTTCTTGACTTGGTAAAAACTCACTTTAATATCTCATTATATATCTAACAAGTTTTTATATTCATTAGACTACGTTACTAACACATTTCTATACTTGAACATTGAAAAAAAATGCATTTTCTGGACATTCTGCTAAGTGGCGCTGTGGCGCCACTTTTGTACTGGGTCTTGGCGCTGCGGCTTGGTACTTGGCGCTGCGGCGCGGTGGCACTGCGACGCGGGAAATGAACTAGGAGTTGGCGCCGCGGCGCGACGCTCCAGACTCTGAATTCCCAGTTCGTGAAGAACACTGAATTCAGCGAAAATAAACACTACATAATCATTAATTCCCCAAATTAAACATACCCACATGTTAGAATTCATATATAATTGATACCCAACATTTATAGAGTGATTTTAACCCATTATAACACATAATCACATAATTAAACTATGCAAATTGTACTGTTCTTGATGTTCTTGAAGTGTTGAACATAAATTCCTAAAATTCAATGCCACGGATTCGTTATAAAACCAAATCCAACCATTCAAATTTCGTTTTGTTCGTTTTAGGATGCATAATCATATACAAGTGAAAATTTTACAGAACAATTTATGTTTGACATATTAAAATCACGTATAAGGCCATATGGCCATATTCTATACTCTGTAAATAACATACGTTATAAAATTATGAATTGATGATATGGAAACCTATATAATATATAATAAAACATGTTATGCTAATCATACATGTATCCATATAACAACGCAATTTCCCATTTACAGAAACTTTACATAATTTTGAAAGCCATTTTCTAAGAAAACTTAAACAACGTAAATAAAAATTGGGTTTAAAGGAATTACCTAGAGAGTAGAATGAGTGAGGATGAAAACCCTTTTTCAAAAGCTTATTCAATCACAGAGTTTCTCATAAAAATCCTCTGAATTATCTCTGTTACCCTTTCTAGACTTAGGCAAATAATAAAGAAGAAAGAAGAAGACGTAAACTAAATAAGGAACAACTGACGCGTTGGTAGTCAGTTACCCAGTCATGGGTTAACTGCCCCCAACTCCCTTTAGGGCCATGTTTGGCTAGCAAACTAGGTTCAAAACTCTTTATTTTGATAAAACATTTTATCATATAGTTAAAATAATGTCACACCCATTTCAAATATCTTATTTAATTTAACTTAAATAAAATATAATAATTTCTCATTAATTCACATAGTCACATACTTAAATTTCTCCTTTAATAATAATGTCAAATTATTAAATCTCTAATTAATAAATAAATTAATTAAAATAACATTAGGTTTATTAAATATTTCATTTAATTCAATAAGCTCACATAAATACATACTTGAATAATAATTATTCTCCACATTAATTTAATAAATATAACACATATAATTAAATTAATCTACCACAACTTCATCAATTAATTATTTAATCTAATAATTAATTCATCGAAAAATATTTATTTAATTCAATAAATATTAAAATTAAATTACAAAATCTCGTTTGTCACATCTTTTCCCCCTTAAAAGGATTTTGTCCCTAGAATCATAACTCAATAATTCATTCGTTACAATCTTCCCTACTTACAAAGATTTTGTCCCCAGAATCAAAGACACAATTTAAACACATAACTCAGAGAAATCTTTTATCATTTTATTTAAATATAGATTTTATATTTCATACTACATTCCTTACTTTAACAAATTCTAGGTTTCATTTCATAACTTTCACTTGAACTCAATTATATTCTGAGTATAATATATCTTTTAACCTATTCATTTCTTTTTCTAAGGATCACTATCATAAACACTCGTGATATTACATTCACTCTTTCTTCTAAGAATTTCGTCCTCGAAATTTTATCTATTAATCTTTATTCATCCTATCTGTCAAAATAGATTTTACGTTAATACTATATTCATTCCTTGGGTTATATAACCACTTCTTTCCACAAAGATCTTTCTACAATTATTAAACTTTTCTATTAAAAGTTTCATATTATTCTTTGATAACTCATATCCTTCTCACTTCAAAATCTCTTGTCTCACTTATTCAACATACTCATCATTCAGTGTCGCATTCTACGACTTACTTCTTCCAAAGAAAAACTTTTTTTTTCTTTTTTTTCTTTTTTTTCCACTTCCAACTTGCAGAATAACAAGAATCTTCCACAATTGTTCAATAATTGGGAAGTAGTATGAATAACTCATGAATTTAAAAGATTCCAAATCATGCTGAGGGGTCACAAGACCGTGAACTCTATTCTTGGTTTACTAGTGCTTCAACTCAATCCTTCACACTGCAAACCAGAGTGTTTATCAATCACAAAGAATGAAAACACCCTCCTTACGTACACTAGGTGGCCAGCCTATTGTACCACTACGTTGGGCCGTAACGTAGTGTTTTGTAACGACTATATGTGTTACGCTCGGACCCATTGTCCCTAAAAACATGTCCCCTTATAGGGTTGTTTAACTCAGCTTTCCAACATCTGAATCCGCACCAAAACAATTTGGTTTGGCATAACTTTTCAATGAGCGTTTGAATTTCATGAACATTTTTCAATATTTGTCTAGCTGAATCAATAACATTGACATCTACAACAATTCGGACATCAACCAAAATATACATATACATATATACATATGTATTCTCATATATAAAAAAATCTCAAAAATCTTTTTATGACGTCATGATACCGCACTGTATTTACAGTCCGTTGAGGATTTCGTCATTTGGTGATTTTATCATACTACATCATACCATAGTGGGCTGACGATCCTTAGATCACATCCAACACTAAGTAATACTGCATTGATGACTCCATCGTTTTTTATCATGTTTGCACTAGGTTACATGATGCATTAATGATATATAAAATACATTTTGATATATTGTAAATTATTTTTGTCTAGCCAAAGCAATTAGCATAGACATACAAATAATAGTATTGTTGTTAAAACTCCTTGGTTCCATCATTTGATCCAATGTTTTTCACGAAAATAGAAGTGTAAACTACAGCACGAAGTCAATAAATTTCGAAAGCCTAGCATAGCTAGTAGATTTAGAATATCCAGGTATCCATCAACTTCAATCTTTACTTCATTACTTCATTACTTAACCATTCTATCAATCTACAACTTCATCAATGCTCTCTATACTATGACCGTTTTCTACCCAAAATAGTTCATCAAACTTACTGCACATTGGAAGTTCAGGAACTTACCACAATAATACGAGTTTAAGAACTTATTCTAGTCAGACCATAGGCGTCCATTCCCTGAGGGGTTCAAAACATACCATATTATTATGAGTCACGAACTTACCATATGCATTAGTTTTAAGAACCGCACCTAATCCTAATAATATCTTACTAATCTTAATAGTTTCTAACTATCAAATATACACACGAGAAAAGAATCACCTTTTTACCACACATACATTGATAGCGCAACACCAACATTCCAATAATTATCAATGTCATAAACTGAGTGCAAGCACAAAACCCTCACCCATAGAAAGGTTTGTACAGCTCAGCCATCACATGAGTCCTCAGTTGAAATCCCACCTAACTCTATCTTACTCTTAACAACTTACCCTTAACTTGCTCAATAAGAATTCCTCGTATTACATTATCTATTACTCCTCGTGAGTTATCTTGTACTATATCATAGTACATTATCTTCATAGCATCAAGCTATAATCATTCAAATATTACAGACCATCTTTCTTTTTATAACTTAAACAGATCACGTCGTGATCTTATTCTATAATCATCTCTCTTAATATTCTTTTATTAACTCGTGATCGATCCTCTTTCTTTTCCTCTTTCATCATTTACGACATTATTCGTTATCTTGGCTATTGGAGTTAAGAAACTCCCATTTCTTATCTTTATATCTCTTCAAGATTCTTCTTTGAATCTTCTTGTTTATATAGCAATTCTTCCTTTAAGAATTTCTAACTTCATTTGCATTGCTAAACATTTCATTCGAGTTACACAATTTCATCATACGTATCCATTTTCTACACTTGGTACACATCGAGTCTCTAACAGTTTCAATATGGTACGCTGAGTGGTTTCCCACAAATAACTAACAAACTAGGTTCTGAGTTGCTAGTTCGTATATGCCTCCGTTCTATGAAGGAATCGTTTGGCCCAGATACCATACATCAACTACTAAAGAGTACAATTGTACCATACTTAAATATAACTCTCTATTCTTTACTTCTTTATAACTCTTCTTATAGACACTGTCTATTTATTATCACCTTACATCCTTATTATTGGAGTTGGGTAACCCCACATTCATATTCCTTATAACTCTGCGAGATTTTTCTTTGAATCCTCTCACGCATGTTTTAATCCCTTCTTTAAAAATTTCTTAAATTACTTCTTATTGTTCAAACTCTATCTGAGCTTATTCATTCACTATCTTCACCTTTACTACTCTAAGGTTATAGCCTAAGGTACCCCTACCTAAGGTTTATAACCTACAACTCTGATACCAACTTGTGACACCCCCAAATTCGGTACTTAAATTTCCACAAGATATGGTGTTCACTATTAAAAAAAAACATATATCTATCTACCCATAATAAATGTAAATCATGCAATAGATAGAAATAAATTCTAACAACATCTGAATAATAAATACAATCCCAGGTTATACTAACTTTAAATATCTGTGCGGAAACATAAACAAATAATAAGTCCTAAACAACATCGAGTCTTAACAATAACATTCTTAAAATTTAATAACACGTCTTCATCACTTAATAGCTTTGCCCTTGCCTTTGCTAAAAGAAGGTTCGTCTGTTCTTTCGTTCTTAACTGCAATGTTATTATTACGCAAGAGTGAGCACGATTGCCCACAAGTATAACAATGAAATAACAATATAATAACATGCGAGTGAATCACAGACTTCTAAAATAAAGCTCAACTTTTGAACCAAAAATGATTACCAAGAATCAAATGAATTCTGAGTGTCATAAGACCTTGAACTATGTCCTAGGTTATCAAGGATTATACTTGAAACATTTAACAGCTATAGGACTATGGACTCTTCTTCTCGTACTTAGGGGGATTAGCCCCTACTATCATACTGTGCACAATATCTTAACGCTCATGCATAAGTAATCCATTTACAGGGTTGTTCATCTCAGTTTGACGTTAGAGTCCGCACCAAAGGAAGTTTAGTTTGGATAAATCAATAAGGGTTCTGAAATTTAGAACGTTCATCAACTATGGACTAGTCGAATCAATAAGGGTACGATAGTCTAACAAGGTTTAACAATAAATGGTATTTAAATTGCATAACAATCTCAAGAGGTATGCAATAGAATAAGTATTGTATAACAGATTCATTCTTTGAAAAGAAAATAAATCTTTAATATAACAAATCAAACTTGATTTAATAATGACAAGAATTGCTTGAAGTAATTTACAAACTTGAATAATGATAACAAGTAGGGTTAGGATACTTGCCTCGTACGTAGATTACACGTTAATTAAACACGTTCCTAGAATTTAATCCTACATATCATTTCCATTCACAATACCAGTAAATTATAACTTACTAAACATCACACGATTATTCTTTGTCTAACTCGAATTCAGGACTATACTTAGTCATATTACTATACTTGTTTCCACATAATATTACACTATACGAACAACAAACTAAGTATATAATCAACAATTCAATCATCATGTAATTGTCTTCTTGACTTGGTAAAAACTCACTTTAATATCTCATTATATATCTAACAAGTTTTTATATTCATTAGACTAGGTTACTAACACATTTCTATACTTGAACATTGAAAAAAATGCATTTTCTGGACATTCTGCTAAGTGGCGCTGCGGCTCCACTTTTGTACTGGGTCTTAGAGCTGCGGCGCCGTGGCGCTGCGGCGCCGTGGCGCTGCGGCTTGGTACTTGGTGCTGCGGCGCAGGAAGTAAACTAGGAGTTGGCGCCGCAGCGCGACACTCCAGACTCTGAATTCCCAGTTCGCGAAGAACACAGAATTCAGCGAAAATAAACACTACATAATCATTAATTCCCCAAATTAAACATACCCACTTGTTAGAATTCATATATAATCGATACCCAACATTTATAGAGTGATTTTAACCCATTATAACACATAATCATAGAATTAAATTAAGCAAATTGTACTGTTCTTGATGTTCTTGAAGTGTTGAACATAAATTCCTAAAATTCAACGCCACGGATTCGTTATAAAACCAAATCCAACTATTCAAATTTCGTTTTGTTCGTTTTAGCATGCATAATCATATACAAGTGAAAATTTTACAGAACAATTTATGTTTGACATATTAAAATCACGTATAAGGCCATATGGCCATATTCTATACTCTATAAATAACATACGTTATAAAATTATGAATTGATGATATGGAAACCTATATAACATATAATAAAACATGTTATGCTAATCATACATATATCCATATAACAACACAATTTTCCATTTACAGAAACTTTACAGAATTGTGAAAGCCGATTTCTAAGAAAACTTAAACAACGTAAATAAAAATTGGGTTTAAAGGAATTACCCAAAGCGTAGAATGAGTGAGGATGAAAACCCTTTTTCAAAAGCTTCTTCAATCACAGAGTTTCTCACAAAAATCCTCTGAATTCTCTCTGTTACGCTTTCTAGACTTAGGCAAATAATGAAGAAGAAAGAAGAATACGTAAACTAAATAAGGAACAACTGACGCGTTGGTAGTCAGTTACCCAGTCATGGGTTAACTACCCCCAACTCCTTTTAGGGCCATGTTGGCTAGCAAACTAGGTTCGAAACTCTTTATTTTAATAAAACCTTTTATCATATAGTGAAAATAATGTCACGCCCATTTCAAATATATTATTTAATTTAACTTAAATAAAATATAATAATTTCTCATTAATTCACATAGTCACATACTTAAATTTCTCCTTTAATAATAATGTCAAATTATTAAATCTCTAATTAATAAATAAATTAATTAAAATAACATTAGGCTTATTAAATATTTCATTTAATTCAATATGCTCACATAAATACATACTTGAATAATAATTATTCTCCACATTAATTTAATAAACATAACACATATAATTAAATTAATCTACCATAACTTCATCAATTAATTATTTAATCTAATAATTAATTCATCAAAAAATATTTATTTAATTTAATAAATATTAAAATTAAATTATAAAAGCTCGTTTGTCACATCTTTTCCCACTTAAAAGGATTCTGTCCCCAGAATCATAACTCAATAATTCATTCGTTACAATCTTTCCTACTTACAAAGATTCTATCCCCAAAATCGAAGACACAATTTAAACACAACTCAGAGAAATCTTTCATCATTTTATCTAAATATAAATTTTATATTTCATGCTACATTCCTTACTTTAAGAAATTCTAGTTTTCATTTCATAACTTTCACTTGAACTCAATTATATTCTGAGTATAATATATCTTTTAATCCATTCATTTCTTTTTCTAAGGATCGCTATCATAAACACTCGGGATATTACACTAATTATTCAAAATTAATTCTAACTATTCCTATTACAAAATTATTTAAAATAAATAGAAACCTTGATCATCAGTCAATGAGAAGTACATAGGAGGAAGATAGAATTTACATTAATAAAAATTAGAGAAGACGAGGTACGCAGACCACATTTAATAAAACACATACATTCATGCATCCAACTAAAATAAAATCCAATCACATTAGTCAATAGTCCATAATCAATCCCATTTATTATCATACACATCACCATATGCATCAATAAATAACATTCATTTCATGAATAATAAATATTCAATATATATATATTGATATCATTTAATAGGCAAATTTAGTTAGTATAAAATCTAATTTTGAATCAAAATAAACTCCTTTATTTTAATCAAAATTTAAATCAAAATAAAACCATTTTTATTTTAATTTATCCAATTTTAAATAATTAAACTATTTTATTTTAATCAAAATCTTTAATCAAAATAAACTCCTTTATTTTAATTAATTATGGAATCCAATTCCAAGTAAAAATAAAATCTTTTATTTTAAGGAAACAAGGATTTTCTTTCCTATTCACAAATAAACTCCTTTATTTTGAATAATATGAAATCTTATTTCATATCTAAATAGACACATTTATTTAAGAAAACATTGAATCCAATTTTAACTCCAATTAGTTATCATAGAATCCAATTCCAACTCTAATTAGTTATTATGGAATCCAATTCCAACTCTAATTAATTAGCATGAAATCTAATTTTAAAATTAAAATAAACCTTTTTATTTTAAGATTAAAATAAACTTTTTATTTTAAGATTAAAATAAACTTTTATTTTAATTATAAAATAATAAGAATAATATATTATAATATAATAACGAAATCATGTTAACATTTTTTTTAAAGGGGCGAATCGTAAACAGGATCGTGGAATCTGGATCACTAATCCAAAAGTGGCGTGAATCAACCCTTTAAACATCCTGATCCTATTAACCAACAAGCATCTTTGGTACGTGGCCACGCGGGAAAAAAAAGTTGTTTCACGTTTTTTTAATAAATTTTATACAACAAATTTATGCCCAATTAAATTGTTCTAAACACATATCAATATATGTATCAAATTAAAATAATTAATAATTCACATAAAGGTTTGGCTCTGATGCCACTGTTAGGTTTGTAATATTCTTGGACGCAATCAAATTGCACAAATTAAGCAGAAATGTGTAAAAATCAGAGTTTAAAATTTTACAAACCATATACCCGGATCATCCTTTATGCACAATTATTAATTAAAAGAAAAGATATGAAGAACAAGAATTATACCCTTGATGATTCGAGATTCCTCAGGTACAAGTTCATCTCCAATCCTTTTCGCGTTCAACTTGAATCCATCGGGTTTGGTTCCTTCCTTTGATCAACGTTAGCCACCCAAGTGTTTGGCCTCTAGAGGTGATCCACCAAGGAAAAAGAAAGATTCAAGAAGATGGGTGTTTGGCTAAACCCTAATTTTCTATCTCTATAGAAAAAGAACGTACTCTCCAACTATTGGTATTACGTATGTTGTGAAAACATTAACAACCCTTTCACCCATAATAAGACTCCTCTTATTTATAGATGTAGGCAACCATCCTTAACAATTAAGGAATTGGGTTTTATTTTAATTAATTAAATTCCTTTAATTAATTAGGCTCCCAACCTTATTAGGAATAATTAATTAAACTCTTTTAATTAATTAGCCTCCTAATCTTATTAGGATATATGAGAGTACTTTTATTAATTAATTCTCAAACTCCTTTAGAAATTAAATAATAATAATAGTAATAATAATAATAAAACTCCTCTTATTAATTTATATTTAATATTTTAAAAATATTAAATAATAAATATTAAGCTATTTAATTTATTCTATCACCATAGATTAAATTAAATATACATAACTTATTATTACAATTATGTCATTTGCTTCTTAAATAATTATTCTTCCTTTTATGGTGTGACCCTTTAGGTTCTCCATATTAAACCGGTTGTGAATAAATCAATTAAAACAATTCTAATCTTATTTAAATAAATAAATTAAACTATTAATTTATTTAAATAAATAATATTTATTCTACAATAGGGATAAGCCTCCCTAGCGATTAACGACTTTTTAGATAATATAGATTTCAACATTAATCATAAAAGAACCTTTGAGTAAATTGTTACCGTACAACTCAATCATTCCACCGTACAATGTCCCAATTAAATATAAGACATGAAATTACTGTCAAGTCTTATTTTATTTAATTATATGTATTTCGACTCTTAAATGCACAACTCCAAATAATACAAATTAGAAACTCCTTCCTAATTTTATTTTGCCTTGGCCAAGGACTACTGGGTTGTCATTTATCTAATCACATAGGACATTTTTCTTCTTTTACTAGAAGTGGTAGATTCTTAATTTATTGATCATACATTATCTCTATGTACAACTTATTATACCCAAGCATACCCTTTAATATACCTTAAGGGTCTTAAGGAATAAGTCAAAGTATAACTCATCATACAAAAGATACTATGATGATCTCAAGTCTAAGGATCACTTATACTACTATCACTACAGGAATTCCTATTGAAAGACAAGTAAAACTCCATTAGGTATTCCTTAACGAGTCACGTTTAGTGAACTTATTCTCTAATAAGCACATAGATACTTGCTTTAGTGTCTCCACAGAAATGATCATGAGATCAATCATCCTCATCCAATGAGCAAGCAACGTATGTACCAATCTATCCGGATTCACTAATCCCCAATTTAGTAATCCAACGATTGGGAACTAT
Source organism: Panax notoginseng (assembly GCA_016801055.1). Lineage (NCBI taxonomy): Eukaryota > Viridiplantae > Streptophyta > Magnoliopsida > Apiales > Araliaceae > Panax > Panax notoginseng. The sequence goes on from CM029014.1 coordinate 82,359,760, forward strand.
TTTAGTTTTAAGCTTTTTAAGAATCTAGATCTCATTAGAATGATCATCATCATTATTCTAAAAGCATTACTTAAAACTATGGGGTTATCATATATTATAAAACAGCATCATATAGATAATTAAAAACCTTTAATAAATTAATACTTTTATTAATAAATGAATAAGATTGTTAGAAAATATGTGCTTTATCATCAAACATGATTGGCTTGTGTGCATACTACTTTCAGCTACACCCAAGGTGACTGAGTTACAGTCGAGTATCACCAGGCCTGCTATAGCTGTGAACACATTTGAGATTAAGCCTGGGACTATTCAGATGATCCAAAACTCGGTTCAGTTTGGGGGATTAGCGAATGATGATCCGAACGAACATTTGGTTAGCTTTCTAGATATTTGCGACACTTTCAAATACAATGGGGTGTCGGATGATGCAGTCAGACTTCGCTTGTTCCCATTCACTCTGTGCGATAAGGCGAAGAGTTGGTTACACTCTCTACCATCGGGTTCAATAACTACTTGGGATGACTTGACTCAAAAATTTCTAGCAAATTTTTTTCCGCCAACGAAGACTGCAAAGATGAGAAACGAGATAACTATGTTTGAATAACAACATGGGGAATTATTGTACGAGGCATGAGAGAGATACAAAGAGTTTCTTAGAAAATGCCCACATCACAGATTGCCTAAGTGGTTGTAGATGAACACATTTTACAATGGATTACATGAGAATCTCAGGACCAGTATGAATGCAGCTTTGGGTGGAGCTTTTATGGCAAAGAATTATGAGGAGGCATATCTATTGATAGAGATAATGGCAGCTAACAATTACCAGTGGCCCACGACAAGAATGACACAATCTACGGTAGCTGGAGTGTTAGAGGTAGATGTAGTGACGATAATAACAGCGCAGATTTCAGCGCTTTCTAAGAAGTTTGATGTTTGGTTAGGGGTATAGACATAACAAGTTGCAGTTATTTGTGAATTGTGCGTGAGTGAACATCCTACAGATCAATGTGTAATCAACCCAGCGTCAGTGCAATTTGTGGGTAGCTACAACAGAATTCCACAAAATACATACCAGAATACATATAATCCAAGGAATAACAATCATCCTAACTTTTCGTGGAGTAATAATCAGCATCAGCAAGCTCTACGACCATCTTATCCCCTAGAATTTCAGAATCAACAACTAGCTCAACATCAAGAGAGGAAATCAGATTTAGAAGAGTTGTGATCAAAGTACATAACAAGCAACGAGGCATCTATGAAAAACCAAGCAATGGCCATGAAATCGCAAGAGATAGCCATCAAGAATTTGGAAAATCAGATGGGACAAATTGCATTAGCATTGAACAATAGACCGCAAGAGACTCTACTAAGTGACATCGAAAGAAATCCAAAGGAAAATTACGAACAGTGTCAAACAATCACCTTGAGAATCTAGATGGGAAAAGTGCAGAAAATTTAGTTAGAACGAATGATAAAGTTGATGAAAACAAAGTGGTTGAAGAAAAACAGGGTGAGGAAAAGCAAGTTGAACAAATAAAGTTAGATAACAAACCGATTGTTTATCCTCCTCCACCGTTTCAGCAAACAGTTCAAAAACATAAATTGGATAAGCAATTTGCTAAATTTTTAGAAGTTTTTAAGAAACTTCAGACTAATATTTCATTCGCTGAAGCCCTTGAGCAGATGCCAAGTTATGCTAAATTTATGAAAGGGATTTTGTCTAGGAAAAAGAAGTTGAAAGATTTCGAAACAGTGGCATTAATAGAAGAGTGTAGTACAGTTTTACAGCGGAAGTTGCCACCAAAGTTAAAAGATCGGGGGAGATTTACTATTCCATGCCAATTGGGAACACGGTGTTCAACAAATGTTTATGTGATTTGGGAGCAAGTGTAAACCTTATGCCATTATCAGTTTATACAGAATTGGGTTTGCCAGCTCCAAAGCCCACGAACATCTCATTGCAGTTGGCGGATAGGTCAGTCACGTACCCAAGAAGCATTGTGGAGGACATTTTGGTCAAGGTTGACAAATTTATATTCCTTGCAGATTTCATAATTCTGGATTTTGAGGAAGATAAGAACATCCCAATTATCCTAGGGAGACCTTTCTTGGCTACCGGTAGGACGCTCATCGACGTACAAAAAGGTGAACTAACTATGAGGGTCCAAGATCAAGAAGTAAAGTTCAATGTTTTCAAGGTCATAAAATTCCCTACGGATGAAGAGGAGTGTTTGAGGAAGGATATTATTGATCAGATAATCAGCGAAGACATGGGTAAAAGTTTGGTGAACGATCCATTGGAAGCGATACTATTGGGAGATGGAGATTTAGATGATCTGAAATTTGTGGATTACTTGCAAATACTGGATTCCTTACCACGAGTTAGCAGATTCAAACCACCCTTTGAATCATTGCACATAGAGAAAAGAGCCACAATAAGGATGAAACCTTCATCGGAGGAACCACCTACTCTCGAACTTAAGCCACTCCCTAAACACCTCAGGTATGCTTATTTAGGAAATTCTAATTCTTTACCTGTTATTATTTCCGCTGCACTTAATGAATTGCAGGAAGAAAAGTTGCTGAGAGTGCTTAGAGACCACAAATCGGCCATATGATGGACAATTGCAGATATCAAAGGAATCAGCCCATCCTTTTACATGCACAAAATTTTGATGGAAGAAGATGGAAAGCCGACAGTGAAGCAATAGAGACGGCTCAACCCAATCATAAAAGAAGTAGTGAAGAAAGAAATCTTAAAATGGTTGGATGCGAGAATCATCTACCCGATTTCAGATAGTAAGTGGGTCAGTCCAGTTTAATGTGTGCCGAAAAAGGGAGGAATGACCATTGTACAAAATGATGACAACGAGCTAATTCTGACGAGAATAGTGACTGGTTGGAGGGTTTGCATAGACTACAGAAAATTAAATAAGGCAACCCGAAAAGATTATTTTCCTTTTCCTTTTATCGATCAGATGTTGGATAGATTGGTGGGCCACGAATTTTACTACTTATTGGATTGGTATTCGGGATACAATCAGATAGTCATTGCTCTTGAAGATCTAGAGAAGACTACTTTTACGTGCCCATACGGCACATTCACATTCAGGAGAATGTTATTCAGCTTGTGTAATGCACCCACTACCTTCCAATGGTGTATGATGGCCATCTTCTGGGACATGGTGGAGAAAAATGTGAAAGTCTTCATGGATGACTTTTCTGTCAATGGGGATGATTTTGATGCTTGTCTAGAGAATTTGGTGATGGTTTTACAGAGATGCACAGAAACAAATTTGGTACTTAACTGGGAAAAATGCCATTTCATGGTAGAAAAAAAATATTTTTGGGGCACAAGGTTTCAGCAAAAGGATTGGAGGTTGATAAACCAAAGCTGGAAACAATTGAAAAGCTTCAACCACCAATTTCAGTTAAGGGAATCCCGAAGCTTTTTGGGACATGCTGGGTTCTACAGGAGATTTATAAAAGACTTCTCTAAAATTATAAAACCATTGTGCAATCTTTTAGAGAAGGATTCAATTTTTAAGTTTGATGAGGATTGTAAGTTGGCATTCGAGCAATTGAAGAAGAAATTAACTACAGCTTCAGTTATCGTCGCATAGAATTGGAATATGCCTTTTGAGTTAATGTGTGATGCAAGTAACTATACGGTTGGGGCTGTCTTGGGTCAACACTAAGAGAAGGTATTTCATGTCATATACTATGCAAGTAAGACCCTTACAGAAACCCAAATGAATTACACAACTACGAAAAAGGAATTACTTGCAGTAGTATATGCATTCGATAAATTTTAGGCATATTTGATCGGGACAAAGATAGTAGTTTATACAGATCACTCGGCCATTCGATACCTAATCTCAAAGAAAGATGCTAATTCACGACTTATCAGGTGGATACTTCTCCTACAAGAATTTGATTTGGAAATAAAAGATCGAAAGGGGACGGAGAATCAAGTTACAGATCATTTGTCAAGGCTGGAAAATCAGGGTAAAAAGGAAGAGGACAGATGTGTAATTAATAAATCATTTCTGAACGAGCAGCTGTTTAGGATCAATACGGAATTTCCATGGTACGCGGATTTTGCTAATTATCTAGTGAGCAACATCCTTCCACCAGATCTTACACGACAGCAGAAAAAGAAATTCCTTCATGACGTCAAGTGGTATATGTGGGATGAGCCATACCTATTCAAACAGTGCGCCGACAAGATGATTAGAAGGTTTGTACCCTACAGCGAAGTGAAGAATATATTACACGAATGTCACTCATCTGCATATGGGGGACATTATGGTAGTGAGAGAACAGCGGCAAAAGTGCTTCAAGCCGGGTTCTATTGGCCTACATTATTTAAAGATGCCCACCAGTTTGTAAAAAAAATGTGATAGCTGTCAAAGGGTGGGCAACATATCAAAAAGGAATGTGATGCCACTATATACTATCTTGGAAGTTGAAATTTTTGACATTTGTGGGGCCATTCCCTTCGTCATTCAACAATCAGTACATATTGCTTGCGGTTGATTATATATCGAAATGGGTTGAAGCCGTAGCACTACCCACTAACGATGCCAAAGTGGTTCTTAAGTTCTTGTAAAAGAATATTTTTACAAGATTTGGCACACTTAGAGCTATAATAAGTGACAAGGGAAGTCATTTCTACAACAAATCATTCACATCTCTTTTGGTAAAATATGGGGTCAACCATAATGTAGCTACAACATATTATCCCCAAACAAGTGGGCAAGCCGAGGTTTTGAACAGGGAGGTAAAGAGAATTTTGGAGAAGGTAGTGAATTCGAATCGAAAAGACTGGTATCTCAGATTGGATGATGTACTATGGGCCTACAGAACTGCTTACAAGACACCAATTGGGATGTCACCATATCAGTTGCTATACGAGAAAGCTTGTCACCTACCTGTCGAGTTACAACATAAGGCCTACTAGGCAATTCAGAAACTCAATTTTGATCAAGCAGCTGCGGGTGAAAAGAGGCTACTTCAGTTAAATGAACTCAATAAATTTTGACTTCAAGCTTACTAGAACTCCAATTTATACAAAGAAAAGGTCAAGAAATGGCACGACTAGAAAATCATACAAAGAACGTTCGAACCGAGGCAATCAGTACTATTGTTTGACTCAAGGTTAAGGTTGTTCCTAGGGAAGCTAAAATCAAGGTGGTCGAGTCTATTTACCATCAAAAGAGTTTTCTCACATGGTACCGTTGAACTCTACAGTTGGAATTCATTGGACACGTTCAAGGTCAACGGTCAAAGGCTAAAGCATTATTGGGGTGGCGATTCCAATACGGATGTCATCGCAATCACACTAGCTGACGTACTATAAATAGGGAGTAGTCAGGTTGAACGACTTAAAATCAAGCGCTAATTGGGAGGCAACACAATCGTACTTTTATTCTTTGTATTGTTATCTATGCTAGTTAGATTATAGTTTAGAATAATAATTAGTATATAATAGTTTCATTATGTAGTTATTTAGTTGTATTATTCTAGATAATCTAAACTCTCATGCTTTGATTGCGCAAGATCTAATGATACTTATGTTTTCATAATGAGCAGGTAATTAAGGAGCTAATAGTTGCATTAAGGAAGAAACAACAAGCAAAACAGAGGCCATTTGCAGTAAGCATGCCCGCCGAGGAGGGGTCCCTAAAGCACAACACCCCCACCGGGGCGGGGGTCCTAAGTCCATTGACAGGAAGCATGCCCGCTGGGGCGGGCTTATAAGGCATAGTACCCCCCGCCGGGGCGGGGGTCTTGAAGTCGAACCAGCACTTTTCGACAGTTACAACAAGTTGCCACTACTACTTCTTCCTCAAATAAAACTCCTACTCCCATCCATATTCTCCAATCTCTACCCACGTTTTGGGAATTAACTCTCCATCACCCTACTCAATTAAACTACCCACTACTTCAATCCACTACTCCACTTCACAACCCTATACATCATCCCATGTCTATAAAACACCCCCCCTCACCAAACCAATCATTCACCCCACACACTAACAACATCAATTTATACTACTCAGAAGTTTAAGGTTAGAGTTGAGCGAAAATTTTTCAACCAATTTGGAGATACACTAAGAGTGAGTAAGTTATTTTTCAATTCTTCATCTTCTATCACCATAGTTGCCACAAAATCATCAAGTTTGGGGGGATAAAATATTGTGCACACCAAGTGTTCGACAGATTGCGTGAGTGAAGTTTGCGGGGAATATTGTTGTTAAAGCTTCCTGATTTTCAATTCAGTGGTGTCTAAACCCACGTCAAAGAGGTAAAGGGGAGAGATTTTCGGAACCACAACACCATCACAAGCCTTCAACTGACACAAATTCATAAGTGCCGCCGCCGCCGATCGTTAAGACAACATGGCGACAAAAGCACTCACACCAGAGTGGGGGTTAGCACTGGACCATGTTGACGGTGAAATGATGCAACAGAAATATCAGAAAGGGTGGAATAAGTTCATGGAAGAGCCCGAGACTGCAGTTGTAAGTGTGGTCAAAGAATTTTATGCTAACGCTGAGGATAAGGCCCCTTTCAACGCTTTTGTGTGAGGAAGATTAGTCCCTTTCAGTGCCGATGCCATCAACACATACTACCAGTTACGAGTGCCTAGACATTATAATTATGCTCACTTACGTGACAATGATCCTTATTATGAGGCTATTCTGAAGGAAATGACTAAGCCGGGCACAAAATGGATAAAGGGTCGAAATTTTATAATGGATAAATGGATAACATGAGTTCTATAACTCAGATGGTCATGAAATTTTAACTATAAGTGTAATTTCATATGAGTAAGATACTAGAAAATTTTGGTGATTTTTGGAATTAAGTTTGATATAGCAAAATTTGCTAAGTTTTGAACCGAAATGGCCCTTTTAAAAATACTAAATAAAGCTGAAAAATTATAATAAAATTATTTTTACGTGGAGAATGTTTTTAAATATATGGGGGCAAGGAGGAAGAAAAATAATAAATTGGTTAAGTAGGCTTAATGAAGAAAATGGAGTTATGAAATAGTAAAATAATCAATTAAATTAAAGTCAGAAATTATTAATATAATTTTTACCGGTGAAAACATGTCGTCATGGGACGTATGAGACTAACTAAAGATTAATCACGTATTTTTATAAAAATATTGTGATAATAGCGTGAGGGGGCATTTGAATTTAGAATATATCAAAAGAAAAATTATCGGATTAATACGAACGACAAATATTAAGAGATAATGATTAACTTAATTATGTAAATCCTTATGGATGTTGTAGGTAAACATTTGGAAGGTTTTAATAGCATAACCAAGGAAGAGTTATATAATTTCGACAAGTTCCTAAGATACACAACTTTGTATATTGTTCAAGTTCCCTTATTTTGAGAAAGTTTCCTAACTTGTATTAATTAATTATTCTATGCAAGTTTATTATTTTGAAGAGTTATTACTTACGCAAATTTCACATATATTTGTGCAAGTTTTCCTAGTTAAGTTGATCTATTAAATTGATTATGCTTACTTATGTACAATTTTTGCACTTATGTGCCTTTGAAAATAATTGTTCTATTATCGAACTGTTTAAATTATTAAAGTTCTCGTTTAATCATAAATTTTTTTAATATATAAGTTGATGCCATTTGTTTCAGCTAGACACCATTGATATGGAATAATGAAGTATTGAATTGTTAACATTCTTTGATGCTAATCCAATCCAAATTGTTATGGAGCGGACTCTTATTATAAAACTGAGTTGAACAACCCTGATAAAGGGGTAATTTACGTCTGGTAATCGACTTTCCACGTGTATGACTTGAATGTTATTCATAATGTAGGGTACAATAGGTTGATTCCCTTAAGTACTTGCAGATAGTGTTTTTCAGTCTTTGTGATTTATAAATACTGTAAAAGTTCTAAGTTGAACGACTATTAAACCTTGTAACGAGTTCATGTTTCTTTATAACCACTCAGTACGTTGATAAAAATGTTAATAAAATGAATCTCTTTTATTCCTATTTGTTCACGTTGCTTCAAAATTATTGTTTCGATTGTTGAAGGCTTCAGAATCAGATTATTCTAATCATGATATGTTAGATGTTAAACAATTTTACTACTTGCATTGCAATTAGTTGCTCACTCTTGCTAAATTAAATGTTTTCAGTTAAACTAGAGAAGGTCAAAGGATCGGGAAAAGACAAAGAGAAGAGGGAAAATGAATTAGTAGAAGTATTTATGTATTACTTTTATTATTAGTACTGTTGATGTAATATTATGAAGGATATTTTATTTGGATTTGTAAAGGTTATAAGAACTTGGAACTAGATGAAGATTATTGTGACTACAATTATGTTATTAAGATATGACTAGATAGATGTGATGAACGGGCAGTATCATGAGCAACATATCTGCCTATCATCTAATGGTATTTTTATTCTATATTTAACATTATTGGAAATGTCTAGAAAGTTCTGTCAAGAAAATAGGTTGTTCAATTAAACTTTCCAATTGTCAGTAGTGTGAGTCTATAATATCTATACTCATAAGAAGTTCAGGTTGAATAGTAAGCACCAGTCCATTGTGTTACTTCCTAGAGACACAATGGTTATCTAGAAGGGGGGTTGAATTGATATTTTAAAATTCTTTTACAAAATACTTGTTAGTTATGATAGTGATTTAAACACAGCGGAATTGAGATTTGTTTATTTTCCCTTTAAGATATAATGAGTTAATAGGAGTTAAGCAGTTATGGCAGTTATAGCAGTTATGACAAGAATATAATAGACACAATGATTTTAAGTGGTTCAGAGCACTCAAAGCTCCTAGTCCACTCTTCTACTCCTCGAGTAGGAAATCTACTAAGGATATCTTTACAATCTTTGAATCTCACAGATTCCTTCAAGACCAGTAGTCTTGGAACTTCTTAGTTCACTATTGAACTCTTCAAGTCCAACAGACTTGGTACTTCTCAGTTCACTTATAACTCTTCAAGTTCTTCTGACTTGGAACTTCTTACTTCACTTGATGATAATTGAGTTCTTGAATGGTGCTACTCAATTGCCGTTAAGCTTGTGTTCGAAAGAACTGAGTAGCTGAGCAAGCTTTCTTTTTTAGATCGTAGAGTTGATTGTTGAGTGTTCTTCAGCATTTTTGTTTAGTGCTTGCTTGATCTTTTCATCTACTTATGTTTAGCATATATGATATCTTTGAAATTTATCCGTTTGAAGACATCCATTAAAGCATTAAATACATTTGACATTTCTGAGCTCTGATGGAGACTTTCTGCATAACTTCTGATTAGCAGTCTGACCCACTGACACAACAGACTGCTATCTCACCTAACACCTGAAAAGGTATTTTCTGCTGACCCATAATACTTTTCATAGCTTCTTCAATACGTCTCTTTGTTATATACTAAGGATAACTATTGTGTCATTGAGACTGCCGAGGACTTCAATGTTTATAATCTATTCCATATTTGTTGTGATTTATTTTTAAACAAATGAGCAAGGCTCGATGCTTCTGATGCAGATTGATGATGCTCTACGATCATGTTCGTGGTGTCTTGCCACCTTGGTTCTTGATCTGGTCATGATAGAGGAGAACACTACGATTTCTCTTAAGCACTGGCACACTACGATCTTAATTTGCTTGTCTTACAGACTCTAAGATTCCGAGAGCACTCTAACAATTCTTGAGTTTGACTCGGTAGGCGTTTGGACCACTCTACGACTTTAGGAGAGGCCCTTCAAAGCAAACACACTACGATTCTCGGTGCTCTACGATTCTGTCTTAGCTTCTGTAATCTTTTGATCAGCTCGATAGACTACGATTCTGTTGAAGCCTATCTATTACATCTCAAGATATAGGTGGTCAACCTAAAAAATTTGATCTCTTTATCTATACATTCATTTACAGAATGATAAATATTAAAAGCTCAGATCAATCTAACAAGTTTGATCTATCACTAAGTTCTTGTACATGTATTTCTTAAAGGACTTTACATATAATCATGAATATTTACTTTCAACATCAAATTTAAACATGCAATCTCCCAACAATCTCCCTCTATTTGATATTGACATAACCAAGGAGATTTGTGTCATGATTATCAATTTCTTGATACAGTTGCTAGAAAGTAAATATGACTTAGTGTTTCAATGAGCAACTAAAATCTCTAGAGAATAAGCATGAATTTATTGATGTTTGTAACGATAGATATTACAGTTAAGCTTCTTTACATCAATAAGAATTGAGTTTTAACTTATCTCTATTTCTTTTGCCTTTTGTTCCTTGGAGGATTGACATATTCTGCAGCTCTCCTTCTCCTGCTGGATTTGTTTCTCCATGCTATATCTTTTAGCTCACTTTGACTTAGCCGTTCTCCATGATCATGTCTGTTCATGAATGCAAGATCTCCAATTGGCAAGTTTATGCCTGTAGTGGTTACACCTTGTGAGCTGGGAGATGGCTTTTGACTCCTTAGCGATTGTGCCATGATAATTTGCTGCTGTTCAGATCGTGGAGTCTGATGGCGAGACTGTCTTGCGGGAGGGCTCCTCGAAGATTGAGAGACAAATTTGCCTTTGATCTTGCCTTTGCCTTTCTCTCCTTCCCCTTTATTCTCCCACTTTATTTTAGCATCAAGGGTTCAAATATCTTCAGATAGTCGAGTTATGCCTTGTACGAGCTCGTGGAGCTGATTCTTGGAGTGAGCAATGTCTTCACAATTTTCTTAGAACAGAGAATCAGTTCGAGATTCTCTCTTTTGTAGAATGGCCAAGATAGTTTTTGTTTATTGCATTTGTCCCATGAAAAATGCTTGGAATTCTTTCATTGAAGTTCGTAGACTCGTGAGACTTTCCATCATACGATTATTTTTGGATTCCTGAGTATTCTGCAAAACGATAACTGCTTCCATGTGTTTCTTGGCTGCCTAAAAGTGAATTTGATCCCTTTCATTGATACTCTTAATCATTTCCTTTATGATCTCCCTAAACTTCTTTGTAAGCGCAGTACGTATTTAGATTGATGGGGAGGGTGTTGGTAACATCGATCAAATGAGTCATCCTCAGATGAACATGGTCTGAGTGAATTTCAAAATCTTCTTGTATGTCCTTGGTCACCTTCTGAGATGCTTCAGACAACTTCGTTTTGGTAGAAGATCTGATATGAGCTCAAGGAGTTGCTGATTATCTGGAGGAGAGGCTCTAGTATATTGATCTTCCATATTGTAGAGAGCAAGATCAAAATTAAAATAGTTATTGGTTAATGAGGAAGGGATATCTGATGGAGGGGCATGTGTGCATGGTTGAGCTTCAGGAGGAGGTGACTCTACGTTTTGAGAAAGTGACTCTACGTTTGGATCAATAATCATAGAGTAAGAAATGATAGGAGATTGGATCAATACAAAATTAGGTATATTTGGTTCATCAGTTACAGAGTGTTGGGATCCTGTAACTAGAAATTGATTTAGTGGATGAAGTATCACTTCCAACCATCTTGGCAATTCGTAGAATTGGTTGAAGATTGATGGTAGATAGTGACTTACCCTGAAAGAGATGGAAATAGATTGTACCTCATGTCCATTTTCTGAAGAGGGACCATTAGTGATCAGCTTTCGGGAAAAAGTGAGGTTGCCTGGGAATCCATGAGCTAGCACATAGATTGCTGGATAGACTTTGAAGGTCCAGAACATGTGAGGAGTTAAGGATATGGGCTCTATGAAAGGACATCATAGGTAGATAGGAGAACAGTTGATTGTAGTTGGCTCTCTTATATCCATCCCAGCCCACTGTGATGATCTCAACTTCGTCATCTGATTCTTTTTCCTTGCCTTCATTTGAAGTTTTCTCTGCATCAATTATCTTCACTTCTATTCTTTGCTCTTCTGCTCTCTCCACCTACATAGCTTCAACCCTTTCCATTTCTTCAGTTTCAGAAGCGAAGATCTCTTGAGGGACTGAGGGAGGTTCACGATGATCTCTTGGAAATTCCTCCTAAGCTGTAGCCTTTTATGACATAGGAACTTCGTGTGGCTTCCCCTCAATTCGATCATCCATTTGAACTTCAAGAAGCTCCCCCTCAGCTGAAGCATTCTCTAGTACAGGAACTTCAGGAAGCTCCCCCTCAACTTGAGTTGTATTCTCCTTACTGGCTTCAGGTAGCCCTTTCTCAGCAGCTATTCTTATGTCTTCCTCCTTTAACACTCCTTCATTGACAAGAATGTATTTCTTGACAAGCTTTCTCTTTGTCTTCTTAGACTGAGCCACATCCTCAGTACTTTCTTCAGCTTCAGCTCTAAAAGTTTGATCAGGCTGAGAGGCTGTTGTAGCATCCTCTTCTGGAGTGGTGACAAGTCTGGATTCTACGATCGGTAGTGACTCAACGATCGAAGAGAAAGAAGACTTCTTTGACTTATGACTGCGTTTACCCTTCTTAAGCAGCTGACAGATTGTAGCTTTATCTTCTTCTTCTTTTTCTTCAGACTGCTATTCTTTCCCCTTCAATTTCTTCAGAGTTTCAGTGCCTAAACTCTCTTGAGGCGCATCAGTAGTTGAACCTTGAGGTTCCTCTTTCGTTTGAGCTTTCATTTTTCTCTTACCCTTGCTTTTTTTGACTAGAGCAATGGGGGTTCCTCTTTGTTGGTTTCTTCTTTTTCATCAGTTTCTTTTTCAACTGATATATTTCCTGGTAGCCCAGATTCCTTCGCTTCACTAGTTCTTCCACTGGATTTAGACATCATCCTGACATTTTTTGCAGAATTTCTTTTCCAGTTTTGAAACAACTGCTAGGCCATCCTTCTATTAGGATTGATAGATTCTGCTTCATTATCCCCAATTTTGTCACCAAGAGCTAATTGCAAGATGATGCTTATAAACCGTCTGTAGAGCATCTTTCCAGAGCTCTTTGATTTCTTCGAACTAAGTATCCACTTTCCAATCTAATCGATGAGTAGGGCCCCACAGTTGAGTTGAATCCCAAAGCAAATTCATGTCATGAGCTTAAGTTGCACTTCATTCATAGAGTTATGGCCAGAGCTCTTACAACATATGTATTTCCCAACAATGTTAGCCAGAAACTCATACCTTTGGGGAAACTCTTTCTTATTGTACCCCTTGACAGTCTCAAACTTTTTGTGATGCATCTTCCTCAGACCTTCATGAAAATTGATAACCTCCATAGATAGAAGACCTTTTGATTTGAAACTTAGGGCTAGGTTTATATCTTCAGCTTTGAGTTTAATTAGCTCGCCCTTGACCCTTGTGGTGATAACATCGTTCTCAAACACTCCATTTCTATAGAACTCTTTTACCAGCTTCAGGTAGATCCATGTGTTGGTGCCCAAAGCTTCTTCAAGACCAGCTTTCTTTAACAGAGACATAATTTTGTGGAATTGAGGATCAGCTGTCTTGAACTCGTCAAAGCAGAATTAGTAACTAGTGATAACACTTGAAGCCGCCATTGATTTCCTTGCACTGAGGTTGGTTGAGCTTTTCTGAAGGCTAGGGTTTCTGCTTGTAGAGAGAGAGAGAGAGAGAGAGAGAGAGAAAGGGAGAGAAATAAGCTTTTTGAACTTCTGAGGTGAATTTTCAAAAAGACATTTTCAAACTGTACTTGTAACTTCCCTCCTCTCGATCTGCTTAGTGGAGCATGTGTCAAGTCCTGCTTGGCTTCACGATTTTAACTGATGTGGAAAATACTGATCTGCCCTTAGCTCCCCCTGAGCCAGTGTATCATTTAGGAGGACTACGATCGTCAAGGTAGCACTACGGTCATTGAGGTTGCACTACGATCGTTGAGGTTGCACTACGATCGTTGAGTTCACTATTGAATCTGCTCTACGAACGTTTTCTATCCTGGTCCTTGTGATGAACTTTGACTTAGCATTCCTTCCGGGTTAAGGTAGCTCAGGAAGGGCTAACCTCTTAGAATGAACTAAGGAACAGGTTTGTCCCTGAGGCGCTTGACAGATGGATTGCTTAGATTTGTTGGGAATGTTATCATCACAGAATGCTTCTTTGTCATGTAGAGGTAGCTCTACAATCGTGGACTTTCTTTAGTCATCTCTACAATTTTGAACATAGCCTTATTATCTGTATGGTTAGTATAAACTAGAGCATAGATTTTATTGTTGTAGATTTAGCATGCCTAACTCACTTATTAATTTATTAAATCTGGATTCATCTAGAGCATTTGTAAAGACATCAACAAGTTAGTTTTCAGTAGGGATGTATTGTAAAGATATAATTCCATTTTGAACATAATCCCTAATAAAATGATATCTTATTTCTATATGTTTAGTCCTATAATGCATGACAGGATTGTGTGTTATTACTATGGCACTTGTGTTATCACAATGAACATATATAGATTTGAAATCAAACCCATAGTCTGTTAGCTGATTTTTCATCCATAAGATTTGAGCACAACAGCTGCCAGCGACAATGTATTCAGCTTTTGCTGTTGAGGTGGATACTGAGTTTTGCTTCTTGCTAAACTAGGACACAAGTCTGTTTCCTAGTAACTGACAGGTGCCACATGTACTTTTTCTATCTATTTTGTAGCCTGCAAAATCATCATCTGTATTTCCTTTTAGTTCAAAAGAGGACTCCCTGGGATACCAAAGTCCTAAGTGAGGTGTGCCTTTGAGATACTTGAAAATCCTTTTTACAGTAGTTAAGTGTGATTCCTTAGGATTAGCTTGGAATCTAGCACATATGCATGTTGCAAGCATTATGTCTGGTCTACTGGCAGTTAGATATAGAAGAGAGCCTATCATACCTCTGTATTGAGTTATATCATACTTTTACCTTTTTCATCTTTGTCAAGCTTGGTTGCTGGAACAATTGGTGTTTTCATGGGAGATGCTGATTCCATGCCATACTTTTTAAGTAAGTCTTTAATGTACTTGGCTTGGTTTATGAAGATTCCTTCATCAGTCTGCTTTACTTGCAATCTAAGGAAGAAATTCAGCTCACCCATCATAGTCATTTTGAACTTGCTCTACATAAGCTTGGCGAATCTCTTACATAGTTTTTCATCAGTAGAGCCAAAGATAATGTCATCAACATATATTTGAACTAATAAGACTTTGTCTTTATTCTTTCTAAGAAATAATATGGTATATACTCTACCTCTAGTGAAACCATTTTCAATAAGAAAGTTAGTTAGTGGTTCATACCATGCTCTAGGTGCTTGTTTAAGACTATATAAGGCTTTATCTAATCTATAGACATAATTAGAGAGAGTTGGATTGATGAAACTTGGAGGTTGCTCCACATATACTTCTTCTTGAAGTTCACCATTTAGGAATGCATTTTTGACATCTATTTGAAAGATTTTGAATTTCATGTGGGCAGCAAAGGCAAGAAATATTCTGATGGGTTCTAATCTAGCAACATGTGCAAAGGTCTCATCATAGTCAATGCCTTCTTCTTGAGAGTAACCTTTGGCTACTAGTCTTACCTTATTCCGTGTTATTATTCCATCTTCATCCATCTTATTTCTGAAGACCCACTTGGTTCCAATGATTGGATGACTTCTTGGTCTTGGAACTAATCTCCATACTTTGCTTCTTTCAAACTGATTTTGTTCTTCTTGCATGGCTTCTATCCAACTGGAGTCTTCCATAGCATCTTCTATTTTCTTGGGTTCCATTTATGATAGAAATCTTAGATAGAAACACTCATTCTGAGTGGTAGCTCTTGTTTTGACTCTTGAATTTGGATCTTCAGTGATTAGGTCTTGAGTGTGATCTTTTTCCCATCTGTTTCCTGTTGGAACATCTGTCTTGTTACCTTCTTATCTGAGATCTTCAAGATCAATTTCTGCCTCTTGACGTGGAGGTTCGTTGTCTTGCGTTGTTCTCTCTACGATCTCATTTCCTTGTTTGACAATTTCATTTTTTGGGACTACGATCATGGTGTTGAGCTCGATGACCTCGTTTATAGTGTTTGAATTATCATTCGTAGTTTGTCCAAGTTTGTTTCATCGAAGATGATGTGAATTGAGACTTCAACACTCAGCGTCTTATTGTTGAACAGTCTATAAGCCTTACTGTCTGTGGCATATTTGAGAAATATTCCTTTGTCTAACTTGGGTTGGAACTTTGTCAGATACTGTTTCCCATTGTTGAGAATGTAGCAGGCACAACTGAATACATGAAAGTTGCTGACACTTGGCTTTCTTCCTTTCCATAGTTCGTATGGAGTCTTCTTTATCGTAGAGTGTAGAATCGATCTGTTTTGAGTGTAGCTTGCAGTGTTGACAGTTTCTGCCTAGAAGTATTCAGGTAGATGGGCTGCTGCTAGTAGAGTTCTTCCAGCCTCTAACAATGTTCTGTTCTTTCTCTCAGCTACTCCATTTTATTGAGGAGTTCGTGGAGCTGAGAAGTTGTGACTGATGCCATTGTCTGTGCAGAACTGGTCCATCTTAGAGAAGTCGAATTCTCTACCATGATCGCTTCTTATAGCCTTGATTTTCTCCCTTTTCTCGTTCATCACCAGTCTAAACATCTTGATTAGTTGGGAGCTTATTTCATCTTTTGAGTTTAGAAAGAACACCCATGTGAATCTGGTGTAGTCATCCACTACGACTAATGAGTATCTCTTCCCTCTAAGCTTGTTGTTGGAATTAACCCAAATAGATCTATATGAAGCAACTATAGAGGCTTATAAATTGAGTTGACAGTTTAGCTCTTGAATGAGCTTCTAGTCTGTTTTTCAAGCTGAAAGGCGTTGCATGGCCTTTCTTTGACAAAGTTGAGCTTGGGTAAGCCTACTACTAGATCCTTGGAGGCCATTTTTGACATGCTTTTGAAGTTGAGATGAGACAACCTTCTATGCCATAACCAGCTTGTTTCTTCAGAAGCTTTAGCCAGAAAGCATATCGTCTCATCAGAACTTAGTTGACCAAGATTAACAGTGTACACATTTCCTTCTCTTGTTCCGGTCTGCTTTATGGAGGATGTCTTCAGATCTTTGTGACAACCCCAAAACAGGTCCATTCCATCCAACCTATTCTGAGTTGCCAAATACATGGTATAGAAAATAACTACAACTTTATTATAACAATTGTCGTGCAAAATACAACAACACATATGCTGTGAGTTTGGATACAAATGTATACCAAATGTGACTCATGTCCCAACCGTGGACAGCACCTCACAATGACACCTTACATAAAGGTATAGTCAAAAACTGTTATAGAAATTAGAATCTTTGGGAAGTGCTCAAGGAAACCTTTGTACATGGGAGGCCATGTTTCCAGGTTGTGATAGATATCATATGTCCACAGAATTATCCTTGGTTGACCAAATAGACCCCAAAGAAATACGAGAATATTACTATCATATTCTTTCCAATGGTAAGTCTTCTCTTGACATATCATTATCTCCACTGTCTCTAATTGAGAATTATACTTCAAACAAACACCAAGATTATATAAGTAGTGCTCGTAGATATACTCAGCAAGTGGATGTGCACAACCGTGTCTTATGATGATACGAGGTTGTATGTCATTAGAAATCTTGTATGATAGTGACAAAACACCCTTCCAACGTTGGGTTCGCCTCACCCTATTTGATTCATCAAATATAACTACTAAATGATGACCACTGTTCTATTCCCCTGTTACCCCCGCTCGACCCAGCTACACTCGTATTACCTGAAAGGAATTTTGAAACAGAAGGGTGAGCACAACTAGCTCAGTAAAGAATATCATGACTAAAGATAAATAAGTTATCAATAGCCTTCAACAGAATTAAATCAGAGATTTAGAACATATGGTAGATGATAAAAATTTCAACCATAGTTGCAGCGGAACGAGCAATCCATTAGAAGAGTCAAATAGATTACAAAGTCTATTATCTTCTCCATGTTAAAAATCCACCAACAATATTTTATCTCTGTAACATCAATCAACAATTCTGGTCCACAATCATATGAATAACTCATAATCATAATTGTAGTTCTAAATTCCTCTTCTCATCCAGGACGAAGATAATTTTCATCACCTATCTTTACCTGAAACATCAAAGATCATGGTTACACCAAATCACAGTTCATGTTCATAATCATACTAATAACTTCATCTTTGAACTACGGCCAAAGATATTTATTTGTATCACCAGTTAGTCATGTTCATCTCAACACCTGTTCATCTTTGCACTACTGGCCAAAGATATTCAACAACATGTCATCTTTCCACTACGGGCCAAAGATATTCATCAACAATTCATCTTTGCACTACTGGCCAAAGATATTCAATCACAGGTCATCTTTACACTATGGGCCAAAGATATTCATCACCAGTTCATCTTTGCACTACAGGCCAAAGATATTCAACAACAGTTCATACTACAGGCCAAATATATTCATCAACAGTTCATATTTGCACTATAGGCCAAATATATTAATATCTCAAAAAAATATATAATCATTTCAGAATTTATATAAACAATAATTATAACCATGTTGATCAATTCACCTTTGCACTTAAGCTAAAGATATTCAATTATAAATTCAATGGTCATGATCATACCAGTCAACAATTCAACTTTGCACTACTGGCCAAAGGGAACCCATAGTCATGATCATACCAAAAATCTACCCATCTTTACACTCAAGTCAAAGAGAAATATTATCATTAGGGTTATAAAAATGTTATATATGATAATAAAATCAATATAATCAACATATAGATTTAATCTCAAGAGTAATATTCATAAATCAACTATAATTTGGTCAGAAAAAGAAACCAATTTTGTCGTGAATAGTAACTCATGAATAGTAACTCGTGAATGGTAACTCGTGAATAGTAATTCATGAATAGTAACTCGACATGAAAAAGGTAAAAATTCTACATATATAATTCATACCAATATTTCGGTATAATGATATTGAAAGAATAATATTTCTTAAGATTATAAATAATTTATTTTAATTGTTTACACTTTACTAAATAATGCATTTAGTCATCCTAAAATGCCAAACTCATAAGATTTCATTACCAATAACCAAAACCCTCATCAAAAATCTGTATATACCTCATATAGGATTCTCAAGCCATAAAATCCTATTTTCTAATTTTTTTACTTCACATAACATATTTAATTTATTTACTCATAACTAGTTCATTTTCATGAAAAAATACCAAATCAGTTCTAAAAATATTTCTTTTCTGGGATTTAACAGAATATAGTCCCATATTAAACATATATTTTTTTCAGAATTTTTAAAACTCATTTACTATTTTTCATATGGCCAAAACAGCCGAATATTTAGACATTTATCATAAATTGTAATTTTATCCAAAAATTTCGAAATTCACAGAGTACACTGATATTATATAGATATACTTCCAATAACAATTTCATCTATTTTAGAGTTAAACACAATGAGTTATAAGCGGTTACTTTTTAAAATAGCCTTTTCTCATAAAATTCATAACTCTTAATCTATGCATCCAAAAATCGCCATTTTTGGACACAATCAAGAAAACTCATCAAATTATCATTTCAAATTTTTTCAGAATTTTTGAAGGTCAGAAAAATTACGAAACTGAAAAACATAACCCTTAAAATCCCTTACTATCCCTTACCTCAAAAGAGCAGCACTTCTGACTGGATATCGGATATGACGCTGAAGAAAACTTGCACTGATGAATAGCAACTCACCAAGTATCTAAATACTCACAAAATACACTCGATAATCTAGAGAGAAAAACAGAGAAAACTTATGAATTCTGGTGTTATTTTCTATTCTAACTTAGCCCTCTATTTATAGGAAAATGTTAGCACGCCGAAGCAGACTTGACCTGCTACCTGATGGCTTTACCTGCTACTATTCTACCCACCAAAAATCAGCCATCTTCCCCAACAACCAAAAGTGGGGCCCACCCATTTCTTGAATTTTCCACCAAAATCATTTATAAACCTAATTTTCGAATCAGTCACCTCTTAAAATTCATAACAAATCATTCGTTCATTTTTAACGGTTCAAAATTTGAGAACATATACTCAACTTATATATGTATAACATATCCAAAAATTACAATGATCCAACGGTCAGATTAAAAATTATAACTCACACAATAAGCTGTAAGAACACTGATTTGATCTTTTAATACCTCCAATCCGATAAAATACTGATAAAATACCTCAACATTAATTCCTTCATTTATAACCACATAAATAAATCCATCATTTATATCCACATCAAATAAATATTTCATTATCATATAGATCAATAATTAATTATTCACAAATAATATTACAGAATCACAATTATGATAACCAGGCCGTTCCCAGGAAAGAGGGGGCTTTCCAATAAGGATTTCTCCTTACTGGTGCACAATTAGGTGACCAAACCTCTCCTTGACATAACTTTCTAGACATTGCCAATAATGCTATCTAATAATATTATTCAAACAATATGAATTATTGATCTGATAATGGAGATACTGTGCAGTGACAATTATTGAAACAACAATAATATAAAATATCAACGCAACAATTATTGATTCAATAAAATAAAATATTGAACAGAAATTACTGTAATAATTATTGAGTAGTGTCTTCTTATGTAAGAATCAATAATTGAAAAAATACTGTGCAATACCGTGTGTTACTGTGCAACTACGCGTATTACTGTATTTTAACCACCAGGTATTCCAACAGTGTTAACGGTAACAACTACGCCGTTATTTATAAAAACTCAATTTTGTCGTTTTCTTCATCCATCAGTTATTATGTTATGGGGCCCACAAATAGCTGCGCCGTCGTACGAATATTTCCCCACAGAAAGAATATTCCACGACCAACGAATATTCCCCGACAACAATGATTATTTTATAACCACTTGTTTATTTTGAAAATTTTTCACATTTCACCCATAACTTTAACTTTTTATCAATTTAACAATTTACTGAATAGTAATTATAAGAAAAATTGAATACTTTTATTTCATAAAATTCGGGGTCTTACAATCTCCCCTCCTTATGAAATTTCGTCCCCGAAATTTACGTACCTGGTATTTCGAAAAGTTGAGAATACCTTACTTTCATTTCAGATTTTATTTCCTGGGTCATCATGATTTCTCTATTGCTCATCTCCCGTGATAACTTCATTTGGGTTCCTCATTTGTTGGGAAGTCATGACAACCGCCATCCCTCGAACTACCCAGTTTTGACTTATCTGGGGCAGCATTTGGCGTCATCATTACCGTAGGAATATACTTTTCTATAGCACATATTCCTCCCTCAACTGCCTCGTCGCACTCCTGATTCATGATCCGAATCATCAATCTTCGATCCATATCGAATTCAGGTTGACCACTCTGTACATGGTAATTCAAAACTCGATGTTGGGTTCTCCTAATTGCTTTCCAAAAAGAGAAATTTATATCATCTATTTTAGCCTTCTTAGATCAGACATCTCTTTCCACAATATCCACGTGTCGTGCGGCTTTTACCCATGCATCGCTTATTCTCACTCGTTGAGTTTTTTCTTCTTTCAGCTCAGATTCCATCTTTATCATCTTATACTCTGCCAAAGAATGCTTCTGTTCAAGCATCACATATCGGGTAACACAAGCTTGAATTGTTGCATCTTTTTGTTCCACGACCGCCTGTTGTTCTTCAGCCTGTTCTTCTAACTCATGAATACGATTTTGAAATTCTACATTTTGATCATATAATACCTCTAACAAACTCTCCTCAGGTACCTCTTCTTCCTCTTCTTCCTCACTCTCAGCTGTTACCTCTACGACCATTTCGGGTGCAACTATCAATTCTTCACTCACCACATACATTTCTCTAATTCCTTCTTCATCTAACATCACATTATCATGGTTAGTGATTAGAGGTATCCCCACAGTCTCATTCACTCCATTGTTAGCATTCTCAGCTGCCATTCTCAAATACTGCCATAAAACAAGGGTTAATTAAGCAAATTAACGTATCACATAATATCCATATATTATGACCAACCAACAATTAAGCTTAGGTAGGACACACTAGCAAAGGATTTACTCATCTCTCCCCTCCTAGATCCCCGATCTCCGCCAGAGACCATATCCCTAAGCTATGATACCAACTGTGACAACCCTAAAACATGTCCATTCCATCCAACCTATTTTGAGTCGCCAAATACAGGGTACAGAAAATAATTACAACTTTATTACAACAATTGTCGTACAAAATACAACAACACATATGCTGTGAGTTTGGATACAAATATATACCAAATGTGACTCATGTCCCAACCGTAGACAGCAGCACCTCACAATGACACCTTACATAAAGGTATAGTCAAAAACTGATTTCGAAATTAGAATATTTGGAAAGTGATCAAGAAAACCTTTGTACATGGGAGGCCATGCTTCCAGGTTATGATAGATATCATATGTCCACAGAATTATCCTTAGTTGACCTAATAGATCCCAAAGAAAAACGAGAATATTACTATCATATTCTTTCCAATGGTAAGTCTTCTCTTGACATATCATTATCTCCACTGTCTCTAATTGAGAATTATACTTCAAACAAACACCAAGATTATATAGGTGGTGCTCGTAGATATACTCAGCAAGTGGATGTGCACAACCGTGTCTTATGATGATACGAGGTTGTATGTCATTAGACATCTTATATGATAGTGACAAAACACCCTTCCAACGTTGGGTTCGCCTCACCCTATTTGATTCATCAAATATAACTACTAAATGATGACCACTATTCTATTCCCCTGTTACCCCCGCTCGACCCAGCTACACGTGTATTACCTGAAAGAAATTTTAAAACAGAAGGGTGAGCACAACTAGCTCAGTAAAGAATATCATGATTAAAGATAAATAAGTTATCAATAGCATTCAACAGAATTAAATCAGAGATTTAGAACATATGGTAGATGATAAAAATTTTAACCATAGTTGCAGCGGAACGAGCAATCCATTAGAAGAGTCAAATAGACTACAAAGTCTATTATCTTCTCCATGTTAAAAATCCACCAACAATGTTTTATCTCTGTAACATCAATCAACAATTCTAGTCCACAATCATATGAATAACTCATAATCATAATTGTAGTTCTAAATTCCTCTTCTCATCCAGGACGAAGATAATTTTCATCACCTATCTTTACCTGAAACATCAAAGATCATGGTTACACCAAATCACAGTTCATGTTCATAATCATACTAATAACTCCATCTTTGCACTACTGCCAAAGATATTCATTTGTATCACCAGTTGGTCATGTTCATCTCAACACCTGTTCATCTTTGTACTACTGGCCAAAGAAATTCAACAACATATCATCTTTGCACTACGGGCCAAAGATATTCATCAACAATTCATCTTTGCACTACTGGCCAAAGATATTCAACCGCAGGTCATCTTTGCACTATGGGCCAAAGATATTCATCGCCAGTTCATCTTTGCACTACAGGCCAAAGATATTCAACAACAGTTCATACTACAGGCCAAATATATTCATCAACAGTTCATATTTGCACTATAGGCCAAATATATTAATATCTCAAAGAAATATATAATCATTTCAGAATTTATATAAACAATAATTATAACCATGTTGATCAATTTACCTTTACACTTAAGCTAAAGATATTCAATTATAAATTCAATGGTCATGATCATACCAGTCAACAATTCAACTTTGCACTACTGGCCAAAGGGAACCCATAGTCATGATCATACCAAAAATCTACCCATCTTTACACTCAAGTCAAAGATAAATATCATCATTAGGGTTATAAAAATATTATATATGATAATAAAATCAATATAATCAATCTCAAGAGTAATATTCATAAATAAACTATAATTTGGTCAGAAAAAAAAAACTAATTTTGTCGTGAATAGTAACTCGTGAATAGTAAGTAACTCATGAATAGTAACTCGTGAATAGTAATTTATGAATAGTAACTCGACATGAAAAAGATAGAAATTTCATAATAAAATTCATACCAATATTTCGGTATAATGATATTGAAAGAATAATATTTCTTAAGCTTATAAACAATTTATTTTAATTGTTTACACTTTACTAAATAATGCATTTAATCATCCTAAAATGCCAAACTCATAAGATTTTATTACCAATAACCAAAACCCTCATCAAAAATCTGCATATACCTCATATAGGATTCTCAAGCCATAAAATCCTATTTTTTAATTTTCTTACTTCACATAACATATTTAATTTATTTACTCATAACTAGTCTATTTTCATAAAAAATACCAAATTAGTTCAAAAAATATTTCTTTTCTGAGATTTAGCAGAATATAGTCACATATTGAACATATATTTTTCTAAGAATTTTTAAAACTCATTTACTATTTTTCATATGGCCAAAACAGCCGAATATTTAGACATTTATCATAAATTGTAATTTTATCCAAAAATTTCAAAATTCACAGAGTACACTGCTATTATATAGATTTACTTCCAATAATAATTTCATCAATTTTAGAGTTAACCACAAGGAGTTATAAGCGGTTAATTTTTCAAATAGTCTTTTCTCATAAAATTCATAACTCTTAATCTATGCATCCAAAAATCGCCATTTTTGGACACAATCAAGAAAACTCATCAAATTATCATTTCAAATTTTTTCAGAATTTTTGAAGGTCAGAAAAATTATGAAACTGAAAAACATAACCCTTAAAATCCTTTACTATCCCTTACCTCAAAAGAGCAGCACTTTTGACTGGATATCGGATATGACGTTGAAGAAAACTTGCACTGATGAATAACAACTCACCAAGTATCTAAATACTCACAAAATACACTCGATAATCTAGAGAGAAAAACAAAGAAAACTTATGAATTTTGGTGTGATTTTTAATTCTAACTTAGCCCTCTATTTATAGGAAAATGTTAGCACGCCGAAACAGACTTGACCTGCTACCTGATGGCTTTACCTGCTACTATTCCACCCACCAAAAATCAGCCATATTCCCCAACAACCAAAAGTGGGGCCCACTCATTTCTAGAATTTTCTACCAAAATCATTTATAAACCTAATTTCTGAATCAGTCACCTCTTAAAATTCATAACAAATCATTCGTTCATTTTTAACGGTTCAAAATTTGAGAACATATACTCAACTTATATATGTATAACATATCCAAAAATCACAATGATCTAACGGTCAGATTAAAAATTATAACTCACACAAGAAGCTGTAAGAACTCTGATTTGATCTTTTAATACCTCCAATCCGATAAAATACTGATAAAATACCTCAACATTAATTCCTTCATTTATAACCACATAAATAAATTTATCATTTATATCCGCATCAAATAAATTTTTCATTATTATATAGATCAATAATTAATTATTCACAAATAATATTACAGAATCACAATTATGACAACCAGACCGTTCCCAGGAAAGAGGGGGCTTTCCAATAAGGATTTCTCCTTACTGGCGCATAATTAGGTGACCAAACCTCTCCTTGACATAACTTTCTAGACATTGCCAATAATGTTATCCAATAATATTATTCAAATAATATGAATTATTGATCTGATAATGGAGATACTGTGCAGTGACAATTATTGAAACAACAATAATATAAAATATCAACGCAACAATTATTGATTCAATAAAATAAAATATTGAACAGAAATTACTGTAACAATTATTGAGTAGTGCCTTCTCACGTAAGAATCAATAATTGAAAAAGTACTGTGCAATATCGTGTGCTCCTGTGCAACTACGCGTATTACTGTATTTTAACCATCAGGTATTCCAACAGTGTTAACGGTAACAACTACGCCGTTATTTATAAAAACTCAATTTTATCGTTTTCTTCATCCGTCGGTTATTATGTTATGGGGCCCACAAATAGCTGCGCCGTCGTACGAATATTCTCCGACAGAAAGAATATTTCACGACCAACGAATATTCCCTGACAACAATGATTATTTTATAACCACTTGTTTATTTTGAAAAATTTTCACATTTCACCCATAACTTTAACTTTTTATCAATTTAACCATTTACTAAATTGTAATTATAAGAAAAATTGAATACTTTTATTTTACAAAATTCGGGGTCTTACAATCTTTGACTTGACATTAATTGTTGAGGAAGGTAACTTGATGACCCTTGTCGCAGAGTTGGCTTATGCTCAGAAGATTGTGCTTTAGTCCTTCCACATAAACTACTTTAGTGAAGGACACTGCACCATTTCCAGCTGAGCCATATCCTCTTGTCTTGCCAGAGCCATTGTCTCCGAAGATGACTAACTGACCCTCCTTCTCTATGAAGTTAGACAGGAGGGCTTTGTTCCCGGTCATGTGCCTTGAGCATCCACTGTCCAGATACCAGGTTGTGATCGTGGAGCTCGGTTCCTGTGGTAAGATTAAACTCTCATTTTGGTACCCATATTTTCATGGGTCCTACTTTGTTAGTACCCTTGAGAACCTAAATTTGCTTAATTTTGGGTCTCATATGCATAGGATTATTGTAACATATTGCAGCCTTATGACCAATCTTATTATAGATAAAACATCTAATATGATGCATGCTTGTGTGTGTGTGTGGATTCTTCCTCCATTTGGACTTATGTGGGTCTTTGGCAATCCTTCCTTTATACTGGTTCTCCTTTTTCCATGTGTCCTTGTGATTCATGATTTGGGAGGAGTGAAGCTTAACTCTACTGTTCCTTCCTAGTTGATTCGTAGATTTGATTTTACTCGCTTCTACGATCCTTCGAGGTTGGAGAGTAATGACTAAGTTACTTTTCTCTTTTTTGAATCCTAGGCCAACATGGGATTCGTTATGCCTTGAGACATGGATTGGATCAGAATAGCAGGGATGGACTGTTTCTTCCTTTTGTGAGGATTTCACAAATATAATGCTTTTATTAAAATTTGAAACATTACAAGAGCTAATTTCCTTTATCTTTTCCACATATGGTCCTGAGGTAGATTTCCCAAAACCTAATCATGTTCTGTCAGATGCACTTCTCTGACCGAAAATCAGGGAGTCCATGGAAGAAGATGATTTATTCCATGTAGAGATTGTCTTGTCTAGTTCCTCAATCTTAGAGGTTAGATTTGTCTCTCTTTGTACATTAAGTTCATTAGTCTATTTTAAGAGTTTATTCTCAGCTTCAAATTTGGAGAGAGAGTTAGTACTTAGAAGAGCTGTTTCCAGTTCTTCTTGTACTTTCTCTTTCTCTTGTTGAAAAAGAGAATAATCTTTAGACAGAACTCTGAACCATTTCATGTATTGATGCAGATCATATGTTATGCCATGTAGAGCAGTTCTTAAGTCATCAATATCTACATCAGGAGAGTTAAAGTCAAATACCTCATCTATACTTACTTTATGAATGTCAGAGTTCTTCTTATCCTTTGCATGTTTGGCCATCAGACAAAGATTTGCCATTTAACGATCTTCATCATCTCCAGATTCGGGAGTTGAGTCGTTGTCTAAGTCACTCCACGATCCTCCGGCCACAAGACCTTTGAATTCTTTCTTTGAATTTGATTTCCTCTTTAGTTCTTCTCTAAGAGGTTTGTTGCAGTTTGCAATGAAATGGCCAGGCTTCTTGCAGTTGTAGCATAAGTCATTTATCTGCTCCTGGCTGTTGTAGTTGTTGACTTCTTAGGTTTGTTTCTTCTTCCTTGACGCATGAACCTTTTGAGTCTTCTTACCAGCATTGCAAAGTCCTCATCATCATCTTCATCATAGTTAGAGTCATTTTCAGTGTTAGCTTTGGAGATGTTATCTGTTGCTTTGAGAGCAACCCCTTTGTCCTTCTTTCTTCCTTTAGATAGAGTTTCTACTCGTTGAGTCAGCTCTAGTTCATATGTGAGAAGGTTGCCATATAACTGTTGAACAGTCATTTCATGGAGATTCTTTGATTCTCTGATGGAAGTGGTTTTGGCATCCAACTTGCTAGGTAAAGCTCTAATGAACTTGATGATTAGATCTTTGTTTAGATAGATCTTTCCAAAGGCTCAAAGAGAGTTGAGCAGAACATTAAATCTTTCGTAGGTGGAAGTGACATTTTCTCCTAGAACGTGGAAAAACATTTCATTTCATGCCCGTACCGAGTTCTGAAAGCTGTCTTTGGAATATCCTCAGTTCTAACCTTCAGTTGATGATATCCAGAACGAAGATCGATCTTTGAAAAGAATTGTGCTCATTGCAACTGGTCAAACAGGTCATCAATACGTGGCAATGGGTATCTGTTTTTGATGGTGACATGATTCAACTCCCGATAATCAATACAAAGTCGCATACTCCCATCTTTCTTCTTCACGAACAGAACAGGAGCACCCCAAGGAGAAGTACTAGGACGAATAAAACCAATGTCTAATAATTCCTGAAGTTGGGTCTTTAACTCCTGAAGTTCAATAGGAGCCATTCGATATGGGGCTTTGGAAATGGGTTTTGTACCGGGTTCAAGGTCGATACAAAATTTAATTTCACGCTCTGGGGGTAGGCCAGGAAGTTCTTCGGGAAATACGTCAGGAAATTTATTAACAACAAAAATATCATTCAAAGCTGACGTATTTTTGTTTAGATCTGTGACATGAGCTAAGAAAGCTTGACATACGTTTTTCAATAAATGAATAGCTTTATGGCTTGAGATGACAGCGATTGATTTTAATGGTTTAGTTGCTTGAATTCGCATAATAGGTCGATTGGGAATATGAAAGCTAACAACCTTACGAAAACAATCAATTTTTGCATGATGAGTAGTTAACCAATCAATCCCTAGAATCGCGTCAAATACAAGTATTTTTAATAAAATCAGATCGACAGGTAATGTGTGGGTACCAACTTGAACCAAACAAGACTTATAAACCGTGGATGTAATGAAGGTTTCTCCCAATGGAGTTTCAACAGCTAAGTCAAAGTCTAATTTCTCCGGAACCAAATTTAATCGATGAGCGCAAGTAGGAGAAATAAAAGAATGGATAGAACCGATATCAAATAAAGTATAGACTTCGTTAGACTTTATGATAAGCTTACCCGTGATGACCTCATTCGGGTTTCTTGCTTTCTGGGAGTTCACAACAAACGCTCTCCCTTGCACAACCGGTTTTGACTTTTCTGGGACGGCCTTTGGTGCCTCTATCCTACCTGAATTTGTCTTCAGTAAACAACAAAATCGGGCTAAATGACCTTCTTTTCCAAAATTATAACATGCTTTGGACGGCATCGCGCAGTTTGGATTGATGTGCCCCTCCCCTCCGCATTTGAAACATATGATAGGTGGTCGTTCTCCTTCCTTAACGACAGGTGCTGGTGCTGACGTCTTTCCATCATTATTGAATCTCCTCTTCTTGAAATGCCCATTCTTATTGTTTTGGCCCTGATTATCACCGAAGTGGTTACCATTTCTGGCCTGTTGATTCCCTCCACGCTTGTTGTCACCGCTTCGATGACTGCTCTCACTGGTATTATCATTTTGCCGGCTGCTCTCTTTTGGTTGCGTTGTCTCGTTATCGCGCTCCACCAGCTGAGCCCTATTTACAATATCTGAATACAAACACAGTTTATGAGAAATAAGATGTTGACGTATCTCCGGCTTCAAACCTCTTAAAAACATCCGCGTCATTCTTTCTTCATTATCCACCAGGTGGGACGCAAACCGGGACAACTCAGCAAACTTGGCTTCGTACTGCGACACGGTCATGTTGTTTTGCTCCAACTTGATAAATTCCACCTCCTTCATGTGACGAATACTTTCAGGAAAGTATTTGTCGTTGAACAGCTCTTGGAACTTCTCCCAAGACATCTTCAGTGCGGCAGGTTGAGTACGCTTAATCGATTCCCACCAGTAATCTGCCTCTCCTCGCAACATAAAGGCGGCAAAGGGAACCTTTTGCTCCTCGGAGCATCCAAAGACATCAAATATCTTGGTAATCTGCTTTATCCATGTTTCCGCTATAAGTGGTTTTGGCTCTCCCTTAAATTCTGGTGGTCCCAGCTCCTTGAACTGTTTAGCGGTGACCGTCCGAGAGTTTTCAGTGTTTCCACCTATATTTTGGACAGGAGCCACTCTCGCCTGCTGTTGCATGAACTGCATAAAGTTTCTGAACATTCCATCATTCATCATCTGGTCAGTGTTGTTGTTTGCATGAGGATTGTCACCTTCCTGATGCACATTATCTTGATTATTGATATGTGGTGAATCAACAGTCGCATGTGCTCCATTGCTATTCTCAACATTCTCAGATGCCATTTTCAGATACTGCCACAAAATAAAAGTTAATTGATATGTCATATATTATCCTTATATTATGACCGACCAATTAAATACCATGCAAATAAACTTAGATAGGTCATACTAACGAAGGAATTTCCCGTCTCTCCCCTCCTAGTTCTATTCTCACATCTTAGCCAGGGATCATATCCCTAAGCTCTGATACCAACTGTGACGCCCCCAAAATTAGGTATACATCACCCATCTTGGGTCGTCAGATACAAAGTACAGAATACAAATATAACTTACTAATACAACTGTCGTGTATAATACGACAAAACATAAACTGTGAGTTTGAATACAAATATTATCTTCTAGAGAGTATTCATACTCAAAAGGAGTCCTCATTACATTTATTAACACATTATTACATAGAATAGTGAGGACTACTAACTAATACTATCATTCGAACCATCACTCCATTTCCCGACTTGCCCCAACTACGTTCTCATTTCCTGAAGAGAACAGTGAAAGAAAGGGTGAGCTCAACTAGCCCAGTAAGAAATATTATGACTAAGATAATGCAGAATAAATTATCATTAGCCTTCAACAATGTTAAACTGATAAAATATAATAGACATCAAGTTTAACTGCAGCGGAACAAGCAATCCATTAAAAGAGTCAAGTAGAAAATAAACTCTACTATCTTTTATGATTTAAAAGGTTTTTCAACACTGTGATCGCTGGGACTCAGCTTAATAAAATAATCCACATCATCGAATCACCCCTGCACTACGGCCAAGGATATTCGTGTATTCATTAATGGTCATGATCATGCCAACAACTGTCCATCAATGCACTACGGGCCAATGAGGACTTTTACCACATCATTTGTAACATTACGGTCATGATTATACCGAATAATCCCTGGTCATAATCATACCAAGTCCATCTAGGCACTACAGGCCACAGATGACTTTCAACATTTTATAAACATGAGGATGATGACAATGATATAAGAATTCAATAAAACAAGTTCAAGAATTAATTTATCCAAGAATTAACAACGTCCAAATTGTCAACATGATACTGCATTGTGGAGTAAAATTCAAGAATGCTTAGAAGAATATTTTCTTAAAAAGATACTGGATGAAACGCAACTATCAAGGATATTCAACAAATTTTATGGAGTATAGAAGTCAAAACTTAACCAACTGAATATAATAAAGAATGGAATAATAAAAGAAATCACCATGCATGCGATAGACCGCACAGACAGGTTATTCCAATAGAATAATAAATAATAGAACCAGGTCCGGCGTAAACGCACAGACAGGATATTCCGACAGAATAATAAATAATGGAACCAGGTCCGGTGTAAAACACACAGACAGGATGTTCCAACAGAATAATAATAAAAATGGAACCAGGTCCGGTGTAAAACACACAGACAGGATGTTCCAACAGAATAATAATACAAACGGAACCAGGTCCGGTGTAAAACACACAGACAGGATGTTCCAACAGAATAATAGAAGAATGTCACCAAGTATAGGGTAGACCGCGTATACTGGTTATTCCAACAGAATAATAAAGAATGGAATAACAGAAATTCTCTTCATGAATATAAATAAAATAATATTCCCTACCTTAAAAGAACTGGATATTGGAAAAGTGAAGTAGCAGAATACTTTTATTCTCTCTCTCTTATTCTCTCTATACTTTCTCTCTCTATAGCTTGAATGAATTCGTGAAAAATAATGAAGCCCTAGGCCTCTATTTATAGAAAAACTGAGGGTGACTCTTGGTCTTAACGAAGGGTCAAATGACTCTTGGTCTTAACGAAGGGTCAAATGACTCTTGGTAATATTGAAGGGACAACTACTATTGACGAAAGTAATTACTATTGACCAAGGTAAATACTATTGACCAAGGTAAATACTATTGACGAAGGTAATTACTATTAACGAAGAGACTCTTAGATGATGACATATGGCCCCCCGTAAAAATAACCAAACTTACCACAACGTCCCAATTATTGATTTAATAATATAACATATTATACAGATGATACTATGACAATAATTTAAGAGATATGATGCAGCAATTACTGTAACAATAATTGAGTATAGCTGAGTGACTTCTCACGTAAGCATCAATAATCAATACCGTGTGCTACTATGCAACCACGCGTATTACTGTACTTTTACTACCGGGTAGTTCAACAGTTTTAACGGTTTTAACGGTAACACCTCAGCCGTTATTTTTATAGAAAGATAATTTTGTCGTTTTCTCAATCCGATAATAATTTCGTTGTGGGGTCCACCAATGATTGTGTCGTTGTACGAATATTCCCTGTTAAAACGAATATTCCCCGACCAATCGAATATTATATAACAACTTGCGTACTTTGTAAAATTTATAAATATTACCCGCAACTGTAACATTATATCAAATTAACTCCATAATATTCAAAAATGATATTTATAGAAAATTCATCTTTATTTATAAAAGTTGGGGTCTTACAAATATAATAGACATAGAGATTTTAAGTGGTTCAGAGCACTCAAAGCTCCTAGTCCACTCTTCTACTCCTCGAGTAAGAAATCCACTAAGGATATCATTACAATCTTTGAATCTCACAGATTCCTTCAAGACCAGCAGTCTTGGAACTTCTTAGTTCACTATTGAACTCTTCAAGTCCAGCAGACTTGGTAATTCTCAGTTCACTTAGAACTCTTTAAGTCCTTCTGACTTGGAACTTCTTACTTCACTTGATGATAGTTGAGTTCTTGAATGGTGCTACTTAGTTGCCGTTAAGCTTGTGTATGAAAGAACTGAGTAGCTGAGCAAGCTTTCTTTTTCAGATCGTAGAGTTGATCGTTGAGTATTCTTCAGCGTTTTCGTTCAGTGCTTGCTTGATCATTTCATCTGCTTATGTTTTGTATATACGATGTCTTTGAAATCTATTCATTTGAAGACATCCGTTGAAGCATTAAATGTATTTGACATTTTTGAGCTCTGATGGAGACTTTCTGCACAACTTCTGATTAACAGTCTGACCCACTGACATAGCAGACTACTATCTCACCTAACACCTGAAAAGGTATTTTCTGCTGACCTATAGTACTTTCCTTAGCTTATTCAATACGTCTCTTTGTTATATACTAAGCATGACTGTTGTGTCATTGAGACTTCCGAGGACTTCAACATTTATAATCCATTCCACATTTGTTGTGATTTATTTTTAAACAAATGGGCAAGGCTCAATGCTTCTGATGCGAACTGATGATGCTCTACGATCATGATCATGGTGTCTTGCCACCTTGGTGCTTGATCTGGTACTGATAAAGGAGAACACTACGATTTCTCTTAAGCACTGGCACACTACGATCTTAACTTGCTTGTCTTGCAGACTCTACGATTTCGAGAGCACTCTACAATTCTTGAGTTTGACTCAGCAGGCGTTTGGACAACTCAACGACTTTAGGAAAGGCCCTCCAAAGTAGACACACTACGATTCTTGGTGCTCTACGATTCTGCCTTGGATTCTGCAATCTTTTGATCAGCTCGATAGACTACGATTCTGTTGAAGCATATCTCTTAAGTCTCAAGCTACAGATTAACCTAACAACTTTGATCTCTTCGTCTATACATTCATTTACAGAATGATAAACATTAAAAGCTTAGATCATTCTAACAAGTTTGATCTATCACTAAGTCCTTGTACATGTATTCCTTTAAGACTTTACATATAATCATGAATATTTATTTTCAACATCAAATTTAAACATTCAATCTCCCAACAATCTCCCCCTATTTGATGTTGACATAACCAAGGAGATTTGTGTCATGATTATCAATTACTAGATGCAGTTGCTAGAAAGTAAATATGACTTAGTGTTTCAGTGAGCAACTAAAATCTCTAGAGAATAAGCATTAATTTATTGATGTTTGTAACGATAGATATTACAGTTAAGCTTCGTTACATCAATAAGAATTGAGTTTCAACTTATCTCTATTTCTTTTGCCTATTGTTCCTTGGAGGATTGACATATTCTGCAGCTCTCCTTCTCTTGCTGGCTTTATTTTTCCATGATTTATCTTTCAGCTCGCTTTGACTTAGTCGTTCTCCATGATCATGTCTGTTCATGAATGCAGGATCTCCAATTGGCAAGTTTATGCCTATAGTGGTTACACCTTGTGAGCTGGGAGATGGCTTTTGACTCGTCAGCGATTGTGCCATGATAATTTGCTGCTATTCAGATCGTGGAGTCTGATGGCAAGAATGTCTTGCGGGAGGGCTCCTTGAAGATTGAGCGATAAATTGCCTTTCTCTCCTTCCCCTTTATTTCCCGCTTTTTTTCAGCATCAAGGGTTCAAATATCTTCAGATAGTCGAGTTATGCCTTTTACGAGCTCGTGGAGCTGATTCTTGGAGTGGGCAATGTCTTCACAATTTTCTTGGATCAGAGAATAAGTTCTAGATTCTCTCTTTTATGGAATGGCCAAGATAGTTTTTGTTTATTGCATTTGTCCCATGGAAAACACTTGGAATTCTTTCATTGAAGTTCGTAGACTCGTGAGACATTCCATCATACTATTATTTTGGGATTCCTGAGTATTCTGCAAAACGAGAATTGCTTCCCTGTGTTTTTTGGCTGCCTAAAAGTGAATTTGATCCCATTCATTGATACTCTGAATCATTTCCTTTATGATCTCCCTAAGCTTATTTGTAAGCTCAGTACGTACTTAGATTGATGGGGAGGGTGTTGGCAACATCGATCAAATGAGTCAGCCTCAGATGAACAAGGTCTCAGTGAACTTCAAGATCTTCTTGTATATCCTTGGTCACCTTGTGAGATGCTTCAAACAACATCGTTTTCGTAGGAAGATCTGATATGAGCTCAAGGAGTTGCTGATTATCTGGAGGAGAGGCTCTAGTATGTTGATCTTGCATATTGTAGAGAGCAAGATCAAGATTGAAATAGTTATTGGTTAATGAGGAAGGGATATCTGATGGATGGGCATGTGTGTGAGGTTGAGCTTCAGGAGGAGGTGCCTCTACGTTTTGAGCAAGTGACTCTACGTTTGGATCAATAATCGTAGAGTAAGAAATGATAGGAGATTGGATCAATACAAAATTAGGTATATTTGGTTCATCAGTTACAGAGTGTTGGGATCCTGTAACTGAAAATTGATTTAGTGGATGAAGTATCACTCCAACCATCTTGGCAATTCGTAGAATTCGTTGAAGATTGATGGTAGACAGTGACTTACCCTGAAAGAGATGGGAATAGATTGTACCTCACGTCCATTTTCTAAAGAGGGACCATTAGTGATCAACTTTCGAGAAAAAGTGAGGTTGCCTGGGAATCCATGAGCTAGCACAGAGATTGCTGGATAGGCTTTGAAGGTCCGGAACATGTGATCCCAGGAGTTGAGGATTTGGGCTCTGTGAAAGGACATCATAGGTAGATAGGAGAACAGTTGATTGTAGTTGGCTCTCCTATATCCATCCCAGCCCACTGTGATGATCTCAACTTCGTCATCCGTTTCTTCTTCCTTGTCTTCATTTGAAGTTTCCTCTACATCAATCATCTTCACTTCTATTCTTTGCTCTTCTGCTCTCTCCACCTACATAGATTCGACCCTCTCCATTTCTTCAGTTTCAGAAGCGAAGATATCTTGAGGGACTGAGGGAGGGTCATGATAATCTCTTGGAAATTCCTCCTTAGCTGTAGCCTTTTCTGACATAGAAACTTCGTGAGGCTTCCCCTCAATTCGATCATCAATTTGAACTTCAAGAAGCTCCCCCTCAGCTGGAGCATTCTCTAGTACAGGAACTTCAGAAAGCTCCCCCTCAACTTGAGATGTATTCTCCTTACTGGCTTTAGGTAGCCCTTTCTCAGTAGCTATTCTTCTGTCTTCCTCCTTTAACACTCCTTCATTGACAAGAATGTATTTCTTGACAAGCTTTCTCTTTGTCTTCCTATGCTGAGCCACAGCCTCAGTACTTTCTTCAGCTTCAGCTCTAAAAGTTTAATCAGGCTAAGAGGCTGTTGCAGCATCCTCTTCTAGAGTGGTGACAAGTCTGGATTCTACGATCGGTAGTGACTCTACGATCGAAGAGAATAAAGACTTCTTTAACTTATAACTGTGTTTACCCTTCTTAAGCAGCTGAGAGATGGTAGATCTATCTTCTTCTTCTTCTTCTTCAGACTGCTATTCTTTCCCCTTCAATTTCTTCAGAGTTTCAGTGCCTAAACTCTCTTGAGGTGCATCAGTAGTTGAACCTTAAGGTTCCTCTGTCATTTGAGCCTTCATTTTTCTCTTACCCTTGCTTTTTCTGACCAGAGCAATGGGTTCCTCTTTGTTGGTTTCTTATTCTTCATCAGTTTCTTTTACAACTGATATATTTCCTGGTAGCCCAGATTCCTTCGCTTCACCAGTTCTTCCATTGGATTTAGACATCATCCTGACATTTTATGCAGAATTTCTTTTCCAGTTTTGAAACAACTGCTGGGTCATCCTTCTATTGGGATTGATAGATTCTCCTTCATTATCCCCAATTTTGTCACCAAGAACTAATTGCAGGATGATGCTTATAAACCATCTATATAGCATCTTTCCAGAGCTCTTTGATTTCTTTAAACTGAGTATCCACTTTCCAAGTTAATAGATGAGTAGGGCCCTATAGTTGAGTTGAATCCCAAAGCAGATTGCTATCATGAGCTTAAGTTGCACTTCATTCACAGAGTTATGGCCAGAGCTCTTACAGCATATGCATTTCCCAATAATGTCAGCCAGAAACTCATACCTTTGGGGAAACTCTTTCTTCTTGTACCCCTTGACGGTCTCAAACTTTTTGTGATGCATCTTCCTCAGACCTTCATAAAAATTGATGACCTCCATAGATAGAAGTTCTTTTAATTTGAAACCTAGGTCTAGGTTTATATCTTTAGCTTTGAGTTTAATTAGCTCGCCCTTAACCCTTGTGGTGATAACATCGTTCTCAAATGCTCCATTTCTGTAGAACTCTTTTACCAACTTCGAGTAGATCCATTTACTGGTGCCCAGAGCTTCTTCAAGGCCAGCTTTCTTTAACAGAGACATAATTTTATGGAATTGAGGATCAACTGTCTAGAACTCATCGAAGCAGAGTCGGTAACAAGTGATAACACTTGAAGCCGCTATTGATTTCCTTGCACTGAGGTTGGTTGAGCTTTTCTAAAGGCTAGGGTTTCCGCTTGTAGAGAGAAAGAGGAATAAGCTTTTTGAACTTTTGAGGTGAATTTTCAAAAAGACCTTTTCAAATTGTAATTATAACTTCCCTTCTTTCGAGTAGTGGGGCATGTGTCAAGTCCTAGTTGGTTCCATGATTTTGACTGATGTGGAAAATACTGATTTGCCCTTAGCTCCCCCTGAGTCAGTGTATCGTTTAGGAGGACTACGATCGTCGAGGAAGTACTACGGTTGTTGAGGTTGCACTACGATCGTTGAGTTCACTATTGAATCTGCTCTACGAATGTTGTCTGTCCTGGTCCTTGTTATGAACTTTGACTTAGCATTCCTTCCAGGTTAAGGTAGCTCAGGAAGGGCCAACCTCTTAGAATGAACTAATGATCGTGGCCTTTCTTTAGTAATCTCTACGATTTTGAACATAGCCTTTATATCTGCATGGTTAGTATAAACTAGAGCATTGATTTTATGGTTATAGATTTAGCATGCCTAACTCACTTATCAATTTATTAAATCTGGATTCATCTAGAGGCTTTGTAAAGACATCAATAAGTTGATTTTTAGTAGGGATGTATTGTAAAGATATAGTTCCATTTTGAACATGATCCCTAATAAAATGATATCTTATTTCTATATGTTTAGTCCTAGAATGCATGACAGGATTGTGTTTTATTGCTATGGCACTTGTGTTATCACAATGAACAAGTATAGATTTGAAATCAAACCCATAGTCTGCTAGCTGATTTTTCATCCACAAAATTTGAGCACAGCAGCTGCTAGCAGCAATGTATTCAGCTTCTGCTGTTGAGGTGGATACGGAGTTTTGCTTCTTGCTAAACCAGGACACAAGTCTGTTTCCTTGTAACTGACAGGTGCCACATGTACTTTTTCTATCTATTTTGTAGCTTGTAAAATTAGCATATGTATATCTTGTTAGTTCAAAAGAGGACTCCTTGGGATACCAAAGTCCCAAGTGAGGTGTGCCTTTGAGATACCTAAAAATCCTTTTTACAGTAGTTAAGTGTGATTCCTTAGGATTTGCTTGGAATCTAGCACATATGCATGTTGCAAACATTATGACTGGTCTACTGGCAGTTAGATATAGAAGAGAGCCTATCATACCTCTGTATTGAGTTATTTCAATACTTTTACCTTTTTCATCTTTGTCAAGCTTGGTTGCTGGAGCAATTGGTGTTTTCATGGGAGATGCTGATTCCATGCCATACTTTTTAAGTAAGTCTTTAATGTACTTGGCTTGGTTTATGAAGATTCCTTCATCAGTTTGCTTTACTTGCAATCCAAGGAAGAAATTCATCTCACCCATCATGCTCATTTCAAATTTGGTCTGCATAAGCTTAGCGAATCTCTTACACAGTTTTTCATCAGTAGAGCCAAAGATAATGTCATCAACATATATTTGAACTAATAAGACTTTGTCTTTATTCTTTCTAATAAATAATGTGGTATCTACTCTACCTCTGGTGAAACTATTTTCAATAAGAAAGTTAGTTAGTGTTTCATACCATGCACTTGGTGCCTGTTTAAGACCATATAAGGCATTGTCTAATCTATAGACATAATTAGAGAGAGTTAGATTGATGAAACCTAGAGGTTGCTCCACATATACTTCTTCTTGAAGTTCACCATTCAGGAATGCACTTTTGACATCCATTTAAAAGACTTTGATTTTCATGTGGGCAGCAAAGGCAAGGAATATTTTGATGGGTTCTAATCTGGCAACAGATGCAAAGGTCTCATCATAGTCAATGCCTTCTTCTTGAGAGTAACCTTTGGCTACTAGTCTTGCCTTATTCCTTGTTATTACTCCATCTTCATCCATCTTGTTTCTGAAGACCCACTTGGTGCCAATGTCTGGGTGACATCTTGGTCTTGGAACTAATCTCCATACTTTGCTTCTTTCAAACTGATTTAGTTATTCTTGCATGGCTTCTATCCAACTGGAGTCTTTCATAGTATCCTTTATCTTCTTGGGTTCCATTTGTGACAAAAAGCTTAGATAGAAACACTCATTCTGAGTGGCAGCTCTTGTTTTGACCCTTGCATTTGGATCTTCAATGATTAGATCTTGAGTGTGATCTTTTGCCCATCTGTTTCCTGTTGGAACATCTGTCCCGATGCCTTCTTGTCAGAGATATTCAAGATCAATTTTTGCTTCTTGACGTGGAGGTTTGTTGTCTTGCGTAGTTCTCTCTACGATCTCCTCTCCTTGCTCAACGATTTCATTTTTTGGGACTACGATCGTGATGTTGAGCTCGACGACCTCGTTCGTAGTGTCTGAATTGTTGTTCGTAGTGTCTTGAGACATTGTTTTGTCCAAGTCTATTTCATCGAAGATAATGTGAATCGAGACTTCAACACTCATCGTCTTCTTGTTGAACCCTCTATAAGCCTTACTATCTATGGCATATCTGA
Source organism: Panax notoginseng (assembly GCA_016801055.1). NCBI lineage: Eukaryota > Viridiplantae > Streptophyta > Magnoliopsida > Apiales > Araliaceae > Panax > Panax notoginseng. The sequence goes on from CM029014.1 coordinate 82,399,671, forward strand.
GAAAGATTCCTCCGTCTGACTTGGGTTGGAACACTCACCGTCTGTGACGCCCCCAAAATAGGTATACATCACCCATTTTGAGTCGCCAAATACATGGTACAGAAACAAATATAACTTCATTACTACAATTATCGTGCAAAATACGACAACACATAGACTGTGAATTTAAATACAAATATTGTCTAATAGACAGTATTAAAACTCAAAAGGAGTCTTCATTACAATTATTGATACACTATTTTACAAAAATAGTGAGGACTGCTAAAACAACTTTTTAGAATCATCACTCCATACCCCGCCTAGTTCCTGCTATATTCTCACTTCCTGAGAAGAAAAATGGAACAAAAAGGAAAAGGGTAAGCTCAACTAGCCCCGTAAATAATATTATGATTAAGATAATATACAACAAATTATCATTAGTCTTCAACAGGAAAAAATCTGATAGAATATAATAGACAACAAGTTTTAGATCAACAACTGCAGAGAAAATAATAATTCATTAGAAGAGTTAAGTAGAGAATGAAATCTACTATCATCTATGAATCAATATACATCTTGAATCAAATATTCATCTTTGCACTACGGGCTAAAGATATTCATTTGTATCACCAGTTGGTTATGTTCATCTCAACACCTGTTCATCTTTGCACTACGGGCCAAAGATATTCATCAGGTAATCATTCATCTTTGCACTACAGGCCAAAGATATTCATCAAGTATCACCATTAAGGACTGAGGATGATGAAAAACATTTTAGAGAACGAATCCAGTGAGACAGAAGGACAAATATTAGGGATTCGTATTTCGGTTTATCTAAATTCAATAATACTCCATAATAACCGATTGTGAAGTAGAATTCAAAAATAAAGATTAAAACATGGATATAATCAAAGATGGTAACCATAATAGACATCTTGAATAAAAAGGAAAATTTTTATTTTTTCGGTGAATAGTGCCGTATTCTTGAATAGTGTTGTATACGTGAATAGTAACCCCGACACAAAAAGTTCTAAATTTGATAAAAAGTTCAAACCAATATTTCGGCATAATGATATTAAAGAAAATAATATCATTTAAGAGAAAAATAACACCCCTTATCTTAAAATAACGGTACTTCTGATCGGAATATCGGATATAAAGCCGAAGGAAGCTTGTACCGAACAACAACTCTCAAAATATCTAAATACTCACAAAAATACGCTCGACAATATAGAGAGAAAAGAAAACGTGTTTCTGGTGTGATTTTCAATTCTAACATAAGCGCCTATTTATAAGAAAATGCTAGAATGTCAAAGGAGACTAAAATAATAAAATACAATATTTCTTTTCTTCATCTACGCACCAACCAAGACCAATTCAAAACATGCCATTTTGGAAGAAAATAATAGCAGCCCACATGTTTTAAAAACAAAAGTGGGTCCAACCCAATTTTAATAAAAATATTTTATTTTTCGAAACTTCAATAATTCATAATAAATAGCTCTTTTATCAGAAAAATTCAAATCTCATGTCCTTTCCATATGAAATTTAATTCTCTACAACTTTGTAGAAGAATGTTTTTCCAAATTCCAAATTGAAAATATCTGAAATCCACAAACGGATGATTTTCAATACCTCATAAAATTCATAACAAATCATACGTTAATTTTTAACGGTTCAAAATTTGTGGACATATACTCAACTTATATATGTATAACATATCCAAAAATCAGAACGATCCAACGGTCGGATTAAAATTATAACTCACACAATAGAGCTTTAAGAACACTGTTTTGATTTTTAAAACCTCCATTCTGACAAAATACTGATAAAAACCTCAAAATTAAATCCTTCATTTAGATAAAAACAAATATTTCCTTATCAATAATTAATTTTTCACAAATAATATTACATAATCATAATTATGACAACCAGGTCGTTCCCAGGAAAGAGGGGGCTTTCTGATAAGGATTTCTCCTTATTGGCACGCAATTAGGTGACCAAACCTCTCCTTAGATAGAACTTCCTTAGACATTGTCAATAATGCTATCTAATAATATTATTCAAATAATATGAATTATTGATCTGATAATGGAGATACTGTGCAGAGACAATTATTGAAACAACAATATTATAAAATATCAACGCAGCAATTATTGAATCAATAAAATAAAATATTGAACAGTAATTACTGTAACAATTATTGAGTAGTGCCTTCTTATATAAGGATCAATAATTCATCAATACTGTGCAATACTGTGTGCTACTGTGCAACCACGCGTATTACTGTATTTTAACCACCGGGTATTCTAACAGTGTTAACGGTAATGATTACGCCATTATTTATAAAACTCAAATTTGTCATTTTCTTCATCCGACAGTTATTCTGTTATGGGGCCCGCAAATGACTGCGCCGTCGTACGGATATTCCTGACAAAAAGAATATTCCATGACCAAATGAATATTCCCCGACAACAATGATTATTTTATAACCACTTGCTTATTTTGTAAAATTTGCACATTTCACCCATAACCAAAGCATTATATCAAATTATCACCTTAATATTTCAAGATAATAAATAGAGAAATTCAAATTTATTTATAATAAGTTGGGGTCTTACAACCTCCCCTCCTTATAAAATTTTGTCCTCGAAATTGACGTACGTACTTGGTGTTTCGAAAAGGTGAGGGTACCTCATTTTTATTTTCGATTCCAACTCCCAGGTCATTTCTTCAATAGCATGGTTCCTCCACAAAACCTTGACTTGTGGTATAACCTTTGTTCATAGGACATGCTCTTTCCTATCCAATATCTTGACAGGTGCCTCCTCATACGTTAAATCTTCGGCTATCTCGTCTGGTTCTAAAGCAATAATGTGGTTTGGGTCTTTTACATATTTATAAAGCATAGATATAAGAAAAATATTATGAACACAAGACATGCTTGGAGGAAATGCGAGTCTATAGGCCACATTTTCTATTCGGTCAAGAATCTCAAATAGACCAACAAATCGTGGATTGAGCTTTCCTCTCTTCCCAAATCTTGTAACTCCCTTCCATGGAGTAATACGTAACAGTACATGATCTCCAATATTAAATTCCACGTTCTTTCGATGAAGATCAGCATAACTCTTTTGTCATTCTTGTGACGTTTGTATACGTTGTCAAATCGTTTGCATCTTTTTCGTAGTCATACGTACCAACTCTGGTCCCAAAAATGTTGCTTCACCCACCTCATCCCAACATACCGGAGAGCGACACTTTCGTCCATATAATGATTTGAATGGAGCCACACCTATACTTGCCTGATAACTATTGTTGTAGGAGAATAAGTTTCACGTATGGGCAAGAAATGAGCAGACTTGGTTAATCTATCAACAATAACCCAAATCGCATCTATTCCGTGAGAAACTTTGGGAATGTGTTCCCACTTCCATTTCAGAATCTCAAGTGGTTGCAATGGATCCTTTGGTACTTGATGCTCTGCCTTTACTCGTTGACAAGTTAAACACCTCGAGATAAACTTTGTGATCTCTCTCTTCATATTGCTCCACCAAAATGTATGTCGAAGATCATGATACATTTTGGTACTCCCAGGATGAATTACAAACGGTGTGTTATGCGCCTCCACCATGATTCTATGCTTAAAGGCAGAATCGTTAGGAACACAAAGTCCGGAGTGGACTCGAAGTATTCCTTCTTCATCGATTATTGCTTCTAGAATAGCACCTTCTTTTACTTTCTTCTTCATACGCATCAGCTCCAAGTCCGTAGATTGAGCAGCTTTAACTTTATCGATTAAAGTCAGTTTTACTCGTATATTTGATATCATCACGTGGGTACTTGGAGCTTTTACCTCTATCTTCATCCTTTGTAAGTCATACAAAATGGGTCTTTGCGTTAACCACATTGCACTTATACCTGCATACGATCTTCTACTCAATGCGTCAGCTACCACGTTTGCTTTTCCAAGATGATATTGGATGGTATGATCGTAATCTTTCAACAGCTCGAGCCAACGTCGTTGCCACATGTTGAGTTATTTTTGGGTGAAAAAATATTTGAGACTTTTATGATCTGTATAAATCTCCACTTTCTCCCTATATAGATAGTGTCTCCAGATTTTCAACGCAAAAATGACTGCTGCCAACTCTAGATCATGAGTAGGATAATTCCTCTAATATTCTTTGAGTTGCCGCGAGGCATAGGCTATGACTTTCTCATGTTGCATGAGAACACATCCTAAACCTTTGCCTGAAGCATCGCTGTAGATAACAAATCCATCCGAACCAGATGGTATTGTCAGAACAGGTGCCGAAATGAGTCTCCTCTTGAGCTCTTGGAAACTCTTGTCACATTCCTCGCTCCATACGAATTTTGTATCTTTCCGATTCAGTTGAGTTAACGAAGTAGCGATTCTAGAAAATCATTCCACGAATCTCCGATAATAACCAGCTAAGCCCAGAAAGCCACGCACTTCGGTCACCGACTTCGGTTGCTCCCAACTTTGGATTGCTTCAATCTTCGTTGGGTCAACAGATACTCCATATTTTGACACCACATGCCCAAGGAATGCTACTTCCTTAAGCCAGAACTCGTATTTCTTCAGCTTGGCATATAGCTTGTTGCCGCGAAGCCTTTGGAGTACCAGCTTCAAATGGTGCTCATGATCTTCACGGCTTTTGGAATAGATGAGGATGTCATCAATAAAGACAACAACGAACTGATCTAAATATTCCTTGAATACACGGTTCATCATATCCATGAAAGCCGCAGGAGCATTAGTCAATCCAAAAGACATGACTAGGAATTCATAATGCCCGTACTGAGTTCTGAAGGCAGTCATTGGAATATCCTCAGTTTTAATCTTCAGCTGATGATATCCAGAACGAAGATCGATCTTTAAAAAGAAATGTGCTCCTGGCAACTGGTCAAACAGGTCATCAATGCGAGGTAGGGGATACCTATTCTTGATGGTGACATGGTTTAATTCTCGATAGTCAATACAAAGTCGCATACTCCTGTCTTTCTTTTTTACGAATAAAATAGGAGCACCCCAAGGAGATGTACTAGGATGAATAAAATCGATGTCTAACAATTTCTGTAGTTGGACTTTTAACTCCTGAAGTTCAATAAGAGCCATTCGATAAAGAATTCAACTTCACGTTCTGGGGGTAGACAAGGAAGTTCTTCAGGAAATACGTCAGGAAATTCACTAACAACAAGAATATTATTCAAATCTGACATATTTTTGTTCAAGTCAATAATATGGGCTAAGAAAGCTTGACATCCGTTTTTCATTAAACGAATAGCTTTATGGCTTGATATGACAGTGACTGATTTTAGTGGTTTAGTTGCTTGAATTCGTATAACAGGTTGGTTAGGAATATGAAAACTAACAACCTTACGAAAATAATTAATTTTGGCATGATGAGTGGTTAACCACTCAATTCCTATAATCACATCAAAAGCAAGTATCTTTAAAGAGATAAGATCAATAGGTAATGTGATGGTGCCAACTTGGATCAAACAAGATTTGTAAACAGTAGATGTAACAAAAGTTTTTCCTAACGGAGTCTCCACAGATAAGTCAAAGTCTAATTTTTTCGGAGTCAAGTTTAAACGTTGAGCACAAGCAGGAGAGATAAAATAATGGGTAGAACCGGTATCTAGTAAGGTATAAACTTCGCAAGAGTTCAAGATTAGCTTACCCGTGATAACTTCATTTGGGTTCCTCGCGTTTTGGCAGTCACGACAAACGCCCTCCCTTGAACCACCGACTTTGTTTTGTCCGTAGTCGCCTTTGGTGCCGCCGTCCCAGTTGGACTTGACTTTGCTACCGGACAAAATCGGGCTATATGACCGTCTTTTTCACAATTGAAACACACCTTGGAAGGCTGTGAACAGTTTAGACTTATGTGTCCCTCCTCTCCGCATCTGTAGTGTAAGACCCCAATTTTTTTTAATCAAGATGATTTTTCTATAAATATCATTTTTAAATATTATGGAATGAATTTGATATAATGTTATAGTTGTGGGTAATATTTATAAATTTTGCAAAGTACGCAAGTTGTTATATAATATTCGATTAGTCGGGGAATATTCGTTTAACAAGAAATATTCGTACGACGGCACAATCATTGGTGGACCCCACAACGGAATTATTGTCTAATTGAGAAAATGACAAAAATATTTTATGAAAATAACGACGGAAGTTTTACCGTTAACTGTTGAAACACCCGGTGTTAAAAGTACAGAAATATGCGTGGTTGTATAGTAGCACACGGTATTGATTATTGATGCTTACGTGAGAAGTCACTTAGTTTTGTTTAATTATTGCTACAGTAATTATTGCATAATATCTCACTTTATTTGATTCAATTATTGTCGATATTTTATATATTATTAAATCAATAATTGAGATGACAGAGTTATTAATATTATTATTTATAATATTAACGATGTCTAGAAGTTCTGTTAAGGAGAGGTTTGGTCACTTAATTGCGCGCCAATAGAGAGAAATCCTTATTGAAAAGCTCTCTATTTCCTGGAAACGACCTGGTCGATTAATATTGTGAATTATAATAATGATGATAAATGTTATTAATTATATTGAGGTGTCTTTTTATGAAGCCACGGAAGTTTATATATATATATATATATATATATATATATATATATATATATAAATTTTGTTTTGTTAGTATTATTAATGTAATAAAACAGAAAAACTTTTTATATAAAACATAATACTTTTATAAAGTTATCTATATTATTAGACTATAAATAGAATATATTATATTCTATTATGCACAGTAAAAACTTTTTATATAAAACAGAATATTTTTATAAAGTTATTTGTTTTATTATACTATAAATAAAATATATTATATTTTATTATGCATGGTGTTGTATAGTGCCTGCATAGTATTTTGCATAGTAAAATCTTTTTATATAAAACAGAATAATTTCATAAAGTTATTTATTTTATTAGATTTTAAATAAAACATATATATATATATATATATATATATATATATATATATATATATATATATATTATATTTTATTGCATAGTATCCTTTCAATTCTCCTATAAATAGGATGCTTAGTTAGAATTGAAAACCACACCAGAAGTTCAGAAAATTCTTCTATAATCTTGAGCGTATTTCTTTAGAGTTTTAAGAAGCTTTGAGCGTAGTACAAGTTTTCTTCAAGAATATCCTCGCCCTACCAGTCGGAATACTCTTCTTTTACGGTAAGGGATATTATTTGTTATACTTGTAAGGGGTATTATTTCTTTCGTATTCATGAAGAGAACTTCTGTTATTCCATTGTTCATTATTGTGTTGGAATAACCTGTATACGTGGAGTACCCTATACATGGTGAAATTCTTCTGTTATTCCATTATTTATTATTCTGTTGGAATATCCTGTCTATGCGTTTACGCATGACCTGGTTCCATTATTTATTATTCTGTTGGAATATCCTGTCTGTGCGTTTACGCATGACCTGGTTCCGTTATTTATTATTCTGTTGGAATAACCTGTCTGTGCGGTCTAGCGCATGCCTTGTGATTTCTTTTGTTATTCGATTCTTTATTATACTCAGTTGGTTAAAGTTTTGGCTTTTATACTCCATGAAATTAGTGGAATATCATTGATATTTGCGCTTCATCCAGTATATTTTCATGGAAATATTCTTCCGAGCATTCTTGAGTTTTACCGCACAAAGCAGTATCATGTTGATAATTTGGACGTTATTGGTTCCTGGATAAATTAATTCTTGAATTTGTTTTATGGAATTCTTATATCATTGTCATCATCCTCATGTTTATATTTTGTTGAAAGTCATTTGTGGCCTGTAGTGCATAGATGGACTTGGTATGATTATGACCAGGGATTATTCGGTGTAATCATGACCGTAATGTTACAAATGATGTGGTAAAAGTCCTTATTGGGTCGTAGTGCATTGATGGACAGTTGTTGGCATGATCATTACAATTGATGAATACACGAATATCCTTGGCCCATAATGCATGGATAATTTGTGGTCGTGATACTAATGAATATCCTTGGCCGTAGTACAGGGATGATGTGGATTATTTATTAAGCTGCGTCTTAGCGATAAAAGTGATGAAAAACCTTTTTAAATCATAAAAGATAGTAGATTTTATTCTCTACTTGACTCTTTTAATGGATTGCTTGTTCCGCTGCAGTTAAACTTGATGTTTGTTATATTTTATCAGTTTAACATTGTTGAAGGCTAATGATAATTTATTCTGCATTATCTTAGTCATAATATTTCTTACTGGGCTAGTTGAGCTCATCCTTTTGCTTTTATTGTTCTCTTCAGGAAATAAGAACGTAGCGGGGACTAGTCGGGGAACGGAGTGACGGTTCAGATGATAGCATTAGTAGTCCTCACTATTCTATAAAATAGTGTGAAAATAAATGTATTGAGGACTTATTTTGAGTTTGAATACTGTTTAGAAGACAATGTTGTATTAAAACTCACAACTTATGTTTTGTCGTATTTTACACGACAGTTGTATAATTAAGTTTTTATTTGTATTTTATACCATGTATTTGACGACTCAGAATAGGTGATGTATACCTATTTTGGGGGCGTCACAGTTGGTATCAGAGCTTAGGGATATGATCACTGGCTAAGATGTGAGACAAGAACTAGGAGGGGAAAGACGGGAAATTCCTTCGCTAGTATGACCTACCTAAGTTTATTTGGTATTTAATTGGTCGGTCAAAGTATAGGGAAAATATGTGATATGTTAATTAACCCTTGTTTTGTGGCATTATTTGAAAATGACATCCGAGAATGTTGAGAACATCAATGGAGCACAGGAGACCGTTGAGTCTCCACAGATCAATAATCAGGATAATGTGCATCAGAAAGGTGACAATCCTAATGCAAATAACAACACTAACCAAATGATGAACGATGGAATGTTTAGAGGCTTTATGCAATTCATGAAACATCAGGCGAGAGCGACTCCTGTCCAAAATGCAGGTGGAAACACTGGCAACTCTCGGGCGGTCACCGCCAAACAGTTCAAGGATCTCGGACCACCGGAGTTTTTTGGAGAGCCAAAACTACTTAAGGCGGAGACGTGGATAAAGCAGATCAACAAGATATTTGACGTCTTCGGATGCTCCGAGGAGCAAAAGGTTCCCTTCGCCACCTTCATGTTGCGGACAGAGGCAGATTACTGGTGGGAATCTGTAAAACGTACTCAACCTGCCACACTGAAGATGTCTTGGGAGAAGTTCCAAGAACTGTTCAACGACAAGTACTTTCCCGAAAGTATTCGTCACATGAAAGAGGTAGAGTTCATCAAGCTGGAGCAAAACAACATGACCGTGTCGTAGTACGAAGCCAAGTTTGCTGAGTTGTCCCAGTTTGCGTCCCATTTGGTTGATAATGAGGAGAGAATGACGTGAATATTTCTAAGAGGTTTGAAACCCGAGATACGTCAATATCTTACCTCTCATAAACTGTGTTTGTATTCAGATGTTGTTAATAGGGCTCAGTTATTGGAACGCGATAATGAGTTAACCCAACCAAAAGAGAGCAGCCTGCAAAATAATAATACCAGTGATAACAGTCATCAAAGCGGTGACAATAAGTGTGGAGGGAATCAACATGCCAGAAATGGTAACCACTTCGGTGGTAATCACGGCCAAAATAATAAGAATGGACATTTCAAGAAGAGGAGATTCAACAATGATGGAAAGACGTCAGCATCAGCACCCGTCGTTAAGGAAGGAGAACGACCACCTATCATATGCTTCAAATGTGGAGAGGAAGGACACATTAGTCTAAACTGCGCGATGCCATCCAAAGCATGTTACAATTGTGGAAGAGAAGGTCACCTACCCCGATTTTGTCGTACACCAAAGTCAAGTCCAGCTGGGACGGAGGCATCAAAGGCCGTCCCAAATAAGACAAAACCGGTTGTTCAAGGGAGAGCGTTTGTCATGACCTCCCAGAAAGCAAGGTCCCACCCAATTTTAATAAAAATATTTTATTTTCTAAAACTTCAATAGTTCATAATAAATAGCTCTTTTATCAGAAAAATTCAAATCTCATATCCTTTTCATAGGAAATTTAATTCTCTACAACTTTGTAGAAGAACGTTTTTCCAAATTCTAAACCGAAAATATCCGAAATTCACAAACGGATGATTTTCAATACCTCATAAAATTCATAACAAATCATACGTTAATTTTTAACAGTTCAAAATTTGTGGACATATACTCAACTTATATATGTATAACATATTCAAAAATCACAACGATCGGATTAAAATTATAACTCACACAATAGAGCTTTAAGAACACTGTTTTGATTTTTAAAACCTCCATTCCGACAAAATACTGATAAAACACCTCAAAATTAAATCCTTCATTTAGATAAAAACAAATATTTCCTTATCAATAATTGATTATTCACAAATAATATTACAGAATTAAAATTATGACAACCAGGTCGTTTCCAGGAAAGAGGGGGCTTTCCGATAAGGATTTCTCCTTACTGGCACGCAATTAGGTGACCAAACCTCTCCTTAGACAGAACTTCCTTAGACATTTTCAATAATGCTATCTAATAATATTATTCAAATAATATGAATTATTGATCTGATAATGAAGATACTGTGCAGTGATAATTATTGAAACAACAATAATATAAAATATCAACGCAACAATTATTGAATCAATAACATAAAATATTGAACAGTAATTACTGTAATAATTATTGAGTAGTGTCTTCTTACGTAAGGAACAATAATTCATCAATACTGTGCAATACCGTGTGCTACTGTGCAACCACGCGTTTTACTGTATTTTAACCACCGGGTATTCTAACAGTGTTAACGGTAACGATTACGCCATTATTTATAAAACTTAAATTTGTCATTTTCATCATCCGACAGTTATTCTATTATGGGACCCACAAATGACTGTGCCGTCGTACGGATATTCCCGACAAAAAGAATATTCCACGACCAAACGAATATTTCCCGACAACAATGATTATTTTATAACCACTTGCTTATTTTGCAAAATTTGCACATTTCACCCATAACCAAAGTATTATATCAAATTATCACCATAATATTTCGAGATAATAAATAGAGAAATTTAATTTTATTTATAATAAGTTGGGGTCTTACACCGTCTTCTTGTTGAACACTCTGTAAGCCTTACTGTCTGTATCCTTTCGAGTCAGCTGAGTTAATGGAGTAGCGATTCAAGAAAACTCTTCTACGAATCTCTGATAATAACTAGCAAAGTCGAGAAAGCTACGCACTTCGGTTACTGACTTAGGATGCTCCAAGCTTTGTATTGCTTCAATCTTCGCTGGGTCAACAGATATTTCGTGATTTGATATCACGTGCCCAAGGAATGCTACTTTCTCAAGCCAGAACTCTCATTTCTTCAACTTGGCATACAACTTGTTTTCACGAAACTTTTGGCGTATCAGCCTCAAGTGTTGCTCATGATCTTCATGACTTTTGGAGTAAATGAAGATATCATCAATAAAGATGACCACAAAATGATAAAAATATTCCTTGAATACTCGGTTCATCATATCCATGAAGGCAACAGGAAGCATTAGTCAATCCAAAAGATATGACTAGGAATTTGTAATGCCCGTACCGAGTTCTGGAAGCATTCTTTGGAATATCATCAGTTTTAATCTTCAACTGATGATATCCAGAACAAAGATCGATCTTTGAAAAGAATTTGGCGCCTTGCAACTGGTCAAAAAGGTCATCAATGCGAGGCAACGGGTACCTATTTTTGATGGTGACATGATTCAACTCCCGATAGTCAATATAAAGTCGCATACTTCCATCTTTCTTCTTCATAAATAGAACAGGAGCACCCCAAGGACACGTACTAGGACAAATAAAACCGATGTCTAAAAATTCCTGTGGTTGGGTTTTTAACTCCTAAAGTTCAATAGAAGCCATTCGATATGGGGCTTTAGAAATGGGTTTTATACCAGGTTCAAGGTCGATACAAAATTTGATTTCACGCTCTGGGGGTAGGCCAGGAAGTTCTTCAAGGAATACATCAGGAAATTTATTAACAATAGAAATATCATTCAAATCTGACATATTTTTATTTTAATCCGTGACATGGGCTAAGAAAGCTTGACAACCGTTTTTCAATAAACGAATAGCTTTATGGCTTGATATGACAGTGATTGACTTTAGTGGTTTGGATGCTTGAATTCGCATAATAGGTTGGTTAGGAATATGAAAGCTAACAACCTTACAAAAATAATCAATTTTAGCATAATGAGTGGTTAACCAATCAATCCCTAAAATCACATCGAATGCAAGTATTTTCAAAGAGAAAAGATCGACATGTAACGCGTGGTTGCCGATTTGAATCAAACAAGACTTAAAAACAGTGGATGTAATGAAGGTTTCTCCCAACGGAGTTTCAACAGATACGTCAAAGTCTAATTTCTCCGGAGTTAAATTTAAATGTTGAGCACAAGTAGGAGAAATAAAAGAATGGGTAGAACCGGTATCAAATAAGGTATAGACTTTGCTAGAGTTTATGATTAGCTTATCCGTGATGACTTTGTTCGGGTTCCTCACTTTTTGGGAGGTCACAACAAACACTCTCCCTTGAACTACCGGCTTTAACTTCTATGGAATGACAGTTGGTGTCACCATTCTAACTGGACTTGGCTTCACTACACGACAAAATCGAGCTAGGTGACCTTCTTTTCAGCAATTGTAACACACTTTCAATTGCATCGTGCAGTTTGTACTGATGTGTCCCTCCCTTCCGCATTTGAATCATACGATCAGTGGTCGTTCTCCTTCTTTATCAACGGGTGTTGGTTCTGACGTCTTTCCATTATTGTTGAATCTCCTCTTCTTGATATTTCCACTCCTATTGTCTTGGCCATGATTACCACCGAAGTGGTTACTATTTCTGGCATGTTGATTACCTCCATGTTTGTTGTCACCGCTTCGATGACTGCTACCACTGGTATTATCATTTTGTCAGTTGCTCTCTCTTGGTTGGGTTGACTTATTATCGCGCTCCAATAACTGAGCCCTATTTATAACATCTGAATACAAACACAGTTTGTGAGAAATGAGGTATTGGCGTATTTCGGGTTTCAAACCTCTTAGAAACATTCGCGTCATACGCTCCTCATTATCAACCAAATGGGATGCAAACCGGGATAACTCGGCAAACTTAGCTTCGTACTGTGACACGGTCATATTGTTTTGTTCCAGCTTGATGAACTCTACCTCCTTCATGTGACGAATACTTTCGGGAAAGTACTTGTCGTTGAACAGTTCTTGGAACTTCTCCCAAGACATCCTTAGTGCGCCAGGTTCAGTATGCTTTATAGATTCCCACTAGTAAACTACCTCTCCTTGCAACATGAAGGTGGCAAAGGGAACCTTTTGCTCCTTGAAGCATCCCAAGACATCAAATATCTTGATGATCTGCTTTATCCACGTCTCCGCCTTAAGTGGTTCTGGCTTTCCCAAAAACTCTGGTGGTCCCAGCTCCTTGAACTGTTTAGCTGCGACCGTCTGAGAGTTGCTAGTGTTTCCACCTGCATTTTGAACAAGAGTCTCTCTTGCCTGATGTTGTACAAATTGCAGAAAACTCCTAAATATTCCGTCGTTCGCCATTTGGTCAGTGTTGTTCTTTACCAGATGATTATTGCCTTCCTGATGCACATTATCATGGGTATTGATCGTTGGTGACTCAATGGTCTCATGTGCTTCAATGCTTATGTCAACTTTTTCAGATGGCATTTTCAAACACTGCCACAAAATAATGGTTAATTGACATGCCATATATTATTCCTATACTCTGACCGACCAATTAAATAATAAATAAACTTAGGTAGGTCATACTAGTGAATGAATTACCCGATTCTCCCCTCCTAGTTCTAGTCACACATCTCAGCCAGGGATCATATCCCTAAGTTTTGATACCAAATGTGATGCCCACAAAATAGGTATACATCACCCATCTTGGGTCGCCAAATACATGGTACTGAATACAAATATAAACTTAATTATACAACATGAGATGAGAGTTTTTACACGAATATTATCTCATAGACAGTATTCAAACTCAAATTCAATCCCCATTATATTTATTATCATACTAAATAGTGAGGACTACTAAAACAACCATCTCGGACCATCACTCCGTTCCCCGACTAGTCTCGGCTACGTTCTCATTTCCTGAAGAGAACAATAAAAGCAAAAGGGTGAGCTCAACTAGCCCAGTAAGAAATATTATGACTAAGATAATGCAGAATAAATTATCGTTAGCCTTCAACAGTGTTAAACTGATAAAATACAATAAACATCAAGTTTAACTGCAGCGGAACAAGCAATCCATAAAGTCAAGTAGAGCATGATATTTACTATCTTCTATAATTTAAAAAGTTTATCATCAATTTTATCGTTGAGACTCAGCTTAATAAATAATCCACATCATCGAATCATCCTTGCACTACTGCTAAGGATATTCATTAGTATCACGTCCACGAATTATCCATGCATTACAGGCCAAGGATATTTGTGTAATCATCAATGGTCATGATCATGCCAACAACTGTCCATCAATGCACTACGGGCCAATGAGGACTTTTACCACATCATTTGTAACATTACGGGTCATGATTATACCAATTAATCCCTGGTGATAATTATACCAATCAACAGTCCATCTATGCACGTAAGCCAAAAATGACTTTCATCACAATATAAGCATGAGGATGATGACAATGATATAAGAATTCAGTTAAAAGAAAGCAAAGGATAAATTTTAAAGATTTATAATTTAATTTATCTAGAATTCAATAATGTCCAAATTGTCAACATGATACTGCTTTGTGGAGTAAAATTCAAGAATAATATTGTATCAAAAATGATTTGAACAGAAAAGAAATTAATTTCTGTCATGAATAGTACCCCAGGTGAATAGTACCCGAGTGAATAGTATCCCGTGAATAGTACGTGTGAATAGTAATTTATAAATAGTACTCAGGAATAGTACTTTGTGAATAGTACCCCGAGAATAGTACCCCATGAATAGTATTCCGGCATGAAAAGATAAATAATTATCAAGAATGCTTAGAATAATATTTTCATGAAAAGATACTGGATGAAGCGCAAATATCAAGGATATTCTATTAATTTCACGGAATATAGAAGCAATACTTTAACAGAATGAGTGTAGAATTAGGAATACGAAATGAAATAATATTACTCAAATAGTATAGAGTATTGAAAAAAATATTATTTCTTACAAATACTGAACAAAATAATATCTCTTACCTTAGAAGAACACTAGATACTGGAATAGTGAAGTAGCAGAATACTCTTCTTCTTTCTCTCTTCTCTCTCTATAATTGCTCTTGTGAGTCTTAGTGAATTGGTGAGAATGAAAGAAGAATGAGCTTCTATTTAAAGGAAAACATAGTTTCGATAATTACACGTTTTGGGACTCGAATTATTACAGTATAGTACCTTCATCTTTTTCTCTATTTTTAATTTAGTCCTACAAGTATTATCAAACTTGCACCACCTCCCCTAATAGTACATGCATGTGAATCAATAGTTTTATTCATGTGAATAAATAGTTATATGCATATGAACTAATAACAATTAATGGCTCATTTATCCGATTAATTACCCGATTGGTCAATATAACCTCCAGAAATCAATTATTATCGAAATAAATGTCAATTTCCACTAACATTAATAATACCAACACAATAAAAATATCAATTTTATCTTTAATCAACACGAACTTATTCATTATTAGTATTATAACTCATAATATTTAACAACCAGATTATTCCCAGGAAAGATGAGGGCTTTCCGATAAGGATTTCTCCCTATTGGCGCGCAATTAGGTGACCAAACCCCTTTCCTCGACAGAACTTTCTAGGCATCGTTAATATTGTAAATAATAATATGAATAACTTTGTCGTCTCAATTATTGATTTAAAAAAATATAAAATATAATGCAGATGATATTGTGACAATAATTGAATTAATAATATGAGAGATATTATGCAGCAATTACTATAGCAATAATTGAGTATAACTTAGTGACTTCCCATGTAAGCATCAATAATCAATACCGTGTGCTACTATGCAACCACGCGTATTACTGTACTTTTACCACCGGGTATTTCAACAGTTTAACGGTAAAACTTTTGCCGTTATTTTTATAAAAAGATATTTCTGTCGTTTTCTAACTGTGACAATACTTCTGTTGTGGGGTCCACCAATGATTGTGTCGTCATACGAATATTCCTTGTTAAAATAAATATTCCCTGACCAATCGAATATTTTATAACAACTTGCTTACTTTGTAAAATTTATAAATATTACCCACAACTATAACATTATATCAAATCCACACCAAAATATTCAAAAAATATATTTTGAGAAAAATTAATCTTTATTCATAAAAGTTGGGGTCTTACAGTCATGGCCAGAGCTCTTACAACATATGTATTTCCCAACAATGTCAGCCAGAAACTCATACCTTTGGAGAAACTCTTTCTTCTTGTACCCCTTGACGGTCTCAAACTTTTTGTGATGCATCTTCCTCAGACCTTCATGAAAATCGATGACCTCCATATATAGAAGTCCTTTTGATTTGAAACCTAAGGCTAGGTTTATATCTTTAGATTTGAGTTTAATTAGCACGCCCTTGACCCTTATGGTGATAACATTGTTCTCAAACGCTCCATTTCTGTAGAACTTTTTTACCAGCTTCAGGTAGATCCATGTGCTGGTGCCCAGAGCTTCTTCAAGACTAGCTTTCTTTAACAGAGATAGAATTTTGTGGAATTGAGGATCAGTTGTCTTGAACTTGTTAAAGCAGAGTCCATAACTAGTGATAACACTCGAAGTCGCCATTGATTTCCTTACATTGAGGTTGGTTGAGCTTTTATGAAGGCTAGAGTTTCTGCTTGTAGAGAGAGAGAGGGGAATAAGCTTTTTGAACATCTGAGGTGAATTTTCAAAAAGAACTTTTTAAACTGTACTTGTAACTTCCCTCCTCTCGATCTGCTTAGTTGGGCATGTGTCAAGTCCTGCTAGGCTCCACGATTTTAACTGATGTGGAAAATACTAATCTGCCCTTAGCTCCCCCTGAGCCAATGTATCGTTTACGAGGACTACGATCGTTGAGGTAGCACTACGGTCGTTGAGGTTGCACTACGATCGTTGAGGTTGCACTACGATCATTGAGTTCACTATTGAATTTGATCTACGAACATTGTCTGTCCTAGTCCTTGTGATGAACTTTGACTTAGCATTCCTTTCGGGTTAAGGTAGCTCAGGAAGGGCCAACCTCTTAGAATGAACTAAGGATCAGGTTTGTCCCTGAGGCTCTTGACAGAAGGATTGCTTGGGTTTATTGGGAATGTTGTTTTCACAGGATGCTTCATAAAAATGGGTAAGTAGGGGTTCATGTAATTAACCAAATTTACAACAATTACTTCATAAAAATTCCCTTAATTTATCTCAATTCACTTGGCTTCACTAAATACATTTTTAATAATATTTATTCATCATTAATATTATAACTTGCAATATTAACAACCAAATCATTTCCATGAAAGAGGGACCTTTCCGATAAGGACTTCTCCTTATTGGCGTGCAATTAGGTGACCAAACCCATTTCCTCGACAGAACTTTCTAGACATCGTCAATAATGCAAATAATAATATAAATAACTTTGTCATTTTACTTATTGATTTAATAATATAAAATATTATGCAGATGATACTGTGAGAACCACTACTACATAAGGCTTTATAATATAATATTCCATAATATCACTTAATTAACTAATATTTATTCCGGGTTAATTAATTAACTCTTATTCAAATCATGTTTTTGCTAACTTAATCCATTCATGGACAACTTAATCACCAATTATGAATTTTATTGCACATATGAGTCCTTAATATACATATCTTTAAATTCAAATTTCACAAACATACTCAAAATCTTTTGCAGACCGGCGCAGGTGCACTGGTCATAAGCTTGGAAGTGGCGCAGCTGCGCCACCTCAAGTTTAGACGCAACCAAGTTCTGCTTTAGCAGAAATAGAATCTAAATTCCTAAATAATTTGCACATCCTTCTTAAGTGTTAACTCGTCTAACATCAATCTCCTCTTTAATTTCACATCATCGATTACTACTTTCTTTAATAATTTAAAGATCAACTTTAAGTTTCAAAACTCTATCTTTCCTTAATAGTTTAACCAACTAAAAAAATGTAACATTCCAGAATTTTAGAATTTTAAATGTAAATTATAAATATTTATTGATTTATATAAATATTTATTGGATGTGTTTATTATTGGATAAATAATTGTTCAATTTGATTAATTTGATTTAGTTAATTATTTATTTATTAAATAATTAATGTGTTATGTGGATTGAGTTATGTGATTAAGTGAATTATTTAATAAATTATTATTAAATAAAGTATGACAAATAGCTATGTAATAAAGAGTTATTAAAATAAATTAAAGTAATTTTAATTTAGTTTTGCCAAACAAGGTTTAAGTATATTAATCCTTTAATTTTTAAATGGAAGGTTTAAGTATATTAATCCTTTAATTTTTAAATGGTTTGCCAAACGAAGCCTTATGGCTTTTGAATTTCTTTTGAATTTAAATTATTAGTTAAATAATATATATATATATATATATATATATATATATATATATATTTGGTAACTGATATATTATTAGGGTAATAAGTGTGGCGTCGGTTTTATGCTTTTTAAAAACATACGTTGGCTTTTATTTTTAAATTACGCATATTGTTTTGGCTTACGCCTAATGAAAATAGAAGTTGTCTGAGAAAAATTTCAGAGATAGTGTGAGAGAGAGCCAGAGAGAGGAAAGTTCTGAGATTATCTAGCTTTTGACAGTGAATAACAAAGTTTTCTTAACAACAAAAGGTATGTTTTATAAACCTTATTGTATATGTTTTATATTACAGCTATGTGAATTTGTATGTCTCTGTGTTCTTCTTTTTCATTGTGTATAAAGTTTTACAAAATTCTTGTAAACCATGTTCTAGAATTGGTTATGATATTACATATTGATGTTGTTATAATTGTTATAACTAGCATGTATATATATATATATATATATATATATATATATATATATATGTGTGTGTGTGTGTGTGTGTGTGTGTGTGTGTGTGTGTGTGTGTGTTATATGCTAAATTAAGTTCATTGAGAAAGAGAACTTGGTTTTACAGTGAAAAATATATATACGAATATATGTTTTGCATGATAACAAAAATTCGTGTATGCTAGTTATGAAGTTGAAGG
This sequence comes from Panax notoginseng, assembly GCA_016801055.1. Lineage (NCBI taxonomy): Eukaryota > Viridiplantae > Streptophyta > Magnoliopsida > Apiales > Araliaceae > Panax > Panax notoginseng. The sequence continues at coordinate 82,419,054 of CM029014.1, forward strand.
TCATGTATGTTTATTTGGTATAAATTTTAGAAAAATCATAGTTTAAAGGAATCAAATTTGGTTATAACTGTGGAATTTCGGTTCACTGTATTTTATTTATCAACAATGGAGCTTTGAGTTTTAAAAATAGTGTTTCAAAATTTAAGTTTCTAAAATTGTTGATCTAATTGTTGATAATTGGTTTATGGATGATTTTTAACATTCATGTGTAATATACGTGAAGTCGTACATGTTAATTGGTGTTAATTGTTGTTAAAAATTAAGACAGTAGCTTTGCTTTGTTCTTGGTTTGGTTTCTGTGAGTTTCGGCGCCCCAGCGTAAAAATTCACGCTCCAGTGTCAAATCTCGCGCCTTAGCGCCAAAATCAGCGCCCCAACCAGATTTCGTGCCGCAGCGCCGAAGTCAGCGCCGGAGCGCCGGAGCGCCGGACCTCGCGCCGCAGCGCCGAGTCCCTATATGACACTCGCACCGAAGCGCCACCTCAGCACCGCAGTGCGGCCCATAGTTCAAACTGTGGCGCCGCGACGCCACTTAGCAGAATGCGCAAAATGACTTTTGTCTTGCACAAAAGTCTGAATTTTTTAGTTGTAATGCTGTATGACCAAATAATTCTGTTATTTTAGTATTGTAATGTGTTGAACGAACATGGTGTTAATACCTAACGAGTTTATTATCGTTTAGGAATATAATTTTATTACATGGTAAGACATTTAAACCATACGTGATGTAATGTTGATTTTGACTGATCATATCATATTAACATATGTATATAGGGTATTGTGATTTGGATATTAACGGTTTAATCTGCGCTCAAGGCAAGTTCTTTAACTCTACTTTTATAACAGTTGAGCAAGTTTTTTAATCCAAAATCTTCGTTATGCAAATTTCATAATTCTATACTTTATTTAGTAAAGCACTTTCATTAAGCAACTTATTTGTATCTAGTTATTCGTGATGATACAAGTTTTCCATCTCCACACTTTCGTCGAACTAGTTGTTATGATTATGCAAGTTTTTCCTAACTCAAAAACTTTTTATATTAGCATGCAAGTACCTTTATTCTGTTGAACCAGTTTATCGTTCAAGTTATTCTTTGTTATGCATGCTTGATATTGAGTTTTAAGATGTAACCTTAGCTTAGTATTGTTCAAAGCAAGGTATGATAGATTATTCAATTGTTATGCTATTAGATTATTCCTAAAGCATGAATTTAGAATGCAATATTTATTTAGATATGATTATTCAATAACACAATGTTGTTATCTTTTATTCAACTAAATATTTATTCAGTTGTGATTATTCAATAACACAATGTTATTATCTTTTATTCAACTAATCCTTAGTTGATGTCCGTTGAATTCCAAATTGTGACGCCCCCAAAATAGGTATACAACACCCATTCTGAGTCGCCAAAATACATGGTACAGAAATAACTACATCTTTACTATTACAACATAAGAACTGTTAGTTTAAATACAAATATTGTCATCTAGACAATATCCACACTCAAATAAGTCCTCATTACAATTATTGATATATTATTTCACAAAAATGGTGAGGACTACTAAAATAACTTCTAGAGCCATCATTCCATACCCCGACTAGTACTCGCTAGATTCTCGCCTCCTGAGAAAAATGAAACAAAAAGGAAAATGGTGAGCTCAACTAGCCCAGTAAAGAACATTATGACTAAGATAATACAGAACAAATTATCGTTAGTCTTCAACAGGGAAAAAAATCTAATAGAATACAATAGACAACAAGTTTTAAATCAATATTCGCAGCGGAAAATAATAATTCATAGAAGAGTTACGTAGAGAATGAAATCTACTATTATCTATAAATTTAAAAGTCCATCATCAATATTTTATCCCTGTAACATCAATCAATATTCATCTTTGCACTACAAGCCAAATATATTCATCAGTTGGTCATGTTCATCTCAACACTTGTTCATCTTTGCACTACGGTCCAAAGATATTCATCAGAAATCATTCATCTTTGCACTACAGGCCAAAGATATTCAGTTATATCATCATTTAGGACTGAGGATGATGAAATATATTTTAAAGGAAACGAATCCAGTGAAACAAAATAACAAATATTAAGGATTCGTATTTCGATTTATCCATGTCAAAAAATACTTTATAAGTAATCATAGTGAAGTAAAATTCAAGAATAATCAAAACATGGATACAATCAAAGCTAGTATCCAGAATAGATATTTTGGACGAAAAGAAGAAAATTTTATTTTTCGGTGAATAGTAACTCGTGAATAGTAACCCCGACATGAAAATTTCTAAATTTGATAAAAATTTCCAACCAATATTTTGGCATAATGATATTGAAGAAATAATATCATTTTTGAATAAAATAACATCCCTTACCTCAAAATAACGGTACTTTTGATCGGAATATCGGATAGAAAGCCGAAAGAAACTTGTACCGAACAACAACTCTTAAAGTATATAAATAGTCACTAAAATACGCTCGACAATATAGAGAGAAAGAAAACTTGTTTCTGGTGTGATTTTCAATTCTAACCTAAGCGTCTATTTATAGGAAAATGCTAGAACGCCATAGGAGACTAAATAATAAATTAATATTATTTTAAACAACCATTCGACGTATGCTAATCAAGACTCAGGACCAGCCCCTCAATGCTGAAAATTTTAGCAGCCCATGTGTTGTCAAACAAGAGTGGGTCCCACCCATAATTTAATAAAAATCATTTTATTTTCTGAAACTTCAACAATTCATAGAAAATAGACCGTTTATCAGAAAAATACGAATTTTATGTCTATTCTGCCTGAAATCGAATTCTCTACAACTCTGTAGCTTTGAGTTTTTCCAAATTCCAAACATAAAATATCCGAAATCCATAAACGGATGATTTTTAATACATCTTCACCGATAAAATACTAATAAAATACTTCAGCATTAATTCCTTCATTTTATCCTCATAAAAATAAATATATCCATCATTTATATCCACATAAAATAAATATTTCCTTATCATATGAATCAATAATTAATTATTCACAAATAATATTACAGAATCACATTTATGACAACCAGATCGTTCCAAGGAAAGAGGGGGCTTTCCAATAAGAATTTCTCCTTACTAGCGCGCAATTAGGTGACCAAACCTCTCCTTGACAGAACTTTCTAGACATTGCCAATAATGTTATCTAATTATATTATTCCAAATAATATGAATTATTGATCTGATAATGGAGATGCTGTGCAGTGACAATTATTGAGCAACAAAAATATAAAATATCAACGCAGCAATTATTGAAGCAATAAAATAAAATATTGAACAGTAATTACTGTAACAATTATTGAGTAGTGCCTTCTTACGTAAGAATCAATTATTGGTGCAATACAGTGTGCTACTGTGCAACAACACGTATTACTGTGTTTTAACTACCGGGTATTCCAACAGTGTTAACGGTAACAACTACGCCGTTAATTATAAACAACTTATACTTGTCATTTTCTTCATCCAATCGCTTTCCGTTATGGGGCCCACAAAAGACTGCACCGTCGTACGAATATTCCCCGACAAGAAGAATATTCCACGACCAAACGAATATTTCCCGACAACAATGAATATTTTATAACCACCTACTTTTTTGAAATATTTGTGCATTTTACCCATAACTAACCTCATTAATCAATTTAACCCTTACTATTTCAAAATAATAAATAGAGAAAATTTAAATTTCATTTATTAATAATTTGGGGTCTTACAACCTCTCCTCCTTATGAAATTTCGTCCTCGAAATTGACGTACGTACCTGGTGCTTCGAAAAGATGAGGATACCTGACTTTCATTTCCGTTTTCAACTCCCAGGTCATTTCCTCAATAGCATGGTTTCTCCACAAAACTTTAACTTGTGGTATAACCTTCGTGCGTAGGACATGCTCCTTCCTATCCAAGATCTTGACAGGTACCTCTTCGTACGTTAAGTCTTCAGCTATCTCGTTCGGTTCTAACATAATAATGTGGTTTGGGTCTTTCACATATTTAAGTAACGCAGATATATGAAAAACATTATGAACACGAGACATACTTGGAGGTAACGCGAGTCTATAGGCCACATTTCCTACTCGGTCAAGAACCTGAAATGGACCAATAAATCATGGATTGAGCTTTCCTCTCTTCCTAAATCTTGTAACTCCTTTCCATGGAGCCACACGCAATAATACATGATCCCCAATGTCAAATTCCACGTCCTTTAGATAAAGATCCGCATAACTCTTTTGTCGATCCTGTGCTGTTTGTATACGTTGTCGAATCATTTGGATCTTCTCTGTAGTCATTCGTACCAACTCTGGTCCTAGCAACGTTACTTCTTCCACCTCATCCCAACATACTGGAGAGCGACACTTTCATCCATATAATGCTTCAAATGGGGCCACACCTATACTTGCCTGATAACTGTTATTGTAGGAGAATTTCACCAATGGTAGGTACTTATCCCAACTCCCTTTGAAATCTAGGACACAAAGCCTTAATAGATCTTCAAGAGTTTGAATAGTCCTATCTGATTGTCCGTCCGTTTGAGGATGGTATGCCGAACTAAATCGTAAATCTGTTCCCATAGCTTTTTGCAAGCTAACCTAAAATCTTGAAGTGAATCTTGGGTCACGATCTGAAACTATGGATATTGGCATGCCATGCAGTCTCACAATTTCATCTACGTATATACGAGCAAGACGTTCAAGGGAATAAGTCTCTCGTATCGGCAAGAAATGGGCAGACTTGGTTAATCTATCAACAATAACCCAAATCGCATCTATTCCTTGAGAAACTTTGGGAAGACCTGTAACGAAATCCATGGTAATGTGTTCCCACTTCCATTTCAGAATCTCAAGTGGTTGTAATGGACCTTTTGGCACTTGATGCTCCGCCTTTACACGTTGATAAGTTAAACACCTTGAGATAAACTCTGCGATTTCTCTCTTCATATTGTTCCACCAAAATGTATGTCGAATATCATGATACATTTTAGTACTTCCAGGATGGATTGCAAACGGTGTATTGTGTGCCTCCATCATGATTCTATGCTTCAAATCAGAGTCGTTAGGAACACAAAGTCTGGAGTTGAATCTAAGTATTCCTTCTTCATCGATTCTCGCTTCTGAAATAGCACCTTCTTGCACTTTCTTCTTCATACGTATCAGCTCCGGGTCTATGGTTTGAGCAACTTTAACTTTATCGATTAAAGTTGGTTCTATGCGTATACTTGACATCATCGCACTCGTTACTATATATGATCTTCTACTCAACGCGTCAGCTACCACGTTTGCTTTTCCAGGATGGTATTGAATAGTGTGGTCGTAATCTTTCAACAACTCGAGCCAACGTCGTTGCCGCATATTGAGTTCTTTTTGAGTGAAGAAATATTTGAGGCTTTTATGGTCTGAATAAATCTCCACTTTCTCCCTATATAGATAGTGCCTCCAGATCTTTAGTACAAAAACGACTGCTGCCAACTCTAGATCATGAGTAGGATAATTTCTCTCATATTCTTTAAGTTGTCGCGAGGCATAGGCTATAACTTTCCCACTTTGCATGAGAACACATCCTAGCCCTTTGCCTGAAGCATCGCTGTAGATAACAAATCCATCCGAACTAGATGGTATGGTCAAAACAGGTGCCGAAATGAGTCTCCTCTTAAGCTCTTGAAAACTCTTCTCGCATTCTTCGCTCCATACGAATTTGATATCTTTTCGAGTCAGCTGAGTTAACGGGGTAGCGATTCGAGAAAACCCTTCTACGAATCTCCGATAATAACCAGCTAAGCCCAGAAAGCTACGTACTTCGGTCACCGTCTTTGGTTGCTCCCAACTTTGTATTACTTCAATCTTTGCCGGGTCAACAGATACTCCATGTTTTGACACCACGTGCCCTAGGAATGCTACTTCCTCAAGCCAGAACTCGCATTTCTTTAACTTAGCATATAACTTATTTTCACGCAGCCTTTGGAGTACCAGCTTCAAATGGTGCTCATGATCTTCACGGCTTTTGGAATATATGAGGATGTGGTCAATAAAGACAACAACGAACTGATCCAAATAATTCTTGAATACTTGGTTCATCATATCCATGAAAGCCGCAGGAGCATTAGTCAATCCAAAAGACATGACTAGGAATTCATAATGCCCGTACCGAGTTTTGAAGGCAGTCTTCAGAATATCCTCAGTTTTAACCTTCAGTTGATGATATCCAGAACGAAGATCGATCTTTGAAAAGAATTGTGCTCCTTCTAATTGGTCAAACAGGTCATCAATACGAGGTAGCGGATACCTATTCTTGATAGTGACATAGTTTAATTCTCGGTAATCAATACAAAGTCGTATACTCCCGTCTTTCTTCTTTACGAATAAAACAGGAGCACCCCAAGGAGATGTACTAGGACGAATGAAATCGATGTCTAATAACTCCTGTAGTTGGACTTTTAACTCCTAAAGTTCAATAGGAGCCATTCGATATGGGGTTTTAGAAATGGGCTTTGTACCCAGTTCAAGGTTAATAAAGAATTCAACATCACGTTCTGGGGGTAGATCGGGAAGCTCTTCAGGAAATACTTCAGGAAAGTCAATAACAACAGAAATATTATTCAAATTTGACGTGTCTTTATTCAAATCCATAACATGGGCTAAGAAAGCTTGACATCCGTTTTCTAATAAGCGAATGGCTTTATGGCTTGATATAACAGTGATTGATTTTAATGGCTTAGTTGCTTGAATTCGTACAACAGGTTGGTTAGGAATATGAAAACTAACAACCTTACAAAAATAATCAATTTTGGCATGATGAGTAGTTAACCAATCAATCCCTAAGATCACATCAAAAGCAAGTATCTTTAAAGAGATAAGGTCAACAGGTAATGTGATGGTGCCAACTTGGATCAAACAAGATTTATAAATAGTGGATGTGATGAAAGTTTTTCCTAACGGAGTCTCCACAGATAAATCAAAGTCTAACTTCTCCGGAGTCAAGTTTAAACGTTGAGCACAAGCAGGAGAAATAAATGAATGGGTAGCACCAGTATCTAGCAAGGTATAAACTTCGCATGAATTTATGATTAGCTTACCCGTGATCACCTCATTTGGGTTCGTCGCATGTTGACCAGTCACGACAAACACTCTTCCAGGAACTGTTGACTTTATCTTTTCTGAGACAGTTTTTTGAGTCACCATCCCCGCTGGACTTGGTTTTGCTACAGTGCAATCTCGAGCGATATGTCCTTCCTTTCCACAATTATAACATACCTTAAACTGTTGTGGGCAGTTTGGGCTGATATGTCCTTCTTTTCCGCACTTATAGCATATAACCGGTGGTCGTTCTCCTCCCTTGGAACCAGTTGCTGCTGGTGTTGACGTCTTCGTATTGTCATTGTTGAATCTCCTCTTTTTAAAATCTCCCCCCGACTCGCTTCTTCTATTTTCATAGCCACGATTACCACCAGAGTGGTTGCCGTTCTTGTCTGTATTTTTCTTTCTCCGCTGGTTATCATTGTTCTGATGACTGCTGTCATCGATATGATCCTGGTTGTGGTCCCTCAGTTGACCGTACTCGTTATCTCACTCTAATAATTGAGCCTTGTTGACAACATCTGAATAGAGAGAAAATTTATGAGAAATGAGATATTGACGTATGCCGGGTTTCAAACCTCTCAGAAATATCCTCGTCATACGTTCCTCATTCTCCACCAAATAAGGTACAAACCTGGACAACTCTGCAAACTTCGCCTCGTACTGAGACACCGTCATGTTATTATGCTCCAGTCTAATAAACTCTACCTCCTTCATATGACGAATACTTTCAGGAAAGTACTTGTCATTGAACAATTTCTGAAATGTCTCCCAAGACATGCTGAGTGCGGCTGGATGGGTACACTTCACAGACTCCCACCAGTAGTCTGCCTCGCCACGGAACATAAAGGTGGCGAATGGAACCTTCTGTTCCTTCGTGCATCACAAGACATCGAATATCTTGGTAATTTGCTTGACCCACGTTTCTGCCATGATCGGATCCGGCTTTCCCTTAAATTCTGGTGGTCCCAATTCTTTGAACTGTTTGGCTGTGACAAACCGTGAATTGCTATCATTTCCTCCTGTATTTTGAACACGAGTCTCCCTCGTCTGGTTTTGCATGAATTGCAAAAAACTTCTAAACATCACATCGTTCATCATCTGCTCATTGGTGTTGTTCACAGGAGGAACATTGCCAGCCTGTTGCACGTTCTCCTCGTTGGTGAGCACATGTGTCTCCAAGGTCTCATTTACTCCACTGTTAACATTCTCAATCGACATTCTTAAATACTGCCATAAAACAAGGGTTAATTAAATAAATTAACAAATCACATACTACCCCTATATTATGACCGACCAATAAATAAGCTTAGGTAGGACACACTAGCGAAGGATTTACTCGTCTCTCCCCTCCTAGTTTTATTCCCCGATCTCCGCCAGAGATCATATCCCTAAGCTCTGATACCAACTGTGACGCCCCCAAAATAGGTATATAACACCCATTCTGAGTCGCCAAAATACATGGTACAGTAACAACTACATCTTTACTATTACAACATAAAAACTGTGAGTTTAAATACAAATATTGTCATCTAGACAATATCCACACTCAAATAAGTCCTCATTACAATTATTGATACATTATTTCACAAAAATGGTGAGGACTACTAAAATAACTTCTAGAGCCATCATTCCATACCCCGACTAGTACTCGCTACATTCTCGCCTCTTGAGAAAAATGGAACAAAAAGGAAAAGGGTGAGCTCAACTAGCCCAGTAAAGAACATTATGACTATGATAATACAGAACAAATTATCGTTAGTCTTCAACAGGGAAATAAATCTAATAAAATACAATAGACAACAAATTTTAAATCAATATTCGCAGCAGAAAAAAATAATTCATAGAAGAGTTACGTAGAGAATGAAATCTACTATTATCTATGAATTTAAAAGTCCATCATCAATATTTTATCCCTGTAACATCAATCAATATTCATCTTTGCACTACAAGTCAAAGATTTTCATTAGTTGGTCATGTTCATCTCAACACCTGTTCATCTTTGCACTACGGGCCAAAGATATTCATCAGAAATCATTCATCTTTGCACTACAGGCCAAAGATATTCAGTTATATCATTATTTAGGACTGAGAATGATGAAAAACATTTTAAAGGAAACGAATCCAGTGAAACAAAATAACAAATATTAAGGATTCGTATTTCGATTTATCCATGTCCAAAAATACTTTATAAGTAATCATAGTGAAGTAAAATTCAAGAATGATCAAAACATGGATACAATCAAAGCTAGTATCCAGAATAGATATTTTGGATGAAAAGCAGAAAATTTCATTTTTTGGTGAATAGTAACTCGTGAATAGTAATCCTGACATGAAAAGTTTCAAATTTGATAAAAATTTCTAACCAATATTTCGACATAATGATATTGAAGAAATAATATCATTTTTGAATAAAATAACATCCCTTACCTCAAAGTAACGGTACTTTTGATCGGAATATCGGATAGAAAGCTGAAGGAAACTTGTACCGAACAACAACTCTCAAAGTATATAAATAGTCACTAAAATACGCTCGACAATATAGAGAGAAAGAAAACTTGTTTCTGGTGTGATTTTCAATTCTAACCTAAGCGTCTATTTATAGGAAAATACTAGAACGCCATAGGAGACTAAATAAGAAATTAATATTATTTTAAACAATCATTCTACGTATGCTAATCAAGACTCAAGACCAGCCCCTCAATGCTGAAAATTTCAGCAGCCCATGTGTTGTCAAACAAGAGTGGGTCCCACCCATAATATAATAAAAATTATTTTATTTTTTGAAACTTCAACAATTCATAGAAAATAGACCGTTTATCAGAAAAATACGAATTTTATGTCCATTCTGCCTGAAATCGAATTCTCTACAACTTTGTAGCTTTGAGTTTTTCCAAATTCCAAACATAAAATATCTGAAATCCACAAACGGATAATTTTTAATACATCTACACCGATAAAATACTAATAAAACACTTCAGCATTAATTCTTTCATTTTTATCCTCACAAAAATAAATATATCCATCATTTATATCCACATAAAATAAATATTTCCTTATCATATGAATCAATAATTAATTATTCACAAATAATATTACAGAATCACATTTATGACAACCAGGCGGTTCCTAGGAAAGAGAGGGCTTTCCAATAAGAATTTCTCCTTACTGGCGCGCAATTAGGTGACCAAACCTCTCCTTGACAGAACTTTCTAGACATTGCCAATAATGTTATCTAATAATATTATTCCAAATAATATGAATTATTGATCTGATAATGGAGATGTTGTGCAGTGACAATTATTGAGCAACAAAAATATAAAATATCAACGCAGCAATTATTGAAGCAATAAAATAAAATATTGAACAATAATTACTATAACAATTATTGAGTAGTGCCTTCTTATATAAGAATCAATTATTGGTGCAATACAGTGTGCTACTGTGCAACAACACGTATTACTGTGTTTTAACCACCGGGTATTCTAACAGTATTAACGGTAACAACTACGCCGTTAATTATAAATAACTTATACTTGTCGTTTTCTTCATCTAATCGCTTTCCGTTATGGGGCCCACAAAAGACTGCGCCGTCGTACAAATATTCCCCGACAAGAAGAATATTCCACGACCAAACGAATATTTCCCGACAACAATGAATATTTTATAACCACCTGCTTATTTAAAATATTTGCGCATTTTACCCATAACTAATCTCATTAATCAATTTAACCCTTACTATTTCAAAATAATAAATAGAGGAAATTTAAATTTTATTTATTAATAATTTGGGGTCTTACACAAATTACCTTGAAGTGTATCCAAACCAAACTGACTTTAGTGCGGACTTGTACTCTAAATACTGAGATGAACAACTCTTTTATAAGAGGTTTAAGCTTAGCGTTGAAATGTTTGTGCATAATACATTGTATGAAGGGCTGATCCCCCTAAGTACGTGGAGTCCTTATAGTCTTATGACTGCTAAAGTTAAAGTTGAAAGATTACTTATAACTGTGGATATGGTTCGTGGTCATTAGACCCTCAGTTGTATATTTCAGAATGTTAATAGAACATATTGTTCAGTTCTATTGAGCCCATTAGTTGGCAAATTTTGTAAGATTTTCTTCATTGTTATTTTAAGTGAGCTTTGTTTGTTCACTCTTGCTTATATAACTATTACAGTTAAAGATGAGAAGGTAGATATACCTAGCACTAGTAAAGGAAAGGGAAAGATGATCAAGTATTGAAGACTTGTAATATGTTGACAGTTATTTACTAAACTTTAATATGATTGATGTAATGAAGTATTTATTTAATTTTCACATTTGAATGATTGTAATTAAAGGATAGATAACCTGGGAGATTTTGTTTATATAATCCCTTAAGGGAAGGTTTATTACTCAATTCGTATTATGATTGGGTAGTTAGATATGAATGATTTGATTAAGTGAACACCGAATCTTGAGGTAATAAAGTACCAAGATTTGGGGGTGTCACAAAAAATCTCGTTTATGGATTTCTTTCCACCCATAACACAAAATTCAAAGTATATAACACATATATATATATTCTTATTTAAACCCTACACATCCTATAATAAGAATTTTATTTATTAAATTCTTATTTTCATAATTTTTGAAAATTAGGGTTATCACATCCTCTCTCTTATAAGGATTCCGTCCTCAGAATCACCAAAACCTCTCTACTCGGTCCTTTTTAGAGATTACATATTTTTTTAAATAACTTCATATTTTCTCTTTCAGAATTTTATTCCTTTCTTGGAATTATTATAGCTTATATGATTCATTCATTATTACACGTCGTATTCTAGTACTTCCTTATTTCTAAGGAATATCCTTACCACAGTCATCCTTCAAAAAGAATAAGAATCTTCCACAATTATTCAATAATTGAGAAGTAGTATGAATAACTTCGATTCCAAATTATGCTGAGGGGTCACAAGATCGTGAACTCTTCTCTAGGTTTACTAGTGCTTCAACAAAATCCTTCACACTATAAACCCTTTCCACAGAATGTTTATCAATTACAAAGACTGTAAACACACTCTACAAGTACTCTAGGTGATCAACCTATCATACCACTACATTGTGTACAAACGTAGCACACCGTAATGACTATATGTGTCACATTCGGAACCATTGTCTTCAAAAACATGTCCCCTTTATAGGGTTGTTCACCTCAACCTTTCAACATCTAAATCCACACAAGAGCAATCTGGTTTGGTATAAATACTCAAGAATGCTTGAATTTCATAAATATTTTTTGACAGTCGTCTAGCCGAATCAAATAGCTTAGACTTTCAACAACTTATAAATCAATCGAAATAATTTAGCCAACTTAATTGACCTTCTTCATAATTTGAAAGAAAACCAAAAATTCTTTTATGACATCATGATACTGTACTAGATTAGTAGTATGTTGAGGATTCTGTCATTTTATGACTTTGTCATATTACATCATACCATAGTGGGTTAACAATCTTTCGATTACATCCAACACTAGGTTCGATTGCATTGATGACTCCATCGTTTACCATTTTCTACACTATATTAAATGATGCACATATTCCAATAATAAAATTTTGAAAAATTTTCAAATCATTTTTGTCTTCGCCGAAACAAGTAGCATAGACATATGAATAACAATACTATTTTGAAAACACATTGGTTCAATCATCTGATCCATTGTTTTCCAAGAAAATAGAAGTACAACCATCAGCATAAAGTCAATAAATTTGGAAAATCTAGCATAGCTAGAAGATTTAGAAAATCCATGTTTCTCCATCAACTTCAATCTTTACTCCATTGCCTCATTCTATCAATCTTCAACACCACCAATGCTCACTTTACCAAAATTTCTTAATTCAAGATATATAACATATATATTCCCAATATAGTTCATCGAACTTACCACACCTTGGAAGTTCAGGAATTTTCCATAATAATATGAGGTTAGGAACTTGGCCTAGCAATAAGTAGTCCAAGAACCAATCAGGGATGTCTATATGCTTAGGGGCTCAAAAACATACATACGACTATGAGTCACAAACATACCATAAGCATGAATTTTAAGAACTCGCGCATAATCTTAATATTCTCTAACTTAATCTTAATAGTCTCTAACTATCAAATATGATATGAGAAAAGAATCACCTTCTCACCATAAATATATCGATAGCGCGACACCAACATTCCAATGATTATCACTGTGAGGAACTGAGTGTGAGCACAAAATCTCCACCCATACAAAGGTTTGTACAATTCAGCCCTCACATGTGTCCTCAATTGAAATCCCACTCAACTCTATCTCACTCTTAACTTGTTCTTTGCTCGATACGAATTTTTTGTATCTCATCATTTACAACTCCTCATTAGTTTATCTTGTACTATTTCATAGTACTTTCTCCTTATAGCATCAAGCTATAACCATTCAGTCATTACAGACCATCTATCAATTCATAGCTCAATCTGATCACGTGGTGATTCTATCCTACCAATTCTTCTCATATTTTATCGTTTTAATATTTTACGATCTTCTTTCCTTTCTTTTTAATCACAGTCTTTTGATTATTTGACTCAGATGTTCGCTGAACCTCTGGCTCTTTAAGTTCTTCTTTGAAACTATCATATTATCTTAACTTATTTCACATTAATTTTTTGAATTCATCAACTAAACTCTATTTGAGTGTATCCTCATTATGTTTAACAAATTCATCGTATAGACATTGTCTAAAACACTTTTCATCTCCATTACTGGAGTCAGGTGACTCCTGATCCTCATCTTCTAGATATTCCAAGATTCTTCTTTGAATCTTCTCATATATATTTTAATTTCTTCTTTATGAATTTTATTTCTTATCACTTAAACTTTATCTGAGTTATCTTTTATCATCTTTACTTTCCCTCTCTAAGGTTATAGCCTAAGGTACTCTTACCTAAGGTTTATAACCTACTGATTTGATGTAACGCCCGAGAAAATCAGATGTTTAAATGAATTAAATTTTTATTTGATTATTTGGATTAAATGAATTTAATTGATTATTTATGTGAGTAAGATGTTTAAAGGTCGTTCTATGATCTAGAATGTGCGGATGTGGTTAGTATTCTGGCTATGTGCTAGGATTAATTGTTTTGAATTTTCAAGAAGAAAATAAATATTTTTTGAGTAATTTTTGTAAAAATACTATTCATCCGTTTCTGCTCGGAGATTAGGTTTGAATTTTTGAGAAATGCGTAATGATATAATATGAAGACGTGATGGAATATTCAATAATATTTCAGTTATGGCAAATAAAGTTTTTGCATGTGGACATAAAACCTAAGGGTTAGGAAAAGTGAGTTCCGAAAATTTAATGACTAACTTATAATGCTTATGACTAACGTACGGTACTAGTTATTATACGAGTATAGTACGAAGATTATTACGACGTATAATACGAATATCGTACGAACTATATACGAAGAGAATACAAGAATTGAACGCGTAGAATACGAGTAGTCCTAATGGACTTTGAATTATTGACGTTGCATAATACAATTGGACTTGAAGTATGTCAAGCCCAATGAATATGAAAATTAAGCCCAAGTTAGGCCCAATATGAATAAAGGCTAAGGCCCAAACTAAGAAAATAAATCGCGGATCGAACCGATGGGCCACCGGATGGATAAAACCTATGGGGCAACCCATTGGGGGGACCCATGGAGCACGTGGGCCAGCCGCTTGGCCACCAAGTAAAGTGGTTACTTGGTGGCTAAGCCATGAATAGTAAGGAGGTTTGGAGACAATGACCATTTTGCCCTCAATTGGATTTATCTATAAAAGGAAAGCTAGAGTTGGTCATTTGGTGATTTACAAAACTTGACCAACATATATTGAAAGAGAGAAAAGTGTGATATCAAGTAATCAAGTGAGTTCAAAGCAAAACATCAAGAGTTAGTCAAGAACGCGATGAACTTTAAGGTAACTTCTCATAAACGTTAGTCTTAGATCTTTTTCGATTTTTTTTTCGTAGAGAAGTATGATTTGGTGGAGCATGTTTCTTTCGAATTCATAAGGATGGCTAATAGTGGATTACGTCATTATAAGTCATGTATGATTAGTAATCATAAGCGTTTAAGTAAGTTTTAAAATCAAAGAAAATTGTAAAGCGTTTATTTGGTTGTTGATGGACAAATTGAAAAACATCATAAGGTATGTGCATCTTGTTTGGTTAGGATGTAGATGATGAATCAATGGAATTTTTCCATTTGATTTGGCATAGAAAACTCGAGTAACGAAGTTATGGCGAAATTTATGAAATTAGTCGTTAAACGTTGAAAACGTAGAAATCTTGGATTAGTAGTCGAAAGTTGTCGTGCAACTTGGAAACCTTGGTTTTCAATGGCATAACATAAGATAGGGTATTCAAGAGTTGTGGACTCAAGAAACGTTGAATTCTGACTTAGAACGAAGAAACGAGCTATAAACGCTCACGAACATTAAACGAACGCTCAATAATGAGCTAATCTGTGAATTTCGTGTTAAAAGATTCGAAAATGAAATATTTTCTAATGAAATCATAGTGCATGTGATTTGTGAACTAATGGCTTTTTAACGAGCCAATTCAGACTTAAAATGAACAAGTTATGAGCCTAGGAAATTCACACAATAAGAAAACTGTCAAAATTATCTGAGGCTCATGGTCGGCGCCGCAGTGCCACCCCAAGCTTTAATACTCGTGCCACAGCACCGAGTAGAGTGGGTAGACACTGCAGAGTCGGACCGCAGCACTACTCGCAAGCAAAAGTCTCACACCGCAGCGCCGAGACCAAGTATTAGCTATTGTTAGTTGGCGCCGCATCGCTAATGGTAAGCATGAGGACGGCGCCGCAGTGCCGAGCCAGGGGAAAAGTTAGACTTTGTTATTTTTAAACCCAAATATTGCAAGACCATTATGGGGAAAGTGTATATACGTAATGTACATGCTAAGAACATTCCTATATCACATATATGGTGATGACCTTAGGAATTGAATGTAAGTTATTAGTAATGAAACGATGAACGATAATAAGTCGCAAGGGCGGATAAATACTTAAAACGAGTTTTATTAATGAAATAAATTCGGTTAAGTTATAGAAGAGAAAGAAGTTGGTTAAAACAATGTGATTAGATTTTGTGGTAGCTAATTACAGTGTGCTATGTGAACATATCATGTAGATACTGTAAAGACTGAGAACTGTTGAATATTTATTTGAAGACGCTTGAAGGCAAGTTTTCTTAACACTTGTCTAACCTTCGTGTTTGCCAAGTTTTCTGTGATTCATGTTATGAAATGCATGAATTATTTTACGAAAGGGTCAACGCCAGTTTTAACTCGGCTAGACTAATCTTGAAGAGTTGATTGATTTATTTACAAGTCTTTTAATATAGAATTAATAACGCTATTCTATGCCAATTGTTTGGTACGAATTCAAAGGTAAGCCTGAGTATGAATAAACAAATGTATTTTACATCGATTATTCGATGGGCACATGAGATTGCTAAAACTTAAACGTAAATACGTTTAACGGATGAGTGTTGATCAACATAGAGTACTATAGGCTGATCACCTAAAAGTGCTCGTAAGATATATCAGACTTACAGTCTTAGTGTCGGGTTGTCCTTTTTCATGAATGAAAACCAAAGAGAATGATCATGGTCTTTTGGACCTACTCAGAATTCCTAAGTTCCTATAAGTACTTCGGAATTGTTTATGAGAAAGAAAAGTGCTATACAATGTTTCATAGTAGTTCATAGCTATTTGTTCAGTTATTGAAGAATAATCATATGATTCTCGACGTGGTATTTATATTATACATTGCTAGACTTGCTGAGCTAGTTATGCTCACTTCTTGCTTGAATTATATGAGTGCAGCTAAGGCTGAACGAACTGAAGGTTGTAAGAAAGATAAAGGCAAAACTAAGATGGATAATTAGTTATCTTGTAATAGACTAGTATGTTTGTATGTATTATACTTATGAACAATGAAGAATGTATTTAGTTTTCGAACCTGGGAAAGGATTTATTATTATTGTAATAAGAATGTAGTTAATAAACTCATTTTGGTGTTGTTTCAATGGAATGAATGAATAGTTATGAGTACCGTGTAGCACCATTTGTCGGGTTAGAAGATACCTAGATTTGGGGGCATCACAGGTTGGCATCAAAGCATTAGGTTATAAAACTTAAGAGGAGAAGAACCTTAGGCTAATAACCTCGTTAGTAGATGAGAAGTAGAAGTGAATGAACTCTAGTTGAACGAGTTAACTAAGTATTGAGGAAACTCAGTTCAAAAAGATTTAAAAGATGGAAAGTAACCCTAAATACATTAAATATGATTTGTGCCTATATTATTGTGTATTATGTACTAATAAACATGTTATGTGTTATTGTAGATGTCCATCGATAGCTGCATGTATAGGGATATACACGTAGTGAGCGAAGAGTTAGTGAATAGAATAGAGCGAGTACCAGTACCAGTGCCAGTAGCGGTGGTATCAGTGATAAATTTAGAAGAGTCCGAGACTAAGGAGGATATATTAGAGGAGGACTATTCAGAGGGGGAGATGGGATTGGCGTTATACCTTGATATGATGATCGATGTAAAGGAGGATATGGAGGTAACATCGGTTAATACGGTGGTACCTACACTAGAGCCAACACCTCTAGATACAATGAGGGCATTGTATCTATCGGTGCTTGACCATAACGTGCAACTACACAATATTATGCAGAACCAGAAGGAGGAGATTAGTGATCTCCATGAGGCTAAGGAGTCTGCAGAAGCAGATATTGAGATTAAGCATGATGAGAAGGTGCTCATTAAGGATAAGGCCACGGAGTATAAGAATGAGGCCGTAGAGCTTCGTAGAGAACTGGAGAAGAGAGACCAGAAGATAGCACGGATGTCTTACATCCACGAGAGTGCTCATGAAGATTTCAAGTTAAAAGTTGCTTGTTATTCCATTAAGTCGGGACAGACTCGACATACTATAAGTCGAGATATTGTGTCGATTTTGGCGAATGAGAAACACGAGAATGCTGTTATGCAGTATTAAGAGTTTAGAACGGTAAATACTTTTGTGTAGTGACGTAAAACCCTCTTTTGTATAATTAAAGGGTAGTCTTTTTGTAAATCCCAATTTTTGTGAAGTCCAATTGCGGGATAGAAATGTAATAGCTTTTGGCTATGAAAGCAAATTAGAAATAGTTTCAAACTATGAAGAAGCATATGAATATAATGAAGTTTTTATTGAATGTGCTTTGTTGTGTATGAGTTATTGTTTGGTGAATAATAACTAAGTAAGCAAATAAGTAATAACGAAACTTTATTTATTTAATCAAAAAATGCCACCAAGAAGGAGACAACGTAATCAGGAAGCTGAATCCTATAACGATAATCAAGGGGGTCAAAACAACCCTGTGCAAGAGTTCGTTAATTTAATAACGGTTGTATTTAACCAAATCGGGTGTAGAGCACCCATAGTACCTAGGGTAGCCAGAACGACTACCTTTAAAGAATGTAAAAGTGTAGGTCCACCTAAGTTCAAGGGAACCACGGACCCAATAGAGGCCCAGACATGGGTAAAGGAAATAGAGAAGGTGTTTGTTATCACAAACGTGGGTGAGGCACAAAAGACTTCTTTTGCGCCTTACATGATGAAAGGGGAAGCCAACTTTTGGTGGGAGGCTCACCAGGGTGTGGCTAGAACTGATGTTGTTACGTGGGAACAGTTCAAGAAGGTTTTCTTCGAGAACAACTTTCCTACTAGCATGCAGGGAAGGATGGAGATTAAGTTCCTAGAACTTAAACAAGGGGACATGATGGTTCCCCAGTATGCGGCCAAATTCAATGAATTGGCAAGGTTCGCTCCACACCAAGTGGACACTGAAGAGAGGAAGGCTCGTAGGTTTGAGCAGGGATTGAAACCTTGGCTCTATAGTAGGATTTCTATGTTCTAGAGTGCTTCCTATGGGACCATTCTGGAGAAAGCGATTATTACGGAGGGTGGTATTGAGGCTTTGAGCCAATACCACAATGAAAGAAAGAATAAGGGTAAAGGAGAGGGAGGATCTAAGGCGAAGGGAGCCAGTGCTAGTGGCAGTATGCCCAAGAAAAGAGTTTTAACTCTGGGAATACTGGAGTGAAACAAGGGGATCCTAAGCGTAGAATCGAGGCATGTAAGACATGCAGAAAGACTCATCTAGGAGTCTGTCTGAAGGGGAAGTCAGTTTGTTATAACTGTGGGCAGGAGAGGCACATATCACCCAATTGTCCTAATCCTAAGAAGAATCAGGGATGTTTTATTTGTGGGTCAATGGACCACATGGCAAGAAATTATCCAAAGAATGGTTTGGAGGGTAATAAGGGTGTTGGTAGTGGTAAGTTAGCCATTACTTAACCAACACCATCGGGTAGGCCTACTACCCATACTTTTAATGTGACTGTCCAAGATACGGTTACATCGGCGGATGTAGTAGCAGGTATCATTCCCATTAATGAAATAAATGCTTATGTGCTGTTTGATTCGGGTGCTACTTGTTCTTTTATAGCATGCAGATTTGCTAAGCGATTAGGTTTTTTCCTGAAAAGATTAGAAATACCTTTAGACATTAAGGTAGCGAACGATGAGATAATTCCCATTGAACACATTCATAGGAATTGTTTCGTAGATATTAGAGGTAACAGATTATCGGTAGATCTTTTACTGATAAGATTGCGAGAATTTGATGTAATTCTCGGTATGGATTTGTTAATTAACCATAATGCGATAATATATTGTCATTGAAAGAATGTGAATATTTGGCTTTCTCAGAAACCCGAGGTGGTGTTTTATGATAATAAATCATCGGGACGCTCTTGTTGTTTAACCATGACACAAGCTAGAAAAATGTTGAGGAAGGGGTGTATAGGATACCTGGGCCGTGTTGTTGATACCCAGAGAGTGGGAGCATCATTGGAACATATACCTGTAGTACAAGAGTTCACGGATGTCTTTTCGAAGGAGTTACCAGGTATTCCGCCAGATAGGGAAGTCGAATTCGTGATTGATTTGTTATCGAGTATGGCACCAGTTTCTAAGGCACCTTATAAAATGGCATCGGTAGAGATGAAGGAGTTAATGGTTCAATTACAAGAACTGTTAGATAGGAAGTACATTCACCAAAGTGTGTCTCCATGGGGATCACTGGTGTTGTTTGTAAAGAAGAATGATGGGTCGTTACGACTTTGTATCGACTATCGAGAGTTGAACAAGTTAACAATTAAGAATAAATACCCATTGTCCAGGATTGATGATCTATTTGATCATTTAAAAGGGGCAAAGTATTTTTCTAAAATAGATTTGCGTACGGGGTACCATCAGTTGAAAGTAAGGAAGGAGGATGTACCTAAGACAGCGTTCAGAACTCTTTATGGTTATTACGAGTTTTTGGTTATGTCGTTTGGGTTGACTAATGCGCCAGCCACATTCATGGATATGATGAACAGAGTGTTCAAACAGTATTTGGACAAGTTCATCGTAGTGTTCATTGATGATATTCTAGTCTATTCTAAGACGGCAGAAGATCATGTTGAACATTTAAGGATAGCGTTGGAGACACTACAGAAGGAGAATTTGTATGTGAAATTCACTAAGTGTGAATTTTGGCTTGAGAGAGTGCAGTTTCTAGGACATGTTATTGATAAAGATGGCATTTCTGTAGATCCAGCAAAGGTAGAAGCAGTTAATAATTGGGAACAACCACAAATGCCAACCGAGGTACGGAGTTTTTTGGGGTTAAAGGGATTCTATAGAAGGTTCATCCAGGACTTTTCTAAAATAGCTACACCGTTGAAGAATTTGACTAGGAAATCAGTGAAGTATGTATGGACTGAGAAGTGTGAGAATAGTTTTCAGGAACTAAAAAGGAGGTTAAGTGAGGCACTAGTATTGTCTCTACCAGATGATACGGGGAATTTTGTAGTTTATAGCGATGCTTCGCATAGAGGACTAGGCTATGATAACCCCAAAATATATCCATTCCATCCAACCCATTCTGAGTCGCCAAATACATGGTACAGAAAACAACTACAACTTTATTACAACAATTGTCGTGCAAAATAAAACAACTCATGTGTTGTGAGCTTTGATACAAATATATATATCAACTGTGACTCTTGACACCAACTTGGGTAGTACGTCACCATGACATCTTACATAAAGGTATAGTCAAAAACTGTTTTAAAAATTAAAATCTTTGGGAAGTGCTCAAGAAAATCTTCGTACATGGGAGGCCATGCGTCTAGGTTATTATAGATATCATATGTCCACATAATTATCCTTGGTTGACCCAATAGACCCCAAAGAAAAATAAGAAGATTACAATCATATTCTTTCCAATGGTAGGTCTTTTCTTGACATATCATTATCTCCACTGTCTCCAATTGAGAATTATACTTCAAACAAACACCAAGATTATATAGGTAGTGATCGTAGATATACTCAGCAAGTGGATGTGCACAACCGTTTCTTATGATGACACGAGATTGTATGTCATTAGACATCTTGTATGATAGTGATAAAATACCCTTCCAACGTTGGGGTCGCCTCACCCTATTTGATTTACCAATTATAACTACTAAATGATGACCACCGTTCTATTTCCCTGTTACCCCCGCTCGACCCAGCTACACTCTTATTACCTGAAAGGAATTGTGAAACAGAAGGGTGAGCAAAACTAGCCCAGTAAAGAATATCATGACTAAAGATAAATAAATTATCAATAGCCTTCAACTATAATAAATCAGAGATTTAGAACATATGGTAGATGATAAAAATTTTCAACCATAGTTGCAGCGGAACGAGCAATCCATTAGAAGAGTCAAATAGACCATAAGTCTATTATCTTCTCCATGTTAAAAATCTACCAACAATATTTTAATCCTGTAACTTCAATCAACAGTTCTGGTCCACAAACATATGAATAACTGATAATCATAATTGTGATTCTAAATTCCTCTTCGCACCCAGGACGAAGATAATTTTTATCACATGTCTTTACCTGAAACATCAAAGATCACAGTTATACCAAATCATAGTTCCTGTTCATAATCATACTAATTACTTTATCTTTGCACTACGGGCCAAAGATATTCGTCACCAGTTCATCTTTGCACTACTGGCCAAAGATATTCAACAACATGTCATCTTTGCACTACGGGCCAAAGATATTCATCAACAATTCATCTTTGCACTACAGGCCAAAGATATTCCTCAACAGTTCATATTTGCACAACAGGCCAAATATATTCATCAACAGTTCATATTTGTACTACAGGCCAAATATATTAATATCTCAAAGAAATATATAATCATTTCAGAATTTATATAAACAATAATTATAACCATGTTGATCATTTCACCTTTGCACTTAAGCTAAAGATATTCAATTATAAATTTAATTTTCATGATCATACCAGTCATTAATTCAACTTTGTACTACTGGCCAAAGAGAACCCAAAGTCATGATCATACCAATAATCTACCCATCTTTACACTCAAGTGAAAGAGAATTTCAACATCAGTGTCATAAAAATGTTATATATGATAATAAAAACAATATGATCAAAATATGAATTTAATTTCAAGAGTAATATTCATAAATCAACTATAATTTGGTTAGAAAAAGAAACCAATTTTGTCGTGAATAGTAACTCGTGAATAGTAACTCATAAATAGTAACTCGTGAATAGTAACTCATGAATAGTAACTCGTAAATAGTAACCCCGACACAAAAAGGTAGAAATTCCACAATAAAATCTATACCAATATTTCGGTATAATGATATTGAAAGAATAACATTTCTTAAACTTATAAGCAATTTATTTTAATTGTTTACACTTTACTAAAATAATGCATTTAATCATCCTAAAATGCTATACTCATAAGATTTCATCATCAATAACCAAAATCCTCATCAAAAATCTGCATATACCTCATATAGGATTCTCAAGCCATAAAATCTTATTTTCTAATTTTCTTACTTCACATAACATATTTAATTCATTTACTCATAACTAGTCCCTTTTCATGAAAAATACCAAACCAATGTAAACAAATTTTCTTTTCTGGGATTTAGCAGAATATAGTCCCATATTGAACATATATTTTTTCCAAAATTTTTAAAACTCATTTACTATTTTTCATATGGCCAAAATAGCCGAATATTTAGATATTTATCAAAAATTATACTTTTGTCCAAAAATTCTAAAATTTATAGAGTATATTTCTATCATATACATGTACTCCTAATAAAATTTTTATCAATTTTAGAGTTAACCACAAGGAGTTATAAGGGTTTACTTTTAAAATAGTCTTTTCTCATAAAATTCATAACTCTTAATCTATACATCCAAAAATCACCATTTTTGGACACAATCAATAAAACTCATCAAAATATCATTTCAAAATTTTCCAGAATTTTCTGAAGGTCTGAAAAGTTACGATACATAAAAAACATAGCAACCCTTAAAATCCATTACCTCAAAAGAACAATACTTCTGACTAGAATATCAGATGAAAAGCCGAAGGAAACTTCTACTGAATAACAACTCTCAAAATATCTAAATACTAACAAAAATATGCTTGATAATCTAGAGATAAAGAAAACTTGTTTCTGGTGTGATTTTCAATTCTAACATAAGCACCTATTTATAAAAAAATGCTAGAATGCCAAAGGAGACTAAAATAATAAAATATATTATTTCTTATTCAAAATTCTACACATGTGCTAACTTGGAATTTAGACCAACCACCATTGAACAAATTTCCAGCAGCCCATGTGTGTTCAACATAAGTAGGTCCCACCCATAATTTAATAAAAATTATTTTATTTTTCGAAACTTCAGTAATTCATAATAAATAACTCTTTTATCAGAAATATTCAAAACTTGCGAGTTTCCATAGGAAATTTAATTCTCTACAACTTTGTAGAAGAAAGTTTTTTCAAATTCTAATAAGAAAATACCTGAAATCCACAAACGGATGATTTTTAATACTTCCATACCGATAAAATACTGATAAAACACCTCAGTATTAATTTCTTCATTTTTATCCACATAAAAATAAATCTATCCATCATTTATATCTACATAAAATAAATATTTCCTTATCATATGAATCAATAATTAATTATTCACAAATAATATTACATAATCACAATTATGACAACCAGGTCGTTCCTAGGAAAGATGAGGTTTTCCAATAAGAATTTCTCCTTACTGGCGCGCAATTAGGTGACCAAACCTCTCATTGACAGAACTTTTTAGACATTGCCAATAATGCTATCTAATAATATTATTCAAATAATATAAATTATTGATCTGATAATGGAAAATACTGTGCAGTGACAATTATTGAGCAACAATAATATAAAATATCAATGCAGCAATTATTGAATCAATAAAATAAAATATTAAACAGTAATTACTATAACAATTATTGAGTAGTGCCTTCTTACGTAAGAATCAATAATTCAAAAATACTATGCAATACCGTGTGCTACTGTGCAACGACGCGTATTACTGTATTTTAACCACCGGGTATTCCAACAGTGTTAACGGTAACAATTATGCCGTTATTTATAAAAACTCAAATTTGTCATTTTTTTCATCCGACAGTTATTTGTTATGGGGTCCACAAATGGTTGCACCGTCGTACGAATATTCTCCGACAGAAAGAATATTCCACAACCAAACGAATATTCCCCGACAAAAATGAATATTTTATAACCACTTGTGTATTTTGAAAAAAAATTCATATATCACCCTTAACTTTAACTTTTTATCAATTTAACCATTTACTGAATTGTAATTATAAGAAAAATTGAATACTTTTATTTCATAAAATTCGGGGTCTTACAATCTCCCCTCCTTATGAAATTTCGTCCCCGAAATTTACATACCTGGTATTTCAAAAAATTGAGAATACCTTGCTTTCTTTTCAGATTCTATCTCCCAGGTCATCATGATTTCTCCATTGCTCATCTCCCTTGGTAACTTCATTTGGGTTCTTCACTTGTTGGGAAGTCATGAGAACCGCCATCCCTTGAACTACTCGGCTTTGACTTGTCTGGGGCAGCATTTGGCGTCATCACTACCGTTGGAATATACTTTTCTATAGGGCATATTCCTCCCTCAACTGTCTCGTCGTACTCCTGATTTATGATCTGAATCATCAATCTTCGATCCATATCGAATTCAGGTTGACCGCTCTGTACATGGTAATTCAAAACTCGATGTTGGCTTTTCCCAATTGCTTTCCAAAAAGAGAAATTCATATCATCTATTTTAGCCTTCTTAGATCGGACATCTCTTTCCACAATATCCAACTGTCGTGCAGCTTTTGCCCATGCATCACTTATTCTCACTCATTTAGTTTTTTCTTCTTTCAGCTCAGATTCCATCTTTATCATCTTATACTCTGCCAAAGAATGCTTCTGTTCAAGCATCACATATCGGGTAACACAAACTTGAATTGTTGCATCCTTTTGCTCCACGATCGTCTGTCGTTCTTCAGCCTGCTCTTCTAACTCATGAATACGATTTTGAAATTCTACATTTTTATCATATAATACCTCTAATAAATTCTCCTCAGGTACTCTTCTTCCTCTTCTTCCTCACTCTCAGCTGTTACCTATGCGACCATCTCGGGTGCAACTATCAATTTTTCACTCACCACAAGGATTTCTCTAATTCCTTCTTCGCCTGACCTCACATTATCCTGGTTGGTGATTAGAGGTATCTCCACGGTCTCATTCACTCCATTGTTAACATTCTCAGCAGTCATTCTCAAATACTGCCATAAAACAAGGGTTAATTAAACAAATTAACATATCACATAATATCCCGATATTATGACTGACCAACAAATAAGCTTAGGTTGGACATACTAGCGAAGGATTTACTCATCTCTCCCTTCCTAGTTATATTCCCCGATCTCTGCCAGAGATCATATCCCTAAGCACTGATACCAACTGTGACAACCCCAAAATAGGTCCATTCCATCCAACCCATTCTGAGTCGCCAAAAATATGGTACAGAAAACAACTACAACTTTATTACAACAATTGTCGTACAAAATACAACAACTTATGTGTTGTGAGCTTTGATACAAATATATATATCAACTGTGACTCTTGACATCAACTTGGGTAGTACGTCACCATGACTTCTTACATAAAGGTATAGTTAAAAACTGTTTCAAAAATTAAAATCTTTGGGAAGTGCTCAAGAAAACCTTCGTACATGGGAGGTCATGCGTCTAGGTTATTATAGATATCATATGTCTACATAATTATCCTTGGTTGACCCAATAGACCCCAAAGAAAAACGAGAAGATTACTATCATATTCTTTCCAATGGTAGGTTTTTTCTTGACATATCATTATCTCCACTGTCTCCAATTGAGA
The DNA here is from genome assembly GCA_016801055.1 of Panax notoginseng. NCBI lineage: Eukaryota > Viridiplantae > Streptophyta > Magnoliopsida > Apiales > Araliaceae > Panax > Panax notoginseng. The sequence goes on from CM029014.1 coordinate 82,445,654, forward strand.
ATTATACTTCAAACAAATACCAAGATTATATAGGTAGTGCTCGTAGATATACTCAGCAAGTGGATGTGCACAACCGTGTCTTATGATGACACGAGGTTGTATGTCATTAGACATCTTGTATGATAGTCACAAAATACCCTTCCAACGTTGGGTTCGCCTCACCCTATTTGATTTACCAAATATAACTACTAAATGATGACCACCGTTCTATTCCCCTGTTACCCCCGCTCGACCCAGCTACACTCTTATTACCTGAAAGAAATTGTGAAACAGAAGGGTGAGCACAACTAGCCCAGTAAAGAATATCATGACTAAAGATAAATAAATTATCAATAGCCTTCAACAGTAATAAATCAGAGATTTAGAACATATGGTAGATGATAAAAAATTTCAACCATGGTTGCAGCGGAACGAGCAATCCATTAGAAGAGTCAAATAGACCATAAAGTCTACTATCTTCTCCATGTTAAAAATCTACCAACAATGTTTTATTCCTATAACTTCAATCAACAGTACTGGTCCACAAACATATGAATAACTCATAATCATAATTGTGATTCTAAATTCCTCTTCGCACCCAGGATGAAGATAATTTTCATCACATGTCTTTACCTGAAACATCAAAGATCACAGTTATACCAAATCACAGTTCCTGTTCATAAGCATACTAATAACTTCATCTTTGCACTACGGGCCAAAGATATTCGTCACCAGTTCATCTTTGCACTACTGGCCAAAGATATTCAACAACAGGTCATCTTTGCACTACGGGCCAAAGATATTCATCAACAATTCATCTTTGCACTACAGGCCAAAGATATTCTTCAACAGTTCATATTTGCACAACAGGCCAAATATATTCATCAACAGTTTATATTTGCACTACAGGCCAAATATATTAACATATCAAAGAAATATATAATCATTTCAGAATTTATATAAACAATAATTATAACAATGTTGATCATTTCACCTTTGCACTTAAGCTAAAGATATTCAATTATAAATTCAATGGTCGTGATCATACCAGTCAAAAATTTAACTTTGCACTACTGGCCAAAAAGAACTCAAAGTCATGATCATACCAATAATCTACCTATCTTTACACTCAAGTGAAAGAGAATTTCAACATCAGGGTTATAAAAATGTTATATATGATAATAAAAATAATATGCTCAAAATATGGATTTAATTTTAAGAGTAATATTCATAAATCAACTATAATTTGGTTAGAAAAAGAAACAAATTTTATCGTGAATAGTAACTCATGAATAGTAACTCGTGAATAATAACTCATGAATAGTAACTCGTGAATAGTAACCCCGACACAAAAAGGTAAAAATTCCACAATAAAATCTATACCAATATTTCGGTATAATGATATTGAAAGAATAACATTTCTTAAACTTATAAGCAATTTATTTTAATTGTTTACACTTTACTAAAATAATGTATTTAATCATCTTAAAATGCTAAACTCATAAGATTTCATCACCAATAACCAAAACCCTCATCAAAAATCTGCATATACCTCATATAGGATTCTCAAACCATAAAATCTTATTTTCTAATTTTCTTACTTCACATAACATATTTAATTCATTTACTCATAACTAGTCCCTTTTCATGAAAATTACCAAATCAATGTAAACAATTTTTCTTTTCTGGGATTTAGCAAAATATAGTCTCATATTGAACATATATTTTTCCCGAAATTTTTAAAACTCATTTACTATTTTTCATATGGCCAAAATAGCCGAATATTTAGATATTTATCAAAAATGGTACTTTTATCCAAAAATTCTGAAATTTACAGAGTATACTTCTATCATATACATGTACTCCTAATAAAATTTTTACCAATTTTGGAGTTAACCACAAGGAGATATAAGGGTTTACTTTTAAAATAGTCTTTTCTCATAAAATTCATAACTCTTAATCTATACATCCAAAAATCACCATTTTTGGACACAATCAATAAAACTCATCAAAATATCATTTCAAAATTTTATAGAATTTTCTGAAGGTCTGAAAAGTTACAAAACATGAAAAACATAACAACCCTTAAAATCTATTACCTCAAAAGAGCAGTACTTCTGACTAGAATAACGGATGAAAAGCCGAAGAAAACTTCTACTGAATAGCAACTCTCAAAGTATCTATATACTCACAAAAATATACTTGATAATCTAGAGAGAAAGAAAACTTATTTCTGGTGTGATTTTCAATTCTAACATAAGCACCTATTTGTAGGAAAATGCTAGAACGCCAAAGGAGACTAAAATAATAAAATATATTATTTCTTATTCAAAATTCTACGCATGTGCTACGTTGAAATTTAGACCAGTCACCATTGAACAAATTTCCAGCAGCCCATGTGTATTCAACACAAGTGGGTCCCATCCATAATTTAATAAAAATTATTTTATTTTTTGAAACTTCAGTAATTCATAATAAATAGCTCATTTATCAGAAAAATTCAAAACTCGCTCGTTTTCGTAGGAAATTTAATTTTTTACTACTTTGTAGAAGAAACTTTTTCCAAATTCTAATCAGAAAATACCCGAAATCCACAAACGGATGATTTTTAATACTTCCATACCGACAAAATACTGATAAAACACCTCAGCATCAATTCCTTCATTTTTATTCACATAAAAATAAATCTATCCATCATTTATATCCACAAAAAATAAATATTTCCTTATCATATGAATCAATAATTAATTATTCACAAATAATATTACAGAATCACAATTATGACAACCAGATCGTTCCCAGGAAAGAAGGGGCTTTCCAATAAGAATTTCTCCTTACTGGCGCGCAATTAGGTGACCAAACCTCTCCTTGACAGAACTTTTTAGACATTACCAATAATGCTATCTAATAATATTATTCAAATAATATGAATTATTGATCTGATAATAGAAAATACTGTGCAGTGACAATTATTGAGCAACAATAATATAAAATATCAACGCAACAATTATTGAATCAATAAAATAAAATATTGAATAATATTTACTATAACAATTATTGAGTAGTGCCTTCTTACGTAAGAATCAATAATTCAAAAATATTGTGCAATACCGTGTGCTACTGTGCAACGACGTGTATTACTGTATTTTAACCATCGGGTATTCCAATAGTGTTAACGGTAACAATTACGCCGTTATTTATAAAAACTCAAATTTATCATTTTCTTCATCCGACAACTATTCGTTATGGGGCCCACAAATGGCTGCGCCGTCGTACGAATATTCTCCGACAGAAAGAATATTCCACGACCAAACGAATATTCCCTGACAAAAATGAATATTTTATAACCACTTGTGTATTTTGAAAAAAATTCATATATCACCCTTAACTTTAACTTTTTATCAATTTAACCATTTACTGAATTGTAATTATAAGAAAAATTGAATACTTTTATTTCATAAAATTCGGGGTCTTACATAAGTTGCATGCTCATGCAGCCTGGCAAGGTCATTGCGTATACGTCACGCTAGTTAAAGGATTATGAGAAGGTTTATCCTACTCATGACCTGGAATTGGCAGCGGTAGTTTTTGCCTTAAAAATATGGAGTCATTATTTATACGAGGAGAAGTGTGAGATATACACGGACCATAAAAGTCTGAAATATACCTTTACACAGAAGGAGTTGAATATGAGACAAAGAATGTGGTTAGAATTGATCAAAGATTATGACTGTGATATCTTATATCATCTAGGGAAATCAAATGTAGTAGCAGATGCGTTAAGTAGGAAGCGTAGGGAAAAGCTATCAATGTTAACGACTCAGAAGGAGTTAATAACGGAGATGACAAGAATGGAGCTAGAAGTTAAATTACAGAGTGAAGCGGTGGAGATGTTATTATCAATGGAAACTTGACCAACAATGGTGGAATGGGTTAAGGAAGTACAACTAGGTAACGAGGAGTGTGAGCGAATGAAAAAGATAATGAAGGATGAAATGAAAACTAAGTATAACCTTGATAAAGAAGGATTACTTCGATTTTAAGGAATAATTTGGGTTCTAACTAATTTTGAGTTAAAAGAAGAGATTATGAGTGAGGCACATAGTTCGAGGTACTCGATACATCCCGATAGCACTACGATGTGACCTTCGTCAGAACTTTTGGTGGCCAAACATGAAGAGGGAAATGGCAAAATATGTTAGTAAGTGCTTAACTTGTCAGAAAGTTAAGGCTGAACACCAACGACCGAGTGGATTGTTACAATCACTAGAGATTTCAGAGTGGAAGTGGGAGTATATCACTATACACTTTGTGGTGGGACTTCCAACGACAAGGAAGGGTTACGATGCAATTTGGGTAATAGTAGATTGATTGACGAAATTGGCTCACTTTTCACTAATAGGAGTTAGGTATAACCTAGAGCAATTTGCTAAACTTTATGTCAGGGAAATTATTTCCAGACATGGAGTACCAGTTTCGATTGTGTCAGATCGTGATCCACGATTCACGTCAAACTTTTGGAGGAGCTTGTAAGAGCAACTAGGAACACAGTTGAGATTGTGTACGGCGTATCATCCTCAGACGGATGGACAAAGTGAACGAAAAATTCAAACGCTAGAAGATATGTTAAGATCTTGCATCATGAATTTCAAGGGGAGTTTGTGACGCCCCCAAAATTAGGTATACATCACCTATTCTGAGTCGCCAAATACATGGTACAAAATTCAAATACAACTTAATTATACAACAGTCGTGTAAAATACGACTAAACATAAGCTGTGAGTTTTAATACAAATATTGTGAGATAGACAATATACAAACTCAATGGGGTCCTCATTACATTTATTATCACACTATTACATAGACTAGTGAGGACTACTAATGCTATCATCTGGTCCATCACTCCGTTCCCCGACTCGTCTCAACTATATTCTTATTTCCTGATGAGAACAGTGAAAGAAAGGGTGAGCTCAACTAGCCTAGTAAGAAATATTATGACTAAGATAATGCATAATAAATTATCATTAGCCTTCAACAATGTTAAACTGATAAAATACAATAGACATCAAGTTTAACTGCAGCAGAACAAGCAATCCATTAAAAGAGTCAAGTAGAGAATAAAATCTACTATCTTTTATGATTTAAAAGGTTTTTCAAGACTTTTATCGCTGAGACTCAGCTTAATAAATAATCCACATCATCCATGCACTACGGCCAAGGATATTCATTAGTATCACAACCACAAATTACCTATGCATCACAGCCAAGGATATTCGTGTATTCATCAATGGTCATGATCATGCCAACAACTGTCCATCAATGCACTACGAGCCAATGAGGACTTTTACCACATCATTTGTAATATTACGGTCATGATTATACCGAATAATCCCTGGTCATAATCATACCAAGTCCATCTATGCACTACAGGCCACAGATGACTTTCAACATAATATAAACATGAGGATGATGACAATGATATAAGAATTCAATAAAACAAGTTCAAGAATTAATTTATCTAGGAACTAATAACGTCCAAATTGTCAACATGATACTACTTTGTAGAGTAAAATTCAAGAATGCTCAGAAGAATATTTTCATGAAAAGATACTGGATGAAGCGCAAACATCAAGGATATTCCACTAATTTCATAGAGTATATAGAAGCCAAAACTTTAACCAACTGAGTATAATAAAGAATGAAATAACAAAAGAAATCATCAGGCATGCGATAGACCGCACAGACAGGTTATTCCAACAGGATAATAAATAACGGAACCAGGTCATGCGTAAATGCACTAACAGAATATTCCGACAGAATACTAAATAATGGAACCAGGTCCGGCGTAAACGTACAGACATGATATTCCAACAGAATAATAAAGAATAGAATAATAGAAGAATTTCACCAAGTATAGGGTAGCCAGCGTATATAGGTTATTCCAACAGAATAATAAATAATGGAATAACAGAAGTTCTCTTCATGAATACAAAAGAAATAATACCCCTTACCGTAAAAGAAACTGGATATAAGAGTAAGGAAGTAGCAGAATACTTTTCTAAAATTTCTCTATAATTTCTCTCTCTAGAGTTTCAGTGAATTCGTAAGAAATAATGAAGGAATGAGCTTCTATTTATAGGAGAATGGAAAGGTACTGTGTAATGCAACAGTTATGCAATCGGATGAAAATTTCTTGTAACTCACACACACCCAATTTGTCAATCAACCAACCAATAAGAATAAAGCAACATTACAATACATATATATAACCCACACACACAATTTGTCAATCAACCAACCAATAAGAATAAACCAACATCATTTCTCCCACCATATTCCACTCACACACATCACTTTCACTCTCTTTCTTTTCTCCCAGCACTCTCCACTCACACATATAATATTCTATATATACACACACATTATATCTTATATATATAAACTCCCTCCCCTATACGTAACTCTCTCCAACCCCAGTTCCAAAATTAGTTTTTTCAACACATATAGGCCCCACATGTGGGCCCTACCTGTAAATAATTTTCTATCGATTATTTTAAAAAATGGATAAATGGAGGTCCATAAAATAAGAAAACTTCATAAAAAATCACCTTAATAATTTTAACAACATTTATCACCTTTATTATAATTCACAATATTAATCGATCAGGTCGTTTCCAGGAAAGAGGAGACTTTCCAATAAGGATTTATCCTTATTGGCGCGCAATTAGGTGACCAAACTTCTCCTTGACAGAACTTCTAGACATCGTTAATATTGTAAATAACAATATTAATAACTTTGTCATCTCAATTACTGATTTAATAATATATAAAATATTGACAATAATTGAATCAAATAACGTGAGATACTATGCAGTAATTACTGTAACAATAATTAAACAAAACTGAGTGACTTCTCACGTAAGCATCAATAATCAATACTGTTGTGCTACTATGTAACCACGTATTACTGTACTTTTACTACCGAGTAGTTCAATAGTATTAATGGTAAAACTTCTGCCGTTATTTTTAATAACATATTTTTGTCATTTTCTCAATTCGACAATAATTCTGTTGTGGTGTCCATCAATGATTGTGTCATCGTACGAATATTCCCTGTTAAAATAAATATTCCCCGACTAATCGAATATTATATAACAACTTACGTTCTTTGCAAAATTTATAAATATTACCCACAACTATAACATTATATAAATTTCACTCCAATATTAAAAAATTATTTCGAGAAAATTAAATATTTATTCATTAAATCTGGGGTCTCACAATCTCCCCTCCTTATGGAATTTCGCCCTCGAAATTTACGTACGTACCTGGTATGCCGAACAGGTGAGGATACCTTGACTTCATTTCAGATTCTAACTCTTGAGGTAAAACCTTTGGGTGTTGAATACGATTCTTCTTATCCAAGATTTAACACATATCTCCTCAAACGTTAAATCATCCGCTATCTCGTCCGGTTCTAAATTAATAATGTGGTTCGGGTCGTAACATCGATACGTTAAAAATGTTATGTGAACGTGACATACTTGGTGGTAAAACGAGTCTATAAGCCACAACTCCTACTTAATCGAGGATTTCAAATGAGCCAATTAAATTGAGGGCGGAGATAATGTCTTCTTGAACCTTCTTCTTCACATTCATCAGCTCTGAGTATGTAGCTTGAGCGGCTTTAACTTTATCGATTAAAGTCGATTCTAATCGTATATTCGTTATCTTCACGTGGGTCCCTAGAGTCTTTAACTCTATCTTCATTATTTATAAGTTATACGAAATGGGTCTTTGTGTTAACAACATCTCACTCGCATACGATCTTCTACTCAACTCGTCAGCTACCACTTTCGTTCTTCCAAGATGATATTGAATGGTATGGTCATAATCTTTAACAGCTCGAGCCAACGTCTTTGGCACATGATACATTCACTTTAGTTGAAGAAATATTTAAGGGTTGAAGAAATGGGTTTTGTACTGGGGTCAATACAAAATTCGATTTCACGCTCAGGGGTAGGCTAAGAAGTCTTCAAGAATACGTTAGGAACTTTATTAATAATAGAAATATCGTTCAAAACTGTGACCCTCATCCAAGACTTGGATAGCACGTCACATTGATACCTATCAACTTGCCATCGTCATTCACGATGTCGCCTACAGAAAGTCTGGCTTCGGTGCATTCCACACAAGGAAGTCAACAACGAAAGGATCGGGGCTCTTTACTTATGGCTTGATATGACAATGATTGACTTTAGTGGTTTGGTTACTTCGAATTCGCATAACAGGTTGGTTAGGAGTATGAAAGCTAATAACCTTACAAAAAGCACGATGAGTAGTTAACCAATCATTTCCAAAAATCACATCAAAGACAAGTATTTTCAAAGGGATAAGATCGACAGGTAACGTGAAAGTGTTGATTTGAACAAGATTTATAAATAGTGGAGGTAACGAAGGTTTCTCCCAACTGATTTTAAACAGATATATCAAAGTCTAACTTCTCTGGAGTTAACTTCAAACATTGAACACAACTAGGTGAAATAAAAGAGTGAGTAGAACCGGTATCTAACACGGTATAGACTTCACAAGAGTTTATGACTAACATACCCATGATAATTTTATTCAGGTTCCTTGTCACGAAAAAAAACGCTCTCTCTTAAACTACCAACTTTGACTTTTCTGGGATGGCCTTTGGTGCCTCCATCTTAGCTGAACTTGTCTTCGTTGAACGATAAAATCGGGTTAAGTGACCTTCTCTTCCATAATTATAACATGCTTTGGATGGCATCGTGCAGTTTGGACTGATGTGTCCCTTCCCTCCGTATTTGAAGCATATGATAGGTGGTCGTTCTCCTTCTTTAACAATGGGTGATAGTGCTGACGTCTTTCCATCATTGTTGAATCTCCTCTTCTTGAAATGTCCATTCCTGTTATTTTGACCATGATTACCACCAAAGTGTTTACCATTTCTGGCATGATGATTCCCTCCATGTTTATTGTCATCGCTTTGATGACTGTTATCACCGGTATTATCATTTTGTCGGCTGCTCTCTTTTGGTTGCGTTGACTCGTTATCGCGCTCCACTAACTGAGCCCTATTTACAATATCTGAATACAAATACAGTTTATGAGAAATAAGCTATTGACGTATCTCCGGCTTCAAACCTCTTAAAAACATTCGCGTCATTCTCTCTTCATTATCAACCAAGTGGGACGCAAATCGGGACAACTTGGCAAACTTGGCTTCGTACTGCGACACGGTCATGTTGTTTTGCTCGAACTTGATAAATTTCGCCTCCTTCATGTGACGAATGCTTCCGGAAAAGTACTTATCATTGATCAGCTCTTGGAACTTCTCCCAAGACATCTTGAGTGCGTCAGGCTGGGTACGTTTTACAGATTTCCACCAGTGATCTGCCTCTTCACGCAACATAAAGGTGGCAAAGGGAACCTTTTGCTCCTCGGAGCATCCTAAGACATTAAATATCTTGGTGATCTACTTTAACCAGGTCTCCGCCTTAAGTGGTTCTGGCTTTCCCAAAAACTCCGGTGGTTCCAGCTCCTTGAATTGCTTAGCGATGACCAACCGTGGGTTGCCATTATTTTTACCTGTATTATGAACAGGAGCCGCCTTCGTCTAATGTTGCATTAATTCTAAAAAACTCCTAAACTTACCGTCGTTCGTCAATTGATCAGTGTTGTTGTTTACAGGAGGATTATCGCCATCCTATTGCACATTGTCCTGATTATTGATCAATGGAGACTCAATGGTCTCCAATGCTCCATTGCTTATCTCAACATTTTCAGATGTCATTTTCAAATACTGCAACCAAACAAGGGTTAATCAACATATCACATATTATCCCTATACTCTGACCGACCAATTAAATACCAAATAAACTTAGGTAGGTCATACTAGCGAAGGAATTCTTCGTCTCTCCCCTCCTAGTTCTTGTCTCACATCTTAGCCAGGGATCATATCCCTAAGCTTTGATACCAACTGTGACGCCCCCAAAATTAGGTATACATCACCTATTCTGAGTCGCCAAATATATGGTACAAAATTCAAATACAACTTAATTATACAACAGTCGTGTAAAATATGACTAAACATAAGCTGTGAGTTTTAATACAAATATTGTCAGATAGACAATATACAAACTCAATGGGGTCATCATTACATTTATTATTATACTATTACATAGAATAGTGAGGACTACTAATGCTATCATCTGGTCCATCACTCCGTTCCCCGACTCGTCCCAACTATATTCTCATTTTCTGAAGAGAACAATGAAAGAAAAGGTGAGCTCAACTAGCCCAATAAGAAATATTATGCCTAAGATAATGCAGAATAAATTATCATTAGCCTTCAACAATGTTAAACTAATAAAATACAATTGACATCAAGTTTAACTGCAGCGGAACCAGTAATCCATTAAAAGAGTCAAGTAGAGAATTAAATCTACTATCTTTTATGATTTAAAAGGTTTTTTTATGACTTTTATCGCTGAGACTCAGCTTAATAAATAATCCACATCATCCATGCACTACGGCCAAGGATATTCATTAGTATCACAACCACAAATTACCTATGCATCACAGCCAAGGATATTCGTGTATTCATCAATGGTCATTATCATGCCAACAACTGTCCATCAATGCACTACGAGCCAATGAGGACTTTTATCACATCATTTATAATATTACGGTCATGATTATACCGAATAATCCCTGGTCATAATCATACCAAGTCCATCTATGCACTACAGGCCACATATGACTTTCAACATAATATAAACATAAGGATGATGACCATGATATAAGAATTAAATAAAATAAGTTCAAGAATTAATTTATCTAGGAACTAATAACGTCCAAATTGTCAACATGATACTACTTTGTAGAGTAAAATTCAAGAATGCTCAGAAGAATATTTCCATGACAAGATACTGGATGAAGCGCAAACATCAAGGATATTCCACTAATTTAATGGAGTATATAGAAGCCAAAACTTTAACCAACTGAGTATAATAAAGAATGAAATAACAAAAGAAATCACCAGACATGCGATAGACCGCACAGACAGGTTATTCCAACAGGATAATAAATAACTGAACCAGGTCATGCGTAAACGCACCGACATGATACTAAATAATGGAACCAGGTCCGGCGTAAACACACAGACAGGATATTCCAACAGAATAATAAGGAATAGAATAACAGAAGAATTTCACCAAGTATAGGGTAGCCAGCGTATATAGGTTATTCCAACAGAATAATAAATAATGGAATAACAGAAGTTCTCTTCATGAATACAAAAAAAATAATACCCCTTACCGTAAAAGAAACTAGATATAAGAGTAGGAAAGTAGTAGAATACTTTTCTATAGTTTCTCTATAATTTCTCTCTCTAGAGTTTCAGTGAATTCGTAAGAAATAATGAAGGAATGAGCTTCTATTTATAGGAGAATGGAAAGGCACTGTGTAATGCAACAGTTATGCAATCGGATGAAAATTTCTTGTAACTCACACACACCCAATTTGTCAATCAACCAACCAATAAGAATAAAGCAACATTACAATATATATATATATATATATATATATATATATATATATATATATATATATATATACCCACACACACAATTTGTCAATCAACCAACCAATAAGAATAAACCAACATCATTTCTCCCACCATATTCCACTCACACACATCACTTTCACTCTCTTTCTTTTCTCCCAACACTCTCCACTCACACATATAATATTCTATGTATACACACACATTACATCTTATATATATAAACTCCCTCCCCTATACGTAACTCTCTCCCAACCCCATTTCCAAAATTAGTTTTTTCAACACATATGGGCCTCACATGTGGGCCCTACTTGTAAATAATTTTCTACCGATTATTTTGAAAAATGGATAAATGGGGGTCCATAAAATAAGAAAACTTCATAAAAAATCACCTTAATAATTTTAACAACATTTATCACCTTTATTATAATTCACAATATTAATCAATCAGGTCGTTTTCAGGAAAAAGGGGGCTTTCCAATAAAGATTTCTCCTTATTGGCGCGTAATTAGGTGACCAAACCTCTCCTTGACAGAACTTCTAGATATCGTTAATATTGCAAATAATAATATTAATAACTTTGTCATCTCAATTATTGATTTAATAGTATATAAAATATTGACAAAAATTGAATCAAATAACGTGAGATACTATGCAGTAATTATTGTAACAATAATTGAACAAAACTGAGTGACTTCTCACGTAAGCATCAATAATCAATACCGTGTGCTACTATGTAACCACGCGTATTACTGTACTTTTACTACCGAGTAGTTCAACAGTATTAATGGCAAAACTTCCGCCGTTATTTTTAATAACATATTTTTGTCATTTTCTCAATCCAACAATAATTCTGTTGTGGGATCCACCAATGATTGTGTTATCATACGAATATTCCCTGTTAAAACGAATATTCCCCAACCAATCGAATATTATATAACAACTTGCGTTCTTTGCAAAATTTATAAATATTACCCACAACTATAACATTATATAAATTTCACTCCAATATTAAAAAATTATTTCGAGAAAATTAAATATTTATTTATAAAATCTGGGGTCTCACAGAGTTGGGATGAACATCTACCTTTGGTGGAATTTGCTTACAACAAAAGTTATCATGCTAGTATAGGCATGCTGCCTTACAAAGCATTGTGTGGGAGGAAATGCAGAACACCATTTTGCTGGGATGAAATAGGTGAATGTCGGATGTTGGGACCTGAGATGGTACAACAAACAACAAACATGGTTAAGCTAATATGAACTCGATTGGTAGTGGCTCAAGATAGACAAAAGAAGTATGCAGATCCTCATCGTAAGAAGAGGGAGTTTGAAGTAGGTTCATATATCTTTCTGAAAGTATCGCCTTGGAAAGGTAACATACGTTTTAGAAAGAAAGGGAAGTTAAGTCCAGGGTTTGTAGGACCTTTTGAAATTTTAAAGAGAGTAGGAGAGGTAGCTTATGAAGTAGCCTTACCTCCAGAGATGGAAAGAATACATAATGTGTTTCACGTGTCAGTGTTGCATCCTTATAAATCGGATTACATGTGTCAGTGTCACATGTAATCGAGTATGAATCTATTCAAGTAGAAAAAGACTTAACGTATGAAGAACTTCCAATTCAGATTGTTGATAGGAAGGAACAAGTCTTGAGAAATAAGATAATACCTTCGGTGAAGGTAATTTGGTGGAACCACAATGTCGAAGAAGCAATGTGGGAACTCGAGAGTAAAATGAAGGAAAATTTTCCTCATTTGTTTATGCAATTGTAGCGAGATTCTAGGGACAGAATCCTTATACAGGGGGGGAGAATGTAACGCCTGAGAAAATTGGATCTTTACATGAATTAAATTTTTATTTGATTATTTGGATTAAATGAATTTAATTGATTATTTATGTGAGTAAGATGTTTGAAGGTCGTTCTATCACCTAGAATGTGTGGATGTGGTTAGTATTCTGGCTATGTGCTAGGATTAATTGTTTTGAATTTTCAAGAAGAAAATAAATATTTTTTGAGAAACTTCCGTAAAAATACTATTCATTCATTTTTGCTCGGAGATTAGGTTTTAATTTTTGAGAAACACGTAATGATAGAATATAAAGATGTGATGAAATATTCAATAATATTTCAATTATGGCAAACGAAGTTTTTGCCTACGGACTTAAAACCTAAGGGTTAGGAAAAGTGAGTTTCGAAAATTTAATGACTAACGTATAATGCTTATGGTTATTATACGTGAGGAATACTAGTATGATACTAGTTATTATACGAGTATTGTATGAAGATTATTACGACATATAATAGGAATATCTTAAGAACTATATACGAAGAGAATACGATAATTGAACGCGTAGAATACGAGTAGTCTTAATGGACTTTGAATTATGGACGTTGCATAATCCAATTGGATTTGGAGTATGTCAAGCCCAATGAGTATGAAAATCAAGCCCAAGTTAGGCTCGATATGAATAAAGGTTAAGGCCCAAACTAAGAAAATAAACCGCGAATCGGACGGATGGGTCACCGGATGGGTAAAACCCATGGGGGGACCCATGGAACATTTGGGCCGACCACTTGGCCACCAAGTAAAGTGGTTACTTGGTGGCTAAGCCATGAATAGTAAGGAGGTTTGGGGACAATGACCATTTTGCCCTCAATTGGTTTTGTCTATAAAAGGAAAGCTAGAGTTGGTCATTTGCTGATTTACAAAACTTGACCAACATATATAGAGAGAGAGAAAAGTGTGATATCAAGTAATCAAGTGAGTTCAAAGAAAAACATCAAGAGTTAGTCAAGAACGCGAAGAACTTTAAGGTAACTTCTCATAAACGTTATGTGACACCCCCAAAATAGGTATACATCACCCATTCTGAGTCTCCAAATATATGGTACAGAAAAATAACTACAGCTTCATTATTACAATTGTCGTGCAAAATACGACATCACATATGATGTGAGTTTAAATACAAATATTGTCTTTTAGACAATATTCAAACTCAAATAAGTCCTCATTACAATTATTAAAACACTATTTTACAAAATAGTGAGGACTGCTAAAACAACTGACTAGAAACATTACTCCACACCCCGACTAGTTCTCGCTATATTCTCGCTTCTTTAGAAGAAAATTGGAACAAAAAGAAAAAGGGTGAGCTCAACTAGCCCAGTAAAGAATATTATGACTAAGATAATATAGAACAATTTATCGTTAGTCTTTAATAAATCAGATAAAATATAATGGACAACCAGTTTTAGATCAATATTCGCAGCTAAAATAACAATTCATTATAAGAGTTAAGTAGAGAATGAAATATATTATCATTTATGAATTTAAAAGTCCATCATCAATATTTTATCCTTGTAACATCAATCAATAAACATCTTGAATCAAATATTCATCTTTGTACTACGGCCAAAGATATTCATTTGTATCACCAGTTGGTCATGTTCATCTCAACACATGTTCATCTTTACACTACAGGTCAAAGATATTCATCAGGTAATCATTCATCTTTGCACTATAGGCCAAAGATATTCAGTTATATCATCATTTAGGACTGAGGATGATGAAAAATATTGTAAAGAAAACGAATCCAGTAAGATAAAAGATCAAAGATTAGGGATTCATACTTTAGTTTATCCAAGTTCAATAATACTCCATAATAATCAATGGTGGAGCAAAATTTCAAAAATAAAGATCAAAACATGGATACAATCAAATATAGTAACCATAATAGACATCTTGGACAAAGAAGAGAAAATTTTATTTTTCTGTAAATAGTGTCATATTCGTGAATAGTGTTGTATACGTGAATAGTACTCCCGATACGAAAATGTAGAAATTCCACAAGAAAAATCATACTTCGTGAATAGTACTTGTGAATAGTATCGTATACGTGAATAGTAACCTCAATATGAAAAGGTAAAAATTTCATAATAAAATTCATAGCAATATTTTGGCATAATGATATTGAACGAAATAACATCATTTACGAAGAAAATAACATCTCTTACCTCAAAAGAACAGTACTTCTGACTGGAATATTGGATATAATGCCAAAGAAAACTTGCACTGAATAGCAACTCTCAAAATATCTAAATACTCACAAAAATACGCTCGATAATATAGAGAGAGAAAAGTTATAATTCTGGTGTGATTTTTAATTCTAACTAAGCACCCTATTTATAGGAAAATGCTTAGAACGCCAAAGCAGGCTAAATTAATAAAATAATATTTTCCAAAATTTTTAAGCATGCCACCTTTGATAAAATTTTAGCACACCATAGTGGGGCCCACCAAAAATTAGATTTTTCCACAACAACCAAAAGTGGGGCCTACATTATTTTAATAAAAATATTTATTTCTGAAACTTTAATAATTCATAATAAATAGCTATTTTACCAGAAAAATTCGAATCTCATGTCTATGTCATAGGAAATTTAATTTTCTACAACTTTGTAGAAGAAAGTTTTTCCAAATTCAAAATAAAAAATGTCCGAAATCCACATACGGATAATTTTTTAATACCTCTATTCTGACAAAATACTAATAAAACACTCCCATTTTGACAAAATACTGATAAAATACCTCAGCATTAATTTCTCCATTTATATCCACATAAAATAAATTTTTCTTTATCATATAAATCAATAATTAATTATTCACAAATAATATTACAGAATCACAATTATGACAATCAGGTCGTTCTCAGGAAAAAGGGGACTTTCCGATAAGGATTTCTCCTTACTTGCGTGAAATTAGGTGACCAAACCCTTTTTCTAGACAGAATTTCCTTAGACATTGCCAATAATACTATCTAATAATATTATTCAAATAATATGAATTATTGATCTGATAATGGAAAATACTATGTAGTGACAATTATTGAAATAACAATAATATAAAATATCAACGTAGCAATTATTGAATCAATAAAATAAAATATTGGATAGTAATTACTATAACAATTATTAAGCAGTGCCTTCTTACATAAGAATTAATCATCCAAAAATATTGTGCAATACCGTGTGCTACTGTGCAACCACGCATATTACTGTATTTTAACCACTAGGTATTTCAACAGTGTTAATGGTAACAACTACGCTGTTATTTGTAAAAACTCAAACTTGTCATTTTCTTCATCCAACCGTTTTCTGTTATGGGGCCCACAAATGGCTGTCCCGTCGTACGAATATTCGCCGACAGCAAGAATATTCCACGACCAAACGAATATTCCCCGACAAAAATGAATATTTTATAACCACTTGCTTATTTTATAAAATTTGCATATTTCACCCATAACCAAAGCATTATATCAAATTAACACCTTATTATTCACAATAATAACTAGAGAAAATTCGATTTTATTTATAAAATATTGGGGTCTTACAACCTCCCCTCCTTATGAAATTTCGTTCTCGAAATTGACGTACGTACTTAATGTTTCAAAAAGATGAGGATACCTTATTTTCATTTTCGATTCCAACTCCCAGGTCATTTCCTCAATAGCATGGTTCTTCTATAAAACTTTAACTTGTGGTATAACCTTTGTGCGTAGGACATGCTCCTTCCTATCTAAGATCTTGACAGGTACCTCCTCGTACGTTAAATCTTCGGTTATCTCGTCTGGTTCTAACTCAATAATGTGATTTGAGTCTTTCACATATTTACGAAGCACGGATATGTGAAACACATTATGAACACGACACATGCTTGGAGGTAATGCGAGTCTATAGACCACATTTCCTATTCGGTCAAGAATCTCAAATGGACCAACAAATCATGGATTGAGCTTTCATCTCTTCCAAATCTTGTAACTCCCTTCCATGGAGCAACACATAACAATACATGATCCCCAATATTAAATTTCACGTCCTTTCGATGAAGATTTGCATAACTCTTTTGTCGATCCTGTGCCATTGTATACGTTGTCGGATCATTTGGATCTTCTCTGTAGTCATACGTACCAACTCTAATTCCAACAATGTTGCTTCTCCCACCTCATCCCAACATACTGGAGAGCGACACTTTCGTCCATACAATGCTTCGAATGGAGCCACACCAATACTTACCTGATAACTGTTGTTGTAGGAGAATTCCACCAGTGGTAGGTACTTATCCCAACTCCCTTGGAAATCTAGGACATAGAGTTTTAATAGATCTTTAAGAGTTTGAATAGTCTTTTCTGATTGCCCATCCGTTTGAGGATGGTATATCGAATTGAATCGTAAATCCGTGCCCATAGCTTTCTGCAAGCTAACCCAAAATCGTGAAGTGAATCTTGGGTCAGGATCCGAAACTATGGATACTGGCATGCAATGCAATCTCATAATCTCATTCACGTACATACGAGTAAGACGTTCAAGGGTATAAGTCTCCCGTATAGGCAAAAATGGCCAGACTTGGTTAATTTATCAACAATAACCCAAATCGCATCTATGCCTTGAGAAACCTTGGGAAGGCCCGTAACAAAATCCATGGTAATGTGTTCCTACTTCCATTTCAAAATCTTAAGTGGTTGCAATGGACCCTTTAGCACTTGATGCTCCGCCTTTACACGTTGACAAGTTAAACACCTCGATATAAACTTTACGATCTCTCTCTTTATATTACTCTACCAAAATGTATGTCGAAGATCATGATACATTTTGGTACTTCCAGGATAGATTGCAAACGGTGTGTTGTGTGTCTACATCATGATTCTATGCTTCAAGTCAGAATCATTAGGAACACAAAGTCTAGAGTTGACTTGAAGTATTCCTTCTTCATCGATTCTTGCTTCTGGAATACTTCTTGCACTTTCTTCTTCATACGCATCAGCTCCAGGTCTGTAGATTGAGCAGCTTTAACTTTATCGATTAAAGTTGATTCTACTCGTATATTTGATATCATCACGTGGGTACTTGGAGCCTTTACCTCTATCTCCAACCTTTCTAAGTCATACAAAATGGGTCTTTACGTTAACCATATTGCACTTATACCTGCATATGATCTTCTACTCAATGCGTCAGCTACCACGTTTGCTTTTTCAGGATGATATTAGATGGTATGATCGTAATCTTTCAACAGCTCGAGCCAACGTCGTTGCCGCATGTTGAGTTCTTTTTGGGTGAAGAAATATTTGAGACTTTTATGATCCGTATAAATCTCCACTTTCTCCTCATACAGATAGTGTCTCCAGATTTTCAACGCAAAAACGACTGCTGCTAACTCCAGATCATGAGTAGGATAATTCCTCTCATATTCTTTGAGTTGCAGCGAGGCATAGGCTATGACTTTCCCATGTTGCATGAGAACACATCCTAACCCTTTGCCTGAAGCATCGCTGTAGATAACAAATCCATCCGAACCAGATGGTATTGTCAGAACAGGTGTCAAAATGAGTCTCCTCTTGAGCTCTTGGAAACTCTTCTCACATTCTTCGCTCCATACAAATTTTGTATCTTTTCAAGTCAGCTGAGTTAACGGAGTAGCGATTCTAAAAAATCCTTCCACGAATCTCTGATAATAACTAACTAAGCCCAGAAAGCTACGCACTTCGATCACCGACTTCGGTTGCTCCCAACTTTGGATTGCTTCAATCTTCGTTGGGTCAACAGATACTCCATGTTTTGAAACCACGTGCCCAAGGAATGCTACTTCCTTAAGCCAGAACTCGCATTTCTTCAGCTTGGCATATAGCTTGTTGTCACGAAGCCTTTGGAGTACCAGCTTCAAATGGTGCTCATGATCTTCATGGCTTTTGGAATAGATGAGGATGTCATCAATTAAGACAACAATGAACTGATCCAAATATTTCTTGAATACACGGTTCATTATATCCATGAAAGCCGCAGGAGCATTAGTCAATCCAAAAGACGTGACTAGGAATTCATAATGCCCGTACCGAGTTATGAAGGCAGTCTTTGGAATATCCTCAGTTTTAATCTTCAGCTGATGATATCCAGAACGAAGATCGATCTTTGAAAAGAATTGTGCTCCTTACAACTGGTCAAACAGGTCATCAATGCGAGGTAGGGGATACCTATTCTTGATGGTGACATGGTTCAATTCCCGGTAGTCAATACAAAGTCGCATACTCCCGTCATTCTTTTTTACGAATAAAATAGGAGCACCCCAAGGAGATGTACTAGGACGAATGAAATCGATGTCTAACAACTCCTGTAGTTAGACCTTTAACTCCTGAAGTTCAAAAGGAGCCATTCGATATGTGGTTTTAAAAATGGGCTTTGTACCATGTTCAAGGTCAATAAAGAATTCAACTTCACGTTCTGGGGGTAGACCGGGAAGTTCTTCAGGAAATACGTCAGAAAATTCACTAACATGGACTAAGAAAGCTTGACATCCATTTTTTAATAAACGAATGGTTTTATGGCTTGATATAACAGTGATTGACTTTAGTGTTTGGTTGCTTAAATTCGCATAACAGGTTGGTTAGGAATATGAAAACTAACAACCTTACAAAAATACTCAATTTTGGCATGATGAGTGGTTAACCAATCAATCCCTAAAATCACATCAAATGCAAGTATTTTCAACAAAATAAGATCGACAGGTAATGTAATGGCCCATACTTGAATCAAGCAAGATTTATAAACAGTTGATGTAATGAAAGTTTCTCCTAACGGAGTCTCAACAGATAAGTCAAAGTCTAATTTCTTTGGAGTCAAGTTAAAACATTGAGCACAAACAGGAGAGATAAAAGAATGGGTAGAATCGGTATCTAGTAAGGTATAAACTTCGTAAGAGTTTATGATTAGCTTACTCGTGATCACCTCGTTCGGGTTTCTCACGTTTTGGACAGTCATGACAAACGCTCGTCCTAGAACCACCGAATTTGACTTGTCCGGAATAGCCTTTGGAGTCACCATTCCCGCTGGACTTGGTTTCGTTACAGAATAATCTCTAGCTAAATGACATTCCTTTCCACAGTTATGACATACCTTGGATTATTGTGGGCAGTTTGGGCTGATGTGACCCTCTTTCCCGCATTTATAACATACAACTGGTGGTCGTTCTCCTCCCCTAGGAATAGTTGATGTTGGTGATGACGTCTTCACGTTGTCATTGTTATACCTTCTTTTTTGAAATCTCCTCCCGACTTGCTTCTTCTATTATCATGGCCATGATTACCACCATAGTGGTTACCGCTTTTGTCTGTATTTTTTCCTTCCCGCTGGTTGTCATTGCTCCGATGACTGCTATCACCGATATGACACTGGTTGTGGTCCTTCAGTTGAACATACTCATTATCTCGCTCTAATAATTGAGCCATGTTCACAACATCTGAATATAGAGAAAATTTGTGAGAAATAAGATATTGCCGAATCTCGGGTTTCAGACCTCTCAAAAATATTTGTGTCATACATTCCTCATTCTCTACCAAATGAGGTGCAAACCTGGATAACACTACGAACTTAGCCTCGTACTGGGACACAGTCATGTTGTTCTGTTCCAGTCTGATAAACTCTACCTCCTTCATATAACGAATACTTTCAGAAAAGTACTTGTTATTGAACAGTTTCTGTAATGTTTCCCAAGGCATATTGAATGCGGCTGGTTGGGTACGCTTCACAGATTCCCACTAATAATCTGCCTCACCGCTGAACATAAAGGTGGCAAATAGAATATTTTATTCCTCCGTGCATCCCAAGACATCGAATATCTTGGTAATTTACTTGACCCACGTTTTCGCCTTAATCGGATCCGGTTTTCCCAAGAACTCTGGTGGTCCCAACTCTTTGAACTACTTAGTTGTGACAAGCCGCGCATTGCTATCATTTTCACCCGTATTTTATACACGAGTCTCCCTTGTCTGATTTTGCATGAACTGTAAAAAGCTTCTAAACATCTCATCATTCATCGTTTGTTCAGTAGTGTTGTTTACAAAAGGAATATTACCTTCCTGTTGCATGTTCCCCTGGTTGGTGATTAAAGGTGTCTCCACAGTCTCATACACTCCATTGTTAACATTCTCAACTGCCATTCTCAAATACTGCCACAAAACAAGGGTTAATTAAAGAAATTGACATACCACATAATACCCCTATATTCTGACCGACCAACAAATAAGCTTAGGTAGGACACACTAGCGAAAGATTTATTTGTCTCTTCTCTCCTAGTTTTATTCTCCGATCTCCGCCAGAGACCATATCCCAAAGCTCTGATACCAACTGTGACGCCCCCAAAATAGGTATACATCACCCATTCTGAGTCACCAAATACATGGTACAGAAAAATAACTACAACTTCATTATTATAATTATCGTGCAAAATACGACAACACATATGCTGTGAGTTTAAATACAAATATTATCTTCTAGACAGTAATCAAACTCAAATAAGTCCTCATTATAATTATTGAAATACTATTTTACAAATTAGTGAGTACTACTAAAACAACTGACTGTAAATATTACTCCACACCCCGACTAGTTCCCTGTGACGCCCCTGAAATAGGTCCATTCCACCCAACCCATTCTGAGTCGCCAAATACATGGTACAGAAAATAACTACAACTTTATTATTACAATTATCGTGCAAAATACGACAACACAAATATTGTCATCTAGACAATATTAAAACTCAAATGGAGTCCTTATTACAATTATTGATACACTATCTTACAAAATAGTGAGGACTACTAAAACAACTATCTTGAACTATCATTCCATACCCCGACTAGTTCCCGCTATATTCTCGCCTCCTGAGAAGAAAAATAGAACAAAAAAGAAAATGGTGAGCTCAACTAGCCCAGTAAAGAATATTATGACTAAGATAATATACAACAAATTATCCTTAGTCTTTAACAGGGAAAAATCTGATAGAATACAATAGACAACAAGTTTTAGATCAACAACTGCAGCGAAAATAATAATTCATTAGAAGAGTTAAGTAGAGAATGAAATCTACTATCATCTATGAATTTAAAATTTTATCATCACTATTTTATCCATGTAACATAAATCATCAAATATTCATCTTTGCACTACGGGCCAACTGTAAGACCCCGAATTTTATTGAATAAAAGTATTCAATTTTTCTATTTAGTAAATAGTTAAATTGATAACAAGTTAAAGTTAAAGGTAATATATGAAAATTTTCAAAATACGCAAGTGGTTATAAAATACTCATTGTTGTCGGGGAATATTCGTTTGGTCGTGGAATATTCTTTCTGTCGGGGAATATTTGTACGACGGCGCAGCCAGTTGTGGGCCCCATAGCAGAATAACTGTCGGATGAAGAAAACGACAAATTTGAGTTTTTATAAATAACGGCGTAGTTGTTACCGTTAACACTGTTAGAATATCTAGTGGTTAAAATACAGTAATACGCGTAGTTGAACAGTAGCACACGGTATTGCACATTATTTTTTTCAATTATTGATTTTTAAGTGAGAAGGCACTACTCAATAATTGTTACAGTAATTAATGTTTAATATTTTATTTTATTGAATTAATAATTGTTGCGTTGATATTTTATATTATTGTTATTTCAATAATTATTATTGCATAGTATTTTCCATTATCAGATCAATAATTCATATTATTTGAATAATATTATTAGATAACATTATTGGCAATGTCTAAAAAATTCTATCTAAGGAGAGGTTTGGTCACTTAATTGCGCGCCAGTAAGGAGAAATCCTTATTGGATAGCCCCCTCTTTCCTGGGAACGACCTGGTTGTCATAAATGTGATTCTGTAATATTATTTGTGAATAATTAATTATTGATTTATATGATAATGAAATATTTATGTGATGTGGATATAAATGATGGATTTATTTATGTGGTTATAAATGAAGGAATTAATATTGAGGTATTTTATCAGTATTTTGTCGGATTGGAGGTATTAAAAGATCAAATCAGTGTTCTTACAGCTTTATTATGTGAGTTATAATTTTTAATCTGACCGTTGGATCGTTGTAATTTTTAGATATGTTATACATATATAAGTTGAGTATATGTCCACAAATTTTGAACCGTTAAAAATTAACGAATGATTTGTTATGAATTTTAAGAGGTGACTGATTCGAAAATTAAGTTTATAAATGATTTTGGTGGAAAATTCTAGAAATGAGTGGGCCCCACTTTTGGTTGTTGGGAAAGATGGCTGATTTTTGGTGGGTGGAATAGTAGCAGGTAAAGCCATCAGGTAGCAGGTCAAGTCTGCTTCGGCGTGCTAATATTTTTCTATAAATAGAGGGCTAAGTTAGAATTGAAAATCACACCAGAATTCATAAGTTTTCTCTCTTTTTCTCTCTAGATTATCGAGTGTATTTTATGAGTATTTAGATACTTGGTGAGTTGCTATTCATCAGTGCAAGTTTCCTTCAGCGTCATATCCGATATCCAGTCAGAAGTGTTGCTCTTTTGAGGTAAGGGATAGTAAGGGATTTTAAGGGTTATTATGTTTTTCAGTTTCGTAATTTTTTCGACTCTTAAAAATTCTAAGAAAAATATATGTTCAATATAGGACTATATTATGCTAAATCTCAAAAAAGAAATATTTTTGGGACTGATTTGGTATTTTTCTTGAAAATAGACTATTTATGAGTAAATGAATTAAATATATTATGGGAAGTAAGAATATTAGAAAATAGGATTTTATGGCTTGAGAATCCTATATGAGGTATATGTGCAGATTTTTGATGAGGGTTTTGGTTATTGGCGATGAGATCTTATGAGTTTAGAATTTTAGGATGATTAAATGCATTATTTTGTAAAGTGTAAACAATTAAAATAAATTGTTTATAAGTTTAAGAAATGTTATTTCAATATCATTATACCGAAATATTAGTATGGATTTTATTATGGAATTTCTACCTTTTTGTGTCGAGTTTACTATTCATGAGTTACTATTCACGAGTTACTATTTATGAGTTACTATTCACGAAATTACTATTCATAGATTACTATTCACGAGTTACTATTCATGACAAAATTAGTTTCTTTTTTTAACCAAATTATAGTTGATTTATGAATATCATTCTTGAGATTAAATCTAGATGTTTTGATTATATTGATTTTACCATTATATATAACATTTTTATAACCCTAATAATAATATTTCTATTTGACTTGAGTGTAAAGATGGGTAGATTTTTGGTATGATCATGACTATGAGTTCCCTTTGGCCAGTAGTGCAAAGTTGAATTGTTGACTGGTATGATCATGACCATTGAAGTTATAATTGAATATATTTAGCTTAAGTGTAAAGGTGAAATGATCAACATGGTTATAATTATTGTTTATATAAATTCTGAAATGATTATATATTTCTTTGAGATATTAATATATTTGGCATGTAGTGCAAATATGAACTATTGATGAATATATTTGTCCTGTAGTGCAAATATGAACTATTGAGAAATATCTTTGGCATGTAGTGCAAAGATGAATTGTTGATGAATATCTTTGGCACGTAGTGCAAAGATGACCTGTTGTTGAATATCTTTGGTCTGTAGTGCAAAGATGGTCTGTTGATGAATATCGTTGGCCGTAGTGCAAAGATGAAATTGTTAGTATGATTATAAACATGAACTGTAATTTGTTATAACCATGATCTTTGATGTTTCAGGTAAAGACATGTGATGAAAATTATCTTCGTCCTGGATGCGAAGAGGAATTTAGAATTAAAATTATGATTATGAGTTATTCATATAATTGTGGAAAAGAACTGTTGATTAATATTACAGGGATAAAACATTGTTGGTGGACTTTTAATGTGGAGAAGATAATAAACTTTATGGTCTATTTAACTCTTCTAATGGATTGCTCGTTCCGTTACAACTATGGTTGAAAAATTTTATCATCTACCATATGTTCTAAATTTCTGATTTATTACTGTTCAAAGCTATTGATAATTTATTTATCTTTAGTCATGATATTCTTTAATGAGCTAGTTGTGCTCATCCTTCTGTTTCAAAATTCCTTTCAGGTAATACGAGTGTAGCTGGGTCGAGCGGGGGTAGCAGTGGAATAGAACGGTGGTCATCATTTAGTAGTTATATTTGATGAATCCAATAGGGTGAGGCGAACCCAACGTTGGAAGGGTGTTTTGCCACTATCATACAAGATGTCTAATGTCATACAACCTCATGTCATTATAAGACAGGGTTGTGCACATCCACTTGCTGAATATATTTACGAGCACTACCTATATAATCTTGGTGTTTGTTTGAAATATAATTCACGATTAGAGACAGTGGAGATAATGATATGTCAAGAGAAGACTCACCATTGGAAAGAATATGATAGTAATCTTCTTGTTTTTCTTTGGGGTCTATTAGGTCAACTAAGGATAATTCTGTGGACATATAATATCTATCATAACCTGGAAGCATGGCCTCTCATGTACGAAGGTTTCCTTGAGTACTTTCTAAAGATTCTAATTTCTAAAATAGTTTTTGACTATACCTTTATGTAGGTATCACTGTGAGGTGCTGTCCACTGATGGGACATTTGTCACATTATCGTTGGGACACGAGTCACAGTTGGTATATATTTGTATCCAAACTCATAGCATATGTGTTGTTGTATTTTGTACGACAATTGTTGTAATAAAGTTGTAGTTGTTTTCTGTACCATGTATTTGGCGACTCAGAATAGGTTGGGTGAAATGGACCTATTTTGGGGTTGTCACGCCATTGATATTAATTTGTATCACCAATTGTTCATGTTCATCTCAACACATGTCCGTCTTTGCACTACGTGCCAAAGATATTCATCAAATAATCATTCATCTTTGCACTACATGCCAAAGATATTCAGTTGTATCACCATTTAGGACTGAGGATGATAAAAATATTTTCAAGAAAACGAATCCAGAGAGATAAAAAGACAAAGATCAGGGATTCGTACTTCGGTTTATCTAAATTCAAAAATACTCCATAATAATCAATTGTAGAGCATAAATCAAAAATGAGGATCAAAACATAGATCCAATCAAAGATAGGAACCATAACAGACAATCTTGGACACAGAAAAGAAAATTTAATTTTTCTATGAATAGTGCCGTATTCGTGAATAGTGTCTGTCGTATACGTGAATAGTGACGTATACGTGAATAGTAACCCCGACACTAAAAGGTAGAAATTCCATAAGAAAAATCATCATACTTCGTGAGTAGTACTCGTGAATAGTAACTCATAAATACTAACTCGTAAATAGTAACTCATGAATAGTAACTCCAGAATAGTAACTCATAAATAGTAACCCCGACATAAAAAGGTAAAAATTTCATAATAAAATTCATACCAATATTCCGGTATAATGATATTGAAAGAAATAATATTATTTAAAAAAAATAACATTCCTTACCTCGAAAAAATAATACTTTTGACTGGAATACCAGATATAATACTGAAGGAAACTTGCACCATATAGCAACACTCAAAGTATCAAAATACTCACAAAAATACGCTCGATATTATAGAGAGAAAAAAATTCAGTTTCTGGTGTGATTTTTAATTCTAACCTAAGCACCCTATTTATAGGAAAATGCTTAGCACACCAAAGTAGAAAATTTAATAAAATAATATTATTTATAAAATAAATTCCTACGCACACCTTACAATCTGAATTCAGAATTTTACACATGCAAGTGGGGTCCACCAAAATGAAAAACAAGTTTTAAACATTTTTTGTTACGAAATCAATTCAGACCCAATATTCCGGAACTTCAATAATTCATAATAAATAGTCTTTTTATCAAAAAAATTCGAATTTTATGTCCATTTTATAGGGAATTTAATTTTCTACAACTTTGTAGCTTTAAGTTTTTCCAAATTCTAAACGAAAAATGACCGAAATTCACATACGGTTGATCTTGCAGGCTATAATAAAATTTCAATTAAAAATAGGGTCCACTAACACACAAAACATGTGTTAAATATTTTTTTTAGCAAAAATACTATTCCTCCTCATTTATTCATATATCACACATTTATTGTAAAAATATCATCATTATTATATTATTGTAATATAATAATATATTTTATCAGAAAAGATAAAATATCAATTTTTAACAATTATCACTTTTCAAAAATTTTCTCCATTTTTATCCACATAAAATAAATATTTTATAATCACTTTTTTTATCAATAATTAATTATTCACAAATAATATTACAGAATCACAATAATGACAACCAGGTCGTTCTCAAGAAAAAGGGGGCCTTCCGGTAAAAATTTCTCCTTACTGACGCGCAATTAAATAACCTCTCCTAGACAGAACTTTCTTAGACATTGTCAATAATGCTATCTAATAATATTATTCAAATAATATAAAGTATTGATCTGATAATTTGAAATACTGTACAATGACAATTATTAAAATAATAATAATATAAAATAATGTGCAATACCATGTGCTACTGTACAACAACGCGTATTACTTTACTTTAACCACCGGGTATTTCAACAGTGTTAATGGTAACAACTACGCCGTTATTTTTTTTTAAAAAAAAATCATTATTGTCTTTTTTTTTATTCGACAATTTTCCGTTACCGGGTCCACAAATGGCTGCGCCGTCGTAAGAATATTCCACGACCAAACGAATATTCCCCGATAACAATGAATATTATATAACCACCTGCTTATTTAAAAATTTTACATATATCACCCTTAACTTTAAACTTTTATCAATTTAACTATTTACTAAATAGAAAAATTGAATACTTTTATTTCATAAATTTTGGGATTTTACATTCCCGCTATATTCTCGCCTCCTGAAAACAAAAATGGAACAAAAAGGAAAAGGGTGAGCTCAACTAGTCCAGTAAAGAATATTATGACGATGATAATGTAGAACAATTTATCGTTAGCCTTCAATAAATCAGATAAAATATAATGGACAACCAGTTTTAGATCAATATTCGCAGCGGAAATAATAATTCATTATAAGAGTTAAGTAGAGAATGAAATTTACTATCATCTATGAATTTAAAAGTCTATCATCAATATTTTATCCCTGTAACATCAATCAAGATACATCTTGAATCAAATATTCATCTTTGCACTACGGCCAAAGATATTCATTTGTATCACTAGTTGGTCATGTTCATCTCAATACCTATTCATCTTTGCACTACGAGCCAAAGATATTCCTAAGGTAATCATTAAACTTTGCATTACAGGCCAAAGATATTCAGTTATATCATCATTTAGGACTGAGAATGATGAAAAATATTGTAAAAAAATGAATCCAGTGAGATAAAAGATCAAAGATTAGATATTCGTACTTTAGTTTATCCAAGTTCAAAAATACTCCATAAAAATCAATTATGGAGCAAAATTTCAAAAATAAAGATCAAAATATGGATACAATCAAAGATAGTATCTATAATAGGCACTTAGATAAAGAAGAGAAAATTTTATTTTTCTGTGAATAGTGTCGTATTCGTAAATAGTGTCGTATACATGAATAGTGATGTATACGTAAATAGTAATCTCGACACGAAAAGGTAGAAATTCCACAAGAAAAATCATACTTCGTGAATAGTGCTCGTGAATAGTATCGTATTCGTGAATAATGTCGTATACGTGAATAGTAACCTCAATATAAAAAGGTAAAAATTTTATAAAAAAATTCATACTAATATTTTGGCATAATGATATTGAACGAAATAACATCATTTACGAAGAAAATAACATCTCTTACCTCAAAAAAACAGTACTTCTGACTGGAATATTGGATATTTTCGAATGAAACTTTCACTAAATAGCAACTCTCAAAATATCTAAATACTCACAAAAATACGCTCGATAATATAGAAAGAGAAAACTTATGATTCTGGTGTGATTTTCAATTCTAACTAAGCACCCTATTTATAGGAAAATGCTTAGAACGCCAAAGTAGACTAAATTAATAAAATAATATTTTTCAAAATTTTCAAGCACGCCTCATTTGATCAAATTTTAGCACACCACAGTGGGGCCCACCAAAAATTAGATTTTTCCACAATAACCAAAAGTGGGGCCCACATATTTTTTATAAAAATATTTATTTCTAAAACTTCAATAATTCATAATAAATAGCTCTTTTATCAGAAAAATTTGAATATCATATCTATTCCATAGGAAATTTAATTCTCTACCAATTTGTAGAAGAAAGTTTTTCTAAATTTCAAACAGAAAATGTCCGAAATCCACATACGGATGATTTTTTAATACCTCCATTCTGACAAAATACTGATAAAACACCCCCATTCTGACAAAATACTTATAAAACATCTCAGCATTAACTCCTCCATTTAGATCCACATAAAATAAATATTTTCTTATCATATAAATCAATAGTTAATTATTCACAAATAATATTACAGAATCACAATTATGACAACCAGGTCGTTCCCAGGAAAGGGGGGCTTTCCGATAAGGATTTCTCCTTACTGACGCGCAATTAGGTGACCAAACCCCTTTTTTAGACAGAACTTCCTTATACATTGCCAATAATGCTATCTAATAATATTATTCAAATAATATGAATTATTAATCTAATAATGAAAAATACTGTGCAGTGACAATTATTGAAGCAAAAATAATATAAAATATCAACGTAGCAATTATTAAATCAATAAAATAAAATATTGAACAGTAATTACTGTAACAATTATTGAGTAGTGCCTTCTTACGTAAGAATCAATAATCCAAAAATACTGTGCAATACCGTGTGCTACTGTGCAACCACGTGTATTACTGTATTTTAACCACCGGGTATTCCAACAATGTTAACGGTAACAACTATGCCGTTATTTGTAAAAACTCAAACTTGTCATTTTCTTCATCCGACCGTTTTTCATTATGGGGCCCACAAATGGCTGCACCGTCGTACGAATATTCCCCAACAAAAATGAATATTTTATAACCACTTGCTTATTTTGTAAAATTTGCACATTTCACCCATAACCAAAGCATTATATCAAATTAACACCTTATTATTCATAATAATAACTAGAAAAAATTCGATTTTATTTATAAAAAGTTGGGGTCTTACACGTTAGTCTTCGATCTTTTTCGATTTCTTTTTAGTAGAGAAGTATGATTTGGTGGATCATGTCTCTTTCGGAGTCATAAGGATGGCTAATAGTGGATTAAGTCATTATAAGTCATGTATGATTAGTAATCATAAGTGTTTAAGTAAGTTTTATAATTAAAGAAAATCGTAAAACGTTTATTTGGTTATTGATGGACAAATTGAAAACCATCTTAGGGTATGTGCATCTTGTTTGGTTAGGATGTAGATGATGAATCAATGGAATTGTTCCATTTGATTTGGCGTAGAAAACTAGAGTAATGAAGTTGTGGCGAAATTTACGAAATTAGCCGTTAAACGTTAAAAAAGTAAAAATCTCGGATTAGTAGTCGAAAGTTATCGTGTAACTTGGAAACCTTGGTTTTCAATGGCATAATGTAAGATAGGGTATTCAAGAGTCGTGGACTCAAGAATCGTCGAATTTCGACTTAGAACGAAGAAACGAGCTATGAACGCTCACGAACATTAAACGAACGCTCAATAATGAGCTAATCGGTGAATTTCGTGTTAAAAGATTCGAAAATAAAATATTTTCTAATGAAATCATAGTGCATGTGATTTATGAACTAATGGGTTTTGAACAAGCCAATTTGGACTTAAAATGAATAAGTTATGAGCCCAGGAAATTCACACAGTAAGAAAACTGTCAAAATTATTTGAGGCTCAGGGTCAGCGCCGCAGCGCCACCCCAACCTTTAATACTCGCGCCGCAGCGCCGGGTAGAATGGGTAGACACTGCAGAGTCGCGCCGCAGTGCCACTCGCAAGAAAAAGTCTCGCACCGCAGCGCCGAGACCGAGAATTAGCTACTATTAGTTGGCGTCGCAGCGCCAATGGTAAGCATAAGGACGGCGCCACAGCGCCTAGCCAGGGGAAAAGTTAGACTTAGTTATTTTTAAACCCAAATATTGCAAGACCATTATGGGGCAAGTGTATATACATAATGTACATGCTAAGACCATCCCTATATCACATATATGGTGATGACCTTAGGAATTGAACGTAAGTTATTAGTAATGAAATGATGAACGATAATAAGCCGTAAGGGCGGATAAATACTGAAAACGAGTTTTATTAATGAAATAAATTCGGTTAAGTTATAGAAGAGAAAGAAGTTGGTTAAAACAATGTGATTAGATTGTGTGGTAGCTAATTACAATGTGCTATGTGAACATATCATGTAGATACTGTAAAGATTGAGAACTGTTGAATATTTTTTTAAACACACTTGAAGGCAAGTTTTCTTAATGCTTGTCTAACCTTCGTGTTAGCCGAATTTTCTGTGATTCATGTTATGAAATGCATGAATCGTTTTACGAAAGGGTTAATGCCAGTTTTAACTCGGCTAGACTAATCTTAAAGAGTTGATTGATTTATTTATAAGTTTTTTAATATAGAATTGATAACGCTATCCTATGCCAATTGTTCGGTACGGATTCAAAGGTAAGCCTGCGTATGAATAAACTAATGTATTTTACATTAATTATTCGATGGGCACGCGAGGTTGCCAAAACTTAAACCTAAATACGTTTAAGGAATGAGTGTTAAGCAACATAGAGTATTATAGGCTGATCACCTAGAAGTGCTCGTAAGATATATCGGACTTACGGTCTTAGTGTCGGGTTGTCCTTTTTCATGAAAGAAAACCAAAGAGAATGTTCATGGTCTTTTGGACCTACTCAGAATTCTTAAGTTTCTATAAGTACTTCGGAATTGTTTTATGTGAAAGAAAAGTGCTATACGATGCTTTATAGTACTTCATAGCTATTTGTTTAGTTATTGAAGAATAATCATATGATTCTCGATGTGGTATTTATATTATACATTGCTAGACTTGTTGAGCTAGTTATGCTCACTTCTTGCTTGAATTATATGATTGCAGCTAAGGCCGAACGAACTGAGGGTTCTAAGAAAGATAAAGGCAAAGCTAAGATAGATAATTAGTTATCCTATAATAGACTAGTATGTTTGTATGTATTATACTTATGAACATTGAAGAATGTATTCAGTTTCTGAACTTGGGAAAGGATTTATTATTATTGTAATAAGAATGTAGTTAATACACTCATTTTGGTGTTGTTTCAATAGAATGAATGTATAGTTATGAGTAATGTGCAGCACCATCTGTCGGGTTGGAAGATACCCGAATTTGGGGGTGTCACATTTGATACTAACCTGTAACGTCCCCAAATCCGGGTATCTGTTACCTCAGACCTTGTCCATCACGATACTATCTTCGTCTAACTATTAACAACTTTCATTCATAATTTAATTAATACAACTTAACTTTGATACTAATTAATATATTAATTCCTTCCTATTTCTAGGATCTATGAATCGATCCCAAAATCTTCATAAGTCAATTATCAGTCTTGGTCAGTAACCATTCTTGCCTTTACATCATATTCGACGTTATACTTAATAAGATGCAGAATAATTAAAACTTTTCTGAATTCTTTATTCATTTCCCTGAATCACAACCTTCATCATTTACATATCTTTGAATCAAATTTATTCTATACTTCGATTCATCAAAGTTACATTGTAAAATTTACATCTCAATTCGATGTTATTTATGTATCGAATAGTTCAGTTTTACGACTCCACAAGAGTTAAACAACTATCAAGTACATCATCTAAAACCTAAAACATGGTTCGAGATCATAATTTCAGGTAAACAAATCAATCTTCTTTTGATACTATTGAACTCTATCAATCAAGTAGCACGTAACTTTACCGTGAGTCCTTAACCTACAAAAGTGGTTATTTGCAAGGGTGAGCTCGACAGCCCAACAATTTTAATAATTTTCATGCATCACATAGCACATAATATTATACACCGTTGATATAATCATAAGCATTTAAACTCAATACTTATGTTGCTTCTCACATAATAAGTATAGAGATTATCTTCTAAAACACATAGTTATAGATTTACTTTCAATCTCATACATATCTCATAGACATTTCCACGTTTCATGGCATAGCATAATTCATTTCTTACATAACTCATATGCATTTCATATATAATTTAACATTCCATATCATAACATAAATCAATAAACTATTATCAACATTATAGAGCAAATAGGAACTGAAAGACTTATCTGGCTCGTAGATTATCAACTACAACTTAACTGCTTATAGCTATCTGCACTTCATGTATTCCTACACAATTTTATAATCATGGATTCATACCCATCAGTCATACATTTCCTTACTTCTCAATGTAATAACAATTGTTACATTGTTTTCTAACTCGGTTGTTAAAGCATTCACTTTACTTTCTTATCATAATTTTAGGATAGTTATGTATGTATAAGTATACCGTAGCCACACTTACTTGACATCAACATTCATAAACCTTTATCACACATTTGACTAGCTATGTGTTTCTTACACATTTAAAACTCATAGCTGCATGATCATATAGTTCTTTTGTTTTGCAAAATTTAACAAATTTGGGTTTTATATAACCATTGCTTGCTCATATTCTTAAAACATCACTTAAGTCAAGCATTGAAGCTTAATACTTTCATACACAAATGCTTAAGGGTTTATATTACGATTTAAACAGTTAGGCAACACTGCCCTGCAGCGCAGCTGCGCTACAGTTTGGCCTAGGATGGGCACAGCTGCGCCGTTCCCTAGCCAGACCAGATTGGAAACATTATTTCCCAGTTTATACCTCATTACTAACCATGCTAACACATAACACATACACACGTTAAGAGGTCTTGGTCCAAGTTTGGTGACTCTTGTGTTTACTTCAAGTTATTTTTACACTTTATAGCTTTATTGACATTTATTTCACGGCTAAGCGAGTTCATGCAACAAGGGTCTAACTATGTAACTAATAACGATGTTAAACAACTTTCAATACGCATGCTCACATGTATTCATCTTATCTACATATGTCTAGCATAGTTTATCACTTGAAAACTTACTTTTAAAACATGCTTGAATGACTTTTATTGTGTCAAACTATATAAGTGCAATTATAGACTGTGTTTAATGACATAAATAGTACGAGCATGCCATCCTACAAGTTCAAAGGGTAGACAACACAATGCTCATAGAAATAAATTTACAAAGCGTTCAAGTTCACTTTTAAAAGTCATTCTAGACCAAGTTAAAGCAAGTTTCAAGTTTTCTATAGAAATATACACTAAAGTGATTAAGAGGTTCATGGTATTCAAAGGGGCTTGAAACCACTTGTCATACATATTTTCATGCATAACTAGGTCAAACTACTCATGCAAGGCAACTTCGAATCACATATCATACTCATTTGTACATGTTTCTATACATGATTACAAGGTCAAAATATAACCACTCCATGTTATAAAACTTTGTTTGCAAAAATATCTGAGTTTGCCTTTGAAATCATTTTAAACTAAATCAAAGCAATCTAACACATACGATACAACTTTGAATCTTTTATCATGCATAATTAAACTTCGTATACATGCTATCATGGTTAGAACTTAAATGACTCAAAGTTCGTCAATGTTTATTTTCAAAATCTTTAAGTTTCTTTTTGAAACATATATTAACGTAAACCAATGCAACTCATCTATGCAAGGGAACTTTAGACCACATGTTTAAATTATTTTCATACATAACTAAGCTTTACCAACATGCTAAAGCTTATCAGATTATAGCAGAAAACATAATCAGGTACTGGTGCACGGCGCAGCTACGCTGTGCTGAATTGTGGGAGCGGCGCAGCTGCGCTGCCCCAGGACAGTACCAAAAATAGCATCCGGCGCAACTGCGCTGGAATGAACTATAGAATGGGCGCAGCTCTGCCCTTCCTAAACAACTCCAGAAGGGTCTCTACTTCTGCAAAACTTAAAACCCATGCAAGAAATCCTTCATGTCATATGCTTAAACTAATCACATTGCTTCTATACATGCATATGATGCTCAACTAACGTGAAAGCAATCCTCAATTCACATAAACATCCAATTTGGTAACTCAAATTCAAAGTTCATGCTGTGTTTCCATCTTTTAACTTGATTAGCGAGTTTCATCACTACGGATTCATTTCTAAACCAAATTGGTCAGTTTAACTTCCGTTATTTTCATATTTAACTGTATTATCAATATCTAACAATAATTTATGGATTACAAAAATCCTTAGCCATCAATTTTTGACTCAAAAGTAAGTATTTCTTGTCATTACTAAGAAATTGCAAAATTTAGGAATCAAGAGCATTTAAGATAGTGTTATTACCTCTTGATTGCTTGAATTTACTAACTATAGCTCTTAATCCTCCCATTGCTCTCAATTCTACTAACCATCCATAGCCAATTTTCTCAGATAACTCAACAAACGAGAATGAGGAGGAGAAATCTCTATTTATAGAGAAAGTGTTGCCCAAATTTGGGTCTTGCACATTGAATTAAACCAAGGGGAAGAAGAAGAAACCAGTTGATTAAGAGGAGTTGATAACCTACTCCATCTTCTCCATCCCTCAAGCCATCATCAGTTTTAAATTTTCAGCAACATAAAGGAGTAGGCCATTGGCCTATTGCATGGCTGATATAATTAGGGACAATGAATTTGGGACAAGCTCTATTTCTTCCTTACTTATTAGTAAAATGGTCCCCATTCTACTAAATTTAATTCCTTTTGGGCTTATTAAAATAATTATAATGACTTAACATTACAACATTAAATTAAGTTGTGGGCACATATATACACATATATATGTACATATGTAAGACCCCAACTTTTATGGATAAAGATTTAATTTTCTCTAAATAATATTTCGAATAATATGGTGTGGATTTGATATAATGTTATAGTTGTGGGTAATATTTACAAATTTTGTAAATTAAGCAAGTTGTCATAAAATATTCGTTTGGTCGGAGAATATTTATTTTATCAGGGAATATTCGTACGACGACATAATCATTGGTGGACCCCACAGCAGAATTACTGTCAGATATAGAAAGCGACAGAAATAACCTTTTTATAAATATAACGGCAAAACTTTTACCGTTAACTGTTGAAATACCCAGTGATAAAAGTACAGTAATACGTGTGGTTGTACAGTAGCACACGGTATTGTACAGTATCTTTTATTATTGATTCTTACATGAGAAGTCACTCAGTTCATTCAATTATTGCTACAGTAATTGTTGCATAGTATCTCATATTATTGATTCAATTACTGTCACAGTATCATCTGCATAATATTTTATATTATTAAATCAATAAATGAGACGACACAGTTATTCATATTATTATTTGCATTATTGACAATGTCTAGAAAGTACTGTCGAGAAAAGGGGTTAGGTCATTTAATTGCGCGCCAATAAGGAGAAATCCTTATCGAAAAACTCCCTCTTTCCTGGGAATGATCTGGTTGTTAATATTGTGAGTTATAATATTAATGATGAATAAATGTTAAAAGATTAAAAATGTGTTTATTGAAGACAAGTGATTTATGATAAATAGAGGGGGTTTTATGAAGTATTTGTTATAAATTTGACCTATTACATGGAACCCCACTTACTCATTTTTCAAAATTACCGGTAGAAAGTTATCTCAGTTTTTGTTTTATTATTAATATAATAGTAATAAAATAGAAAACTTTTTATATAAAACAGAAAACTTTTTATATAAAACAGAATACTTTTTATATTATATATAAAGTTATTCGTTTTATTAGATTATAAATAGAATATATTATATTTTTTATAAAGTTTTTACTTTATTAGAATATTTTATTGCACAGTAGTGAATAGTTAAATCAAAATTTTTAGCGAAATCAGCCGATCGAATTCGCTCGTGAATTCGTTATGTGCGTCCGTGATTAAATTTTAAATAGTATCTTGCCATTTTCCTATAAATAGGGTGCTTAGGTTAGAAATGAAAATCACACCAGAATCAGATAATTCTTCTTTTATAATATTGAGTGTATTTCTTTTGAGTTTAAGGAAACTTTGAATGTAGCAAATAGTGCAAGTTTTCTTCAAGAATATCCCCGCTATACTAGTCAGAACTACTCTCCTTTTAAGGTAAGGGATATTATTTTCATTCAATATTCGTAAGAAATAATATTTTCTTCCATATTCTATAGTATGTAAGTAATATTATTTCGTTTCATATTCTTAAATCTACACTTATTTTGATAAGTATTGTTTCTATACTCCTTGAAATTTGTGCTTCATCTGGTATCGTTTCACTGAAATATTTTTCTAAACATTCTTGTTAAATTTTAATCTTTTCATGCTAGAGTACTATTCACGGGGTACTATTCATACATACGGTACTATTCATTAGGTACTATTCACGAAATAGTATTCACTAGGTACTATTCACCTGGAGTACTATTCATGATAAAATTGATTTCTTTTTTGTCCAAATTATTTTTTACACGTGAATATCATTCTTGAATTTTACTCCACAACTAATTGTCATGTTGACAATTTGGACATTCTTAAACTCTGGATAAATTTAATTATAAATCTTTAATATTTATCCTTGATCTCACTTGATTGATTTCTTATATCATTGTCGTCATCCTCATACTTATATTGTGGTGAAAGTCATCATTGACCTATAGTGCATAGATGGACTATTGATTGGTATGATTATGATCAGAAATTGTATATTGGTATAATCATGACCTATAATGTTACAGACAAATGATGTGGTGAAAGTCCTCATTGGCCCGTAGTGCATTGATGGACAGTTGTTTGGCATGATCATGACCACTAGTGATAATAACGAATATCCTTGGCCAGTAGTGCGTGGATAATTCGTGTTTGTGATACTAACGAATATCATTGGCCCGTAGTGCATGGATAATTCGGTCATGTGGATTATTTATTTAATTGTGTTATAGAGATAAAATATTGATGATGAAATTTTAAATTATAGAAGATAGTAGACATCATGCTCTACTTGACTCTTCTAATGGATTACTTGTTCCGCTGCTGTTAAACTTGTTGTCAATTGTATTCTATCAGTTTTTATACTGTTGCAAACTAAGGATAATTTATTCTACATTATGTTAGTCATAATATTCTTTACTGAGCTAGTTGAGCTCACCCTTTTCTTTCATTATTCTCTTCAAGAAATGAAAATATATCTGGGACTACTCGGAGAATAGAGTGATGGCCCAAGATCATGGCTATAGTAGTCCTCACTATTCTATAAAATAGTGTGATAATAATTGTAATGAGGACTCCATTAGAGTTTGGATATTATCTACGAGACAATATTTGTGTTAAAACTCTCAGCTTATGTTTTGTCGTATTCTGCACGACAATTAATAATTGTGTAAATTAAGTTTATATTTGAATTATGTACCATGTATTTGACGACTCAGAATAGGTTGTATGGACCTATTTTGGGGGCGTCACAACATACCCACATATAGGAAGTATACTTATATTTTAAATATACACAAATATATAATCTTATATCTCATGTACATTGGGCTAGTCCAAATAATATTGAGCATATTTCTTTAGAATTTAAGGAAGCTTTTAGTGTAGAAAACAGTGCAAGTTTTCTTTAAGAATATCCCCGCTATACCAGTCAGAAATACTCTCCTTTTAAGGTAAGCGATATTATTTTTGTTCAATATTCGTAAGAAATAATATTTTCTTCCATACTCTATAGTATGTAAGTAATATTATTTTGTTTCAGATTTCGAATTCTACACTCATTTTGTTAAGTGTTGCTTCTATACTCTTTGAATTTAGTAGAATATCCTTAAAATTTGTGATTTATCTAGTATCGTTTCACCAGGATATTTTTCTGAACATTCTTGTTAAAATTTAATCTTTTCATATCGGGGTACTATTCATGAAGTACTATTCACCCAAAAAATTGATTTCTTTTCTGTCCAAATTATTTTTGATACATGAATATTATTCTTAAATTTTACTCCACAAAGCAGTTGTCATGTTGACAATTTGGGCATTTTTAAACTTTGGATAAATTAAAAATCTTTAATATTTATCCTTAATTTCATTTGATTGATGCTTATATCATTGTCATCATCCTCATGCTTATATTGTGATAAAAGTTATCTTTGGCTCGTAGTGTATAGATTGACTGTTGATTGATATGATTATGACTATGTATCGGTATAATCATGACCATTGGTGATAATACGAATATCCTTAGCCCGTAGTGCATGGATGATTCGTGGATGTGATAATAATGGATATCCTTGGCCCATAGTGCATGGATAATTCAGTGATATGGATTATTTATTGAGCTGAGTCTCAGCGATAAAATTGATGGTAAACTTTTAAATCATAGAAGATAGTAGATATCATTCTCTACTTAACTCTTCTAATGGATTATTTGTTCCGCTGCAGTTAAACTTGTTATCTATTGTATTCTATCAGTTTAACACTGTTGAAGGCTAATGATAAATTATTCTGCATTATCTTAGTCATAATATTCTTTACTGGACTAGTTGAGCTTACCCTTTGCTTTCATTGTTCTCTTTAGGAAATGAGAATATAGCCGCGACTAGTCGAGGAACGGAGTGATGGTCCGAGATGGTGGCTATAATAGTCCTCACTATTTTATAAAATAGTATAATAATAATTGTAATGAGGACTCCATTTGAGTTTGGATATTGTCAACAAGATAATATTCGTGTTTAAACTCTCAGCTTATGTATTGTCGTATTTGACACGACAATTGTATAATTAAGTTTGTATTTGAATTTTGTATCATGTATTTGGCAACTCAGAATGGGTTGTATATACCTATTTTGGGGGCGTCACAATATTCTACCACTTCCTTATTTCTAAGGAATATCCTCCTGACCACATTCATCCTTCAAAAGAATAAGAATCTTCAACAATCATTTAATAATTGGGAAGTAGTATGAATAACTTAGATTCCAAATTATGCTAAGGGGTCACAAGACCGTGAACTCTTCTTGGTTTACTAGTGCTTCAACAAAATCCTTCACACTATAAACCCTTTCCATAGAATGTTTATCAATCATAGAGACTGTAAACACCCTCTACAAGTACTCTAGGTGATCAACCTATCGTACCACTACGTTGTGTACAAACATAGCACACCGTAACGACTATATTTGTCACATTCGGAATCATTGTCTCCGAAAATATATCCCCTTTATAGGGTTGTTCACATCAGCCTTTCAACATCTAAATCCACACAAGAGCAATCTAGTTTGGTATAAATACTCAAGAATGCTTGAATTTCATAAATATTTTGTAAGACCCCAACTTTTATAAATAAAGATGAATTTTCTATAAATATCATTTTTTAATATTATGGAGTTAATTTGATATAATGTTATAGTTGTGGGTAATATTTATAACTTTTGCAAAGTACGCAAGTTGTTATATAATATTCGATTGGTCGGGGAATATTCGTTTTAACAGGGAATATTCGTACAACGGCACAATCATTGGTGGACCCCACAACGGAATTATTGTCGGATTGAGAAAACGATAAAAATATTTTATTAAAAATAACGGCGGAAGTTTTACCATTGATATTATTGAACTACTCAGTAGTAAAAGTACAGTAATACGTGTGGTTGCATAGTAGCACACGATATTGATTATTAATGCTTATGTGAGAAGTCACTCAGTTTGATTCAATTATTATCAGTTAATAATATGAATTATTTAGCGATAATGACGTTTTGTTTTATTCATATTATTAATGTAATAAAACAGAAACATCTTTTTATATAAAATAAAATACTTTATTAAAGTTACTCTATAAATAGAATATATTATATTTTATTTAAAAGATTTTTCTTTAAATATGGACCGTCAGATTAAAGTAATCAATCTAGGCCGTTCATGGATTAGTTACTATGCATTCTATTTTTCTATAAATAGCAGCTCATTCCTTCACTATTTCTTACGAATTCACTGAACTCTAGATAGAGAAACTATAGAGAGAAACTATAGAGAGAGAGAAGAAGAGTATTCTACTACTTAACTACTTCCTTATTTCAGCTCTTCTTTAAAACGGTAAGGGGTGATATTCTTTCTTATTCATGAAGAGAACTGTTGTTATTCTATTTCTTATTATTCTGTTGGAATAATCTGTATACGCGGTCTACCCTATACTTGGTGACATTCTTCTATTATTCAGTTGGAACATCCTGTCTGTGTGTTTTACACGGGACCTGGTTCCGTTTTTATTATTATTCTGTTGGAACATCCTGTCTGTGTGTTTTACACCGGACCTGGTTCCGTTTTTATTATTATTCTGTTGGAACATCATGTCTGTGTGTTTTATATCGGACCTGGTTCCGTCTTGTTATTATTCTGTTGGAACATCCTGTCTGTGTGTTTTACACCGGACCTGTTTCCGTTATTTATTATTCTGTCTGAATATCCTGTCTGTGCATTTACGCCGGACCTGGTTCCATTATTTATTATTCTGTTGGAATAACCTGTCTGTGCGGTCTATCGCATGCCGGGTGATTTCTTTTGTTATTCCATTCTTTATTATACTCAGTTGGTTAAGTTTTGACTTCTATACTCCATAAAATTAGTGGAATATCCTTGATAATTGTGGTTCATCCAGTATCTTTTCATGAAAATATTCTTCTAAGTATTCTTGAATTTTACTCCACAAAGCAGTATCATATTGACAATTTGGACGTTGTTAATTCTTGGATAAATTAATTCTTGAACTTGTTTTATTGAATTCTTATATCATTGTCATCATCCTCATGTTTATAAAATGTTGAAAGTCATATGTGGCCTGTAGTGCATAGATAGACTTGGTATGATTATGACCAGGGATTATTCGGTATAATCATGACCGTAATATTATAAATGATGTGGTAAAAGTCCTCATTAACCCGTAGTGCATTGATAGACAGTTGTTAGCATAATCATGACCATTAATGAATACACGAATATCCTTGGCCGTAGTGCAGGGGTGATTCGATGATGTGGATTATTTTATTAAGCTGAGTCCCAGCGATCACAATGTTGAAAAACCTTTTAAATCATAAAAGATAGTAGAGTTATTTTCTACTTGACTCTTTTAATGGATTGCTTGTTCCGCTACAGTTAAACTTGATGTCTATTATATTTTATCAGTTTAACATTGTTAAAAGCTAATGATAATTTATTCTGCATTATCTTAGTCATAATATTTCTTACTGGGCTAGTTGAGCTCATCCTTTCTTTCACTGTTCTCTTCAGGAAATGAGAACGTAGCTGGGGCAAGTCGGGGAACGGAGTGATGGTCCGAATGATAGTATTAGTTAGTAGTCCTCACTATTCTATGTAATAGTGTTTTAATAAATGTAATGAGGACTCCTTTTGAGTATGAATACTCTCTAGAAGATAATATTTGTATTCAAACTCACAGTTTATGTTTTGTCGTATTGTACACGACAGTTGTATTTGTAAGTTGTATTTGTATTCTATACTATGTATCTGACGACCCAAGATGGGTGATGTATACCTAATTTTAGGGGCGTCACATATTTTTCGACAGCCATCTAGCCGAATCAAATAGCTTAGACTTTCAACAACTCAGAAATCAATCGAAATAATCTAGCCAACT
Source organism: Panax notoginseng (assembly GCA_016801055.1). Taxonomy (NCBI): domain Eukaryota; kingdom Viridiplantae; phylum Streptophyta; class Magnoliopsida; order Apiales; family Araliaceae; genus Panax; species Panax notoginseng. Next base: position 82,488,824 of record CM029014.1, read on the forward strand.
TAATTGACCTTCTTCGTAATTTGAAAGAAAATCAAAAATTCTTTTATGACATCATGATACCGTACCAGATTAGTAGTACGTTGAGAATTCTGTCATTTTATGACTTTGTCATATTACATCATACCATAGTGGGCTAACAATCTTTCGATTACATCCAACACTAGGTTCCCTTGCATTGATGACTCCATCGTTTACCATATTCTACACCATATTAAATGATGCACATGGTCCAAAAATAAAATTTTGCTAATTTTTCAAATCATTTTTGTCTTCGTCGAAACAAGTAGCATAGACATACGAATAACGATACTATTTTTAAAACACATTGGTTTAATCATCTGATCTAATGTTTTCTAAGAAAATAAAAGTATAACCATCAGCACGAAGTCAATAAATTTTGAAAATCTTGCATAGCTAGAAGATTTAGAAAATTCATGTTTCTCCATCAACTTCAATCTTTACTCCATTGCCTCATTCTATCAATATTCAACACCACCAATGCTCACTATACCAAAATTTCTTAATTCAAGATATATAATATATATATATTCCCAATATAGTTCATCGAACTTACCACACCTTGAAAGTTCAGGAATTTACCACAGTAATATGAGTTTAGGAACTTGGTCTAGCAATACGTAGTCCAAGAACCAATCAGAGACTGTCCATACGCTTAGAGGATCAAAAATATACATACGACTATTGTAAGACAACTTTTATAAATAAAGATTAATTTTTCTCGAAATATATTTTTGAATATTATGGTGTGGATTTGATATAAGGTTATAGTTGTGGGTAATATTTATAAATTTTGCAAAGTAAGCAAGTTGTTATAAAATATTCGGTTGGTCAAGGAATATTCATTTTAACAGAAAATATTCGTGCGACGATACAATCATTGGTGGACCCCACAACAGAAGTTTTGTCGTTGTTAGAAAACGACAAAAATATCTTTTTATAAAAATAACGACGAAAGTTTTATCGTTAAATTGTTGAACTACCCGGTAGTAAAAGTACAGTAATACACGTGGTTACATAATAACACATGGTATTGATTATTGATGCTTATGTGAGAAGTCACTCAGTTATACTCAATTATTGCTACAGTAATTGCTGCATAATATCTCTCATATTATTGATTCAATTATTGTCACAGTATCATCTGCATAATATTTTATATTGTTAAATCAATAATTGAGACGACAAAGTTATTCATATTATTATTTACAATATTGACGATGTCTAAAAAGTTCTGTCGAGGAAAGGGGTTTGGTCACCTAATTGCACGCCAATAGGGACAAATTCTTATCGGAAAGCCCCCTCTTTCTTGGGAATGATCTGGTTGTTAAATATTGTGAGTTATAATATTAATGATGATATTTCTATTGTGTTGAGATTATTAGTGTTAGTGGAAATCGACATTTATTTCGATAATAATTGATTTTTGAAAGTTATATTGACCAATCGGGTAATTAATCGGATAAATGAGCAAATAATTGCTATTAGTTCACATGCAACTTACTGTTAGTTCACATGTATGGAACTATTGATTCACATTCATGTACTATTGATTCATATGCATGTACTATTAGGGGAGGTGGTACAAGATTGATAATACTTACAGGACTAAATTAAAAATGAAGGAAAAGATGAAGGTACTATACTGTAATAATTTGAGCCCCAAAACGTACAATTATCGAAACTATGTTTTCCTATAAATAGAAGCTCATTCTTCTTTCATTCTCACCAATTCACTAAGACTCATAAGAGCAATTATAGAGAGAGAAGCTATAGAGAGAAAGAAGAAAAGCAGTCTATTACTTCACTATTCTAGTATCCAGTCTTCTTCTAAAGTAAGGGATATTATTTTTGTTCAGTATTCGTAGAAAAGTATACTTTCTTCCATACTTTGTAGTATGCGAGTAATATTATTTCGTTTCGCATTCCTAATTCTACACTCATTCTGTTAAAGTATTGCTTCTATACTCCGTGAAATTAGTAGAATATTCTTGATATTTACACTTCATCTAGTATCTTTTCATAGAAATATTATTCTGAGCATTCTTGATAATTATTGATCTTTTCATGCCGAAATACTATTCACGGGGTACTATTCACAAAGTACTATTCATGGGTACTATTCCCAAAATACTATTCACGGGTACTATTCATAAAGTACTATTTTAGGTACTATTCACAGGATACTATTCACAAAGTACTATTCACCCGAAGTAATATTCATGACAAAAATTAATTTATTTTCGGTCCAAATTATTTTTGATTCAATATTATTCTTGAATTTTACTCCACAAAGCAGTATTATGTTGACAATTTGGACATTATTGAATTCTGGAGAAATTAAATTATAAGTCTTTAAAAATTTATCCTTTGTTTTCTTTTAATTGAATTCTTATATCATTGTCATCATCCTCATGTTTATATTGTGATGAAAGTCATCTTTGGCTTACGTGTATAGATGAACTATCGATTGGTATGATTATGACCAGGGAGCATTCAGTATAATCATGACCCGTAATGTTATAAATGATGTGATAAAAGTCCTCATTGGTCCATAGTACATTAATGGACAGTTGCTGGTATGATTATAACCATTGGTGAAAACACGAATATCCTTGGCCCATAGTGCATGGATAATTCATGGTTGTGATACTATTTATTAAGCTGAGTCTCAGCGATAAAATTGTTGATAAACTTTTTTAATCATAGAAGATAGTAGATATCATGCTCTACTTGACTCTTCTAATGGATTGCTTGTTCCGCTGCAGTTAAACTTGTTGTTTATTAGTTTAACACTGTTGAAGGATAACGATAATTTATTATGCATTATCTTAGTCATAATATTTCTTACTAGGCTAGTTGAGCTCACCCTTTTGCTTTCATTGTTCTCTTCAGGAAATGAGAACGTAGCCGGGACTAGTCGGGGAATGGAGTGACGGTCCGAGATGGTGGCTGTAGTAGTCCTCACTATTTTATAAAATAGTGTGATAATAATTGTAATAAGGACTCCATTTGAGTTTGAATACTGTCTACTAGACAATATTCGTGTAAACACTCTCAGCTCGTGTTGTATAATTAAGTTTGTATTTGTATTTTGTACCATGTATTTGGCGACTCAAAAAGGGTGATGTATACCTATTTTGGGGGCGTCACAGTTGGTATCAAAGCTTAGGGATATGATCCCTGGATAAGATGTAAGACTAGAACTAGGGGGAGAGACGGGTAAATCCTTCGCTAGTATGACCTACGTAAGTTTATTTGTTATTTAATTGGTCGGTCAGAGTATATGGATAATATGTGGCATGTCAATTAACCCTTATTTTATGGCAGTGCTTGAAAATGGCATCTGAAAATGTTGAGATAAGCAATGAAGCACATGAGACCATTGAGTCACTAATGATCAATACCCAGGATAATGTGCATCAGGAAGGCAATAATCCTCAGGTAAACAACAACACCGACCAGATGATGAATGATGGGTTGTTCAGAGGCTTTATGTAACTCATGCAACATCAGACGAGAGAGACTCTTGTTCAAAATACAGGTGGAAACACTGGCAACTCTTGGATGGTCACCGCTAAGCAGTTCAAGGAGCTGGGACCACCGGAGTTTTTGGGAGAGCCAAAACCACTTAAGGCGGAGACGTGGATAAAGCAGATCACCAAGATATTTGATGTTTTGGGATACTCCGAAGAGAAAAAAGTTCCTTTGCCACCTTCATGTTGCAAGGAGAGGCAGATTATTGGTGGGAATCTATAAAGCGTACTCAGCCTGCCGCACTGAAGATGTCTTGGGAGAAATTCCAAGAACTGTTCAACGACAAGTACTTTCCCGAAAGTATTCGTCATATGAAGGAGGTAGAGTTCATCAAGCTGGAACAGAACAATATGACTGTGTCGCAGTACGAAGCTAAGTTTGCCGAGTTGTCCCGATTTGCATCCCACTTGGTTAATAATGATGAGAGAATAACACGGATGTTTCTAAGAGGTTTGAAACCCGAGATACGTCAATACCTAATTTGTCACAAACTGTGTTTGTATTCAGATGTTGTAAATAAGGCTCAGTTATTGGAGCGTGGTAACGAGTCAACCCAACCAAGAGAGAGCAGCCGACAAAATGATAATACCAGTGGTAGCAGTCATCGAAGCGGTGACAACAAACGTGGAGAGAATTAACATGCCAAAAATGGTAATCACTTCGGAAGCTGTCAAGAAGAGGATATTCAAGAAGAGGATATTCAACAATGATGGAAAGATGTCAGCACCAGCACCTGCTGTTAAGGAAGGGGAACGACCGCCAATCGTGTATTACAAATGTGGAGGGGAGGGACATATAAGTCTGAACTGTACGTAGCAATCCATAGCGTGTTATAATTGCGAAAAAGAAGGTCACCTAGCCCGATTTTATCGTGCAGTAAAGCCAAGTCCAACTGGGATGGAGGCACCAAAGGCCATCCCAGAGAAGTTAAAGCAGGTAGTTCAAGGGAGAGCCGTTGTTGTAACCCCCCAAAAAGTGAGGAACTCGAACGAAGTTATCACGGGTAAGCTAATCATAAACTCTTTCGATGTCTATACCTTATTTGATACCTGTTCTATCCATTCTTTTATTTCTCCTACTTGCGTTCAACGATTAAATTTAACTCCGGAGAAATTAGACTTTCACTTATCTGTTGAAACTCCATTGGGAGAAACCTTTATTACATCCACTATTTATAAGTCTTGTTTGATTCAAATCGGCACCCTCACGTTACCTGTCGATCTTATCTCTTTGAAAATACTTACATTTGATGTGATTTTAGGGATTGATTGGTTAACCACTCATCATACTAAAATTAATTATTTTCGTAAGGTTGTTAGCTTTCATATTCCTAACCAAACCTATTATGCGAATTCAAGCAACCAAACCACTAAAGTCAATCATTATCATATCAAGCCATAAATCTATTCATTTAATGAAAAATGGATGTCAAGCTTTTTTAGCCCATGTCACGGATTTAAATAAAAATACGTCAGATTTGAATGATATTTCTATTGTTAATAAATTTCCTGACGTATTTCCTGAAGAACTTCCTGGCCTACCCCCAGAGCGTGAAATCAAATTTTGCATCGACCTTGAACCCGGTGTGAAACCTATTTCCAAAGCCCCATATCGAATGGCTCCTATTGAACTTCAGGTGTTAAAAAGCCAACTTCAGGAATTGTTAGACATCGGTTTCATTCATCCTAGTACGTCTCCTTGGGGTGCTCCTGTTCTATTTTTGAAGAAGAAAGATGGAAGTATGCGACTTTGTATTGACTATCGTGAGTTGAATCATGTCACCATCAAAAATAGGTACCCGTTGCCTCGCATTGATGACCTTTTTGACCAGTTGCAAGGCGCCAAATTCTTTTCAAAGATCGATCTTCGTTCCGGATATCATTAGTTGTAGATTAAAACTGATGACATTCCAAAGACTACTTTCAGAACTCGGTACGGACATTACGAATTCTTAGTCATGTCTTTTGGATTGACTAATACTCCTATTGCCTTCATGGATATGATGAACCGAGTATTCAAGGAATATTTGGATCATTTTATAGTTGTCTTTATTGATGATATCCTCATATACTCCAAAAGCCGTGAAGATCATGAGTAACACTTGAGGCTGATACTCTAAAAGCTTTGTGAAAACAAGTTGTATGCCAAGTTAAAAAATGCGAGTTCTGGCTTGAAGAAGTAGTATTATTTGGGCATGTGATATCAAATCAAAGAATATCTGTTGACCCAGCAAAGATTGAAGCAATACAAAACTAGGCGCAACCTAAGTTAGTGACTGAAGTACGTAGCTTTCTCGGCTTAGCTGGTTATTATTGGAGATTCGTGGAAGGATTTTCTTGAATCGGTACTTCATTAACTCAGCTGACTAAAAAGGATACAAATTTTGGTTGGAGCGAGGAATGTGAGAAAAGTTTTCAAGAACTCAAGAGGAGACTCATTTCAGCACCTGTTCTGACAATACCATTTGGTTTGGAGTAATTTGTCATCTATAGCGATGCTTAAGGCAAAGGGTTAGGATGTGTTCTCATGCAACATAAGAAAGTCATAGCCTATGCCTTATGACAACTCAAAGAATATGAGAGGAATTATCCTACTCATGATCTAGAGTTGGCAGCTGTCATTTTCGCGTTTAAAATATGGAGGCATTACCTGTGTGGGAGAAAGTGGAGATCTATACGGATCATAAAAGCCTCAAATATTTCTTCACCCAAAAGGAGCTCAACATACGGCAACGACGTTTGCTTGAGCTGCTAAAAGATTATGATCATACCATTCAATACCATCTTGGAAAAGCGAACGTGGTAGCTAACACATTGAGTAGAAGATCATATGCGGGTACGAGTACGATATTGTCAACGTAAATGCCCATTGTGTATGACTTACAAAGGATAGAGATATAGTTAAAGACTCCAAGGACCCACGTGATGATGGCAAATATATGAGAAGAACCGACTTTAATCGATAAGGATAAAGCTGCTCAAACCACAGACCTGGAGCTGATGCGTATGAGGAAGAAAGTACAAGAAGGTGCTATCCTGGAAACAAGAATCGATGAAGAAGGAATACTTCGAGTCAACTCCATACTTTGTGTTCCTAACGACTCTGACTTGAAGTATAAAATCATGATGGAAGCGCACAACACACCGCTTGCAATCCATCCTGGAAGTACCAAAATGTATCGTTATCTTCGACATATATTTTAGTGGAGCAATATGAAGAGAGAGATCGCGGAGTTTATCTCAAGATGTTTAGCGTGTCAACGAGTTAAGGCAGAGCATCAAGTGCCAAAAGGTCCATTGCAACCACTTGAAATTCCAGAATAGAAGTGGGAGCACATTACCATGGATTTCGTTACTGGTCTTCCAAAAGTTTCTCAAAGTATAAATGCAATTTGGGTTATTATCTATAGATTAACCAAGTCTGCTCATTTCTTACCTATACGAGAAACTTATTCACTTGAACGTCTTGCTCGTATTTACATAAATGAGATTGTAAGACTGCATGGTATGCCAGTATCCATAGATTCTGATCAAGACCCAAGATTCACTTCACGATTTTGAGTTACTTTGCAAAAAGCTATGGGCAAAGATTTACGATTTAGTTCGGCATATCATTCTCAAACGAATGGGCAGTCGGAGAGGACTATTCAAACTCTTAAAGATCTATTAAGACTCTGTGTCCTTGACTTCAAAGGAAGTTGGGACAAGTTCTTGCCATTGGTAAAATTCTTCTACAACAATAGTTATCAAGCAAGTATTGGCATGGCTCCATTCGAGGCGTTGTATGGACGCAAGTGTCATTCTCCAGTATGCTGTGATGAGGTGGATGAAGCAATATTATTGGGACCAGAATTGGTATGCATAACAACGGAAAATATTCAAATGATCAGGCAACGTATAAAGACCTCACAAGATCAACAAAAGAGTTATGTTGATATTCATCGAAAAGACGTGAAATTCAATATTGGAGAGCATGTGTTGTTACGTGCTCTATGGAAATGAGTTACAAGATTTAGAAAGAGAGGAAAGCTCAATCCTCGATTCATTGGGCCATTCGAAATCCTCGATCGAGTAGGAACTGTGGCCTATAGACTCGCCTTACCGCCAAGTATGTCTCGTGTTCATAACGTTTTTTACATATCTATGTTACATAAATATGTGAAAGACCCAAACAACGTTATTGAATTAGAACCGGACGAGATAGCGGAAAATTTAACGTATGAAGAAGTACTTGTTAAAATCATGGATAAGAAGGATCATATTCTACACTCCAAGTTATACCTCAAGTCAAAGTTTTGTGGAGAAACCATGATGTTGAGGAAATGACCTGGGAGTTAGAATCTAAAATGAAGTCAAGGTATCCTCACCTCTTCGACATACTAGGTACGTACCTTAATTTCGAGGATTAAATTTCATAAGAAAGAGAGGTTGTAAGACCCCAACTTTTATGAATAAAGATTAATTTTTTTCGAAATATATTTTTGAATATTATGGTGTGGATTTGATATAAGGTTATAGTTGTGGGTAATATTTACAAATTTTGCAAAGTAAGCAAGTTGTTATAAAATATTCGATTGGTCAGGGAATAGTCGTTTTAACAGAAAATATTCGTACGAGGACACAATCATTGGTGCACAACGGAAGTTTTATCGTAGTTAGAAAACGACATAAATATCTTTTTATAAAAATAACGGCGAAAGTTTTACCGTTAAACTGTTGAACTACCCGGTAGTAAAAGTACAGTAATACGCGTGGTTGCATAATAGCGCACGACATTGATTATTGATGCTTACGTGAGAAGTCACTCAGTTATATTCAATTATTACTACAGTAATTATTGCATAATTTCTCTCATATTATTGATTCAATTATTATCACAATATCATCTGCATAATATTTTATATTGTTAAATCAATAATTGAGACGACAGAGTTATTTACATTATTATTTATAATATTAATGATGTCTAGAAAGTTCTGTCGAAGAAATGGGTTTGGTCACCTAATTGCGCGTTACTAGGGAGAAATCCTTATCAGAAAGCCGCCTCTTTCCTGGGAATGATCTGGTTGTTAAATATTGTGAGTTATAATATTAATGATGAATAAGTTCGTGTTGATTAAAGATGAAATTGATATTTCCATTGTGTTGAGATTATTAGTGTTAGTGGAAATCGACATTTATTTCGATAATAATTGATTTTGGAGGTTATATTGACCAATCGGGTAATCAATCGGATAAATAAGCAATTAATTGCTATTAGTTCACATGCAACTTACTGTTGGTTCACATGTATAGAACTATTGATTCACATTCATGTACTATTAATTCACATTTATATACTATTAGGGGAGGTGATGCATGATTGATAATACTTGCAGGACTAAATTATAATTGAAAGAAAAGATGAAGGTACTATACTGTAATAATTGGAGCCCCAAAACGTTCAATTATCGAAACTATGATTTCCTATAAATAGAAGCTCATTCTGCTTTCATTCTCACCAATTCACTAAGACTCACAAGAGCAATTATAGAGAGAGAAGTTATAGAGAGAAAGAAGAAGAGTAGTCTGTTACATCACTATTCTAGTATCTAGTCTTCTTCTAAAGTAAGGGATATTATTTTTGTTCATTATTCGTGAGAAATAATACTTTCTTCCATACTTTGTAGTATACAGATAATATTATTTCGTTTCGTATTCCTAATTCTACACTCATTCTGTTAAAGTATTGCTTCTATACTCCATAAAATTAGTAGAATATCCTTGATATTTGCGCTTCATCCAGTATCTTTTCATGAAAATATTATTCTGAGCATTCTTGATAATTATTGATCTTTTCATGCCGAAATACTATTCATAGGTACTATTCACAATGTACTATTCATAAAATACTATTCTCGGGTACTATTCATGGGGTACTATTCACAAAGTACTATTCACCCGGAGTACTATTCATGATAAAAATTAAAAAAAATTCGGTCCAAATCATTTTTGATACAATATTATTCTTGAATTTTACTCCACAAAGCAGTATCATGTTGATAATTTGGACGTTATTGAATTCTGGAGAAATTAAATTTTAAATCTTTAAAAAGTTATCCTTTGTTTTCTTTTAATTGAGTTCTTATATCATTGTCATCATCCACATGCTTATATTGTGATGAAAGTCATCTTTGGCTTACATGCATAGATGGACTATTGATTGATATGATTATGACCAGGGATCATTCGGTATAATCATGACCCGTAATGTTATAAATGATGTGGTAAATGTCCTCATTGGCCCATAGTGCATTGATGGACATTTGCTGGTATTATCATAACCATTGGTAAAAACACTAATATCCTTGGCCCGTAGTGCATGAATAATTCGTGGTTGTGATACTATTTATTAACCTGAGTCTCAGCGATAAAATTGTTGATAAACTTTTTAAATCATAGAAGATAGTAGATATCATGCTCTACTTGACTCTTCTAATGGATTGCTTGTTCCGCTGCAGTTAAACTTGTTGTTTATTAGTTTAATACTGTTGAAAGCTAACGATAATTTATTCTATATTTTCTTAGTGATAATATTTTTTACTAGGCTAGTTGAGCTCACCTTTTTGATTTCATTGTTCTCTTCAGGAAATGAGAACGTAGCCGGGACTAGTCAGGAAATGGAGTGACGGTACGAGATGGTGGTTGTAGTAGTCCTCACTATTTTATAAAATAGTGTGATAATAATTGTAATAAGGACTCCATTTGAGTTTGAATACTGTCTACTAGACAATATTCGTGTAAAAACTCTCAGCTCATGTTGTATAATTAAGTTTGTATTTGCATTTTGTACCATATATTTGGAGACTCAGAATGGGTGATGTATACCTATTTTGGGGGCGTCACAACTATGAGTCACAAACATACCATAAGCATGAGTTTTAAGAACTGGCGCATAATCTTAATATTCTCTAACTTAATCTTACTAGTCTCTAACTATCAAATATGATATGAGAAAAGAATCACCTTCTCACCTTAACCATATCGATAACGCGACACCAACATTCTAATGATTATCATTGTGAGGAACTGAGCGTGAGCACAAAGCCTCCACCTATACAAAGGTTTGTACAACTCAGCCCTCACATCTGTCCTCAATTGAAATCCCACTTAACTTTATCTCACTCTTAACTTGCTATTCGCTCGATATGAAATTTTCGTATCTCATCATTTACAACTCCTCATGAGTTTATCTCGTACTATTTCATAGTACTTTCTCCTTATAGCATCAAGCTATAACCATTCAGTCATTATAGACCATCTATCAATTCATAGCTCAATCTGATCACATGGTGATTCTATTCTACCATCGGTTTACCTTATGATTCTTCCAATTTTCAATCATTTTAATATTTTACGACCTTCTTTCCTTTCTTTTTAATCACAGTCTTTTGATTATTCGACTTAGATGTTCACTGAACCTCTGGCTCTTTAAGTTCTTCTTTGAACCTATCATATTATCTTAACTTGTTCCACATTAATTTTCTAAATTCATCAACTAAACTTTATTTAAGTTTATTCTCGTTATGTTTAACAAATTTATCGTATAAACATTGTCTAAAACACTTTTCATCTCCATTATTGGAGTCAGGTGACTCCTGATCCTCATCTTCTAAATATTCCAAGATTCTCTTCTTTGAATCTGCTCATATATATTTTAATTTCTTCTTTATGAATTTTATTTCTTATCACTTAAACTCTGTCTGAGTTTATCTTTTATCATCTTTACTTTTCCTCTCTAAGGTTATAACCTAAGGTACTCTTACCTAAGGTTTATAACCTACTGCTTTGATACCAACCTGTAACGCCCCCAAATCCGAGTATCCGTTACTGTAGACAGTCGAAATTTTCTTTTCCTGTTACTAACTATGCAGGAGGGCAAAAGCGTTTGTTTCACACTCCAGAGATAACCCTGGAGGACCATAATATCAATTCCAACCCCGGAGATAGCCTCGGGAGATCAAGTTCAAATGCCCGGAGTCAACCCCGAATGGTTAAGCCAACCTCAGAGATAACCCTGAGGACATTCAGAGTCAACAAAATGACAATCTCAGAGATAACCCTGCGAAAAAACCGCTACAACTGTGCGAAAATCGGAGATAACCCCAGGAGGGGAAAAATGGTTATTTTGCCAACTCAACTTCAAATCAAATCAAATACACTCATTTCAACTCAAATTGCTTTAAAAAAAGTTCTTCAAGAATTATATCTTAACTTCAGAGTGCAAACTAAGTAAAACAGCTCAATGGACTGCCCGACGGAGACCTGGAAATGTTATTTCAGTCATAGACCCATTTTCCCAAAATCAAAAAAGGGCAAATCATATGTCATTGCATAGCTCTCGGAAAGAGCTTTCCGTAATGGTATGGCACTCTTCCATCGGACTCCCGGATTGAAAGTTATGAAGGTTCGAGCGAACAACGCGTTATTCGAGTGCACGTACTTTGAGACGACTGGACCCACACTGCCCGGGGCACCTCGGGCAGCCGCAGGTACACCTGCTACTGCCGTAAGTACACCTGCATTACCCCCCTCTATTAATAGAGGGCTTGGGGTGGCCATATTTGCAAGAAAAAAAGTGAGGAAGCCCTGTCCAATTTGTTCTGTACACACTATAAACTGAGTGATGTCTCATTTTAAACACTTGTGAGCTTATATTCTGTCATATTTTTACTGGCGGGAGCAGAGTGCTCATCCACTTAAAGTTATAGAAATCTTCTTTGGCATTCCACTGTAAGTCTTCTTACACACTTTAAAACATTTCTCTTCATTTTTGCACACACTATTCTTCACGTTGAGAGTCGTGTTGCGTGTGTTTGCCCGGACTTAGGTCCGTGGTTTTATTTCTATATATATATATATATATATATATATATATATATATATATATATATATATATGGACTAACATTATCGAGTTATGCCTCGATTGAGCCTGGACTCACGTCCGGAGCGTTTATTTGCTTTTCTATGTATATATTTATATATATATATATAAACTGTTGTCGAACTTTGTTCGATGAGTCTGGATTTTATATCCGGAGCGTTTACTGCTTATATATATATATATATATATATATATATATATATATATATATATATATATATATATATATATATATATATATATATATATGGGAAATGATCCATAGCAAGTATTTGCTATGGATCCAAATTGGGCAAATAGCATCTTAGTCGTCCATTCCATAAATTAAGGATCCAGATTATAAAAAAAAAACTCGCCTTACGCCAGACGATCTAGCGTATGATCAAAAAAATTAAGATGCCATACGCCAGACCAACTAGCGTATGGTGTATGGAATAAAATTCGGACTAAATTGCCCCAATTCGTATGCAATTTCTGAAGCACCCTCTTCCTCATTCTCTGTTGGGTCTCATCTTCAAGTCGAAGATTGAGAACTCGAGCAACTTCAGATTCCTCCCCCTCCTTTAGATCCCTACATGACCCATCTCCCTACCCTAGAACCAAATGACTTTGATCGCGAAATTTGCCAGAAAATTGCATAATTTCAGCTAAAATTCCACAAATTGGGGCGGTCCACAAGATCTGAAAGTTTGTTTTGCAAATTCTCATCATTTTCAACTGCCGTTAACGAGCATTCAACAGAAACTGAACTCGACATCAAGTAATCAAAAGCTTGAGGTCCCAAAACTGCTGCAGCCATAGCCTTGTCTTCATCAGTCAACATCATACCTCCCATATTATCCTCTATTTGCATCACTAAATCCAAAAACAACAAACAAAAAGAGTTCAATTTTTGATTCCCAATTAAAATATATAACAATAAACAATTAAGAAGAACATTGTTTACCCATACAACCAAATATCAAGACATCAAACATATAAGAAAATCCATAACAACCCAATAAAAGCACGCACGCTATAATTCACTTTCTTTTCAACAACCCAATTGGATATACTTTCATATTTAGATCTCAGAAACTCTAAATCTTCATTTAAGTAACCAATAACAAGAAACCCAGAAAAATAAGAGCACAAATTCACACTACAAAGATAAGATAAATACAGAGACTTGAAAAGAAAAGAACATAGAGCGGGATTTAAGCTACCTCAAATATTCCGGGAAAATGACGGTTCAACTGAGAAATTCATTTCCCCCAGAAAACAAACGATCGGTAGTACATGAGTGAAACTATAAACAAAAGATATAAAAAAAATACTTCTCCCTTCCTACGAAACTGAAATATAGAGAGAGAAATAGAAAGGTGGGGGCGTTGGTGCTCCTCTCCATACACCATACGCTAGTTGGTCTGGCGTATGGCTTCTTAATTTTTTTGATCATACGCTGGATCGTCTGGCGTAAGGCGAGTTTTTTTTATAATCTGGACCCTTATTTATGGAATGGACGACTAAGATGCTATTTGCCCAATTTGGATCCATAGCAAATACTTGCTATGGATCATTTCCCTATATATATATATATATATATATATATATGTCAGGCCTGGAGTTTACTTCGTGGCCTTTTACTGCTTTTTTTACATTTAATCCCGCCTGGAGTTTACTTCGTGGCGGTTGGCCGTCTTTTACAGCTTTATTTACATTTATTATCTCCCATGAAGGTGCTTCGTGGTGGTTGATCATGTCTCTATATATATATTTATCGCTTTTATATATTTACATTTCCGATCCCCCATGGAGGTGTTTCATGGTGGTTGATCATGTCTATATATATATATATATATATATATATATATATATATATATATATATATATATATATATATAACTGCTTACTGTTTTCATATAAACTGCGCCATCATGTGAGCCTAGGAATCATGTGATCACAGAGTCAGTCTACTGAATCAAGATTCGGTTCCCGTGATGGACCTTTTCAGTTGCAAGTAGCTTATAAATTATTCACAGTGTTTGGATTTCCTTAGATGGCTTTCATGCCCATGAGGAGTCGACACTGCTTTGTACATTGTTTTTCTCGAAGATGCTTCGCATCTCAAAAATAAAAGCAATCCAGCCGAACATTTAATAAAATGGAAATGTAAAAGGTCTCAAATACTGTTGAGCATAAGGGTTTGAAAAACCTCTTTTACAAAACATCACTGCTATATGTTGTGTAAACTGAATTTTCATATAAATTCAAACCCTATGTATATTGGTGCGAATGAGGCCTCACACTACTTCTAAATAACAGCGCATTGGCCCACACACACACACACACACACATTCATATAACAGTTTCTTGAAAAGTGGCGGTCACCGTGGTAACACTGATGTCGGGGGGTGCCTAACACCTTCCCTCCGCATAATCAAGCCCCCGGACCTTAATGAATCTCGGTTTCATAGACCCGTTTAAGCAGTGTCACATCACTGGGTCAATGTGCAAATCGTCGACATATACATGTCGGACCTTTTCACAACCATTTAAAAAACCAACTGGCGACTCTTGCAGTCAAATCGTCGACATATACATGTCGGACCTTTTCACAACTTGTTTTTTCAAACAAATCTCACCTAACATGAGAACACCAAAGAACAAGAACAGAAAAGGGACAAATAAAAATCCCGACGTCGACAGGTGGCAACTCCGCTGGGGACTCCAGTAAGAGGGCTTAAGCCACTATTTACAAACTTTTCAAAACTTTTATCTGTTTGTGTGTGGATGTTGCATTTACATTTGAATGAATGTGTACTAATGCATTTACGTACTGCACTTAGTGCTTTGCACCATATCTACCTATGATATTAGTGCTTCGCACATTTCATTATTTCCATACGGTGAGACGTGATGTATGTGAATGTATGTTGTGTGGTCCCTCCACCAGGAGGCTATCCTATCGGTGTTTGATTACTGGACTCGTAGGAAGACTAATTCCAACGAGGCTCAGGAAAGGCGCCACCCAAATTCGCTCCAGTTGAAAGACCAGATTAATTTCCCGTCAAGTAAATTGCGATGATTTAGGAACCTTCATGCCGAAAAACAGCGAGAGTAACCTAAGATAGGTCAGCCTCTGATAAACCAAACGTGGAGGAAAGTCTCTTCATACTTTCCCATTTCAATTACCTGTAATTTCAAATTACTTGTAATTTTGTTTCCATGTCAATCTCAATGTAATGGAAAATATGAAGGAATATGTGAAAAACCTGACATGCTATCTTGTCTTATAAACAACTAAACATCCGTTTTGCAGGATAATAGTCCTAAAACGGATACATCACATAGCATGTAACATTTATACATTCCCAAAGACTAAACTACGCAAGTCTTTTTATAGGGAAGCAATTGATCCTATTTCCTATTCAAAGTACAAAAGGGCATTAAGCCCACAGTCAGACATGGATAAAAGTTCCCAGTCTGATCCTACTCCTGTCTCTCGCGAGGAGTTCGAAAGATTATGCTATCAAATTACAGAGTTGGCTATTATGTTCAAGGAACTACACCAATCTACTCAGGGTCCACAAATACCCCTTCATACAGAATCCTCTGCACATGAAGAAATCTGGGGCCAAACAATGCCTACTCAACCAGAGTCATCCACACCAGGGGGCAATCAGGGTATTGGCAAAAAGATGGAAACCCAGATACCTTAACCTCATTCCAATAAAGAAATCACAAATCTCAGGGATGATCGAGAAACTGGGGATATCAAAAAGAAAGTCCAACAAATGGAGGAAACCATCCGGTCAATCAAAGGGACTGGAAAATATGGAAGTGTCACTTATTCAGATCTCTGCATATTTCCAAGGGCTCGATATTCTGACAAATTCAAAATTCCAGAGTTTGAAAAATACAACGGGGCAAGCGATCCCTATACTCACCTAAAAGAATATATTGGCGCACTAGGGTCTTATGCTGAAGATGAAAGCCTCAGAATGCAGCTTTTCCAAAAAAAGTCTCACTGGAGAGGTTAAAGCATGGTATGCCCGTAAAATAGGTATACATCACCCATTATGAGTTGCCAAATACATGATACAGAATTCAAATACAACTTAATTATACAACTGTCGTGTAAATTACGACAAAACATAAGCTGGGAGTTTCAACACGAATATTGTTTTCTAAACAATATCCAAACTCAAATTCAATATTATTACATTTATTTCCACACTATTTCACAAAATAGTGAGGACTACTAATGCAAACATCTGGACCGTCACTCCGTTCCCTGGCTAGTCCTAACTATATTCTCATTTTCTGAAGAGAACAATGAAATCAAAAGGTGAGCTCAACTAGCCCAGTAAGAAATATTAAGACTATGATAATGCAGAATAAATTATCGTTAGCCGCCAACAATGTTAAGCTGATAAAATACAATAGACATCAAGTTTAACTGCAGTGGAACAAACAATCCATTAAAAGAGTCAAGTAGAATATGAAATCTTCTATCTTATATGATTTAAAAGAATTTATCATCAATTTTATCGCTGAGACTCAGCTTAATAAATAATCCACATCATCGAATCATCCTTGCACAACGACCAAGGATATTCATTAGTATCACGACCACAAATTATCCATGCACTACGGGCCAAGGATATTCGTGTTTTTATCAATGGTCATGATCATGCCAACAACTATCCATCAATGTACTACATGCCAATGAGGACTTTTACCACATCATTTATAACATTACGGGTCATGATTATACCGAATAATCCCTGATCATAATCATACCAAGTTCATCTATGCACTACGGGCCAAAGATGACTTTCATAACAATATAAACATGAGGATAATGACAATGATATAAGAATTCAATTAAAAGAAAGCAAAAGATAAATTTTTAAATATTTATAATTTAATTTATCTAGAATTCAATAACGTCCAAATTATCAACATGATACTGCTTTGTGGAGTAAAATTCAAGAATAATATTGTATCAAAAATGATTTAGATAAAAAAAATTAATTTTTATCATGAATAGTACCCCGAGTAAATAGTAACCGAGTGAATAGTACCCCATGAATATTACCCTGTGAATAATACTTCGGGAATAGTAATCCCGTGAATAGTACTCTGACATAAAAAAGTTAAAACTTATCAAGAATGCTCATAATAATATTTTTATGAAAAGATACTGGATGAAACGCAAATATCAATGATATTCTACTAATTTCATGGAGTATAGAAGCCAAAACTTTAACAAAATGAGTGTAAAATTCGAAATCTGAAACGAAATAATATTACTTACATATTACAGAGTACGAAAGAAAATATTATTTCATACGAATATTGAACAAAAATAATATCTCTTACCTTAAAAAGAAGAGTATTCCAACTGGTATAGCGGGGATATTCTTGAAGAAAACTTTCATTATTTTCTACGCTCAATGCTTTCTTAAACTCGAAAGAAATACGCTCAATACAATAGAAGAAAAATTCTCTAATTCTGGTGTGATTTTCAATTCTAACTAAGCATCATATTTATAGGAGAATGGAATGAGTACTGTTAAGAAATAAAATCACGGACGAAATAATTTACGAAATCACGGACATCTTACCAACATTACAGGCGATTGAATTCAAAGCAATTATCAAGTAAAAACAAAAAAACTAAAATAATATATATATATATATATATATATATATATATATATATATATATATATATATATTATAACGTTAAATATATATAATATCCCTAATTATTTTATAATTAAAATAAAAGTTTAATTTAATCTTAAAATAAAAGGTTTATTTTAATATTAAAATAAAAAGTTTATTTTAATTTTAAAATTAGATTTCATGTTAACTAATTAGAGTTGGAATTGGATTCCATGATAACTAATTGGAGTTGAAATTTGATTCTATATTTTCTAAAATAATGGAGTTTATTTGTGAATAGAAAAGTGAATCCATGTTTTCTTAAATAAATGAGTTTATTTAGATATGGAATAAGATTTCATATTATTCAAAATAAAGGAGTTTATTTGTCAATAGGAAAGAGAATCCGTATTTCTTTAAATAAAAGAGTTTATTTAGATATGGAATAAGATTTCATATTATTCAAAATAAAAGAGTTTATTTGTGAATAGGAATGAGAATCCGTGTTTCCTTTAATAAAGGAGTTTTTTTTACTTGGAATTATATTCCATAATTAATTAAAATAAATGGGTTTATTTTGATTAAAATAAAATAGTTTATTTTATTCAAATTAGGATAAATTAAAATTAAAGAGGTTTATTTTGATTTAAATTTGGATTAAAATAAAGGAGTTTATTTTGATTCAAAATTAGATTTTATGCTAACTAAATTTGTCCATTAAATGATATCAATATATATATATATATATATATATATATATATATATATATATATATATATATATATATATATATATATATTGAATGTTTATTATTTATGAGATGAATGTTATTTATTGATGCATATGGTGATGTGTATGATAATAAATGAGATTGATTATAGACTATTGACCAATGTGATTGAATTTTATTTTAGTTGAATGCATGAATGTATAAATTTTATTAAATAGGGTATGCGTACCTCGTCTTCTCTAATTTTTTCTTAATGTAAATTCTATCTCCCTCCTATATACTTCCCCTTGACTGCTGATCAAGGTTTCTATTTATTTTAAAATAATTTTGTAATAGGAATAGTTAAAATTAATTTTGAAAAATTGGAGATAAAGGAGCAAGGAGCGTTTGAAGACCCGTTTGTAATGGAGCTCGAGTTTAAATGTAATAGTTATATTTAAATATTAATTCTTGCACCCCTAGGGTTTGACCTTTTGGTTCATTTGGTAGCTCTAGTGAACCAAACTAGAATAAAAGTCCATAATCAATCCAGGTAGAATATAGTATTCTATATGTGCATGCTTATACTATATATATTATATTATGCAAACATGCTTCGCATGTTAATTAATATGACGCGTATTTTATATATATATGTGCATGCGCACTAAACAAGATGAGACAAATTAATAATAAACCCCTCAAATATTATATTAAGTTGTAACGTTCAAAGATATTTAGAATATCGAACGTCGCCTTCTAGCATAGTAAAACAATAGTGTATTAAATATTTAATATGAGTTTGTCGTGCACACACAAGGCAAGTATTAAATATTTAAGATGTTGTTTTGTCACATTTAATGCCTATAAATAGACTGAACAATGCTGTTTTGTTGTGCACACACAAGGACAGTGTTTTTCTTTTGAATATATGGAGTGCTAGGTATGACTTAACTTAGATCATTTTAGTTCGAATGTGCACACACTTGACCATTATGATCTAAGAGGCAAAATACAAGGAGTTGCATAGTTGATGTAATTGACAAGAGTTGTCTACCTATTTATTTATATATAGTTTGTTGTGCACACACAAGGCTATATACATTAGAAATGGGATCCTTATTCTCACTAGCATATCTTTAATTAGATATCGTCGAACTATATCAATTGAGGGTAATATAGTTTGATGAAAATAGTGGGAGATACCGATTTAAAACAAGACCTAATTTATTTTGGTAATTAATAAAAGAATGTATGCTAAAATGCTGTTAATTATAAATTCATTTACAGAATTTTACAATGTCTAAATTACTATCACTGCGTAGCATATTAGATGCTAAATTAACCGGACCGAATTAAACGGATTGGTTAAGGAAATTGAGAATAGTTCTCATGACTAAAAAGCTATCTTGTGTCCTTAATACGCCTGTCCCTGCAATGGTTGCAGACAATGCCCCTAAGGAAGAGATTGCTACTTTTAGAAAGTGGCAAGATGATGCATAGTTGGCTCAATGCATCATGCTCGGATCCATGAGTAACTAGCTTCAGCGTCAGCGTGAAACTATGGATGCTCTTACTATATTCCTGCACATCAAGTAGTTGATGGTGAGGAAAGTAGGACTGATAGATATCAAATATCTAAGGAGCTCTTCTGATCTAGAATGACCGGTAACACTACAGTACATATAAAAGTCCTTAACATTATCAATTAGGACAACAAATTTTGTCATGGATGGAGAGTTGAGCCAAGATTTGATCTTGCACTCACTCCCGGACTCCTTTCACAATTATTGTGAATTTTTCATATGAACAAGCTAGATATCATGTAACGACCCCAAAATTCATATAATTTAATTCTCAACTTTGGTTGTTAATAATACATCTAACTTCTGATTTTACATCATTATTCGATATTAATTTTTTTAAAATGCTAAATAATTTAAACCTTTATGTCTTCTTACTTTAATTCCCTGAATCAAAACCTTTATCAACTACATGTCTTTGAATCAATCTTATTTTATGATTCGCTTTATCACTATTATCATATAAAATTTTACATTTCAATCCGATAACCTTTACATATCAGATAATCTAATTCTAGCTTTACAACTTAATATAAAACTATACATCATAAAATATTTAATACATCTCATGAGTCTTAATAATGGTTTAAGGAAATAGCAACTTTAGCTAAAATATAAATTTTCGTATATTATTTCTGATCCACTTCATTCAAGTAGCACATAGTGTTATCTTCAATCCTTAACCTGCAAAAATTGTTATTTGCAAGGTTGAGCTCGACAGCCCAGTAAAATCTAACAATTTTCATGCAACACGTAGCATATAATAACATGCTCAACATATATCCCTTAAACATTGGACTATCATAACATACATGCTACAGTTCATATAACAAGTATAAAGATTGAGTTCTTTACTCAATCAGCATGCTTTACTCAATCAACGTAGTCATAAGTTAACTTTAACGTTTCATGCTTTCAACATAAATATAACACATCATGTTATTTGCAATAAAGATTTAAAACAGTTAATCATCAAGTTCACATAGCAAATAGGAACTAAAAGACTTGTCTGGTTCGTAGATTACCAATTACTGAAAAATAGCTTAAATACTTTGCGTACAGCCTATAACAGTTCAAAGGTTCATATTCACATGCATTAGTTACACATATAATGAAACCACAATGACTCTTAGTCTTAATCTTTTTATAACTTGCGTCTCTTTGAAACTTAACACATAACTTCAGGTGTTTACTCCTCTTCGTATGACACCTATCATTACGTAGTCCCATATTGTGTTTCTTTATACTTCTTTCGTAATTGACACTTAACGTTCAACAAAGTTGTCATAGACTCCATTATCTCATATTAGATGTGTTACACTTGTTAACAACAACTAAGTTATATAACCTCTCTCGTTACGCTTCCCTTACAATTGACAGTTAAGTCTTCTAACGCATATTTACATCCTTTTAAACATATATTAGATTAACTAATCAAGTAAACATTCAAATCGTTCTTTCAACTTATATCTCACTATAGACCAACATAAACCTTATCATTTATTTCTTACTTTTGAAAACATCACATTTAGTTCCATTGCATAACTTAATTAAGCAATCACTTAAAATCTTTACACTTTGCATTACAACACCTTACAATCTGTTATTACAGTTTCTATTATGTCTTAACATCATTAACATGCTTACTTAGCTAACATAAGTCCTTTACGCATGACCTGCAAATAGGCAGAAGTAACCGCCTGGGCTCAGGGCACGGCAAAGCTGCGCTGCCCCAAGGCGCAACTGCGTCAGCGCAGCTGCGCCGTTTCTGCCTGTGGTACCGGCGCAGCTGCGCCAAGCACAGACAGAAACTGCAGCAGCAGCTCTGCTACACGGCAATCACCCATCTCAACCCAATTCCTACAAAAATCATGAAACCTAGCAACTAAAACTTTGTAATAGCATAGTTACACATGTCATACACCATTCTAACTACATAAACATCATATTTACACAAATTTGAGGAATCAAAACCCCAATTTCCAAATTTCTTCATTTTTTACATATTTAGCGAAATCGATCGCCACGGATTCATTTCTTAATCAATTGACACGATTCCAACTACGCCGCTTTCGTTTCTTAATATACAAACATATTCTAACATCAAAGTGCAGATTATAACAAATATTGATCATAAAATTTCGTACTTCCGGAAGCCATTTTTCAAATATAAACACAATTTTATATTTTTCTTCTTACAATTCAATTTCACGTGTTTGGTTGCCACCCCTTTTATATATACATATCAATAACAGGTTCTACAGTACTATCACACACCCATAACCCTTATCTTACAATCAACACTTGTTCAAAACCCAATTCTAGAAAATAAAAATTTCAAAACTGAGAATTAGAATTAGGGGTAGGTTATACCTTAAATTCCCGATTGATTGCTAGCGAGAAATAGTATTAAGGCTTAGAAATTTTCCTTCTTCCTCTTGACAATCTCAGAAGCTCAAAATCATAGTGTTTTATCTCTTGCTTCCAAGCTCTCTCTCTAAACCCTCTGCTATTTTGGCCTTGGAAGAATAAGACGCGAAGTAATAAAATGGCCACTCCCACGTACTCTTCCGTTAAAAAAATAAAAAGACGTCAATTGGAATAAGCCAAAGGCCACAAGGCCTTGTTTTGCTAACCAAAAATTCCCCCAAACTAGATTATTTTTATATTATTTATATTATATAGTTACTTTTGTCACACTTGATTTTAGTTCATTTAAATGACTTTAGCTTAATTAATTTAAATAAGTTATAATGGTAATTATAATAATTATAATTTTTATTATAATTATACTTATAATTAATAAATAATTACATATGTCTAATTTAATTAATAAATTAGAAACATCACTTTATTTAATTTATTTATTTCTTTAATATTAAACAACTCATTTAATTTAATTAATTCATTAAATTAAATCTTCAAAGAATAAAATTTACCTTTGCTCTAACTTAATTATTATACACATGTAACTATATTATTATACCACAATTTTATAAATTATTTATTTTTCTCAATAAATAAATTATTTAAAAATATTTATTTAGTTCAATAAATATTTAAACTTAATTGTAAAATTCATTTAATTTATTCAATAGTTAACTTAACTATTAAACCTCACTTTCGCAATATATGAATATATATATTTCTCTTTACACCAGAACACATATTTCAAAATATGTAACACGCATATATACATACTCAAACTCAAAACATCTCATAATAAGAATTTTAATTATTAAATTCTTATTTTAATAACTTATAAAAATTCGGGTTGTCACATCCTTCACTCCTTATAAGGATTCTGTCATCGGAATAAACGAAACCTCCCTTACTCGGTTTTCACCAAATCTCTTTTTAAAATTTATCGTTGAATATCTTCAACACATTACCTTAATATAAATTTTATATTTCCTATTATATTCATTACCTCAACAAATTCTAGGTTTTATTTCATAACTTTCACTTGAACTCAATTATATTTTGAGTATTATATATTCTTTAACCTATTTATTTTCTTCTCTAAGGATCGTTATCATAAACACTCGGGATATTACATTCACCCCTTGTTCTAAGAATTTCGTCCTCGAAATTTTATTTATTATTCTTCATTCATTCAATC
This sequence comes from Panax notoginseng, assembly GCA_016801055.1. Taxonomy (NCBI): domain Eukaryota; kingdom Viridiplantae; phylum Streptophyta; class Magnoliopsida; order Apiales; family Araliaceae; genus Panax; species Panax notoginseng. The sequence continues at coordinate 82,512,874 of CM029014.1, forward strand.
TATCAAAATAGATTTTATGTTAATATTTTATTCATTCATTGGGTTCTATAACCGCTTTCTTTCTTTAAAGATCTTTCTAAGACCATCATAATCCTCACCTCATCCTCTTCTAAGAGTTTTACATTTCTCTTCTTTCTGAAATTTCAATTCTTTCTTGAAATTATTATATTTTACTTAATTTTCTCATCCTTTCCACTTTCATCTTTCAGAATAATAAGAATCCTCCATAATTGCTTAATAATTGGGAAGCAATATGAATAACAGGAATTTAAAAGATTTTAAATCATGCTGAGGGGTCATAAGACCTTGAACTACGTCCCTAGGTTATCAAGTATCTCAACTTGAACCTTTAATAGTCATAAAACTATACGGACCTTGAACTCTTCCCCAAGTTTAATAGTGCATCACCACTGTAAACCATCATTAACAGAATGTTTAGCAATAACACAGACTGAGAACACTCTCTATAAGTACTCTAGGTGATTAGCCTATTGTATCCCTACGTCGCGCACAACGTATTACATCTTAACATCGTAACGACTATATGCGTTACTTTTGGAACCATTGTCTCTGATAACATGTCCCCTTTTTATAGGGTTGTTAACCTCAGCCTTTCTGCATCTGAATCCGCACCAAAACAATTTGGTTTGGCACAATTTGAGAAAGAACGCTTGAATTTCATGAACATCTTTTAATATTCGTCTAGCTGAATCAAATAGCATAGACTTCTTCAATAATTTGAACATCAATCGAAATATACATATATATATATATATATATATATATATATATATATATCATATCTTAAAGAATTCTCAAAAACCTTTTTATGCCGTCATGATTATGACGTTGTCATACTACATCTCACCATAGTGGGCTGACGATCATATGATCACATCCAACACTAGGTTCCATTGCATTGATGACTCCATCGTTTATCATATCACCTGATATATATAGTTAAAATATATTTTGAAACTTTAAAAAAAATCTTTTTTTTATCTAGCCGAAACAAACAGCATAAATACGCGAATAATAGCACTATTTTAAAAAAAATTCTGGTTCACTAGTGTGACCCAACATTTTTTTTTCAAAAATCACAACTATAACCATCGGCACGAAGTCAATAAAATTTGAAAATCTAGCAAAGCTAGAAGATTTGAAATATCTAATTTTCTCCATTAATTTCAATCTTTATACTAAATATTCTTGTATTTCAACTTACAGTCCTCCTATATCCCCAGTTTAGTTCATCAAACTTATCGCACATTGAAAGTTTAGGAACTTGCCACAATAGTATGAGTTTAAGAACTTATCCTAGTTAGACCATAGGCGTCCATTCGCTGAGGGGTTCAAAACATACCATATTATTATGAGTCACGAACTTACCATATGCATTAGTTTGAAGAACCGTACCTAATCTAATAATATCCGACTAATCTTAATAGTTCCTAACTATCAAATATACACATGAGAGAAGAATCACCTTTTCATCACATATACATTGATAGCGCGACACCGACATTCCAATGATTATCAATGTGATAAACCAAGTGTAAGCACAAAACCCTCGTCCATACAAAGGTTTGTACAACTCAGCCATCACATGAGTTCTTAATTGAAATTCCACCTAACTCTATCTTACTCTTAACTTGCTCTTTGCTCGATACAAATTCCTCGTATCACATCATCTATAACTCCTCGTGAGTTATCTCATACTATTTCATAGTACAATATCTTCATAGCATCAAGCTATAATTATTCAAACATTACGGACCATCTTTCTTCTATAACATAAACAGATCACGTCGTGATCTTATTCTATAATCATCTCCCTTAAAATTCTTTTCTTAACTCGTGATCGTTTTGTTTTACGATCCCCTTTCTTTCCTTTTATTTACGACATTATTCGTTATCTTGGCTATTGGAGTTAGGCAACTTCCATTTCTTATCTTTATATTTCTTCAAGATTCTTCTATGAATTTTCTTGTTTATATAACAATTCCTCCTTTAAGGATTTCTAACTTCATTTATATCGTTCAACATTTCATTCGAGTTTCACATTTTCATCATATGTATCCATTTTCTATACTTGGTACACATCGAGTCTCTAACAGTTTCAATATGGTACGCTGAGTGATTTCCCACAAACAACCAATAAACTAGATTCCGAGTTGCTAGTTCGTATATACCTCCGCTCTATGAAGGAATCGTTTAGCCCAGATACCATACATCAACTACTAAAGAGTACAACTGTACCATACCTAACTATAACTTTTTTTATTCTTAACTTCCTTACCAATCTCTTCTTATAGACATTGCCTATTTGTTATCACCATACATCCTTATTATTGGAGTTGGGTAACCCCACAATTCTACGAGATTCTTCTTTGAATCCTCTCACGCATGTTTTAATCCCTTCTCTATACGTTTCTTAAATTACTTCTTATTGTTCAAACTCTATCTGAGCTTATTCTTTCATTATCTTCACATCTCTTCTCTAAGGTTATAGCCTACGGTACTCCTACCTAAGGTTTATAACCTACAGCTTTGATATCAACTGTAACGACCCCAAAATTAATACAATTTAATTCTCAACTTCGGTCGTTAACAATACATCTAACTTCGGATTTTACATCATTATTCGATATTAATTTTTTTAAAATGCGGAATAATTTAAACTTTTATGTCTTCTTACTTTAATTCCCTGAATCAAAACCTTTATCAACTACATATCTTTGAATCAATCTTATTTTATGATTCGCTTTATCACTATTATCATATAAAATTTTACATTTCAATCCGATAACCTTTACATATCAGATAACTCTAATTCTAGCTTTACAACTTAATATAAAACTATACATCATAAAACATTTAATACATCTCATGAGTCTTAATCATGTTTTAAGGAAATAGCAACTTTAGCTAAAATATAAATCTTCATAAATTATTTCTGATCCACTTCATTCAAGTAACACATAGTGTTATCTTCAATCCTTAACCTGCAAAAATAGTTATTTGCAAGGTTGAGCTCGACAGCCCAGTAAAATCTAACAATTTTCATGCAACACGTAGCATATAATAACATGCTCAACATATATCCCTTAAACATTGGACTATCATAACATACATGCTACAGTTCATATAACAAGTATAAAGATTGAGTTCCTTACTCAATCAGCATGCTTTACTCAATCAACGTAGTCATAAGTTGACTTTAACGTTTCATGCTTTCAACATAAATATAACATATCATGTTATTTGCAATAAAGATTTAAAACAGTTAATCATCAAGTTCACATAGCAAATATGAACTAAAAGACTTGTCTGGTTCGTTGATTACCAATTACCAAAAAACAGCTTAAATATTTTGCGTACATCCTACAACAGTTTAAAGGTTCATATTCACATGCATTAGTTACACATATAATGAAACCACAATGACTCTTAGTCTTAATCTTTTTATAACTTGCGTCTCTTTGAAACTTAACACATAACTTCAGGTGTTTACTCCTCTTCGTATGACACCTATCATTACGTAATCCCATATTGTGTTTCTTTATACTTCTTTCGTAACTGGCACTTAACGTTCAACAAAGTTGTCATAGACTCCATTATTTCATATTAGATGTGTTACACTTGTTAACAACAACTAAGTTATATAACCTCTCTAGTTACGCTTCCCTCACAATTGACAGTTAAGTTTTCTAACGCGTATTTACATCCTTTTAAACATATATTAGATTAACTAATCAAGTTAACATTTAAATTGTTCTTTCAACTTATATCTCACTATAAACCAACATAAACCTTATCATTTATTTCTTACTTTTGAAAACATCACATTTAGTTCCATTGCATAACTTAATTAAGCAATCACTTAAAATCTTTACACTTTGCATTACAACACCTTACAATTTGTTATTGTAGTTTCTATTATGTCTTAACATCATTAACATGCTTGCTTAGCTAACGTAAGTCCTTTACGCATGACCTGCAAATAGGCAGAAGTCACCGCCTGGGCTCAGGGCACGGCGCAGCTGCGCTGCCCCAAGGCGCAACTGCGCCAGCGCAGCTGCGCCGTTTCTGCCAGTGGTACCGGCGCAGCTGCGCCAAGCACAGACAGAAACTGCAGCAGCAGCTCTGCTACACGGCAGTCACCCATCTCAATCCAATTCCTACAAAAATTATGAAACCTAGCAACTAAAACTTTGTAATAGCATAGTTACACATGTCATACACCATTCTACCTACATAAACATCACATTTACAGAAATTTGAGGAATCAAAACCCCCAATTTCGAAATTTCTTCATTTTTTACATATTTAGTGAAATCGATCGCCACAAATTCGTTTCTTAATCAATTGACACGATTCCAACTACGCCACTTTCGTTTCTTAACATATAAACATATTCTAACATCAAATTACAGATTATAACAAATATTGATCATGAAATTTCATACTTCCGGAAGCCATTTTTTAAACATAAACATTATTTTATATTTTTCTTCTTATAATTCAATTTCACGTGTTTGGTTGCCACCCCTTTTATATATACATGCCAATAACATGTTCTACAATACTATCACACACCCATAACCCATATCTTACAATCAACACTTGTCAAAAACCCAATTCTAGAAAATGAAAATTTCAAAACTGAGAATTAGAATTAGGGGTAGGTTATACCTTAAATTCCCGATTGATTGCTAGCGAGAAATAGTATTAAGGCTTAGAAATTCTCCTTCTTCCTCTTGACAATCTCAGAAGCTCAAAATCACAGTGTTTTATCTCTTGCTTCCAAGCTCTTTCTCTAAACCCTCTGCTATTTTGGCCTTGGAAGAATAAGACGCGAAGTAATAAAATGGCCACTCCCACGCATTCTTCCGTTAAAAAAATAATAAGACGTCAGTTGGAATAAGTCAAAGGCCACAAGGCCTTGTTTGGCTAATCAAAAATTTCCCCAAACTAGATTATATTTATATTATTTATATTATATAGTTACTTTTGTCACACTTGATTTTAGTTCATTTAAATGACTTTAGCTTAATTAATTTAAATAAGTTATAACGGTAATTATAATAATTATAATTTTTATTATAATTATACTTATAATTAATAAATAATTACATATGTCTAATTTAATTAATAAATTAAAAACATCACTTTATTTAATTTATTTATTTCTTTAATATTAAACAACTCATTTAATTTAATTAATTCATTAAATTAAATCTTCAAAGAATAAAATTTACCTTTGCTTTAACTTAATTACCATGCACATGTAACTAAATTATTATACCACAATTTCATAAATTATTTATTTTTCTCAGTAAATAAATTATTTAAAAATATTTATTTAGTTTAATAAATATTTAAACTTAATTATAAAATTCATTTAATTTCTTCAATAGTTAACTTAACTATTAAACCTCACTTTCCTAATATATGAATAGATATTTCTCTTCACACCAGAGCACATATTTCAACGTATATATATATATATATATATATATATATATATATATATATATATATATATATATATATATATATATACTCAAACTCAAAACATCTCATAATAAAAATTTTAATTATTAAATTCTTATTTTAATAACTTATAAAAATTCGGGTTGTCACATATCAACTTCTCTGATTTGCTTAACATGTTGAAAAATGTTGAGAGTCACTTTTCAACAAAGAAAGACCATGTCTTACTGGTAGGGGCCAAAGGATCTTCTGAAAAGAAGAACGATTCAAAGAAGGTAAATAGAAAGGCAAAAATAAAGGGTAATAAGAACAAAAACTGATACGGATAGCAAAAGAGTTTGCTTTCACTGCAATAAGCCTGAACACTGGAAAGAAACTGCAAGAAGCATCTTGCAGAGGATAACCAGAAGAAGCCTCGTGAAGTTTCGGTTACAAATATAATTTTGTTCATGATTTAAAATAAATTTTTCTTTAAGTCAAGGTTCTACTTGGGTATTGGATACCGACTTTGGTTATCATAAATATAGATTTATGAAGGGACCAAGCAGAAGTAGAAAGCTAAACAAAAATAAGTAATCCTATGTGTGAAAAATGAAGCAAAGGTTGCTACATTAGCCATAGAAACTTATGGTTTAGTAATGCCTATGGGCAAATCTATTAATTAAGCCAATAAGTTGTTATTGTATTCCAGTTCTTGTTAGAAATATTATTTCCATTTTGTTATTGGACAATGAAATCTTTGGTATTATATTTAAGAATAATTGTTGTTCTATTTATAGTAATAATATTTTGTATAAAACTAGAATATTAGTTAATGGATTTTGTATACTTGACTTACGTGAAAATAATTTTGTATATTGAACAAATTAGTATAAAAAAATGAGATGATCATTCAAAGAGTTGAATGTGTGTATTTGTTGAAATACAAGTGTGAATTATTTGAAAGATTCAAAGAATTCAGAAGTAAAATAAATTGGCAAAGTATTAAGTTTCTTTGATTAGATCAAGGAATAAATACTTGTGCAATAAGTTTTTAGATCATCTCAAATGGTTTTCTCGCAATGGACGCCTCCTAATACGCAATAATTGATTGATGCATTTGAAAGGAAAAATCGTACATTGTTGGACATGATGCGGTCCATAATGATTTTACCAACATTCTAGTATCCCTCTAGGGTCATGTCCTAGAAATGGTTGTATATTTACGAAAAGGTAACCTCAAAATCTGACCCCAAGACTCTATAAGAGTTATGGACATGAGGATTCCTAATCTTAAGAATGTTAAGATAAGGAGTTGTCCAGCTTATGTGAAAAAGGTTTCAAAGGATAAGCTTAGGAAAAGATTTGATAAGTACAGATTTGTGGGACATCCTAAAGTAAGTTTAGGGTATACGTTCTATAATCCTACTTATCAAAAGGTGTTTGTTGCGAAACACGCTACCTTCTAAGATAAAGGTGTTTATCATTAAAGGGGCTAGTGGGAGGATAATAGATCTTGAAGAGTTCAAGAACCACAAAATACTATAAGTCAAATAAGAGGAACCTATAGATAGAACTATTGTACCACAACCGAATCGTAAATCTGGAATAATACCTATGACGCCCCCAAATTCAGGTACTTGAAACCCGAACTCAGTGCTTCACGATACTATTTTTATGAGCGAAATAATACTAATACTAATAATAATAATAATAATAATAATAATAATAATAATAATAATAATAATAATAATAATAATAATAATAATAATAATAATAATAATAATATAAATACCAAACTTAACTTACATATATCAGAGTCTAATCCCAGTTTCTCAACCTTTACTATATTACATTATATAATAGATAATAAATATTATCATCTTAATATAGACTAACTATTACATAAGATACCATAAAGTTTATTCTGCTAGCTTCCCTTTCCTTTACCTTTGTTCCTGCCTGAACCTTCAGGTTGATCACGCTTAGCTGAAAACATTTACATTTAAAGCAAAAATGAGCATTTGATTGCCCACCAAGTAATAGCAAACAATAAACTTTAGCTGAAAGAAGTAAATGATTTCTGTGAATGACACTTCTACAACGAATCAACAGTTGTGAAGTAAGCTGAACCAATAATAACAACATATCAAATCTATCTCAAATTTTTAAAACTACGTACTGACTGTAAATGGAGAGCAGTCAACAGACTATAAACTTTGTTTTCGAATTTTGATATTTAACTGAATCACAAGAATTAATTATACGCAATAACAAAGTGGAATATTTTCCAGAGTTTATGCTGAGTGATCCCTAAGGATCTTGAACTTAATACTCGAGTAACTATCAAAGATTTGCTTTGATATATCCAGGTATATCAGATAACCATAAAGATTAAGTCATACCCCTCTGCAAGTATAATAAGTGATCAGCTTCATTATACCCTATATTATGCATAATACTTAAACGCGCGCAATAGCCGAATATACGACCAATAGGTTCCCTTTGTATTAAAGGTTGTTCTTCTCAGTCTTACAATCAGAATTTGAATTATAACAACGAAATACTATGATTTCAATATCTAATCGCTTTTTTGATCTAGCCGAAATAATTGGCATCGACTTATCAATAATAATTGAGTTCAATTCTCGAACCTATCAAGTTCTAACAAATATTCGTCTGGCCAGAATAATTAGCTAAGACATATCTCAACGCTATCTATAAATCTATGTCTAACCGAGTCAAATAGCTTAGACAGCTTTTAATTAACATATACATACTGAAAAATAATAAGTATGTATCAACATGTGATTAAATACAATGATTATCCAAGTTAGGTCACTTGTTTAACAAATTTTTAGAAATTAACGAATAGAATATATATCTGGATTGTACAATAATACTGAATTGATAACCAATGATCGGATAGAATTCAAGAACTGGCATATCGATAAAAGTATAGATACATGAACAATAACAATAACAATAGAGTTCTGAAACTGGCTTACACATGTCCATTGCATAAAGTAAATGCAAAAGTTAGATACTTGCCTGGTCTGCTGCTTACAGTTACGCAACTTAGTTTTATCTTTTATGTCGAATCCTATCAGTAATAAGATCATTCTATCGATTAGAAATACATATCATAACACATAGTACTGCTATTTGCAGTCAGCACATAACCTAATCACATTGTCACATAGTTATACCAGTCATTGGATCATAAACAATCACCTATCAAATCAAACTATCTAGGTCTGGATCAGTTTCGAAGTCAATTTGGTGTACCGATGGCTTTATCGGGTAATTATCGAGTCTAAAACTCTATCTTGTAGTTCAATATTCATTTAGATATTTTAAATATCAGTCGTATTATTTTTCATAGCCTTATAATAATTTTTAAATAATTATTATAATTTATCATGATTTTTTAAACACTGGAATCATTATTAAATGATTTAAATATTAAATAATTCTATTATCATTAATATTTAATTAATATTAAATTATTAATAAACCATTTAATATTTTTATTACCCTTAAATGATTTTTAAAACATTTAAAAATCATTTTTAAATAATTATCATTAATATTTAAATATTAATGTACTATTTATCAACATATTAAAAGTTATTAATTATGACTTAAAATATTTTTAAACCATTTATTTTCTTTTTAAATCAATAAAACTATTTTTAAACTATTTATTTAATATAATTATTAAATAAATTTAATATCAAATTATTATTGAAATTTACCTTTAAATATTAAAAGTTATATTTTATAACTTAAAATATTATTAAACTCATTATTTTCATTTAAAATGACTTTTATAATATTAAAATTATTTTTAAACTAATTTATTTAATATAAGTATTAAATAAATCTAATATCTTTAATACTAAATAATTATTGAAATTTATCTTAAAATATTAAAAGCTATGTACGTTTTATAACTTAAAATATCTTTAAACACTTAATTTTCATTTAAAATGATTTTTATAATAATAAAATTATTTTTAATTAATTTATTTAATATAATTACTAAATAAATCTAATATCATTAATATTAAATAATTAATGAAATTTATCTTAAAATATTAAAAGTTATTAATTATGACTTAAAATATTTTTAAACCATTTATTTCCTTTTTAAATAATTTTTAAATCAATAAAACCATTTTAAAACTATTTATTTAATATAATTATTAAATAAATTTAATATCAAATTGTTAATGAAATTTAGCTTTAAATATTAAAAGTTATATTTTATAACTTAAAATATTATTACATACCTTATTATCATTTAAAATGATTTTTAATATAATAAAATCATTTTTAATTAATTTATTTAATGCATTTAATAAATAAATTAAATATCAATAATATTCAAATAAATATTAATATTTATGAAAAATATGTAAAATTATTAAAAGTTAATTTTTATAACTTAAAATAATTTTTAAAATAATTTTTGTAATTTTCAGAAATAAATTTATAATTTTAATGAATTTATTTCTATTTTTTTATCAATTTCCGGAAATTAGAGAACTAAAATAATTAAATTCGTCGCTAAAGGCTTTAGCGATGGTTTCTGTCGCGGTTGGTGTTCTTGAGGCTCAAGAACACTGACAAGTAGTTAGCAAGGGGTCTCGTTTGACCACCTTTAATTTTCTACTCATGCTTGTTCTGGACAATCTAAGACTTCAATATTGTAGTATACATGTAGTACCACAATTACCATCTATCACCTTGGTCACACAACAACTCAGATGCAAGATCTGAGCCTTTGAAATCATTGTCAGACGGTGTCTGGGTTTTCTTGCTAACCTAGAAGCCAAGTCAGCTTCATTGTGCTACTTTGAAGCTCGATCTAATCTAGGTTCTGATCATACTTTTGTTGTTCTCATGGTCGAAGTATGTAGTACACATGACAAGGAACATATAGAAATTAACAGAGCAGTTCAACAATATCAAAATCACAAGTTATGATTCGGTCAAAGGCTGTCACAAAAATTGTTCTTACGTTTTCTGCAATTTCCAGAAAACAGAAACTATAACCGGATGGCCTAGTTTGACCATACACCACAATCAATCCGTTTGTTGTTTAAGGAATATAAGGCCATGATTCTATAGTCTATATAGCAGGTTACAACCTAGATACAAACACATCATCAAAACACATAAATCCTGACAGATCTAAGGCTTAGCAAATCTTGTCAGACGCTGCCTAAGGATTTCTGGGTTACCCAGAAATCGCTCGGTCAAGCTCGGTCAACTAGGTTTGACCAACAATAAAATGGAATCTGGACATGGAATAGCCATGATTCCACTTCCAGATCACAGACCACGTGACATACTACAAATACCCATCTTTAAGCATACAAAAACATAAGCAGAAAGAGATCTACAAGACCTGACATTCGTCGTCAGACATCAAAAACAAAAATTTTCAAATTTTGAAGAACTTCACATCCGAGCCTCTAGATGTTATGGATCTAACATCTAGCGACCCAGATCATCTATTTACACCATAAACAACATGTTTTAACACTAAATCATAACATCTAACATACATGTCAAGATCAGATTTGTAATTTAGGGTTTATACCTTCAATGAACAAATCTTGATTCTAGGCTACTGATTTGTTGTGAGTAGTAGTGGGGCTTACTTTTAAGACTGATATACTAAAGAATTTCGTAGGTTAGAGAGAGAGAAGGACTTGGTAGAGAGTTGGTGTACAAATGAGCTAAATGAGCACTTTTCTCTCTCTTGATCCTTATATAATTGATAGATGCAATGAACTTGCTGAGATAACTGTCAATATATGGCTGGTATGTGTTAAATCTCAGCACATGTACAATCTCATTAGGTCACCCACTACATATTTTGGTAAGATTCACAAGTAATCTAATAAAAATTGGCAAAAAAGGGTAATAAGGTCATTTTTGACCCTTAGGGTTTGCAAAAATATAATTTTTCTAGGATTTTTATTTAAGTTTAAAAATAAAACTTAGTTTCTAAAAATAGTAAATTAGGTTTAAAGAGTTACTAATTAGCATTAAGATGATTACATTAGCGATTAGGACTCCCAGTTAGCAAATTAGGGTTAACAATTAGGGTTTCTAATTAGCTATTAGGTTTTCTAACAATTAGGGTTTTAAAATATTAATAATTAAGGTTTCCCTAATTAAAATTAATATCTATATTAACATTAATCACATAACACAATTTCTTACCAATCATAAACTCCGATTTGAGTTTCAAATTATGGTTAAACCAATTAATGCTAGGGTTTTGATATTATACACATAATTGACCAACAATTATCAATACGTACACACAGTACATATTTATAGCACTGAAAAAATAATAATATTATATTATTATTCCCGTTCCTTGTCCAAACTCCAGAATTAGGGTTTGGATTCCATATCAAATTTATCTTTCATATATACTATTATTAAGTTAAAATAATTAACTTAATTAATCTGAAATAAATTCATATAATAAAATAATTTTTATAATAATTCTAATAATTATTCATATATTATTGAAATAATATATAATCATAGTTTCATGGAAAATAATTAATAAAACATTTCTACTACAAAATTTAATTATTATAAGAATATAATTTATAATGGTCAATAATCCTAAAATAAAATTATTTATAAATATTAAGGTAAGAAATAAATTTTATTTATCACATATAAGTATATACACATTACCTTGCACATATTCCCACATTTATTTTAATAATAAATAAAAAAAATTATACGCAAAATTTCTTATTTAATTATATAGAAAATATCGGGTTATTACAATACCAAAGATACCTGGGAGGTATGGATTCATCATGGATGATGATGATGATGTATGTATCATAGAAGATGATGATCCAGTTATATACGATGAGGTAAGAGTTGTAGACACTCAGAGAAATGGATTGAAGCAAGGTTCTCAAAAATGGAGCATTCGTTTTGATGAAACAAATCAAAAGAGTTTGATTTTATCACAAATAAGAATGAACCTAGTGTATACGAAAGGGTCAGTGGGAGTACCGTGACATTCTTAATATTATATGTTGATATACTATGGATTAGGAATGACATACTAATGCTACAATCAGTAAAGATAAAGTTATCTAAACATTCCTCCATGAATGATTTGGAAAGAGTATCTTAATTGGGGATACAAATCTATATAGATAGATTTAAGAGGATGCTTGACTTAACCCAAGAAACATATATTCATTTGATGCTAAAGTCGTTTAGCATGAAAAACTCCATGGGATGTCTCATGTTGATGAGCCCTAGAGTGTATCTCTCTTAATAGTTCCCATAGACTTATAAAAGAGAGATCACATGAGTAACTATCATGTATGCAATGAAATGTACGAGGCCTGATGTTGATTGGTCATATTCTGAAGATGATCACTGTAAGACAGTGAAAAACATCTGAAAGTACTTAACGGGCACTAAGGATGTGATCATATTCATGGTGGGTCTGAATTAAAACTAGAAGGCTTAACAGACTCAAGTTTTTCAAATAGACCAAGACGACAGTAAATCAACTTTAAGGTAAAGCGTTACCTTGATCGGTGGTGCAGTGAGTTAGAAAGGTTTCAAACAGCAAAAAGTTGCTGGTTTAGTGATAAAGACAAATTATATAACTATAAATGAAGCTTCAAGTTGATTGTTTGGATGATAAGTTCATTACAAAACTAGGAATAGTTCCTAAGTCTCATCTTGGATCTAAACATGTGTTGCGGCACTTTCATTTGATTAAAGGAATCATTGAAAGATGGGAAATCACTATAGAGATAGTGCACTCTCAAGAATAATATTACATATCCATTTACTGAAACTTATCCAACAGCAGGACAATCATCACTTAGAGAAGAAGAGTATAAGATACCATGGCGATTGGCTTTAGTGCAAATGGGAGATTGAAAGTAGTATGCACACAAGCTAATCATGTTTGATGATAAAACATATACTTTATAACAATCTTTTTCATTTATTAATAAAAAGTATTAATTTATTAAAGACTTTTAATTATCTACATGATGCTGCTTTATAATATGTGATAAACCCATAATTTTAAGCAATGCTTTTAGAATAATGACGATGATCATTCTAATGAGATTTAAATTCTTAAAAAGCTTAAAACTAAAATAGTTTCCAATCGTTGGATTACTAAATTAGGGATTAGTGAATCTGGATGGATTGGTACATACGTTGCTTGCTCATTGGATGAGGATGATTGATCTCATGATCATTTGTGTGGAGATACTAAAGCAAGTATGTAGGTGCTTATTAGAGAATAAGTTCACTGAAAGTGGCTCGCTAAGGAATACCTAGTGGAGTTTGACTTGCCTGTCAATAGGAATTCATGTAGTGATAGTAGTACAAGTGATCCTTGGAATTGAGATCATCATAGTGTCTTATGTATGATGAGTTATACTTTGACTTATTCCTTAAGATCCTTAGGGTATAGGGTATATCAAAGGGTATGCTTTAGTATAATAAGTTGTACATGGAGATAATGTATAATTAATAAAGAATCTGCCACTTCTAGTAAAAGAAGAGAAATGTCCTATGTGATTCAATAAATGACAACCCAGTAGTCCTTGGCCAAGGCAGAATAAAATTAGAAAGGAGTTTCTAATTTGCATTATTTGGAGTTGTGCATTTAAGAGTCAAAATACATATAATTAAATAAAATAAGACTTGACAGTAATTTTGTGACGCCCCCGAAATAGGTATACATCACCTATTCTGATACATGGTATAAATACAAATAAAAACTTAATTATACAACTGTCGTGTAAAATACGACAAAACATAAGCTGTGAGTTTTAATACAACATTGTCTTCTAAACAGTATTCAAACTCAAAATAAGTCTTCAATACATTTATTTTCACACTATTTCGTAGAATAGTGATGACTACTAATGCTATCATCTGAACCGTCACTCCGTTCCCCGACTAGTCCCCGCTACGTTCTCATTTCCTGAAGAGAACAATGAAAGCAAAAGGGTGAGCTCAACTAGCCCAGTAAGAAATATTATGACCAAGATAATGCAGAATAAATTATCGTTAGCATTCAACAATGTTAAACTGATAAAATATAACAAACATCAAGTTTAACTGCACCAGAACAAGCTATCCATTAAAAGAGTCAAGTAGAGAATAAAATCTACTATCTTTTATGATTTAAAAAGAGTTTTCATCACTTTTATCGCTGAGACTCAACTTAATAAATAATCCACATCATCCCTGCACTACGGCTAAGAATATTCATTAGTATCACGACCACAAATTATCCATGCACTACGGGCCAAGGATATTCGTGTATTCATCAATGGTTATGATCATGCCAACAACTGTCCATCAATGCACTATGGGCCAATGAGGACTTTTACCACATTATTTGTAACATTACGGTTATGATTACACCGAATAATCCCTAGTCATAATCATACCAAGTACATCTATACACTACAGGCCACAGATGACTTTCAACAAAATATAATCATGAGGATGATGACAATGATATAAGAATTCAATAAAATAAGTTCAAGAATTAATTTATCCAACAACCAATAACGTCCAAATTGTCAACATGATACTGCTTTGTAGAGTAAAATTCAAGAATGCTCAGAAGAATATTTTCATGAAAAGATATTGGATGAAGCGTAATTATAAAGGATAATATTCTACTAATTTTATGGAGTATAGAAGCCAAAGCTTTAACCAACTGAGTATAATAGAATATATAAAACTGCAAATGGATTTTCGTCCGCCATGCTATAATCCACGTAGACAGATCATTTCCACAATTTAATAAGGAATGAATATGAATGATCATTCACCATGCATGTGGTAACCACATGGACAGGTTATTCTAACAGAATAATAAAGAATGGAATAACAGAAGAATTCACCATACATGTGATAGACCGCACAGACAGGTTATTCTAACATAATAATAAATAATGGAACCAGGTCATGCATAAATGCACAGATAGGATATTCCAACAGAATAATAAAGAATGGAACCAGGTCATGCGTAAACGCACAGACAGGATATTCTGACAGAATAATAAAGAATGGAACCAGGTCATGCGTAAACGCACAGACAGGATATTCCGACAGAAAGAATGGAATAACAACAGAATTTCACCATGTATGCGGTACTTCGCATAAATAGGTTATTCTAATATAATAATAAAGAATGGAACAACAGCTTTTACGAGTATGGGAAAGAAAATAATTCTCTTCATGAATATGAAAAAATAATATCCCTTACCGTAAAAGAAGAGTATTCCGACTGGTAGAGCAAGGATATTCTTGAAGAAAACTTATACTATTTTTCTACTCTCAAAGCTTCTGAAAACTCTAAAGAAATACGCTCAAGATTATAGAAGAGAATTCTCTGAATTTCTGGTGTGATTTCAATTATAACTAAGCATCCTATTTATAGGAGAATTGAAAGGATACTATGCAATAAAATATAATATATTCTAAATATATATATATATATATATATATATATATATTTATTTAAAATCTAATAAAACAAATAACTTTATAAAAGTATTCTGTTTTATATAAAAAGATTTTACTATACAAAATACTATGCATAATAAAATATAATATATATTCTATTTATAGTCTAATAAAATAAATAACTTTATAAAAGTATTCTGTTTTATATAAAAAAATTTTACTATGCATAATAAAATATAATATATTCTATTTATAGTCTAATAAAACAGATAACTTTATAAAAGTATTCTGTTTTATATAAAAAGTTTTTCTGTTTTATTACATTAATAATACTAATAAAACAAAATGTATATATATAAACTTTCGTGAGTTCATAAAAAGACACCTTAATATAATTAACAACATTCATCATCATTATTATAATTCACAATATTAATTGACCAGGTCGTTCTCAGGAAAGAGGGGGCTTTCCAATAAGGATTTCTCTCTATTGACGCGCAATTGGGTGACCAAACCTCTCCTTGACAGAACTTCTAGACATCGTTAATATTGCAAATAATAATATTAATAACTCTGTCATCTCAATTATTGATTTAATAATTTATAAAATATCGACAATAATTGAATCAAATAACGTGAGATATTATGCAACAATTACTGTAGCAATAATTGAACAAAACTGAGTGACTTCTCACGTAAGCATCAATAATCAATACTGTGTGCTACTATGCAACTACGCGTATTTCTGTACTTTTAACACCGGGTGTTTCAACAGTTAATGGTAAAACTTCCGCCGTTATTTTTATAAAATATTTTTGTCGCTTTCTCAATCCGACAATAATTCTGTTGTGGGGTCCACCAATGATTGTGTCGTCGTACGAATATTCCCTGTTAAAATGAATATTTCCCGACCAATCGAATATTATATAACAACTTGCGTACTTTGCAAAATTTATAAATATTACCTACAACTATAACATTATATCAAATTCATTCCATAATATTTAAAAATGATATTTATAGAAAAATCATCTTTAATAAAAAAAAATTGGGGTCTTACAACCTCCTCTTCTTATGAAATTTCACCCTCGAAATTAGGGTACGTACCTGGTATGTCGAAGAGTTAAGGATACCTTAATTTCATTTCAGATTCTAACTCCCATGTCATTTCCTCAGCATCGTGGTTTCTCCACAAAACTTTGACTTGAGGTATAACCTTGGAGCGTAGAATATGTTCCTTCTTATCCAAGATTTGAATAAGAACCTCTTCATATGTCAAATCTTTCGCTATTTCGTCCGGTTCTAACTCAATAATGTGGTTCGGGTCTTCCATATATTTACGTAACATGGATATATGAAAAAAGTTATGAACACGAGACATATTTGGCGGTAAAACGAGTCTATAAGCCACAGTTCTTACTCGATCGAGGATTAAAAATGGGCCAATGAATTGAGGATTGAGCATTCCTCTCCTTCCAAATCTCGTAACTCCTTTCCATTGAGCAACACGTAACAACACATGATCTCCAATATCGAATTCCACGTCCTTTCGATGAAGATTAGCATAACTCTTTTGTCGATCTTGTGAGGTTTTATACGTTACCGGATCGTTTGAATCTTCTCCGTAGTCATACGTACCAACTCCGGTCCCATCAACGTTGCTTCACCCACCTCATCCCAGCATACTAGAGAACGCCACTTTCTTCCATACAATGCTTCGAATGGAGCAATGCTAATATTTACTTGATAGCTGTTGTTGTAGGAAAAGTCCACCAATGGTAAGAACTTGTCCCAACTTCCCTTGAAATCAAGGACACAGAGTCTTAATAAATCTTCAAGAGTTTGAATAGTCCTCTCTGATTGTCCGTCCGTCTGAGGATGATATATCGAATTAAATCGTAAATCCGTGCCCATAGCTTTTTATAAACTAACCCAAAATCGTTAAGTGAATCTTGGGTCTCGATCAGAAACTATGGATACTGGCATACCATGCAATCTTACAACCTTGTTTATGTACATACGAGCAAGACGTTCAAGTGTATAAGTTTCTCGTATAGGTAAGAAGTGAGCAGACTTGGTCAATCTATCAACAATGACCCAAATTACATCTATGCCTTGAGAAACCTTAGGAAGACCAGTAACGAAATCCATGGTAATGTGCTCCCACTTCCATTCTGGAATTTCAAGTGGTTGCAATGGACCTTTTGGTACTTGATGCTCTGCCTTGACTCGTTGACACGTTAGACATCTTGAGATAAACAGCGCTATCTCTCTCTTCATATTGCCCCACCAAAATGTATGTCGAAGATCATGATACATTTTGGTACTCCCAGGATGGATTGCAAACGGTGTGTTGTGCGCCTCCATCATGATTTTATACTTTAAATTAGGGTCGTTAGGAATACAAAGTCTGGAGTTGACTCGAAGTATTCATTCTTCATCGATTCTTGCTTTCGGCATAGCACCTTCTTGCACTTTCTTTCTCATACGCATCAGCTCCAGGTTTGTAGCTTGAGCAGCTTTAACTTTATCGATTAAAGTCAGTTCTACTCGTATATTCGTCATCATCACATGGGTCCCTGGAATCTTTAATTCTATCTCCATCCTTTGTAAATCATACAAAATGGGCCTTTGCATTGACAATATCGCACTCGTACCCACATATGATCTTCTACTCAATGCGTCAGCTACCACGTTTACTTTTCCAGGATGGTATTGGATGGTATGACCATAATCTTTCAATAGTTCAAGCCAACGTCGCTGTCGCATGTTGAGTTCCTTTTGAGTGAAGAAATATTTGAGGCTTTTATGATCTGTAAAGATCTCCACTTTCTCCCTATACAAGTAATGCCTCCAAATCTTTAGTGCAAAAACGACTTCTGCCAACTCTAGATCATGAGTAGGATAATTCCTCTCATATTCTTTGAGTTGTCGAGAGGCATAGGCTATGACTTTCCCATGTTGCATGAGAACACATCCTAACCCTTTGCTCAAAGCATCACTGTAGATGATAAATCCCTCCGAGCTAGATGGTATTGTCAGAACGGGTGCTGAAATGAGTCTCCTCTTGAGTTCTTGAAAACTCTTCTCACATTCCTCGCTCCAACTGAATTTTGTATCTTTCCGAGTCAGCTGATTTAATGGAGTAGCAATTCAAGAAAATTCTTCCACGAATCTCCGATAATAACCAACTAAGTCGAGAAAGCTACGTACTTTGATCACTGATTTGGGTTGCTCCCAGCTTTAAATAGCTTCAATCTTTGTTGGGTCAACAGATGTTCCATGACTTGACACCACGTGCCCAAGGAATGCTACTTCTTCAAGCCAGAACTCGCATTTCTTCAACTTGGCATAAAGCTTGCTTTCACGAAGCTTTTGGAGTATCAACCTCAAGTGTTACTCATGATCTTCACGGCTTTTGGAATAAATAAGGATGTCATCAATAAAGACAACCAAAAAGTGATCCAAATATTCCTTGAATACTCAGTTCATCATATCCATGAAGGCAGTAGGAGCATTAGTCAATCCAAAAGACATGACTAGGAATTCATAATGCCCGTACTGAGTTCTGAAAGCCGTCTTTGGAATGTCATCGGTTCTAATCTTCAATTGGTGATATCCGGAACGAAGATCAATCTTTGAAAAGAATTTGGCGCCTTACAACTGTTCGAACAGGTCATCAATACGTGGCAATGAGTACCTATTTTTGATGGTGACATGATTCAACTCCTTATAATTAATACAAAGTCGCATACTTCCATCCTTCTTCTTCACGAATAGAACAGGAGCACCCCAAGGAGACGTACTAGGACGAATGAAATCGATGTCTAACAATTCCTGCAGTTGGGTCTTTAACTCCTGAAGTTTAATAGGAGCCATTCGATATGGGGCTTTGGAAATGGGTTTTGTACCGAGTTCAAGGTCGATACAAAATTTAATTTCACGCTCTGGGGTAGGCCAGGAAGTTCTTCAGGGAATACGTCAGGAAATTTATTAACAATAGAAATATCATTCAAAACTAACGTATTTTTGTTTAGATCCGTGACATGAGCTAAGAAAGTTTGACATTTATTTTTCAATAAACGAATTGCTTTATGGCTTGAGATGACAGTGATTAATTTTAATGATTTGGGTGCTTGAATTCATATAATAGGTTGGTTAGGAATATGAAAGCTAACAACCTTACGACAACAATTAATTTTTGCATGATGAGTAGTTAACCAATCAATCCCTAGAATTATGTCAAATGCAATTATTTCCAATGAAATAAGATTGACAGGTAATGTGAGGGTACCGATTTGAACCAAACAAGACTTATAAACAGTGGATGTAATGAAGGTTTCTCCCAACGGATTTCAACAGATAAGTCAAAGTCTAATTTCTCCGGAGTCAAATTTAAACGTTGAGCGCAAGTAGGAGAAATAAAAGAATGGGTAGAACCGGTATCAAATAAGGTATATACTTCGCTAGAGTTTATGATAAGCTTACCCGTGATGACCTCGTTTGGGTTCTTTGCTTTCTGGGAGGTCATGACAAACACTCTCCCTTGAACTACCAGTTTTGTCTTGTTTGGGACGGCCTTTGATGCCTCCATCCCAGCTAGGTGACCTTCTCTTCCATGATTGTAACATGCTTTGGATGGAATCGCGTAGTTTGGACTGATGTGTCCCTCCCCTCTACATTTGAAGCATATAATAGGTGGTCGTTCTCCTTCCTTAACGACGGGTGCTGATGCTGACGTTTTTCCATCATTGGTGAATCTCCTCTTCCTGAAATGTCCATTCTTATTGTTTTGGCCATAATTACCACCGAAGTGGTTACCATTTCTGGTATGTTGATTCCCTCCACGCTTATTGTCACCGCTTCGATGACTGTTATCACTGGTATTATCATTTTGCCGGCTGCTCTCTTTTGGTTGGGTTGACTCATTATCGCGTTCCAATAACTGAGCCCTATTAACAACATCTGAATACAAACACAATTTATGAGAGATAAGATATTGACGTATCTCGGATTTCAAACCTCTTAGAAACATTCACGTCATTCTCTCCTCATTATCAACCAAATGGGACGTAAACCGGGATAACTCAGCAAACTTGACTTCATACTGCGACACGGTCATGTTGTTTTGCTCCAGCTTGATGAACTCTACCTCTTTCATGTGACGAATACTTTCGGGAAAGTACTTGTCGTTGATCAGTTCTTGGAACTTCTCCCAAGACATATTCAGTGCGGCAGGTTGAGTACGCTTTATAGATTCCCACCAGTAATCTGCCTCTGTCCGCAACATGAAGGTGGAAAAGGGAACCTTTTGCTCCTCGGAGCATCCCAAGACATCAAATATCTTGTTGATCTGCTTTATCCACGTCTCCGCCTTAAGTGGTTTTGGCTCTCTAAAAAACTCCGGTGGTCCCAGTTCCTTGAACTGTTTGGCGGTGACCGTCCGAGTGTTGCCAGTGTTTCCACCTGTATTTTGGACAGGAGCCGCTCTCTCCTGATGTTGTATGAATTGCATAAAGCCTCTGAACATTCCGTCGTTCATCATTTGGTCAGTGTTGTTGTTTGCATTAGGATTGTCACCTTCCTGATGCACATTATCCTGATTATTGATCTGTGGAGACCCAACGGTCTCCTGTGCTGCATTGCTATTCTCAACATTTACTGATGTCATTTTCAAATACTGCCACAAAACAAAGGTTAATTAATATATCACATATTATCCCTATACTCTGACCGACCAATTAAATGCCAAATAAACTTAGGTATGTCATACTAGCGAAAGAATTCCCAGTCTCTCCCCTCCTAGTTCTCGTCTCACATCTTAGCCATGGATCATATCCCTAAACTTTGATACCAACTGTGATGCCCCCAAAATAGGTATACATCACCTATTCTGAGTCATAAAATACATGGTACAAATACAAATAAAAACTTAATTATACAACTGTCGTGTAAAATACGACAAAACATAAGCTGTGAGTTTTAATACAACATTGTCTTCTAAACAGTATTCAAACTCAAAATAAGTCATCGATACATTTATTTTCACACTATTTCATAGAATAGTGAGGACTACTAATGCTATCATCTGAACCGTCACTCCGTTCCCCGACTAGTCCCCGCTACATTCTCATTTCCTGAAAAGAACAATGAAAGCAAAAGGGTGAGCTCAACTAGCCCAGTAAGAAATATTATGACTGTGACGCCCCCAAATCCGTGTAACATCGATTACAGTAGTTGGTGCTCACGATACAACATACAACATTATCTATATAAGTAAACTTTAACAATAATAATAACATTATATTACCCATTACATCAATAGTCGAAATAAAATTCCAAGTCTTTACAACCTTAAAACATACTGGAACTTAGTCTTAGCGTTTATCGCTACATTACACATATGCGAAAATAATTAACTTATTACATAACCATTAGCATCACTTCATCTTGGACTTTCCCTTGTCCTTGCCCGAACCCTCAGCCTTCTCACCCTTAACTGAAAGGTTTAAGCAAGAATGAGCACGAATTGCCCAACAAGTATATACAGAAATTTAAAAACATACATCAGGAGTAGAAAGCAGATGAATAGCTAAACCTCAACAGTTGAAATGATTATCAAGCGTTAAATAGGAACATCAAGAATGAAAATTTAAGAATTTTCAATATCATACTAAGGGGTGTAAAATACCCTGAACTTATTTTCTTTCATCAAAAATCATCAGACGGTTTAACAATCCAATAGATTGTAAACGGTCTCTGCAAGTACGCCAGGTGATCAGCCTATTGTACCCTACGTTGTGCACAAGTATTAAGTTTTAAGCTGCATAAGTGAAATGGGACTATTTGCCCGACATCTGTTTGCCCGTTTATTCGGGTTGTTCATCTTAGTAATCATGTGAGACCGCACCAAAACAATTTGGATTGGTAAACATTTAGTCTTCGAAAGATTTGTTTTAAATCACTTTTTCCATCAATAATAACTAGCCGGAAACAAAGGCCGGGAACATACTTAGAACGGTTCGATAATGAAATGAAATTTAAACATATGGCAGTTAAAAATAATAACTGAATAATCATCGATAAGCTTGCAAGATAATTGAAGTTTGTATGACTTTTCAACGAAGAAACTTGCACGAATAAATAACTAGCACAAGTCCAATACTTACCCTTACTGCGATAATATTAGCAATGATTTAATAAATACCCAATAGAAATGAGGGTTAGGAAACTTGCACGAATAAATAACTAGCACAAGTCCAATACTTACCCTTACTGCGATAATATTAGTAAGGATTTAATAAATACCCAATAGAAATGAGGGTTAGGAAACTTGCCTGATAAGCCTGCTACAATTAACGCTAGCAATTAACCTTCAATAACCTAATCACATGTGTCTCGTTAATCGCCATTCATACACAATCTTGTTTGAAGTATAAGGGTCTCCTATTGGATATGCTATAAATATCAAAAGAGAATATATTTAGAAAATATATGCCACCCATTTTAGACATCATAGGCTGCCCAAAACAGAACTTAAAAATGCCCAAACATAACAGTTTTTTATTATTTATTTTTTTTTCTCAGCTTTACCATACCTCGCTAAAACAGTCATAACTCATTCGTTTTAAAACATTTTTGAGCGATTCTTGCGCCCACGCGAAGATAACTTTTGGGGCTACAACTTTCGTTCAGGGACCATCTTCAAATTCTATGCACAAAATTCCAGAAAATCTGTGCAAGAGGACTGCCCCGAAGTTGTTGGACAGATTTGACACAACTACTTTGAAAAGTCATAACTCATTGCTCCGAAGTCGGAATTAGTCCGTTCCGGAGTCTATGGAAAGCTTATTCAGTGTACTATAATAAACCAAAAGCCCACATTTTTCTGAAAATTGTAGCTAGCCCCGAATTTTGTCCTTAGGGTCAGCAGTTCACAGTTTTTTTTCCGGTTTCTAACATACTTGCTTACGATTTTCATATCTCACTCAATATAGCTTCAATCCGAATGAACTTTGGACTGATTATACTTCATGTTACATACTATTTTACAAAATTATTACATGCAACAAATGGATTATCTAAGACATGATTTCGAGTGACCAAAAATCCTGAAAAATCATACAAACTAGTTTAACCCAACTTTTGAGAAAATTATGATTTTGATTCTAGCATGCATGTGTTTGATTCCTATTATCTAGACCACTTCTAATAACATATATATACATGTTACAACCATTCAATTCTCTAACTTTTCATGTTTTCATCAAATTAGTAACTAAGAGGCATTTTATCAAATAGTTAGCATACATGACATGATTTCTTGATTCTATACGAATTAGTAACATGTTTACACCAGAATTTTCCTTCCTTAACCGTCACATAGCAGAATCATACCCAAACATGGCATTGCAAAACAAGACAAACCAATAACCATACTAATTCATTCATTTTCTCCACTATTTTACTTAGGAACATAGAAAATAGCTTGAATGCTTACCTTATGGACGAATTCCTCTTGTTTTGATTGCTTCTAATGCTTCTTCTTGATTGCTAGACTCTCCCAAAATCTCCAGAACTCGTTGCTCCCAAGCTCTCACTCACAATTCTCTCTTTTCTTTCTCTTTTACTCTCTTGGTTGGAATATTGTTGTGAAAGAGGAGAATGAGTTTAGATGTAATGTATATACATCATATATGGTGTAATGAACTGAATTCTCCAGCCCATTACACTCCCCCATGATCAGTTACCATTACACTCCCCATTCATTAGTCTAATTATGGGTATGAGTTACAAAAATGAAAGGTTTTGGTGTTATAAAAAAAATAAACTCACTCCCTCCTTACTACCATAATATATACGAATATGCTCCTTTTATTGTCCCAATTAGATGGTCACGTGGATCCCCCCAGCTGCTGCACTTGAGGATAAACATTATAATAATCATTTAATCAATTAACAAGTTATTTTAACCATTTTGCCTTCCGTAGTCAAACGTGTTCGATACTTATATCGATTCTTACTAAAGTCGACGTCCCGGACGTCATGGAACTATCCGTTTCGTCAAACTCAACTTCAAAATTTCGTAGTTGACTTTTCCCCCGAAAAAGTCAACCGGTTGACTTTGACCAAAAAGTCAACCGTGACGCATTTTCGTGGTTATAGTCTAGCTTGACTAATTTCGACGTTCCGGACTCAAATACGCTGTCCGCGTCACTAAATTTCGCTCCGAACTCAAAGTCATGCTTTAAAGTCATCCCACGAAATTAATAGCATTAATTCCATTCTTACCCATTTTAAATAGTTGAATTAAACGGAACCAGCCATTCAAACACATGTCATCACATAACATATAAGTAAACATAGATACATGTAGTAAATAATTATCACATAAGAATTTCACATAATTTCGTTTATTGAAATTGTTAAATTACATAGAAAATCTCGGTTATTACAAAGAGATTATGATAATTTTTTATCATTTTCTCCTCGAGTTCCCACATAGCCTCCTCGGCGTTGTGGTTCCTCCATACTACCTTAACAGAAGGTATTATTTTATTTCTTAACACTTGTTCTTTTCTATCAATTATCTGCACTAGAACCTCTTCGTAAGTTAAGTCTTTTTCGAACTGAATGGGTTCATACTCTATGACATGCTTGTAGTCCTGCTTATATGGTCTTAAGACTGAAATGTGGAATACGTTGTGTATATGTTCTAGCTTCAGAGGTAAAGCTATTTCATAAGCTACCTCACCGACTCGTCTCAGAACTGCAAAGTGCCGACGTCGAAGTCTTGTTGTTGCCGGTGTTGATCAACATATTTCTTCTGTCGATCTTGAGCCGTCACTAGCCTCGGTCGAATAGTTTTGATCACATCCGCAGTCTGCTGTACCAATTCTGGCCCTAGTAGTTGACGTTCTCCTACTTCATCCCAGCACAATGGCATTCTGCATTTCCTTCCATATAAAGCTTCATAAGGTGGCATCCCGATGCTCGCATGGTAGCTGTTGTTGTATGCAAATTCCACCAACGGTAGGTGGTCATCCCAGCTCCCTTTGAAATCCATCACACATGCTCTCAGCATGTCCTCTAACGTTTGAATAGTCCTCTCGCTCTGCCCATCTGTTTGAGGATGATACGCGGTGCTCAACCTCAGTTGCGTCCCCATGCGTTCTTGGAAACTTCTCCAGAAATTTGCTGTGAACCGCGGGTCGCGATCTGACACAATTGAAACTGGTACACCGTGCCTGGAAACGATCTCTTTGATATAAAGCTTAGCCAACTGATCCAAGGTATATCTGATCTTGATTGGCAAGAAATGCGCTGACTTGGTCAATCGGTCGACGATCACCCACACTGCATCATAACCCTTCTGCGTAGTTGGAAGTCCTACCACAAAATCCATTGTGATATGCTCCCACTTTCATTCCGGAATTTCTAACGGTTGAAGTAACCCGCTCAGTTTCTTATGTTCCGCCTTGACTCGCTGACAAGTTAAACACTTGCTAACGCACTCCGCGACGTCTCTTTTCATATTGGGCCACCAATAATGTTGACGAAGATCCTGATACATTTTTGTGCTTCCCGGGTGGATTGAGTAACTTGAACTATGAGCTTCCTGCAAGATTTTTTCCTTTAACTCAGATACCACTGGCACCCAAATTCTCTCCTCAAACTTTAACAGACCATCACCACCCATGCTAAATTTAAGTTCCTTTCCGTCAGAAATTATTTTCTTCATTTTTTTCACATTCTTCATTACCGCTTTGTGCTTCCTTGATCTTGTCCAATAGAGTCGGACGAACCTCCACTACGAACAATTTCCCATTTGGCTCTCTCGACCTCTTTATCTCTAGCTCCAAACTGGCCATCTCCTTGATTAACTCCTCCTGAGCTGTTAGCATTGCCAATCTACCACTGCCCTTTCTGCTTAACGCATCTGCTACCACGTTCGCTTTCCCTAGATGATACAAAATATCGCAATCGCAATCCTTTATTAGCTCCAACCATCTTCTCTGCCTCATATTTAACTCCTTTTGCGTGAAAATATACTTCAGACTTTTATGGTCCGTGTATATTTCACACCTCACACCATATAAATAGTGTCTCCAAATCTTGAGGGCAAATACTACCGCTGCCAATTCCAGGTCATGGGTAGGATATCCCTTCTCATAATCTTTCAACCGGCGTGATGCGTACGCAATGACTTTACCATGCTGCATAAGCACACAGCCAAGCCCCTTGTGTGACGCATCACTAAAAATCATGAAGTCACCTGTATCGTCTGGTAACGACAATACCGGTTCCACACTCAATCTCTTCTTGAGTTCTCGAAAACTCTCTTCACACTTCTTAGTCCAGACAAACTTCACCGACTTTTTCGTTAAATTTGTTAACGTTCCCGCTATCTTCGAAAAATATTGGATGAACTGCCTGTAGTAGCCCGCCAATCCTAAGAAACTTCTCACCTCAGTCGGTGTTCTTGGTTGCTCCCAATTCTGTACCGCTTCCACCTTTGCTGGATCCATGGAGATTTCGTCCTTGTTGATTACGTGACCTAGAAACTGAACCTTCTCCAACCAGAACTCGCACTTCAAAAATTTTGCGTATAATTTATCCCTTCTCAACGCCTCCAATACCAACCTTAAATGTTCAGCATGATCTTCCTGAGTCTTGGAATAGATTAGGATATCATCTATGAACACAACTATGAATTTATCTAAATACTGTTTGAATACCCGATTCATCATGTCCATAAACGTTGCTGGCGCGTTTGTTAACCCGAACGACATTACTAGAAACTCGTAGTGACCGTAACGAGTTCTGAACGCTGTCTTAGGTACATCCTCCTTTCTCACCTTCAACTGGTGATACCCCGTCCTCAAATCGATTTTGGAAAACTATTTTGCTCCCTTCAACTGATCAAATAGGTCATCTATCCTAGGTAACGGGTACTTGTTCTTGATTGTCACCTTGTTCAGCTCTCGATAATCGATGCACAGTCTCATCGACCCGTCCTTCTTTTTCACAAACAACACTGGTGCTCCCCAGGGAGACACACTCGGTTGAATATACTTCCTATCCAATAATTCCTGCAACTGTACCATCAGCTCCTTCATCTCTGTCGGTGCCATTCTGTACGGGGCTTTCGAAATCGGCTCCGTTCCCGGTACTAAATCTATAACGAATTTGACCTCTCTATCCGGCGGAAGACCTGGCAATTCTTCCGGGAATACATCTGGAAATTCATTCACTACTGGTATTTGTCCCATTTCTAACCCTACTTTCTGAGTATCGACTATATGGGCCAAATATCCTACACAACCCTTTCTTAGTAACTTTCTCGCTTGCATCATCGTCAGACAGCTTGAGTGTCTCGGCGACCTACTCCCATAGAACACTACCTTAGACTGCTCGGGAGTCTTAAGGTTTATACACTTTTTCTGGCAATCTATCATCGCTCCATGGTTAAATAACCAATCCATTCCTAGGATTACATCAAATTCTCCTAATTGAATTGGGATTAAATCCACAGGTAACTTATATCCCCTAATATCTACAGCGCAATTCCTATGGACATGGTTAACGGGAATGACTTCCTTATTAGCAACTTCTATGTTCATAGGATAGTCTAATTCTTCCTGAGGTAAGTTTAATCGTTGGGAGAATTCATGCGAAACGAAGGAACAAGTAGCACCCGAATCAAATAATTTGTAAGCAGATATATCATTGATCGGAATGATACCTGAAACCACGTCCCTGGATGCAACCGCATCCTGAACCGTCATGTTGAAAGTCCTTCCTGTTGGTCGATTCTGAGTTGGTGGTCCACCAACTGTGAGAGTTCCACTACTTGGTCCCCTCCCTCCATTTCCTCCTGCTGAGTTCTTCTTTGGGCAGCTCCTCGCCTGATGATCTAATGCTCCACAGTTGAAACATCCATTTCTCTTCGGTGCAGAGCAGTTGGGAGAGATGTGCCCCTCCTGCCCGCAATTGAAACAGACATTCTTCCCCTTTAGACACACCCCGAGTAATTCCTTCCACACTCCATGCACGCCTCAGTCCTCTTCTTTGCTTCCCCTGGTTTGCCCCCAGGGTTTCCCGAGTTGACACTATTGTTGTTGTTGTTATTGTTGTTGCTGTTCCACTTCCTCTTATTTGAACCGTTTTTGCTGCTGCCTTCTCCACGGTTTCCTCCTTCAGTCTTCTTTTTTTTCTCCTTGTTGAACTTCATTAGGGCTTCACTTCCGCCCTCAGCGATTATAGCTTTCTCCAGGAGAGTCGCGAAACTGTTCGTCTGCAGCACCGAAAGTCTGCTATATAGCCATGGTTTGAGGCCTTGCTCAAACCTCCTCGTCTTTCTCTCCTCAGTGTCGACCTGATGAGGTGCGAACCTCGCCAGCTCGTTAAACTTTGCAGCGTACTGCGGTACCGTCATATCTTCTTGTTTCAGCTCCAGGAATCGCATCACCATGCGACTCTGCATACTAACAGGAAAATAGTTCTCGAAAAAGATTTTCTTGAACCCTTCCCAAGGTATCACACCTTCTCCAGCTCGGGTCTGATTTGCCTCCCACCAGTAGTTAGCTTCTCCTTTCAGCATATACGTGGCGAAGATAGTTTTCTGGTTGTCTCCTACTCGGGCGATAGCGAATGCCTTTTCGATTTCCTTAACCCAAGTCTGGGCTTCGATGGGTTCCGTAGTTTCTTTGAACTCAGGTGGTCCCGCGCTTTTGAAGTCTTTAAAGTGTGCCACTGGGGCCACTGGAAGGTTGTTGACATTCGGGGTTCGATTTTGAAGTGCCCCTACTAACATGTCTACAAACTGCTGCACAGGGTTCGGTGGATCCCCAGCATTACCGTCTAACCCCTCGGGTGCTTGGCGACGTCTTCCTCTAGCCATCTATCTGTTCAAAATGAACTTATTATTATTATCTCATAATTTACTCTACTGTATATAGAATTCGTAAAAACTGAACCATCACATCAAATACTTAAATAAAAACATATTTATTTATAAACATAATACTCAAAGTATTTCATCGTTTTATGGCATTACGCCATTTACATCACATTGCATCAATCACTTGGTAAAACAGAAACCAAGCTTTTTATTACATAGATAAGCATTTTATTTGCTACTAGGAAAAAGTTTATCATAATAACTAAAGACCCCGCCTAATGGCGTCCTCATGCTCCTCATCCGCTATCTCTTTCACCAGCTCTCGGCTTATAACACGGCCAGACCGGCGCTCCTCACGTGGAAAATGATGCACCCTATGCTGGAACCTTCTATGTGCCGACTTAAACACGTATTTCATCTTGTCTATCTTAACCTTCTTGTCTCTAACTTCTCCCTCCAACTCTCCGGTTAGCTTCTCAGCCCTAACACGGTCTCTTCTCTCATCTCCCCAGAAAGTGGTAATAATCTGCTTGTCAAGTTGGAGACTCTGAATCCTCGACTCCAACCCATTAATGGTATGTCCCAAGTGGGTCCTAATAGCTTCTTTCTCATCCTCCAGCCTATCCACCTTCTGGTCTGATGCCCGCAGCTTGTCAGCCAGATCCCCGTTCCTAATTATCAGGTGGTGCACAAATGCCTCAAGCAATGCTGCAGCTTGCTGTTCCCCCTGATACAGCTCATTCAACTCATGGACCTTGTCGTCCAACTCTGTAATCCTATCCATCAACTCATCCAATAAATTATCCTCAGGTGCTTCTTCCGAGTCCTCCTCGGGCTCCTCTTCCACTTCAGGATACTCCTCTGGGTCTGAGTCAACTGCTGCCTCAGCTATAGGCTCAGGTACAGCTGTCACCAACTGCTTACTCACAACGTGGATATCTCTAACCTCGTCTTCTCCTGACATCCTTCAAACAAGACAAAATAACTCGGTTAGTATTTTAAAATAGATGTTTTTGTTTTTAGGAAAAAAAATATATATTTGACACAACCCCTAGAACTCTACATGAGTTCATCTCCTTATTTCCTCCACTAACTTCCCTAAGGTTATAGTCTAAGGTTTCCCCACCCAAAGTTTATAACCTAAGGCTTTGATACCAACCTGTGACGCCCCCAAATCCATGTAACATCGATTACAGTACTTGGTGCTCACGATACAACATACAACATTATCTATCTAAGTAAACTTTAACAATAATAATAACATTATATTACCCATTACATCAATAGTCGAAATAAAATCCCAAGTCTTTACAACCTTAAAACATACTGGAACTTAGTCTTAGCGTTTATCGCTACATTACACATATGCGGAAATAATTAACTTATTACATAACCATTAGCATCACTTCATCTTGGACTTTCCCTTGTCCTTGCCCGAACCCTCAGCCTTCTCACCCTTAACTGAAAGGTTTAAGCAAGAATGAGCACGAATTTCCCAACAAGTATATACAGAAATTTGAAAACATACATCAGGAATGGAAAGCAGATGAATAGCTAAGCCTCAACAGTCGAAATGATTATCAAGCGTTAAATAGGAACATCAAGAATGAAAATTTAAGAATTTTCAATATCATACTAAGGGGTGTAAAATACCCTCAACATATTTTCTTTCATCAAAAATCATTAGACGGTTTAACAATCCAATAGACTGTAAACAGTCTCTGCAAGTACGCCAGGTGATCAGCCTATTGTACCCTACGTTGTGCACAAGTATTAAGTTTTAAGCTGCATAAGCGAAATGGGACTATTTGCCCGACATCTGTTTGCCCGTTTATTCGGGTTGTTCATCTTAGTAATCATGTGAGACCGCACCAAAGCAATTTGGATTGGTAAACATTTAGTCTTCGAAAGATTTGTTTTAAATCACTTTTTCCATCAATAATAACTAGCCGGAAACAAAGGCCAGGAACATACTTAGAACGGTTCGATAATGAAATGAAATTTAAACATATGGCAGTTAAAAATAATAACTGAATAATCATCGATAAGCTTGCAAGATAATTGAAGTTTGTATGACTTTTCAACGAAGAAACTTGCACGAATAAATAACTAGCACAAGTCCAATACTTACCCTTACTGCGATAATATTAGCAATGATTTAATAAATACCCAATAGAAATGAGGGTTAGGAAACTTGCACGAATAAATAACTAGCACAAGTCCAATACTTACCCTTACTGCGATAATATTAGTAAGGATTTAATAAATACCCAATAGAAATGAGGGTTAGGAAACTTGCCTGATAAGCCTGCTACAATTAACGCTAGCAATTAACCTTCAATAACCTAATCACATGTGTCTCGTTAATCGCCATTCATACACAATCTTGTTTGAAGTATAAGGGTCTCCTATTGGATATGCTATAAATATCAAAAGAGAATATATTTAGAAAATATATGCCACCCATTTTAGACATCATAGGCTGCCCAAAACAGAACTTAAAAATGCCCAAACATAACAGTTTTTTATTATTTATTTTTTTTTCTCAGCTTTACCATACCTCGCTAAAACAGTCATAACTCATTCGTTTTAAAACATTTTTGAGCGATTCTTGCTCCCACGCGAAGATAACTTTTGGGGCTACAACTTTCGTTCAGGGACCATCTTCAAATTCTATGCACAAAATTCCAGAAAATCTGTGCAAGAGGACTGCCCCGAAGTTGTTGGACAGATTTGACACAACTACTTTGAAAAGTCATAACTCCTTGCTCCGAAGTCGGAATTAGTCCGTTCCGGAGTTTATGGAAAGCTTATTCAGTGTACTATAATAAACCAAAAGCCCACATTTTTCTGAAAATTGTAGCTAGCCCCGAATTTTGTCCTTAGGGTCAGCAGTTCACAGTTTTTTTTCCGGTTTCTAACATGCTTGCTTACGATTTTCATATCTCACTCAATATAGCTTCAATCCGAATGAACTTTGGACTGATTATACTTCATGTTACATACTATTTTACAAAATTATTACATGCAACAAATGGATTATCTAAGACATGATTTCGAGTGACCAAAAATCCTGAAAAATCATGCAAACTAGTTTAACCCAACTTTTGAGAAAATTATGATTTTGATTCTAGCATGCATGTGTTTGATTCCTATTATCTAGACCACTTCAAATAACATATATATACATGTTACAACCATTCAATTCTCTAACTTTTCATGTTTTCATCAAATTAGTAACTAAGAGGCATTTTATCAAATAGTTAGCATATATGACATGATTTCTTGATTCTATACGAATTAGTAACATGTTTACACCAGAATTTTCCTTCCTTAACCGTCACATAGCAGAATCATACCCAAACATGGCATTGCAAAACAAGACAAACCAATAACCATACTAATTCATTCATTTTCTCCACTATTTTACTTAGGAACATAGAAAATAGCTTGAATGCTTACCTTATGGACGAATTCCTCTTGTTTTGATTGCTTCTAATGCTTCTTCTTGATTGCTAGACTCTCCCAAAATCTCCAGAACTCGTTGCTCCCAAGCTCTCACTCACAATTCTCTCTTTTCTTTCTCTTTTACTCTCTTGGTTGGAATATTGTTGTGAAAGAGGAGAATGAGTTTAGATGTAATGTATATACATCATATATGGTGTAATGAACTGAATTCTCCAGCCCATTACACTCCCCCATGATTAGTTACCATTACACTCCCCATTCATTAGTCTAATTATGGGTATGAGTTATAAAAATGAAAGGTTTTGGTGTTATAAAGAAAAATAAACTTACTCCCTCCTTACTACCATAATATATACGAGTATGCTCCTTTTATTGTCCCAATTAGATGGTCACGTGGACCCCCCCCCCAGCTGCTGCACTTGAGGATAAACATTATAATAATCATTTAATCAATTAACAAGTCATTTTGACTATTTTGCCCTCCGTAGTCAAACGTGTTCGATACTTATATCGATTCCTACTAAAGTCAACGTCCCGGACGTCATGGAACTATCCGTTTCGTCAAACTCAACTTCAAAATTTCGTAGTTGACTTTTCCCCCGAAAAAGTCAACTGGTTGACTTTGACCAAAAGGTCAACCATGACGCATTTTCGTGGTTATAGTCTAGCTTGACTAATTTCGACGTTCCGGACTCAAATACGCTGTCCGCGTCACTAAATTTCGCTCCGGACTCAAAGTCATGCTTTAAAGTCATCCCACGAAATTAATAGCATTAATTCCATTCTTACCCATTTTAAATAGTATAATTAAACGGAACCAGCCATTTAAACACATCTCATCACATAACATATAAGTAAACATAGATACATGTAGTAAATAATTATCACATAAGAATTTTACATAAGTTCGTTTATTGAAATTGTTAAATTACATAGAAAATCTCGGTTATTACAATGACTAAGATAATGTAGAATAAATTATCGTTAGCCTTCAACAGAGTTAAACGGATAAAATATAACAAACATCAAGTTTAACTGCAGTAGAACAAGCTATCCATTAAAAGAGTCAAGTAGAGAATAAAATCTACTATCTTTTATGATTTAAAAAGGGTTTTCATCACTTTTATCACTGAGACTCAGCTTAATAAATAATCCACATCATCCCTGCACTACGGCTAAATATATTCATTAGTATCACGACCACAAATTATCCATGCACTACGGGCCAAGGATATTCGTGTATTCATCAATGGTCATGATCATGCCAACAACTGTCCATCAATACACTATGGGCCAATAAGGACTTTTACCACATCATTTATAATATTACGGTCATGATTACACCGAATAATCCCTAGTCATAATCATACCAAGTCCATCTATACACTACAGGCCACAGATGACTTTCAACAAAATATAAACATGAGGATGATGACAATGATATAAGAATTCAATAAAATAAGTTCAAGAATTAATTTATCCAAGGACGTCCAAATTGTCAACATGATACTGCTTTGTAGAGTAAAATTCAAGAATGCTCAGAAGAATATTTCCATGAAAAAATACTGGATGAAGCGCAATTATCAAGGATATTCCACTAATTTCATGGAGTATAGAAGCCAAAGCTTTAACCAACTGAGTATAATAGAATATATGAAACTGCAAATGGATTTTAGCCCGCCATGCGGTAATCCACGTAGACAGATCATTTCCACAATTTAATAAGGAATGAATACGAATGATCATTCACCATGCATGTGGTAATCCACATGGACAGGTTATTCCAACAGAATAATAAAGAATATAATAACAGAAGAATTCACCATGCATGCGATAGACCGCACAGACAGGTTATTCCAACAGAATAATAAATAATGGAATCAGGTCATGCGTAAATGCACAGACAGGATATTCCGACAGAATAATAAAGAATAGAACCAGGTCATGTGTAAACGCACATATGGGATATTCTGACAAAATAATAAAGAATGGAACCAGGTCATGCGTAAACGCACAGACATGATATTTTGACAGAATAATAAAGAATAGAACCAGGTCATGCGTAAACGCACAGACAGGATATTCTGACAGAATAATAAAGAATGAAATAACAACAGAATTTTACCATGTATGCGGTACTTCTCATAGACAGGTTATTCCAACATAATAATAAAGAATGGAACAACAGCTCTTACGAGTATTGAAAAGAAAATAATTCTCTTCTTGAATATGAAAGAATAATACCCATTACCGTAAAAGAAGAGTATTCCGACTGGTAGGACGATGATTTTCTTGAAGAAAATTTATACTATTTTTCTACGCTCAAAGCTTCTGAAAACTCTAAAAAATACACTCAAGATTATAGAAGAGAATTCTCTGAATTTCTGGTGTGTTTTCAATTTTAACTAAGCATCCTATTTATAGGAGAATTAAAAGGATACTATGCAATAAAATATAATATATTCAAAAAATATATATATTTATATATTTTATTTGAAATCTAATAAAACAAATAACTTTATAAAAGTATTTATTTTATATAAAAAGATTTTACTATGCAAAACACTATGGAGGCACTATGCAACACTATACATAATAAAATATAATATATTCTATTTATAGTCTAGTAAAACAAATAACTTTATAAAAGTTTTCTGTTTTATATAAAAAGATTTTACTATGCAAAATACTATGCATAATAGAATATAATATATTCTATTTATAGTCTAATAGAACAGATAACTTTATAAAAGTATTCTG
Organism: Panax notoginseng; assembly: GCA_016801055.1. Taxonomy (NCBI): domain Eukaryota; kingdom Viridiplantae; phylum Streptophyta; class Magnoliopsida; order Apiales; family Araliaceae; genus Panax; species Panax notoginseng. Next base: position 82,548,998 of record CM029014.1, read on the forward strand.
TTTTATATAAAAAACTTTTCTGTTTTATTACATTAATAATACTAATAAAATAAAATTTATATATATAAACTTCCGTGACTTCATAAAAAGACACCTCAATATAATTAACAATATTTATCATCATTATTATAATTCACAATATTAATCGACCAGGTCGTTCCCAGGAAAGAGGGGGCTTTTCAATAAGGATTTCTCCCTATTGGCGCGCAATTAGGTGACCAAACCTCTCCTTGGCAGAACTTCTAGACATCGTTAATGTTGTAAATAATAATATTAATAACTATGTCATCTCAATTATTGATTTAATAATATATAAAATATCGACAATAATTGAATCAAATAACATGAGATATTATGTAACAATTGCTGTAGCAATAATTAAACAAAATTGAGTGACTTCTCATGTAAGTATCAATAATCAATACCGTGTGCTACTATGTAACCACGTGTATTCCTGTACTTTTAACACCGGGTGTTTTAACAGGTAACGGAAAAACTTCCGCCATTATTTTCATAAAATATTTTTGTCATTTTCTCAATCCGATAATAATTTCATTGTGGGGTCCACCAATGATTGTGTCGTCCTACCAATATTCCCTGTTAAAACGAATATTCCCCGACCAATCTAATATTATATAACAACTTGTGTACTTTGTAAAATTTATAAATATTACCCACAACTATAACATTATATTAAATTTATTCCATAATATTTAAAAATGATATTTACAGAAAAATCGTCTTTATTAAAAAAAATTGGGGTCTTACAAATTTCATGTCTTATATTTAATTGGGACATTATATGGTGGAACGATTGAATTGTATAGTAACTATTACTCAAATGTTCTTTTATGATTAATGTTGAAATCTATATTATCTGAAAAGTCGTTGATCGCTAGGGATGCTTATCCCTATTGTAAAATAAATATTATTTATTTAAATAAATTAATAGTTTAATTTATTTATTTAAATAAGATTAGAATTATTCTAATTGATTTATTCACAACCGGTTTAATATGGAGAACCTAAAGGGTCACACCATAAAATGAAGAATAATTATTTAAGAAGTTAATGACATAATCGTAATAATAAGTTAAGTATATTTAATTTAATCTATGGTGATAGAATAAATTAAATAACTTAATATTTATTATTTAATATTTTGAAAATATTAAATATAAATTAATAAGATGAGTCTTATTATTATTATTACTATTATTATTATTTAATTCCTAAAGGAGTTTAAGAATTAATTAATAAAAGTACTCTCATATATCCTAATAAGATTAGGAGGCTAATTAATTAAAAGAGTTTAATTAATTATTCGTAATAAGATTGTGAGCCTAATTAATTAAATTAAAATAAAACCCAATTTCTTAATTGTTAAGGAGGGTTGCCCACATCTATAAATAAGAGGAGTCTTATGATGGGTGAGGTTGGTTGACACTTTCATAAGACACGCGAATACGTAATTCTAATAGTTGGTAGAGTACACATTTTCTATGAGAGATAGAAAAACTATGTTTTGCCAAATACCCTTCTTCTTGAATATTTCTTCTTCCTTGGTGGATCACCTCTAGAGGCCAAACACTTGGGTGGCTAACATTGATCAAAGGAACGAACCAAACCGGTGGATTCAAGTTGAACGCGAAAAAGATTAGAGGTGAACTTGTATCCGAGGAAGCTCGAATCTTCAAGGGTATGGTTCTTGTTCTTCATATTTTCGTTTAATTAATAATTGTGCATAAAGAATGATCCGGGTATATGGTTTGTAAAATTTTAAAACTCTATTTTATCATGTTTCCGCTTATTTTGTGCAATTTGATTGCGTTCATGAATATTACAAACCTAACACAAACTGTATGCAGCAGTCCAAGACATGTTGCAATTATGGAAGAGAAGGTCACCTAGCTCGATTTTGTCGTGTACCGAAGTAAAGTCCAGTTAGGATGGAGGCATCAAAGGTGGTCCCAGATAAGACAAAACCGGTAGTTCAAGGGAGAGCGTTTGTCGTAACCTCCCAAAAAGTGAGGAATCCGAACGAGGTGATTACGGGTAAGCTAATCATAAACTCTAGCGAAGTATATACCTTATTTGATATCGGTTCTACTCATTCTTTTATTTCTCCTACTTGCGCTCAATGTTTAAATCTGACTCCAGAGAAATTAGACTTTGACTTATCTGTTGAAACTCCGTTGGGAGAAACTTTTATTACATCTACTGTTTATAAGTCTTATTTGATTCAAATCGGTAACCGCACGTTACCTCTCGATCTTATCTCTTTGAAAATACTTGCATTTTATGTGATTTTGGAGATTGATTGGCTAACTACTCATCATGCTAAAATCGATTATTTTCTTAAGGTTGTTAGCTTTCATATTCCTATCCAACCTATTATATGCGAATTCAAGCACCAAACTACTAAAGTCAATCACTATCATATCAAGCCATAAAGCTATTCATTTATTGATAAACGGATGTCAAGCTATCTTAGCCCATGTCACGGATTTAAATAAAAATACGTCAGATTTGAATGATATTGCTATTGTTAATAAATTTCCTGACGTATTCCCTAAAGAACTTCCTGGTCCACCCTCAGAGCGTGAAATTGAACTTTGTAACGACCTTGAATCCGATACAAAACCCATTTCCAAAGCCCATATCGAATGACTCTTATTAAACTTCAGGAGTTAAAGACCCAACTGCAGAAATTGTTAGACATCGGTTTCATTCGTCCTAGTACGTCTCCTTAGGGTGCTCTTGTTCTATTCGTGAAGAAGAAAGATGGGAGTATGAGACTTTGTATTGATTATCGGGAGTTGAATCATGTCACCATCAAAAATAAATACCCGTTGCCTCGCATTGATGACCTGTTTGACCTGTTGCAAGGAGCTAAATTATTTTTAAAGATCGATCTTCATTCCAGATATCACCAATTAAAGATTAAAACTGATGACATTCCAAAGACTGCTTTTAGAACTCGGTACAGACATTATGAATTTCTAGTCATGTCCTTTGGATTGACTAATGCTCCTGATGCCTTCATAGATATGATGAACTGAGTATTCAAGGAATATTTGGATCATTTCATGGTTATCTTTATTGATGACATCCTCATATACTCCAAAAGCCGTGAAGATCATGAGAAACACTTGAGGCTGATACTCTAAAAGTTTCATGAAAATAAGCTATATGCCAAGTTGAAGAAATGCGAGTTTTGGCTTGAGAAAGTAGCATTCCTTGGGCACGTGATATCAAATCATGGAATATCTGTTGACCCGACAAAGATTGAAGCAATTCAAAGCTGGGAGCAACCTAAGTCAGTGACCGAAGTATGTAGCTTTCTCGGCTTAGCTGGTTATTATCGGAGATTCGTAGAAGGGTTTTCTCGAATCGCTACTCCATTAACTCAGCTGACTCGAAAAGATACAAAATTTGGTTGGAGCGAGGAATGTGAGAAGAGTTTTCAAGAATTCAAGAGGAGACTCATTTCAGCACTTGTTCTGACAATACCATCTAGCTCAGAGAGATTTGTCATCTACAGTGATGCTTTAGGTAAAGGGTTAGGATATGTTCTCATGCAACATGAGAAAGTCATAGCCTATGCCTCACGAAAACTCAAAGAATATGAGAGGAATTATCCTACTTATGATCTAGAGTTGGCAGTTGTCGTTTTTGCCCTTAAAATTTGGAGGCATTACCTGTATGGAGAGAAGGTGGAGATTTATACGGATCATAAAAGCCTCAAATATTTCTTCACTCAAAAGGAACTTAGCATGCGGCAACGACGTTGACTTGAGTTGTTGAAATATTACGATCATACTATACAATACCATTTTGGAAAAGCGAACGTAATAGCTGACGCATTGAGTAGAAGATCATATTCTGGTACGAGTGCGATATTGTCAATGCAAAGGCCCATTTTGTATGACTTACAAAGGATGGAGATAGAGTTAAATACTCCAGGGACCCATGTGATGATGGCGAATATATGAGTAGAACCGACTTTAATCGATAAAGTTAAAGCTGCTCAAGCTACAGACCTGGAGTTGATGCGTATGAGGAAGAAAGTGCAAGAATGTGCTATTCCAGAAGCAAGAATCGATGCAAAAGGAATACTTCGAGTCAACTCCAGACTTTGTGTTCCTAACGATTCTGACATGAAGTATAAAATCATGATGGAGGTGCACAACACACCGTTTGCAATCCATCTGGGAGTACCAAAATGTATCGTGATCTTCGACATACATTTTGGTGGAGCAATATGAAGAGAGAGATAGCGGGGTTTATCTCAAGGTGTCTAACTTGTCAACGAGTCAAGGCAGAGCATCAAGTACCAAAAGGTCCATTGCAACCACTTGAAATTCCAGAATGGAAGTGGGAGCACATTACCATGGATTTCGTTACTGGTCTTCCCAAGGTTTCTCAAGGCATAGATGCAATTTGGGTCATTGTTGATAGATTGAACAACTCTGCTCATTTCTTACCGATACGAGAAACTTATACACTTGAACATCTTGCTCGTATGTACATAAATGAGATTGTAAGATTGCATGGTATGCCAGTATCCATAGTTTTTGATCGAGACCCAAGATTCACTTCAAGATTTTGGGTTAGTTTGCAAAAAGCTATGGGCACAGATTTACGATTTAGTTTTACATATCATCCTCAAACGGACGGGCAGTCGGAGAGGACTATTCAAACTTTTGAAGATTTATTAAGACTCTGTGTCCTTGACTTCAAAGGAAGTTGGGACAAGTTCTTACCATTGGTGGAGTTTTTTTACAACAATAGTTATCAAGCAAGTACTGGCATGGCTCCATTTGAGGCGTTGTATGGAAGAAAGTGTCGTTCTCCAGCATGCTGGGATGAGGTGGGTGAAGCAACGTTGTTGGGACCGGAGTTGGTACGTATGACTACGGAAAAGATTCAAACGATCTGACAACATATAAAAACCTCACAAGATCGACAAAAGAGTTATGCTGATCTTCATCGAAGGGACGTGGAATTCAATATTGTAGATCATGTGTTGTTACGTGTTACTCCATGGAAAGGAGTTACGAGATTTGGAAAGAGAGAAAAGCTCAATCCTCGATTTATTGGCCCATTTGTAATCCTCGATCGAGTAGGAACTGTGGCCTATAGACTCGGCTTACCTGCAAGTATGTCTCGTGCTCATAACATTTTTCACATATCTATGTTACTTAAATATGTGAAAGACCCGAACCACATTATTGAATTAGAACTGGATGAGATAGCGGAAGATTTAACGTATGAAGAGGTACCAGTTAAAATCTTGGATAAGAATGATCATATTCTAAACTCCAAGGTTATTCCTCAAGTCAAAGTTTTGTGGAGATACCATGATGTGGAGGAAATGACCTGGGAGTTAGAATTTGAAATGAAATCAAGGTATCCTCACCTCTTCGACATACCAGGTACGTACCCTAATTTCGAGGAAGAAATTTCGTAAGAAAGGGAGGTTGTAAGACCCCAACTTTTATGAATAAAGATTAATTTTTCTCAAAATATATTTTTGAATATTATGGTGTGGTTTGGTTATATTATTATTGTTATGGGTAATATTTATAAATTTTACAAAGTGAGCAAGTTGTTATAAAATATTTGATTGGTCGGGGAATATTCGTACGACGGCACAATCATTGGTGGACCCCACAACAGAAGTATTATCGTAGTTAGAAAACGACAAAAATATCTTTTTATAAAAATAACGGCGAAAATTTTACCATTAAACTATTGAACTACCCGGTGGTAAAAGTACAGTAATACGCGTGGTTGCATAGTAGTATACGGTATTGATTATTGATGTTTACGTGAGAAGTCACTCAGTTTTATTTAATTATTGCTACAATAATTGCTGCATAATATCTCTCATATTATTGATTCAATTATTGTCACAGTATCATCTGCATAATATTTATTATTATTAAATCAATAATTGAGACGACAAAGTTATTTATATTATTATTTGCAATATTGATGATGTCTAAAAAGTTCTATCGAGGAGAGGTTTGGTCACCTAATTACGCGCCAATAGGGAGAAATTCTTATCGCAAAGCCCCCTCTTTCCTCGGAATGATCTGGTTGTTAAATATTGTGAGTTATAATATTAATGATGAATAAGTTCGTATTGATTAAAGATGAAATCGATATTTTCATTGTGTTGGGATTATTAGTGTTAATAGAAATCGACATCTATTTCGATAATAATTGATGTTTGAAAGTTATATTGACCAATTGAGTAATTAATCGGATAAATGAGCAATTAATTGCTATTAATTCACATGCTTATAACTATTTATTCACATGTGTGTACTATTGATTCACATGTATGTACTATTAGGGGAGGTGGTGCAAGATTGATAATACTTGCATGATTAAATTAAAAATGGAGGTATAGATGAATGTACTATACTATAACTATTTTTTAACATGTATAAAACTATTGATTCACATGAATATACTATTGATTCACATGATGTACTATTAGGGGAGGTGGTGCAAGTTTGATAATACTTGCAGGACTAAATTAAAAATGAAGGAAAATATGAATGTATTATACTGTAATATTTCGAGCCCCAAAATGTACAATTATCGAAACTATATTTTCCTATAAATAGAAACTCATTCTTCTTTCATTCTCACCAATTCACAAAGACTCACAAGAGCAATTATAGAGAGAGAATCTATAGAGAGAGAAGCTATAGAGAGAAAGAAGAAGAAAAGTCTGCTACCTCACTATTCTAATAACCAGTCTTCTTCTGAGGTAAGGGATATTATTTTGTTCAGTATTCATAGGAATAATATTTTTTTCCATACTCTGTAGTATGTGAGTAATATTATTTCATCTCGTATTCCTGATTATATCCTCATTTTGTTAAAGTATTGCTTCTATACTCCGTAAAATTAGTAGAATATCCTTAAAATTTGTGTTTCATCTAATATCGTTTCACAAAGATATTTTTTGCACATTCTTGTTAAATTTTTAGATTTTCATGCCGGAGTACTGTCCATGAGTACTATTTATTTATACAGTACTATTCATAAAAGTACTATTCACAGGTACTATTCATAAAGTACTATTTATAAAATACTATTCACGAGTACTATTCACAAAGTATTATTCACGAGGTACTATTCCTGAAGTACTATTCATGGGGTACTATTCACCCGGGTACTATTCATGATAAAAATTGATTTCTTTCCGGTCCAAATCATTTTGATACAATATCATTCTTGAATTTTCCTTCACAAAGCAGTATCATGTTGGCAATTTGAACGTTATTGAATTCTGGATAAATTAAATTATAAATTTTTAAAAATTTATCCTTTATTTTTTTTAATTGAATTCTAATATCATTGTCATCATCCTCATGCTTATATTGTGATGAAAGTCATCTTTGGCTTACGTGCATAGATGGACTGTTGATTGGTATGATTATGACCAAGAATCATTCGGTATAATCATGACCCGTGATATTACAAATGATGTGGTAAAAGTCGCCATTGGCCTGTAGTGCATTGATGGACGGTTGTTGGTATGATTATGACCAGGGATTATTCGGTATAATCATGACCATTGATGATTACATGAATATCCTTGGCCGTGGTGCAGGGATGATTCGATGATGTGGTTTATTTATTAAGCTGAGTCTCATTGATAAAGTTGATGAAAAACCTTTTTAAATCATAGAAGATAGTAGATATCATGCTCTACTTGACTCTTCTAATGGATTGCTTGTTCCGCTGCAGTTAAACTTGTTGTTTATTAGTTTAACACGGTTAAAGGCTAACGATAATTTATTCTGCATTATCTTAGTCATAATATTTCTTACTGGGTTAGTTGAGCTCACCCTTTTTCTTTCATTGTTTTCTTCAGGAAATGAGAACGTAGCCGGGACTAGTCGGGGAACAGGGTGACGGTCCGAGATGGTGGCTATAGTAGTCCTCACTATTTTGTGAAATAGTGTGATAATAAATGTAATGAGGACTTCATTTGAGTTTGAATACTCCCTAATATAAATATAATGAGGACTTCATTTGAGTTTGTGTAAAAACTCTAAGCTACGCTGTTCTCGTATTGTATAAAAGAAGTTTGTATTTGATTTATGTACCATGTATTTGACGACTCAGAATGGGTGATGTATACCTTTTTTGAGGGCGTCACACAGTTTATACAATCATAATCATCTAAACCCAATATACATGCTGCTTCTCACAGAACAAGTATAGAGACTAACTTATAAAACATATAATTGTAGATTGACTTTCGAATTTCATACATATCTCATATGCATTTCATATATATAAATCAATATTTTCATGGCAAATATAACTCAACCAACAGTTATCAAATTCATATAATAAATAGGAACTGAAAGACTTGCCTAGCTCGTGGATTAGCAACTATAACTTAACTGCTTATAGTTATCTGCACTTCGTGTACTCCTACATAATTTTCTAATCATGGATTCATACCCATCAATCATATACATCCATACATTCTCAATATAATAATAAATGTTACATCGTTTTCTAACTTGGTTTGTAAAACCTTAATTTCACGTTCTTATCATACTTTTAGGATAGCTATGTATGTACATGTATACCTTAGTCACACATACTTGACATCCACATTCATATACATTTATCACACTTGTCTAGCTATGTATTCGATACATATTTAAAACTCATAAATGTATGATTCATATTAGTCTTGCGTTATGCAAACCTTGGTAAAATTTATCAAATCCGGGTTGTATATAACCATTATACCAACGAACGCTTAAAACATCATTGAGACTCTGTCTTATAGCTTAGAACAACAATGTAAGCAAGTTGCCAAGTTCATATCACAAATAAAATAGTCAGGTCTCTCTGCCCTGCAGCGCAGCTGCGCTGTAGTTTGGCCTGGAATGGGCACAACTGCGCCATTCCCTGGCCAGGCCAGATTTGAGTTCTTGATTTATGGTCTTCTCATTTATTAGCTAGCATGTATGGATATTAACACATAACAAAATACACATTAGGAGGTCTTGACTAGGTTTGGTGCCTCTCGTATTCACTTCAAGTTTATTTCCAAAGTTATGACTTTATTTTGAAGATTTCCCTTTATTCAAGGCTAAGTGAGTTCATACAACAAGATACAAACATTAATCACATGATGATGCTAAGTAAGCTTTACTACGCATGCTCGCATGTATCCGACTTGTCTACGCAAAGCTAGCTAATAAAACATGCTTGGATAGTACTTTTAAAACATGCTTGGATAACTTACATTGTGTCAAACTAGGTGAGTGCACTTATAGGCAATGTTTAGAGACATGAATAGTACTAGCATGCTATCCTATAAGTTTAGAATGTAAATATCGTCATGCTTGTAAATATTCATTTCAAGGCTTCCAAGTTTTCTTTAAAAGTCGTTTTTAAACCAAGCTATCACAAGTTGAATATAAGCAAGGCAACTTTAAATCACATTTCATGCATAGCTAGGGCATGTACACATGCTTACAAGGTCAGAACTTAAGGTTCATAAGTTTCGTCAAAGTTTGCTTTCAAACTCAAGTTTTCTTTTAGAGAAGGTTCACTAGAATGATTGAGCAACTCATGATATGAAAGGAACTCTAAGTCACATGTCATATTCATTTTTATGCACGACCAAGTCTAACTAACATGTTCATGATAACAGGATATAGCAGAAGTCAGAACCCCTTCTTGGTGCACGGTGCAGCTGCACTGTTCTGAACTGTGGGAACGGCGCAGTTGCGCTGCTTCAGGATAGTTTCAGAGACAACATCCGGAGCAGCTGCGCTGTCTTTGAACTGGAGAAGGGCGCAGCTGCGCCCTTCTTGGACAGAACCAGGAATGGCTCTGCTCCTGCCGAACTTCAATAACTCAACAAGATATCCTTCAATTAAGCATACTTAAGCCAAACATATGGACTCCATACATACATACAAACTTAGCTAACATGTTGATATCATTAATTATTCTATCAATTAACAAGAAATTCTAAGAATTCTTCAAAACTTAAATTAAGCAAACACTTAATATAAATGCTACCTCTTGGAACTTGAATTGCTAACTTTGATTCTAACTTCAAATTGTTCTTTTAATATGAAATTCCCTCTCTATATGGAACTTAACAGAAATTCTTGCAACTCAATTTGAGAAGTGGAGGCTTACATTTATAGGGAAATCCTTGACCAAACAATTGCTTTGCCCTAAGATTTAATCTGATGAAAGAAGGAAGAAGATGGTGGGTAATGAGAATAGTTCCCAAACACTGTTAAGGCCACTCCCCCTTCATCATTGCATAGCCATCATCACCATCTTGATTTTCAGCAACATAGAGGAATAGGCCAATGGCCTAATACACGGCTGATATAATAAGTGTGACACTGATTTTGGGATAAGGCTTATTACTCTCTCACTTATCAGTAAAATGGGTCTCATTCTACTAAGGTTATTTCCTTTTGGGCTCATTAAATCAATTATAATGACTTAACATTACTACATTAAATTAAGTTATGGGCACATACACTCATACTTTCATAAATGTACCCCACAAGTATACTCATATATAATATAATCAACACATATATTCATGTACCTCAGGTATATTGGGTTGGTCCAAATAATATTTAAATTGGGTCCGAATGCAATTTAGTTGGGTACTAATAACCCATCATTTTCCATAAAACTTATTATCTCAAATACACCCAAATATTATAATGATAATTAACATCAAATATTTATTTTCTAAAAATTATCTTTGTTCCATAATTCTCGTATGCACATTTTATTGATTCACCATGAATCATTATGCCACACAAGGCTTATTTATATAAGCATAGTAAATTACATAACTCAAGCTTATTTTCACAATTATATAGCCTTATATAATAATTATTTATAATATCTCATCTTATATTTTATGCATGAAGCAACTTTATTGCATTAATTATTTGTATGCTCTCACAACACATGTAATTGCACATAATAAATAATTAACTAGAATAATAATAATAATTAGTCCATCACATTCATCATTTCCTTACTAATTTAATTAAACAATTCATTAGTTCATCATTATGTCACATTAGGCATATTCCATAAGCTTAAATTAAGATCATTATCACTTCCACCACATTACTTAATTATCACATTCTTAATTCAATTTAAATCGAATTATCACATTTCAGGATACCCAAATATATATGTATTCATTATTTATAAATTTCAAGGATCACAAGACTCTTGTTTGGTTAAGATATAAATATCACATTTTCACGTATATACTTATAAATATACATATTCACTTTATCCTTATAATATATCTTTATTCGAAATTTATTTCCTTAATAAATTTTCCTCATATGTTATTATAAAATTTCTTACATAATCTTTTCCATCGATTAATTCACGTAAGTTTAAAGATATTATTATACCTTATTCTTAATATACTTCCTTTAATAATTTAAGTTTATTTAGTAAGTTATTATTTAAATACTTAATCTCTTATAAATATTCTTTCCTTTTGGAAATACATAAAGTATATATATAACCATTAATATATAAATTATGTACTCCACCATGAAAACATAATATAATATGCCTTTATCGCATTCTTACTTTATATATGCAAAATAATTGCGTTAGTAATATATATAAGATATTACTAATATTCTAATGCATTAAAAAATTTCCATGCAAGAATTTATTTTAATGTTCTTGGGTAAAGTATCTAAACTTTATATATATTCTTAAACCACCTTATTCGCTTCATCGCATAAATTGTTCACATAACATATCAATTATGAATTTTATTTATTCAAATTCTTACTTTAGTATAATTAAAAAATTTGAAACGTCATATTCTTTCAGATGTTAACCCATATTATAACATATGAGTCCCTAATATACTGTAACAAACGATAATCTTGTAATTAATTTTAAATATTTATTGAATTAAGTAAATATTTTTATTGATTTATTTATTTAGATAAATAAATAGTTGATGAAATTGTGGTGTAATAATTTAGTTAAGATGTGTTATAATAATTAAATTAATGAATGATAATTTTAATTTAATAATTAAATTAAATGAATTATTAATAGTAATAATGTCGTTCTAATTTAATTTAATAATTAAATTAGAGAGGTTAAATAAAATTTTAATTTATAATGGAAATTATAATTATATGACAAATGTTAATTTGAGTTATGAATTTAATTAAATTAGTTATATAATGGGTGTGACATAAGAACTATATAATATAAGTATTATAAAAAATAAATTAAAGGGGGTTGTATTAGTGTGCAAACCAAACAAAGCCTTGTGGCTTTTGGTTAATGTAACGGCCGAGGACTTTTGGCTTGATGAAACTAATAACCATGTTTATCAGTTTATTTGTGCGCACAGTGTTTTAGTTAGGCTATATTATGTGGTTTCTCAAGACTAAGAACAAGAGTTAGAGAAGAAGAACAGAGAGAAATAGAGGAAGAAATTGAGAGAATGGAGAAGAATTGGGGTACCAAGAGTGAAGGGGAAAACTGTAACAACCCGATATTTTCTACATAAATAAATAAGAAATTTTGTGTATAAATTTTTTTTATTATCTATTTAAGGATGAGGATTTGTACAAGATAGTGTGTATGTGTATTTATGTGATAAATAAAAATATATTTATTACATAAATATTTACAAATAATTTTATTTTAGAATTATTGATTTTTATAAAGTATATTCCTATAATAAATAATTTATAGCAGAAATGTTTTATTAACTATTTTCCATGAAAATATAATCATATATTATTTAAATAGTATATGGAGTGATTTTTAGAATAATTATAATAATTATTTTATTATATGAATTTTGGTACAGGTTATTAAGTTAACTATTTTACCTTAATTATTAAGGTTAAATATGACAGATAAATCAGATATAGAATCCAAACCCTAATTTTGGATTATTGTCAAGGTATGATAATAATAATATAATATTAATTATATTTTTATTTTTCAGTGCTATGATTATGTACTGTATACGTAGACCGATAATGGTTGGTCAATTATGTCGTTATATGACAAACCCTAAGTATTGACTGGAAACCCTAAATTGCTAATTTAGGATGTTTAATGCTCATTAGCGAACTTTCAACCCTAATGATCATGATTAATGTGATTAGAAACCCTAATTATAAATTTTTAATCCTAATTATTAAATTGTTAATTCTAATTAGTAAATTATTAACCCTAATTATCAAACGGGTGCCTTAATTGATAAATTAGTGATCTTAATTAGCAAGGTAATTATGTTTATTTAATTTTAAACCCTAATGTTCCTGTATATGTAATTAGCAAATTAAACTCGATTAAAAAAACACTAATTTGCAAAAATTAAAAACTAACATTATTTTTTATTTTATTCTAAACCCTAATTGCAATTCTAGAAATTCTTTTTGTGCTAAATCTTAGGGTTAAACCCTAAGGGTCAAACCCTAAGGGTTTGCAAGGATTACATAGTTGCCCTTAAATTCATATGACCAATCTAGAAATAAAATTTATATGGGAATGACCAAAAAGCCCTTTTGTCACATTTTTATGTTTGCTTGCAAATCTATACAAGACGAGAGTTGGTGACCAACTCATACCAACCCCATGTGCTCAAAAGAACAGCAACAAGCTCTAGACATCAGCCATTCATGCATCCAAGACATCTATATATAGAATTAGAGAGAGAAAAATCTCATTTGGCCACTTATTTTGCACAAACACATATCCAAGAGCTCCTCCCACTAAAACCCACGAAATATTGAAGTGTACTAGTCCCAAAACCGAGCCCCACTAGTATCCATAACAAATCACAAGATCAGAATCAAGGATCAAGGTGTAAAGAGGTAGAACCCTAATTTTAAATCTGACTTTGATCCTTTGTTAGACGTTAAATTTTTTGTGTTAAACATGTTGGTTATGGTGTCAATAGATGATCTGGGTTGGCACATGTTAGATTCATAACATCAAAGTGCTCGAAAGTGAAGTTTTTTAAAATTTGGAAAAAAAACTTGGTTCTGTGGTCTTACGACGAATGTCAGAGGCCACAGATCCTTGCTCGATTATGTTTTGTGTTGTTTTTAAGTTGTTAATAGTAGCCTGCAATGTTGTCTTTAATCTGTAAAAAGAATCAAAGTCATATATGTTGTAGATTAAAAGTTATTTAAGGTCAAAGTGGGTTGACCGACATTGACCGGCTGTTTTTGAAACCCAGAATTTGCCCAAAAAGTTTGACAAGAAATGTCAGGCCTTTTATCTCTGTGATCTTTAATGTGTTTTGTGTTTTAAAACTTTGTAGTTGTAGTCTAATTTGTGCTCTTTGATCTGATCTTGAAATCAGGCTTAGACCAGATGTAGATTGCAAGATATGGAAGGTCAAACTGCGTTGACCGACCATGACTTGCTAAGTTTCTGGGCAACCCAGAAACAGCCCAGACCGGCCTGACAATATTTTTAAACCGTCTTGATCTGTCAGTGTATTAAGGTTTTATTGTTGTTGTGTTATCTAAGTTGTAGTATGTAGTTTATACTATATGTTTATGCCTTAAAATATCCTAAATATAAAACTGGATGATTGCAGTGGATGGTCAAACTAGGACAGACGAACATGGAAGCTGTTTTCTGGGTAACCCAGAAAACGCTTGACCATGTCATCTGACATGGTTTGACCGGCCTTTATATGTTTGATCTGTTGTTGTTTTAGTGATTTAATGTAATAGAACTCTTCCTTGTCATGTTGGCTACACACTGCAACCTTTAAATCACTAAAACATTGCAAGGATTTCAAGTTGTGGAAGCCCAAAAGTGTATGCTCGAACTGTTCTTCATTTCTGGGCAACCCAGAAATGAAGAACAGCCTCTGACAGCTTGTTCATGACTCTACATCTCTTATGTTAAGTGTTGTTTGTCCATGTTTGTGGTTGGATCTTGTAGTCGTGCATTAGTACTACAATATCAGACTAACAACCTGTCCAGAAACATCATGACCAGATCAAAAATCGTGGTCAAAGGAGGAACCTTGAAACTGCCTTATGAATGCTCAAGAACATGAAGAACACCTATAGCGACAGTTTTGTCACTATAGGTGGCCTTTAGTGACAGACATTATTTTATTTTCCGGAAATTAATAAAATATAGAAAAATTAGTTTTAAATTATTAAAAATATAAAATAAATTATTAAAAATTATTTTAAATTTTGAAAATTAGTTTTTAATTATTTTAAATATATTTCATAAATATTTAATATTTTTGGAATATTAAAAGTATTTAATTTATTTAATTATAATATTAAATAAATTATTTAAAAATGATTTTAATATTGGAAAAATCATTAAAAATTATATTATGATATAAGAAAATATTTTAAGTTATTTTTAATGACTTTTAATATTTTGTGATAAATTTCATTAATATTTAAATATTAATGGTAATTAATTTATTTACTAAATGAATTAAATAAATAAATTAAAAATGATTTTATTATTTTAAAAATAATTTTAAATGATAATAAGGTATTTAAAAATATTTTAAGTTATAAAATATAACTTTTAATATTTAAAGATAAATTTCATTAATTAAGTATTATTAATGATATTAAAGTTATTTAATAATTATATTAAATAATTTAGTTTAAAAATAATTTTAATATTATAATAATCATTTTAAATGAAAATAAAGTGTTTAAAAATATTTTAAGTTATAAAATATAACTTTTAATATTTAAAGGATAATTTCATTAATAATTAAATATTAATGATTATTAAGTTATTACTAATGATATTAAATTTATTTAATAATTATATTAAATTAATAGTTTATAAATGGTTTTATTAATTTAAAAATCATTTAAAAGGGATAGAAATGAATTAAAAATATTTTAAGTTATGAATAATGACTTTTAATATTTTGATAAATAGAACATTAATACCTTAATATTAATGGTAATTATTTAGAAATAATTTTAAATGTTTTAAAAATTATTTAAGGGTAATATTAATACTTTAAAAATATTTTGAGTTATTATAAATAACTTTAATATTTTAGAAATGATTTCATTAATAGTTTAATACTAATTAAATATTAATGATAATAGAATTATTTAATATTTAAATCATTTTAATGTGATTCCGAGGTTTGAAAATTCATGATAAATTATAATAAATGTTTAAAAATTATTATAAGTCATTTAAAAATAATATGACTGATATGTACGGATATTGAGTTACAGTATAGAGTCTTAAACTCGATGATTACCCGATAAAGTCGTCGGTACACCGACATGTTTCAGAAATTGATCTGGACTTAGATAATTTATTGAGATATGTGGTTATTTGTGATTCAATGGTTATTAAACATATGTGCCAACGTGATTAGGGTATGTGCTGACTGTAATAAGTAGTGTTATGTGTTATAGTATGTTATTCTAATCGAACGAACGATCTTATTAATGATAGGTCGTGAGATAAGCGATAAATCTAAATTACAAACTGTAAGCAGCGCTTCAGGTAAGTGTCTTACCTTTGTATTTTCTTTATGCAATGGACATGAGTAAGAATGTTTCTAAACTATATTATTACTGTACAGATTATTAACCTGATATTATATACGCTCATTGCTTATCAACATGTTAGTATATGATAATTCAGATATATATATTTTGTTCGTTAATTTCTGTAAATGGTTAAACAAGTGTCCCCACTTAGATAATCATTGTATTTAATCACATGTTGATATACCTTTGTCAATTACCCGTATACATATATGTTGAATTATAGATTATTGTTGAACAAGATAAAACCTTTGATTTGGAACCCAGACAAGTATGAACATCCCTACACGGGAAAACTTTTATGCGCCCAAGGCGGAACAGAGTGAACGATCCTATCGTTCTTGTAATGTAGTATTGATCAATACAGGGCATAACAGGCTGATCACCCCCCGTGCCCGTAAGTTATGTCGATTTACAGATGAATTTCTGTTTAACCTTTTCGAAAATGAAAACAATGTTCATGGCATGTCACCATAACCCCAGTTATAGTCATTATGTAGTTTCAAAAATTTGAAAGAGAGTTGTTATGTTATTATCATCGGTTCAGAATACTTCACAACTATTGACTTGTTGTAGAAGAATAGTACAAAGAAAATATTTAAATCCTTTCAGCTTATATATATATATATATATATATATATATATATATATATATATATATATATATATATTTGCTATTACTTGCTGGGCACTCAAATGCTCATCCTTGCTTAAATTTAAATATTTTCAGCTAAGTGCGAACGACTAGAGAGCTCTGCTAAGAACAAAGGAAAAGAGAAGGTTGCTAAATGAACGAATTACTATGTTATGTAATAGTTTGATATTATTAAGACAATTATGATATATATTATCCATCATGGGTTGTAATGAATGTTTAAAGGTTACGTACTTGGGGGATTAGATTCTGATGATATGTAAATTAAGTTAATCTTTATATTATTGTTATTATTATTAGTATTATTCCGCTCATAGAAATGGTATCGTGAAGAACCAAGTTCGGGTTTCAAGTACCCGAGTTTGGGGTCCTCACAGGTTAGTAGAAACCTTAGGTGGGTTAGACCTTAGGCTATAACCTTAAAACAAAGGGAAACGTTGAAAATATAAATAACTCATATAGAGTTTAAAAAGAGATGAATTGACTAAATTCATCGTCAAACTAAATAAAAGATAACTTGTATAAAACTCTTATTTGTTGTGTGTATATGTATATACTATATGTTAATCAGGATAATTTATGTGTATAGATGTCAGGTGAAAAAGGATTCGATTACCCTCGGATCGTAAAGAAGGAACCAATATCAAAGCCGATAGCTGAAATAGAGGCTCAGAATGAAAATAATTCAGAAGATGTGGTTATTGTGAAAAACATAGTTCCAGATCCGGAGATGGTGGAGCTGACAGATAGCGATTCAGACACTAAAGTTGAAGCTGATCAAGCATCAACAGAGGTGCAAAATCTGAAGAACAAGGTTTCTTCTCTGGAAAGGCTGTGGGAGATAGAAAAGCTGTTGAATAGTCAGTTGCGTCAAGCATTAATAGAAAGAATGGAAGGACAAGATAAGCTTAAGATCCAAATTGGTCAGATGGGAGCCACAAGCAACACATCGTGTATAGCTCCGGACAAGAAGGGGAAAAGAAAGATAGAAGACCATGACTTAGGAAAATCCAATAAGAAGAAATGGAAAAGAATATGTTATCTTTACGGCTATGAGGGACATACTACTCTGTATTGTCCTGACTACAAAAAAGGAGCATGTTTTATCTGTGGGATAGAAGGTCATCAGGCGAAAAGTTGTCCAATGAAAAAGAATAATAAATAAGTAATATAGGTTCTGTTGTGATGTAGTGTGTTTAATATGTGTGCTTAGAATGTCTGTGTAATGTAATATTCTAAAACTTTTGTGTTGGTCAAGTCTATAAATCCCGACTTTTGTAGTCACAAAGGGATGAATGATGTTTAAAGAATTATATGCTATGCTATGTAAAATATTCGTTGAATGAATATGAATCTAAGTTTGAGAAATAAAACAAGTTTAGAATATTAAACTTATTCGATAAGGTTTAGAATGTAAGTTAAATTAGTATTTTATTTAATCAGATAATGTCGCCAAGACGTCGAACTCGCAACCAAAGGGCAGAAGAGTCTGTCAATAATGTTGAGGGACAACAACAAGCTGATCCAATGCAGCAATTTACAAACATGTTAGCTCAGGCTATGCAATAGGAAATACCAGTCGCTGAAAACCAGCCGGACAACCGCTTAGCGAACTTCAAAGACTTTAAGGCTGCAGGACCACCAGAATTCAAAGGTACAACTGACCCTGTTGAAGCCCAAACTTGGGTTAAGGAAATTGAAAAAGCGTTTGTGGTAGCTAGGTTAGATGAAGGGCAGAAGACTGGTTTTTCCACTTACATGATGAAGGGTGAAGCAAACTTTTGGTGGGAAGCAAATCAGGCAAGGGCAGGAGAAGGTTTAGTCACATGGGATAGATTTAAAACTTTGTTTTTCGAGAATTATTTTTCCCCTAGTATGCAGGCTAGGATGGAGGTGAAATTTTTAGAGTTGAAGCAGGAGAATTTGACGGTGTCTGAATACGCCGCCAAATTCAATGAGTTAGCTAGGTTTGCCCCGCATCAAGTCGATACGTAGGTTAGGAAAGCGAGAAGGTTTGAGCTGGGATTGAAACCCTGGCTCTACAACAAAGTGGTGGTGTTGTAAATTCCTACATTTGCAGCACTCATGGAGAAAGTGATCATAGCTGAGAAGGGAAGTGAGGCCATGAGCCTTTACAATAAGGAGAGAAAGAATAAGGGTAAGACCGAAGGAGCTGGAAAAGTAGGAGTTAATAGTGGGAGCAAGAGTGGAGATAGCAAGAGGAAGGTAAGTAGTTTTACAAGTGCACAAGTGAAACAGGAAGGTGTTAAGAAACAGATAGTGTCATGTAAGACATGTGGGAAGAATCACTCGGGGGAGTGTTTGAAAGGAAAATTTGTTTGCTACAAGTGCGGGCAGAAGGGCCATATCTCTCCCAACTGCCCCAATCCTAGGATGAATAGTGGATGTTTTATATGCGGTTCGACAGAGCACAAGGTGAAAGATTGTCCGAAGAGGAGGGTGGAGACAGGAAGTGTGAACATGGGCACTGGCAGTGGAACTTTAGCAATCACCGGACCGACTTCGTCAAGCAAGCCAACAAAATCTACTGCAAGGGTCTACAACATGACGGTTCAGGATACGGCAACAGCTGGCACTGGAACTCCAGGTATTATTCGTATGCCTTTTATTTTCTTATACATGATTTTCCTATTTTTAGTAAATTAGTTTATAAAGAAATTTTGAGGATGAATTTGAGTTCTTTTAGAAACCAATTTTTTCGTTTAATCAAAAAGACAAGCTTTATGTGAATAGTTAAAGATCAGTTCGATCAACGTTAATCAAGATCTACTTGCAATGATTATGTTTGCTATGTGCCGTGTATGTATAAGTTTTAAAATGGTGATTCCGGGGACGAAATCTTTATAAGGGAGGGTGAATGTAACAACCCGATATTTTCTACATAAATAAATAAAAAAATTTGCGCATAAATTTTTTTTTATTATCTATTTAAGGATGAAGATTTGTACAAGATAATGTGTATGTATATTTATGTGATAAATAAAAATATATTTATTACATAAATATTTACAAATAATTTTATTTTAAAATTATTAATTTTTATAAAGTATATTCCTATAATAATTAATTTATAGTAGAAATGCTTTATTAACTATTTTCCATAAAAATATAATCATATATTATTTAAATAATATATGGAGTGATTTTTAGAATAATTATAATAAATATTTTATTATATGAATTTTGGTACAGGTTATTAAGTTAACTATTTTACCTTAATTATTAAGGTTAAATATGATAGATAAATCAGATATGGAATCCAAACCCTAATTTTGGATTATTGTCAAGGTATAATAATAATATAATATTAATTATATTTTGATTTTTCAGTGCTATGATTATGTACTGTATACGTGGACCGATAATGGTTGGTCAATTATGGAGTTATATGACAAACCCTAAGTATTGACTGGAAACCCTAAATTGCTAATTTAAGATGTTTAATGCTCATTAGCGGACTTTCAACCCTAATGATCATGATTAATGTGATTAGAAACCCTAATTACAAATTTTTAATCCTAATTATTAAATTGTTAATTCTAATTAGTAAATTATTAACCCTAATTATCAAACGGGTGCCTTAATTGATAAATTAGTGATCTTAATTAGCAAGGTAATTATGTTTATTTAATTTTAAACCCTAATGTTCCTGTATATGTAATTAGCAAATTAAACTCGATTAAAAAAACACTAATTTGCAAAAATTAGAAACTAACATTATTTTTTATTTTATTCTAAACCCTAATTGCAATTCTAGAAATTTTTTTTGTGCTAAACCTTAGGGTTAAACCCTAAGGGTCAAACCCTAAAGGTTTGCAAGGATTACAAAGTTGCCCTTAAATTCATATGACCAATCTAGAAATAAAATTTATATGGGAATGACCAAAAAGCCCTTTTGTCACATTTTTATGTTTGCTTGCATGTGACGCCCCCAAAATTAGGTATACGTCACCCATCTTGGGTAGTCAGATACATAGTACAGAATACAAATACAACTTACTAATACAACTGTCGTGTACAATACGACAAAACATAAACTGTGAGTTTGAATACAAATATTATCTTCTAGAGAGTATTCATACTCAAAAGGAGTCCTCGTTACATTTATTAACACACCATTACATAGAATAGTGAGGACTACTAACTAATACTATCATTCGAACCATCACTCCGTTCCCCGATTTGCCCCAGCTACATTCTCATTTCCTGAAGAGAACAGTGAAAGAAAGGGTGAGCTCAACTAGCCCAGTAAGAAATATTATGACTAAGATAATGCAGAATAAATTATCATTAGCCTTCAACAATGTTAAACTGATAAAATATAATAGACATCAAGTTTAACTGTAGCGGAACAAGCAATCCATTAAGAGAATCAAGTAGAAAATAAACTCTACTATCTTTTATGATTTAAAAGATTTTTCAACACTGTGATCGCTGGGACTCAGCTTAATAAAATAATCCACATCATCGAATCACCCCTGCACTACGGCCAAGGATATTCGTATATTCATTAATTGTCATGATCATGCCAACAACTGTCCATCAATGCACTACGGGCCAATGAGGACTTTTACCACATCATTCGTAACATTACGGTCATGATTACACCGAATAATCCCTGGTCATAATCATACCAAGTCCATCTATGCACTATAGGCCACAGATGACTTTCAACAGAATATAAACATGAGGATGATGACAATGATATAAGAATTCAATAAAACAAGTTCAAGAATTAATTTATCCAAGAATTAACAACGTCCAAATTGTCAACATGATACTACTTTGTGGAGTAAAATTCAAGAATGATCAGGAGAATATTTTCATGAATAGATACTAGATGAAGCGCAAATGTCAAGGATATTCCACAAATTTCATGGAGTATAGAAGTCAAAACTTAACCAACTGAGTATAATAAAGAATGGAATAACAAAAGAAATCACCATGCATGCGATAGACCGCACAGACAGGTTATTCCAACATAATAAAAAATAATGGAACCAGGTCCGGCGTAAACGCACAGATAGGATATTCCGACAGAATAATAAATAATGGAATCAGGTCCGGCGTAAACGCACAGACATGATATTCTGACAGAATAATAATAAAAACAGAACCAGGTCCGGTGTAAAACACACAGACAGGATGTTCTAACAGAATAATAATAAAAACGGAACCAGGTCCGGTGTAAAACACGCAGACAGGATGTTCCAACTGAATAATAATAAAAACGGAACCAGGTCCGGTGTAAAACACACAGACAGGATGTTCCAACAGAATAATAGAAGAATGTCACCAAGTATATGGTAGACCACGTATACAGGTTGTTCCAACAGAATAATAATAAATGGAATAACAATAGTTCTCTTCATGAATAAGAAAGAATAACACCCCTTACCGTTTTAAAGAAGAGCTGAAGTAAGGAAGTAGTTAAGTAGCAGAATACTCTTCTTCTCTCTCTCTATAGTTTCTCTCTCTAGAGTTCAGTGAATTCGTAAGAAATAATGAAGGAATGAGCTGCTATTTATAGAAAAATAGAATGCATAGTAACTAATCCATGAACGGTCCAGATTGATTACTTTAATCAGACGGTCCATATTTAAAGAAAATTTTTTTAAATAAAATATAATATATTCTATTTATAGAATAACTTTAATAAAGTATTTTGTTTTATATAAAAAGATGTTTCTGTTTTATTACGTTAATAATACGAATAAAATAAAACGTCATTATCGCTAAATAATTCATATTATTAACTGACAATAATGGAATCAAACTGAGTGACTTCTCACATAAGCATTAATAATCAATACCGTGTGCTACTATGCAACCACACGTATTACTGTACTTTTACTACCGAGTAGTTCAACAGTAACAATGGTAAAACTTCCGCCGTTATTTTTAATAAAATATTTTTGTCGTTTTCTCAATCCGACAATAATTCTGTTGTGGGGTCCACCAATGATTGTGTCGTTGTACGAATATTCCCTGTTAAAACGAATATTCCCCGACCAATCGAATATTATATAACAACTTGCGTACTTTGCAAAATTTATAAATATTACCCACAACTATAACATTATATCAAATTAACTCCATAATATTCAAAAATGATATTTATAGAAAATTCATCTTTATTTATAAAAGTTGGGGTCTTACAACCTCCCCTTCTTATGAAATTTCGCCCTCGAAATTAGGGTACGTACATGGTATGTCGAAGAGGTAAGGATACCTTGATTTCATTTCAGATTCTAACTCCCAAGTCATTTCCTCAACATCGTGGTTTCTCCACAAAACTTTAACTTGAGGTATAACCTTGGAGCGTAGAATATGTTCCTTCTTATCCAAGATTTGAACAGGAACTTCTTCATACGTCAAATCCTCCGCTATTTCGTCGGTTCTAACTCAATAATGTGGTTCGGGTCTTCCACATATTTGCGTAACATGGATATGTGAAAAACGTTATGAACACGAGACATACTTGGCGGTAAAGCGAGTCTATAAGCCACAGTTCCTACTCGATCGAGGATTAAAAATGGACCGATGAATCGAGGATTGAGCTTTCCTCTCTTTTCAAATCTCGTAACTCCTTTCCATGGAGCAACACGTAAGAACACATGATCTCCTACATCAAATTCCACGTCCTTTCGATGAAGATCAGCATAACTCTTTTGTCGATCTTGTGAGGTTTTTATACTTTGTCGGATCGTTTGAATCTTTTCTGTAGTCATACGTACCAACTCCGGTCCCAACAACGTTGCTTCACCCACCTCATCCCAGCATACTGGAGAACGACATTTTCTTCCATACAATGCTTCGAATGGAGCCATGCCAATACTTGCTTGATAACTGTTGTTGTAGGAAAACTCCACCAATGGTAAGAACTTGTCCCAACTTCCCTTGAAGTCAAAGACACAGAGTCTTAATAAATCTTCTAGAGTTTGAATAGTCCTCTCTGATTGTCCGTCCGTCTGAGGATGATATGCAGAACTAAATCGTAAATCCGTGCCCATAGCTTTTTGTAAACTAACCCAAAATCGTGAAGTGAATCTTGGGTCTCGATCAGAAACTATGGATACTGGCATACCATGCAGTCTTACAATCTCGTTTATGTACATACGAGCAAGACGTTCAAGTGTATAAGTTTCTCGTATCGGTAAGAAATGAGCAGACTTGGTCAATCTATCAACAATGACCCAAATCGCATCAATACCTTGAGAAACCCTAGGAAGACCGGTAACGAAATCCATGGTAATGTGCTCCCACTTCCATTCTGGAATTTCAAGTGGTTGCAATGGACCTTTTGGTACTTGATGCTCCGCTTTGACTCGTTGACAAGTTAGACACCTTGAGATAAACAGCGCTATCTCTCTCTTCATATTGCTCCACCAAAATGTATGACGAAGATCATGATACATTTTGGTACTTCCAGGATGGATTGCAAACGGTGTGTTGTGCGCCTCCATCATGATTTCATACTTTAAATCAGGGTTGTTAGGAACACAAAGTCTGGAGTTGACTCGAAGTATTCCTTCTTCATCGATTCTTGCTTCCGGCATAGCACCTTCTTGCACTTTCTTCCTCATACGCATCAGCTCCAGGTCTGTAGCTTGAGCAGCTTTAACTTTATCGATTAAAGTTGGTTCTACTCGTATATTCGACATCATCACATGGGTCCCTGGAGTCTTTAACTCTATCTCCATCCTTTGCAAGTCACACAAAATGGGCCTTTGCGTTGTTAATATTGCACTTGTACCCGCATATGATCTTCTACTCAATGCGTCAGCTACCACGTTCGCTTTTCCAGGATGGTATTGAATGGTATGATCATAATCTTTCAACAGTTCAAGCCAACGTCGTTGTCGCATGTTGAGTTCCTTTTGAGTGAAGAAATATTTGAGGCTTTTATGATCCGTAAAGATCTCCACTTTCTCCCCATACAAGTAATGCCTCCAAATTTTAAGTGCAAAGACAACAGCTGCCAACTCTAGATCATGAGTAGGATAATTCCTCTCATATTCCTTGAGTTGTCTTGATGCATAGGCTATGACTTTTCCATGTTGCATGAGAACGCATCCCAACCCTTTGCTCGAAGCATCACTGTAGATGACAAATCCCTCCGAGCCAGATGGTATTGTTAGAACAGGTGCTGAAATGAGTCTCCTCTTGAGTTCTTGAAAACTCTGCTCACATTCTTCGCTCCAACCAAACTTTGTATCTTTTCGAGTCAGCTGAGTTAATGGAGTAGCGATTCGAGAAAATCCTTCCACGAATCTCCGATAAAAACCAGCTAAATCAAGAAAGCTACGTACCTCGGTCACTGATTTAGGTTGCTCCCAGCTTTGAATAGCTTCAATCTTTGTCGGGTCAACCGATATTCCACGACTTGATACTACGTGCCCAAGGAATGCTACCTCTTCCAGCCAGAACTCGCATTTCTTCAACTTGGCATAAAGTTTGTATTCACAAAGCTTTTGGAGTACCAACCTCAAGTGTTGCTCATGATCTTCACGGCTTTTGGAATAAACAAGGATGTCATCGATAAAGACGACCACAAAGTGATCCAAATATTCCTTGAATACCCTGTTCATCATATCCATGAAGGCAGCAGGAGCATTAGTCAATCCAAAAGACATAACTAAGAATTCATAATGCCCATACCGAGTTCTGAAGGCAGTCTTTGGAATATCCTCAGTTCTAACCTTCAGCTGATGATATCCAGAACGAAGATCGATCTTTGAAAAGAATTGTGCTCCTTGCAACTGGTCAAACAGGTCATCAATACGTGGCAATGGGTACCTATTTTTGATGGTGACATGATTCAACTCCCGATAATCAATACAAAGTCGCATACTCCCATCTTTCTTCTTCACGAACAGAACAGGAGCACCCCAAGGAGAAGTACTAGGACGAATAAAACCAATGT
The DNA here is from genome assembly GCA_016801055.1 of Panax notoginseng. Lineage (NCBI taxonomy): Eukaryota > Viridiplantae > Streptophyta > Magnoliopsida > Apiales > Araliaceae > Panax > Panax notoginseng. The sequence continues at coordinate 82,575,228 of CM029014.1, forward strand.
CTAACAATTCCTGCAGTTGGGTCTTTAACTCCTGAAGTTCAATAGGAGCCATTCGATATGGGGCTTTGGAAATGGGTTTTGTACCGGGTTCAAGGTCGATACAAAATTCAATTTCACGCTCTGGGGGTAGGCCAGGAAGTTCTTCGGGAAATACGTCAGGAAATTTATTAACAACAGAAATATCATTCAAAGCTGACGTATTTTTGTTTAGATCTGTGACATGAGCTAAGAAAGCTTGACATCCGTTTTTCAATAAACGAATAGCTTTATGGCTTGAGATGACAGCGATTGATTTTAATGGTTTGGTTGCTTGAATTCGCATAATAGGTCGATTAGGAATATGAAAGCTAACAACCTTACGAAAACAATCAATTTTTGCATGATGAGTAGTTAACCAATCAATCCCTAGAATCACGTCAAATGCAAGTATTTTTAATGAAATCAGATCGACAGGTAATGTGTGGGTACCAACTTGAACCAAACAAGACTTATAAACCGTGGATGTAATGAAGGTTTCTCCCAATGGAGTTTCAACTGCTAAGTCAAAGTCTAATTTCTCCGGAATCAAATTTAATCGATGAGCGCAAGTAGGAGAAATAAAAGAATGGGTAGAACCGGTATCAAATAAAGTATAGACTTCGTTAGAGTTTATGATAAGCTTACCCGTGATGACCTCATTCGGGTTCCTTGCTCTCTGGGAGTTCACAACAAACGCTCTCCCTTGCACAACCGGTTTTGACTTTTCTGGGACGGCCTTTGGTGCCTCCATCCTAGCTGAATTTGTCTTCGGTAAACGACAAAATCGGGCTAAATGACCTTCTCTTCCACAATTATAACATGCTTTGGACGGCATCGCGCAGTTTGGACTGATGTGCCCCTCCCCTCCGCATTTGAAACATATGATAGGTGGTCGTTCTCCTTCCTTAACGACAGGTGCTGGTGCTGACGTCTTTTCATCATTGTTGAATCTCCTCTTCTTGAAATGCCCATTCTTATTGTTTTGGCCCTGATTACCACCGAAGTGGTTACCATTTCTGGCCTGTTGATTCCCTCCAAGCTTGTTTTCACCGCTTCGATGACTACTCTCACTGGTATTATCATTTTGCCGGCTGCTCTCTTTTGGTTGCGTTGTCTCGTTATCGCGCTCCACCAACTGAGCCCTATTTACAACATCTGAATACAAACACACTTTATGAAAAACAAGATGTTGACATATCTCCGGCTTCAAACCTCTTAAAAACATCCGCGTCATTCTTTCTTCATTATCCACCAGGTGGGAAGCAAACCGGGATAACTCCGCAAATTTTGCCTCGTACTGCGACACGGTCATATTATTCTGCTCCAATTTGATGAACTCCACCTCCTTCATGTGACGAATACTCTCGGGAAAGTATTTGTCATTAAACAGCTCTTGGAACTTCTCCCAGGTCATCTTCAGTGCGGCAGGTTGAGTACGCTTTATCGATTCCCACCAGTAATCTGCCTCTCCTCGCAACATAAAGGCGGCAAAGGGAACCTTTTGCTCCTCGGAGTAACCCAAGACATCAAATATATTGGTGATCTGCTTTATCCATGTTTCAGCTACAAGTGGTTTGGGTTCTCCCTTAAACTCCGGTGGTCCCAGCTCCTTAAACTGTTTAGCGGTGACCGCCTGAGAGTTTCCAGTATTTCCACCTACGTTGTGGACAGGAGCTGCTTTCACCTGTTGTTACATGAATTGCATAAAACCTCTGAACATTCCATCATTCATCATCTGGTCAGTGTTGTTGTTTGCATGAGGATTGTCACCTTCCTGATGAACATTATCCTGATTATTGATATGTGGTGAATCAATAATTGCCTGTGCTCCATTGCTATTCTCAACATTCTAAGATGCCATTTTCAGATACTGCCACAAAATAAAAGTTAATTGATATGTCATATATTATCCTTATATTATGACCGACCAATTAAATACCATGCAAATAAACTTAGGTAGGTCATACTAGCGAAGGAATTCCCCGTCTCTCCTCTCCTAGTTCTATTCTCACATCTTAGCCAGGGATCATATTCCTAAGCTCTGATACCAACTGTGACACCCCCAAAATTAGGTATACATCACCCATCTTGGGTCGTCAGATACATAGTATAGAATACAAATACAACTTACAAATACAACTGTCGTGTACAATACGACAAAACATAAACTGTGAGTTTGAATACAAATATTATCTTCTAGAGAGTATTCATACTCAAAAGGAGTCCTCGTTACATTTATTAACACACCATTACATAGAATAGTGAGGACTACTAACTAATACTATCATTCGAACCATCACTCCGTTCCCCGACTTGCCCCAGCTACATTCTCATTTCCTGAAGAGAACAGTGAAAGAAAGGGTGAGCTCAACTAGCCCAGTAAGAAATATTATGACTAAGATAATACAGAAAAAATTATCATTAGCCTTCAACAATGTTAAACTGATAAAATATAATAGACATCAAGTTTAACTGTAGCGGAACAAGCAATCCATTAAGAGAATCAAGTAGAAAATAAACTCTACTATCTTTTATGATTTAAAAGATTTTTCAACACTGTGATCGCTGGGACTCAGCTTAATAAAATAATCCACATCATCGAATCACCCCTGCACTACGGCCAAGGATATTCGTATATTCATTAATGGTCATGATCATGCCAACAACTGTCCATCAATGCACTACGGGCCAATGAGGACTTTAACCACATCATTCGTAACATTACGGTCATGATTACACCGAATAATCCCTGGTCATAATCATACCAAGTCCATCTATGCACTACAGGCCACAGATGACTTTCAACAGAATATAAACATGAGGATGATGACAATGATATAAGAATTCAATAAAACAAGTTCAAGAATTAATTTATCCAAGAATTAACAACGTCCAAATTGTCAACATGATACTACTTTGTGGAGTAAAATTCAAGAATGATCAGGAGAATATTTTCATGAATAGATACTAGATGAAGCGCAAATGTCAAGGATATTCCACAAATTTCATGGAGTATAGAAGTCAAAACTTAACCAACTGAGTATAATAAAGAATGGAATAACAAAAGAAATCACCATGCATGCGATAGACCGCACAGACAGGTTATTCCAATAGAATAATAAATAATGGAACCAGGTTCGGCGTAAACGCACAGACAGGATATTCCGACAGAATAATAAATAATGGAACCAGGTCCGGCGTAAACGCACAGACAGGATATTCCGACAGAATAATAATAAAAACGGAACCAGGTCCGGTGTAAAACACACAGATAGGATGTTCCAACAGAATAATAATAAAAACGGAACCAGATCCGGTGTAAAACACGCAGACAGGATGTTCCAACAGAATAATAATAAAAACGGAACCAGGTCCGGTGTAAAACACACAGACAGGATGTTCCAACAGAATAATAGAAGAATGTCACCAAGTATAGGGTAGACCGCGTATACAGGTTATTCCAACAGAATAATAATAAATGGAGTAACAACAGTTCTCTTCATGAATAAGAAAGAATAACACCCCTTACCATTTTAAAGAAGAGCTGAAGTAAGGAAGTAGTTAAGTAGCAGAATACTCTTTTTCTCTCTCTCTATAGTTTCTCTCTATAGTTTCTCTCTCTAGAGTTCAGTGAATTCGTAAGAAATAATGAAGGAATGAGCTGCTATTTATAGAAAAATAGAATGCATAGTAACTAATCCATGAACGGTCCAGATTGATTACTTTAATCTGACGGTCTATATTTAAAGAAAAATCTTTTAAATAAAATATAATATATCCTATTTATAGAATAACTTTAATAAAGTATTTTGTTTTATATAAAAAGATGTTTCTGTTTTATTACGTTAATAATACGAATAAAACAAAACGTCATTATCGCTAAATAATTCATATTATTAACTGACAATAATGGAATCAAACTGAGTGACTTCTCACATAAGCATTAATAATCAATACCGTGTGCTACTATGCAACCACACGTATTACTGTACTTTTACTACCGAGTAGTTCAACAGTAACAATGGTAAAACTTCCGCTGTTATTTTTAATAAAATATTTTTGTCGTTTTCCAAATCCGACAATAATTCCATTGTGGGGTCCACCAATGATTGTGTCGTTGTACGAATATTCCCTGTTAAAACGAATATTCCCCGACCAATCAAATATTATATAACAACTTGCGTACTTTGCAAAATTTATAAATATTACCCACAACTATAACATTATATCAAATTAACTCCATAATATTCAAAAATGATATTTATAGAAAATTCATCTTTATTTATAAAAGTTGGGGTCTTACATTGCAAATCTATACAAGATGAGAGTTGGTGACCAACTCATACCAACCCCATGTGCTCAAAATGACAGCAACAAGCTCTAGACATCAGCCATTCATTCATCCAAGACATCTATATATAGAATTGGAAAGAGAAAAATCTCATTTGGCCACTTATTTTGTACAAACACATATCCAAGAGCTCCTCCCACTAAAACCCACGAAATATTGAAGTGTACCAGTCCCAAAACCGAGCCCCACTAGTATCCATAACAAATCACAAGATCAGAATCAAGGATCAAGGTGTAAAGAGGTAGAACCCTAATTTTAAATCTGACTTTGATCCTTTGTTAGATGTTAAATTTTTTGTGTTAAACATGTTGGTTATGGTGTCAATAGATGATCTGGGTTGGCACATGTTAGATTCATAACATCAAAGTGCTCGAAAGTGAAGTTTTTTAAAATTTGGAAAAAAAACTTGGTTCTGTGGTCTTACGACGAATGTCAGAGGCCACAGATCCTTGCTCGATTATGTTTTGTGTTGTTTTTAAGTTGTTAATAGTAGCCTGCAATGTTGTCTTTAATCTGTAAAAAGAATCAAAGTCATATCTGTTGTAGATTAAAAGTTATTTAAGGTCAAAGTGGGTTGACCGACATTGACCGGCTGTTTTTGAAACCCAGAATTTGCCCAAAAAGTTTGACAAGAAATGTCAGGCCTTTTATCTCTGTGATCTTTAATGTGTTTTGTGTTTTAAAACTTTGTAGTTGTAGTCTAATTTGTGCTCTTTGATCTGATCTTGAAATCAGGCTTAGACCAGATGTAGATTGCAAGATATGGAAGGTCAAACTGCGTTGACCGACCATGACTTGCTAAGTTTCTGGGCAACCCAGAAACAGCCCAGACCGGCCTGACAATATTTTTAAACCGTCTTGATCTGTCAGTGTATTAAGGTTTTATTGTTGTTGTGTTATCTAAGTTGTAGTATGTAGTTTATACTATATGTTTATGCCTTAAAATATCCTAAATATAAAACTGGATGATTGCAGTGGATGGTCAAACTAGGACAGACGAACATGGAAGCTGTTTTCTGGGTAACCCAGAAAACGCTTGACCATGTCATCTGACATGGTTTGACCGGCCTTTATATGTTTGATCTGTTGTTGTTTTAGTGATTTAATGTAATAGAACTCTTCCTTGTCATGTTGGCTACACACTGCAACCTTTAAATCACTAAAACATTGCAAGGATTTCAAGTTGTGGAAGCCCAAAAGTGTATGCTCGAACTGTTCTTCATTTATGGGCAACCCAGAAATGAAGAACAGCCTCTGACAGCTTGTTCATGACTCTACATCTCTTATGTTAAGTGTTGTTTGTCCATGTTTGTGGTTGGATCTTGTAGTCGTGCATTAGTACTACAATATCAGACTAACAACCTGTCCAGAAACATCATGACCAGATCAAAAATCGTGGTCAAAGGAGGAACCTTGAAATTGCCTTATGAATGCTCAAGAACATGAAGAACACCTATAGCAACAGTTTTGTCACTATAGGTGGCCTTTAATGACAGACACTATTTTATTTTCTGGAAATTAATAAAAAAATAGAAAAATTTGTTTTAAATTATTAAAAATACAAAATAAATTATTAAAAATTATTTTAAATTCTGAAAATTAGTCTTTAATTATTTTAAATATATTTCATAAATATTTAATATTTTTGGAATATTAAAAGTATTTAATTTATTTAATTATAATATTAAATAAATTATTTAAAAATGATTTTAATATTGAAAAAATCATTAAAAATTATATTATGATATAGGAAAATATTTTAAGTTATTTTTAATGACTTTTAATATTTTGTGATAAATTTTATTAATATTTAAATATTAATGGTAATTAATTTATTTACTAAATGAATTAAATAAATAAATTAAAAATGATTTTATTATTTTAAAAATAATTTTAAATGATAATAAGGTATTTAAAAATATTTTAAGTTATAAAATATAACTTTTAATATTTAAAGATAAATTTCATTAATTAAGTATTATTAATGATATTAAAGTTATTTAATAATTATATTAAATAATTTAGTTTAAAAATAATTTTAATATTATAATAATCATTTTAAATGAAAATAAAGTGTTTAAAAATATTTTAAGTTATAAAATATAACTTTTAATATTTAAAGGATAATTTCATTAATAATTAAATATTAATGATTATTAAGTTATTACTAATGATATTAAATAAATAGTTTATAAATGGTTTTATTAATTTAAAAATCATTTAAAAGGGATAGAAATGAATTAAAAATATTTTAAGTTATGAATAATGACTTTTAATATTTTGATAAATAGAACATTAATACCTTAATATTAATGGTAATTATTTAGAAATGATTTTAAATGTTTTAAAATTCTTTAATATTTTGGAAATAATTTCATTAATAGTTTAATACTAATTAAATATTAATGATAATAGAATTATTTAATATTTAAATCATTTTAATGTGATTCTGAGGTTTGAAAATTCATGATAAATTATAATAAATGTTTAAAAATTATTATAAGTCATTTAAAAATAATATGACTGATACGTACGCATATTGAGTTACAGTATAGAGTCTTAGACTCGATGATTACCCGATAAAGTCGTCGGTACACCGACATGTTACAGAAATTGATCTGGACTTAGATAATTTATTGAGATATGTGGTTATTTGTGATTCAATGGTTATTAAACATATGTGCCAACGTGATTAGGGTATGTGTTGACTGCAATAAGTAGTGTTATGTGTTATAGTATGTTATTCTAATCGAACGAACGATCTTATTAATGATAGGTCGTGAGATAAGCGATAAATCTGAATTACAAACTGTAAGCAGCGCTTCAGGCAAGTGTCTTACCTTTGCATTTTCTTTATGCAATGAACATGAGTAAGAATGTTTCTAAACTATATTATTGCTGTACAGATTATTAACCTTATATTATATACGCTCATTGCTTATTAACATGTTAGTATATGGTAATTCAGATATATATATTTTGTTCGTTAATTTCTGTAAATGGTTAAACAAGTGTCCCCACTTAGATAATCATTGTATTTAATCACATGTTGATATACCTTTATCAATTACCCGTATACATATATGTTGATTTATAGATTATTGTTGAACAAGATAAAACCTTTAATTTGGAACCCAGACAAGTATGAACATCCCTACACGGGAAAACTTTTATGCATCCAAGGCAGAACAGAGTGAACGATCCTATCGTTCTTGTAATGTAGTATTGATCAATACAGGGCATAACGGGCTGATCACCCCCCGTGCCCGTAAGTTATGTCGGTTTACAGATGAATTTCTGTTTAACCTTTTCGAAAATGAAAACAATGTTCATGGCATGTCAGCATAACCTCAGTTATAGTCATTATGTAGTTTCAAAAATTTGAAAGAGAATTGTTATGTTATTATCAGCGATTCAGAATACTTCACAACTATTGACTTGTTGTAGAAGAATAGTACAAAGAAAATATTTAAATCCTTTCAGCTTATATATATATATATATATATATATATATATATATATATATATATATATATATAATTGCTATTACTTGCTGGGCACTCAAATGCTCATCCTTGCTTAAATTTAAATGTTTTCAGCTAAGTGCGAACGACTAGAGAGCTCTGCTAAGAACAAAGGAAAAGAGAAGGTTGCTAAATGAACGAATTACTATGTTATATAATAGTTTGATATTATTAAGACAATTATGATATATATTATCCATCATGGATTGTAATGAATGTTTAAAGGTTACGTACTTGGGGGATTAGATTCTGATGATATGTGAATTAAGTTAATCTTTATATTATTGTTATTATTATTAGTATTATTCCGCTCATAGAAATGGTATCGTGAAGAACCAAGTTCGGGTTTTAAGTACCCGAGTTTGGGGTCCTCACAAAAACAATAGAAAGCAATTCTCTATCATTCTTCTTTACAGTAATCAAAGATTGAAGGTATAAAAACCTAATTTCATGTTCTTAATTTCTAGTATAGAAATTGTGTGAATTTAAATTATAAGTGTTCATTAGTTGATGTAATCAACTGGTTATCATCTAGAAACAATTGTCAGAAGTTAAAATTCATAAAAATCATGTTTTGTCTTCTTGAGTTTTCTTGGGAAAAAGGGAAAATTTGGTTAATGATTTGTTAGAATTGAAAATAGTATGCATACAAGCCAATCATGTATGATGATAAAACATATTTGTAATCAATCTTATTTATTTATTAATAAAAGAATTATTTATTAAAGGCATTTATTTTTAACATGGTGTTGTTTTAATAATATGTGATAAACCCATAGTTTAAGCAATGCTTTTAGAATCATGATGAGATCATACTAATGAGATCTAAATTCTTAGATAGCTTAAAACTAAAATATTCTCAATCAATGGATTACTAAAAAGAGGATTAGTGAATCCGGATAGATTGGTACGTACGTTACTTGCTCATTGGATGAGGATGATTGATCTCATGATCATTTGTGTGGAGACAATAAAGCAAGTATATACGTGCTTATTAGAGAATAAGTTCACTGAACGTGACTCGCTAAGGAATACCTAATGGAGTTTTACTTGTCTGTCAATAGGAGTTACTGTAGTGATAGTAGTACAAATGATCCTTAAACTTGAAATCATCATAGTATCTTATATATAATGAATTACACTTTGACTTATTCTTTAAGACCTTTAGGGTATATCAAAGGGTATACTTGAGTGTAATAAGTTATATATGGAGATAATGAATGATATAAAGAATATACCACTTCTAGTAAAAGAAGAGAAATGTCATATGTGATTCGATAAATGACAACCTAAGAATTCTTGGCCAAAGTGGAATGAAATTAGAAAGTAGTTTCTAATTTGCATTTATTAGGAGTTGTGCATTTAGAAATCGAAATACATATAATTAAAAAAATAAAATAAGACTTGACAGTAATTTCATGTCTTATATTTAATTGGGACATTGTATGGTGGAAGGATTGAATTGTACAATAATTATTAACTCAAAGGTTCTTTTATGATTAATATTGAAATCTATATTATCTAGAAAGTCGTTGATCGCTAGGGAGGCTTATCCCTATTGTAGAATAACTATTATTTATTTAAATAAATTAATAGTTTAATTTATTTATTTAAATAAGATTTAAATTGTTCTAATTGATTTATTCATAACCGGTTTAATATGGAGAACTTGAAGGGTCACACCATAAAAGGAATAATAATTATTTAAGAAGTTAATGGCATAATCGTAATAATATGTTAAGTATATTTAATTTAATCTATGGTGATAGAATAAAATAAATAGCTTAATATTTATTATTTAATATTTTAAAAATATTAAATATAAATTAATAAGAAGAGTCTTATTAATATTATTACAATTATTATTATTTTAATTTCTAAAAGAGTTTATAAATTAATTTAATATAAGTACTCTCATTTATTTCTAATAGGATTAGGAGGAAAAATTAGTTAAAGGAGTTTAATTAATTATCCCTAATAACATTAAGGAGTCCATTTAATTAAAAGAGCTTAATTAAATAAATAATACCTTATTTTAATTAAAATAGGGTTACCTAGATATCTTTATAAGATGAGTCTTATATTAGATATCAAATATACGTAATTCCAATTGTTGGAGAGTACGTCTCCTTTTTCTATAGAGATAGGAAAAACTGGGATTTGAGCCAATACACCCTTTTTCTTGAAAATTATTCTTTCTTGGTGGATCACCTCTAGAGGCCACACACTTAGGTGGCTAACATTGATCAAAGGAAGGAATCTACCCAGAGATTCAAGGAGATCGCGGAGAAGTAGGAGTTGAACTCGTACATGTGAAAGCTCGTATCTACAAGGGTATGATTCAATAACTTCTTGTTCTTCGTTTTAATTAATAATATGCATAAAGGATGATCCGAGTAATTGATTTGTGAAAAATTTTAAAATCTGATTTTACTTTGCTTCCGCTATTTTTGCAATTTGATTGCTACTTTGATTTTCACAAAACCTTACAGTGGCATCAGAGCCAAACTTTATACGAATTATTAATTATATTGATTCCATATATGTATGGGTATATATTTTGAATAATTTATTGGACACAATTTGTTGTATAAAATTATTATTTTTATAAAAACAATGTCAATTGGCGATGCATGTCATAAAATTACGAAAACTGTTTTGGAGATCGGTTTCTTTCTTTCGCTATTCCGTGATTGTTTGATTGTTTTATCTTAAATAATCAAGATCCATGATTCAATTTTTTCAAAGCAGAGCCTGTACATGTATATAAGGATATATGGTTACCTTAATATTATTATATTATTTTGTAATCATGGATGTAGTTTAAGGAAGATTCACGTTTTTTTTCCAACTAGCACTAAAGTGGTTAAATTGTTTACGTAATATATATATATATATATATATATATATATATATATATATATATATATATATATATATAGAGAGAGAGAGAGAGAGAGAGAGAGAGAGATTTAATTCATGGATTTTCGTTGAATATATATATTACGTTACATGGCTTTGTTTTTTTTTCTTTTCTAAATTTGGATTTATATTTATATATATATAATATTCTAAATAATTTTATAATTAAAATAAAAGAGTTTATTTTAATTTTGAAATTAGATTTCATGTAACATAAAATTGCCCATAAAATGATATTCATATATATATGGAATGATTTTATTTATTGATACATATAGTGATATGTATGATAATAAATGGGATTGATTATGGACTATTGACCAATGCGATTGGATTTATTTTGGTTGGATGTTTCAATGAATGGATTTTATTAAATGGGGTCTGCGTACCTCGTCTTTTCTGGTTTTCTTCTTGATGTAAATTCTATCTCTCTCATACGAACTTCCCTTGACTGCTGATCAAGGTTTCTATTTAAATTAAATAGTTTAATTGTATAGGATTAGTTAGAATTTTTTGAAGAACCGAAAATCAAAGAGCAAGGAGCGTTAGAAGACCCGTTTGTAATTGAACTTGGGTTTAAATGTAATAGTTATATTTAAATGTTTATTCTTACACCCTAGGGTTTGATCTTTTGGTTCACTTGGTAGCTCTAGTGAACCAAACTAGAATAAAAGTCCATAATCAATCTAGGTAGAATATAATATTCTATATGTGCATGATAGTATTATATATATTATATATTATGCAAACATGCTTCGCATGTTTAATAATATGACACATATTTTATATATATATATATATATATATATATATATATATATATATATGTATTTGTATGTGCGCTAAACAAGATGAGACTAATAATAACAAACCCCTCAAAGATATTATATTAAGTTGTAATGTTCAAAGATGTTTAGAATATCGAACGTCGCCTTCCAACATGATAAAAATAATAGAGTATTAAATATTTAATATGAGTTTGTTGTGCACACACAAGGCAAATATTAAATATTTAAGATGTTATTTTTATTACATTTGCTGTTTATAAGGAATTGAACATTACCGCTTTGTTGTACACACACAAGGGCTATAGTTTTCTCTTCACTTATATGGAAATATTGGGTATGACTTAACTTAAATTATTTTAGTTCGGATGTGCACACACTTGACTATTATGATTTAAGAGGCAAAATATAAGGAGTTACATGATGATGTAATTGACAAGAGTTGTCTACCTATTTATTTATATATAGTTTGTTGTGCACACACAAGGCTATATACATTTGAAATGGGATCCTTATTCTCACTAGCAAATTTTTAATTAGATAGTGTCAAACAATATTCATGAGGGTAATATAGTTTGAAGAAATTAGTAGGAGATACCAATATAAAATAAGACCTATTTATTTTGGTAATTAATTAAATTAATGTTTGCTAAAATATTATCTTTTTACATGCAGAATTTTGAAAATGTCACATTAACTAATTTCATTGCGTAGCATACTTGATGCTAACAAACTGACCGAACCGAATTACACAGACTGGTTAAGGAATTTTAGAATTGTTCTCATTGCTGAAAAGATTTCTTATATCCTAAATTCGTCTGTACCTGCAAAAGTTGCAAAGACAGCCTCTGAGGAAAAGATTACTACTTTTAAAAAGTGGCAAGATGATGCATCTGTGGCTCAATGCATCATGCTCGCATCCATGAGTAACGAACTTTAGCGTCAGCATGAAACCATGGATGTTCCTACTATGCTACTGCACCTTCAAGAGTTGTATAGTGAGCAAAGTAGGACTGCTAGATATGAAATATCTAAGGAGCTCTTCCGATCTAGGATGACCGAGGGTACTACCATTGAGACTTATGTCTTAAAGATGATCAACCTGATTGAACGTCTTGGACAGCTTGGGTTCGTCATGGATGGGGAGTTGAGTCAAGATTTAGTCTTTCAGTCACTCCCAGACACCTTCTCATAATTTGTTGTGAATTTTCACATGAATAAGTTAGATGCCAGCTTGCCTGAATTACTTAACATGTTGAACACTGTTGAAGGTCACTTCCCGTCTAAGAAGAACCATGTCTTACTGGTGGATGATTCTTCCAAGAAAAGGAAGAGGCCCAAGGTATCTTCTGAAAAGAAAAAGTCCAAGAAGGCTAAGGGAAAGGCGAAAGTGAAGGATCAAAAGAAACCCGATCCAGATAGCAAAAGAATTTGCTTCCATTGCAATAAGTCGGGTCACTGGAAGAGGAACTACAAGGATTATCTTGTGGAACAAAAGCAGAAGAAGGCTGGAGAAGCTTCGAATCCTAATCAAGGTTTGTTTATGATTGAAATTAATTTTTCTAAAAGTCAATCTTCTACTTGGATATTGGATACCGATTGTGGTTCTCACATATGTAATAATATGCAGGGACTGGTCAGAAGTAGAAAGCTGAGCAAGGATGAGGTCGTCCTACGAGTGAGAAATGGAGCAAAGGTTGCTGCATTAGCTGTAGGGACTTATTGTTTAGCACTGCCTATGGGCAAGTCCATTAGTTTAAATAATTGTTATTTTGTTCCGTCAGTTATTAGAAATATTATTTCTATCTCTGTATTGGATATGGATGGTTTTAACATTATAATAAAGAACAACAGTTGTTCTATTTATAATAATAATATTTTATATGGTGTTGGTAATTTACGAAATGGACTTTACATTCTTGACTTGCATGAAAATATACTTTAAATTGAAAAAATTAAGAAAAGGAAAAGAGATGATATAATTATACCTATATGTGGCACTGTAGACTTGGTCATATTAATGAAACAAGATTATCCAAGTTGTATAAAAATGGGCTCCTAGAGCTATCGGATTATGAATCATATCCAACTTGTGAATCATGTCTCATGGAAAAAATGACTAAATTTCCTTTTAGTAAAAAAGGAGAAAGAGTTACGGAGTTGTTAGCGTTGGTACACACAGATGTATGTGGACCTATGACAATGAATGCACGAGGAGGGTATTCTTATTTTATTACATTCACTGACGATCACTCAAGATTTGGATATGTGTATTTAATGAAATACAAATCTGAATCATTTGAAAAGTTCAAAGAGTTCAGAAGTGAAGTAGAGAAACAAACGGGCAAAAGTATTAAGATTCTTCAATCAGATCGAGGCGGTGAATACTTAAGCAGTGAGTTTCTCAATTGTCTCAAAGAAAATGGTATAATAGCACAATGGACTCCACTAGGGACGCAACAGCTGAATGGTGTATCTGAAAGGAGAAATCGAACACTGTTGGATATGGTTCATTCCATGATGAGTTTTACCGATCTTCCGGTGTCATTCTAGGGATATGTCCTAGAAGCAGCTACATATCTAATAAATAAGGTTCCCTCGAAATCCGTCCCTAAGACTCCATATGAGATGTGGACAGGGAGGAAGCCTAGTCTTAAGCATGTTAGGATTTGGGGATGTTGCTTATGTGAAAAGATTTTAGAATGATAAGCTTGGGACAAGATCTGATAAGTGTACTTTTGTGGATATCCTAAAGAAAGTTTAGGATATTATTTATACAATCCTACTGAACAAAAGGTGTTTGTTGCCAAACATGCTGCCTTCTTGGAAAAGGAGTTTATCCTTGAAGGGGTCAATGGGAGGAAAATAGATCTTAAAGATTGTAGAAACACAAACCACTACAGATTAAATGGATGAACCTGTTCAAGTAGAGATTCCTTCTGTACCATACCCTATTCGTAAATCTGAAAGAGTACCAAAGATACCTGATAGGCATGGACTTGTCATGGAGGATGACGATGAGGTACACATCATAGATGATGATGATCCATTGAATTGCGAACAAGCTATGAGTAGTAAAGACTCAGAGAAGTGGCAAGAAGCCATAAAATCCGAGATGGGCTCCATGTATGAAAACCAAGTATGGACTTTGGTTTCACCACCTGAAGACATTAAGCCTATTGGGTGTAAATGGGTCTTTAAAAGAAAGACTGGAGCAGACGGCAAGGTAGAGACCTATAAGGCCCGACTGGTCGCAAAAGGTTTCAAACAAAGATAAGAAGTTGACTATGACGAAACATTCTCAACAGTAGCAATGCTCAAGTCCATTCAGATTTTACTTGTGATTGCAGCTTACCATGACTACGAAATTTGGCAGATGGACGTGAAAACGGCCTTCCTCAATGGGAAACTTGAGGAGGATGTGTATATGACATAACTAGAGAGATTTATTTTAAATGTTGGAACAAATCAAGTATGTAAGCTACAACGATCCATTTATGGATTGAAGTAAGCTTCTCGTAGGTGGAACATCCATTTTGATGAGACTATAAAGAGTTTGATTTTATCAAAAATGAGGATGAACCATGTGTGTACAAGAAGGTTAGTGGAAACGCTGTTTCATTCCCCGTATTATATGTTGATGATATATTACTGATAGGAAATGATATTCCTATGCTACAATTAATTAAAATCTGATTATCTAAACACTTCTCCATGAAGGACTTGGGAGAAGCATCCTATATTTTGGGGATAAAGATCTATAGAGATAGATCTAAAATGATGCTTAGCTTATCCCAAGGAACGTACATTGACTCGATGCTAAAGAGGTTTAGAATGGAAGATTCCAAAAGAGGTCTCATGCCGTTGAGCCATGAAATAAATCTCTCCAAGAAACATGCCCCAAAGACACCTGAAGAGAGAGACCGTATGAGTAAGATTCCTTATGCTTCAGCAATAGGATCTATCATGTACGGTATGATATGTACTAGACCAAATGTCACTCATGCACTTAGTGTAACAATCAGATATCAGTCGAATCCAGGAGAAGAACACTGGAAGGCAGTGAAAAATATCCAAAAGTACTTAAGAAGAACTAAGGATGTATTTCTTGTCTATGGTGGGTCTGAATTGAAACTAGAGGGCTTCACAGACTCAAGTTTTCAAACGGACCAAGATGACAGTAAATCCATTTCAGGGTATGTGTTTACCTTAAATGGTGGTGCAGTGAGTTGGAAGAGTTCCAAATAGAAAAGAGTTACTGATTCAGTGACAGAGGCAGAGTACATAGCTACAAGTGAAGCTGCAAAGGAAGCTGTTTGGATGAAGAAGTTCATTACCGAATTTGGTATGGTTCCTAGCATTACAGGACCAGTACCTTTATTCTGTGACAACACCGGAGCTGTTGCACAGGCTAAGGAACCTAGGTCTCATCAAAAATCTAAACACGTGTTGCGACGGTTTCATTTGATCAGAGAGATCATTGAAAGAGGAGATGTTACCCTGGAGCGTGTGGACTCTCAAGACAATATTGCAGATCCATTTACTAAAGCGTTAACACAACAGCAGTTTGATCGTCACTTAGAGAAGATGGGTATGAGATACCACGACGATTGGCTTTAATGCAAGTGGGAGATTGAAAGTAGTATGCATACAAGCCAATCATGTATGATGATAAAGCATATACTTTGTAATCAATCTTATTTATTTATTAATAAAAGAATTATTTATTAAAGGCATTTATTATCAACATGGTGTTGTTTTAATAATATGTGATAAACTCATAGTTTAAGCAATGCTTTTAGAATCATAATGAGATCATGCTAATGAGATCTAAATTCTTAGATAGCTTAAAACTAAAATGTTTTCAACCAATAGATTACTAAAAAGGGGATTAATGAATCCGGATAGATTGGTACGTACGTTGCTTGCTCATTGGATGAGGATGATTGATCTCATAATCATTTGTGTGGAGACACTAAAGTAAGTATGTAGGTGCTTATTAGAGAATAAGTTCACTGAACGTGACTCGCTAAGGAATACCTAATAGAGTTTTACTTGCCTATCAATAGGAATTCATGTAGTGATACTAGTACAAATGATCCTTAGACTTGAGATCATCATAGTATCTTATATATAATGAATTACACTTTGACTTATTCCTTAAGACCTTTAGGGTATATCAAAGGGTATGCTTGGGTGTAATAAGTTATATAGAGATAATGAATGATCAATAAAGAATCTACCACTTCTAGTAAAAGAAGAGAAATGTCATATGTGATTCGATAAATGACAATCTAGGAATCCTTGGCCAATGTGGAATGAAATTAGGAAGTAGTTTCTAATTTGCATTCATTAGAAGTTGTGCATTTGAGAATCGAAATACATATAATTAAAAAAAATAAAATAAGACTTGACAATAATTTCATGTCTTATATTTTATTGGGACATTGTATGGTAGAATGATTGAATTATACGATAACTATTAACTCAAAGGTTCTTTTATGATTAATGTTGAAATCTATATTATCTGAAAAGTCGTTGATCGGTAGGGAGGCTTATCCCTATTGTAGAATAAATATTATTTATTTAAATAAATTAATAGTTTAATTTATTTATTTAAATAAGATTAGAATTGTTCTAATTGATTTATTCACAACCGGTTTAATATGGAGAACCTAAAGGGTCATACCATAAAAGGAAGAATAATTATTTAAGAAGTTAATGGCATAATCGTAATAATATGTTAAGTATATTTAATTTAATCTATGGTGATAGAATAAAATAAATAGCTTAATATTTATTATTTAATATTTTAAAAATATTAAATATAAATTAATAAGAGGAGTTTTATTAATATTATTACAATTATTATTATTTTAATTTTTAAAAGAGTTTAGGAATTAATTTAATATAAGTACTCTCATTTATTCCAAATAGGATTAGGAGGGAAAATTAGTTAAATGAGTTTAATTAATTATCCCTAATAAGACTAGGGAGCCCATTTAATTAAAAGCGTTTAATTAAATAAATAATACGTTATTTTAATTAAAATAGGGTTACTTAGATATCTTTATAAGAGGAGTCTTATATCAATATCAAATATACGTAATTCCAATTGTTGGAGAGTACGCCTCCTTTTTTACAGAGATAGAGAAAATTAGGATTTTAGCCAATACACCCTTCTTCTTGAAAATTATTCTTTTTTGGTGGATCACCTCTAAAGGCCACACACTTGGGTGGCTAACATTGATCAAAGGAAGGAATCTACCCGGAGATTCAAGGAGATCACGGAGAAGTAGGAGTTGAACTCGTACCTGTGGAAGCTCGTATCTACAAAGGTATGATTCCATAACTTTTTATTCTTCGTTTTAATTAATAATATGCATAAAGGATGATCCGTGTAATTGGTTTGTTAAAAATTTTAAAATCTGATTTTACTTTGCTTCCGCTATTTTTACAATTTGATTGCTACTTTGATTTTCACAAAACCTTACATGAATGGTTGTTATGAATGTTATAGATAGTGTATAATCTGTTATATGTAGTTTATAAATGACGTTGAAGTAATTAAAATTCGTGTAAATATGTTGAAGAAGAGAAATTTGATTTTTTGGTTGCAATATGTGTATTATGGCTGTTTTAGAGTTAAACATAATTATAAATTCATGCTGTAAATTGTAGATTAATGATGATTTAGGGTAGAACTCTGTAAGACCCCAACTTTTATGAATAAAGATAATTTTTTTTTAAATATCATTTTGAATATTATCGTGTGAATTTGTTATAATGTTATAGTTATGGGTAATATTTATAAATTTTACAGAGTAAGCAAATTGTTATAAAATATTCGATTGGTCGGGAAATATTTGTTTTAACAAAAAATATTCGTACGACGGCACAATCATTGGTGAACCCCATAACGAAATTATTGTCGGAGTTAGAAAACGACAGAAATATATTTTTATAAAAATAACGGCGAAAGTTTTACCGTTAACTGTTGAAATACCCGGTGATAAAAGTACAGCAATACGCGTGGTTGCATAGTAGCACACGGTATTGATTATTGATGCTTACGTGAGAAGTCACTCAGTTATACTCAGTTATTGCTACAGTAATTGCTGCATATTATCTCACGTTATTTGATTCAATTATTGTTAATATTTTATATTATTAAATCAATAATTGAGATGACAAGTTATTCATATTATTATTTACATAATTAACAATGTCTAGAATGTTTTGTCGAGGAAAGGGGTTTGGTCACCTAATTGCTCGCCAATAAGGAGAAATCCTTATCGGAAAGCCCCCTCTTTCCTGGGAATGATCTGGTTGTTAAATATTGCGAGTTATAATAATGATGATAAATGTTGTTAAAAATATTGAGAGGATTTTTATGAAGTATTTGGACCCCCATTTACCCATTTTTTTAAAATAATCGGTAGAAAGTTATTTAGTTGATATATAAATAATAAGTGGTGGGGCCCGCATGTGAGTGATAATGACTTGAGGTGGGGCCCACATAAAGAAAAATGAAGCAAATTGGGGGGGGAGAAATTTGATTGTAAAGGAGGGAAAACGTTTGGATTATATATATATATATATATATATATATATATATATATATATATATATATATATATATATATTATTGAGTTTTATTTTTTTATGAAAAATAGAATATATTATATTTTATTATGCATAGTATTTGCATAGTGACTGCATAGTAAAATCAAAAAATCAAAAATTCGTCTGTGAAATTCAGTTACTGTTTGCCCGTGACTTTTCTTTACTATGCGTCCAAATAGTATCATGTCATTCTCCTATAAATAGGATGCTCTATTTAGAAATGAAAATCACATCAGAATCAAATAATTCTTCTTCTATAATATTGAGTGTATTTCTTTTGAGTTTAAGGAAGCTTTGAGTGTAGAAAATAGCGAAAGTTTTATTCAAAAATATATCCGCTATACCAGTCAAAATTGCTCTCTTTTTAAGGTAAGGAGTATTATTTATTTTATATTCGCTTACGATATTATTTTTCGTATTCGTAAGAAATTTTATTTTGTTCAATATTCGCAAGAAATATTATCTTCGTTTAATATTCGTAAAGAATATTATCTTTGTTCAATATTAATAAGGAATATTATTTTCGTTCAACAGTTGTAAGGGATGTTATTTTTGTTCGATATTCGTAAGGAATAATATTTTCTTCCATACTCTGTAGTATGTAAGTAATATTATTTCATTTCATATTCTTAATTCTACACTCATTTTGTTAAAGTATTGCTTCTATACCCCTTGAAATTAGTAGAATATCTTTAAAATTTACGATTCATCTAGTATCGTTTCATAAGGATATTTTTATGAACATTCTTGTTTATTTTTAAGCTTTTCATGCCGGAGTACTAGTCATGAGTACTATTCATTTATACGGCACTATTCATATGTACGATACTATTTGTACGTACGGGTACTATTTACGGGGTACTATTCACTCGAGTACTATTCACCCGGAATACTATTTATGACAAAAATTGATTTCTTTCTGTCCAAAAAATCATTTTTGATACAATATTATTCTTAAATTTTACTCCACAAAGCAGTATCGTGTTAACAATTTGGACATTTTTAAATTCTGGATAAATTTAAAGTCTTTAATATTTATCCTTGATTTCATTTAAGTGATTTCTTATATCATTGTCATCATCCTCATGCTTATATTATGATGAGAGTCATCTTCGGCCAAAGGTGCAAAGATGGACTGTTGATTGGTATGATTATGACCAGAGATTATTCGGTGTAATCATGACCTGTAATGTTACAAATGATGTGGTAAAAGTCCTCATTGGCCCATAGTGCATTGGTGGACAGTTGTTGGTATGATCATGACCATGCGTTCTCTTCGGCCAAGGTTGCAAAGATTAATTGTTGTTTGGCATGCTCATGACCATTGGTGAACACACGAATATCCTTGGCCCGTAGTGCATGGATAATTCAGTGATGTGAATTATTTATTAAGACGAGTCTTAGCGATAAAATTGATGATAAACTTTTAAATCATAGAAGATAGTAGATATCATGCTCTACTTGACTCTTCTAATGGATTGCTTATTCCGCTACAGTTGTTAATCTAAAACTTGTTGTCTATTGTATTTTATTAGTTGTTATACTGTTGAAGGCTAAGGATAATTTATTCTGTATTATCTTAGTCATAATATTTCTTACTGGGCTAGTTGAGCTCACCCTTTTCTTTCACTGTTCTCTTCAAGAAATGAGAATATAGCTGGGACTAGTCGGGAAATGGATTGACGGTCCAGATGGTTGTTTTAGTAGTCTTTACTATTCTGTGAAATAGTGTGATAATAATTGTAATGAGATTGAATTTGAGTTTGGATATTGTCTAGGAGACAATATTTGTATTAAAACTCATAGATTATGTTTTGTCGTATTCTGCACGACACTTAACAGTTGTACAAATTAAGTTTGTATTTGAGTTATGTATCATGTATCTGGCTACTCAGAATGGGTGATGTATACCTATTTTGGGGGCGTCACAGTTGGTATCGAAGCTTAGGGATATGATCCCTAGCTAAGATGTGAGGCTAAAACTAGGAGGGGATAGATGGGTAATTCATTCGCTAGTATGACCTACCTAAGCTTATTTATTATTTAAATGGTCGATTAGAGTATAGGGATAATATGTGGCATGTCAATTAACCCTTGTTTTGTGACAGTATTTGAAAATGACATCTGAAAATGTTGAGATAAGCAATGAATCATATGACCGTTGAGTCACCGACGATCAATAACCAGGATAATGTGCATCAGGAAGGCAATAATCCTCGGTAAACAATAACATCGATCAAATGACGAACGATGGTATATTTAGGAACTTTCTAGAATTCATGCAAAACCAAATAAGAGAGACTCCTGTTCTTAATACAGGTGGAGTCAATGGCAACTCACGGCTAGTCACTGTTAAGCAGTTCAAGGAGATGGGACCACCAGAGTTTTTGAAAAAGCCAGAACCACTTAAGGCAGAGACGTGGATAAAGAAGATCACCAAGATATTGGATGTCTTGGAATGCTTAGAGGAGCAAAAGGTTCCCTTCACCACCTTTATGTTGCGTGAAGAAGCAGATTACTGGTGGGAATCTATAACACGTACTTAACCTGCCGCACTAAACATGTATTGGGAGAAGTTCCAAGAATTGTTCAACGATAAGTACTTTTTCGAAAGTATTCGTCACATGAAGGAGGTGGAATTCATCAAGTTAGAGCAAAATAGTATGACAGTGTCGCAGTACGAGGCTAAGTTTGCTGAGTTATCCCGGTTTGAATCCCATTTGGTAGATAATGATGAGCGAATGACGCGAATGTTTCTACGAGGTTTGAAACCCAAAATACGTCAATACCTCATTCTCACAAACTTTGTTTATATTCAGATGTTGTGAATAGGGCTCAGTTATTGGAGCGCGATAATGAGTTAGCTCAACAAAAAGACAACGACCAACAACACGATAATAATCATACCGGTGGCAACGACCATCGGAACGATTATAACCATCGTGGAGGAAATTATCAAACCAAGAATGGTAACCACTTCGGTGGTAATCATGACCTAGATAATAGGAAAGGTGAACTAAGTGGGAACAACTTAAAAAGAGAAGATTCAACAATGACGTAAAGACATCGACAGTAGGACCAAATTCCGTTGCCAAGGAAGGAAAATGACCACCGGTCGTATGTTTCAAATGCGGACAGGAGGGACACATCCGTCCAAACTGTACGCAGCAACCCAAAGCGTGTTTTAATTACGGAAGAGAAGGTCATTTAGCTCGATTTTGTCGTGTAATGAAGTCAAGTCCAGCTGGGATGGTGATGCCAAAGGATATCTGTGACAAACGAGATTTTGTAATTTAATTTTAATATTTATTGGATTAAATAAATATTTTCGATGATTTAATTATTAGATTAAATAATTAATTGATGCAGTTGTGATAGATTAAATTAATTATATGTGTTATATTTATGTGAAGAATATTTATTATTCAAGTATGTATTTATGTGAGCTTATTGAATTAAAAGAAATAATTAATAAGCCTAACGTTATTTTAATTAATTTAATAGTTAATTAGAGATTTAATAATTAATTAGAGATTTAATAATTGACATTATTAATAAATAAAAATTTAATTATTTGACTATGTGAATTAATAAAAAATTATTATATTTTATTTAAATTAAATTAAATAAGATAATTGAACTGGGTGTGACTTGATTTAAACTATATTATAAAAGTTTAATTAAATTAAATGGTTTTGAAACCTATTCTTGACCAGCCAAACAAGGCCCTAGAAGTGGTTGGAAGCAGTTACCCATTATTGGGTTAACTGACCTTAATGCGCGTCAGTTCCTTTTCCTTTATTATATTATACGTATTCTTTTTCTATTCATTTTTCTAAGTCTAAGAACAAAGCAAATGCAGAGATAAATTATCAGAGAGAAATTGTGATATTGAGAAGGATATTAAGAGTGAATGATTGAAGAAAAGCATCTAAACCTACAAATCTACACTTTATACTCTACACTTTATACTCTTGGTAAATTCTCCAAACCAAATTCTGTTTTACGTTGTTTAAGTTTTATAAATATGGCTTTCAAAGTTTTGTAAAGTCTCTGTAATTGGGAAATGGTATGATTATGGGCTTGTATATGTGTTAAATGTTACCAAATTGTATTTGATTATATATATATTATGTAAACCATATCATCAGTATCATAAAACATGCCGTATATGTTGCTCAAAACTTACAGAGTATGGGTTATGGCCATATGGCCTTATACGTGATTTTAATATGTCAAACATAAATATTTTTGTAAAATTTCCACTCTTATTTGATTATGCATGTTAATACGAAGAAACCAAACTTTAAATGAACGGATTCGGTGTTACAACGAATCGGTAGTATTAATTTTCATGATTTATGTTCAAAACCTTCAAGAACATCAAGAACAGTGAAATTTACATATTTTAATTATGTAATTATATGTTTTAATGGGTTAAAATCATTCTATAATTGTTGGGTAATGATTATGTATGAATTCTAGTATGTGGGTATGTTAATTTAGTTAAATTAATGACCATGTAGTGTCCATTTCGCTGAACTCTGTGTTCTTCGCGAACTGCGAATCAAAATCTGGAGTTTCGCGCCGCGGCGCCAACTCCAGAATTGAAGTCTCGCACCGCAGTGCCACCGCGCCACAGCGCCAAGTCTCAAGCCGCAGCGCCACGGCGCCGCAGTGCCAAGACCCAGTACAAAAGTGGCGCCGCAGCGCCACTTAGCAGAATGTCCAGAAAATGCATTTTTTTCAATGTTCAAGGATAGAAATGTGTTAGTAACCTAGTCTAATGAATATAAAAACTTGTTAGATATATAATGATATATTAAAGTGAGTTTTAACCAAGTCAAGAAGACAATTACATGATGATTGAATTGTTGATTATATATTTAGCTTGTTGTTCGTATAGTGTAATATTATGTGGAAACAAGTATGGTAATATGACTAAGTATAGTCCTGAATTCGAGTTAGACAAAGAATAATCGTGTGATGTTTAGTAAGTTATAATTGACTGGTATTGTGAATGTAATTGATATGTAGGAGTTAAATCAAAGAACGAGTTTAGTTAAAGTGTAATCTACGCACGAGGCAAGTTTTATAACCTTACTTGTTATCATTATTCAAGTTTATAAATTTCGTCAACTAAATTTTCATTATTATTAATCAAGTTCAGTTTGTTATGCTAAAGATTATTTATCTTTTTAAAGTATGATTCTGTTATACAATAATTGTTCAATTGTATACCTCTTGATATTGTTATTCAATTTAAATATCATTATTTTTGAACCTTGTTAGACTAGCGAACCCTTAATGATTCGACTAGTCCATAGTTGATGAGCGTTCTAAATTTCAGAACCCTTGATGAATTATCTAAACCAAACTTCCTTTGGTGCGGACTCAAATGTCAAACTAAGATGAACAACCCTGTATAGGGGATTACTTATGCGTTAGCATTAAGATATTGTGCACAGTATGGTACTAAGGGCTGATCCCCCTAAGTACGAGAAGAAAGGTCCATAGTCTTATGACTGTTAAAGGTTTCAAGTATAAACACTTGACAACCTAGGACATAGTTCAAGGTCTTGTGACCCTCAGAAGTTCTTTTGAATTCTTGTTATTCATTCTTGATTCAAAAGTTGAGCTTTGTTTCAGAAGTCTTGATTCAGTCGCATGTTATTATATTATTACTTTCATTATTATACTTGTGGGCAATTGTTCTCACTCTTGCAAATAATAACATTGCAGTTAAGAATGAAAGATCAGACGAGCCTTCCACTAGTAAAGGCAAGGGCAAGATTAGCAAGTAATGAAGACTGGTTATTATGTGGTTATGTAATGATATTTAGACTTGATGTTATTTAAGACTTATTATTTGTTTATGTTTCCGCACAGATGTTTAAGGTTAGTATGACCTGGGATTGTATTTATTATTCAAATGTTGTAACCCCATAAGGGGAGGATTTATTTCTATCTATTTCATGGTTTCCATTTATTATGGGTAGATAGATATATGATGTTTGTATAGTGAACACCAAATCACGTGGGAATGAAAGTACCTAAATTTGGGGGTGTCATAGGTTGGTATCAGAGCTGTAGGTTATGAACCTTAGGGGGGGAACAACCTTAGGTAATAGCCTTATAGGAAGAACATAGTGAAGGAAAAATCTTCTCGAGTTCTAAGAGATGAATTTCTTAATTCATTGAAGATAATAAAAGACTCTATGTGCTTATGTGTTAAAGTATGTGCTCACTAGTATGACTTAGTAACTAAAACTTAAAATTATGTTGTCAGGATGTCAGATGTTGGAGGAGCTAGTCGAGTTGGGGAGAAGGAACCCCGAGTGCCTACTGAGGAGGAGCCCCGAGACATTCATGTTGTCAGGGAGCAGTTGATTCAGAGAGAGCCATCTCCATTTATCACCGTTGTTAGTTCGGAGCATGAGCCTGAGACTGATCCAGAGGAGGATCCTGAAGAGGAAGAGGAAGAAGAGGAGTTCCCACCGAACTCCATCGATGCTGAGATGTACGACGCGTTATATGACCGTAACGTAGAATTACGAGATACTGTTCAGGATTTGACTGAGCAGGTGATTAGTCAGTAGATTACTCTCGAGCAAAAGGAGAGGGAGGTTGAGACTCCTCACACACGACTGGGAAATGTAAAATGGGATTTGGTCCACGAGAAGGGTCAAAACGAGGAGAAGTCTGAAGAAATAGAGAAGTTAAAGAAGGAACTGAAGGAAAGCTCAGAGAGGCTGATCATAGCAGAGGAGGGCTGGGTAAGAGAATCACGTCGTGCTGATCTTGCAGAAAGGGATTGTCGTGTAAAGAAGGCTAAGCTTGGAGAGACATACTCTACACTTAATAATGCAATGGATGAGGCCCAGGATCGAGTTTTGAGGTACCCAATCTGTAAGACCCCAAATTATTAATAATTGAAATTTAATTTCCTCTATTTATTATTCTGAAATAGTAAGGGTTGATTTGATTAATGTGGTTAGTTATGGGTAAAATGCGCAAATATTTTAAATAAGCAAGTGGTTATAAAATATTCAATATTGTCGGGGAATATTCGCTTGGTCGTGGAATATTTTTACTGTCGGAGAATATTCGTACGACGGCGTAGTCTTTTGTGGGCCCCATAACGAAAAGCGATTGGATGAAAAAAACGACAAAAATAAGTTGTTTATAAATAACGACATAGTTGTTACCGTTAATACTGTTGGAATACCCGGTGGTTAAAACACAGTAATACGCGTTGTTGCACAGTAGCACACGGTATTGCACCAATTATTGATTCTTAGGTAAGAAGGCACTACTCAATAATTGTTACAGTAATTACTGTTCAATATTGTATTTTATTGATTCAATAATTGCTGCGTTGATATTTTATATTACTGTTGTTTTAATAATTGTCACTACACAGTATTTTCTATTATCGGAATAATAATTCATATTATTTGAATAATATTATTAGATAACATTATTGGCAATGTCTAGAAAGTTCTGTCTAAGGAGAGGTTTGGTCATCTAATTGCGCGCCAGTAAGGAGAGATCCTTATTGGAAAGCCCCCTCTTTACTGGGAACGGCCTGGTTGCCAGTACTGTGATTCTGTAATATTATTTGTGTATAATTAATTATTGATTTATATGATGAGGAAAATATTGATTTTATGTGGATATAGATGGAGAAAATTTTTAATGTGACAATTGTTGAAAATTAATATTTTTTTGATAAAATAATTCATTTAAATATATTATTTTAATAATACATTGATGGTGATATTTTTACAATGAATGTGGGATATATGAGTATATGAGGAGGAAGAGTATTTTTGTGGCATTAAATGATTAACACATGTTTTGTGTGTTGGTGGACACAATTCTTGATCGAAAATTTATTATTGACTGTAAAATCACCCGTTTGTAGATTTCGGTCAATTTTTGTTTGGAATTTGGAAAAACTTTCTTCTGCAAAGTTGTAGAGAATTGAATTTCCTATAAAAACTCGCGAGATTCGAATTTTTTGATAAAAGGGCTATTTATTATGAATTATTGAAGTTCTGAAGTTCCGAAATAATTGATTTTTGGAAGTTTTATTTATTATTTTGAAGGAAAACGTTTTTTGGCATTTAAGTGGGCTAACATGTGATATAAATGGGCTGAGATCAGATGTCTAGAGGTGGGCTAAGGAAAATTTGATAAATATATTATTATTATATTAAATTTTCTACTTTGGTGTTCTAAGCATTTTCCTATAAATAGGGTGCTTAGGTTAGAATTGAAAATCACACCAGAAACACAAGTTTCTCTCTATTTCTCTCTCTATATCGAGCGTATTCTTGTGAGTATTTGATACTTTGAGTGTTGCTATACGGTGCAAGTTTTCTTCAGCACTATATCTAGTATTCCAGTCAGAAGTACCGTCTTTCCGAGGTAAGGGATGTTATTTCTTCTTAAATGATATTATTTTCTTCAATATCATTATGCCGAAGTATTGATCTGAACTTTTTATCAAATTTGGAACTTTTCATGTCGGGGTTACTATTCACGAGTTACTATTCATGAGTTACTATTCACGGGTTACTATTCACGAGCTACTATTCACCGAAAAATAAAATTTTCTTCTTTTTGTCCAAATATCTATTCTGGATACTAGCTTTGATTGTATCCATGTTTTGATCATTCTTGAATTTTACTTCACTATGATTATTTATAAGGTATTTTTGGACATGGATAAATCGAAATACGAATCCTTAATATTTGTTATTTTGTTTCACTGGATTCGTTTCCTTTAAAATATTTTTCATCATCCTCAGTCCTAAATGATGATATAAATGAATATCTTTGGCCTGTAGTGCAAAGATGAATGATTTCTGATGAATATCTTTGGCCCGTAGTGCAAAGATGAACAGGTGTTGAGGTGAACATGACCAACTGATGAATATCTTTGGTCTGTAGTGCAAAGATGACTATTTGATTCAAGATATTTATTGATTGATGTTACAGGGATAAAATATTGATGATGGGCTTTTAAATTCATAGATAATCGTAGATTTCATTCTCTACGTAACTCTTCTATGAATTATTATTTTCCGCTGCGAATATTGATTTAAAACTTGTTGTCTATTGTATTCTATTAAATTTTTCCCTGTTGAAGACTAACGATAATTTGTTGTATATTATCTTAGTCATAATATTCTTTACTGAGCTAGTTGAGCTCACCCTTTTCCTTGTTGTTCCATTTTCTTCTCAGGAGGCGAGAATGTAGCAAGTACTAGTCGGGGTGTGGAATGAGGGTTCAAGACAGTTGTTTTAGTAGTCCTCACTATTTTGTAAAATAGTGTATCAATAAGTATAATGAGTTCTTA
Organism: Panax notoginseng; assembly: GCA_016801055.1. NCBI lineage: Eukaryota > Viridiplantae > Streptophyta > Magnoliopsida > Apiales > Araliaceae > Panax > Panax notoginseng. The sequence continues at coordinate 82,603,822 of CM029014.1, forward strand.
ATTGAGTATGAATACTGTCTAGATGACAATATTTGTATTTAAACTCACAGTATATGTGTTGTCGTATTTTGCACGACAATTGTAATAATAAAGTTGTAGTTATTTTTTGTACCATGTATTTGGCGACTCAGAATGGGTTGGATGGATTGGACCTATTTTGGGGGCGTCACAGTTGGTATCAGAGCTTAGGGATATGATCTCTGGCGGAGATCGGGGAATAGAACTAGGAGGTGTGAGACGAGTATATCCTTCGCTAGTGTGTCCTACCTAAGCTTATTTGTTGGTCGATCATAATATAGGGATATTATGTGATATGTTAATTTGTTAAATTAACCCTTGTTTTATGGCAGTATTTGAGAATGTCGACTGAGAATGTTAACAGTAGATTAAATGAAACTGTGGAGACGCCTGTACTCACCAACGAGGAGAACGTGCAACAGGCTGGCAATGTTCCTCCTGTGAACAACACCATTGAGCAGACGATGAACGATGAGATGTTTAGAAGCTTTTTGCGATTCATGCAAAACCAGACGAAGGAGATTCCTGTTCAAAATATAGGAAGAAACAATGGCAACGCACAGCTGGTAACAGCCAAGCAGTTCAAAGAGTTGGGACCACCATAATTCTGAGGAAAGCCGGATCCGATTAAGGCAGAGACGTAGGTCAAGCAAATTACCAAGATATTCGATGTCTTGGGATGCACGGAGGAACAGAAGGTTCCATTCGCTACCTTTATGTTCCGTGGCGAGGCAGACTACTGGTGGGAGTCTGTGAAGCGTACTCATCCAGCCGCACTCAGCATGTCTTGGGAGACATTTCAGAAACTATTCAATGACAAGTACTTTCCTGAAAGTATTCGTCATATGAAGGAGGTAGAGTTTATTAGACTGGAGCAGAATAACATGACGGTGTCCCAGTACGAGGCGAAGTTTGCAGAGTTGTCCAGGTTTGCACCTCATTTGGTGGAGAATGAGGAACGTATGACGCGGATGTTTCTGAGAGGTTTGAAACCCGGCATACGTCAATATCTCATTTCTCATAAATTTTCTCTCTATTCAGATGTTGTCAACAGGGCTCAATTATTAGAGCGAGATAACGAGTACGGTCAATCGAGGGACCACAACCAGGATCATACCGGTGACAGCAGTCATCAGAACAATGATAACCAGCGGAGAAAGAAGAATACGGACAAGAACGGCAACCACTCTGGTGGTAATCGTGGCCATGAAAATAGAAGAAGCGAGTCGGGAGGAGATTTTAAAAAGAGGAGATTCAACAATGATAATACGAAGACGTCAGGACCAGCAGCAACTGGTTCCAAGGGAGGAGAACGACCACCGGTCATATGCTATAAGTGCAGAAAAGAAGGACATATCAGCCCAAACTGTCCATAACAGTTTAAGGTATGTTATAATTGTGGAAAGGAAGGACATATCGCTCGAGATTGCACTGTAGCGAAACCAAGTCCAGCGGGGATGGTGACTCAAAAGGCTGTCCCAGAAAAGTCAAAGTCAACGATTCCTGGAAGAACGTTTTTCGTGACTGGTCAGAATGCGAGGAACCCGAACGAAGTTAGCACGGGTTAGTTAATTATAAATTTTTACGAAGTCTATATCTTATTAGATACCGGTTCTACCCATTCATTTATTTCTCCTGCTTGTGCTCAACGTTTAAAATTGACTCGGAGAAAATTAGACTTTGACTTATCTGTTGAAACTCCGTTAGGAGAAACTTTCGTTACATCCACTATTTATAAATCTTGTTTGATCCAAGTTAGCACCATCACATTACCTGTTGATCTTATCTCTTTAAAGATACTTGCTTTTGATGTGATTTTTGGAATTGATTGGTTAACTACTCATCGTGCCAAAATTGATTGCTTTTGTAAGGTTGTTAGTTTTCATATTCCTAAGCAACCTGTTATTCAAATTCAAGCAACCAAACCATTGAAGTCAAACTCTTTCATATCAAGCCGTAAAGTCATTCGTTTATTGAAAAACGGATGTCAAGCTTTCTTAGCTATGTTATGGACTTGAACAAAAATACGTCAGATTTGAATGATATTTCTATTGTTAGTAAATCCCTGACGTATTTTCTGAAGAATTTCTTGGCCTACGCGTGATATTAAATTTTGTATCATCTTTGAATCTGGTACAAAACGCACTTCTAAAATCTCATATCGAATGGCTCCTATTGAACTTTAGGAGTTAAAAACCTAACTGTAGAAGTTTGTACCCGAGCCTTTATCTGGTGACTTCCTTTGTGGAATGCACCGAAGCCAGACTCTCCGTAGGGGACGCCATATTCGTGCGGTAGTAAACTGATAGGTGTCATTGTGACGTGCTATCCAAGATTAGGATATGAGTCACAGTTGAGATCAAACCTAAGTCAGTAATCAAAATGCGTAGCTTTCTAGGCTTAGCTGGTTACTATAGGAGATTCGTGGAAGGATTTCTCGAATCGCTACTCCGTTAACTCTGCTGACTCGAAAAGATACAAACTTCGAATGGACCGAGGAATGCGAGAAGAGCTTCCAAGAATTCAACATGCGACACCGACGTTGGCTCGAGCTGTTGAAAGATTTCGATCATACCATCCAATACCATCTTGAAAAAGCGAACGCGATAGCTGACGCATTGAGTAGAAGATCATATGCAGGAACGAGTGCGATGATGTCAAGTATACGCGTAGAACTGACTTTAATCGATAAACTTAAAGTTGCTCAAGCTACGGACATGGAGCTGATGCGTATGAAGAAGAAAGTGCAAGAAGGTGCTATTCCAGAAGCAAGAATCGATGAAGAAGGAATACTTCGAGTCAACTCCAGACTTTGTGTTCCTAATGATTTTGACTTGAAGCATAGAATAATGATGGAGGCACACAACACACCGTTTGCAATCCATCCTGGCAGTACCAAAATGTATCGCGATCTTCGACATACATTTTGGTGGAGCAATATGAAGAGAGAGATTGCAAAGTTTATCTCGAGGTGTTTAACTTGTCAACGTGTAAAGACGGAGCATCAAGTGCCAAAGGGTCCATTGCAACCACTTCAGATTTCGAAATGGAAGTGGGAACACATTACCATGGATTTCGTTACGGGTATTCCCATGGTTTCTCAAGGCATAAATGCTATTTGGGTTATAGTTGATAGACTAACCAAGTCTGCTCATTTCTTGCCGATACGGGAGACTTATTCCCTTAAACGTCTTGCTAGTATGTACGTGAATGAGATTGTAAGGTTGCATGGCATGCCAGTATCCATAGTTTCGGATCGTGACCCAAGATTCACTTCACGATTTTGGGTTAGCTTGCAGAAAGCTATGGGCACGGATTTACGATTCAGTTCGGCATACCATCCTCAAACGGACGGACAATCAGAGATGACTATTCAAACTCTTGAAAATCTATTAAGACTTTGTGTCCTAGATCTCAAAGGGAGTTGGGATAAGTACCTACCATTGGTGGAATTCTCCTACAACAACAGTTATCAGGCGAGCATAGGTGTGGCTCCATTCGAGGCGTTGTATAGAAGAAAATGTCGTTCTCTAGTATGCTAGGACGAGGTGGGTGAAGCAACATTGTTGGGACCAGAGTTGGTACGCATTACTACAGAGAAGATCCAAACGATTCGACAACGTATACAAACGGCACAGGATCGACAAAAGAGTTATGCGGATCTTCATCAAATGGACGTGGAATTTGACATTGGGGATCATGTATTATTACGTGTAGCTCCATGGAAGGGAGTTACAAGATTTGGGAAGAGAGAAAAGCTCAATCCACGATTTATTGGTCCATTTCAGATTCTTGACCGAGTAGGAAATGTGGCCTATAGACTCGCGTTACCTCCAAGTATGTCTCGTGTTCATAACGTTTTTCATATATCTATGCTTCGTAAATATATGAAAGACCCAAACCACGTTATTAAGTTAGAACCAGACGAGATAGCCGAAGACTTAACGTACGAAGAGGTACCTGTCAAGATCTTGGATAGAAAGGAGCATGTCCTACGCACGAAGGTCATACCACAAGTTAAAGTTTTGTGGAGAAACCATGCTATTGAGGAAATGACCTGGGAGTTGGAAACAGAAATGAAAGCGAGGTATCCTCATCTTTTCGAAACACCAGGTATGTACGTCAATTTCGAGGACGAAATTTCATAAGGAGGGGAGGTTGTAAGACCCCAAATTATTAATAAATGAAATTTAATTTCCTCTATTTATTATTCTGAAATAGTAAGGGTTGATTTGATTAATGTGGTTAGTTATGGGTAAAATGCGCAAATATTTTAAATAAGCAAGTGGTTATAAAATATTCATTATTGTCGGGGAATATTCGCTTGGTCATGGAATATTTTTACTGTCGGATAATATTCGTACGACGGCGCAGTATTTTGTGGGCCCCATAACGGAAAGCGATTGGATGAAGAAAACGACAAAAATAAGTTGTTTATAAATAACGACATAGTTGTTTCCGTTAATACTGTTGGAATACCCGGTGGTTAAAACACAGTAATACGCGTTGTTGCACAGTAGCACACGGTATTGCACCAATTATTGATTCTTACGTAAGAAGGCACTACTCAATAATTGTTACAGTAATTACTGTTCAATATTGTATTTTATTGATTCAATAATTACTGCGTTGATATTTTATATTACTGTTGTTTTAATAACTGTCACTACACAGTATTTTCTATTATCGAAACAATAATTCATATTATTTGAATAATATTATTAGATAACATTATTGGCAATGTCTAGAAAGTTCTGTCTAAGGAGAGATTTGGTCATCTAATTGCGTGCCAGTAAGGAGAGATCCTTATTGGAAAGCCCACTCTTTCCTGGGAACGGCCTGGTTGCCAGTACTGTGATTCTGTAATATTATTTGTGTATAATTAATTATTAATTTATATGATGAGGAAAATATTAATTTTATGTGGATATAGATGGAGAAAATTTTTAATGTGACAATTGTTGAAAATTAATATTTTTTTGATAAAATAATTCATTTAAATATATTATTTTAATAATACATTGATGGTGATATTTTTACAATGAATGTGGGATATATGAATATATGAGGAGGAAGAGTATTTTTGTGGCATTAAATGATTAACACATGTTTTGTGTGTTGGTGGACACAATTTTTGACCGAAAATTTATTATTGACTGTAAAATCGCCCGTTTGTGGATTTCGGTCAATTTTTATTTGGAATTTGGAAAAACTTTCTTCTGTAAAGTTGTAGAGAATTGAATTTCCTATAAAAACTCGCGAGATTCGAATTTTCTGATAAAAGGCCTATTTATTATGAATTATTGAAGTTCTGAAGTTCCGAAATAATTAATTTTTGGAAGTTTTATTTATTATTTTGAAGAAAAACATTTTTTGGCATTTAAGTGGGCTAACATGTGATATAAATGGGCTGAGATCAGATGTCTAGAGGTGGGCTAAGGAAATTTTGATAAATATATTATTATTATATTAAATTTTCTGCTTTGGTGTTCTAAGCATTTTCCTATAAATAGGGTGCTTAGGTTAGAATTGAAAATCACACCAGAAGTACAAGTTTCTCTCTATTTCTCTCTCTATATCGAGCATATTCTTGTGAGTATTTGATACTTTGAGTGTTGCTATACGGTGCAAGTTTCCTTCAGCACTATATCTAGTATTCCAGTCAGAAGTACCGTCTTTCCGAGGTAAGGGATGTTATTTCTTCTTAAATGATATTATTTTCTTCAATATCATTATGCCGAAGTATTGATCTGAACTTTTTATCAAATTTGGAACTTTTCATGTCGGGGTTACTATTCACGAGTTACTATTCATGAGTTACTATTCACGAGTTACTATTCACCGAAAAATGAAATTTTCTTCTTTTTGTCCAAATATCTATTCTGGATACTAGCTTTGATTATATCCATGTTTTGATCATTCTTGAATTTTACTTCACTATGATTATTTATAAGGTATTTTTGGACATGGATAAATCGAAATACGAATCCTTAATATTTGTTATTTTGTTTCACTGGATTCGTTTCCTTTAAAATATTTTTCATCATCCTCAGTCCTAAATGATGATATAAATGAATATCTTTGGCCTGTAGTGCAAAGATGAATGATTTCTGATGAATATCTTTGGCCCGTAGTGCAAAGATGAACAGGTGTTGAGGTGAACATGACCAACTGATGAATATCTTTGGCCTGTAGTGCAAAGATGACTATTTGATTCAAGATATTTATTGATTGATGTTACAGGGATAAAATATTGATGATGGGCTTTTAAATTCATAGATAGTCGTAGATTTCATTCTCTACGTAACTCTTCTATGAATTATTATTTTTCGCTGCGAATATTGATTTAAAACTTGTTGTCTATTGTATTCTATTAAATTTTTCCCTGTTGAAGACTAACGATAATTTGTTGTATATTATCTTAGTCATAATATTCTTTACTGGGCTAGTTGAGCTCACCCTTTTCCTTATTGTTCCATTTTCTTCTCAGGAGGCGAGAATGTAGCAAGTACTAGTCGGGGTGTGGAATGAGGGTTCAAGACAGTTGTTTTAGTAGTCCTCACTATTTTGTAAAATAGTGTATCAATAAGTATAATGAGTTCTTAATTGAGTATGAATATTGTCTAGATGATAATATTTGTATTTAAACTCACAGTATATGTGTTGTTGTATTTTGCACGACAATTGTAATAATAAAGTTGTAGTTATTTTCTGTACCATGTATTTGGCGACTCAGAATGGGTTGGATGGATTGGACCTATTTTGGGGGCGTTACACAATCCAGTTTGAAGGTCTACCGTCATACATGTTGGATCGCAGAACGATGTCTCGCATCATAGAAGAGGAATGTAGCAAGGCTATTCGGCGCCTTAACAGGCAGTGATAGTATTTGTTTAATTATGTGAAAAACTTATCTGGTTTTTAGATGTAAATTCAGACGTGTTTATGAACGAATGAATATTTTAATGTTTTAAATCCTGTAGATTCTTTATCTCAGGATAGTTAATGTAAATAGCAGTAATGCTATCGTTTGATGTTAAAACTTTTGATTTGAATAAATATATCAAGTTGTTTGAGATAATGTGTTAAGTGATTATGTTAAATTGTTGAGTTAAGCCTTAACTATTTAGAGAATTTAATAAAGATCTAATAAGCGTATATTCTTAACAGAAATATGTCGTCGAGAAGAAGACAAAACCGTCAACCAGTTCAGGATGAGTCAACGAATAATAACAATAACGCTAATGCTAATCCCGTCCAACAATTAGTGAACTTACTAGCTGGAGCAATGAATAATCAACCTCAAGCTCCACCGAATACTTCATTTAAAGAATTCAAGGTGGTGGGACCGCCAGAGTTTAAAGGCTCCATGAACCCGATCGAAGCTCAGACTTAGGTTTTGGAGATGGAGAAGGTTTTTGAGGTCGCAAGAGTCAGAGAGGACCAGAAGACCGCTTTTGCAACGTTTATGCTGAAATCTGAAGCTAGTTTTTGGTGGTAAGCAAACAAGATCCGTGGAGGAGAAGGTATGATAACCTGGGAAAGGTTCAAGGAGATGTTTTTTGAGATGTATTTCCCGACTACCTAGCAGAACCAATTGGAGGTTCAGTTTCTGGAATTGAAACAAGGGAATATGTCTGTATCAGATTATGCGGCTAGATTCAACGAATTGGCAAGGTTCGCCACGTATCAAGTGCACACGGACGAGAGAAAAGCAAGAAGGTTCGAACAAGAACTGAAGCCGTGGTTTTATAGTAAGGTGTCGATGTTTCAGTTGAAGACATTCGCCGGGGTACTAAAGAAAGCCATACTCGTTGAAGGTGGAAGCCATGCGATAACCAAATACAATCAGGATCAGAAGAAGAAGAAGAATGAAAGTGAAGGAAATAACAAGGCTAGTGGAAGTAATATAGGAGGAGGTAATAATAATCAGAAGAGAAGGTGGTCTAACAACACATCAACCGGAAACCAGCAAGGAGGTCAGAAGAAAAGGATTGAAGCGTGCTCGACCTGCGGGAAAGCTCATTTGGGAGTGTGTATGAAGGGTAAGCGTGTGTGCTACAATTGTGGTCAGGAAGGCCACATAGCACCTAACTGTCCTAACCTAAAGAAGGGTGCCTGCTTCACTTGTGGTTCAAAGGATCATTTGGCAAGAGATTATCCTAAGAAAGGATCTGGAGGGGCAGGATCAGGAGGAAACTGGGGAAATAGCAGTGGAAGCGCTCTGACCATCACAGGACCAACCACAACCAATCGACCGATCGCCAGGACTTTTAATATGATGGTGTAGGATGCAGTGCAGTTGCGGGATGTGTTGTCAGGTATCATTCCGATCAATAGAGTTAATGCTTACGTATTATTTGATTCGGGTGCTACTTGTTCTTTTATATCCGATGACTTTGCTAAGAATTTAGAATTGCCTAAGGATGAGTTAGAATACCCCATGAATATAAAAATCGCGAATAGAGAAATAATCCCTGTTAAGTACGTGCATAAGAACTGTAGAGTGGATATTAAGGGTAATATCATGAACGTAGATCTTATCCCTATTCGACTTGGGGAATTTGACGTTATCTTGGGAATGGACTGGTTATTCAATTACGTGGCGGTAATTGATTGCCAAAAGAAGTGTATTAACCTTATGACTCCGTCAAAGGTTATGTTTTATGGTAGCAAGTCGCCTAGACAAGCGAGTTGTCTGATGATGATGCAGGCCAGGAAGTTGTTACGATAAGGATGTGTAGGATATTTAGCTTACATAGTCGACAGTCATAAAGAGAATCCGAAAGTAGAGGAGATACCAGTAGTGAGGGATTTCGTCGACGTATTTTCAGACGATTTGCCAGGACTTTCGCCAGATAGAGAGGTCGAATTTGTGATCGATTTGGCTCTAGGAACGGCTCCAATATCGAAGGCACCATACCGAATGGCGCCGATAGAGATGAAATAATTAATGGTACAACTACAAGAATTACTGGATAAGAAGTACATTCAATCGAGTGTATCGCCGTGGGGAGCGCCGATGTTGTTTATAAAGAAGAAAGATGGGACGATGCGGCTTTGCATTGACTATAGAGAATTGAATAAGGTTATGATTAAGAATAGATATCCATTACCGAGGATCGATGATCTGTTCGATCAATTGAAGGGAGCGAAATATTTTTCCAAAATAGATTTGAGGAGTGGTTATCATCAACTAAAGGTGAGACCAGAGGATGTACCGAAGACAGCGTTCAGAACACGATATGGTCACTATGAATTTTTAGTAATGTCATTTGGTCTAACGAATGCTCATGCAGCATTTATGGGACTAATGAATGGTGTGTTCAAGCCATTTTTGGACAAGTTCGTAGTGGTATTTATAGATAATATTTTGGTATATTCGAAAACCAAGGAAGAACATGAAGAGCATTTGAGATTAACGTTGGAAGTGTTGAGAAGGGAGAAGTTGTATGCCAAGTTTTCGAAATGCAAATTTTGGAACGAGCGGGTGCAATTTCTTGGTCACGTGATCGATAAAAATGGAATTTCGGTAGATCCATCCAAGGTTGAAGCTGTGATTAACTAGGATCAGCCGAAGACGCCGTCAGAAGTAAAAAGTTTTCTTGGATTGGCAGGTTATTACAGAAGGTTCATTCAGGACTTTTCCAAGATCGCAACTCCGTTAACGAATTTGACTCGAAAAGCTATGAAATTTGTTTGGACAGAGAAGTGTGAGGAAAGCTTTCAAGAATTGAAGAAGAGATTGAGTACAACACCTGTGTTGTCTCTTTCGGATGATACAGGAAATTTTGTGGTTTATAGTGATGCGTCGCATAAGGGACTTGGCTGTGTGCTTATGTAGAACGGTAGAGTCATTGCGTATGCATCACGACAATTAAAAGATTACGAGAAGGGGTATCCGACCCACGACTTGGAGTTAGCTGCAGTGGTTTTCGCTTTAAAAATCTGGAGGCACTATCTCTACGGGGAGAAGTGTGAAATATATACAGACCACAAGAGTCTGAAATATATTTTTACACAGAAAGAATTGAATATGCGCCAAAGAAGGTGGTTGGAATTAATTAAGGACTACAATTGTGAGATTTTATACCATCCGAGTAAGGCAAACATGGTTCCCGACGCCTTAAGTAGAAATGGTTGGGAGAAGTTGATGATGTTGACTGCTCAGAAGGAATTGATTTCAACAATGGAAAAGTTGGAGTTAGAAGTAAATTACCCTATGGAAAGAGATGAGAAATTGTTTCAGATGTAATCTGGTACAACCCTACTGGATAAGGTTAAGGACGCTCAACTTCAGGACGATGAATGTAAAAAGGTGATAAGGAAGATATCCGAAGGAACTGAACCGAGATTTAAGATGGATAAGGAAGGAATACTGAGATTCGAGAACAGAATTTGGATACCGCCAATAACAGACATTAAGGAAGACATTTTGAGCGAGGTTCATAGCTCACGATATTCGATTCACCCTGGTAGTACCAAGATGTACCAAGATCTTCGACAACATTTTTGGTGGCCTAATCTGAAACGAGATGTTGCCGAGTGTGTTCCCAAGTGTCTAACCTGTCAGAAAGTAAAAGCAGGACATCAGAGACCGAGTGGGTTGCTACAACCACTAGAGATCCCAGAATGGAAATTGGAACATATTACAATGGACTTCGTGGTTGGCCTTCCGACGACTCAGAAAGGCTACGACGCAGTATGGGTTATCGTTGACTGACTGACAAAATCCGTACTTTTTCTTCCGATCAAAATCAGATTCAACTTAGATCAGTTAGCAAGGTTATATGTGAAAGAGATTGTTTCAAGGCACGGAGTTCCGGTGTCAATTATTTTCGATAGGGATCCGCGCTTTACATCGAACTTCTGGAAACGTCTACAAGAATGCATGGGTACATAATTGCGGATGAGTACGGCTTATCACCCTCAAATAGATGGACAGAGCGAAAGAACGATTCAGACACTAGAAGATATGCTAAGAGCTTGTGTGATGGACTTTAAAGGAAATTGGGATGATCACCTACCGTTAGTAGAGTTCGGCTATAACAACAGTTACCATGCTAGTATTGGCATGCCGCCTTATGAAGCGTTATACGGCAGAAAGTGCAGAACTCTGCTTTACTGGGATGAAGTTGGCGAAAGACAGTTGCTAGGACCAGAATTGGTACAGCAGACAGCAGAAATAGTCAAAGTGATCCGAGCACGACAGGTAGCAGCTTAAGATAGACAGAAGAAATACGCCGATCCACACCGTAAAAATGTTGAGTTCGAACCAGGTAGTTATGTGTTCTTAAAGGTCTCTCCCTGGAAGGGAAAGATCAGGTTTAGAAAGAAAGAGAAATTAAGCCCAAGATTCATTGGACCCTTTGAAATTCTGAGAAGGATCGGAGAAGTTGCGTATGAGGTAGCGTTACCTCCAGCACTCGAGAATGTCCACAACGTTTTCCATGTCTTAGTCCTACGACCCTACAAACTCGATTACAAGCACGCCATTGAATATGAACCCCTACATTTCGATAAAGACTTATCTTACGAAGAAATTCCTGTTCAAATTGTCGACCGAAAAGAACAAATTCTGAGAAATAAAGTAATACCTTCTGTTAAGATAATTTGGAGGAACCACAACGCTGAAAAAACTACGTGGAAATTCGAAGAGAATATGATGAAGAATTACCCTCATTTATTTACTTAATTTATGTGTAAGCCATTCTAGGGACAGAATCTTTGTAAGGGGGGAGAATGTAACGGGTCAAATTTATTGTGTCGTGATTTTGGGGACAGAATCCTTTTAAGGGGGAAAAGATGTGACGAACGAGATTTTGTAATTTAATTTTAATATTTATTAGATTAAATAAATATTTTCGTTGATTTAATTATTAGATTAAATAATTAATTGTGCAATTGTGATAGATTAAATTAATTATATGTGTTATATTTATGTGGAGAATATTTATTATTCAAGTATGTATTTATGTGAACTTATTGAATTAAAAGAAATAATTAATAAGCCTAACGTTATTTTAATTAATTTAATAATTAATTAGAGATTTAATAATTAATTAGAGATTTAATAATTAACATTATTAATAAATGAGAATTTAATTATTTGACTATGTGAATTAATGAAAAATTATTATATTTTATTTAAATTAAATTAAATAAGATAATTGAACTGGGTGTGACTTGATTTAAATTATATTATAAAAGTTTGATTAAATTAAATGGTTTTGAAACATATTCTTGACCAGACAAACAAGGCCCTAGTAGTGGTTGGAAGCAGTTACCCATTATTGGGTTAATTGACCTTAATGCGCGTCAGTTCCTTTTCCTTTATTATATTATATGTATTCTTTTTCTATTCATTTTTCTAAGTCTAAGAACAAAGAAAATGCAGAGATAAATTATCATAGAGAAATTGTGATATTGAGAAGGAGATTAAGAGTGAGGGATTGAAGAAAATCATCTAAACCTACAAATCTACACTTTATACTCTACACTTTATACTCTCGGTAAATTCTCCAAACTAAATTCTGTTTTACGTTGTTTAAGTTTTATAAATATGGCTTTCAAAGTTTTGTAAAGTCTCTGTAATTGGGAAATGGTATGATTATGGGTTTGTATATGTGTTAAATGTTACCAAATTGTATTTGATTATATATATATTATGTAAACCATATCGTCAGTATCATAAAACATGTCGTATATGTTGCTCAAAACTTACAGAGTATGGGTTATGGCCATATGGCCTTATACGTGATTTTAATATGTCAAACATAAATGTTTTTGTAAAATTTCCCTTCTTATTTGATTATGCATGTTAATACGAAGAAACCAAACTTTAAATGAACGGATTCGGTGTTATAACGAATCTGTAGTTTTAATTTTCATGATTTATGTTCAAGAACATCAAGAACAGTGAAATTTACATATTTTAATTCTGTAATTATATGTTTTAATGGGTTAAAATCATTCTATAATTGTTGGGTAATGATTATGTATGAATTCTAGTATGTGGGTATGTTAATTTAGTTAAATTAATGATCATGTAGTGTCCATTTCGCTAAACTCTGTGTTCTTCGCGAACTGGGAATCAAAATCTGGAGTTTCGCGCCGCGGCGCCAACTCCAGAATTGAAGTCTCGCACCGCAGTGCCACCGCGCCACAGCGCCAAGTCTCAAGCCGCAGCGCCACGACGCCGCAGTGCCAAGACCCAGTACAAAAGTGGCGCCGCAGCGCCACTCAGCAGAATGTCCAGAAAATGCATTTTTTTTCAATGTTCAAGGATAGAAATGTGTTAGTAACCTAGTGTAATGAATATAAAAACTTGTAAGATATATAATGAGATATTAAAGTGAGTTTTAACCAAGTCAATAAGACAATTACACGATGATTGAATTGTTGTTTATATATTTTGTGACGCCCCCAAAATAGGTATACAACACCCATTCTGAGTCGCCAAAACACATGGTACAGAAACAACAACATCTTTAATGTTACAACAAAAGAACTGTGAGTTTAAATACAAATATTGTCATCTAGACAATATCCACACTCAAATAAGTCCTCATTACAATTATTGATACATTATTTCACAAAAATGGTGAGGACTACTAAAATAACTTCTAGAACCATCATTCCATACCCCGACTAGTACTCGCTACATTCTCGCCTCCTGAGAAAAATTGAACAAAAAGGAAAAGGGTGAGCTCAACTAGCCCAATAAAGAACATTATGACTAAGATAATACAGAACAAATTATCGTTAGTCTTCAACAGGGAAAAATCTAAAAGAATACAATAGACAACAAGTTTTAAATCAATAATTGCAGCGGAAACAGCATACCATTAGAAGAGTCAAGTAGAGAATGAGTTCTACTATCTTTTAAGATTTAAAAGTCCATCATCAATATTTTATCCCTGTAACAACAATTAATAACCATCTTTAATCAAATATTCATCTTTGCACTACAGGCCAAAGCTATTCATTTGTATCACCAGTCGGTCATGTTCATCTCAACACCTGTTCATCTTTGCACTACGGGCCAAAGATATTCATCAGTTAATCATTCATCATTGCACTACAAGCCAAAGATATTCAGTAATATCATCATTTAGGACTGAGGATGATGAAAAATATCTTAAAAAAAACGAATCCAGTGAAACAAAATAACAAATATTAAGGATTCGTATTTCGATTTATCCATGTCCAAAAATATTTTATAATTATTCATAGTGAAGTAAAATTCAAGAATGATCAAAACATGGATACAATCAAAGCTAGTACCCAGAATAGATATTTTGGACGAAAAGAAAAAAATTTTATTTTTCGGTGAATAGTAACTCGTGAATAGTAACCCCGATGTGAAAAGTTCTAAATTTGATAAAAATTTCCAACCAATATTTCGGCATAATGATATTGAAGAAATAATATCATTTTCGAATAAAATAACATCCCTTACCTCAAAATAATCGTACTTCTGACTGAATTTCGGGTATAGTGCTGACAGAAACTTGCACCGTATAGCAATACTCAAAGTATACTAACAAGAATACGCTCGATAATATAGAGAGAGAAAGAGAGAAAACTTGTTTCTGGTGTGATTTTCAATTCTAACTTAGTCCTCTATTTATAGGAAAATGCTTGAACACCAAAGGAGACTAAAATAATAAATTAATATTTTCTTATTTTCCTTACGCATTCCAAGACCAAGACTTGTCAAGGCATGCCAATTCTGAAATTCATCCCAGCAGCCCACATGTTTAATCCACCAACCAAAAAGTGGGTCCGCAATTTAATAAAAATCATTTTATTTTCTGAAACTTCAATAATTCATAGAAAATAGCTCTTTTATCAAAAAAAATTTAAAACTCGCGCGTTTCCATAGAAAATTTAATTCTCTACAACTTTGTAGAAGAAAGTTTTTCTAAATTCCAAACATAAGATATCCGAAATCCACAAACGGATGATTTTTAATACCTCCACATCGACAAAATACTGATAAAACACCTCAGCTTTAATTCCTTCATTTTTAACCACAAAAATATATCTCCCATTTATATCCACATAAAATAAATATTTCCTTATCATATGAATCAATAATTAATTATTCACAAATAATATTACAGAATCATATTTATGACAACTAGGCCGTTCCCAGGAAAGAGGGGGCTTTCCAATAAGGATTTCTCCTTACTGGCGCGCAATTAGATGACCAAACCTCTCCTTAGACAGAACTTTCTAGACATTGCCAATAATGTTATCTAATAATATTATTCAAATAATATGAATTATTGATCTGATAATGGGAAATACTGTGTAGAGACAATTATTGAAACAATAGTAATATAAAATATCAACGCAGCAATTATTGAATCAATAAAATAAAATACTGAACAGTAATTACTGTAACCATTATTGAGTAGTGCCTTTTTACGTAAGAATCAATAATTGGTGCAATACAGTGTGCTACTGTGCAACAACGCGTATTACTGTGTTTTAACCACTGGGTATTCCAACAGTATTAACGGTAACAACTACGCCATTATTTATAAACAACTTATACTTGTCGTTTTCTTCATCCAATCGCTTTCCGTTATGGGGCCCACAAAAGACTGCGCCGTCGTACGAATATTCCCCGACAGGAAGAATATTCCACGACCAAATGAATATTTCCCGACAACAATAAATATTTTATAACCACCTGCTTATTTGAAATATTTGCGCATTTTACCCATAACTAACCTCATTAATCAATTTAACCCTTACTATTTCAAAATAATAAATAGAGGGAATTTAAATTTCATTTATTAATAATTTAGGGTCTTACAACCTCCCCTCCTTATGAAATTTCTTCCTCGAAAAGATGAGGATACCTCGCTTTCATTTCCATTTCCAACTCCCAGGTCATTTCCTCAATAGCATGGTTTCTCCACAAAACTTTAACTTGTGGTATGACCTTCGTGCGTAGTACATGCTCCTTTCTATCCAAGATCTTGACATGTACCTCTTCGTACGTTAAGTCTTCAGCTATCTCGTCCGGTTCTAACTTAATAACGTGGTCTGGGTCTTTCACATATTTACGTAACACAGATATATGAAAAATATTATGAACACGAGACATACTTGGAGGTAACGCGAGTCTATAGACCACATTTCCTACTCGGTCAAGAATCTGAAATGGACTAACAAATCGTGGATTGAGCTTTCCTCTCTTCCCAAATCTTGTAACTCCTTTCCATGGAGCCACACGCAATAATACATGATCCCCAATGTCAAATTCCACGTCCTTTCGATGAAGATCCGCATAACTCTTTTGTCGATCCTGTGCCGTTTGTATACGTTGTCGAATCGTTTGGATCTTCTCTGTAGTCATTCGTACCAACTCTGGTCCTAGCAACGTTGCTTCTCCCACCTCATCCCAACATACTGGAGAGCGACACTTTCGTCTATATAATGCTTCAAATGGGGCCACACCTATACTTGCCTGATAACTGTTATTGTAGCAGAATTCCACCAATGGTAGGTACTTATCCCAACTCCCTTTGAAATCTAGGACATTAATAGATCTTCAAGAGTTTGAATAGTCCTCTCTGATTGTCCGTCCGTTTGAGGATGGTATGCCGAACTAAATCGTAAATCTGTGCCCATAGCTTTTTGCAAGCTAACCCAAAATCTTGAAGTGAATCTTGGGTCACGATCCGAAACTATGGATACTGGCATGCCATGCAGTCTCACAATCTCATCTACATATATACGAGCAAGACATTCAAGGGAATAAGTCTTTCGTATCGGCAATAAATGAGCAGACTTGGTTAATCTATCAATAATAACCCAAATAGCATTTATGCCTTGAGAAACCGTGGGAAGACCCGTAACGAAATCCATGGTAATGTGTTCCCAGTTCCATTTCAGAATCTCAAGTGGTTGCAATGGACCCTTTGGCACTTGATGTTCGCCTTTACACGTTGACAAGTTAAACACCTCGAGATAAACTTTGCAATCTCTCTCTTCATATTATTCCACCAAAATGTATGTCAAAGATCACGATACATTTTGGTACTTCCAGGATGGATTGCAAATGGTGTATTGTGTGCTTCCATCATGATCTTGTACTTCAAATCAGAATCGTTAGGAACACAAAGTCTGGAGTGGACTCGAAGTATTCCTTCTTCATCGATTCTTGCTTCTGGAAAAGAACCTTCTTGCACTTTCTTCTTCATACGTATGCGTATGCTTGACATCATCGCACTCGTTCCTGCATATGATCTTCTACTCAACGCGTCAGCTACCACGTTTGCTTTTCCAGGATGGTATTGAATAGTGTGGTCGTAATCTTTCAACAGCTCGAGCCAACGTCGTTGCCGCATGTTGAGTTCTTTTTGAGTGAAGAAATATTTGAGGCTTTTATGGTCTGAATAAATCTCCACTTTCTCCCCATATAGATAGTGCCTCCAGATCTTTAGCACGAAAACGACTGCTGCCAACTCTAAATCATGAGTAGGATAATTTCTCTCATATTCTTTAAGTTGTCGCGAGGTATAGGCTATAACTTTCCCACGTTGCATGAGAACACATCCTAGCCCTTTGCCTGAAGCATCGCTGTAGATAACAAATCCATCCGAACCAGATGGTATGGTCAAAACAGGTACCGAATGAGTCTCCTCTTAAGCTCTTGAAAACTCTTCTCGCATTCCTCGCTCCATACGAATTTGATATCTTTCCGAGTCAGCTGAGTTAACAGGGTAGCGATTCGAGAAAACTCTTCCACGAATCTCCGATAATAACCAGCTAAGCCCAAAAAGCTACGTACTTCGGTCACCGTCTTTGGTTGCTCCCAACTTTGTATTGCTTCAATCTTCGCCGGGTCAACAGATACTCCATGTTTTGACACCACGTGGCCTAGGAATGCTACTTCCTCAAGCCAGAACTCGCATTTCTTCAACTTAGCATATCACTTGTTTTCACGCAGCCTTTGGAGTACCAGCTTCAAATGGTGCTCATGATCTTCACGGTTTTTGGAATATATGAGGATGTCATCAATAAAGACAATAACGAACTGATCCAGATAATCCTTGAATACTCAGTTCATCATATCCATGAAAGCCGCAGAAGCATTAGTCAATCCAAAAGACATGACTAGGAATTCATAATGCCCGTACTGAGTTCTGAAGGCAGTCTTTAGAATATCCTCAGTTCTAACCTTCAGCTGATGATATCCAGAACGAATGAAAAGAATTGTTCTCCTTATAACTGGTCAAACAGGTCATCAATACGAGGTAGTGGATACCTATTCTTGATGGTAACATGGTTTAATTCTCGGTAGTCAATACAAAGTCGCATACTCCCGTCTTTCTTTTTTACGAATAAAACAGGAGCACCCCAAGGAGATGTACTAGGACGAATGAAACCGATGTCTAACAATTCCTGTAGTTAGACTTTTAACTCCTGAAGTTCAATAGGAGCCATTCGATATGGGGTTTTAGAAATGGGTTTTGTACCCGGTTCAAGATCAATAAAGAATTCAATTTCACGTTCCGGGGGTAGACCGGGAAGTTCTTTAGGAGATACGTCAGGAAAATCAATAACAACAGGAATATTATTCAAATTTGACGTGTCTTTATTCAAATCCATAACATGGGCTAAGAAAGCTTGACATCTATTTTTTAATAAACGAATGGCTTTATGGCTTGATATAACAGTGATTGATTTTAATGGCATAGTTGCTTGAATTCGTACAACAGGTTTGTTAGGAATATGAAAACTAACAACCTTATGAAAACAATCAATTTTGGCATGATGAGTAGTTAACCAATCAATCCCTAAAATCACATCAAAAATAAGTATCTTTAAAGAAATAAGGTCAACAGGTAATGTGATGGTGCCAACTTGGATCAAACATGATTTATAAATAGTGGATGTGATGAAAGTTTCTCCTAACGGAGTCTCCACAGATAAATCAAAGTCTAACTTCTCCGGAGTCAAGTT
Source organism: Panax notoginseng (assembly GCA_016801055.1). NCBI lineage: Eukaryota > Viridiplantae > Streptophyta > Magnoliopsida > Apiales > Araliaceae > Panax > Panax notoginseng. Next base: position 82,622,827 of record CM029014.1, read on the forward strand.
TAAACGTTGAGCACAAGCAGGAGAGATAAAAGAATGGGTAGAACCGGTATCTAATAAGGTATAAACTTCGCATGAATTTATGATTAGCTTACCCGTGATAACCTCGTTTAGGTTCCTCGCATGTTGACCAGTCACGACAAACGCTCTTCCAGGAACCGTTGACTTTATCTTTTCTGGGACAGCTTTAATAGTCACCATCCCCGCTAGACTTGGTTTTGCTACAGTGCAATCTCGAGCGATATGTCCTTCCTTTCCATAATTATAACATACCTTAAACTGTTGTGGGCAGTTTGGGCTGATATGTCCTTCTTTTCTGCACTTATAGCATATAACCGGTGGTCGTTCTCCTCCCTTGGAACCAGTTGCTGCTGGTGCTGACGTCTTCGTATTGTCATTGTTGAATCTCCTCCCGACTCGCTTCTTCTATTTTCATAGCCACGATTACCACCAGAGTGGTTGCCGTTCTTGTCTGTATTTTTCTTTCTCCGCTGGTTATCATTGTTCTGATGACTGCTGTCACCGATATGATCCTGGTTGTGGTCCCTCAGTTGACCGTACTCGTTATCTCGCTCTAATAATTGAGCCATATTGACAACATCTGAATAGAGAGAAAATTTATGAGAAATGAGATATTGACGTATGCCGGGTTTCAAACCTCTCAGAAACATCCTCGTCATACGTTCCTCATTCTCCACCAAATGAGGTGCAAACTTGGACAACTCTGCAAACTTCGCCTCGTACTGAGACACCGTCATGTTATTCTGCTCCAGTCTAATAAACTCTACCTCCTTCATATGACGAATACTTTCAGGAAAGTACTTGTCATTGAACAGTTTCTGAAATGTCTCCCAAGACATGCTGAGTGCGGCTGGATGGGTACGCTTCACAGACTCTCACCAGTAGTCTGCCTCGCCGCGGAACATTAAGGTGGCAAATGGAACCTTCTGTTCCTCCGTGCATCCCAAGACATCGAATATCTTGGTAATTTGCTTGACCCACGTTTCTGCCATGATCGGATCAGGCTTTCCCTTAAATTCTAGTGGTCCCAATTCTTTGAACTGTTTGGCTGTGACAAACCGTGAATTGCTATCATTTCCTCCTGTATTTTGAACATGAGTCTCCCTCGTCTGGTTTTGCATGAATTGCAAAAACTTCTAAACATTCCATCGTTCATCATCTGCTCATTGGTGTTGTTCACAGGAGCAACATTGCCAGCTTGTTGCACGTTCTCCTCGTTGGCAAGCACCGGTGTCTCCACGGTCTCATTTACTCTACTGTTAACATTCTCAATCGACATTCTCAAATACTTCCATAAAATAAGGGTTAATTAAATAAATTAACAAATCACATAATACCCCTATATTATGACTGACCAATAAATAAGCTTAGGTAGGATGCACTAGCGAAGGATTTATTCGTCTCTGCCCTCCTAGTTCTATTCTCCAATCTCCGCCAGAAATCATATCCCTAAGCTCTAAGGTATACAACACCCATTCTGAGTCGCCAAAATACATGGTACAGAAACAACTACATCTTTACTGTTACAACAAAAGAACTGTGAGTTTAAATACAAATATTGCCATCTAGACAATATCCACACTTAAATAAGTCATCATTACAATTATTGATACATTATTTTACAAAAATGGTGAGGACTACTAAAATAACTTCTAGAACCATCATTCCATACCCCGACAAGTACTCGCTACATTCTCGCCTCCTGAGAAAAATAGAACAAAAAGGAAAAGGGTGAGCTCAACTAGCCCAGTAAAGAACATTATGACTAAGATAATACAGAACAAATTATCGTTAGTCTTCAACAGGGAAAAATCTAATAGAATACAATAGACAACAAGTTTTAAATCAATAACTGCAGCGGAAACAGCAAACCATTAGAAGAGTCAAGTAGAGAATGAGTTCTACTATCTTCTAAGATTTAAAAGTCCATCATCAATATTTTATCCCTGTAACAACAATCAATAACCATCTTTAATCAAATATTCATTTTTGCACTACAGGCCAAAGATATTCATTTGTATCACCAGTCGGTCATGTTCATCTCAACACTTGTTCATCTTTGCACTACGGGCCAAAGATATTCATCAGTTAATCATTCATCTTTGCACTGCAGGCCAAAGATATTCAGTAATATCATCATTTAGGACTGAGGATGATGAAAAATATCTTAAAGAAAACGAATCCAGTGAAACAAAATAACAAATATTAAGAATTCGTATTTCAATTTATCCATGTCCAAAAATACCTTATAATTATTCATAGTGAAGTAAAATTCAAGAATGATCAAAACATGGATACAATCAAAGCTAGTACCCAGAATAGATATTTTGGACGAAAAGAAGAAAATTTCATTTTTTGGTGAATAGTAACTCGTGAATAGTAACTCATGAATAGCAACCCCGACGTGAAAAGTTCCAAATTTGATAAAACTTTCCAACCAATATTTCGGCACAATGATATTGAAGAAATAATATCATTTTCGAATAAAATAACATCCATTACCTCAAAATAATCGTACTTCTGACTAAATTTCGGGTATAGTGCTGACAGAAACTTGCACCGTATAGCAACACTCAAAGTATACTAACAAGAATACGCTCGATAATATAGAGAGAGAAAGAGAGAAAATGTGACAATCCCAAAATAGGTCCATTCCATCCAACCTATTCTGAGTCGCCAAATACATGGTACAGTAAACAACTACAACTTTATTACAACAATTGTCGTGCAAAATACAACAACACATATGTTGTGAGTTTGGATACAAATATATACCAAATGTAACTCATATCCCAACCGTGGACAGCACCTCACAATGACACCTTACATGAAGGTATAGTCAAAAACTGTTTTAGAAATTAGAATCTTTGGGAAGTGCTCAAGGAAACCTTTGTACATGGGAGGCCATGCTTCTAGGTTGTGATAGATATCATATGGCCACAGAATTATCCTTGGTTGACCCAATATACCCCAAAGAAAAACGAGAAGATTACTATCATATTCTTCCCAATGGTGAGTCTTCTCTTGACTTATCATTATCTCCACTGTCTCTAATTGAGAATTATTCTTCAAACAAACACTAAGATTATATAGGTAGTGCTCGTAAATATACTTAGCAAGTGGATGAGCACAATCCTGTCTAATGATGACACGAGGTTGTATGTCATTAGACATCTTGTATGATAATGGCAAAACACCCTTCCAACGTTGGGTTCGTTTCACCCTAGATGATTCACCAAATATAACTACTAAATGATGACCACCGTTCTATTTCCCTGTTACCCCCGCTCAACCCAGCTACACTCTTATTACCTGAAAGGAATTGTGAAACAGAAGGGTGAACACAACTAGCCCAGTAAAGAATATCATGACTAAAGATAAATAAGTTATCAATAGCCTTCAATAGAATTAAATCAGAGATTTAGAACATATGGTAGATGATAAAAATTTCAACCATAGTTGCAGCGGAACGAGCAATCCATTAGACGAGTCAAATAGACCATAAAGTCAATTATCTTCTCCACATTAAAAGTCCACCAATAATATTTTATCCCGATAACATTAATCAATAGTTCTTTTTCACAATTATATGAATAACTCATAATCATAATTATAATTCTAAATTCCTCTTCGCATCCAGGACGAAGATAAATTTCCTCACATGTCTTTACCTGAAACATCAAAGATCATGGTTATACCCAATCACAGTTCCTAATCATAATCATATTAATAAATTCATCTTTGCACTACAGGCCAACGATATTGGTCAACAGTTCATCTTTGCACTACTGGCCAAAGATATTCAACAACAAGTCATCTCTGCACTACGGGCCAAAGATATTCATCAACAATTCATCTTTGCACTACAGGCCAAAGATATCCCTCAACAGTTCATATTTGCACTACAGGCCAAATATATTCATATCTCAAAGAAATATATTATCATTTCAGAATTTATATACACCATAATTATAACCATGTTAGTCAATTCATCTTTACACTTAAGCTAAAGATATTCAATTACAAATTCAATGGTCATGATCATACCAGCTAACAATTTATCTTTGCACTACAGGCCAAAGACATTCCTCAGTCACGATCATACCAATAATTTACCCATCTTTAAACTCAAGTGAAAGAAAAATTCAACATCAGGGTTATAAAAATGTTATATATAATAATAAAAACAATATGATCAACAACTGCATTTATTTTCAAGAGCAACAATCATAAATCAACGATAATTTGGTCAGAAAAAGAAACCAATTTTTATCGTGAATAGTACCCGTGAATAGTAACTCGTGAATAGTAACTCATGAATAGTAACTCATGAATAGTACTCCGTATTCGTACATAGTACCGTATACGTAAATAATGTCATATACGTAAATAGTGTCATATACATGAATAGTGCTGTATACGTGAATAGTAATCCCGACTCAAAAAGGTAGAAATTTCACAACAAAATCTATACCAATATTTCAGTATAATGATATTGAAAGAATAACATTATTATGAAGAATATAACATCCCTTAATATCATTTACTATCCCTTACTACCCCTTACCTCAAAAGAGCAGCACTTCTGACTGGATATCGGATATGATGCTGAAAGAAACTTGCACTGATGAATAGTAACTCACCAAGTATCTAAATACTCACAAAATACACTCGATAATCTAGAGAGAAAAAGAAAGAAAACTTATGAATTCAGGTGTGATTTTCAATTCTAACTTAGCCCTCTATTTATAGGAAAATGTTAGCACGTCGAAGCAGACTTAACCTGCAACCTGATGGCTTTACCTGCTACTATTTTCACCCACCATATTTGAATAAAAATCTCAGCACATTTCTTTACCAACCAAGAGTGGGACCCACCAATTCTAGAATTTTCCACCAAAATGATTAACTCCAAAAATTCAACAATTTCTGAACCAGTCATCTCGTAAAATTCATAACAAATCATACGTTCATTTTTAACGGTTCAAAATTTGTGGACATATACTCAACTTATATATGTATAACATATCCAAATATTACCACGATCCAACGGTCGGATTAAAAATTATAACCCTCGGAAAATATCTCAAAAACCCTAATTTGATTTTCAATACCTCCGTTCTGATAAAAATACAGATAAAACACCTCAACATTAACTCCTTCATTTTTAACCACAAAAATATATCCCTCATTTAAATTCAAATAAAATAAATATTTTCTTATCATATGAATCAATAATTAATTATTCACAGATAATATTACAGAATCACATTTATGACAACCAGGCCGTTCCCAGGAAAGAGGGGGCTTTCCAATAAGAATTTCTCCTTACTGGCGCGCAATTAGGTGACCAAACCTCTCCTTGGACAGAACTTTCTAGACATTGCCAATAATGTTATCTAATAATATTATTCAAATAATATGAATTATTGATCTGATAATGGGAAATACTGTGCAGTGACAATTATTGAACAACAATAATATAAAATTTCAACGTAGCAATTATTGAATCAATAAAATAAAATATTGAACAGTAATTACTATAACAATTATTGAGTAGTGCCTTCTTACGTAAGAATCAATAATTTCAAAAATAATGTACAATACCGTGTGCTACTGTGTAATAACTCGTATTGCTGTATTTTAACCATCGGGTATTCCAACAGTGTTAACGGTAATAATTACGACGTTATTTATAAAAACTCAAATTTGTCGTTTTCTTCATCTGACAGTTATTCTGTTATGGGGCCCACAAATGGCTGCGCCGACGTACGAATATTTCCCGACAGAAAGAATATTTCACGATCAAACGAATATTCCCCGATAACAATGAATATTTTATAACCACTTGTGTATTTTTGAAAAAAATTCATATATCACCCTTAACTTTAACTTTTTATCAATTTAACCATTTACTGAATTGTAATTATAAGAAAAATTGAATATTTTTATTTCATAAAATTCGGGGTCTTACAATCTCCCCTCCATATGAAATTTCGTCCCCGAAATTTACGTACCTGGTATTTCGAAAAGTTGAGAATACCTTGCTTTCATTTCAGATTCTATCTCCCGGGTCATCATGATTTTTCCATTGCTCATCTCCCATGATAACTTCATTTGGGTTCTTCACTTGTTGGGAAGTCATGACAACCGCTCTCCCTTGAACTACCCGGCTTTGACTTGTCTAGGACAGCATTTGGCGTCATCACTACCGTTGGAATATACTTTTCTATAGGGCATATTCCTCCCTCAACTGTCTCGTCGTACTCCTGATTCATGATCTGAATCATCAATCTTCGATCCATATCAAATTCAGGTTGATCGCTCTGTACAGGGTAACTCAAAACTTGGTGTTGGCTTCTCCCAATTGCTTTCCAAAAAGAGAAATTCATATCACCTATTTTAGCCTTCTTAGATCGGACATCTCTTTTCACAATATCCACGTGTCGTGCGGCTTTTGCCCATGCATCACTTATTCTCACTCGTTCAGTTTTTTCTTCTTTCAACTCAGATTCCATCTTTATCATCTTATACTCTGCCAAAGAATGCTTCTGTTCAAGCATCACATATCGGGTAACACAAGCTTGAATTGTTGCATCCTTTTGCTCCACGACTGCCTGTCGTTCTTCAGCCTGCTCTTCTAACTCATGAATACGATTATGCAATTCTACATTTTGATCATATAATACCTCTAATAAATTCTCCTCAGGTGCTTCTTCTTCCTCACTCTCAGCTGCTACCTCTGCGACTGGCCCGGGTGCAACTATCAATTCTTCACTCACCACATGGATTTCTCTAATTCCTTCTTCGCCTGACATCACATTATCCTGGTTGATGATTAGAGATATCCCCACAGTCTCATTTACTCTATTGTTAACATTCTCAGCAGCCATTCTCAAATACTGCCATAAAACAAGGGTTAATTAAACAAATTAACATATCACATAATATCCCGATATTATGACTGACCAACAAATAAACTTAGGTAGGACACACTAGCGAAGGATTTACTCATCTCTCCCCTCCTAGTTATATTCCCCGATCTCCGCTAGAGACCATATCTCTAAGCTCTGATACCAACTGTGACAACCCCAAAATAGGTCCATTCCATCCAACCTATTCTGAGTCGCCAAATACATGGTACAGAAAACAACTACAACTTTATTACAACAATTGTCGTGCAAAATACAATAACACATATACTGTGAGTTTGGATACAAATATATACCAAATGTGACTCATATCCCAACCGTGGACAGCACCTCACAATGACACCTTACATAAAGGTATAGTCAAAAACTGTTTTAGAAATTAGAATCTTTGGGAAGTGCTCAAGGAAACCTTTGTACATGGGAGGCCATGCTTCTAGGTTGTGATAGATATCATATGGCCACAGAATTATCCTTGGTTGACCCAATATACACCAAAGAAAAATGAGAAGATTACTATCATATTCTTCCCAATGGTGAGTCTTCTCTTGACTTATCATTATCTCCACTGTCTCTAATTGAGAATTGTTCTTCAAACAAACACCACGATTATATAGGTAGTGCTCGTAAATATACTCAGCAAGTGGATGAGCACAATCCTGTCTTATGATGACACGAGATTGTATGTCATTAGACATCTTGTACGATAGTGGTAAAACACCCTTCCAACGTTGGGTTCGTTTCACCCTAGATGATTCACCAAATATAACTACTAAATGATGACCACTGTTCTATTCCCCTGTTACCCCCGTTCGACCCAGCTACACTCTTATTACCTGAAAGAAATTGTGAAACAGAAGGGTGAACACAACTAGCCCAGTAAAGAATATCATGACTAAAGATAAATAAGTTATCAATAGCCTTCAACAGAATTAAATCAGAGATTTAGAACATATGGTAGATGATAAAAATTTCAACCATAGTTGCAGCGGAACGAGCAATCCATTAGAAGAGTCAAATAGACCATAAAGTTAATTATCTTCTCCACATTAAAAGTCCACCAATAATATTTTATCCCTGTAACATTAATCAATAGTTCCTTTTCACAATTATATGAATAACTCATAATCATAATTGTAATTCTAAATTCCTCTTCGCATCCAGGACGAAGATAATTTTCCTCACATGTCTTTACCTGAAACATCAAAGATCATGGTTATACCAAATCACAGTTCCTGTTCATAATCATATTAATAAATTCATCTTTGCACTACAGGCCAACGATATTCGTCAACAGTTCATCTTTGCACTACTGGCCAAAGATATTCAACAACAAGTCATCTTTGCACTACGGGCCAAAGATATTCATCAACAATTCATCTTTGCACTACAGGCCAAAGATATACCTCAACAGTTTATATTTGCACTACCGGCCAAATATATTCATATCTCAAAGAAATATATTATCATTTCAGAATTTATATACACCATAATTATAACCATGTTACTCAATTCATCTTTACACTTAAGCTAAAGATATTCAATTATAAATTTAATGGTCATGATCATACTAGCTAACAATTTATCTTTGCACTACAGGCCAAAGACATTCCTCAGTCACGATCATACCAATAATTTACCCATCTTTAAACTCAAGTGAAAGAGAAATTCAACATCAGGGTTATAAAAATGTTATATATAATAATAAAAATAATATGATCAATAAATGCATTTATTTTTGAGAGCAACAATCATAAATCAACGATAATTTGGTCAGAAAAAGAAACCAATTTTTATCGTGAATAGTACCCGTGAAGAGTAACTCGTGAATAGTAACTCATGAATAGTACTCCGTATTCGTACATAGTACCGTATACGTAAATAATGTCATATACATAAATAGTGCCATATACATGAATAGTGCCGTATACATGAATAGTGTCGTATACGTGAATAGTAACCCCGACTCAAAAAGGTAGAAATTTTACAATAAAATCTATACCAATATTTCAGTATAATGATATTGAAAGAATAACATCATTATGAAGAATATAACATCCCTTAATATCATTTACTATCCCTTACCTCAAAAGAGCAGCACTTCTGACTGGATATCGGATATGACGCTGAAAGAAACTTGCACTGATGAATAGTAACTCACAAAGTATCTAAATACTCACAAAATACACTCGATAATCTAGAGAGAAAAAGAAAGAAAACTTATGAATTCTGGTGTGATTTTCAATTCTAACTTAGCCCTCTATTTATAGGAAAATGTTAGCACGTCGAAGCAGACTTAACCTGCAACCTGATGGCTTTACCTGCTATTATTTTCACCCACCATATTTGAATAAAAATCTCAGCACATTTCTTTACCAACCAAGAGTGGGGCCCACCAATTCTAGAATTTTCCACCAAAATGATTAACTCTAAAAATTCAACAATTTCTGAACCAGTCATCTCGTAAAATTCATAACAAATCATACGTTCATTTTTAACGGTTCAAAATTTGTGAACATATACTCAACTTATATATGTATAACATATCCAAATATTACCACGATCCAACGGTCGGATTAAAAATTATAACCCTCGAAAAATATCTCAAAAATCCTAATTTGATTTTCAATACCTCCGTTCCGATAAAAATACAGATAAAACACCTCAACATTAACTCCTTCATTTTTAACCACAAAAATATATCCCTCATTTATATTCACATAAAATAAATATTTTCTTATCATATGAATTAATAATTAATTATTCACAGATAATATTACAGAATCACATTTATGACAACCAGGCCGTTCCCAGGAAAGAGGGGGCTTTCCAATAAGAATTTCTCCTTACTGGCGCGCAATTAGGTGACCAAACCTCTCCTTGGACAGAACTTTCTAGACATTGCCAATAATGTTATCTAATAATATTATTCAAATAATATGAATTATTGATCTGATAATGGAAAATACTGTGCAGTGACAATTATTGAACAATAATAATATAAAATTTCAACATAGTAATTACTATAACAATTATTGAGTAGTGCCTTCTTACGTAAGAATCAATAATTTAAAAATACTGTGCAATACCGTGTGCTACTGTGCAATAACTCGTATTGTTGTATTTTAACCATCGGGTATTCCAACAGTGTTAACGGTAACAATTACGTCATTATTTATAAAAACTCAAATTTGTCATTTTTTTCATCTGACAGTTATTCTGTTATGGGGCCCACAAATGGCTGCGCCGTCGTACGAATATTCCCCGACAGAAAGAATATTTCACGACCAAACGAATATTCCCCGATAACAATGAATATTTTATAACCACTTGTGTATTTTTGAAAAAAATTCATATATCACCCTTAACTTTAACTTTTTATCAATTTAACCATTTACTGAATTGTAATTATAAGAAAAATTAAATTCTTTTATTTCATAAAATTTGGGGTCTTACAATCTCCCCTCTTTATGAAATTTCGTTCCCAAAATTTACGTAGGTATTTCGAAAAGTTGAGAATACCTTGCTTTTATTTCAGATTCTATCTCCCGGGTCATCATAATTTTTCCATTGCTCATCTCCCATGATAACTTCATTTGGGTTCCTCACTTGTTGGGAAGTCATGACAACCGCTCTCCCTTGAACTACCCGGCTTTGACTTGTCTAGGGCAGCATTTGGCGTCATCACTACCGTTGGAATATACTTTTCTATAGGGCATATTCCTCCCTCAACTGCCTCGTCGTACTCCTGATTCATGATCTGAATCATCAATCTTCGATCCATATCAGTAACGCCCCCAAAATAGGTCCATTCCATCCAACCCATTTTGAGTCGCCAAATACATGGTACAGATAACAACTACAACTTTATTACAACAATTGTCGTGCAAAATACAACAACACATATGCTATGAGTTTGGGTACAAATATATACCAACTGTGACTCATGTCCCAATCTTGGATAGCACGTCACAATGACACATTACATAAAGGTATAGTCAAAAACTGTTTTAGAAATTAGAATCTTTGGGAAGTGCTCAAGGAAACCCTCGTACATGGGAGGCCATGTTTCTAGGTTATGATAGAAATCATATGGCCACAGAATTATCCTTGGTTAACCCAATAGACCCCAAAGAAAAACAAGAAGGTTACTATCGTATTCTTCCCAATAGTGAGTCTTCTCTTGACTTATCATTATCTCTACTGTCTCTAATTGAGAATTATACTTCAAACAAACACCAAGATTATGTAGGTAGTGCTCGTAAATATACTCAGCAAGTGCATAAGCACATCCCTGTCTTATGATGACACGAGATTGTATATCATTAGACATCTTGTATGATAGTGGCAAAACACCATTCCAACGTTGGGTTCGCCTCACCCTAGATGATTCACCAAATATAACTACTAAATGATGACCACCGTTCTATTCTCCTGTTACCCTGACCTAGCTACACTCTTATTACCTGAAAGGAATTTTGAAACAGAAGGGTGAGCACAACTAGCTCAGTAAAGAATATCATGACTAAAGATAATTAAATTATCAATAGCCTTCATCAATAATAAATCAGAGATTTAGAACATATGGTAAATGATAAAAATTTTAACCATAGTTACTGCGGAACGAGCAATCCATTAGAAGAGTCAAATAGACTATAAAGTCTATTATCTCCTCTATGTTAAAAGTCCACCAACAATGTTTTATCCCTGTAACATCAATCAACAATTTCTGTCCGCAATCACATGTATAACTCATAATCATAATTGTAGTTATAATTCCTCTTCTCATCAAGAACAAAGATAATTTTTATCACTTTGTCTTTACCTGAAACATCAAAGATCATGGTTATACCAAATCGCAGTTCATGTTCATAATCATACTAATAATTTCATCTTTGCAGTACGGGCCAAAGATATTCATTAACAGTTCATCTTTGCACTACATGCCAAAGATATTCAACAACAAGTCATCTTTGCACTACATGCCAAAGATATTCATCAATAATTCATCTTTGCACTACAGGCCAATGTTATTCCTCAACAATTTATATTTGCACTACAGGCCAAATATATTCATTTCTCAAAGAAATATATAATCATTTCAGAATTTATATACACCATAATTATAACCATGTTAATCAATTCATCTTTACACTTAAGCTAAAGATATTCAATTATAAATTTAATGGTCATGATCATACCAGTTAACAATTTATCTTTGCACTACAGGCCAAAGACATTCCTCAGTCACGATCATACCAATAATTTATCCATCTTTACACTCAAGTGAAAGAGAAATTCAACATCAGGGTTATAAAAATGTTATATATGATAATAAAATCAATATAATCAATACATAGTTTTAATCTCGAGAGTAATATTCTTAAATCAACTATAATTTGGTTAGAAAAAGAAACCAATTTTGTCATGAATAGTAACTCGTGAATAGTAACCCATGAATAGTAACTCGTGAATAGTAACTCATGAATAGTAACTCGTGAATAGTAACTCATGAATAGTAACTCTTGAATAATAATTCATAAATAGTAACTCGTGAATAATAACTCGTAAATAGTAACTCATGAATAGTAACTCATGAATAGTAACTCGTGAATAGTAACTCATGAATAGTAACCCCGACATGAAAAGTTCTAAATTTGATAAAAATTTCCAACCAATACTTCGGCATAATGATATTGAAGAAAATAATATCATTTCAGAAGAAATAACATCCCTTACTATCCCTTACAATCCCTTACGACAATATCCCTTACTATCCCTTACCTCAAAAGAGCAGTACTCCTGACTGGAATAATGCTGAACGAACTTGCACCGTATAGCAACACTCAAGATATCAAAATACTCACAAGAATACACTCGATAATATAGAGAGAGAAAATTTTAGTTTCTGGTGTGATTTTCAATTCTAACCTAAGCACCCTATTTATAGGAAATTGCTTAGAACACCAAAGCAAAAAATTTAATAAAATAATAATATAATTATAAATTTTCCTTAGCCCACCTTTGAAAATCTAGATTCAGCCATCAACATGTGCAAGTGGGGCCCACCAAAGTGTAAAAAACGTTTTTGTTAATAAAAATAAATAAAACTTCCAAAAATCAATTATTTCGGAACTTCGGAACTTCAATAATTCATAATAAATAGCCCTTTTATCAGAAAATTCGAATCTCGCGAGTTTTTATAGGAAATTCAATTATCTACAACTTTGCAGAAGAAAGTTTTTCCAAATTCCAAACAGAAATTGACCGAAATCCATAAACGGGCGATTTTACAGTCTATAATAAATTTTCGGTCAAGAATTGTGTCCAGCAACACACAAAACATATGTTAAACATTTAATCTAACAAAAATACTTTTCCTCCTCATTTATTCATATATCCCACATTCATTGTAAAAATATCACCATTAATATATTATTAAAATATTATATTTAAATGAATTATTTTATCAGAAAAAATAAAATATTAATTTTCAACAATTGTCACATTAAAATATTTTTCCATCTATATCCACATAAAATCAATATTTTCCTCATCATATAAATCAATAATTAATTATACACAAATAATATTACAGAATCACAGTACTGGCAACCAGGCCGTTCCCAGGAAAGAGGGGGCTTTTCAATAAGGATCTTTTCCTTACTGGCGCGCAATTAGATGACCAAACCTCTCCTTAGACAGAACTTTCTAGATATTACCAATAATGTTATCTTATAATATTATTCAGATAATATGAATTATTGCTCCGATAATAGAAAATACTGTGTAGTGACAATTATTAAAACAACAATAATATAAAATATCAACGCAGCAATTATTGAATCAATAAAATAAAATACTGAACAGTAATTACTGTAATAATTATTGAGTAATGCCTTCTTACGTAAAAATTAATAATTGGTGCAATACCATGTGCTACTGTGCAACAACGCGTATTAATGTGTTTTAACCACCTGGTATTCCAACAGTGTTAACGGTAACAATTACGTCGTTATTTATAAACAACTTACTCTTGTCGTTTTCTTCATCCAATCGTTTTCCGTTATGGGGCGCACAAAAAACTGCGCCGTCGTACGAATATTCTCCGACAGTAAGAATATTCCACGACCAAGCGAATATTTCCCGACAACAATGAATATTTTATAACCACTTGTGTATTTCGAAAAAAAATTCATATATCACCCTTAACTTTAATATTTATCAACTTAACCATTTACTAAATAGTAATTATAAGAAAAATTGAATACTTTTATTTCATAAAATTCGGGGTCTTACAATATCGAATTCAGGTTGACCGCTCTGTACAGGGTAACTCAAAACTCGATGTTGGGTTCTCCCAATTGCTTTCCAAAAAGAGAAATTCATATCATCTATTTTAGCCTTCTTAGATCGGACATCTCTTTCCACAATATCCACGTGTCGTGCGGCTTTTTCCCCTGCATCACTTATTTTCACTCGTTCAGTTTTTTCTTCTTTCAGCTCAGATTCCATCTTTATCATCTTATACTCTGCCAAAGAATGCTTCTGTTCAAGCATCACATATCGGGTAACACAAGCTTGAATTGTTGCATCCTTTTGCTCCACGACTGCATGTCGTTCTTCAGCCTGCTCTTCTAACTCATGAATACGATTTTGCAATTCTACATTTTGATCATATAATACCTCTAATAAATTCTCCTCAGGTGCTTCTTCTTCTTCACTCTCAGCTGCTACCTCTGCGACTAGCTCGGGTGCAACTATCAATTCTTCACTCACCACATGGATTTCTCTAATTCCTTCTTCGCCTGACATCACATTATCCTGATTGATGATTAGAGGTATCCCCACAGTCTCATTCACTCCATTGTTAACATTCTCAGCAACCATTCTCAAATACTGCCATAAAACAAGGGTTAATTAAATAAATTAACATATCACATAATATCCCGATATTATGACTGACCAATAAATAAGCTTAGGTAGGACACACTAGCGAAGGATTTACTCATCTCTCCCCTCCTAGTTATATTCCCCGATCTCCGCCAAAGACCATATCCCTAAGCTCTGATACCAACTGTGACAACCCCAAAATAGGTCCATTCCATCCAACCTATTCTGAGTCGCCAAATACATGGTACAGAAAACAACTACAACTTTATTACAACAATTGTCGTGCAAAATACAACAACACATATGCTGTGAGTTTGGATACAAATATATACCAAATGTGACTCATATCCCAACCGTGGACAGCACCTCACAATGACACCTTACATAAAGGTATAGTCAAAAACTGTTTTAAAAATTAGAATCTTTGGAAAGTGCTCAAGGAAACCTTTGTACATGGGAGGTCATGCTTCTAGGTTGTGATAGATATCATATGGCCACAGAATTATCCTTGGTTGACCCAATATACCCCAAAGAAAAACGAGAAGATTACTATCATATTCTTCCCAATGGTGAGTCTTCTCTTGACTTATCATTATCTCCACTGTCTCTAATTGAGAATTATTCTTCAAACAAACACCAAGATTATATAAGTAGTGCTCGTAAATATACTCAGCAAGTGGATGAGCACAATCCTGTCTTATGATGACACGAGGTTGTATGTCATTAGACATATTGTATGATAGTGGCAAAACACCCTTCCAACGTTGGGTTCGTTTCACCCTAGATGATTCACCAAATATAACTACTAAATGATGACCACCGTTCTATTCCCCTGTTACCCCCGCTCGACCCAGCTACACTCTTATTACCTGAAAGGAATTGTGAAACAGAAGGGTGAGCACAACTAGCCCAGTAAAGAATATCATGACTAAAGATAAATAAGTTATCAATAGCCTTCAACAGAATTAAATCAGAGATTTAGAACATATGGTAGATGATAAAAATTTCAACCATAGTTGCAGCAGAACGAGCAATCCATTAGAAGAGTCAAATAGACCAAAAAGTCTATTATCTTCTCCACATTAAAAGTCTACCAATAATATTTTATCCCTGTAACATTAATCAATAGTTCCTTTTCACAATTATATGAATAACTCATAATCATAATTGTAATTCTAAATTCCTCTTCGCATCCAGGACGAAGATAATTTTCCTCACATGTCTTTACCTGAAACATCAAAGATCATGGTTATACCAAATCACAGTTCATGTTCATAATCATATTAATAAATTCATCTTTGCACTACAGGCCAACGATATTCGTCAACAGTTCATCTTTGCACTACTGGCCAAAGATATTCAACAACAAGTCATCTTTGCACTACGGGCCAAAGATATTCATCAACAATTCATCTTTGCACTACAGGCCAAAGATATACCTCAACAGTTCATATTTGCACTACAGGCCAAATATATTCATATCTCAAAGAAATATATTATCGTTTCAGAATTTATATACACCATAATTATAATCATGTTAATCAATTCATCTTTACACTTAAGCTAAAGATATTCAATTATAAATTCAATGGTCATGATCATACCAGCTAACAATTCATCTTTGCACTACAGGCCAAAGACATTCCTCAGTCACGATCATACCAATAATTTACCCATCTTTAAACTCAAGTGAAAGAGAAATTCAACATCAGGGTTATAAAAATATTATATATAATAATAAAAATAATATGATCAATAACTGCATTTATTTTCGAGAGCAACAATCATAAATCAATGATAATTTGGTCAGAAAAAGAAACCAATTTTTATCGTGAATAGTACCCGTAAATAGTAACTCGTGAATAGTAACTCGTGAATAGTAACTCATGAATAGTACTCCGTATTCGTACATAGTACCGTATACGTAAATAATGTCATATACGTAAATAGTGCCATATACATGAATAGTGTCGTATACGTGAATAGTAACCCCGACTCAAAAAGGTGGAAATTCTACAATAAAATCTATACCAATATTTCAGTATAATGATATTGAAAGAATAACATCATTATGAAGAATATAACATCCCTTAATATCCTTTACTATCCCTTACTATCCCTTACTATCACTTACCTCAAAAGAGCAGCACTTCTGACTGGATATCGGATATGACGCTGAAGAAAACTTGCACTGATGAATAGCAACTCACCAAGTATCTAAATACTCACAAAATACACTCGATAATCTAGAGAGAAAAAGAAAGAAAACTTATGAATTCTGGTGTGATTTTCAATTCTAACTTAGCCCTCTATTTATAAGAAAATGTTAGCACGCCGAAGCAGACTTAACCTGCAACCTGATGGCTTTACCTGCTACTATTCCCACCCACCATATTTGAATAAAAATCTCAGCATATTTCTTCACCAACCAAGAGTGGGGCCCACCAATTCTAGAATTTTCTACCAAAATGATTAACTATGAAAATTCAACAATTTTTGAACCAGTCATCTCGTAAAATTCATAACAAATCATACGTTCATTTTTAACGGTTCAAAATTTGTGGACATATACTCAACTTATATATGTATAACATATCCAAATATTACCACGATCCAACGGTCGGATTAAAAATTATAACCCTCGAAAAATATCTCAAAAACCCTAATTTGATTTTTAATACCTCCGTTCCGACAAAAATACAGATAAAACACCTCAACATTAACTCCTTCATTTTTAACCACAAAAATATATCCCTCATTTATATCCACATAAAATAAATATTTCCTTATCATATGAATCAATAATTAATTATTCACAGATAATATTACAGAATCACATTTATGACAACCAGGCCGTTTCCAGGAAAGAGGGGGCTTTACAATAAGAATTTTTCCTTACTGGCGCGCAATTAGGTGACCAAACCTCTCCTTAGACAGAACTTTTTAGACATTACCAATAGTGTTATCTAATAATATTATTTAAATAATATGAATTATTGATCTGATAATGAAAAATACTGTGCAGTGACAATTATTGAACAACAATAATATAAAATTTTAACGTAGCAATTATTGAATCAATAAAATAAAATATTGAACAGTAATTACTATAACAATTATTGAGTAGTGCCTTCTTACGTAAGAATCAATAATTTCAAAAATATTGTGCAATACCGTGTGCTACTGTGCAATAACTCGTATTGCTGTATTTTAACCATCGGGTATTTCAACAGTGTTAACGGTAACAATTACACCGTTATTTATAAAAACTCAAATTTGTCGTTTTCTTCATCTGACAATTATTCTGTTATGGGACCCACAAATGGCTGCACCGTCGTACGAATATTTTCCGACAGAAAGAATATTTCACGACCAAACGAATATTTCCCGATAACAATGAATATTTTATAACCACTTGTGTATTTTTGAAAAAAATTCATATATCACCCTTAACTTTAATTTTTTATCAATTTAACCATTTACTGAATTGTAATTATAAGAAAAATTGAATACTTTTATTTCATAAAATTCGGGGTCTTACAGAAAACTTGTTTCTGGTGTGATTTTCAATTCTAACTTTGCCCTCTATTTATAGGAAAATGCTAGAACGCCAAAGGAGACTAAAATAATAAATTAATATTTTCTTATTTTCCTTACGCATGCCAAGACCAAGACTTGTCAAGGCATACCAATTCTGAAATTCATCCCAGCAGCCCACATGTTTAATCCACCAACCAAAAAGTGGGTCCGCAATTTAATAAAAATTATTTTATTTTCTGAAACTTCAATAATTCATAGAAAATAGCTCTTTTATCAAAAAAATTCAAAACTCGCATGTTTTCATAGAAAATTTAATTCTCTACAACTTTGTAGAAGAAAGTTTTTCTAAATTCCAAACATAAGATATCCGAAATCTACAAATGGATGATTTTTAATACCTCCACATCGACAAAATACTGATAAAACACCTCAGCTTTAATTCCTTCATTTTTAACCATAAAAATATATCCCTCATTTATATCCACATAAAATAAATATTTTCTTATCATATGAATCAATAATTAATTATTCACAAATAATATTACAGAATCACATTTATGACAACCAGGCCGTTCCCAGGAAAGAGGGGGCTTTCCAATAAAGATTTCTCCTTACTGGCGCGCAATTAGATGACCAAATCTCTCCTTAGACAGAACTTTCTAGACATTGCCAATAATGTTATCTAATAATATTATTCAAATAATATGAATTATTAATTTGATAATGGAAAATACTGTGTGGAGACAATTATTGAAACAATAGTAATATAAAATATCAACGCAGCAATTATTGAATCAATAAAATAAAATACTGAATAGTAATTACTGTAACCATTATTGAGTAGTGCCTTCTTACGTAAGAATCAATAATTGGTGCAATACAGTGTGCTACTATGCAACAACGCGTATTACTGTGTTTTAACCACAGGGTATTCCAACAGTATTAACAATAACGACTACGCCGTTATTTATAAATAACTTATACTTGTCGTTTTTTTCATTCAATCGCTTTACGTTATGGGGCCCACAAAAGACTGCGCCGTCGTACGAATATTCC
The DNA here is from genome assembly GCA_016801055.1 of Panax notoginseng. NCBI lineage: Eukaryota > Viridiplantae > Streptophyta > Magnoliopsida > Apiales > Araliaceae > Panax > Panax notoginseng. Next base: position 82,642,263 of record CM029014.1, read on the forward strand.
CCGACAGGAAGAATATTCCACGACCAAACGAATATTCCCCGACAATAATGAATATTTTATAACCACCTGCTTATTTGAAATATTTGTGCATTTTACCCATAACTAACCTCATTAATCAATTCAACCCTTACTATTTCAAAATAATAAATAGAGAGAATTTAAATTTCATTTATTAATAATTTGGGGTCTTACATATTTAGCTTGTTGTTCGTATAGTGTAATATTATGTGGAAACAAGTATGGTAATATGACTAAGTATAGTCCTGAATTTGAGTTAGACAAAGAATAATCGTGTGATGTTTAGTAAGTTATAATTAACTGGTATTGTGAACGTAATTGATATGTAGGAGTTAAATCAAAGAACGAGTTTAGTTAAAGTGTAATCTACACACGAGGCAAGTTTCCTAACCTTACTTGTTATCATTATTCAAGTTTATAAATTTCATCGAGTAAATTTTTATTATTATTAATCAAGTTCAATTTGTTATGCTAAAGATTATTTATCTTTTCAAAGTATTGTTATACAATAATAGTTCAATTGTATACCTCTTGAGATTGTTATTCAATTTAAATATCATTATTTGTTGAACCTTGTTAGACTAGCGAACCCTTAATGATTCGACTAGTCCATAGTTGATGAGCGTTCTAAATTTCAGAACCCTTGATGAATTATCCAAACCAAACTTCCTTTGGTGCGGACTCAAATATCAAACTGAGATGAACAACCCTGTATAGGGGATTACTTATGCGTTAGCGTTAAGATATTGTGCACAGTATGGTACTAAGGGTTGATCCCCCTAAGTACGAGAAGAAAGGTCCATAGTCTTATGACTGTTAAAATTTTCAAATATAAACACTTGACAACCTAGGACATAGTTCAAGGTCTTGTGACCCTCAGAAGTTCTTTTGAATTCTTGTTATTCATTCTTGATTCAAAAGTTGAGCTTTATTTTAGAAGTCTTTGATTCATTCGCATGTTATTATATTATTACTTTCATTATTATACTTGTGGGCAATTGTGCTCACTCTTGCGAATAATAACATTGTAGTTAAGAACGAAAGATCAGACGAGCCTTCCACTAGTAATGGCAAGGGCAAGATTAGCAAGTAATGAAGACTGGTTATTATGTGGCTATGTAATGATATTTAGACTTGATGTTGTTTAAGACTTATTATTTGTTTATATTTCCGCACAGATGTTTAAGGTTAGTATGACTTGGGATTGTGGGAATGGAAGTACCCAGATTTGGGGGTGTCACAATGTCCCAGACAAGTCAAAGTCGGTAGTTTAAGTGAGAGCGTTTGTCGAGTAGCCCGGACGAAGTTATCATGGGTAAGTTAATCATAAACTCTTGTAAAGTCTATACCTTATTCGATACAGGTTCTACCCACTCTTTTATTTCTCCTACTTGCGCTCAACGTTTAAATTTAACTCCGGAGAAATTAGACTTTGACTTATCCGTTGAAACTCTGTTAGGAGAAACCTTCGTTACATCCACTATTTATAAATCTTGTTTGATTCAAATCGGCACCCTCACGTTGCCTGTCGATCTTATCCCTTTGAAAATACTTACCTTTGATGTGATTTTAGGAATCGACTGGTTAATCATTCTTCATGCTAAAATTGATTGTTTTCGTAAGGTTGTTAGCCTTCCTAACCAACCTATTATGCGAATTCAAGTAACCAAACCACTAAAGTCAATCACTGTCATATTAAGCCATAAGTAAAGAGCCCCGAGACTTTCGCTGGTGACTTCCTTGTGTGGGATGCACCAAAGCCAGACTTTTCGTGGGGGACATTGTGAATAATGGTGGCAAGTTGATAGGTATCATTGTGAGATGTTATCCAAGTCTTGGATGAGAGTCACAGTTTGCAATAATACTTCTATCGTTAATAAATTTCCTGACGTATTCCCTGAGGAACTTCCTAGCCTACCCCCAGAGTGTGAAATTGAATTTTGTATTGACCTTGAACCTAGTACAAAACCCTCAAATATTTCTTCACTCAAAATGAACATAACATGCGCCAAAGACGTTGGATCGAGCTGTTGAAAGACTACGATAATACCATCGTGGAAAAAGTGAACGTGGTAGCTGACGCGTTGAGTAGAAGATCGTATGCGGTTACGAGTGCGACGTTGTTAACACAAATACCCATTTCGTACGACTTACAAATGATAGAGATAGAGTTAAAAACTCTAGGGACCCACCTAATAATGTCAAATATACGAGTAGAATCGACTTTAATCAATAAAGTTAAAATTGCTCAAGCTACAGACTCGGAACTGATGAATATGAAGAAGAAAGTGTAAGAAGTCGTTATTCCAAAAGCGAGAATCGACGATGTGAGGAAAGCTTAAACCTTCGATTTATTGGTCCATTTAAAATCCTCGATCGAGTAGGAACTGTGGCCTATAGACTCGTCTTACCGCTAAGTATGTCGCGTGTTCATAACATTTTTTTTTACGTATCAATGTTACGTAAATATGTGGACGACCCGAGCCACATTATTGATTTAGAACCGGATGAGATAGGGGAAGATTTAACGTATGAAGAGGTACATATTAAAATCTTGGATAAGAAGAAACATATTCTACACTCAAAGGTTATACCTCAAGAGTTAGAATCTGAAATGAAAACGAGGTATCCTCACCTCTTCGTCATACCAGGTATGTACACCAATTTCGAGGACGAAATTTCATAAGAAGGGGATGCTGTAAGACCCCAACTTTTATGAATAAAGATGAATTTTTTTCTAAATATCATTTTGAATATTATGGTGTGAATTTGTTATAATTTTATAGTTGTGGGTAATATTTATAAATTTTACAAAGTAAGAAAGTTGGTATAAAATATTCGATTGGTCGGGAAATATTCGTTTTAACAGGAAATATTCGTACGACATCACAATCATTGTTGGACCCTACAACAGAATTATTGTCGGAGTTAAAAAACGACAGAAAAATATTTTTATAAAAATAACGACGAAAGTTTTACCGTTAACTGTTGAAATACCCGGTGGTAAAAGTACAGTAATACGCGTGGTTGCATAGTAGCACACAATATTGATTATTGATGCTTACGTGAGAAGTCACTCAGTTATACTCAATTATTGCTACAATAATTGCTGCATATTATCTCACGTTATTTGATTCAATTATTGTCAATATTTTATATTATTAAATCAATAATTGAGATGACAAGTTATTCATATTATTATTTGCATAATTAACAATGTCTAGAAAGTTCTGTCGAGAAAGGAGTTTGGTCACCTAATTGCGCGCCAATAGGGAGAAATCCTTATCGGAAAGCCCCCTCTTTCCTGGGAATGATCTGATTGTTAAATATTGCGAGTTATAATAATGATGATAAATGTTGTTAAAAATATTGAGGGAATTTTTATGAAGTATTAGTTGTAAATTTCGGCGTATTATTTGGACCCCCATTTACCCATTTTTTAAAATAATCGTTAGAAAGTTATTTGGTATATATATATATATATATATAAAATAAGTGGTGGGGCCCACATGTGGGTGATAATGACTTGAGGTGGGGCCCACATAAAGAAAAATAAAGCAAATAGGGGGGAGAAATTTGATTGTCACGGGAAGGAAAACGTTTGTATTATATATATATATATATATATATATATATATATATATATATATATATATATATATTAAGTTTTGTTTTTTATGAAAAATAAAATATATTATATTCTATTATGCATAGTGTTTGCATAGTGACTGCATAGTAAAATCAGAAAATCAAAAATTCATCCGTGAAACTCAGTTACTGTTTGCACATGACTTTTCTTTACTATGCGTCCAAATAGTATCATGACATTCTCCTATAAATAGGATGCTCAATTTAGAAATAAAAATCACACCAGATCACAAAATTATTCTTCTATAATATTGAGCGTATTTCTTTTGAGTTTAAGGAAGCTTTGAGTGTAAAAAATAGTGAAAATTTTCTTCAAGAATATATCCGCTATACCAGACGGAATTGCTCTCTTTTTAAGGTAAGGGGTATTATTTATTTCATATTCGCTTACGATATTATTTTTCGTATTCGTAAGAAATTTTATTTCGTTCAATATTCGCAAGAAATATTATCTTCGTTTAATATTCGCAAGGAATATTATCTTCGTTTAATATTCGTAAAGAATATTATTTTCGTTCAACAGTTGTAAGGGATGTTATTTTTGTTCGATATTCGTAAGAAATAATATTTTCTTCCATACTCTGTAGTATGTAAGTAATATTATTTCGTTTCATATTCTTAATTCTACACTTATTTTGTTAAAGTATTGCTTCTATACTCCTTGAAATTAGTAGAATATCTTTGAAATTAGTAAAATATCCTTGAAATTTACGCTTCATCTAGTATCGTTCCATAAGAATATTTTTATGAACATTCTTGTTCATTTTTAAGCTATTCATGCCGGAGTACTAGTCATGGGTACTGTTCATTTATACGGCACTATTCATATGTACATCACTATTCATACGTACGGTTTCATACGTACGGGTACTATTCACGAAGTACTATTTATAGGATACTATTCATCCGGGGTACTATTTATGACAAAAATTAATTTCTTTCTGTCTAAATTATTTTTGATACAATATTAGTCTTGAATTTTACTCCACAAAGCAGTATCGTGCTGATAATTTGGATATTTTTAAACTCTGGATAAATTTAAAGTCTTTAATATTTATCCTTGATTTCATTTAATTAATTTCTTATATCATTGTCATCATCCTTATACTTATATTATGATGAGAGTCATCTTCGGCCAAGGGTACAAAGATGGACTATTGATTGGTATGATTATGACCAGAGATTATTCGGTGTAATCATGACCTGTAATGTTACAAATGATGTGATAAAAGTCCTCATTGGCCCATAGTGCATTGGTGGACAGTTGTTGGTATGATCATGACCATGCGTTCTCTTCAGCCAAGGGTGCAAAGATTAATTATTGTTTGGCATGTTCATGACCATTGGTGAAAACACGAATATCCTTGGCCCGTAGTGCATGGATAATTCAGTGATGTGAATTATTTATTAAGATGAGTCTCAGCGATAAAATTGATGATAAACTTTTAAATTATAGAAGATAGTAGATATCATGCTCTACTTGACTCTTCTAATGGATTGCTTATTCCACTACAATTGTTAATCTAAAATTTGTTGTCTATTGTATTCTATCAGTTGTTATACTGTTAAAGGCTAAGGATAATTTATTCTGTATTATCTTAGTCATAATATTTCTTACTGGGCTAGTTGAGCTCACCCTTTTCTTTCACTGTTCTCTTCAAGAAATGAGAATATAGCTGGGACTAGTCGGGGAATGGATTGACGGTCCAGATGGTTGTTTTAATAGTCCTTACTATTCTGTGAAATAGTGTGATAATAATTGTAATGAGATTGAATTTGAGTTTGGATATTGTCTAGGAGACAATATTTGTATTAAAACTCATAGCTTATGTTTTGTCGTATTCTGCACGACACTTAACAGTTGTATAAATTAAGTTTGTATTTGAGTTATGTACCATGTATCTGGTGACTCAGAATGGGTGATGTATACCTATTTTGGGGGCATCACAAACTCTATGATACAAAAATAATGTAATTTGAACAAATATGTAATTTGAACAAATCAAAATGGTTTAAAATTGAAGTCGTGGTGACTGATTTTGCTAAGTATGATAAAATATAAAAGTTAGTATGAATTTGGAATTTGAGTCCTTAAATTGGTTGTTAAAGTGGTTTGTGATGTTAGAATTACTTTATAAATATTTGGTCTTGAGTTTACAAAGCTTATAAACATCTGGGTTTGGTTAATTTGGTATTGGGTGAAGAAATTGGAATTTTTGTATAGAGCAGAGTCTGAGTTCGTGTTTCTGAAAAAATGAATCTGGAGTCGAGCGCTGAAGCGTTGCTTTTGGGCACGGATGAGCAGGCGCGCAGGCGCGTTGGATCCAAGAGTATCTAGGGTGCGGCCGCGCCAGTGGTCAATTAGACCCAGTAATGAACTGTTAACAGTATAGCTTGGGGAACGTTAACCTAACTTATTTTAATGATTGTACAGAAACCTAAAATATGTTATAAGACATTATAACATATTGTAATCACACAATTGAAACTATAAGTTATGAATTAATAAGTTGTGAAAGTTTGGAATATGATGTCATGAGAATTGGTTTTGTTTTTCAATCACCATGTCGTGTACTATAATATGTGACAACCCCAAAATAGGTCGATTCCACCCAACCCATTCTAAGTCGCCAAATACATGGTACAGAAAACAACTACAACTTTATTACAATAATTTTCGTACAAAATACAATAACACATATGTTGTGAGTTTGGATACAAATATATACCAACTGTGACTCGTGTCCCAACCGTAATGTGACAAATATCCCAACCGTGGACAACACCTCACAGTGATACCTACATAAAGGTATAGTCAAAAACTGTTTTAGAAATTAGAATCTTTGGGAAGTGCTCAAGGAAACCTTCGTACATAGGAGGCCATGCGTCTAGGTTATGATAGATATCAAATGGCCACAGAATTATCCTTGGTTGACCCAATAGACCCCAAAGAAAAATGAGAAGATTACTATCATATTCTTCCCAATGGTGAGTCTTTTCTTGACATATCATTATCTCCACTGTCTCTAATTGAGAATTATACTCCAAACAAATACCAAGATTATATAGGTAGTGCTCGTAGATATACTCTGCAAGTGGATATGCACAACCCTGCCTTCTGATGACACGAGGTTGTATGTCGTTAGACATCTTGTATGATAGTGGCAAAACACCCTTCCAACGTTGGGTACACCTTACCCTATTGGATTCACCAAATATAACTATTAAATAAATTTTTCTATACTGCTTAGGGAGAACTCCACAGCTAGAGACCATCGTTTTATTCCCTTGTTATCCCCGCTCGACCCAGCTACACTCTTATTACCTGAAAAGGAATTGTGAAGCAAAAGGGTGAGCACAACTAGCCCAGTAAAGAATATTATGACTAAAGATAATTAAATTATCAATAGCCTTCATCAGTAATAAATCAGAGATTTAGAACATATGGTAGATGATAAAACTTCTTAACCATACTTGCAGCGGAACGAGCAATCCATTAGAAGAGTCAAATAGACTATAAAGTCTATTATCTTCTCCACGTTAAAAGTCCACCAACAATGTTTTATCCCTGTAACATCAATCAACAATTCCTGTCCACAATCACGTGTATAACTCATAATCGTAATTGTAGTTCTAAGTTCCTTTTCTCATCCAGGACAAAGATAATTTTCATCACCTGAAAAATCAAACATCATGGTTATACCAAATCACAGTTCATGTTCATAATCATACTAATAAATTCATCTTTGCACTACGGCCCAAAGATATTCATCAACAAGTCATCTTTGCACTACATGACAAAGATATTCAACAACAGGTCATCTTTGCATTACGAGCCAAAGATATTCATCAACAACTCATCTTTGCACTACAAGCCAAAGATATTCAACAACAAGTCATCTTTAGATTACGAGCCAAAGATATTCATCAATAATTCATCTTTGCACTACGGGCCAAAGATATTCATCAATAATTCATCTTTGCACTACAGGCCAAAGATATTCCTCAACAGTTCATATTTGCACTACAGGCCAAATATATTCATATCTCAAAGAAATATATAATCATTTTAGAACTTATATAAACAATAAGTATAACCATGTTGATCAATTCACCTTTGCACTTAAGCTAAAGATATTTAATTATAAATTCAATAGTCATGATCATACCAGTCACAATTCAACTTTTCTACTACTGGCCAAAGAGAACCCTAGTCATGATCATACTAATAATCTACCCATCTTTACACTCAAGTGAAAGAGAATATCATCATTAGGGTTATAAAAATGTTATATATGATAATAAAAATAATATATTCAATATATAGTTTTAATCTCCAGAGTAATATTTATAAATCAACTATAATTTGATTAGAAAAAGAAACTAATTTTTGTCGTGAATAGTAACTCATGAATAGTAACTCGTGAATAGTACTCCGTATTCGTACATAGTACCGTATACATAAATAATGTCATATACGTAAATAGTGTCATATACGTAAATAGTGCTATATACGTGAATAGTAACCCCGACTCAAAAAGTTTTAAATTTGATAAAAAGTTCATACCAATATTTTGGTATAATGATATTGAAGAAAATATCATTTTAAGAAGAATATAACACCCCTTACTATCCCTTACTATCTCTTACCTCAAAAGAGCAGCACTTCTGACTGGATATCAGATATGACGTTGAAGGAAACTTGCACTGATGAATAGCAACTCACCAAGTATCTAAATACTCATAAAATACACTCGATAATCTAGAGAGAAAAAGAGAGAAAGCTTATGAATTCTGGTGTGTTTTTCAATTCTAACTTAGCCCTCTATTTATAAGAAAATGTTAGCACGCCGAAGCAGACTTGACCTGCAACCTGATGGCTTTACCTGCTACTATTTCACCCACCAAAAATTAGCCACTATCCCCAACAACCAAAAATGGGGCCCACCCATTTCTAGAATTTTTCACCAAAATCATTCATAAACCTAATTTCTAAATCAGTCACCTCTTAAAATTCATAACAAATCATACGTTCGTTTTTAACGGTTCAAAATTTGTGGACATATACTCAACTTATATATGTATAACATATCCAAAAATTATCACGGTCCAACGATCGGATTAAAAATTATAACCCCCGCAAAATATCTCAAAAACCCTAATTTGATTTTTAATACCTCCATTCCGACAAAAATACTGATAAAACACCTCAACATTAATTCCTTCATTTATAACCACATAAATAAATCCATCATTTATATCCACATCAAAAAAATATTTCATTATCATATAAATTAATAATTAATTATTCACAAATAATATTACAGAATCACAATAATGACAACCAGGCAGTTCCCAGGAAAGAGGGGACTTTCCAATAAGAATTTCTCCTTACTGGCGCGTAATTAGGTGATCAAACATCTCCTTGACAGAACTTTCTAGACATTGCCAATAATGTTATCTAATAATATTATTCAAATAATATGAATTATTGATCTGATAATGGGAAATACTGTGCAGTGACAATTATTGAGCAACAATAATATAAAATATCAACGCAGCAATTATTGAATCAATAAAATAAAATATTGAACAGTAATTACTGTAACAATTATTGAGTAGTGCCTTCTTACGTAAGGATCAATAATTCAACAATACTGTGCAATACCGTGTGCTACTGTGCAACCACGCGTATTACTGTATTTTAACCACCGAGTATTCTAACAGTGTTAGTGGTAACAACTACGCCGTTAATTATAAAAACTCAATTTTGTCGTTATCTTCATCCGACAGTTATTCATTATGGGGCCCACAAATGGCTGCGCCGTCGTACGAATATTCTCCGACAGAAAGAATATTTCACGAACAAACGAATATTCCCCGACAATAATGAATATTTTATAACCACTTGCGTATTTTGAAAAAAATTCATATATCACCCTTAACTTTAACTTTTTATCAATTTAACCATTTACTAAATTGTAATTATAAGAAAAATTGAATACTTTTATTTCATAAAATTCGGGGTCTTATATAATATAATTGGGAGTTCAGGTTCATGGTACGTGAATGATTGGGATAATCAGATCTTAAGTTAAAGATTATAGACTTAACTAGAGCGAAAAGTAAACCAATGAAGTTAACGTTAATATAACTAATTAGTATTGTGGTTCTAATGGTATATGTAGGGTATTTGGTGAGCGTTTGTTATACTTGTGTAGCTTATGCACGAGGCAAGTTCTCTAACCCTAATTTTTCATTATGCAAGTTCTCTAACCCTAATTTTTCAGTATGCAAGTTTTCTAACACCAATTTTTCATTATGCAAGCTCTTGTATTCTAATTCTTTTACATTGAGCAAGTTTCATGTTCCTAACTTGATATCGTTATGCAAGTTCCTAAAACTTTAATCTTTTATTGAGTAAGTTACTAACTTTCGTTTCTTGCTATTCAAAGCATAAACTGTTCAAGTTCATTGTTCCAAATGAGTTTTCTAACTCATTTGGATGTTATACTTTGTATATACAATGTCTACTCAATTGTATATTGCTAATATTCAATCTTTGACTTAAGTATCATTGTTCAATCTTATATTATCGTGTTTAACCTTTGAATAGCTAATAAATCTTTATTGATTGAACTAATCCATAATTGATGAGTGTTCTAAAATTTTAGAATCACTGTTAAGCTATTCCAAACTAAACTTTCGTTAGTGCGGAAATTCTAAAGTTAAACTGAGATGAACAACCCTAAAATAAGGGATTATATACGCGTTAGCGTTTAGATGTTTGTGTACAATACATGGTACGAAGAGCTGATCCCCTTAAGTACGAAAGAAAAGGTATGTATAGTCTAATGACTGTTAAAGGTTAAGGTAGAAATACTTAATAACCTTGGGACATAGTTCATGGTCTTAAGACCCTCAGATATAAACCTCAGACTTGTTTACTAATCTTAACTCGAAGAACAAGTTCTTAATTATTCGGTATTCATTGCTTATTCCTATGTTAGTGGTTTTGCCATCATTATATTAGTGAGCAATTGTTTGCTCACTCTTGCATTTAACACAGCAACTAAAGTCGAGAAAGTTGATGAACCGTCTTCTAGCAAAGGCAATGGTAAGATGTCCAAGTGATGAAGACTTATTTGAATTTACTTAACTAAATCTATGTTAAAAGACTTATTTTATTTTGTGATGTATTCCACAAACTTATATACTAGTTTAAGGTTAGATTACCTGGAATTTATTTTAAGTTGATGTAACCCTATAATGGGGAGGATTATTATTTAAGTTATTTAAATTATGTCTTTATCATTGATGATGAGTAGTTAGATGTAATTATTTTTGTTAGTGAACACCAAATTCTGTGGGAATGGAGTACCAAAATTTGGGGATGTCACATATACAGACCCTAAGGTTCAGATTACACAAACCTATCTAGAGTCGTCTACAGATCGGCGCAGCTGCGCTGGTCTTAGGCTTGGAAGTGGCGCAGCTACGCCACCACAAGTTCGGACGCAGACAAGTTCTGTTATTGCAGAACCATAATCTAAATTCATATATACTTTGAACATGCTTTTAAATTGCTAACCTGTCATACTAGTTAACCAACATCAATTACTCCCTCTCCTTCAATGATTTAGAGATTAAACTTCAAGTTCAAACTCTATTTTCTTTAATAGTCTAATCAACTATAAAAATCTCATATAAAATTCTAATTTCTTTCCACCAAAACACAAAATTCAAAATGTATTACACATATATATTCTTATTCAAACCCGACATATCTTATAATAAGAATTCTATTTACTAAATTCTTATTTTAATAATTTCTGAAAATTTAGGTTATTACAATAATATAAAGTAAAATAATGTATAATAATGATAATAAAGGCTTTTGCTTAAGTTCAAACACATATCCATATTTCTAATGTCAAAGTTCAAATACAAACATGCAATTATTCAAAATTCAAACATATTTTTTAACGTATTAGTTTTATTCATAAACAAGATTGCTATTAAATAATAAAATTTAAAATTTTAAGAATTTAATTCAATATTAAAACTTAAGAAACTAAACATAAATTTAAGAATTATATTGAATTAAACTAAATATTACAAATGTATCATTATTTATATAATTTGAAGTTGGTATAAGTACAAAAAATTATAACTATAATAAAATTATTCATTTTAACTTGATATTGTTCACTTCTTGTTGTGATTTGATATGCTATAACTTATATTATGGATATGGTTTGAGTAGTTATTAAAATAAATAAAAAACTCTCCGCTAAGATCCCGCTTGATTTCTTGGATGGATTTTTTTGCCGCCTTAGACCTAGGTGAGGCGTCAGGGGGCCTAGCGCCTAGGCGGAGATTTTTAGAATACTGATATTGTATATTTTGGCAATCGAAGTCTTAATATATAATTTAAATGGAAGTGATTAATTTGTTTGAAATCAAGATGTGTTTTAGATTTATGTACTATTTGTTGACTGACTTCACTAAATTGTTAATTTTGTGCAAAGGGGCTAATGTTAGGATTTGTTGGTGCGATACATCTCCCTCTCTCTCGTTCTTTCTTTATAGACAGAAGGAAAAATATTGTTTTATAATTATCGTGCCTACTTAATTTCCCAGACCTTTTTTTCTCAAAACCCCCCTTTTTGGGGGAGAGGTCTCTCTTTCTCTCTATCAATATTAAAGTAATTTGTCTTATGAAGATTGTGCTAGCAATTATTTTACTGGTTGCTTCTATATTAAGGAACTGCCAGGAATACAGCTGCTGCAGTTTTTTCTTTTTGATAAATAAATACAGTTGTCACTTCTCTAAATATGAAATCCTGATCTTTGTACACTGCAGAAAAATGCTTTTGAATGGGGCTTATCTAAGATTCCACACTCGGAGGATGCCATTCAAGTGACTCAGCATGTTGCAAACATTTTTGTCAAGTATGCTCTAGTCAGTCAAAGATGGTTGCTTAATTACACTCCAGGCTTCTTAAAATTATGTGTAAGACCCCAATTTTTTTTAATAAAGATGAGTTTTCTATAAATATCATTTTTAAATATTATGGAATGAATTTTGATATAATGTTATAGTTGTGGGTAATATTTATAAATTTTGTAAAGTACGCAAGTTGTTTTATAATATTCGATTGGTCGGGGAATATTCGTTTTAACAGAGAATATTCGTACGACGGCACAATCATTGGTGGACTCCACAACGAAATTATTGTCGGATTGAGAAAACGACAAAAAAATTTTATGAAAATAACGGCGACAGTTTTACCGTTAATACTGTTGAACTACTCGGTAGTAAAAGTACAGTAATACGCGTGGTTGCATAGTAGCACACGGTATTGATTATTGATGCTTATGTGATAAGTCACTCAGTTTTGTTTTATTAGTATTATTAATGTAATAAAACAGAAAAGCTTTTTATATAAAATAAAATACTTTTATAAAGTTATTCTATAAATAGAATATATTATATTTTATTATGCATAGTGCCTGCATAGTATTTGCATAGTAAAATCTTTTTATATAAAATAGAATAATTTTATAAAGTTATTCGTTTTATTAGATTATAAATAGAATATATTATATTTTATTTAAAAGATTTTGCTTTGAATATGAATCGTCCGATTAAAAGTAAATCTATCTGGACCGTTCATGAATTAGTTACTATGCAGTCCATTCTTCTATAAATAGAAGCTCATTCCTTCATTATTTCTTACGAATTCACTGAAACTCTATAGAGAGAAATTATAGAGAGAAAGAAGAAAAGTATTCTACTACTGCACTACTCCTATATCCAGTACTCTTCTTCTTAAGGTAAGGGGTATTTTTTTTTTGTATTCATAAAGAGAACTTCTGTTATTCCATTATTTATTATTCTATTGGAATAACCTGTATATGCGGGCTACCCTATACTTGGTAAAAATTTTCTGTTATTCCATTATTTATTATTCTGTTGGAATAACCTGTATACGCGGGCTACCCTATACTTGGTGAAATTCTTCTGTTATTCCATTCTTTATTATTCTATTGGAATATTCTGTCTGTGCATTTTACGCCGGACCTGGTTCCGTCTTTATTATTGTGTTGGAATATCCTGTCTGTGCGTTTTACGCCGAACCTGATTCCGTCTTTATTATTCTGTTGGAATATCCTGACGGTGCGTTTACGCCGGACCTGGTTCCATTATTTATTATTCTGTCGGAATATCCTGTCGGTGCGTTTACACATGACCTGGTTCTATTATTTATTTTTCTGTTGGAATAACCTGTCTGTGTGGTCTATCGCATGCTTGGTGAATTCTTTTGTTATTCCATTCTTTATTATACTCAGTTGGTTAAATGTTTGACTTTTATACTCCATGAAATTAGTGGAATATCTTTGATATTTGCACTTCATCCAGTATCTTTTTATGGAAATATTCTTCTGAGCATTCTTAAATTTTACTCTACAAAACAGTATCATGTTGACAATTTGGACGTTGTTGGTTCTTGGATAAATTAATTCTTGAACTTGTTTTATTGAATTCTTATATCATTGTCAATATCCTCATGTTTATATTTTGTTGAAAGTCATCTGTGGCATGTAGTGCATAGATGGACTTGGTATGATTATAACAAGGGATTATTCGGTGTAATCATGACCGTAATATTACGAATGATGTGGTAAAAGTCCTCATTGGCCCGTAGTGCATTGATGGACAGTTGTTGGCATGATAATGACCATTGATGAATACACGAATATCCTTGGCCCGTAGTGCATGGATAATTTATGGTTGTGATACTAATGAATATCCTTAGCCGTAGTGCAGGGATGATGTGGATTATTTATTAAGCTGAGTCCCAGCGAAAAAAATGATGTAAAACCTTTTAAATCATAAAAGATAGTAGATTTTATTCTCTACTTGACTCTTTTAATGGATTGCTTGTTCCGCTGCAGTTAAACTTGATGTCTATTGTATTTTATCAATTTAACATTGTTGAAGACTAATGATAATTTATTCTGCATTATCTTAGTCATAATATTTCTTACTGGGCTAGTTGAGCTCATCCTTTCTTTCACTGTTCTCTTCAGGAAATGAGAACGTAGCCGGGACTAGTCGAGGAATGGAGTGACGGTCCATATGATAGTATTAGTAGTCCTCACTATTCTGTTAAATAGTGTGACAATAAATATAATGAGGACTTATTCTGAGAGTGGATATTGTCTAGAAGACATTATTTGTATTAAAACTCACAGCTCTCTTGTTGTATATTAAAGATTGTATTTATATTCTGTACCATGTATTTGGCAACTCAGAATAGGTGATGTATACATATTTTGGGGGCGTCACATTATGCCTCATAACAAGGGCAGATCCAGCCACAAAGTTCAGTGGGGTCAAATTCGAAATTTTTTTTGTTAAGAATAAAAATTATAACTATATATATATATACACTTTTCTAAATCCAATATAATTTCTCAACACTTAAGTTGTTAAGTTTATATATATATATATATATATATATATATATATATATATATATATATGTGTGTGTGTGTGTGTGTGTGTGTGTGTGTGTGTGTGTGTGTGTGTGTGTGTGTGTGTGTGTTCATAATTTTCTTATAAGAAAAATATTAGAATGATTTTTTTAATCAACAATTTTTTTAATTAAAAACTCAATATAGTACAAATGTGAAAAATTCAAAAGAGTTGGATAAGGTCACACGAGATAAAGAAAACTAAGTAAATAGTCTTGGAGTTTTAACACATTGTCTTTGTCTTTGAGTTTTAAATTAGTGATAAAAGAAAATGAAGCGAATGAAAATAAAAAGAGATAATGTCAATTTTGTAATAGAAGAGAATTTTTTTTAAGAAAAGTGGTATTTTTGAGTTTTAATTAGAAAAAAATATATTAAAAAATGAGTGTATTTCGAGTCAAAAAATTTCTTCTTATTTTTTTTCTACAACTAAAAAACTTTACAAGATGTTAGTTAAAAAAGAAAAGAAAGTAGAAGAGAGCACTTACTTTTTGAGCCAAATATTACACATGAAGGGAGAAATAAGAGAAGTAGTACAAAATTATCATTAATCTAAAAAGTCACTTATACAAAAAGAGGGTGATGATGGGGGGTGTGTACTATGTGGAAAGAGAAGGAACCAAGGAGGGCACAACACATAGACAAAAATTCAGTGGGGGCAGGTGCCCCTCCTGTCCCTAGGGTAGATCCACCCATGTATGGACCCACATTTACTCATTTTTTAAAATAATCGATAGAAAATTATTTAATATAATAAAGGTGGGGCCACATGTGGAAGAAAAATGGAAATGGGGGGGGGGGGAGGAAGAAGTTTACGTATCAGGGAGGGTATTATATATATAAATAAATAAATATATATATATATATATATATATATATATATATATATATATATATATATATATATATAGTTTTGTTTTATTTGATTATAAATAGAATATATTATATTTTATTTAAAGTTTTTATTTTATTAGAATATTTTATTGCACAGTAATGAATAGTAAAATTAAATTTTTAAAAGTTTCAGACGAATTCGTTCTCCCATGAAATCGTCGAATATTTACTGTGCAGTCCGTGATTTTCTAAATTCAAATAGTATCATTTCCATTCTCTTATAAATAGGATGCTTAGTTAGAATTAAAAATCACACCAGAATTAGAGAATTCTTCTTCCATAATATTGAGCGTATTTCTTTCGAGTTTTAGAAAGTTTTGAGTTTAGAAAATAGTGAAAGTTTTCTTCAACAATATCCCCGCTATACTTGTTAGAATACTCTTCTTTTCAAGGTAAGGGATATTATTTTTGTTCAGTATTCATATGAAATAATATTTTCTTCCAAACTTTGTAGTATGTAAGTAATATTATTTCTTTTTAGATTCCAAATTTTATACTCATTTTGTTAAAGTTTTGGCTTCTTTACTCTAAGAAATTAGTAGAATATCCTTGATAT
Organism: Panax notoginseng; assembly: GCA_016801055.1. Classification (NCBI taxonomy): domain Eukaryota; kingdom Viridiplantae; phylum Streptophyta; class Magnoliopsida; order Apiales; family Araliaceae; genus Panax; species Panax notoginseng. The sequence continues at coordinate 82,658,923 of CM029014.1, forward strand.
TTGCACTTCATCCAATATCTTTTTAAGAAAATATTATTATGAGCATTCTTGATAAATTTTAACTTTTTCATGTCGGAGTACTATTCACGGGATTACTATTCCCGAAGTTACTATTCATATGGTACTATTCACTTTGTTACTATTCACCCGGTGTACTATTCATGACAAAAATTAATTTTTTTTTCGATCCAAATCATTTTTGATACAATATTATTCTTAAATTTTACTCTACAAAGCAGTATCATGTTGACAATTTGGACATTATTGAATTCTGGATAAATTAAATTATAAATATTTAAAAATTTATCATTTGCTTTCTTTTAATTGAATTCTTATACCATTGTTATCATCCTCATGCTTATATTGTTATGAAAGTCATCTTTGGCCGTAGTGCATAGATGGACTTGGTATGATTATGACTAGGGATTATTCGGTATAATCATGACCGTAATGTTACAAATGATGTGGTAAAAGTCCTCATTGGCCCGTAGTGCATTGATGGACAGTTGGTGGCATAATCATGACCATTGATGAAAATACGAATATCCTTGGCCCGTAGTACATGGATAATTTGTGGTCGTGATACTAATGAATATCCTTGGCCGTAGTGCATGGATGATTCGATGATGTGGATTATTTATTAAGCTGAGTCTCAGCGATAAAACTATTGACAAACCTTTTAAATCATAGAAGATAGTAGATATCATGCTCTACTTGACTCTTCTAATGGATTGCTTGTTCCGCTGCAGTTAAACTTGATGTTTATTATATTTTATCAGTTTAACACTGTTGAAGGCTAACGATAATTTATTCTGCATTATCTTAGTAATAATATTTCTTACTGGGCTAGTTGAGCTCACCCTTTGCTTTCATTGTTCTCTTCAGGAAATGAGAATATAGCTGGGACTAGTCGGGAAACCGAGTGACGGTCCAGAAGGTAGCATTAGTAGTCCTCACTATTCTGTGAAATAGTATGACAATAAATGTAATGAGGACTTATTTTGAGTTTGAATGCTGTCTAGAAGACAATATGTGTATTAAAACTCACAGCTCATGTTGTATAATTAAGTTTGTATTTGTATTCAATACCATGTATTTGGCGACTCAGAATGGGTGATGTATACCTATTTTGGGGGCGTCACATAAGAGCTGTGGTGACTGTTAGGAACAAGAATAAGGAGGATTTCAAGGAGACGATTGTGAAGCAATTAGATGCTTTTTCCGACAAAATTGGAAGGAATGTTGTTATACAACTTATTAGCACCGAAATTGATCCAAGTATGCCATTCTTTCTCTCTCTCTCTCTCTCTCTCTCTCTCTCTCTCTTTAGGTTGGGTTAGGTTTTTACTGATTGTTGCTGATCTTGCTTTTAAGCATTTATTTTAGGCAATTATTTGGGTTTTCTTATATGGGTCTCTTATTAGTTTTGATAAATGCTACTTTTACTATGTTATGATCAGATTTTTTTATATATATAAAAAGTTGAAATTGTGATTGATTTTGCATTATATTTGATTGTTGAAGAAATTAAAACTCCAAAGAAAAGCAAGGAGGTTGTGTTAAAGGATTGGTCACAGAAATCGAATGTGAAAGTAGAGAGGGTCAATTACACCACAGATTTCATGGTGGACTCAAATTTTGGGGTGCCAGGAGCGATCACTGTGAGCAACAAGCACCAGAAGGAGTTGTTCCTGGAAAATATCACGCTCGAAGGATTTCAATGTGGTCCAGTTCATTTCCCCTATAATTCATGGGTTCAATCTAAAGAAAGATCATCCTTCCAAAAGAATCGTTTTCTTTGATACTCCATGGGTGGGGATACTATTAGCTACTGTGATCACATTGGGGGTTTCCTATATGGAATTTAATGATATAATTGGTGCAACTAATTTTTTGTATAGTTTGGGTATGTTATTGGAATTTGCTTCTTTTGTTTTGTTGAGGAGGGAGTTTATAGCTTCCCGTATCGAGTTCCGATGAAGTTGCCGGGGATGGTGATTATGTGCTTGATTCCTTCTGGCTGGGGATTATATCCTAACAGACCAGTGAGTGAGATGAGGGCGGAGGAGAGGATGGTGAAGGTGGAAAAGTCGAAGTAGAGAGAAAGGGAGATGTGGGTGGTGTATGGGTGAGTTGACTGAGTGTAGGAGTGTGGGTTTAACAGAGAGAGAAGGGGGATTGTGTGAAATAAATGTAAAGTACCAAGTTTACCCCTCTGTAATAAATATTACAACCTTAGCCGGTCACTTTTGACCGATTAAGTGAAGAAAGTGTATTTTTTGTTACGTATAATTAAAGTTTGGGGTGTACTTAGACACCTTTTTCGGTTTAGGGTGCAAAAGTCAACATGAGTTTAAAATTAAATTCTGTAATTAAGCACATCTAGAGGGGGGTGAATAGGTGTAAATACCCAAAGTGATCTACAGTGGTCAAATTTTAAAGTTTACTATAGCAGGCTATAATCGAATGGTCTAACCCTATCCGTATTAGTTATGTTCTTCGTCTGTTATAAACGGACAGCTAATACCTGTCCGTATTAGTATAAAATTTTTTCGATTTAAACCAAAATCTGCAAATTTTTAAAGCATATAACAAAAGCAAAAGAACAATAAATCACACCAATATTTTTATTTGGTTAAGCCCCTATCCTCTAGTCTAATAGCATAATCCACGTCCAATACCAACTAGTATTGGAGACTCTTTTTATTAAACTTAATACTCAATTAAATACAATAAAAAGAACTCTCTGTTCAAATAAAGCTTTCCACTGCGATAGACACCTCTGCCTCCTTTGCACCACTGCAACATTTCTCACCACTGAGACATTTGCACCTCTGCAACCTTGAAAGCTCTCTATGAATAGACTCTATCTACGACTAGATAGACCAAGCCCAACAGGACTTGAACTCAGATTTCGTTATAAGAAATATATGATTACAAAGAACTCTTATTTCAAGCCAACAAAGAATTAATTAAATAACAAGACTTGCTGGAAATAAACTTTGATAGCTCTCTATTGAAATATCTTTGTATAAGACCGATGTGTGCTTTGATTTTACTGAACTGATGTATCCTTCAAGTCTATGTCCATGGTATAGCCAATAAGAAGAATATATAGAGAGAGAAGGAACTAACGGCTATGGAATTTGTTAGCAAAGAATACATAGCTGATAAATCTCTTTAACTCATGCAGTTGACCAACAGATATAATATGAATAAGTTAGCATAAAAAACTCAATCAGTTGGTATATCACAATATTTTTGCAATTAAAGAGTCCAAAAGATATAAGATATCAATTAATAAAGATATTATATCTAAATTATATATCAGATAGCTAAAATAAAGGAGACGTAGTTTAACATGATTATTTAGTCAACTCATTTAAAAAGACTCCTTATCAAAGAATATATCTAACTATGATTCAAAACATGATAAATATTAAGGAAATATTTAGTAATAATATCTTTTTTATCAACTAATGGACTATTAATCAAATTTGGACTAACAAAGAAATTAACTTAAAAATTAAATCAACCCAAACAATAAAATTCATTTAAATAAAATCCAATAATATTGTCATCATTAAAATCATAAACCAACATTCTCCCCCCTTTTGATGATGACAATACATAAACTTTATAATAATATGCTCCCTCTAAGTATATGGCTCCCCCTAAATTTATGCATATTAAGGAGCAAAAAATATGACTAAAATGACTTTATCCAAATAACCATATACCAATTTAAACCAATTCAAATACCAAATATCTCTCCCCCTTTGTCATTATCAAAAAGAAATTATTAAGCAGAAGTTGATTAAAACATAATCATTATTATTCAAATATCTCTCCTCCTTTGATATCAACAAAAATTAATTCATATCAATTTAGCTAAATAGTTATCTCGCCCCATTTGTCAATCTTAAAAGAATAAGTTCAAAGATAAAGAATATCATTGGAGCAAGTTTATAACAAAATCACATATAGCAAGTAAACAATACAATCATACATTTGTAATTTGTTACCTAAATATCAACATTGTTGTTACCAATAGTAAGCTTGCTAGATGTGCTCTGTAGTTTTCTATTTTGGATTTTTATAATCAAATCTCTTCAAAAACACTTCTTTTGGTCATCCCAATGTGGATGTCACCTATAATCAAATTTGGGGGATGATTTCTCACAGTTCGAGATGATCAAGGAAGCTTGGCAGTGATGTGATGTATCAAATTCTGCATCTGAGTGTTCATCTGATTTTTCTTCTAAGTCGGACGTGTTTGGCCGTCTGTTTTTCGGTGTTTGCATGCCTGAGTTTTCTACTAAAATGGACGGGTCAGGCTGTCTGATTTCAGCTGTCTTTCCTTTTGATTCGGACGGGTTAAGCTATTTGGATTTTGCTATTTTATTTCCACGTTCCAGATTACTTTTTCCTGTAGAATACTCATTCTCTTCCTTTGACATATCATGGTTAAGTTCATAAAAAAAATTACAAGTACAGATTCCTCATCATGATTGTCATGTGTATTAAATATGGAACATTTAGCACAATAAAAACTTTAGGATAAATAATATTATGAACCCTTGTGTTAGAAAATCCAAATATCTAATTAAAACATTATTTAAAAAACAATATGAGGTACTTACAGATTCCGCCAAATAATTTATAGGTAACTACTATTCGTCTCTTTTTTGACCTTGAGATATCTACAAAATGAACAAATAGTCTCTACCTTTTTGGTACCCAAATCTTCTTGGGTCATTTTGGGTTAGTAACATATAAATCACATTTCTTTACCCAAATTTGTTTAATCTAATTTTATTATAATTAGAATCAAAATGACCGTTAAAACCACATTTTCTACAAGTAACAAACGGTGAATAATAAAGTGGTTTAAACCTTAGTTTACTATTAATCATTCTAATATTATCATTAGTTCTATTTTTCACATTTTTAATAGGATTATACCTAATTCCTTGTTTATCAAGACTAGACTTTTGTGCCCCTAACGTAACATTTAGGTTCTCTTCTCCTTGCACAAATTTAGCAAGATCATTTTTTAAAGATGCTATTTTTGCATTTGTTACATTATCATCATGTTGAATATTCATCATTTTCCATCATTAAAAGCATCTATGCATACATCTCTCATTTTTAAATTTTCTTTTAACACTTCATTTTTATTTTTAAGATATTCATTTTCTTTTCTCTTTAATAAGCGACTTAACTTCATTCATTAGCTCATTTATACAATTCTTAAAATAAATAGTTTTCTTTTTGAGTTGTTGATTTTCATTTTGTAAAACAATATAATCAGTCATAGATATTTCAAAAGCTTCATGAAAATTTGTTACCTCAAGTTGATCATCATCTTCTAGTTCCATGAAACAGAGTTGGACAATTTCTTCTACTTATTTTGTTTTGGACTTACTCACTGGAGTTGAGCTACCTTTTTGATTTTTCCTTTGTTTCTTCCTTTGAAGTAGTCTCTCAAGTTTTCTTAAGAGCATTTCAATTTCTTCATCAAAATCTTCGTGATCACTTTCATTGTTGCTCTTAACTTGAAGTTCTAATGTCTTCTTTATTGGTGTTTCATCTTCTTCATCATACCTTCTTAACTGATTTTCAAATTCTTCAAGCTCTCCAAATAAAGTGAGAGTTTCTATTGTACTGATTGTTGTTGAATCTTGAAGAGTTGTAACCTTTGTTGCCAATCGTTTAGGTATGACTCTAAGTATCTTTCTGTTTATCTCCCTTTGATCAATTTTTCGTCCCAACATACTTAGAGAGTTCATTAGAATGAGGAATCTAGCTTGAGCTTCTTGAATTGTTTCATATTTTTCTAATTTGAAGAGTTCATATTGTTGCATCAACATACTTAGCTTGACTTCCTTCATCGTAGTAGTTCCCTCGTGGCTCATGATGATTGTATCCCACATTTCTTTTGCTGTGTTGCACGATGAAACTTTATCAATTTCAGCTTGGACCATTCCACTTAGCAAGGTGTTCATGGCTCTTGAGTTGTAAGAAAACATGTAGCTTTCATTTTCATCCATGTCCATGAGAGTCTTGAGTCTACCATCATCATGTCTAGGAATAACAAGGCCATTTTCAACTACCCACCATTGCCATGGGTCTCTCTTGAGATAAATCTTCATTCTGAATTTCCAAAAGTTGAAGTTCTCGCTTCCGAGTAATAGAGGTGGTCGACTTGTAGATTAACCTTCTTGAAAATAAAGGCGTGCCATATGATCTTTCCCTACGACCTGGAACGATCAATATTAGTAGAGCCTTGCTTTGATACCAACTGAAATTCTGTAATTACGCACACCTAGAAGGGGGTGAATAGGTGTAAATACCCAAAGTGATCTACAGTGGTCAAATTTTAAAGTTTACTATAGCAGGCTGTAATCGGACGGTCTAACCATGTCCGTATTAGTTATGTTCTTCGTCTGTTATAAACAGACAGCTAATACATGTCCGTATTAGTATAAAAATTTTTCGACTTAAACCAAAATCTGCAGATTTTTAAAGTATATAATAAAAGCAAAAGAACAGTAAATCACACCAAGATTTTTACGTGGTTAAGTCCATATCCTCTAGTTTAGTAGCCTAATCCACGTCCAATACCAACTAGTATTGGAGACTCTTTTAATTAAACTTAATACTCAATTAAAAATAAAAAAAAAAGAACTCCATGTTCAAATAAAGCTTTCCACTGCAATAGACACCTCTGCCCCCTTTACACCACTGCAACCTTTCTCACCACTGAGATCTTTGCACCTCTACAACCTTGAAAGCTCTCTATGAACAGACTCTATCTACGGCTAGATAAACTAAGCCCAACAGAACTTGAACTTAGATTTCGTTACAAGAAATATATGATTATAAAGAACTCTTATTTTCAACCAACAAAGAATTAATTAAATAACAAGACTTGTTGGAAATAAACTTTGATAGCTCTCTATTGAAATATCTTTATATAAGACAGATACGTGCTTTGATTTTACTGAACTGATGTATCATTCAAGTCTATGTCCCTGATATAGCCAATAAGAAGAATATATATGGAGAGAAGGAACTAACGGCTATGAAATTTGTTAGCAAAGAATACATAACTGATAAATCTCTTTAACCCATGCAGTTGACCAACAGATATAATATGAATAAGTTAGCATGAAAAACTTAATCAGTTGGTATATCACAAAATTTTTGCAATTAAAGAGTCCAAAAGATATAAGATATCAATTAATAAAGATATAAGATATCAATCATATATCAGATAGATAAAATAAAGGAGACATAGTCTAACATGATTGTTTAGTCAACTCATTTAAAAAGACTCCTTATCAAAGAATATATCTTCAAAACACGATAAATATTAAGGAAATATTTAGCAATAATATATTTTTATCAACTAATGGACTATTAATCAAATTTGGACTAACAAAGAAATTAACTTAAAAATTAAATCAACCCAAACAATAAAATTCATTTAAATAAAATCCAATAATATTGTCATCATTAAAATCATAAACCAACATGGTGCAAATTGTCTTTTGGTCTTTAAAATATCCCAAAATTAAGGAGAGTCTATCTTCTCAAGGACCAGGTGGATTGCTTATGGGCCCTCAAACAGATATGATTTGTTATGTTTTACTTGGTGCAAGACGAGCACAGGAATAAGTTTTGCACACTTTTGGGGCATGGATTAATTTTCACTTCCTTTCTCAACTATGAAATGTTTCATATTAATAGAACACGGGCATTCAAGCACAAAATGGCTAATATTAGTTTGGTGGCAAACGTTTATTGGCTTATCCTATTAGTTAGAGATAAGTAAATGACTTACAATCTACTCCCAACTGCTTTGTATAGGAGGAACATAATCATTTTTTAGCCCTCCAACAAGCGCATACTCCTCCTTTTCTAAAATCAGATATGCACTTTGACTTTTAAAATTAAACATCTTATATTAAATTTTAAATTGATGTGAATTTATTTAATTTTAGTTGATATAATTATTATAATTATATATTATATAACAAAATTTATTTTATTTTAAACTTTTACGAGTCATATTAATTTTAAAGTTTAATATGTTGTCGTTTGACTTTAAAAGTTAAATTGAATATCTAATTTTAGAAGAGGGTACTATTTTCTATTCCAAAAAAATAAATAAAACTAAAGCCGTATTTATCAATTTTTTATTATATAAAAAGAGTCATTTATTTTCTATGAAAAATTATCCTTAAATTTAGGTAGAATTATAATTTAGCCAACCAAGTTGTCAACCGATTTCAAAATAGCGCCTCAATTGGCATCTTTCATCCCTGTAACTGATTTTTCATCCTTAGTCCCCACTAATCACGTGCATTTTAAGAATATATTGACCTTTTGACAATATGAAATTGAAGCTTTTAAACACTTGAAATCTTGCCGTCTCGTACGACATTTTGAGAATAAGAAAAAACCAAGCTAAAAAGAAAAACAATGGAAAGAGACCTTAATTCCGGTAACTCATGTGCCAAGCAATTATATCCGCCCACATGAGAAAAATTAATTGGTCGATGAAAATATATTTTGAGCTACAAGCAATCAATGATATGAAGTCCGAGGCATGGCAAATTAGATAATCTTAATAATGAAAAAATGTAATTCATAAAATTACATATAAAAAGGAGTAAATAAACAATAAAATAGTGGTAAATGTACTAAACTAGTACATATTTTCATAGAGTTTAAATTTGACATATTAATAGTGTATATGCCAGCAGTGTTATCATCATGACCCGTTATTAAAATAAAAATAATTTGTTCAATATATATACTTTTATTAATAATTTATCAGTCTTAATATCACTCGTATGTACACTATTAGGTTATGAAACTTAACTCATATTCATATCCCATTCCAAAGTGATAGCCTACTAAGAATGTGTCTTTTCTTTGTGTAAAGTCACAAAATTCAAGTCTACTCATCAACAAGAAGTCAAAATTCAGCAGAATCTTCATAAGATTAAAAGGTAAGTTTCCTTTCTGGCCCCTTCCCACCCACCCACCCAGGCTTCCTCTATGATTAAAATGTATTTCTCCTCCCATTTTATATTATTTGATCATCGTTGACTTATTAAAATCAACGTAAAAGATTTTAAAATTCAAAATTAATATATATTTTTTTAATTTTAAACAGTATAATGGTGAATATCGTAAATTATCTAAAAAATATTACTAATTCTAAATTTTATTGTTTTATAATTTTTAATTAATTATCTCAATTTTAATTTTAAAAATATTTTTAATTGATTTTCAAAAATTAATAATAACCATCTAATTTGAAACGGAGAGAGTATTTTAAAATTGTAACATTGTAGGTTCTAAAAAAAAGTAAAAATAATTGTAACTACTTTTACACAATCTATTTGAAATATATTGCTTTTGGTTCAAATAAACGCGGTTTTGATATCTGGAAGATTGTGACGGATTGACCCGTGTGAAGATGCACCTTTTTGTCACCTTCCTTTTCAGCAGCATATGATAGGCGATAGACACGTAATTCGTATATTTAATTATTTTTAATTTTGTCCTTTTAATTATATTAGTTTATTAAATTAATATATTTTATTTTATTTTGTAGGATTTAATATTTGTTATAATAAAGTCAAAAACTTGGTAATCAAGGGATATTTAATGATTTTATTCATATAAGGAATATCCAAGAAGAATCCTACAAGGAGTAGGAAAGAGGTTGAACAATCTTGGTGTGCAAGTCAAACCCAACAAGAGAAGAAAAGTATGTCTAGAAGATCTTTTTGAGAAATTGATTGGGGACAAAACTGTCCAAGTTCAATTAGGGTTCCAAGTTATTTTCCCTATAAATAGGCCTCTTGTTTTAGAGAGAAGGGCACCACTTATTATTTTCTTTTTCTTAGTTCTTCACTAGTGTAGAAGGGAATAACATATTTAGAGTTTATTTTTTCTCTTATTCCAATCACGTGTGAAACTACTGTCAGGGAGTATTTGTATCTTTCTTTTATTTATATAATAAAAATTCTCTTTTTAATTATCGATCTTATTTCATGCAAATAATAGTACTAATATTATTTATTTTTGTTTTTAATTCCATGGCTAGCTAAATTTTTAACACCTAGGATTATGATGAAACTAAATATTTCATAATAATATTTTCTTTCCGTTGCAAAATTAATGCCTAATTATTTTCGCCTTCATATTTTTCTCCGCATAAATTGCATATGATTTTTATATTGATTGCGATGTTTTGATAAGTTATAGTTAATCTGTAAATTTTTCATAGCTTATGTTTGTCCATATTAATTATATGAATCATTATTTTTAAAGGGAAGGGAGAATAATTTGGGAATTGATTTAGGAAATAAAAAATTATTTATTATGTTAATATTTGCTGGATTCTGATTCCTAGGTATCTTTTTTCATTAATAGTTTCCATTATTAATTAGTAGTTTGAATAATTTAGTTAATAATTTTTCTCCACCATATTTATTTCTAATTCGCCTAAAATATTAATTAAGGATATATTAAAAAATTAATCTAGTCTCTGTGGGTTCGACCTGTACTTGCCAGTTTTTAAATTTGACACTGTGCACTTGCAGTTACATATTTTTATCACATCAAGTTTTTGGCGCCGCTGCCGGGGACTAGAATTAATTTTTATTTATTCCTTAATTTTTATTTATTCGAATTAGCTTTAACTCTATATTTTAATTTTTTTTTCAGGATTATTGAAGTTGGTCGAAGGAGCGAAAAGATAAAAATTTTGTTGATGCGCTTTCTTTGGTACTTCGTATCTCCATAGTTAAAAAATAAAAAAATAGTTTAGTTTTTATTATTATTAATTTTTTTATTTGCCGCATTCATACATTCACTCACGTAGAGCACATCCTGTTAGATTTTTATTTTTATTAATTTATTTATTATTTTTTTTGTCAAACATAAACTGTGGTGATTGCTGGAGGATTGAGGTACGTCAAAATTTCTCCTTCTTTCGTAATTCACATAGTTTTAGGACACTTTATTTGTTTACAGTTTTTTTTATTATTTGTGCATTTTCATCTTTAATCTAACAATAAGGGCACAACCCTTAACAAGATAAGGTGGAGATTTTATTACCCTTCCTTGGCCCACAAACAACCCAATTTATATTTTGCATGACCATGACCTAATAAAATCAAGTAGGCGTTGGCCCCTAGGACTCTCGAGCTCAATTAGGACAAGAAACTCCAAGAGGAGTCTGAATTTTAAATTAATCAAACTACTGGTGTCTAGGCAAGTGGTTCAAAAGGTATACGCCTAAAGATTGTGTGGTTAATCAATTAGTCACCGTTTCTACGGAGAGACTCCCACCTTTCTTACACTTACCTGGCTAGTGGTGTGATTAATTTTGAATTTGGTGGACCTTGCGGTGTAACTTGGAACAGTTAGGAACTGTCTAAATTTTAATTAGGTTGACCTTAGAAGTAAATTTATTTTTATTTTCTTTTTATTTTATTTTATTATTATTATTTTTTTTGTTTTTTTTTTGTGTGCTTATCTACTTATTTGTTAAGTAGTGTATGCAAAAAGTGTGGATTAGGGACGAAACATCCCGATTAGTGAGAACACTTGATTTTTCGGATTTCACTTTAAAAGATTTCACTTTAAGAAAAATAGAGGGCGCATAAACTGTTTCTTTAAGGGATCGAGTTATCCTTCCCGCTCTGCCCAACCTTCATGTATCAGTCTACCACCGGTAACTGGTAACAATTTTGAACTTAAGCCACATTTTATAAATATGTTACCTAGGTTCACAGGGATAGAAGATGCATATTTATTTATTCATGAATTTGAGGAAGTTTGTGCCCTAATGAAAATTTAACAATTGTCTGATGACTCAATTAGGCTAAGATTTATAACATTTGCTTTAAAAGATAATGCTAAAAAATGGTTATATAGCCTACCAAATAATTCCATATCAACTTGGGAGGGATTTGTTGTTACATTTCTAAAAAAATATTTTCCAAATCATAAAACTGCTAAAATTCGGACTGCAATTCATCAATTTTGCCAACATGAAAAAGAGTCATTTTGGAAATATTTTGATAGATTTAAAAATTTGTTATCCCAAAGCCCACACCACGAAATTGAGAAATGGAGATTGTGTCAAATTGCTTACGAAAGTTTAGACTATCCCACTAAGACAATGTTAGAGTCAATGTGTAAAGGGAATTTTTTGAATAATGATGAGGAAAAGGCTTGGGAGTTTTTAGAAGACTTAACAGAAAAAACCATGCAATGGGAAACCACCCGAGAGACAGATAAACTTAGTTCATCTAGGGGTGTTCATACAATTGATAATTCAATTGCTACCGAAGTTAAGTTGGCTGGTGTACTTAAAAGACTTGAAGATTTAGAAACTAGGGGACAATCACACGTGAACCAAGTCTCAACACCACCACCTTTGTGTCTAAAGTGTAATTCACCAAGCCATGTGATTGAGGAATGTCCTAGAGTCGTGCCCTAATTTGAAGAATATGAACAAGTCAATGCAATGTTTCAACGACCTAGGAATGACCCATTTGCACCCACTTATAATCCTGGTTGGAGAAATCATCCTAATTTTGCATGGAACCAAGGACCCTACCCAAATAATTCTTCAAATCAGGTCAATCAGTCTCTAAATCAATCTTTTCAACCTTACCAAAAGTCAAATCCTGGTCTGTACCAAAATTCAAATCCAGCACCTCAATATCCACCAGGTTTTTCTAATGAAAGTGAGAGGAGACTTAGCACCTTAGAGAAAAGTGTGAGCACCTTAGAGAAGAGTGTGGAAACTTTAATAAAATTCATTTCTCACCTAGAGATCCAAATGAGTCAATTGGCCACTATTGTTAGTGAAAGAGAGAAGGGTAAACTTCCTAGTCAACCCGAGACCAATCCAAAATTTCCAGTCCCTAATCAAAAACCTTATCATGCTAATTCACATGAAAACAACCAAGTCAATCATGTGAATTCTATAATTTCTTTAAGGTCTGGAAATTATTTTAATAATCATGCTGGCATTGATATTGAAGAAGAGAAAAATTTAAATGTTGAATCTAATAATCCATCTTCAAAGTCAGTCCTACCTGAAAAGCCCACAAACTCTGAGTCAGTAGGCCCACCTACTAAGCTTGTGTCAAAAGATGATCAAACCACACCTTATGAGTCAATTGAAAAAGTCTTTAAACCAAAAGCCCCATTCCCTCAAAGACTTATTTCAAACAAGCAGTCAGCCCAGTTGGACAAAATTCTAGAAGTGTTCAAACAAGTTAAAATTAATATTCCTCTTCTAGATGCCATTCAACAAGTTCCCTCATATGCTAAATATCTAAAAGATTTGTGCACCCATAAAAGATCCACTCATGTTCCTAAAAAAGCTTTTCTAAAGCCCATGTTAGTTCTATCTTGTCATGTCAAGTCCCTGTGAAGTATAAGGACCCCGGTTGTCCTACAATTTCATGCATCATAGGTGACACATTAATTGAAAAAGCTTTGCTTGATTTAGGAGCTAGTGTGAACCTGTTACCATTTTCTGTGTACCAAACCTTAGGCTTAGGGGAGTTGAAAAAGACAAGTGTCACACTCCAACTAGCTGACCGTTCTGTTAAAGTACCAAAAGGAATAATTGAAGATGTACTCATTAAGGTTGGTGATTTTGTCTTCCCTGTTGACTTTATTGTCCTTGAAACCCAGCCTGTTGTCAATCCCAAGAGTCAAATTCCTGTCATTTTAGGTAGACCATTTCTAGCAACTTCTAATGCGTTAATCAATTGTAGAAATGGACTAATGAAATTGACATTTGGGAACATGACAATTGATTTAAATGTGTTTAATGTGGGAAAGCAACCTTGTGATTTTTCTGACCAACCCGTTGAAGTGAACATGATTCAGGTCATGTCCGACAATGAGCTTATGGGGGAAGATGAAATTATTAACTTTTGTCTAAATCATTTTGGTCAAAATTGGGATGAAACTGAATACTTGAATGAGGTCAATGAGATGTTGGACTCCACAGCCCAAAAATCTTACTCAAGATTGGAACCTATAGTTGAATCAAGTTTGACACATTTTGAGCATTTTCACGAGAATCAAATTGACCTTCAATCCTCTTATGATCATTTTGAGTCTACCTTGGGTCCATCCGACGCGCCTTCCAGAAATACTAAATGTGATTTAACAAATGAACCAAAGGTTGTGGACAATAATAATCTTCCATGTTTAGATAATGAGATCATATCTCCCATTTCAGATAATGCATGTGTTAATCAAGTGGTGTCTAAACATCTTGGTCTAACAGTTATTCAAAATGATAAAAATGTTTTAGTGCCCCATGGTAACAAATATGGATGACAAGTTTGGATAGATTTTATGAAGTTAGAATTTTTCAAAAGGAACCATCATTTTTCGTTATCATTCTCTGAATCAATTTTAAAAGAATTAGTCTCGTAAGCTCACAATTGTTCTTCTGTTGCAAATTTTAACTATTTTCAATTACCCAGACCTCCTGAAAATCACACGCAATTCACTCTAGGTTGTCTGTTTGTATCCTTGATCATTTATAGTCACATAATTTTTAGGATGCATAATATTTGTAGATATGTACATTTATTTTCTTTCTCACCACATTTTCTTGCAGAACAAATGGCCCATATACAAGGTATAATTTTTTTCACATCTTTGTTCTCTTTTCTTCATTTGCATACATTGAGGATAATGCATGATTTAGGTATGGGGGGAGTTTGTTTGTATATTATTGTATTAGAATTTTTTTTCTTTTTAGGAAAGTATAGTACAAAACACAAAAAATTTATAAAAAAAAAAATTGTTTGACTTTTTATGGATTGAATTAATTCTAATAAGTGTTTGTGGAGCAAAACTCATGAGTAAAATTGAAATATTTAGAACTCTTGAATCTTTGATAAGGTACAAAATCTTAGTTCAAAACACCATCTTGATTAAAATTGATTTCACAAGTATTTTTGTACTTCACGTTTGCACTAATTCTTAGTTGTGGGGTATAAACCATGATTCGAGTAATTTAAAAAAAAAAGAGAAAAGAAAATAAGAAGGAATGAAAAAAAAATGAAGTTGAGAAAAGTTGAAAAAAGAAGAAGAAGGAATAAATAACTGATTCAATGTCCATTAAACGAAATAACTGGGTATCCAAGCCTTAGGAAGCATCGATATTCACGCTGAAAAGTGTGATGGATAAAAGCAGCTTGACTAGTCTAATTTTGTGGCCTTTGTTACTCGAGTTAGTAAATTCTTAGGGGTGTCTCTACACCTAGTGCCCTAAAGCTATCTGGTTTGGGAGTCATTGGTCCAACGCTCGCTCTACATGGGTAACTCTGAAAAGCCTAAGAAAATGAGACATTGCACAAGTCAAGAATCAAAATTAAAAAAAATAATAAAAATGGAAAAAAGAAAAAGGAAAATGAATTTGCTTGATTTTCATGATAAAAATCCCTACTAAGAGTTACATCATATACACATGCATGCATCACATGGAATTGATTTAATGAAGGATGGTGTCTAAAATAAAAAGATTGAGTATTTTTGATAAGGTAAAAGTGTGATTTTGAATTTAATCTTGCTTCTGTACAATGCCCATAAATATTTAGAAGTTTTCTTTCAATTTCATAATTTGTTGAACTCAAAAAAATATATTTTTGAATTTTGTGGGTATATTCACTGCAAACCCTCACGAGACACAACTCGTCCACTTGGGTAACCTTGGGGTTTAAAGGCTTGTTGCACATGCTAAGTGCAATCGTGTTTCCTACGAAAATGGGGTAGTGTAATTTTTATTTTATTTTATTTTTATTTTACTCGAGGACGAGCAAAAGCTAGGTATGAGGGTATTTGATAGACACGTAATTCGTACATTTAATTATCCTTAATTTTGTCCTTTTAATTATATTAGTTTATTAAATTAATATATTTTATTTTATTTTGTAGGATTTAATATTTGTTGCAATAAAGTCAAAATCTTGGTGATCAAGGGATATTTAATACTTTTATTCATATAAGGAATATCCAAGAAGAATCCTACAAGGAGTAGGAAAGAGGTTGAACAATCTTGATGTGCAAGTCAAACCCAACAAGAGAAGAAAAGTATATCTAGAAGATCTTTTTGAGAAGTTAATTGGGGACAAAACTGTCCAAGTTCAATTAGGGTTCCAAGTTATTTTCCCTATAAATAGGCCTCTTGTTTTAGAGATAAGGACACCACTTATTATTTTCTTTTTCTTAGTTCTTCACTAGTGTAGAAGGGAGTAACATATTTAGAGTTTGTTTTTTCTCTTATTCCAATCACGTGTGAAACTACTGTCAGGAGTATTTGTATCTTTCTTTTATTTATATAATAGAAATTCTCTTTTTAATTATTGATCTTATTTCATGCAAATAGTAGTACTAATATTATTTATTTTTGTTTTTAATTCCATGGCTAGCTAAATTTCTAACACCTAGGATTATGATGAAACTAAGTATTTCATAATAATATTTTCTTTCCGTTGCAAAATTAATGCCTAATTATGTTTGCCTTCATATTTTCCTCCGCATAAATTGCATATGATTTTTATATTGATTGCGATGTTTTGATAAGTTATAGTTAATCTGTGAATTTTTCATAGCTTATGCTTGCCCATATTAATTATATGAATCATTATTTTTAAAGGGAAGGGAGAATAATTTGAGAATTGATTTAGGAAATAAAAAATTATTTATTATGTTAATATTTGGTGGATTCTGATTCCTAGGTATCTTTTCTCATTAATAGTTTCCATTATTAATTAGTAGTTTGAATAATTTAGTTAATAATTTTTCTCCACCATATTTATTTCTAATTCGCCTAAAATATTAATTAAGGATATATTAAAAAATTAATCTAGTCTCTGTGGGTTCGACATGTACTTGTCAGTTCTTCAATTTGACACTGTGCACTTGCAGTTACATATTTTTATCACATCAATAGGAGAGGCCATTAATGGGTTTCTTGTGGCTAGCAATACCCTTGTATTATGTATATACACTCCAATACCTTACTTAGCTATTGTCAATTTTTTGTGATGATTGTGGTGACTCTTATTACAATAATTTTTTTGGATTAATTATAGGGAGCATGCATGCTAGTTGGAGAAATTTCACTTCTTTTAGCGATATTAACACGTTTATAAACTGTCCCTATCTTCAATTTCCAAAAGTAAGAGAAGAAAAAAGGAGTATTATATATATATATATATATATATATATATATATATATATATATATATATATATATATATAGGGAAATGATCCATAACAAGTATTTGTTATGGATGAAAATTAGGCAAATAGCATCATAACCGTCCATTACAAAAATTAATGACTGAGATTTAATATACAATTTTGCCTTCCGCTAGTTCAACTAGCGGACTTAGGTAAAAAAAATTCCCGGACAGAATTGTCCCTAATAGCCGGCTATCGACAATTTCAAAAAAGAAATCTCATAAATTAACATTCTACATTTGGCTTTTTGTCTACCGGTGGTTCTGGGTAATTTCGTTTTGGGCTTGGCTTCTTGTAACATAGAGACAACATCCCTCATGGGCGGCCAATCAGCCGGATTCCGACTATGCAAAGTAACGCAGCCCTTAGCAAAAGCATCATTTCTTCTCTGACCGAGGCACCAACCACATCTCTAACTCCTTGTTTTGTTTTAATTTTGGATCTCATCCAATCCACAATGCTATTGCCCTCTCCGAATTCTGCGTCTACCTATTTATTTCCGCTTAAAATCTCCATCAACACCACTCCAAAGCTGTATATGTCGGTCTTCTCATCAACTTGTAGAGTATAAGCATATGCTGCAAAACCAAACTAGTTTTTTAATTCAATTCTAAACCTCAACTCACCAACCAACCACTGTTAATTTAAGGCTGCATGATGATTGATTGTAAACGTAGTGGGGATTCAAGAAATGATAATTAGTAATATTCGAGAATATATTGCAGATCTGATATTTGCTAATGTAATATTCGAGAATATATATTAGATCTGATATTTGCTAATATTAGGCGTAATAATCGAGATCCGTTCTTCTTTCTTCCGCTGTTAAACTAGCGGATATATAAATTTAAGCCCAAATTTGCTTCATTGGCTTGATAGCTGGATATTAGGGACTATTCTGTCCGGAAATGTTTTTCCCTACGTCCGCTAATTGAACTAGCGGAAGGCAAAATTGTGTATTAAATCTCAGTCATTAATTTTTATAATGGACGATTATGATGTTGTTTGTCCAATTTTCATCCATAGCAAATACTTGCTATGGATCATTTTTCATATATATATATATATATATATATATATATATGTGTGTGTGTGTGTGTGTGTGTGTGTGTGTGTGTGTGTGTGTGTGAGAGTGTGTGTGGTGGTGTGATTTTGTTTTTCTCCTATTTTGGTCGAGTATTTCCTATCTTTTTTTCCATGCATAATACATTTCAATATGAAGTCAAAGTATTCTTAAGGAGCCCGTTTGACAGGCTGCGTAGTCGGGGGCGGATTTAGAATCTGTACTCAGTATGGACAGATTTATTTGAGTTGAAAATTAAAATGAAAGGTTAAAATTTATCGAGTTAGAAAGCAAGAGTTTGAATACATTATACATCGTCTGTTTAGTTTTTTTTTTTTAGAGTAATAGTAGTTAAAGTTTTTTTGTCCATTCTAAGCTTAATTTTTTCATAAATTTGTCCCCTTAAATTTATTAAATTTTATTTCTGCTCCTATCCCTATACTTATATAAAAAAATTCAGCATAGGCCTATGTTGCCCTATGAATAGATGCACCTCTGTGTGCACTGTGGTAGGCAGTACAATGTACTGCTGTGATGCAGTGAGATAAAATATTTTTAGATTTAGAGTTTTTGACAAAAATACGTTTATTGGAAAGTTGAATGCGTTAAAAGTGATTTTATATAAATAAAAGACAAGTTTTTTTTTTCCCATCAATTTGGATAAATTTGTAAATTGTGTGTTGGTCACAAACTTAAATTTTCTATTTTTTTCACCAAAATGCTTTTCAATCAAAATATCTACTCGCTAATCCACATTTGGAAAATCATAAAATGTCAAATAATTATCATATACTTAATTTGAACGTATTTTTATTATACACAGTTAGCCCTAAGAATGACAACGCCTTAGAACATTCACAACAGTTTTTCTAATAAACTATTTATCCTCAAGAATATATCAACAAATCATTATCCAATAGTTTCCTTATCTTTATTCAACTATCTATTTTAATCCCTATATATGATTTTACTCTCCAAAGTGAGGAACTCAAAAGATCGTTCTCTATATATGCAAAATGAGGTTTCACACCTCCATTTAAGTGGTCAACTCATCAATTATACACATCTTAACATTATTGTCACATGACTTTTTTACTACTTCGTTTTCAAATTATAAATTAATAATGACTTATTTCTTAAAAATTAATTTTAAAAGTATTCAAATTAAAAATTGATATAAATTTATTTAATTTATGTCCATATAATTATAAATATTATAAAAGTACTATTAATTATAAAATTTGTTTTTTTTAAAATTTAAATGAATCATATTAATTTTAAATTTAAAAATATCATAAATTAACTTTTTAAAAGTTAATATTAATATTATGTACATTTGCAGCTACAATCCATTCAATACTCACTCCATAAATTACTTAAAATTTAAAATAAAATAAATATTATTTTACTGTGGAATACAACTGATAAATTAAACTCTCTTTTATAAATTATAAGATTATTATTAATTTTTATAAGTCAATTTGATACAATCTCAAAGTTAATAATTTTACTAAGAATTGTAAAAATAATAAATTTTATAAGTAATAGTATTTTTTTTTCTAAATAAGTTACAATATGTATTGATTAAATTTGTATTAATTTTAAATTTAAAAATATCACATACTTACTTCAAAAAAATTTAATAAATCAATAGCGATTTTATAATTAAAAGCAAGATGTTGTAGTATATTACATCTATCATAAGCTTTAACGTATGAAGACAATACAAATGTCAAATAGTTATAACGGTTAAAACATGTTTTGACTGTTGATACTTTAAAATTTTAACTTTCAAATATCATTATTTAAGGAATCAATAAGGAAGTTGTTGGGTACATAGTGAAAAAATTGAATCCCTATTCTGCATAATGACTCAATGACACTGCAAAATAGAGATAGAGATAATGAATGAGTTCTTTACAGAAATATACAACAATTAAAAAGTAATTACACCATTAGTGTATCAACAAAATAATTACAAAAAGAGTGTAATTAGGACCCATATTACAAAAATAGTACAATTCATATTAATAAGAAAACCTAAAATCAAGGATAAATAACTGCCATAATTTTGTGACACCCCTAAATTTGGACCTCCACTTGGTCACTCAAATTCGGTTCTCACGTGCTCAAAGTATTACCATAATAACTAAAATCATACATTCACAACGAAAAATCTAAATTAGAATAATATACAATGATTTATTATAATTATTCCCTCAAGTCTCGCAACCTACAGTACTTAAAAGATTACATAATACTATCGAATAAAGACCTATTACATAATCCTACTTAAGTTTAAACATAGTCTTAATACAACATAATAATCTTAAACATAAAAGGGACAAGCTAGTCGGTAGCCTTGCCCTTGCCCTTGTCTGTTCCAGAGACACCTCCCTGTTCTTTCTTAACTGAAAGGTTTTAAATAAGCAAGGATGAGCACAAATTGCCCAGCAAGTAATATACAACAAGGGTGTAGGATATAATATTACAAGGTTTAAAATATCGAAGTGTCATTTCTTGGATAGTTCAAAGTGTCAGAATAACATCATGGATAAGGAATATCAACAATACTTAGACTAAGATCAATAATTCAATATAAATCAACTGATATATATGAATTCAAAGGCTATCAAGGTATCCGACTGGATAACAATTTATACTAAGCAGTCACTAAGGACTATTGAACATCTACTAGAATTACCAATATTAAACTGATAACCCAAAAGAATCAAGTAATGTAGAGGATCAGTCTACAATACTCCAAGTTATGCATAACACCACAGTAATAATATACTTATATGTTGGGGTTTCCAACAACATACAATCCCCTTACCATAAGGGTTGTTCAACTCAGTTTTTAAGATTTTTCCGCACCAATCAAATGGGTTTGGACAGTTTTATAAATAGGTATATAGTCTAGCCGAATCAAAGGGCATCGACTCTTTCACAATATTCAAGAACATTACTAAGTTCAACATGAATAATATCTTTCACAAGGGTTTAAGCATATTAGCTCATTTGATTGAAAAAGTAATATAGCTTGCATTCAAAGAGATAAGCTTACGGTATTCGTCGAATAAAGAATGCAATTATACTTGCACAATAAGTGTAGGGTTCGGATACTTGCCTTACGCGTAGTTTATCCTCGTTTAATAATTCAACACTTTTGAATCCTATTTATAACGTATTATATGTTCAAGATGTTCATTAGCTAACATATTCTTTAATCAAGCTTGACATGATACAGGTAGGCACGTAAGGTACAAAATCAGTTTATGCGTTATCATAAATCAAATACTTAGGTACTTCATAAGCAAATCAAGAATGCTCAAGGTTAAGACCTCCTTACTTATGGACTTTTCATTTCAATGCAACACCAACTTATCGACTAAGCATCACACGTATATATATACATCAGTAGGTTTTAGATCACATTTAGCATTATAGGCATCATACAAGTTACTGTCCAAAAGTCAGAATTCACTAACTGTGATTCCAGACTGGCGCAGCTACGCCATGGCTAAGCCTAGGACCGACGCAACTGCGTTGTCCTCTGGCCAAGCCAAGATGCAACTGCCGCCTTGTGGTTTTTGTCCGGCTTCCCCAAAAACAATCATACATGATATATTTGTCATGTTAAAGGTATTTTCATGCTCCTCCAGTCAATCTAGGTTCCCTTTTATAATATATTTCTAATTTAAACATTTCAACCATTTAAGGCCATTCGAGGTCATGAATTCACAAGGTCTAGCATGCTTGCTTTCTAAACATACAAGATAGTTATAAAGCTCATATTAGGCATGTTTTGTGTGTATTCATAACACATACGTGAAACTAACATCGCTTTAGTTGAAAATAGGCTTCGTTCATGCTTTTCTTGAAATGTGGTACACAAGCATGGTATATATATGTTTATGCTACATGAGTGAGTCTAAGAGTGTCATCAAACATGATCACAAATGTCAGATTTTAGTCCTCATGGTATCTTGACAATATTCACATTCAAAGCTTGCTAATAGGTTCAACATGCTTATGTTTCATTACTAATAAAATAAACACAAGCTAAATGTTTATTCATGCATTTCCAAGTCATACTCACATGCTTTCAAAGTCAAAATATAAACCATGTAGAAATCATGTATGTTAGCTCACTAGGCTAAGCTTCTCATTGCAAATATTTCTAAGATAAGACTTAATAAGTTTGATCATGCTCAAAGGAACTATATACACTACAACATGCTCATCTATGTGCAAAATCAGTCATGTATAGCTTACTAGGTTCACAATTTGTAGAACATGATCTTTAACATAGTTTGTTTTCAAAACTTAGTCCAAATCTCCATGTAAACCATACACCTTCGTTAATCATGCAAGTCTAGCCTAAACATGCTCACATTAGGTTAACATATCTATATATACATTATACACTTGCTCACAGGCTAGCTTGAGTCAAAACAACTAGCTAATATTGATCATATTTGAAAACAGACTGCTCAACTGAATTCAGCAACCGGTGCAGCTGCGCCTCAATACAAATGTGGCGCAGCTGCGCCGTGCCTGGTTCAGGCACAGAAGCAGTCTGCTTCGGCAGAACTCCAGCCCAACCTCAAAAATTACTCATAATTTCAATTTTAAACCATCATATATTAGTTGCATCATACTCATATGGTCATATAACAACTATATGGACATTACCCAACCTCATTAACATACAATTACATGAATACAAGAATTTGAAATTATAAGAACTCAAGACTCCATTTTTACAGAGAATGAAAAGGAAAGCAAGGAAAAGGGATTATACCTCTGCAAATGTGAAAAGAACTTGCTCCAAATGAACTTCTAAGCTCTAGATTACTTGTATGCTCTCAACTCTCACTTAGCAAATTCTCAGACAAATCTCAACAACAAGAATGAAGAAGCACAGCTGCTATTTATAGAGGAACACAAATCCAGACATTGCATTTTCCCATTGAATCAAACTCATGTGTTAAAGGATTGCATGAAGGTTATGGAGGAGTTGTTAGATTGGTTGTTGGAACTCATCATAATCACCACTCCCCCATGATCATGAGCTAGAGAGTTGGAAGAAAATGAAGAACATATGCTAGCCTTTTTGAAATACACGTGAATGAGGTCTTAGAGTAAATGGGACACTCAATTTGGGACAAAGGAGAAAACCTCAGCATTTCATATCATTAAGGCTTGGTTTGGTCTATTTAATTCCCACAATGAAATCTTAATGCACGATTGTTACCATATTAGGAATTCACATCATATAGTCTATGTACATTAAATATACGAAATAAAACAATGCAGTCAGGTATTATTATCCGGGTAGTTCCATAATTAATTCTACCACTCATGTAATCATATAATAACCATATTATATTAATATCTTATTTATTTATGTTAAATAAATAATTTAATTCTTTTTCTTGATTAATTACCACTTAATATATAGTCACACAACACCATATAGTATGGTTGTATTATTGCTCATATGCACATAACTGTCAATATAATATTATTATATTACTAACTTACTTATTTATGTTCAATAAATAAATCATGCACTTTCTTAATTTATTAACACCAATATTAATTAATCTAACAATTGATTAATGTAATTATGAATTTCCATAATCATTATTCATCTTTATAATATATTGCAAATAATAGTAATCACACGTTATTAGTTAATTACTAAGAATTCAATATTCTACCACAACCATTAACAATTAATTAAGTTTAACACTTCTGTTGTTGGACATAACATACTTTATTTCTTGGTTTATTAATGTCACACCTATCACATAATTGTTCCATTTAATTCCCAAGGTGGAAAAATTACTTTTCTCCAACTGACTACTGGCAGAGCTGCGCCAGTTTGTACTGCTGGGACGGCGCAGCTGCGCCGTGCCCAGACAATGCCAAGACTAGTTTAGCTTCAGCCCGTGTCAATTTTTGTCGCTAAATCTGTTATATACGACATGAATTGATGTCCACAAAAGTGTTACTACAAGTCTACAAGCGTATTTGATTACTTATATGATATCACACGTTCAACACGATTATACTTCCTAATTCCCATTTTAACTCGCTTAATGGATTTACTCGTTCCACAATATGCCACACAAGGCATTTCACAATCCTCATTGCCAAACCACACCTCTTAATACGCATTGATCTAATACGAATCAATTGTATTAACCAAGTCATAAAACAATAACACTTATATTCACATAAATAGTATTTCCATTAATATATTCATTTTATAATACGTGGAAATTCTAGGGTATTACATAATTAATAATTCAAATTCAAATATTTGGGATCTAACAACAAAAACAAATATTTGGGCTCCTAAAATTACTCGATCGATCATTCCGTAACTGATCATGAAAATGCAGCAACCACCACATGACGTACGTAATATTCTCTTCTCCCTCCTAATTGAATCCCTCGCTCATCATCACTTTCGATCAAATCATATCATCAAATCCCTAAAAACCAAACTATGTACCCACATAAAAGATCATTCACTCTTTCAGTTTTTACTTTTTTAGTTCTCTCTTCCCACCTGCTTCTCTTCCGCTACTCTGCCTCTACACTGCCGCTAATCTCCGTTGTCCAAAACGCGAATGAGAAGAAGAAAATTCGTCCTACAAAAAGTTTAAAAATAAATAGATGTAACTTTTACTGTTCTAAAATTTTTTTTATGACTATTTTGTTACTCATAAATACTAAAATGGTTACCTTTGTATGAATGGTTGGCTACCAACTGCATCACATTCAAACGAAATTGGTAACTTAATAAAACTGAATTGGTTACCTTGGTCTGAAGGTTTGTCCACCAACTGCACTATGAAAAAACTGCAGATGTGGATATGAATTGGTTACCTTGGTATGAAGGTTTTGTTACCTTGGTATGAAGGTTTGCTTACCTTGATCTGAAGGTTTGGTTACCAACTGCACTAAGAAAAAATTAAAAGTGTGGAGGTTAATTGGTTACTTTGATATGACAGCTTGGTTACCTTGGTATGAAGGTTTGGTTACCATCATTCAGTATTTGAAGGAACACATTGAACATGTCAGAATGAGCTTTCTCAATCTCATCAAATAAAATAACTGCATATGGCATCCTGCGGATAGTTTCTGTCAACTGACCTCCTTCGTCATACCCAACAATACCAACATATTATCACCCTGATGACCCTAACCATGATATCTGGTGCATGTGGTGGAGAAACATTCTGCAAAATAATTTAATCACTATGTCAATATTTCTGACATATAAAAGCATTTAGTATGTCTGCACTTTAGTAGCAAAAACAACAATCAATAACACAATTCAATCCGTTCAAGCACATCATACTTTAATCTGAACACAAAGAAGGTCTTCTGTATTACATTCTGTAGCAAAAGAATGGATCTCTACAGGTTGTATTATTTCAATTTTCCTCTTCCACCTTTTTCCTGGTATATAAATGTCTTCCAATCCATAACGAACAAAAAACCTTTCCGTTTCCAGTGATACACCTCGAAAAGATAAAAGCCCTTCACTCCTAGTTATTCTAGATGAGGAGAGAGAGAAGAAGTCATGGAGATAACTAATCCTTAAATTATAGAATCCTAATTGCATACTAATTTCCTAATTTAAGGAATCCTAATTACACTAATATTGTAAAAAAATATGAAATTATATTAATTGTGTAAATATTTTATGATTACACTATTGTTGTAATTATTTTTAAAAATATAATAGAATATGTAATTCATCTATAGTGAAACTATTGTGAATACTCTAAGAGCTTAAGATTCCCTCCAAGCTAACTAGTGGTGCAACGTACCAGAATTTACTACAAGCTAACTAGTGTTGGAGCAAATCCAAGCCCAACCTTGTGTTAGGCCCTACCAAGCCAATTGAGACCCAGCGCAACTTGGTACTAAAGGTTTCTGTTGATCTATTCATCCCCGCCCTAACCCATATCAAATGGGTTGGGCTAGGTTTTCATCATTTAGATCCCTTAAACAGGATAAAGTCTCCTTTAAGAGCCAATTCTCGTATACTCAGTGGCAGAACCAGGAAAAAATTTAAAGGGGGTCAAAATTTGAGGGCGGTTATCGGAGGTCCGGAGCAGCGACGTGTAGGTTGCAGCGGCGAGGGAGCGGAGTTAAGGTCCTTGGGTTTGATTTTGACCCAGATTAAAAAAAATGGAAAGTATATTAGCGGCCCAATGCATACCGACCAGAGAATCGTGACCCAATGCACAAGGCAGCACGCTATCGGCAAGAACACCAATAATCAGACCCAACTGGTTGATTGCAATACATATGAAAATAATGACCTCAATTTTTATAAAGTACGATCTCAATTCTCAAAGCACCTACCATTAGTATTTGCTAATTCCTACCATCACACTACAAAAAAAACTGGCATTACCGACGGCCACTGCCGTTGCCTATGACTATCGTGCCGTCGGCACTGAGGTCATTGGCGACAACAGCAGCCGTCAGAACTCCCGTCGCCCCAGAGGTCGTCGCCCCTGGTTCCCGTCGTTAGCCGTCGGTACCATTGTCATTGGCGACGGGGGTCATTGGCGATGGCCAATGTTAATGGCGATGGTTGTAGCGACGACAAATTCGTCGGTAAATACTTTACAGAGTTTACAAATGAGGACCTCATTCCCGACGGCATGGCCATCGGTAATAACTTTTATGGCCATCGGCAATGCCTTTAGACTATGTGTGTCATTATATGTCATTGGCGACGACAATGCCGTCGCCATTACCCCTGTCGGCAATAACTGTATGTATTTTGAATTTTTTTATATAATTTCAAAATTTACTTGTTCATTTACAAATATAAACGTACACCTGTTATAAACTAATAACAACTATCAAATAACAAGCTAATATCATACAATTCACCATTGAAATACTAATCCAAATCAAATATATAGATCAAAAATATAATGTTCGTCTGTACAACTCAAAAACTATACAAGTATATATACATGAAACTCAGAATATAACATAAACTAAACTAACTACAACCCGTCGCCTGTCTCCATGTCATCGAGTCGGTGGTCATCAACTCGACGATCATCGCCCTGTACTGGAGGAGGCTGCTCGTCATCAGCTCGACGGTCATCACCAGTGCCTCCACCTCCACCTCCACGAGCCTCGTCAACAAGACCCTACAAAATTAAAATATTAATAACAAAATCAAAATGAAAACATATTTACATTATTTTAGTTTGTGTTCTTCAAGTTAGGCGGACGGGACTCGAACTCGGGTTCCGTATATCAGAATCGAGTTCCGTCAGTTCTAATGCATGTCTATTGCCTACACGGTGCTATTGCATGTGTGTGCGTGTTAACTGGACGACTGAGGCTGGTTTTGGTCTCTTTTTCGATAATTTTTCTAAGTTTTCTCAAGTTAGGTGTACGGGGCTCGAACTCGGGCTCCGTAGATCAGAATCGAGTCCCATCAGTTGTAATACGTGTCTATTGTCTACGCGGTGTTATGTGTGTGTTTGCGTGTCATTCAGAAGGCTAATGCAGGTTTTGACCTCTTTTTCGGCTTTTTGGCTAAGTGTTGGTTAGTTTTATAAATTGGGCGATAACTCGGTCTCCGTATGTCAAATCGAGTCTCGTCAGTTGTAACGCGTGTCTATTACCTAGGCGGTGCTATGTGTGTGTTTGCGTGTCATTCGGACGGCCGATGCGGGTTTTGACCTCTTTTTCGGCTTTTTAGCTAAGTGTTGGCTAGTTTTGCAAACTGGGTGATAACTCGGGCTATGTATATCGGAATTGAGTCCCGTCAGTTTTAACACATGTCTATTGCCTACGCGGTATTATTACCTATGTTTGCATGTTAACTGGATGACCGAGGCGGATTTTGGTCTATTTTTCAATAATTTTCCTAAGTTTTCTCAAGTTAGGCGTACGGGGCTCGAACTCGGGCTCCGTAGATCGAAATTGAGTCCCGTCAGTTGTAATGCGTGTCTATTGCCTACACGGTGTTATGTGTGTGTTTGCATGTCATTCGGACGGTCGATGCGGGTTTTGACCTCTTTTTTGGCTTTTTAGCTAAGTGTTGGCTAGTTTTACAAATTGGGCGATAACTCGGTCTCTATATGTCAGAATCGAGTCCCGTTAGTTGTAACGCATGTCTATTACCTACGCAGTGCTATGTGTGTATTTGCGTGTCATTCAGAAGGCCGATGCAGGTTTTGACCTCTTTTTCGGCTTTTTGGCTAAGTGTTGGCTAGTTTTACAAACTGGGTGATAACTCGGGCTCTGTATATCGGAATCGAGTCCCGTTAGTTCTAACACGTGTCTATTGCCTACTTGGTGCTATTGCCCATGTTTGCGTATTAACTGGACAACTGAGGCGGGTTTTGGTCTCTTTTTCGACTATTTTCCTAAGTTTTCTCAAGTTAGGCGTACAGGGCTCGAACTCGGGCTTCGTAGATCGGAATCGAGTCCCGTCAGTTGTAATGCATGTCTATTGCCTACGCAGTACTATGTGTGTGTTTGCATGTCATTCGGACGGCCGATACGGGTTTTGACCTCTTTTTTAGCTTTTTGACTAAGTGTTGGCTAGTTTTACAAACTGGATGATAACTCGGTCTCCGTATGTCGGAATTGAGTCCCGTCAGTTCTAACGTGTGTCTATTACCTAAGCGGTGCTATTGCCTATGTTTGCATGTTAATTGGACGACCGAGACAGGTTTTGGTCTCTTTTTCGACTATTTTCCTAAGTTTTCTCAAGTTAGGCGTTTATATAAGCTATTTGACAGTTATATAAGCAATATAATTACAAATAAGAAAATACATCAATAATAAGTTTTACCTGTCGAATATGTGGAGGAAAGATGTTGGCCAAGACAACTGCACATACACGGATGGCCTCCTCCTGGACTACACTCATGAGGTCGTCAGCGGTAGCTGTAGGATCTACGGAGCCGTGGACAACCTCCTGAGCAAGCTGGTAGACTCGTTCGCGTGATGGTGCGCCTGACTGCACGACACTACTCGCCATGCACCCCTCTATGATCCGCCTGAAGAAGTTGTCAGATAATGAAGGGCCAACGCTTGATCCACTCGCACCACTACCTCCGGTGGGTGGGCGACATCGAGATCTCGCAGCAGGAACTATTGTGTAGGCTTGGACACGGGGAATGCCCACAACTCTACCCTTCTTCGGCCCCCCTGTAGCCTGCAGCCAGTCCTCCATCTCCTCGTCCTCACGCTCATCCTCAACCATTTGAGTGTCACCTCTCTGGCTGCTCTGAACCACAGAAAGGTCCTCGAACCGTGTCTGAAAAAACACAAAAATGGGTGAAAAGCAAGTATTACACAAAAAAATACAAAATAATTTCAAAGTCAGCAAATGCATACTAAATAAAATAATTAAATTATTTACCGCAATGCGCTCTTCCTCAGGTGATATAACCACCGTCACCTTTCTTCTGGTGAGCGTGCCACCAAAACTTGAGGCGGAAAGGTCGGTGCTTTAGATTCACCTCGAGTCTCTCTCTATAGAGGTCGTACGACTGACTCCTAGTGCAGTGTGGGAGACGACTCTGCTGTCGGGCAGCTGTATGCTGTGCCGACATCTTCTTGAACGCCTCGCCCTCCCAAATAAGGCACATCTGCTCCTACACCGCAGTACCAATGAAATCTGGTCGGACATCTCTAAGTGTCTATCCATCCGCCATCTTGGTCTGGGCCTTCTTCTTCCAGTCGTAGACCCACTTGTGCCAATTCATCTCGAGATACTTCCCGAGAACAGTGCTGCCATGGGCTTCTTGCCCGTCCTCGAATCAATAATATCTATGCAGTACAACATATGAATATTAGCAGTTACTTAGTAGACAACATAAAGCAAAGCAGTAAATAAATGAATGACTAAAACACAAATTAAAACTAACATATGAATGAATGACTTCTTACCCTAAACTCAGCAATAATCAGACCACGTGTGCGGTCATCCACATCTGCCCACCTCATCCACGGGCTAGAGAATCGGTTGCGGAAGATCCCAAGCAATGTGTTCCTTGGAGTCGCGTCAAGGATACTAAAATTGAAATTATTAAATTTGCAAATTACAAAGAATATATAAGAACTAAATAATTCATACAAACATAATGTTAAATATGAAATTACCTAGTAGTCCCGACACGACATATAAATGGCGCCTGGGGGGGATTCCCTAGCAATCCACGTGCTAGTCCCCACGGAGGCCTACGTCGATCACCTATGTAGTGAAATACAATAATATTTATATAAACGAATATAATGTCAATATTATATAAAATTAAAAACAATAAGATGTATAACAACAAAACAAGTAATTATACCTGATGATCCAGCCTGATCATCACCAGCACTACCTCCATGGCCTGAACTACCAGCACGCCCACCACGATCGCCGTGTGGTGTACGCGCCATATCTATATATATACTTTCAAATCATCATCAAGAGGATAACATGCGAAAATAACTAAAAGGACACAACATAAATATCAGAATCATCATGCACATACAACTAAAAGGATACAACATGCAGATAAAACTAAAAGGAGACAACTATTACATTTGAATATAACTAAAAGGACATAAAGAGTACATACTCCTAATCATTTATATCATCAAAGCTATTAATATCAGAATCGTCATCTTCGAGCAGTAGATCTTCACTATCGTTGTCATCATCATCTTCGTCATCCTCCACGATTTCTTCAATTATATCTACCTCCTCAACAACCTCGTCTTCACTTTCGACAGCGACAACATCATCCTCTTCTTCACTAGACTCACTAATAATTGTCACATCAGCAGGTGTGACACTAGTAGACTCGACTTGTAAAGGTTCATCGTCTGGACGAGGAGCTGTGTCTTGAAAAACACGGGCTTTGGTGGTTATAACAGCATGCCATGGGATTGCAGGAGTCTCAACACTCCGCGCGTAGTACACTTGTGTTGCTTGGCTTGCTAAAATAAAAGGCTCGTCCATACCAGTCATGAGTCTTAGTTTTGACTTGACGTTAATAGTCACCCGTCCTGATTTTTTATCTACTTTAACTCCATTCTCAACATCAAACCAATGACAATTGAAGCAAACTAATTCTTTATGACCCCAATATTTGAGAACGACAACTTCTAGCAAACGTCCATACCAGTCATCCCAAATGTTATCGTAGCAGCTACCTTTCACCACAACACCAGAATCAGCAGAAGCGACTTCCCCAATATCACAACACTTAAATCTGTAACCATTGATAATGCAGCATGTATAATTATCTACATATCTTTCAGGGCCATCGGCTATAAGCTTTAGCCGATTGTCAGCTAACTCGTCTGTGAGGACCTAATGTACATTAACACAACATATTCTAAAGTTAATTACGCCATAAGAATAAATCTATAATGGTAGATTCATTGAACTTGTAATGGTTAGACTTACATGATCTTTAAACCATTGCATAAATTGTCCATTTCTCAAATTTTGTAAATCCCCGTCTAATATATTCAGATTCGCTTCATGTACTTCAGCATCATATTGACTGCAACACATTTATAAAATTAATGTGTTTGTAAAGGAACTTGACACAGTTACACCAGACAAATATAGTTATGACTACTTACTTAATGTATGGCGCTACTTCATTCATGTTGACAAGTGCATACAATGTGGCAGCTGCATACTCACTATCGGTCAAGAATCGCCTTTTTTTACCGCCGAATGAGCGTATAGGATGACTAAAGGCCATTAATTCTCCATTTTTCTCGTGCGCAATAGCCTCATTCCGACGTAAGCGATTGTGCTTCGTCTAAACATTCGGCTCAAAGTACAACGAGCAGAAATTAATAAGTTCCTCCATAACATAACTTTCAGCAATTGACCCCTCTACATGGGCTCTATTCTTCATCTTTTGCTTTAGACGTCGCCTATATCTATGTGATACATATATATAGATTAGTAAAAAACATTAATGTCATTACCGTATTAAAAACATTAATGTCATCACCTCTCGAATGGATACATCCATCTATATTGCACGGGACCACTAAACTTAGCTTCGTATGGAAAATAAATAGGCAAGTGCTCCATTGAATCAAAAAATGATGGAGGGAAGATCATTTCTAACTTGCACATTATTTCCACTATCTGCATCTCCATTTTATCTATGTCTTTGAGCTGAAGCTACGTCAAGCATAGATCTCTGAAGAAATTAGAAAGCTCTGTCAGTGCTTCAACCACACGTTTTGGTAACAAGTCCATAAATGCCACTGGGATCAACTTTTGCATGAATACGTGACAATCATGACTTTTGAGACCCCGAAACTTTAGCTCTTCGACTTTACAACACCTTGCTATATTTGAAGAATATCCATCTGGGAGCTTCAGTCCACTGATCCAATTACATATCAATATCAACTGTTCCCTGGTCAAAGTATATTCAGCTTTAGGCGTTATCGTCTTACTACCCTCCTGATACAACCACAGATCTTCCCTAATGTTCATTTCTACCAAATCAAGCCTCGACTTGTTGTTGTCCTTTATTCTACCACTGGCATCTAGGACTGTATAAAAAATGTTATCAAATACGTTCTTCTCAGTATGCATTGGAT
Source organism: Panax notoginseng (assembly GCA_016801055.1). Classification (NCBI taxonomy): domain Eukaryota; kingdom Viridiplantae; phylum Streptophyta; class Magnoliopsida; order Apiales; family Araliaceae; genus Panax; species Panax notoginseng. Next base: position 82,691,960 of record CM029014.1, read on the forward strand.
CTAAACAATGACAGATGCAGAGTGTAGCCCAATAAGGCAGGTCAAAGAAAATGAATCTGTGTGTCCAGTTGTGAACCTTACCGTAACCAAAAGCTCGCTCCAATCTATGATTCTTCCCTGGAGGTGGAAACTTCAAATGACTAATCCCAACACTACTGACCTAGAAAGACAGTCAAGTACTTGACGTTTCTTTATTTTTTGATTGAATTGTCTACTCATCCGTCGATAACGATGTTCAATCGGCAAAAACTGTCTGGATGTTGCAAAGAAACTCATTTTCCCCCATGTTTGAGCTGCATAGCTTTAACTGACCCCATGCACATGGGACATGACAAGCCCCCGTGAGTCGACCATCCACTGATCATTCCTAATGCCGGGAAGTCATTTATTGTCCACAGTAAAGCTGCCCTCATGTCAAAGTTTTGCTTAAGAGATACATCATAAGTTTGAACCCCTTTTTCCCACAACATCTTCAACTCATCAACTAACGGCCTGAGGTATACATTGATGTCTTTACTCGGACTCTTATCACCCGGAATCAGTAAAGGCATGAACATGTAGGGATCTTTCATGCACATCGAAGGCGAGAGGTTATACACCACAATAATCACCGGCCAAGTTGAGTAGGGCTTTGTGTAAGGCCCGTTAAATGGATTAAACCCATCCGTAGCAAGTCCAAGCCTAACATTACGAACCTCTTCAGCAAACGAGGGATGCTTGTTATCAAAATTTTTCCACTCAAGCCCATCTGCCGGGTGCATCATCAATTGACCTTCAACTATGTCCCGTGTAGAGTGCCACCTCATATCCTCGGCGGTATGTGTTGACATGAACAACCGCTGAAGCCTCGGGGCAATGGGAAAGTAACGTAAGATCTTTCTCGGCACGTCTTTTCCCTTTTTCTTGTGCTGTTCACAATATCTACTTGTACCACAAATATCACATGACCTCTTCTCTTTATTAACATCACCGTAATATAACATACAGTCATTCTCACAAGCATCAATCTTCTCATACCCTAGATTGAGCCTTTTGACCATTTTCTTCACATCATAGTACGACTCCAGTAACTTATTGCCTGCAGGTAAGCGCTCCTTCACAATGCTTAACAGTTCATTAAAACCTCTCTCGCTACAGTCATGCTCGTTCTTGAAGTGTAAAAACTTAGTCACGGTAGATATGACGGTGTGCTTTTCGTGCCCGTCATACAGTGGCGTCGCTGCTTCATGCAATAACTCATAGAAACCCTTAGCACCATCATTCGGCTCTTGCTCGATGCTACTGCCATCCCTGTCTGTATTCCATTGGAAGTATGAACCAGAAGCTTCGACTATCATGTTAGTATAGTTAAAGGTTTCGTCACCTCCGGATTCTGGTTCTGATTCATGTTCATCCAACTAGGTTTCCCCATGATAGATCCATGTCGTATAACCCTACCTGAACCCATACGCAAATAAGTCACACATAACATAACTCCTTTCCTTCCACACTTCATTCACACACCTCTTACAAGGACATCTGATCTCATCGCCGCTGACTTGCTCAAACGCGAAGTTGAGAAACTGTTCAACCCCACTACGATACTCAGAGCTAAGCCCACTCCTATTAGTGGCTACCCTACGTTCCATCTAACTTCGATCAACAGACATCTCAGACAACTGTCTGCTATATAAATAGAAAGTCAGACAAACACAATCAAGTCTCCAAGTTAATGTATATGCAAGCTTATGCATTTCCTAACTTCATCTCCCACTCTAAAGAGTCAGGCTTCTATCCCATTCCCGGATGTGTCACCTCACTGATGCCAACAACTTGAACACATCTTTAAATTTTTCAGAAATTTCGGCAGCACCTCCCCATGGTCTTCAAGTACACGAAATAGACTAACACATCGTAGTCTAAATATGCACCCAAAGAGCGTCAAGAGATATATATTGACCGAAAATTCTAAAAATATAAAGACGTTCTCAAGTCGTTAACACCGACCTAAGTGAGATCGAAACATATAAGAACAGTCTCAAAACGGGGACTATTTGAGATTCACTCCTACTAAGTGAATCTCAAACGGGTTTTTAAGCTTCCTAAACTATATGAAAATATGCATGTGTCAAAGTAAGGATTATTTTTGTATAACAAAAAGAATACTAGCTTTTTAAAAATAGTAAGATAGTAATCTTTTTTTAAAATGTATATTTATTTATTTTTTAAAATTAATAAATTGTCAATTTAGGAGTGGTGGAATGCTAATGATAATGGCATGACAAACTTGAGAACAATATGTCACTTTGTAGTACTATTAATATATTTATTGAGTTTGTTGGAGGGAGAGGAGGGGGTGTAGGTGCTTAAATAGAGGTGATGGCCATGAGAGGTCGCATGTGATGGGGTTGGGAAGTTTAATGCCTTTGAGAAGTCATTTTGAAATCATAAGCGAGAGCCTTGAATTATTTTATGTTATATTTATCATACATTATTTTATTACATTCTCACTAGTTCTAAAAAAATGAATAGGGATTTGCTTATTTTTAAAATTTCTCTCTATTTCTCAACAATTTGTGTGAATTTATTGCAATACATATAATAAGTTTTAACATTCGAAAGATGCTCGTAGAGGTATTATATTTTCATACTCGTGTAGGATACAAAACAAAAAAATCTATTAGTAACCCAAGCCTAATTTTACCACACAAACCTTGAGTTTCAAAGAGTTTTTTTGTTTTGTATAAGGATTATTTTTGTATAAAAATTCCACTTCCCCCATTATGTTGTTTATCCTAACATAACATAAGCAATCATGAAAGCAGCTTTAATGGAAGAAAATTAAAGAATGGACTCCAAGTGAAAATTAAGCACTGCAAGAAAAATTGTCGATATGCAATGGAGTTTGAGCAATTTATACACTGCAATATATATACATACATTGCAATATAATTTTCATGTAAACTTGCAAACATTTGAAATTGCAATAAGGTCTTGTACACTGCAAATACACTGTAATATTCCGACTTAAAATTTTCATGTAAACTAGCAAACATTTGAAATAGTAATACACTGCAATGCAATTGGTATTTAGAGAAAATAGAGTGAAATTGTAGAGGAATGGATTATTAGGTTATATTTGGGGGGAAATTGAAATTGGGAAGACATTACCTTGCTCAGTCGAGAGATGACGACGGGAAGAGAGGCAGCGACGGCAAGAGAGGACCAGTGGGCGACGGGAGAGATCAGCCGCCGATGGCGCGAGGAAGGAGAAGGAGAAAATGAACAGTAGAAATGAAAAAAATATAAGTCACCGAAAGTAAATAAAACCCCATTCTCGACGGCTCTCATTACCGACGGCAAATGCCGTCACCTATGATCTTTTCCCACCGCGCCAAAAAATTCCCACCAAATTTAGGCCCGGGAAGGGTCATTCGCGACGGTCCTCATTAGCGACGGCCATGCCGTCGAGAATAAGGTTATTAGCGACGGGGATACTGCCGTCGCTACTGATGCCGTCGCCAATGACCTGTTTTCTTGTAGTGTCAGTAGCTAATGGACCAATGGAATGTCAATATCAAATATGTGAACCAGTTAACCATTACTCCAAGACACAAGTGTGTAATTTATATTATATTATTAGATTTAAATAGTAAAATACTAAATTTGGAAGTTGAGTAATAAAATAAATAAAGTTAGAGTTATAAAGATGAAATAGAAATTTTATAAAAGTTGAAGGGCATTTTAAGAAACCAAGATTTCCAAAAGTGCAGTACTACTAGTATTCAATATACATTTATATATATTCACTATAAAGTTACTCTATTTAAATTACAAAATCCTAAAGAAACACATAAAAATTCAGATTAGACAAAGGGTACAATTCTCGAGGATATCTCACCACTACACAACTTTCACCCACCATTGACAAAATGCACAGACAGAGGAACCAAATAGCAGCAACTCTATTCTTCATTTTTCAAATTTCTCTCTCCTCCCCTGCCTTCTTCAACAAAAAATTAATTAATTGAAAGAACTCTAACATATATATATCTTGAATTAACAGTTGTGAAGAGGATCTGAGGCATTTGACACCCTTCTTTTGCTTGTGAAAAACTCATCCAAAGAATGTGTTACCCTTTGATGCTGCTGCTACTCTTGTTCCTGCGTCCTCTGTTTCATTTCTGATACTCCCTTCTTCTTGTTCATGCCAATGAGAGAAATGAAACTCTTATTTTGGAACAAAGGTAGCTGCTTTGTGTCCTCTGCAGAAACCAGTAAGGAGGGCGGCACTGCGGCAGGGACAGGCGGCATGGGCAGGCGGCAGCAGCAGGCGGCAATAAGCTTCATCCTAGGGGGGTCATATGCCCCCCTCGACCCCCCTGGTTCCGCCTCTGCATATACTTTTTTTTTTAAAAGTAGGATGTAAAATTTTCCAGTTTAGCCCGACTCTATCCTTAGAGCCAAGAGACTAGGTAAAGATTGGATCCAAGATATGTACTGTTTGGAATTGGCCTGCCTCATTTGACCCAACTTCATACCTACAAGTCTACAACTTTTATGCCATCCGCTTTGCCTGTTAGGATGAAAATTTAAGGGGAATTTACACTTCCTACTACATTTTTAGAAAATTTTACAACAAAAGTGTATCCAGAAAATATTTACAGAATTAATACATTTTTAATATTTTATTTACAAAACTAGTGCACTCTATATATGGTGCAGTTGGTAACCAAACCTTCATATAAAGGGAACCATTTTAGTTTTTGTGGGTAACCAAATAGTCAAAAAAAATTCAGAACAGTTACCAAGTGTTACATGTATTTGTTTTCTTTGCTAAACCATGATGGAATCAAAGAGTAGTCGTGTGGTTTTCCTCTTACTTAATGTAAAAAAAAAAACAAAATATTATTCAATATTGTGTAACAAAATCTCGATTACCTTACATCAATAAAAATGTGCAGTTGGTAGTCAAATCTTCGTACAAAGGTAACTATTTTAGTTTTTGTGGGTAATTAAATAGTCATAAAAAAATTCAATCTCGATCGAACGAAGAGTCGTCGAGAGAATACTGAAGCCAGAAGGCCATCTCGTCTTCCTACACAAATAATTGATGGTTTACCGTCGTTTCTTCTTCCGATCGGAGCTCTCTTTTTTCTGCAAAGACTCTACTGACGACGAGATGAGATTTTTTGAGAGATCTTTGGTTTTGGATATGCGTAACAACTTCACTGTTCTGCCATAGCAGCTTCATAATTTCTACTTCAACCCTAAGCATCCACTAATTTTGCTTATAACTTATCAAATCTATGGTGCTAGTGCTCAAGATTCAATAACTTTCCTAGTTATCACTTTCTCAATATGGTTTCTATTAATTTCCTTTTTGTTCACCCCTTTCCTTTTTAATCCATTAGTATTTGAGTGGAAAAAGATAGTGGAAGATTTTGATGATCGGTCAATGTGGATAAGTAACTGTGGGGGTATTGGTGTTACTGTTCCAGCAGTCAAGAGTTGAGAATCTTGATGGGAGGAGGAACAGGAGTACTTGCATTCTACTGGGTTTATTGGACGGTTGGCGGAAATTGCACTTTCTCTTCGCCGGAAACTGAATGATCTAACGTGGTTATTGTGTTGTACTCTTTTTATAATTATTTTATAAATATACTAATTTTATAATTATTTTTTAATTGTTGTATAGTAATGTATAACTGACTTGAAGCAGGTCAAATCAAATTGAACCGGTCAATTTTTAACAGAATCAATGATTTGGTCGGTGCAGTTTTAATACAAAAATAAATAAACAAAAGGTGGCGTGGTGAGATGTGCTGTTGATATTTGCTGTTGAACTAATGGTGCACCACGTCGCATTGCACCAGATAAATAAATTAGTAGTGCACCCCTTTTGAACCGATAATACATATATTAAAATATTAAACATATGTGTTGGTGAATTTAGAATCCTTAACCTCTACCTTAGAAAGAAGATATAATACCACAGTACCACTAGTATATTATTATATTAGTTGTTATAATTTTTTATTATGAAATTATTGTTAAGTTATGCAAATTCTTAATCTCTTATATTGTTTTACTTCTTAGAATGTTTTAATTCATTATTTATTGGTGTGATGTAGTTCGGTTCAAGAGAATGAATTGCCGATGCAATTTTTGATATAATCTTTTTATAAATCGAACCAATGCAGTCTAATTCTGGTGCAAGTTTTTTTGATGCAATTTTCGATATATTATTTTTATAAATTGGACCAATGCAGTGTAATTCCGGTGTAAGTTTTTTTTGAAACATGTACGGTACCAAATCAATTGATAACCTTTAATGGACCGTACCATTCTCACCCTACTGCCTTTTCAAAACCACACTAATGCTCTAAAGCTTAAATATGATTCTTGATTTTAAATTATACATATTCTATTTTGAGATATATCTTTTAATTTTGTCAATTAGATTATTAAATTATTAATTTTTTTTAATTCTATTCAATTGAGACTGTCACGTCAGAAATTGCTGACGGACATGCAGGCATGGTAAATTACTACACAGGTGTAATAAAAAAATATTAATAAATAATTTTTTGATATATTTTTGAGTAAATAAGGGGTAAAAATGTAAATACATAAATATTACATATTACACTACTCATTTCTTCAAACAAATAAAACCAAAAATCCAAAAATCCTTTTATTAAATCAAATTACCAAACCCAAAAATCCTTTTATCAAACCAAATTTCCATTAAAACTCAGATCCACGACTATATCAAAACCTCAAAACTCAAACTCAAATCTAGAAACAACCCACCATCTTACCTCAAAATTCAAACTCATAGAAAAATCAAACCTTAAAACCATCATCTTGCCCCCAAACTTAGATCATGAGACCAACCCACAATCTCAAATTAGATCCACCAGAAATGAACAAGAAAAAGAAAAAGCAACAGTTCAGATCTAAGTTCACCATAAGAGCATCAAAAAAAGCAGATCAGGTTAAAAATGGAAGGGAATGATAAGTCCCAATACAGAATGAAAGCACGTGTTCTCTTTGGGTGAGAACGTACCACAAGTCTTTTCTCTTTAAGTGAGAATAGTACCGTAGCTTAATAACAAAATGATTACCCCTCCTTGATATCTCTAGGCTGCTTTAAATAAGCCAGCCCATATACAAGGACCGAAATAAAAGGAAAGCTGGAAACATGGCAATACCACTACGTAAACACCATCATAACTAATAGAAATAAACGTAGCATAACTAACTATGTAAAACTCGCAACTACAACACTAATGACCCAGTCTTGCAGATGACCCAGTTTATTTTCTCCTTCTTCACGTGCCCATGATTCTCCTTTGCATGCACGTCGCCTGTCACGTACGTCCCACATACACTCCTGCATGCATGTCGCATGCAGTTATCTTCCCACGTCCAACTTCATCCCAAATACTTGGGATTTGGCCTAAAGGCCCTTGACGACCGACATAGCTTATCAATACCTCCCCCATTAGGAGGAGCCTTGTCCTCAAGGTCCATGCCCAAAAATCTTTCCAACAACTATTTGGTGGGCTCCCACGTTGCGTCTTCTACTGGTAGAGTTTCCCAATGGACCAAACTCTCTTCGATAATCCGGGCTCCCTGTTTTATCCAGCGGTGATCGTGTATAGCCCGTGGTTTCAGTATGACTATCCCATCGTCAGTGAATGGTGGCAACTCGTTGCTGGCCGTCACCCCATTTTCTTCGTTGGCGTTGTACCGTTTGAGTAGGGATACGTGAAATATGAAATGAACGACCGACCCCTCTGGTAAGTGGAGCTTGTACGCAACCAAACTGATTTTCTCCAAAATTTCGTAGGGCCCATAGAAACGGCTGGCTAATTTCTGGTGAACTCTCTTGAAAATAGTTTACTGGCGGTAAGGATGTAGCCTTAGAAGCACTAACTCTCCAACCTCGAATGACACATCTCGTCTTTTTTTATCTGCTAATTGTTTCATCCGATTCACTGATCGTGCAAGGTTGGCCTTGAGTTGTTGGAGTAATTCATCCCTGTGCCGCAGTTGCTGATCAACTTCACTGGTGAGAGACCCTCGCGGTACGACGGAATGGTGGGCGGCAATCTACCATACAGTGCTTGAAAAGGAGTCATTCCCATGGAGATGTGGTAAGTTGTATTGTACCAGTATTCAGCCCAAGGTAAGTAGAGGTTCAATTTGCATGGCCACTGGTGTACAAAACATCTAAGATACTGTTCGACGCATCGGTTGACGACTTCCGTTTGTCCATCAGTTTGCGGGTGATACGTGGAGCTAAGCTGCAGTTTGGAGCCCGACATCTTGAAGAACTCTTGCCAGAAGTTGCTCACGAAAATTGGATCACGGTCACTAACAATTAATTTGGGCATCCCGTGTAGCTTAATAACACCTTCCACAAATTTTTCTGCAACACCCTTAGCTGTAAATGGATGGGTTAATGTAAGAAAGTGGGTTGACTTACTGAGCCTATCGACGACCACCATGATGGTATCCTTGCCCTGTGAAATCGGTAACCCTTTAATAAAATCCATCGTTATGTTATCCCATACTTGATTTGAAATGGGCAACGGTTGTAGGAGTCCTGCCGGTGCCAAGGTCTCGACCTTTGTCTTCTGGCACACAATACAACCCCAGATGTACTCCTGGACCGATCAGAGCATCCCCGGCCAATAAAACTGTTGTCCCAATTTTTTGTACGTGCGCAATATGCCTGAGTGTCCGCCCATCTTGGTGTCATGCATCTCGTGCATCAGCTTGGAACGTAAAGCAGGATCGGATGGTACGATGACTCGTTCTTTGTAAAGTAGTAGACCATTGCGCCACACATAGTGGCCATTGGGCTGGTCCGCAGCTACCCGGCTCATGTTCTGAATATATGGATCCTCCTTTGTAGCTCGCTTGATTTCCTCCCATAATCTAAGAGTTTGGCCACCCATCTTTGCTGTTCAGGTGTAGAGATGCGTTGTTCCAAAAAATATTTTAGGTTTCTTTGATCCGTTTGAATATAGAATTTTCGGCCTAGGAGATAAGGCCGCTATAGTCGTATTGCTTCCACGATTGCTAGCACCTCTTTGGCATAGGTGGACCACAATTTTTTTGCTACCTGATACAATCATGATCGGGCTCGCATCAAACGACAATAATTCAATTCAAGTTCTAGGGATTCGTCAAGCAAATCAAGAAGTTTGGGCTGGAAATTATCCAAGGATTCAATTAAAGAATTATTTCTCAATTAATTAGCATATCACGTGGGACCCTTCAAGTCATCAACCATAATATATATCACATGGGCCACGGACTTAACATTAAATACTCAGCTAGTATATGCAAGGAAGGTTAATATATTCAGTAAACAAACCACACAGATTCCTAGCCACTAAATCCAATTCAGCAATTGAAAGGGAACCACACGGATACAAGGAATCCGGTAATTTAAATCTCAAATCCAATTGGGAAAAGGCTACAACAAGTTATTCAACTGACGTGGACTTTCAGTTTGATTCCAACGCGACAAGGAAAATTAGGTTTTACAATTCTATTGTAATTAAGATTTATTAATTGTTAAGATTTACTTTCTAAATTGGTTTGTAATAAATAGGAATGTCTTTTCCAAATTGATTTCTACTTTCATGTAGAAATTAGGGTTATGATTTGTAATTCCTATTAGGATTAGAATAATTTGTTCCTATTATTTTTAGGATTTAGATTGTTTTGAGTAGTATAAATAGAGGTCTAAGTTGATGTAATCAAACACATTATTCATTATTATTATTCAATATATTTGTGAGTTTATTCTCTACTTTTGGTTCTTTGAAGAATCTCTAAGTATTTTTCTTAGTTATTTCTTTGAGATTCAATTTGACTTGTCATACAACAATTCATAGTTGTGTGTGGCGTCTTCTACCGCATCAATCGTCGATTGTACCGAGATTACCGCTTCAATATAAGCGAGGGGTCAACGTGTCGTTGGTGTCCATTCAATGCAGATTTCCGAACGCGAGCAATTGTACCAAGATTACCGTCTACATATAGGCGAGGGGTTAAGGTGTTGCAAGCAATCCATCCTACAACTTTGCTAGAAACGATCGGGGCGGCGACCACCACACGCAAGCGTGCCGTGGAGTCTATCATTTGGTATCAGAGCTAAGCCTTTCTAGCGAGTTACTTATCTTTAATTTTTTGTCGAAATATATATTGTAAAAAAAAAAAAAAAGGAAAAAAAAAGAGTACAAAAAAAAAGAAAAAAAAGAGAAAAGAATTCATATTTTATTTTCATTGTGCTAACCAAACTTGTAGCACCCCATCAAATCATCAAATTCCAACAAAGATTTCATACCGTTCCGTCATCATCAATTCTGAAACGGAGTTACAATTTACAAATCTGAAGCATACAAGAGGAGTACAAGGCAATCAATCGGTGATTTTGTGGTATTCTGATAGTTACACCATCTATATTTTTGTTTTGTGATAAGTAATTTTGAATTGATTAGTAAAACCAAGAATTTTGCTAGGGAATTCAAGAAGAACCTATTAGAGAGAATATTTGAGGTAAAAGGCTTAGTAGTGAGATTAATTGAGGGTAAAAGCCAATTTATTGAGAGTATATACGAGTGAATCATTGATTCGAGTGAAAACACGTAAGGGAGTGTGTGAGGAAAATTTTTATCTACTAACCCTTGTTTTGCAGTAAATATGTTGGGCTATGAGGAGCCATTGGAAAGAAGACCCAGAGTTCGTATGAAATCTGGCGTGGATGAGTGGTGGAAATCATGGGAGGAGGATTATGAGAGGCATCATAATTATAATGGATGTAGGGAGCAGCCTCATAAACCTATGGAGCACATGCAGGCACATTTATTGTCTAAGGAAATAAAAGTTGAAGAAGATCATGCGATTCTTGGATAGTCATGGGAGACTAGAAAAGCTACAAGTGTGCAAGCTAACGAGGAAGAAACAATGCAACAAAAGAATATGTTTTATACTAGGTTTCTAGTACAAGAAAAGGTATGCATTGTAAAAATTGATTGTGATATTGGTACTAACATTGCTAGCACTACAATGGTGGAGAAACTAGGGTTGTCAACAGCTGCACATCCTCGGCCTTACAAGATGCAAGGGATCGTCGATTGTGAGGAGGTAATGGTGACTAGACGAGTGTCAGTTTCTTTTCGCATTGGCAGATATGAAGATGAAATATTATGCGATATAGTTCCAATCCATACTTGTCATTTGTTACTTGGGAGGCCATGGCGACACAACAGGCGCGCGAAGCATAACAGTTGTACTAATAAGTATTCATTGGTACACAATCGAATAAGGGTCAACCTTTGTCCTATGACGTTCGAGCAAGTTCGTGACGATCTAATGTATTTATAAAAAGATCGTGATCAAATGCAAGAAGAAATTATAGAATATGCAGACCAAGGAGAGTTATTGGGTTCGAGTGTTCAAGGTGAAATCCATGATCAAAAGCAAGATGGTGAACATCCGAAAGAAAGTAATCAAAAAGATGAGTTTGTAAAAGGAAATACATGTGGAAAAGATCGGCAAAAAGAAATTGTTCAAAAGATTGATAATATAAAAGAAAAAATTGAAAAGAGTGAGAATGAAAAGAAAAGAGAGATTGAGAAAAAAGAGAATGAAAAGAGTGAGCTTGAAAATAAACAAGAGAAAAACAAACGAGATGGTGAGCATAAAGAAGAGAGAGAAGAAATATATGGCTATGAAAAAGAGAGTGAGTTGAAAAATGAGTTATATTTTGAAAAGCCAATGATTGTACATTCGTACAAGACGGCGCTTTTGAATACTAACACTAATGATTCTTCTTTGTCTAGTTTTATTTTGTCTCTTATACAGGTTGTTGATGAAATACCCCGTGCTATCATTCCGTATCGATCAACTGATAGTATTCCCGATGAGACGACGGAGTTACCAAGGCGGGTTGGAGAATTGATGCAAGTGGGTATTATGAGAGAAGACATGAGTTCATATGATGATTATGAGATTATAGTACCTAAGGAGGAGGGGACAACGAGTTTGTTCGTCGATTTTGAATTGGTAAACAAGTATCGTTATTCTTTTTCTTATTTGGATAATATGCTTGATAGATTACCAAGTATTTGTGTTTTATCTACAATTGAAGGTGCTCATGTGATGACAATACCTAATCAAATTAGTGTGCATGACTGTGATAAATGGGAAATCGTTTTAACATGTGAGTTGTTTAGATGGATAGTTATTTCTGTTAGATTAACTGATGCATCTAGTGTTTTCATGAGTTATTTAAAACATGTTTTGCATGCTTCCATAGAATTTGTTGTTAGCTATTTTGATGGTAGAATCGTCTTTATCATAAACTATGGAGGATATTTGATTTTTGTTGAGTTAGTTTATGATCATGATATATATTCTTATTTTCGATGTTATTATTTGCATGAAATTCATTCTAGGTTTTCTTATTCATATGTTGAGTTAGGTTTTCATGCTAGTCAATCTTTACATGAGTTGTCGTTAGTTGACAATGGTAATTATCATGTTTGTCCGTTCGAGCAATCTTTATTGCATGATTTGCTATCATATGATTTTGATTCAACAAGTGTTTATCATCAAGATCGTTTGAGGGATGAGTTATTTGCATGTTTAGTTAATTCTCTTGGATTAGCTAAGGCATTACATACTTCTATGGAATTATTGAATTATATTTTATATTCTTTTATGGGAAAAATTATTATTCTCTATTTTGATGATATTCCGATTTTTGTCAACAATTTGCAAAATTCTATAGCATGTGTTGAGTTTGATTGTCATAATAAGTATGTTATTGAGTTTTTATCTTGTGAAGTTGGTTGTGACCTTTTTAATCCATTGACAACATTATTTGTTCTTTATTGTGTTAATGTCAATAGAAAGAGAAAGGTTGGTTGTGTTTTGCAGATTCGTGATAGGATCATATTCATCGAGGGGAACATGAATCGTGCAGTTCGTCCCGTTCAATGCATAAGACATCTACAGGGAAGTGTTTTGAATATTGTTTTAGTAGACTATGCATATAATTTTGGTTTATTTCATTTCTTTGTGATTAGACAAAAGGAACTTATCGATTTGTTTTGTTTTGTGTTTAATCCAGGGATTCAAGTGTATGGGCTTATGCGACCTGATGAATTTCAAAAGTTGATATTTGACCCAGGATCATTGACGTGGTTATGTTTGAAAATGATCGAGATCATAAGATTTCCATTTGATCCAGGAGGAGTTGAAACTTTTCAAAGATCAGTTTTGTGGATATATTCTTTTCAAAAGGAGGGAATGTCAGATTTGAGGACAAATCCTTTTCAAGAGGAGGGGAATGATACAATCCTGATCGGGCTCGCATCAAACGATAATAATTCAATTCAAGTTCTAGGGATTCGTCAAGCAAATCAAGAAGTTTGGGCTGGAAATTGTCCAAGGATTCAATTAAAGAATTATTTCTCAATTAATTAGCATATCACGTGGGACCCTTCAAGTCATCAACCATAATATATATCACGTGGGCCACGGACTTAACATTAAATACTCAGCTAGTATATGCAAGGAAGGTTAATATATTCAGTAAACAAACCACACAGATTCCTAGCCACTAAATCCAATTCAACAATTGAAAGGGAACCACACGGATACAAGGAATCCGGTAATTTAAATCTCAAATCCAATTGGGAAAAGGCTACAACAAGTTATTCAACTGACGTGGACTTTCAGTTTGATTCCAACGCGACAAGGAAAATTAGGTTTTACAATTCTATTGTAATTAGGATTTATTAATAGTTAAGATTTACTTTCTAAATTGGTTTGTAATAAATAGGAATGTCTTTTCCAAATTGATTTCTACTTCCATGTAGAAATTAGGGTTATGATTTGTAATTCCTATTAGGATTAGAATAATTTGTTCCTATTATTTTTAGGATTTGGATTGTTTTGAGTAGTATAAATAGAGGTCTAAGTTGATGTAATCAAACACATTATTCATTATTATTATTCAATATATTTGTGAGTTTATTCTCTACTTTTGGTTCTTTGAAGAATTTCTAAGTATTTTTCTTAGTTATTTCTTTGAGATTCAATTTGACTTATCATACAACAATTCATAGTTGTGTGTGGCGTCTTCTACCGCATCAATCGTCGATTGTACCGAGATTACCGCTTCAATATAAGCGAGGGGTCAAGGTGTCGTTGTCCATTCAACGCAGATTTCCGAACGCGAGCAATTGTACCAAGATTACCGTCTACATATAGGCGAGGGGTTAAGGTGTTGCAAGCAATCCATCCTACAACTTTGCTAAAAACGATCGGGGCGGCGACCACCTCACGCAAGCGTGCCGTGGAGTCTATCACTACCCCAAGGGCCCGACTCATGAAAGCTACTGGTTTACCTTGTTGGGACAACACGGCTCCAATTCCATCTCCTGATACATCAGTTTCGATAGTGACGATGTCGTTGAAGTTGGGCATTGCCAGCGTTGGTGTGGTGGTCATGGCTTTTTTGAGAGCAAGAAAAGCATCCTCTGCTTCCTGGTGCCACCCGAATTTGCCTTTCTTAAGGAGGTTGGTGAGGGCCCGTGCTATAATGCCATAATTTTTGACAAACTTTAGGTAATATCCTGTCAATCCTAAAAAACCACGTAGCTCAGTAATGTTAGTAGGTCGTGGCCATGCCACCATCGCTGCAATCTTACTGTCGTCCACTTTCACTCCTTGACAGGTGACTACGTGTCCCAAATACTCCAGCTCTTGTTGCCCGAAAGCATGCTTGCTAGCCTTGACAAAGAACCGTTGCTGCCGTAAGATGGCCAGAGTCTGTTTTACATGCACCAAATGCTTGTCCCAAATAGGACTATAAACTAATATATCATGGAAGAAAACTAGTATAAATTTTCTAAGATTAGGATGAAAAATAGAGTTCATAATAGCTTTAAAGGTAGAAGATGCGTTACATAAGCCAAATGGCATAACCAAATATTCGTAATGTCCGTTATGAGTTCTAAAAGAAGTTTTAGGAATATCCGGGGGGGACTTACTCGTACCTGATGGTACCCAGCTCTCAGATCTAACTTGGTGAAATTTGAAGCACCATAAAGTTCGTCCAACATATCCTCTACCGTGGGAATGGGAAAGAGGTCTTTCACAGTGGCAGCGTTGAGTGCCCGATAATCAGTGCAAAAATGCCAGTTTCCATCCTTCTTCTTTACTAACAGTACTAATGATGAAAACGGGCTCGTACTGGGTCGAATAAGGCCTACGTTTAACATATCGTGAACTTGTTTCTCAATCTCCTCCTTTTGATAGTATGCATATCGGTATGGTCGGACGTTAATAGGTTCGGTTCCGTCTTTGAGAGAGATGCAGTGATCCACTTCTCGGGTGGGAGGTAGACTTGAAGGTTCTTGGAATATTTACGAAAATTCCTGTATTATTTTCTGCATTTCAGGCAGCATTTTTCTGTTTGACTCTTAGGCACCGAGGGATAAGCATATCGCAAAAATGGAATGGCCCTGGTGAGCCACTTTTGAAATCTCCTTGAACGACGCAGCTTGAATAACCTCACTATTGGTCCCTTGTACTCGCCTGATTTGGTCCTCCGAAAGAAACTCCATGGTTAATTGCTTCCAGTTGCAGACCACGGAACCTAGCATTTCAAGCCATTGAATTCCCAGAACTAGATCCAATCCTGTCAGAGGAAGAGAGTAAAGATTTAAAGAGAAAAGAGTGCCTTGGAGGTCCACTCGCACATCTTCAAAACGCCCCTGACATTTCAGTTTGTCCCCGTTAGCTATCCGCACGGTGAACCTTTCGGTTGGCACTACTAGCAACCTCAGTTCGTTGGCCAACCTCTCACTTATGAAGTTGTGAGTTGATCCACTGTCTATGAGTACGATGATTTCGTGGGAATTGATCTTGGCAGCTACACGCATGGTCTTAGGTGCGGACCATCCCGTTAATGCATGCAACGTAATTTCTGGTTCAAGGGGCTCCTTTTGGTTTCCTTCCGCTGGTTGTTCTTCCGCAATGTTGTCGTAGAACACATTGTTGCTGTCCTCCCATCCCTCCAACATCAGTATCCGTGGGCCCTGACATTTATGTCTTGGAGTAAACCGTTTATCACAATTAAAGCATAAACCTTGGAGACGTCGCCACTACATTTATTCCCAACTCAATCGTCGGACAGGTGCTGCGGGTGCTGCACGATTTGCTTGTGGAAGAGCCAGGGGAGCTCACACTGGGCAGGTCGTGTAACCCTCCTTTGTCTCATTAGTTGGTCATCTCTTATTCGTGCGAAACGAATAGCATCTTTCAACGTATGTGGTTTAACCATGCGGATCCTGTCAGATATTTCAGTCTTTAAACCCCCCATGAAGGTTCCCACAAGAGCCTTTTGCGTCCAGCCGGTGACTTGATTGCCTAATTGTTCAAATTCCCGTTGGTATTCGCGCAGGGAACCAGTCTGCCTGATCCGTGATAGAGTCTTGTCAAAATCCTTGCAATCTGAGGGTCCAAAACGCACCCATAGCTCATCTTCAAAATCTGCCCATGAAAGCACTCATCCTTCTTCTTGGAACGTCTTGGGGATCCATTGCCACCATTGATTGGCCTCTCCTTCCAGGTGATAAGACGCCAAAGAAACCTTTTAGTTATTAGGAGTGTTTTGGAATTCAAAGAATTGGTTCACACGATTGAACCACTCCGTCGGGTCATCTCCGGAGAATCTAGGAAACTCCAGTTTTGCCGTTTTGGAAGATACGACAAGCCATCCCCCATTGCGGCCTTCACGATATTGGTTACCATGATTTGGAGGCTCCTGATCTGCAAGGAATACTTCAGAGAGGCAGTTAAGAGTCTCCTCCAAATGTTGCAGCCTATCCGCCACGCCGAGCTCCATCCGGTGTAGCCCTTCTTGCACTTCACCAAACCCAGCCTCCAATTGTTCGATCCATTCCTTGTTGGTTGCTATTGAAAACCTGGCTCTGATACCAATGATAAGTCCCAATACAGAATGGAAGCACGTGTTCTCTTCGGGTGAGAACGTACCACAAGTCTTTTCTCTTTAAGTGAGAATAGTATCGTAGCTTAATAACAAAATGATTACCCATCCGCTTTAAATAAGCCAACCCATATACAAGGACCGAAATAAAAGGAAAGCTAGAAACATGGCAATACCACTACGTAAACACCATCATAACTAACAGAAATAAAAGTAACATAGCTAACTACGTAAAACTCGCAACCACAACACTAGTGACCCAATCTTGCAGATGATCCAGTTTATTATCTCCTTCTTCACGTGCCCATGATTCTCCTTTGCATGCACGTCGCCTGTCACGTATGTCTCACATACACTCTTGCATGCATGTCGCATGCAGTTATCTTCCCACGTCCAACTTCATCCCAAATACTTAGGATTTGGCCTAAAGGCCCTTGACAACCGACGTAGCTTATCAGGGAACCCCAAAATCTGGAGCAGCCCAGTCACATCCATGGATGCCGAAGAACTAGGTCTCGGAGATTAGACAAAAAAATTTAATAAATTAGATGAAACTGCAAATCAGCTGGTAAAGCACCATGATTTTCGACCACAAGGTCAGGAAACCCAAATCGATAGATCCTTCGGCAAAACACAGAAGAACAATAAGCGTCGATCGTGACTGGAGAAATTTTTTATTCATACATCAAGAAACCGACGTCTATAATTTTTTTCCCATTAGGAAGAAAGATAATGCACATCAAGAAAGCTTCCATGCATTACCATCATCATCATCTCCAGGGTGAATAATGAGAGTGAAAAAATTGGAAATCAGGGAGAACAACCTTCAAACCTCGAAGCCAATTGTTCGCAGCTAGCAAGAGTGAGTTCTCCTGCTCACATTCCTTAGGCCCACAGGGAGTCAAAATTGAACCTTTGTACTTGTATGAAGCAAGGCTAATAACAAATTTCTTTGGATCGAAGTTGGGGCTTTTAGTTGAGTCTCTTTTTGATCGATTATGATTCTATTATTTTGTAGCTTTTGATTTTTTTTGATTAGTATTAATGTTTGATAAAAAGTGATATGACCATTTTACCCTTCAATATATCAAAATTGTTTAATCTCAAAATAAAAAATAATATTTTTTACACACATCAGCTTATTTATGCCCCACCCAGATAAATACGTCAATAATTTCTGACGTGGCAGCCTCAATTGGATGAAAATGAAAAAAAATCAATAGTTTAGTCATCTAATTGACAAAATTGAAAGGTGAATAACCAAAGTGAAATATGTCAGAAAATTTAGGGTAGTAAAACTTATTTAAGCCATGCTCTAATGCATTCTAATTCCTCACATAAAAGCGCTTATAGGCTATGTTTGTAAGGATTATAATTATGATATATAATCCATGTGATTATAATTTCAAAACTATTAATCTTAGAATTATAATCCAAAGACTATTACGTCATTTTATAATCCTTAAACTAATAGTCCCAAGTCTAAATTTGAAAACAAGTAAGACACTTGGGATTAATATTTCTATCCCAAGCACAATCCTCACAAACAAACATAGCCTTAAAATGCAAAAATTAGCACTAACTATTTCAGTGTTAGCATGATATACATTGTTAGGCTCTCCATTTAACAGCTTAAGCTTTTTGATGAATTGATTACTTAATATGGTATCAGAGCTTTAGATGTACAAGGTCTTGGGTTCAAACACATGCAATTATCTTTCTATTAATTTAATAGTGCAAATGCACTTTAATTTTTCCCTTCTCTATAAAAAAATTTACATTTTTTGAGGGGAAGTGTTAATATGATATACATTGTTGAACCCTCCATCTTAAGCTTTTAAACGAGTTGATTACCTAACATTTACTAGAATGCAACTAAACAAAGTTCCATTAAGTAAAGCCATTCGGTTAATTTCCCATATTGAACAAGGAAAGCATTTACCACAATTTTTATTTTATTGATTAGTAAATCATTTAACAGAAATGAATGAGATTAATTCTTTAAACAACATATTGATAATTAAAAAACATTATAAGAAATAAATATTGAACTCTGGTAGAATTTCATAGACCTCCTAGACACAAGATAAGGTGGATAAAATATAATCCGACTAATATGAAACGATTTGTCTGCATATCTATAAACACAGTAACTTCATTAAGTGTAGTCTCATAATTTTTTTAAAACTAGAGTGAATCACACAACAAGTGTTTAAAGAAAGAAATGAAAAAGTAGTATTCATATGAAACTTGTATCACACAGTAAGTGTATTCTCATTGAGTACAAATTGTACAGTTATATGATATACTAATTACATGCTAGGGGAGGATATTTGAAATAGAGTTTTAAATATTATAGTGGCTTAGCAGTTGCCCTCCATACAGGCCCAGAAATAAAAAACCTAATCGAACAAAAATAACAATTTTATACTTTTATGTTCTCATATGTTAATCACAATCAATGACATAAGGGGTTTCGTGGACTAGTTTTTCTTTTTTTCATTTTTTTCCTTGGACATCGAGAAAAGAATTCTGTACAACAGTTCACTTACTCAGTTCTAAGCATCTTCACATTAAGAGGAATTTCCTTGTAAGAATCGACCTTTTTGGCTGCTTGGCGCGCTGGCCTTCCTATAGATGGTCTTCCAATATCTTGAGCTTGCTTGTTTGGGACAAACTTGCTTTCATTATCTTCTTTTTCAACTGATAAAAACATGGATGTTGAGACATCTTCTTGCATTTGATCATCAGGGAGAACACCTAAGGGAAGCCTAGTGCAGTCTACCTCAAACAAGTCGTCAAAAGGTTTTTGTCCTTCAAATTTAAATATAGCAGATTGCCTTCTACCACTGAGCCTGTTATAAGACAGATCATACATTAATTACATTGTTCTTTCTCTACTAATTAGTAATGAGAAACCAACACTAGCAAACATGAGCATGCATTGTGGTATGAAAATATATGGCTTTATAAACCTTTTGTTATCAGCCTTCTTATGTTCAAGTTGTTTAACAGTTGAAGGGCCCAAACTTACAATCATGGGAGAATAAATTTTAATATAACAAACCAGTTTCATAATTTAATTTGTATCAATTTGAAACAATGAACTGACTTTTGTTTAATCTGTGTCTTCGATTCTGGGGACAAAATCCTTGTAAAGAGGGATGAATGTGACGAATAAATTGTTTGTGTTGTGATTCTGGG
Source organism: Panax notoginseng (assembly GCA_016801055.1). Classification (NCBI taxonomy): domain Eukaryota; kingdom Viridiplantae; phylum Streptophyta; class Magnoliopsida; order Apiales; family Araliaceae; genus Panax; species Panax notoginseng. Next base: position 82,712,193 of record CM029014.1, read on the forward strand.
GACATGTAGAATCCTTGAATGAGTTGTTTGAGTTGTGATTCTGGGGACATAATCCTTGTAAGGAGGGAATGATGTAACAATCCAGAATTTTAATTATAATTTTAAATATTTATTGAATTAAATAAATATTTTAATTGATGTGTTTATTGTTAAAATATTTGTTTAATTTGATTATTTATTAGTTAAATAAATAATCCATGAGTTGTGGGAATTAACTTAATTAAGGTAATATGTTAATTAAGTTGATAATTAGTAATTTGGTATTTTGAATTTTAAAGAGTGATGAATTAATTATTATAAGATAATATTCTAATTTAATTTAATAATTAAATTAGAAAGTTGATAAGGATTAAATGAATTGTTATAATGTCGTTTTAATTTGATTTAGTAATTAAAGTGATGTGTTAATTTATTAAATAAAATTATAATGAAAATTATAATTTTGTTGGATCGGATTATGTGGTAAATTGATTTAATAAGTTGTTATTAGCTTTAAATTAATTAAATTTGAATATGGGAATTTAATTAAATAAAGTGTGACAATAAACTATATTATAAATGAGTTATTAAAATAATTTAAAAGAGTTTTAATTCAGTTTTGTCAAACAAGGTTTAAGGATGTTAAGTCTTTAATTTAAATGGGATTTACCAAACAAGGCTTAGGGCTTGTTAATCTTTAATTTTAAATTAGTTTTTTTTGCCAAACAAGCGTTATGACTTTTGATTTTCAAAAAAAAAAATAACAATTATAATTGTCATCAGTTATTATGTGAATTAGTATGTAATATATGTATATGTCAGTTATATTACCTTATATTATATTATATCAGTTTTATATTACGTAAAACTAAAAGAGAAGAAGAATAGAGAAGAAGAGAAAACACAGAGAGAAATTAATGAGATAAGAAAGAAGAAAGGTGTTGTGGTTTTGAGAGCCAAGGAAGGGGGAAATGTTAATTTTATCTCCTAGCTAATCTACGCAAGCAATTAAAGGTATAATCCTATCTTCTAAAGTTTTAATTTTTATATATATGAAAAGTTCTCTGTAAAATTTGTGTGGATGATTAATTTTTTATTATGTGGTTTTTATATGTTAATTTGTTGATATAAATTGTTTCATGGGGTTAATAGATGATTTAGAGTAAATTAATTTATTTAATATGTTTTAATATGGAGAAAATTATATTACAGTAAGTTTACAGTGACATATATTTGATATGGCTTAATTTAGAGTCAAAATTGATACTCAATTCATAGTATGAAGTGTAAATTGACTATTGATTGTGAAAATACATGAAGAAACAAAAACAAAGTAATTTAAACTAACTGTTTTGGTTGAAAAGTGAATTCACAGTGATTAATTTTGCTAAGAATGTCAAAAAGTGAAGAAATAGTAAAAATGGTGAATTTAGAGGTTTTAAATTTGATGTTTATATTGTTTATATGGTTAGAAACATGTTAGAAATATTAATTTATGTTTATGTAAAGTTATGTATTTTATGTATGCTAAATTGTTGTTAGAAAAAAGCTTGTAGGCCAATTTGGCTTTGTTTTGTGTTCTTCGCGAACACTGTCTCCGTCCAACTGTGTTGCAGCGCCGCAACGCTAGTTTTGTAAAGAAATTAGGCGCTGCAGAGCCACTCAGCGCCTGTTGACGTGTATCGACGCTGCAGCGCCAGTTCTGCAAGTAAACAGGAGCGCTGCATCGCCAGTTACATGCTTTTATCTCGCGCGGTAGTGCCACCAGGTCAGCGTTGTTCCCAGTACAAATTGGGGCGCTGCAGCGCCAGTTAGCAGTTTGTCTAGAAAATTTATTTTAATTATACAATTCTATAATTGTTGATAAAGTGCGATGTTATGACTGTTAAAATGTGAATTTTCATATTATGGTGTTGTTATTGTAACACCCCGAAATCCGGTATATTTTCACACCGGATTCCGTACGTCACGGTCCCACTTCTTACCAAACATACGTCATTATATAGTTAAATATATTAACATATATTCTCAAATCCCAGGTTCTGGAAACCTTATAACCTCTTTCATTACAAATAATGATAATTACATTATTCTTTACATCGTACAAGAGTGACTTTCATCCGCCACTAAGGATACATATCAGTTCATTAAACTAATCTATAGTTTAATTAAACTATTCTACATTACAATCCTTCGCTTGATCTTCATGCTCATTCACATCCTGAATGGCACTTCATCTGGATACCGTTCAGCTTGATCTTTACGGGATCCTTTGTGACGCCCCCAAAACAGGTCCAATCCATCCAACCCATTCTGAGTCGTCAATAATATGGTACAGAAAATAACTACAACTTTATTATTACAATTGTCGTGCAAAATACGACAACACATATACTGTGAGTTTAAATACAAATATTGTCATCTAGACAGTATTCATACTCAATTAAGAACTCATTATACTTATTGATACACTATTTTACAAAATAGTGAGGACTACTAAAATAACTGTCTTGAACCATCATTCCACACCCCGACTAGTACTCGCTACATTCTCGCCTCCTGAGAAGAAAATGGAACAACAAAGAAAAGGGTGAGCTCAACTAACCCAGTAAAGAATATTATGACTAAGATAATATACAACAAATTATCGTTAGTCTTCGACAGGAAAAAATCTAATAGAATACAATAGACAACAAGTTTTAAATCAATAACTGCAGCGGAAACAGCAAACCATTAGAATAGTCAAGTAGAGAATGAGTTCTACTATCTTCTAAGATTTAAAAGTCCATCATCAATATTTTATCCTTGTAACAACAATCAATAACCATCTTTAATCAAATATTCATCTTTGCACTACAGGCCAAAGATATTCATTTGTATCACCAGTCGATCATGTTCATCTCAACACCTGTTCATCTTTGCACTACGGGCCAAAGATATTCATCAGAAATCATCAATCTTTGCACTACAGGCCAAAGATATTCAATTATATCATCATTTAGGACTGAGGATGATGAAAAATATTTTAAAGGAAACGAATCCAGTGAAGCAAAAGAACAAATATTAGGGATTCGTATTACAGTTTATCCATGTCCAAAAATACCTCATAAACAATCATAGTGGAGTAAAATTCAAGAATGATCAAAACATGGATACAATCAAAGCTAGTATCCAGAATAGATATTTTGGACGAAAATAAGAAAATTTCATTTTTCGGTGAATAGTAACTCGTGAATAGTAACTCATGAATAGTAACTCGTGAATAGTAACTTATGAATAGTAACCCCGACATGAAAAGTTCCAAATTTGATAAAAAGTTCAGATCAATACTTCGGCATAATGATATTGAAGAAAATAATATCATTTAAGAAGAAATAACATCCCTTACCTCGGAAAGACGGTACTTCTGACTGGAATACTAGATATAGTGCTGAAGGAAACTTACACCGTATAGCAACACTCAAAGTATCAAATACTCACAAGAATACGCTCGATATAGAGAGAGAAATAGAGAGAAACTTGTGTTTCTGGTGTGATTTTCAATTCTAACCTAAGCACCCTATTTATAGGAAAATGCTTAGAACACCAAAGCAGAAAATTTAATATAATAATAATATATTTATCAAATTTTTCTTAGCCCACCTCTAGACATCTTATCTCAGCCCATTTATATCACATGTTAGCCCACTTAAATGCCAAAAAACGTTTTTCTTCAAAATAATAAATAAAACTTCTAAAAATCAATTATTTCGGAACTTCAGAACTTCAATAATTCATAATAAATAGCCCTTTTATCAAAAAATTCGAATCTCGAGAGTTTTTATAGGAAATTCAATTCTCTACAACTTTGCAGAAGAAAGTTTTTCTAAATTCCAAATAAAAATTGACCGAAATTCATAAACGGGCGATTTTACAGTCAATAATAAATTTTCGGTCAAGAATTGTGTCCACCAACACACAAAACATGTGTTAATCATTTAATACCACAAAAATACTCTTCCTCCTCATATACTCATATATCCCACATTCATTGTAAAAATATCACCATCAATATATTATTAAAATAATATATTTAAATGAATTATTTTATCAGAAAAAGATAAAATATTAATTTTCAACAATTGTCACATTAAAAATTTTCTCCATCTATATCCACATAAAATTAATATTTTTCTCATCATATAAATCAATAATTAATTATACACAAATAATATTACAGAATCACAGTACTGGCAACCAGGCCGTTCCCAGGAAAGAGGGGGCTTTCCAATAAGGATTTCTCCTTACTGGCACGCAATTAGATGACCAAACCTCTCCTTAGACAGAACTTTCTAGACATTGCCAATAATGTTATCTAATAATATTATTCAGATAATATGAATTATTGCTCCGATAATGAAAAATACTGCGTAGTGACAATTATTGAAACAACAGTAATATAAAATATCAACGCAGGAATTATTGAATCAATAAAATATAATATTGAACAGTAATTACTATAACAATTATTGAGTAGTGCCTTCTTACGTAAGAATTAATAATTGGTGCAATACCGTGTGCTACTATATTTTAACCACCGGGTATTCCAACAGTATTAACGGTAACAACTACGCCATTATTTATAAACAACTTATTTTTGTCGTTTTCTTCATCCAATCGCTTTCCGTTATGGGGCCCACAAAAGACTGCGCCGTCGTACGAATATTCTCCGACAGTAAGAATATTCCACGACCAAGTGAATATTCCCCGACAACAATGAATATTTTATAACCACTTGCTTATTTAAAATATTTGCGCATTTTACCCATAACTAACCACATTAATCAAATCAACCCTTACTATTTCAGAATAATAAATAGAGAAAATTAAATTTTATTTAGTAATAATTTGGGGTCTTACAACCTCTCCTCCTTATGAAATTTCGTCCTCGAAATTGACATACGTACCTGGTGTTTCGAAAAGATAAGGATACCTCGCTTTCATTTCCGTTTCCAACTCCCAGGTCATTTCCTCAATAGCATGGTTTCTCCACAAAACTTTAACTTGTGGTATGACCTTCGTGCGTAGGACATGCTCCTTCCTATCCAAGATCTTGACAGGTACCTCCTCGTACGTTAAGTCTTCAGCTATCTCGTCCGGTTCTAACTCAATAACGTGGTTCGGGTCTTTCACATATTTACAAAGCACAGATATATGAAAAATATTATGAACACGAGACATACTTGGAGGTAACGCGAGTCTATAGGCCACATTTCCTACTCGGTCAAGAATCTGAAATGGACCAATAAATCGTGGATTGAGCTTTCCTCTCTTCCCAAATATTGTAACTCCTTTCCATGGAGCTACACGTAATAATATATGATCCCCAATGTCAAATTCCACGTCCTTTCGATGAAGATCCACATAACTCTTTTGTCGATCCTGTGCCGTTTGTATACGTTGTCGAATCGTTTGGATCTTCTCTATAGTAATGCATACCAACTCTGGTCCGAACAACGTTGCTTCTCCCACCTCATCCCAACATACTGGAGAATGACATTTTCTTTCATACAACGCCTCGAATGGAGCCACGCCTATGCTCGCCTGATAACTGTTGTTGTAGGAGAATTCCACCAATGGTAGGTACTTATCCCAACTCCCTTTGAAATCTAGGTCACAAAGTCTTAATAGATCTTCAAGAGTTTGAATAGTCCTCTCTGATTGCCAGTCCGTTTGAGGATGGTATGCCGAACTGAACAGTAAATCTGTACCCATAGCTTTTTACAAGCTAACCCAAAATCTTGAAGTGAATCTTGGGTCACGATCCGAAATTATGGATACTGGCATGCCATGCAACCTTACAATCTCATTCACGTACATACTAGCAAGACGTTCAAGGGAATAAGTCTCCCGTATCGGCAAGAAATGAGCAGACTTGGTTAATCTATCAACTATAACCCAAATAACATTTATGCCTTGAGAAACCTTGGGAAGACCTGTAACGAAATCCATGGTAATGTGTTCCCACTTCCATTTCAGGATCTCAAGTGGTTGCAATGGACCCTTTGGCACTTGATGCTTCGCCTTTACACGTTGACAAGTTAAACACCTCGAGATAAACTTTGCAATCTCTCTCTTCATATTGTTCCACCAAAATATATATCGAAGATACATTTTAGTACTTCCAGGATGGATTGCAAATGGTGTATTGTGTGCCTCCATCATGATCTTGTACTTCAAATCAGATTCGTTAGGAACACAAAGTCTGGAGTGGACTCGAAGTATTCCTTCTTCATTGATTCTTGCTTCCGAAATAGCACCTTCTTGTACTTTCTTCTTCATACGCATCAGCTCCCGGTCTGTGGCTTAAGAAACTTTAACTTTATCGATTAAAGTTGATTCTACGCGTATACTTGACATTATCGCACTCGTTCCTGCATATGATCTTCTACTTAATGCGTCAGCTACCGCGTTCGCTTTTTCATGATGGTATTGGATGGTATGATCGAAATCTTTCAACAGCTCGAGCCAACGTCGGTGTCGCATGTTGAATTCTTGGAAGCTCTTCTCGCATTCCTCGGTCCATTCGAAGTTTGTATCTTTACGAGTCAGTTGAGTTAACGGAGTAGCGATTCGAGAAATCCTTCCACGAATCTCCGATAATAACTATAAAGCTACGTATTTTGATTACTGACTTAGGTTGCTCTCAACTGTGACTCATATCCCAATCTTGGATAGCACGTCACAATGACACCTATCAGTTTACTACCGCACGAATATGGCGTCCCCTACAGAGAGTCTGGCTTCAGTGCATTCCACAAAAGAAGTCACCAGATAGAGGCTCGGGTACAAACTTCTACAGTTAGGTTTTTAACTCCTGAAGTTAAATAGGAGCCTTTCGATATGAGATTTTAGAAGTGCGTTTTGTACCAGATTCAAAGATGATACAAAATTCAATATCACGCGTAGGCCAAGAAATTCTTCAGGAAATACGTCAGGGATTTACTAACAATAGAAATATCATTCAAATCTGACGTATTTTTGTTCAAGTCCATAACATAGCTAAGAAAGCTTGACATCCGTTTTTCAATAAACGAATGACTTTACGGATTGATATGAAAGAGTTTGACCTCAATGGTTTGGTTGCTTGAATTTGAATAACAGGTTGCTTAGGAATATGAAAACTAACAACCTTACAAAAGCAATCAATTTGGCATGATGAGTAGTTAACCAATCGATCCTAAAATCACATCAAAAGCAAGTATCTTTAAAGAGATAAGGTCAACAGGTAATGTGATGGTGCCAACTTGGATCAAACAAGATTTATAAACAGTGGATGTGATGAAAATTTCTCCTAACAGAGTTTCAACAGATAAGTCAAAGTCTAATTTTCTCCGGAGTCAAGTTTAAACGTTGAGTATAAGCAGAAGAGATAAATGAATGGGTAGAACCGGTATCTAATAAGATATAGACTTCGCAAAAATTTATAATTAACTAACCCGTGCTAACTTCGTTCGGGTTCCTCGCATTCTGACCAGTCACGAAAAATGCTCTTCCAGGAACCGTTGACTTTGACTTTTCTGGGACAGCCTTTTGAGTCACCATCCCCACTGGACTTGGTTTCGCTATAGTGCAATCTCGAGCGATATGTCATACCTTTCCACAGTTATAACATACCTTAAACTGTTGTGGGCAGTTTGGGCTGATATGTCCTTCTTTTCCGCACTTATAGCATATGACCGGTGGTCGTTCTCCTCCCTTGGAACCAGTTGCTGCTGGTGCTGACGTCTTCGTATTATCATTGTTGAATCTCCTCTTTTTAAAATCTCCTCCCGACTCGCTTCTTCTATTCTCATGGCCATGATTACCACTAGAGTGGTTGCCGCTCTTGTCCGTATTCTTCTTTCTCTGCTGGTTATCATTGTTCTGATGACTGCTGTCACCGGTATGATCCTGATTGTGGTCCCTCGATTGACCATACTCGTTATCTCGCTCTAATAATTGAGCCCTGTTGACAACATCTGAATAGAGAAAAAATTTATGAGAAATGAGATATTGACGTATGCCAGGTTTCAAACCTCTCAGAAACATCCGCGTCATACATTCCTCATTCTCCACCAAATGAGGTGCAAACCTGGACAACTCTGCAAATTTCGCCTCGTACTGGGACACCGTCATGTTATTCTGCTCCAGTCTAATAAACTCTACCTCCTTCATATGACGAATACTTTCAGGAAAGTACTTGTCATTGAATAGTTTCTGAAATGTCTCCCAAGACATGCTGAGTGCGGCTGGATGGGTACGCTTCACAGATTCCCACCAGTAGTCTGCCTTGCCACGGAACATAAAGGTGGCGAATGGAACCTTCTGTTCCTCCGTGCATCCCAAGACATCAAATATCTTGGTAATTTGCTTGACCCGTGTCTCCGCCTTAATCGGATCTGGCTTTCCCCAGAATTCTGGTGGTCCCAACTCTTTGAACTGCTTGGCTGTGACCAGCTGTGCGTTGCCATTATTTCTTCCTATATTTTGAACAGGAATCTCCTTCGTCTAGTTTTGCATGAATCGCAAAAAGCTTCTAAACATCTCATCGTTCATCATCTGCTCATTGGTGTTATTCACAAGAGGAACATTGCCAGCCTGTTGCACGTTCTCCTCGTTGGTGAGTACAGGTGTCTCCACGGTTTCATTTACTCCACTGTTAACATTCTCAGTCGACATTCTCAAATACTGCCATAAAACAAGGGTTAATTTAACAAATTAACATATCACATAATATCCCTATATTATGATCGACCAACAAATAAGCTTAGGTAGGACACACTAGCGAAGGATTTACTTGTCTCTCCCCTTCTAGTTCTATTCCCCGATCTCCGCCAGAGATCATATCCCTAAGCTCTGATACCAACTGTGACGCCCCCAAAACAGGTCCAATCCATCCAACCCATTCTGAGTCGTCAATAATATGGTACAGAAAATAACTACAACTTTATTATTACAATTGTCGTGCAAAATACGACAACACATATACTGTGAGTTTAAATACAAATATTGTCATCTAGACAGTATTCATACTCAATTAAGAACTCATTATACTTATTGATACACTATTTTACAAAATAGTGAGGACTACTAAAACAACTGTCTTGAACCATCATTCCACACCCCGACTAGTACTCGCTACATTCTCGCCTCCTGAGAAGAAAATGGAACAACAAAGAAAAGGGTGAGCTCAACTAGCCCAGTAAAGAATATTATGACTAAGATAATATACAACAAATTATCGTTAGTCTTCAACAGGGAAAAATCTAATAGAATACAATAGACAACAAGTTTTAAATCAATAACTGCAGCGGAAACAGCAAACCATTAGAAGAGTCAAGTAGAGAATGAGTTCTACTATCTTCTAAGATTTAAAAGTCCATCATCAATATTTTATCCCTGTAACAACAATCAATAACCATCTTTAATCAAATATTCATCTTTGCACTACAGGCCAAAGATATTCATTTGTATCACCAGTCGATCATGTTCATCTCAACACCTATTCATCTTTGCACTACGGGCCAAAGATATTCATCAGAAATCATCAATCTTTGCACTACAGGCCAAAGATATTCAATTATATCATCATTTAGGACTGAGGATGATGAAAAATATTTTAAAGGAAACGAATCCAGTGAAGCAAAAGAACAAATATTAGGGATTCGTATTACAGTTTATCCATGTCCAAAAATACCTCATAAACAATCATAGTGGAGTAAAATTTAAGAATGATCAAAACATGGATACAACCAAAGCTAGTATCCAGAATAGATATTTTGGACAAAAATAAGAAAATTTCATTTTTCGGTGAATAGTAACTCGTGAATAGTAACTCATGAATAGTAACTCCTCATGAATAGTAACCCCGACATGAAAAGTTCCAAATTTGATAAAAAGTTCAGATCAATACTTCGGCATAATGATATTGAAGAAAATAATATCATTTAAGAAGAAATAACATCCCTTACCTCGGAAAGACGGTACTTCTGACTGGAATACTAGATATAGTGCTGAAGGAAACTTACACCGTATAGCAACACTCAAAGTATCAAATACTCACAAGAATACGCTCGATATAGAGAGAGAAATAGAGAGAAACTTGTGTTTCTGGTGTGATTTTCAATTCTAACCTAAGCACCCTATTTATAGGAAAATGCTTAGAACACCAAAGCAGAAAATTTAATATAATAATAATATATTTATCAAATTTTCCTTAGCCCACCTCTAGACATCTGATCTCAGCCCATTTATATCACATGTTAGCCCACTTAAATGCCAAAAAACGTTTTTCTTCAAAATAATAAATAAAACTTCTAAAAATCAATTATTTCGGAACTTCGGAACTTCAATAATTCATAATAAATAGCCCTTTTATCAGAAAATTCGAATCTTGCGAGTTTTTATAGGAAATTCAATTCTCTACAACTTTGCAGAAGAAAGTTTTTTCAAATTCTAAACAAAAATTGACCGAAATTCATAAACGGACGATTTTACAGTCAATAATAAATTTTCGGTCAAGAATTGTGTCCACCAACACACAAAACATGTGTTAATCATTTAATGCCACAAAAATACTCTTCCTCCTCATATACTCATATATCCCACATTCATTGTAAAAATATCACCATCAATATATTATTAAAATAATATATTTAAATGAATTATTTTATCAGAAAAAGATAAAATATTAATTTTCAACAATTGTCACATTAAAAATTTTCTCCATCTATATCCACATAAAATCAATATTTTCCTCATCATATAAATCAATAATTAATTATACACAAATAATATTACAGAATCACAGTACTGGCAACCAGGCCGTTCCCAGGAAAGAGGGGGCTTTCCAATAAGGATTTCTCCTTACTGGCGCGCAATTAGATGACCAAACCTCTCCTTAGACAGAACTTTCTAGACATTGCCAATAATGTTATCTAATAATATTATTCAGATAATATGAATTATTGCTCCGATAATGAAAAATACTGCGTAGTGACAATTATTGAAACAACAGTAATATAAAATATCAACGCAGCAATTATTGAATCAATAAAATATAATATTGAACAGTAATTACTGTAACAATTATTGAGTAGTGCCTTCTTACGTAAAAATCAATAATTGGTGCAATACCGTGTGCTACTGTATTTTAACCACCGGGTATTCCAACAGTATTAACGGTAACAACTATGCCGTTATTTATAAACAACTTATTTTTGTCGTTTTCTTCATCCAATTGCTTTCTGTTATGGGGCCCACAAAAGACTGCGCCGTCGTACGAATATTCTCCGACAGTAAGAATATTTCACGACCAAGCGAATATTCCCCGACAACAATGAATATTTTATAACCACTTGTTTATTTAAAATATTTGCGCATTTTACCTATAACTAACCACATTAATCAAATCAACCCTTACTATTTCAGAATAATAAATAGAAGAAATTAAATTTCATTTATTAATAATTTGGGGTCTTACATCCTTAAGTTCTTTCTAACATCGTTAGCTAAAAATGTTTTTATTTAAAGCAAGTGTGAGCATTCAATTTTTCAGCAAGTCATAGCAGTTGAATAAACAACTTCAAGAATTTAAACATTTCTTTAGAACTTCGATAACCGAACAAAGGTTATGAAGCATCTTGAATAATATGAATAATCTCGATTCCTATCATTTTAAAACAACATTCACTTTCACTTTGAAATACTTTCAAAGTTCTACCTTTTTCATACACATTCTGTCTAGTTAGAATTATTAGCACAGACTTAACAATAACGGATCATGTATAAAAAGAGCATTCTCTTATTGAACAGTTTAATCACCGAATAGTTCATCTCATAGAAACACCGAAGTGTTCAAATTGTGGCACAAGGCCTCATATGTTTTACCACATTATACAAATATCGCACATTCACACATAGACAGAACTTCTCAAGTTTAACATCTGAGAAGTTTAAGAAACTAGCATTCATGTAATATGAATGGAGTTAGGAAACTTGCCTTACGCACAGCTACAACTTATAATTTACGCTGAACTGCTTATTCCAAATTCCTGTATAACACATAAGGAATATATTCACCAATTAGTCATATACCTGACTTACACATTGGTTTACTTAACTTTACTTCTTAAGGTTCGCATTCTTGTAATTTAAGCTTACGCGACTAAGTTTCTTTACCACCTACGACTTCATGACATATGGAGATGTCTACGCAAAACATTCATCATCTTGGATGATTTACATTTTTATCTTCTTCCTATTATTCTCCAAGGACTCAGCACACATCGTGTCTCTGCTAGTAGTCCATATGGTACTCTGAGTGGTTTCCCACAAACAACCAACAAACAAGTTCCCGTCTCATCTACACTGCCCATAACAGTGAGTTAGATCGGTTGCCAGTTTCGTACATACCTTCGCTCTCTGAAGGAATTGTTTAGCCCAGCTCCCATATGTCAACCATCAATGGTTACGATTGTACCACAACCTAAACTTATCTTAACTTATCAGAACCATTAAACTATAATATTCGTTAAGTCAAATTCTTATTCCTTGTGGCTTTCTAGCATCTAAATGCCATACCTTAGGATTCATTCCTTATCGTCTAAGTCATATAGTCTTTTGTATACTCCGAACGATCATTCAATGTCAATACTATGAGGTCATAGCGTTAAACATTTTATATTAACTTATTCATATCTTACAACGTCCGGTTCATTCGACTCAGAATGTCCTCCAAGTTAAAATCACTAACTCGGCTTCTTTACATTATACGTCATTGTCTTTAATTCAAATTCTTCATTCTTCATTACCTTACGGTCAAACCATACACGGAGTGTAGGTTCTGCCCGTTTAATATTTGCGTACACTCAACCCTCACGTCGGCTAAAGTGTTTAACTATTACATTCATTCTAACATTCTCTATCCAACCCACATCGGACTTTCATTACTCTTATTACCATTCGCTACAGCTTTCTTGATAATTCATATCTTACTTACTACTTTCGTTAATGTCTAAGTCATACAACCATTGTACACTTAGAACGTTCGTCCAATGCGAATACAATTCACAATGATCGTTTACGTATTCAGCGTTCACGTCGCTCGTCTCTTAATCTCTCATTCAACCTTTACTCAAGGTTTTAATCGTTTTCAATCGTTATCCATCCCATGAACCCTATGTTTATTATTCTTTCTTAATGTCGAAGCCATATTGTTCCTTGTATGCTAAGACCGATCGTTCTTCGCAACTGCGTCTAAACGCTTTACACTTTAACTCTCATAATGACATCATAACATCAAAATGTTATACATCATCCTCATCACTCAACGTCTAAGGAATCACAGTCATAGCAATCCCACACATTCGTTTATCGCGACTACGGTCCCCGGATATCGGTTACGTAACTCGCGTTTATATTCTTTTTCTTTTAATCCCGTTTAATCTTTCCGTTCAACCTTTACTAAAGGTTTAAATCCTTTGATTAAGTGTTACATTAGTTGAACATTATGTTCTTACTTCTTTCTTGCACATCCCCCGGTAATTGAGCACTTAAAAGCTCATTACTGGGTCTTTCCCTGCACCGGTGCTGCGGCGCTGGTTCCCTTCCTCTATCTCGCGCTGCAGCTCGAGCCTACGTCATCCTCTTCCTTGGTCTGGCGCTGCGATGCCAAACCCTTCGTTACGTCTCGCGCTACGGCACCACTCATCAGTAGCTGATGGCCGAGCTCATGCTGCGGTGCCACCTCCCAAGGCTCAGCTGGCGCCGAGTACAAAACCTAAAAAATTCTCTAAGTCTTGGATCAAGTTTGAGACGCGTATTTTACAATCTCGTATCTTATTCGTTATAACTCGGAACAAGGTCATTCCAAAGCCATTCTCTTCCTTATCTTTCATACTTCAATAACTCTTGGACAAAACTTCATTTTGAATCTGTTAACGTGCCATTCGATTAACTTAATCTTCACCCTTTGTTCATTTTACGTTTTTAACGCTCTTCGTTCGTTCGTCCGTAATTCGATCATTCGAACTCGAAACTCGTTCGTTCTTGAGTCCACGACTCACGTTTTCTATGTTCTCTTAATTTCGTATGAAACCCTACACCTTCAGTTTCATTTACTGACTTTCTTATTCTCGTTCGTCTTTTATGAAAATTTTGTCATAACTTCGTTATAGCTAAGTTTTAATTCGTTCTTCATGAATATTTCTACCGTTCCTAACCAATCAATAAGTATCTAACTTATATACGATGGTTTTAAACTTTTCCATTAACAATAATTATGCTATGATGGTTTTAAATTTGTCCATCAACAACGTTATTCGTTCGTTCTTCATTTTTAATCGATATTTTGGATTACGATTTCACTTTTTCTTAGAATTTGATGTTATAGAACATCATTCCTTACTTATTTCACCTAATCGTTCATAAGATTCATTCGGATCGCTCAAAATCCTTACGAATCTTATACTTCCTTAAGAAATTTATAAACTAAATTTCTAATTCTTATTTCTTTGTTTTCTCATGATTTCAACCATATGAAATCATTCCTAACATCTTTTACTCCTTATTCTCATTAAGTTATGTTTTTAACATATAGGACTTAACGAGAAATTAAATTCGACTAGGTTTTAGGTTACCTCTCTTCTTTATTTTTCTTCCGCTAGACAAAGCCGACGATTTGTAAGCTTTTCTATTTCACGATCACCTTCGCTCCGATCATTCATACTCATGCTCTTCCTTCTCCCTCTTCATCCGAGCTCTCTCTCTCTCTCTCTCTCTCAAGTGTTATAGGATTTTCAAAATCCTATAAAAATTAAATCTAAGCTTCCTTTTATAGAAAACCAAAGCTAGGGGTAATTTGGTCATTATCCCCCACCTCCTTACTATTCATGGCTTAGCTACCAAGTAACCACTTTACTTGGTGTCCAAGTGGCCGCCCACATGCTCCATGGGTCACCCCATGGGTTGCCCCATTGGTTATTACCCATCCGGTTACCCATCGGTTCGATCCGCGGTTTATTTTCTTGGTTTGGGCCTTAACCTTAATTCTTATTGGGCCTATCTTGGGATTGATTTCACAAAGCATTGGGTTTGACATAATCCAAGTCCAATTGGATTCTACAAAGTCTATGAACTCAAAGTCCATTAAGACTAATCGTATTCTACGCATCTCATTCTCGTATTCTCTTCATATATAGTTCGTACGATATTCGTATTATACGCCGTAATAATCTTTTTGCTATACTCGTATAATAACTACTATTATACTCGTATTTCTCACGCATAATAATCCTACTTATTATACGAAATCATTAAATTCTCAGAACTCACTTTTTCTAACCCTTAGGTTTTAAGTCCGCAGGCGAAAACTTTATTTTTGCCATAACTGAAATATTATTGAATATTTCATTACGTCTCAAAATTCTATCATTACACGTTTCTCAGAATTTCAAAATAAATCTCCGAGCAGAAACGGATGAATAGTGCCTATTTCGTTTTTTTTCTTGGAAATATTTTTGTTCCAGGAAAAATTTTATTTTCGTCTTGAAAATTCTTATTCGTTCAATCTAGCTCGTAGCCAGAATCCTCCCGACTTCTAATCATCCTAGGGTATATAACGATTAATAAACACATAACACATAATAGTATTAATAAAAATTTCATTTTATTAATAACTAATTCTTTAAACTTAAATTCTGGACAATCTGAATTTTCGGGTTGTCACAATTATATTACCAAATATGAACTTTATTATTAAGTAATTAGTGAATTAAAGAGTTGTGTTATTGCATTAAAAATGTGGCTTACACATGTGGTTAAACCTAAGTCTACAAATCGTACATGAAATAGATACTTAATTATATACTGAGAATATGTAGTAACTAATTATGTCATGATGACATGTGTATAGGATATTGAGAATCAAGTTATACTGTGTAGCTTACACGCAAGGCAAGTTCCTAAACCTTACTTCTTTACAATTATGCAAATTTCCAAATTCTAATCTCTATTTGAGTTTGTCATATCTTACTTATACTTTATGCAAGTTTCTTTACCCTATCTTGTTTACAATTGAGCAAGTTCTTAATCTTACTCTTATGTGTCCTAACTTGATTACACTCATGCAAGTTACTTAACCTTTGCT
Organism: Panax notoginseng; assembly: GCA_016801055.1. Taxonomy (NCBI): domain Eukaryota; kingdom Viridiplantae; phylum Streptophyta; class Magnoliopsida; order Apiales; family Araliaceae; genus Panax; species Panax notoginseng. Next base: position 82,728,340 of record CM029014.1, read on the forward strand.
ACTTTATTATTCAGCAAGGTTTACTTTTCGCTTTCATGTTATACTTTTTAAGATTACGCAAGCTACTTAATCTCTTGAATCCTATTTATGTTGTATGATGCAAACCTTATCGATGCATTGAGCACGTTCCTTACCTTATTTCAATTATGATTGCTCAAGTTGTACCATATTGAACAAGTTCCATATTCCTATATTAAACAAAGTTCCTAAATTATTTCCTTATTGACAACGAATGCAACCTTAGCTTATTATCATTGTTCAAGCAAGGTTTATTTTACTTTTCAATGCTTTCCAATTTATTCCTAAAGCATGATTTGGATGCGTGATGTTTAATCACTTATAACCCATGGTTATTTCATACTACATTGTTATAAAATCCTTGAATTGTTATTACACTTTTGATTCAACTAATCCTTAGTTGATGTTTGTAGAACTCTAAACTACCCTTGAAGCTTATCCAAACCAAACTTACTTTGGTGCGGACTTGTATTCTAAAAACTGAGATAAACAAACCTATTATAGGGGATTATTTACGCGAAGCGTTTAGATGTTTGTACATAATACATGGTACGAAGGGTTGATCACCTTAAGTACGGGGAGTCCCTACAGTCTTATAACTTGTGACCCTCAGATATATTTCAAATTTTGATTTTAGTTCTTGATTATCAATGATAGAAAATATTATTCAATTCTATTGAGCCCATTCATTGGCAGTTATTATGGAGTTATTGTTCGTTGTCATTTCAAGTGAGCATTTGATTTACTCGCTCTTGCATATATAACCATTGCAGCTAAGGTGGATGATAAGTAGGTTTTATACCTACTTATTAGTTACCAACTCACGTGAATTATGCTCAACTTAAGTAGTTTAATTATATTTTATTTGATGTTTATGTTTATTTTGCAGTATGCATAGCTGAAACTCCCATAGCAACATAAGGGCATGGAAAGGCATGGAATGGCATGAAATGGCATGGAGAAGCATTAACATAGCATGATGGACTTGAGCAAGAATATAGATAGCAGCTGGACGTGAGTAGGTGAGAAGGAAGATCAAGTAAGAAGTAGAGTGAAGAAGGAAAGAGTTGAAGAAGAAGGAAGCAACAAACATCAGCAACAATAAGAAGCCAGCAGAATGCAAAGTGCAGCAGCAGTGCGGCCGCGCTGCCATTACAGTCAAACATGGCGCGCCAGCGCTAAAGAGAATACAAAGGTAGATAAGGCAGTTGCCCAGCCGCGCTTCAGCAACAAAGGGTCATGGTGCACCCACGCCATGCATATGCTAGAGACTCCTACAGCGCGCCCGTGCTCGATCTGCAGTATACTACTGCGCGGCCATGCTCGTCATATTCTGTTTAAACTGCTGACTTTTTGTAATTTGAATTTTGAGCGTGTTTTGCTCATCTGAGATGATATGGTTGGTTACCAGACGTGGTTTCATTGGTATTCATAACTATTCTTAGGTTTAGACTAGAGGGGAGAGAGTGAGGGCATTTTGATTACTACTTTTAACTCCTCTCTTTATCTAGATTGCATAATAATTATAGTTTTCATTTCTGGAGATTTGTGTGGATTAGAACAAGCCTGGAAACATACTTTGTAGCAGGAATTAACATATTTGATTTCTCAATTCTCTTTAATCTCTTGTTTACATTGTTCATTTCCATGTTTTGCTTCAATACCATAATGGCTTTTGGTTCAGAAATGAACTAAATTCTATTATGGGATTCTAATGGATTTGATGCGTAGTTTAAATATGTATGCCTGATTGCAATGTTGCATATTTATCAGTGGAATGCCTATTATGGTTATGCTAAATGCTTGAATGTTTGATCACCATTCACAATAATTACTTGTATGTATTTTGAAAATGAAATATAAGTGTAGATTAGATAATAATGGCATATGTTCATGAGGTTGATTTGTTTAAGCTTTGTGATTTGTGATCTGGATAGGCATATACCGGTCCACCATGTGTAGTTATGAAGAGAACTTGCACTTAAAATTATTACTACTGTAAATTCACATAGACATATAGTGAGTTTGGTAATTGTGATGCTTACATGAATTCTATCAATTGTGAATTTTGTGTAAATTGGACATAGTTCATTGAGAGATGGTTATGTTCCGCCTTTGTGCTCTTGAATAGCTTTCCATAATAAATAATTAAACATTACATGAGGGTTGCAATTTAGATGAAACATTAAATGATATTAGAATCTCATTTCTCTCCAATTTGATTACATTATTTTAGTATTTATAATTTTTGTGTTGACAATTAATTTAGAATTCAAGTTAATTGTGAGTTGATCGTTTAAGCATATAAATACAGTGATTAAGTTGTTGCATGATAATTAAGATTTATCACCTTTCTCCGTGGATCGATACTTTTCTTACTCTGTACTACTTGTTGACCCATGTATACTTGCATGAGTTAGAGTCCGTTTTGCTAAAACAAAAAGGAGGCAACAGTGGAGAAAGTTTTATTGTTTAAATTTTATTATATTTGGGTAGTTAGAAATGTATGATTAGAAAGTGAACACCAAATCGCGTGGGAATGAAGTACCCAGATTTGGGGGTGTCACATTCTAAGTGACTTGAAGAGCTCTTAGTGAACTGATCTTAGTGACTCATATTAAGTTTGAGTGACTTGATGAAATTTAAGTGATTCATTGGTTGTAATAGTTCTTAGTGAAGTAATCTAAGTGATCACCCTCATTTTTAGTGGATTTTCTACTCATGGAGTAGAAAAGTAAACTAGGAGATCTTTGTGCTCCGAACCACTTAAAAATTCTTGTCTCTTTAGTTTCTGCATTTTTATTTCTGCATTATCTCTTATATTTGCTTGTGACTTAATTCCACAAGTGGACTAAATTCAGAATTGAGAATTTCTTTAAATCTTTGAAGGGTTTTTCAAACTAATATTTCACTTTGTATAATTAAATTAACATGTTTAATTTATAAGTTAGTAATACTTTATTAAAAAGAAAGTTTCAAAAAAAATTATTCAACCCTCTTCTAGATCTCCAAATGCTATTGGAAACAACATAAACTCATAAGAAAATAAATATAAACATTCTAACTTTAATTTAATATAAACATCGTCCAAATTTTAATAAGTGGATATGGTTAGAGGCTATAGTAGGAAGGTAAATTATTGTAAATGACCTTTTTGCAGTTAACATAAGATTTAGTCTATATTCTTATAATATGTAAGACCCCAACTTTTATGAATAAAGATGAATTTTTTTCTAAATAACTTTTTTGAATATTAAGGTGTGAATTTGTTATAATGTTATAGTTGTGGGTAATATTTATAAATTTTGTAAAGTAAGCACGTTGTTATAAAATATTCATTTGGTTGGGGAATATTCGTTTTATCAGGGAATATTCGTACGACGGCACAATCATTGGTGGACCCCACAGCAGAATTATTGTCGGAGTTAGAAAATGACATAAATATATAACTTTTTATAAAAATAACGGCAAAAGTTTCACCGTTAAACTATTGAAATACCCGGTGGACGGTGGTAAAAATACAGTAATACGCGTGGTTGCATAGTAGCACACGATATTGTACAGTATCTTTGATTATTAATGCTTACGTGAGAAGTCACTTAGTTTTATTCAATTATTGTCACAGTAATTGCTGCATAGTATCTCTCATATTATTGATTCAATTATTATCACAGTGTCATCTGCACAATATTTTATTATTATTAAATCAATAATTGAGACGACAAAGTTATTCATCTTATTATTTGCATTATTGACTATGTCTAGAAAGTTCTGTCGAGGAAAGGGGTTTGGTCACCTAATTACGCGCCAATAGGGAGAAATCCTTATCAGAAAGCCCCCTCTTTCCTGGGAATGATCTGGTTGTTAATATTGTGAGTTATAATATTAATGATGAATAAGTTCGTGTTGATTAAAGATAAGAATAATAATTGATGAGTGAAAGATGTTTGTTCATTTAGTTTTCTTTAATTCTTCCGTGACCCAATTACCCTCAAAGGAGGTAATTCTGTGATTAGCTGGTTTTGTTATTATTGACCAAACGGGTAATTAATCGGATAAATGAGCAATTAATTGCTATTAGTTCATATGCAAATAACTATTTGTTCACATGCATGTACTATTAGGGGAGGTTGTGCAAGATTGATAATATTTGAAGGACTCGATAAAAAATGGAGGCAAAGATGAACGTACTAAACTATAATAATTCGAGCCCCTAAATGTGCAATTATCGAAACTATGTTTTCTTATAAATAGAAGCTTATTTCTTCTTTCATTCTCAACAATTCACTAAGACTCACAAGAGCAACTATAGAGAGAGAAACTATAGAGAGGAAGAAGAAGAGTATTCTGCTACTTCACTATTGTAGTATCCAGTCTTCTACTAAGACAAGTGATATTATTTTTATTCAATATTCGTAAGAAATAATATTTTCTTCCATACTCTGTAGTATGTAAGTAATATAATTTTGTTTTAGATTCTGAATTCTACACTCGTTTTGTTAAAGTATTGCTTCTATACTCCTTGATATTAGTAGAATATTCTTGAAATTTACGTTTTATCTAGTATCGTTTCACAAGAATATTTTTCTAAACATTCTTGTTAACTTTTAAGCTTTTCATGCCAGAGTACTATTCATGGGTACTATTCATTTATACGGTACTATTCATACGTACGACACTATTCATAAATATGGTACTATTTATGAAGTACTATTCATGGGATACTATTCTTGAAGTACTATTCACGAGGTACTATTCATAGGGTACTATTCATGAAATACTATTCACGAGATACTATTCACCCGGGATACTATTCACGATAAAAATTAATTTCTTTTCTGTCCAAATTATTTTTGATACAATATTATTCTTGAATTTTACTCTACGAAGCAGCATCATGTTTACAATTTGGACATTATTGAATTCTGGATAAATTGAATTATAAATCTTTAAAATTTATCATTTGCTTTCATTTAATTGAATTCTTATATCATTGTCATCATCCTCATGCTTATATTATGATGAAAGTCATCTTTGGCCCGTAGTGCATAGATGGACTGTTCATTGGTATGATTATTACCAGGGATCATTCGGTATAATCATGACCTTTAATGTTACAAATGATGTGGTAAAAGTGTTTAGGTTTTGTGAAAATCAAAGCAGCAATCAAATTGCAAAAACAACGGAAGCGTAATAAAATCAGATTTTAAAATTTTTCACAAACCAATTACCCGAATTATTCTTTATGCATATTATTAATTAAACGAAGAATAAAAAGTTATGAAAATATACCCTTGTAGAAACGAGTTTCCTCAAGTACGAGTTCACCTTCTACTTCTCCGCGATCTCCTTGAATCTCCTAGTAGATTCCTTCATTTGATCAATGTTAGCCACCCAAGTGTATGGCCTCTAGAGGTGATCCACCAAGGAAGAAGAATTTTTAAGAAGAAGGGTTTATTGGCTCAAACCCTAGTTTTTTCTATCTCTATAGAAAAAATGGGCGTACTCTCCAACTCTTGAAATTACGTATATATGATATCTGATATAAGACTCCTCTTATAAAGATATTAGGTAACCCTATTTTAATTAAACTAAGGTATTATTCATTTAATTAAACTCTTTTAATTAAATGGGCTCCCTAATCCTATTAGGGATAATTAATTAAACTCCTTTAACTAATTTTTCCTTCTAATCTTATTAGGAATAAATGAGAGTACTTATATTAAATTAATTCTTAAACTCTTTAAGAAATTAAAATAATAATAATTGTAATAATATAAATAAGACTCCTCTTATTAATTTATATTTAATATTTCTAAAATATTAAATAATAAATATTAAGCTATTTAATTTATTCTATCACCATAGATTAAATTAAATATACTCAACATATTATTACGATTATGCCATTAACTTCTTAAATAATTATTCTTCCTTTTATGGTGTGACCCTTTAGGTTCTCCATATTAAACCGGTTGTGAATAAATCAATTAGAACAATTCTAATCTTATTTAAATAAATAAATTAAGCTATTAATTTATTTAAATAAATAATATTTATTCTACAATAGAGATAAGTCTCCCTAGCAATCAACGACTTTCCAGATAATATAGATTTTAACATTAATCATAAAAGAACATTTGAATAAATAATTACCGTACAATTCAATCCTTCCACCATACAATGTCCCAATTAAATATAAGACATGGAATTACTGTCAAGTCTTATTTTATTTAATTATATGTATTTCGATTCCTAAATGCACAACTCCTAATGCATGCAAATTAGAAACTACTTTCTAATTTTATTCCACCTTGGCCAAGAATTTCTGGGTTGTCATTTATCGAATCACATAGGACATTTCTCTTCTTTTACTAGAAGTGGTAGATTCTTTATTGATCATTCATTATCTTCATATATAACTTATTACACCCAAGCATACCCTTTGATATACTCTAAGAGTCTTAAGGAATAAGTCAAAGTGTAATTCATTATATATAAAATACTATAATGATCACAAGTCTAAGGATCATTTGTACTACTATCACTACAGAAATTTCTATTGACAGACAAGTAAAACTCCATTACGTATTCCTTAGCGAGTCACGTTCAGTGAATTTATTCTCTAATAAGCACCTACATACTTGCTTTAGTGTCTCCACACAAATGATCATGAGATCAATCATCCTCATCCAATGAGCAAGCAACGTACGTACCAATCTATCCGGATTCACTAATTCTCTTTTTAGTAATCCATTGATTGGGAACATTTTAATTTTAAGCTATCTAAGAATTTAGATCTCATTAGCATGATCTCATCATGATTATAAAAGCATTGCTTAAAACTATGAGTTTATCACATATTATTAAAACAGCACCATATAGATAATAAATGCCTTTAATAAATAATTCTCTTATACGTAAATAAATAAGATTGATTACAAAGTATATACTTTATCATTATACATCATTGGCTTGTATGCGTACTAATTTCAATCTCCCACTTGCACTAAAGACAATCGCCATGGTAAGTGATGATCAAACTGTTGTTGTGTTAACGTTTTAGTAAATGGATCTGCAATATTGTCTTAAGAGTCCACACGCTCCAGGGTGACGTCTCCTCTTTCAATGATTTCTCTGATCAAAGGAAATCGCCGCAACACGTGTTTGGATTTCTGATGAGACCTGGGTTCCTTAGCCTGCGCAACAGCTCCAGTGTTGTCACAAAATAAAGGCACTGGTCCTGTAATACTAGGAACCACACCAAGTTCGGTAATAAACTTCTTCATCTAAACAGCTTCCTTTGTAGCTTCACTTGCAGCTATGTACTCTGCCTCTGTCACTAAATCAGCAACTATTTGCTGTTTGGAACTCTTCCAACTCACTGCGCCACCGTTTAAGGTAAACACATACCCCAAAATAGATTTACTGTCATCTTGGTCTATTTGAAAACTTGAGTCTGTGAAGCCCTCTAGTTTCAATTCAGACCCACCGTAGACAAGAAATACATCCTTAGTTCTTCTTAAGTACTTTAGGATATTTTTCACTGCCTTCCATTGTTCTTCTCCTGGATTCGATTGATATCTGCTTGTTACACTAAGTGCATGAGCGACATCTTGTCTAGTACATATCATACCGTACATGATAGATCCTATTGCTGAAGCATAAGGAATCTTACTCATACGGTCTCTCTCTCTCTCTCTTCAGGTGTCTTTGGGGCCTGTTTCTTGGAGAGATATATTCCATGGCTCATCGGCATGAGACTTCTTTTGGAATCTTCCATGCTAAACCTCTTTAGCATCGAGTCAATGTACGTTCCTTGGGAAAAGCTAAGCATCCTTTTAGATCTATCTCTATAGATCTTTATCCCCAAAATATAAGATGTTTCTCCCAAGTCCTTCATGGAGAAGTGTTTAGATAACCAGATTTTAGTTGATTGTAGCATAGGAATATCATTTCCTATCAGTAATATATCATCAACATATAATACGAGGAATGAAACAGCGCTCCCACTAACCTTCTTGTACACACATGGTTCATCCTCATTTTTGATAAAATCAAACTCTTTGATTGTCTCATCAAAACGGATGTTCCACCTACGAGAAGCTTGCTTCAATCCATAAATGGATCGTTGTAGCTTACAGACTTGATTTGTTCCAACCTTTGAAATAATCCCTCTGGTTGTGTCATATACACATCCTCCTCAAGTTTCCCATTGAGGAAGGCCGTTTTCACGTCCATCTGCCAGATGTCGTAGTCATGGTAAGTTGCAATCGCAAGCAAAATCCAAATCGACTTGAGCATTGCTACTGATGAGAAGGTTTCGTCATAGTTAACTCCTTGTCTTTGTTTGAAACCTTTTGCGACCAGTCGGGCCTTATAGGTCTCAACCTTTCTGTCTGCTCCAGCCTTTCTTTTAAAGACCCATTTGCACCCAATAGGCTTAATGCCTTCAGGTGGTGAAACTAAAGTCCATACTTGGTTCTCATACATGGAGTCCATCTCGAATTTCATGGCTTCTTGCCACTTCTCTGAGTCTTTATTACTCATAGCATGTTCGTAATTCAATGAATCATCATCATCTATGAAACGTACCTCATCGTCATCCTCTATGACAAGTCCATACCTCTCAGGTATCTTTGGTACTCTTCCAGGTTTATGAATAGGATGTGGTACAAAAGGAATCTCTACTTGGTTAGGTACCTCACTTTGATCTGTAGTATTTTGTGGTTCTTGAACCTCTTCAAGATATATCTTACTCCCACTGACCCCGTCAAGGATAAACTCCTTTTCCAAGAAAGCAGCATGTTTCGCAACAAACACCTTTTGATCAGTTAGATGATAGAAATAATACCCCGATGTTTCTTTAGGGTATCCCACAAATCTACATTTGTTAGTTCTAGTCTGTAGCTTATCGTTTTCAAACTTTTTTACATAAGCTGGACAACCCCAAGTCTTAACATGCTTAAGATTTGGTTTCCTCCTTGTCCATAACTCATATGGGGTCTTGGGGATGGATTTTATAGGTACCTTGTTAAATAGGTATGCAGCCGATTCTAGGGTATATCCCCAAAAAGAAACTGAAAGGTTGGTAAAGCTCATCATGGATCGAACCATGTCCAACAATGTTCGATTTCTCCTTTTAGATACACCATTCATCTGTGGCGTCCCTGGTGGAGTCCATTGTGAGATTATACAATTTTCTTTGAGACAATTAAGAAACTCACAACTTAAGTATTCTCCTTCTCGATCAGATCGAAGAATTTTAATGCTCTTACCAATTTTCTTCTCTACTTCACTTCTGAACTCTTTGAACTTTTCAAATGATTCAGATTTGTATGTCATTAAATACACATATCCAAATCTTGAGTGATCGTTAGTGAATGTAATAAAATAAGAATACCCTCCTCGTGCAGTCGTTGTCATAGGTCCACATACATCCGTGTGTACCAATGCTAATAACTCTGTAACTCTTTCTCCTTTTCCACTAAAAGGAGATTTAGTCATTTTTCCCATGAGACAAGATTCACAAGTTGGATATGATTTATAATCTAATAGCTCTAGGAGCCCATCTTTATGTAACTTGAATAATCTTATTTCATTAATATGACCGAGTCTACAATGCCACATATAGGTATAATTAACATCATCTCTTTTCCTTTTCTTAGTTTTTTCAATTTGAAGTATATTTTCATGTAAGTCAAGAATGTAAAGTCCATTTCGTAAATTACCAACACCATATAAAATATTATCATTATAAATAGAACAACTGTTGTTCTTTATTATAATATTAAAACCATTCATATCCAATACAGAGATAGAAATAATGTTTCTAATGATATTTGGAACAAAATAACAATTATTTAAATTAATGAACTTTCTCGTAGGCAGTGCTAAACAATAAGTTCCTACAGCTAATGCAGCAACCTTTGCTCCATTTCCCACTCATAGGACGACCTCATCCTTGCTTAGCTTTCTACTTCTGACCAGTCCCTGCATATTATTATATATGTTAGAACCACAGCCGGTATCCAATACCCAAGTAGAAGATTGACTTTCAGAAAAATTAATTTCAATCATAAACAAACCTTGATTAGGATTCGAAGCTTCTCCAAGCTTCTTCTGCTTTTATTCCGCAAGATAATCCTTGCAGTTCCTCTTTCAGTGACTCGACTTGTTGCAATGGAAGCAAATTTCTTTGCTAGCTAAATCAGGTTTCTTTTGATCCTTCACTTTTGCCTTTCCCTTAGCCTTCTTGGATTTCTTCTTTTCAGAAGATACCTTGGGCCTCTTCCTTTTCTTGGAAGAATCATACACCAGTAAGACATTCTTCTTCTTAGATGGGAAGTGACCTTCAGTAGTTTTTAACATGTTAAGTAACTCAGGAAAACTGACGTCCAACTTATTCATGTGAAAATTTATAACAAATTGTGAGAAGGTGTCCGGGAGTGATTGCAAGATCAAATCTTGACTCAACTCCCCATCCATGACGAACACAAGCTGTCCAAGACGTTCAATCAAATTAATCATCTTTAGGACATGAGTCTCAACAGTAATACCCTCGGTCATCCGAGATCGGAAGAGCTCCTTAGATATCTCATAGCTAACAGTCCTACTTTGCTCACCATACAGCTCTTGTAGGTGCAGCAATATAGTAGGAGCATCCATGTTTTCATGCTAACGCTGAAGCTCGTTACTCATAGATACGAGCATGATGTATTAAGCCACAGATGCATCATTTTGCCATTGTTTAAAAGTAGCAATCTTGTAAGACCCCAACTTTTATAAATAAAGATGAATTTTCTATAAATATCATTTTTGAATATTATGGAGTTAATTTGATATAATGTTATAGTTGTGGGTAATATTTATAAATTTTACAAAGTACGCAAGTTGTTATATAATATTCGATTGGTCGGAGAATATTCGTTTTAACAGAGAATATTCGTACAACGGCACAATCATTGGTGGACCCCACAACGGAATTATTGTCGGATTGAGAAAACGACAAAAATATTTTAGTAAAAATAACGGCAGAAGTTTTACCATTGATACTGTTGAACTACTCAGTAGTAAAAGTACAGTAACACGTGTGGTTGCATAGTAGCACACTGTATTGATTATTAATGCTTATGTGAGAAGTCACTCAGTTTGATTCAATTATTGTCAGTTAATAATATGAATTATTTAGCGATAATGAAGTTTTGTTTTATTCGTATTATTAACGTAATAAAACAGAAACATCTTTTTATATAAAACAGAATACTTTATTAACGTTATTCTATAAATAGAATATATTATATTTTATTTAAAAGATTTTTCTTTAAATATGGACCGTCAGATTAAAGTAATCAATCTGGACCGTTCATGGATTAGTTACTATGCATTTCATTTTTCTATAAATAGCAGCTCATTCCTTTATTATTTCTTACGAATTCACTGAACTCTAGAGAGAGAAACTAGAGTGAGAGAGAAGAAAAGTATTCTGCTACTTAACTACTTCCTTATTTCAGTTCTTCTTTAAAACGGTAAGGGGTGTTATTCTTTCTTATTCATGAAGAGAACTTTTATTATTCCATTTCTTATTATTCTGTGGGAATAACCTGTATACGCGATCTACCCTATACTTGGTGACATTCTTCTATTATTCTGTTGGAACATCCTGTCTGTGTGTTTTACACCGGACCTGGTTCTGTTTTTATTATTATTCTGTTGGAACATCCTGTCTGTGTGTTTTACACCGGACCTGGTTCTGTCTTATTATTATTCTGTTGGAACATCATGTCTGTGTGTTTTACACCAGACCTGGTTCCATTATTTATTATTCTGTCGAAATATCCTATCTATGTGTTTTACACCGGACCTGGTTCCATTATTTATTATCTGTCGGAATATCCTGTCTGTGTATTTTACACCGGACCTGGTTCCATTATTTATTATTCTGTCGGAATATCCTGTCTGTGTGTTTACGCCGGACCTGGTTCCATTATTTATTATTCTGTCGGAAAAACCTGTCTGTGCGGTCTATCGCATGCCGGGTGATTTCTTTTGTTATTCCATTCTTTATTATACCTAGTTGGTTAAGTTTTAACTTCTATACTCCATGAAATTAGTGGAATATCCTTGATAATTGTGTTTCATCCAGTATCTTTTCATGAAAATATTATTCTAAGCATTCTTGAATTTTACTCCACAAAGCAGTATCATGTTGACAATTTGGACGTTGTTAATTCTTGGATAAATTAATTCTTGAACTTGTTTTATTGAATTCTTATATCATCGTCATCATCCTCATGTTTATAAAATGTTGAAAGTCATCTGTGGCCTGTAGTGCATAGATGGACTTGGTATGATTATGACCAGAGATTATTCGGTATAATCATGACCGTAATGTTACAAATAATGTGGTAAAAGTCCTCATTGGCCCGTAGTGCATTGATGGACAGTTGTTGGCATGATCATGACCATTAATGAGTACACGAATATCCTTGGCCGTAGTGCAGGGGTGATTCGATGATGTGGATTATTTTATTAAGCTGAGTCCCAGCGATAACAGTGTTGAAAAACCTTTTAAATCATAGAAGATAGTAGATTTTATTTTCTACTTAACTCTTTTAATGGATTGCTTGTTCCGCTGCAGTTAAACTTGATGTTCGTTATATTTTATCAGTTTAACACTGTTGAAGGCTAATGATAATTTATTCTGTATTATCTTAGTCATAATATTTCTTACTGGGCTAGTTGAGCTCACCATTTCTTTCACTGTCTATTTAGGAAATGAGAATATAGCTAGGACGAGTCGGGGAACAGAGTGATGGACCAGATGATAGTATTAGTAGTCCTCACTATTCTATTAAATAGTGTGACAATAATTGTAATGAGGACTCCTTTTGAGTTTCTATAGTCTCTAGTAGACAATAATTGTATTCAAACTCACAATTATGTTTTGTCGTATTGTACACGACAGTTGTATTTGTATTCTGTACCATGTATCTGACGACCCAAGATAGGTGATGTATACCTAATTTTGGGGGCGTCACAGTTGGTATCAGAGCTTAGAGATATGATCCCTGGCTAAGATGTGAGAATAAAACTAGGAGGGGAGAGACGGGGAATTCCTTCGCCAATATGACCTACCTAAGTTTTTTTGCATGGTATTTAATTGGTTAGTCAAAATATAAAGATAATATATGACATATCAATTAACTTTTGTTTTGTGGCAGTATCTGAAAATGGCATCTGAGAATGTTGAGAATAGCAATAGAGCACAGGCGACTGTTGATTCACCACATATCAATAATCAGGATAATGTGCATTAGGAAGGCGACAATCCTCATGCAAACAACAATACTGACCAAATGATGAATGATGAAATGTTCAAAAGCTTTATGCAGTTCATGCAGCAGCAGGCGAGAGCGGCTCCTGTTCAAAATGTGGCTGGAAACACTGAAAACTCTCGGACGGTCACCGCTAAACAGTTCAAGGAGCTGGGACCACTGGAGTTTAAGGGAGAGCCAAAACCACTTATAGCGGAAATATGGATAAAGCAAATCACCAAGATATTTGATGTCTTGGGATACTCTGAGGAGCAAAAGGTTCCCTTTACCGCCTTTATGTTGCGAGGAGAGGCAGATTACTGGTGGGAATCAATTAAGCGTACTCAACCTGCTGCACTGAAGATGTCTTGGGAGAAGTTCCAAGAGCTGATCAATGACAAATACTTTCCCAAAAGTATTCGTCACATGAAGGAGGTGGAGCTCATCAAATTGGAGCAAAATAATATGACCATGTCGTAGTATGAGGCTAAATTTGCTGAGTAGTCCCGGTTTGCGTCCCACTTGGTGGATAATGAAGAGCGAATGACGCGAATGTTTTTACGAGGTTTGAAACCTGAGATACGTCAACATCTTATTTCTCATAAACTGTGTTTGTATTCAGATGTTGTGAATAGGGCTCAGTTAGTGGAGCGCGATAACGAGTCAACGCAACCAAAAGAGAGCAGTCGGCAAAATGATAATATCAGTGAGAGCAGTCATCGAAGCGGTGACAACAAGCGTGGAGGAAATCAACAGGCCAGAAATGGTAACCACTTCGGTGGTAATCAGGGCCAAAATAATAAGAATGGTCATTTCAAGAAGAGGAGATTCAACAATGATGGAAAGACATCAACACCAGCACCCGTTGTTAAGGAAGGAGAACGACCACCTATCATATATTTCAAATGCGGAGGGGAGGGGCACATCAGTCCAAACTGCGTGCTGCCATCTAAAGCATGTTATAATTGTGGAAGAGAATGTCATTTAGCTCGATTTTGTCGTTTACCAAAAACAAGTTCAGCTAGGATGGAGGCACCAAAGGCCGTCCCAGAAAAGTCAAAATCGGTAGTGTAAGGGAGAGCGTTTGTTGTGACCTCCCAGAAAGCAAGGAACCCGAATAAGGTCATCACGGGTAAGCTTATCATAAACTCTAACGAAGTCTATACTTTATTTGATACCGGTTCTACCCATTCTGTTATTTCTCCTACTTGCGCTCATCGATTAAATTTGACTCCTGAGAAATTAGACTTTAACTTATCTATTGAAACTCCATTGAGAGAAACCTTCATTACATCCACGATTTATAAGTCTTGTTTGGTTCAAGTTGGTACCCACACATTACCTGTCGATCTTATTTCATTAAAAATACTTGCATTTGACGTGATTCTAGGGATTGATTGGTTAACTACTCATCATGCAAATATTGATTGTTTTAGTAAGGTTGTTAGCTTTCATATTCCTAATCGACCTATTATCTGAATTCAAGCAACCAAACCATTAAAATTAATCGTTGTCATCTCAAACCATAATGCTATTCGTTTATTGAAAAACGGATGTCAAGCTTTCTTAGCTCATGTCACAGATCTAAACAAAAATACGTCAGTTTTGAATGATATTTATATTGTTAATAAATTCCCTGACGTATTCCCTGAAGAACTTCCTGGCCTACCCTCAGAGCGTGAAATTGAATTTTGTATCGACCTTGAACCCGGTACAAAACTCATTTCCAAAGCCCTATATCGAATGGCTCCTATTGAACTTCAGGAGTTAAAGATCTAACTGCAGGAATTGTTAGACATTGGCTTTATTCGTCCTAGTACTTCTCCTTGGGGTGCTCATGTGCTATTCGTGAAGAAGAAAGATGGAAGTATGCGACTTTGTATTAATTATCGGGAGTTGAATCATGTCACCATCAAAAACAGGTACCCATTGTCACGTATTGTGTTAGAGTTTATGCCCTAGAGGCCAATTATTTGATATAATTGCTTAACATTTTGATATTATATTTGATTGAATAAATAAATGATTTTATTATGGTTTTATTTACTGCGTAATATAATTGTTAACATAATAAAATTCCTTAGAATAGTGATACAAATTATATAGTTTCAAGTATGTGACTTGAACATGAGATTATATAATTACAATTAGTATCATTGTTCTTAAGTGTCCCTAGTCGAGTATCATTGTTGATGGGACAACAATGATGCATTGAGACTAGTATGTTGATTGACTGATGACCAAATCTCATTGGTCATAAATATATGAGATATTAAGTCAATGCATAGGTACATGTTAAAGAACGATGTACTGGACAGACCCACCATGAGAATTCTATATGGAGCATTATGCGAAGTGTCATTAGCAATTCTCATAGTGACAATGATGTAATGGTCCTCCGACCTGAAATCACTATATTACTACACGAGAATTTATGTTCTTTGATATCATCAAATGTCACCTTTAATAGGGTGGACTATAAAGGTGATTATTGGGTACATCATGAATCGTGTGAGGAATATGAGTGATCAAGATGGAATTTAACCATCCTATATATTAGGGGTGATATCCATAGGCCTCTTGATTGAGTAGGACTATGAAATGCATGGCCATGCTCAAATAATGATTTGTTTCATATAGTCCACTCATTGATCAAGAAAAACTCAGATTAAATTATGAAGAGTATGACACATTCCATGACTCGAGTTTAATCTTGGATATTAAGGTTAAAAGGATTAAATTACATTGAAACATTGGTCACGAAAAGGTTGCATCGAATCATCGATCTTATTATTACTTGGGTAGCAGTGATGCATTACTAGATGCCGCTCACCGTTTATAACTTTATAATATGATTTTAAGGTTATTGCCAACGTAATAATAACCTATAGGGTCACACACAAAGAACGTAATTAAAAGGAAATTAATTTAAATTGTGAAGATTTAAATATGTCAATATGATTGATATAATTTTAAATTACGAATTTAAATTAATAGGATAATTTATATATAGGTATATTAATTAAGTAAGACTTAATTAAGATATATATAAATTCAGATTTTAATAACATTACGTTTTGATTAATTCCTCCTAACTGCTATATATATATATATGATATATATCAGTCACTTTAGGTTTGACGTCAAAACAAAAAAACCCTAGCCGCTCTTAGAGAGAGACTAGAGAAAAGCAGTTTAAAAATCCTCATCCTTGGTGGCTAGTACCGCGTTTCCTTCTTCTGCAGATCGTAGGACGATTCGTGTGGAGCGTTCATGTGGATACTGTAGAGACGCAGTCCGTTTGAATTGTGTTGGAGATTCGACCGCATCGATTCTAGCTTTTATAATATGTATAATTTCTTACCACTGAAATAATTATTTTTCGCATGGATCCTATTTTAGGGTTTCGAAATTGCATTAAATTTTAATTTCCGCTGTGCGTTTCTGTATCGAAACCCCAACATATTGATGACCTGTTTGACCAGTTGCAAGGAGCACAATTCTTTTTAAAGATTGATCTTCTTTCTGGATATCATCAGCTGAAGGTTAGAGCTGAGGATATTCCAAAGACGGCTTTCAGAACTCGGTACGGGCATTATGAATTCCTAGTCATGTCCTTTGGATTGACTAATGCTCCTGCTGCCTTCATGGATATGATGAACCGGGTATTCAAGGAATATTTAGATCACTTTGTGGTCGTCTTTATTGATGACATCCTTATTTATTCCAAAAGCCGTGAAGATCATGAGCAACACTTGAGGCTGGTACTCCAAAAGCTTCGTGAATACAAGCTTTATGCCAAGTTAAAGAAATGCGAGTTCTAGCTGGAGGAGGTAGCATTCCTTGGGCACGTAGTATCAAGTCGTGGAATATCGGTTGACCCGGCAAAGATTGAAGCTATTCAAAGCTGGGAGCAACCTAAATCAGTGACCAAAGTACGTAGCTTTCTTGGTTTAGCTAGTTATTATCGGAGATTCGTGGAAGGATTTTCTCAAATCGCTACTCCATTAACTCAGCTAACTCGAAAAGATACAAAGTTCGGTTAGAGCGAAGAATGTGAGAAGAGTTTTCAAGAACTCAAGAGGAGACTCATTTCAGCACCTGTTCTAATAATACCATCTGGCTCGGAGGGATTTGTCATCTACAGTGATGCTTCGAGCAAAGGGTTGGGATGTGTTCTCATGCAATATAGAAAAGTCATAGCCTATGCATCAAGACAACTCAAGGAATATGAGAGGAATTATCCTACTCATGATCTAGAGTTGGCAGTTGTTGTCTTTGCACTTAAAATTTGGAGGCATTACTTGTATGGGGTGAAGGTGGAGATCTTTACAGATCATAAAAGCCTCAAATATTTCTTCACTCAAAAGGAACTCAACATGCGA
Source organism: Panax notoginseng (assembly GCA_016801055.1). Lineage (NCBI taxonomy): Eukaryota > Viridiplantae > Streptophyta > Magnoliopsida > Apiales > Araliaceae > Panax > Panax notoginseng. Next base: position 82,746,059 of record CM029014.1, read on the forward strand.
CAACGACGTTGGCTTGAACTGTTGAAAGATTATGATCATACCATTCAATACCATCATGGAAAAACGAACGTGGTAGCTGACGCATTGAGTAGAGGATCATATGCAAGTACGAGTGCGATATTGTCAACACAAAGGCCCATTTTGTGTGACTTGCAAAGGATGGAGATAGAGTTAAAGACTCTATGGACCCATGTGATGATGGCGAATATACGAGTAGAACCAACTTTAATCGATAAAGTTAAAGCTGCTCAAGCTACAGACCTGGAGCTGATGCGTATGAGGAAGAAAGTGCAAGAAGGTGCTATGCCGGAAGCAAGAATTGATGAAGAAGGAATACTTCGAGTCAACTCCAGACTTTGTGTTCCTAACAACCCTGATTTAAAGTATGAAATCATGATGGAGGCGCACAACACACCGTTTGCAATCCATCTTGGGAGTACCAAAATGTATCATGATCTTCGTCATACATTTTGGTGGAGCAATATGAAGCGAGAGATAGCGCTGTTTATCTCAAGGTGTCTAACTTGTCAATGAGTCAAAGCGGAGCATCAAGTACCAAAAGGTCCATTGCAATCACTTGAAATTTTAGAATAGAAGTGGGAGCACATTACCATGGATTTCGTTACCGGTCTTCCTAAGATTTCTCAAGGTATAGATGCGATTTGGGTCATTGTTGATAGATTGACCAAGTCTGTTCATTTCTTACCGATACGAGAAATTTATACACTTGAACGTCTTGCTCGTATATACATAAACGAGATTGTAAGACTGCATGGTATGCCAGTATCCATAGTTTCTGATCGAGACCCAAGATTCACTTCACGATTTTGGGTTAGTTTACAAAAAGCTATGGGCACGGATTTACGATTTATTTCGGTATATCATCCTCAGACGGACGGACAATCAGAGAGGACTATTCAAACTCTTGAAGATTTATTAACACCCTGTGTCCTTGACTTCAAGGGAAGTTGGGACAAGTTCTTACCATTGGTGGAGTTTTCCTACAACAACAGTTATCAAGCAAGTATTGGCATGACTCCATTCGAAATATTGTATGGAAGAAAATATCGTTCTCCAGTATGCTGGGATGAGGTGGGTGAAGCAACGTTGTTGGGACCGGAGTTGGTATGTATGACTACAGAAAAGATTCAAGCGATCCGACAACGCATAAAAACCTCACAAGATCGACAAAAGAGTTATGTTGATCTTCATCGAAAGGACGTGGAATTTGATATAGGAGATCATGTGTTCTTACGTGTTGCTCCATGGAAAGGAGTTACGAGATTTGGAAAGAGAGAAAAGCTCAATCCTCGATTCATCGGTCCATTTTTAATCCTCGATCGAGTAGGAACTGTGGCTTAAAGACTCGCTTTACCGCCAAGTATGTCTCGTGTTCATAACGTTTTTCACATATCCATGTTACATAAATATGTGGAAGACCCGAACCACATTATTGAGTTAGAACCGGACGAAATAGCGGAGGATTTGACGTATGAAGAAGTTCCTGTTCAAATCTTGGATGAGAAGGAACATATTCTACGCTCTAAGGTTATACCTCAAGTCAAAGTTTTGTGGAGAAATCACGATGTTGAGGAAATGACTTGGGAGTTAGAATCTGAAATGAAGTCAAGGTATCCTTACCTCTTCGACATACCAGGTACGTACCCTAATTTTGAGGGCGAAATTTCATAAGAAGGGGAGGTTGTAAGACCCCAACTTTTATAAATAAAGATGAATTTTCTATAAATATCATTTTTGAATATTATGGAGTTAATTTGATATAATGTTATAGTTGTGGGTAATATTTATAAATTTTACAAAGTACGCAAGTTGTTATATAATATTCGATTGGTCGGAGAATATTCATTTTAACAGATAATATTCGTACAACGGCACAATCATTGGTGGACCCCACAACGGAATTATTGTCGAATTGAGAAAGCGACAAAAATATTTTATTAAAAATAACGACAGAAGTTTTACCATTGATACTGTTGAACTACTCAGTAGTAAAAGTACAGTAACACGTGTGGTTGCATAGTAGCACACGGTATTGATTATTAATGCTTATGTGAGAAGTCACTCAGTTTGATTCAACTATTGTCAGTTAATAATATGAATTATTTAGCGATAATTAAGTTTTGTTTTATTCGTATTATTAACGTAATAAAACATAAACATCTTTTTATATAAAACAGAATACTTTATTAAAGTTATTCTATAAATAGAATATATTATATTTTATTTAAAAGATTTTTCTTTAAATATGAACCGTCAGATTAAAGTAATCAATCTGGACTGTTCATGGATTAGTTACTATGCATTCTATTTTTTTTATAAATAGCAGCTCATTCCTTCATTATTTCTTACGAATTCACTGAACTCTAGAAAGAGAAACTATAGAGGGAGAGAAGAAAAGTATTCTGCTACTTAACTACTTCCTTATTTCAGTTCTTCTTTAAAACGGTAAGGGGTGTTATTCTTTCTTATTCATGAAGAGAACTTTTATTATTTCATTTCTTATTATTCTGTGGGAATAACCTGTATACGCGGTCTACCCTATACTTGGTGACATTCTTCAATTATTCTGTTGGAACATCCTGTCTGTGTGTTTTACACTGAACCTGGTTCCGTTTTTATTATTATTCTGTTGGAACATCCTGTCTGTGTGTTTTACATCGGACCTGGCTCCGTCTTGTTATTATTCTGTTGGAACATCTTGTCTGCGTGTTTTACACCGGACCTGGTTCCATTATTTATTATTCTGTCAGAATATCCTGTCTGTGTGTTTTACACCGGACCTGGTTCCATTATTTATTATTCTGTCGGAATATCATGTCTGTGTATTTTACACCGGACCTGGTTCTATTATTTATTATTCTGTCGGAATATCCTGTCTGTGCGTTTACGCCGGACCTGGTTCCATTATTTATTATTCTATCGGAATAACCTGTCTGTGCGGTCTATCGCATGCCGGGTGATTTCTTTTGTTATTCCATTCTTTATTATACTTAGTTGGTTAAGTTTTAACTTCTATACTCCATGAAATTAGTGGAATATCCTTAATAATTGTGTTTCATCCAGTATATTTTCATAAAAATATTATTCTAAGCATTCTTGAATTTTACTCCACAAAGCAGTACCATGTTGACAATTTGGACGTTGTTAATTCTTGAATAAATTAATTCTTGAACTTGTTTTATTGAATTCTTATATCATTGTCATCATCCTCATGTTTATAAAATGTTAAAAGTCATCTGTGGCCTGTAGTGCATAGATGGACTTGGTATGATTATGACCAGGGATTATTCGTTATAATCATGACCGTAATGTTACAAATGATGTGATAAAAGTCCTCATTGGCCCGTAGTGCATTGATTGACAGTTGTTGGTATGATTATGACCATTAATGAATACACGAATATCCTTGGCCGTAGTGCAGGGGTGATTCGATGATGTGGATTATTTTATTAAGCTGAGTCCCAGCGATAACAGTGTTGAAAAACCTTTTAAATCATAGAATATAATAGATTTTATTTTCTACTTGACTCTTTTAATTAATTGCTTGTTCCGCTGCAGTTAAACTTGATTTTCATTATATTTTATCAGTTTAACACTGTTGAAGGCTAATGATAATTTATTCTGCATTATCTTAGTCATAATATTTCTTACTGGGCTAGTTGAGCTCACCCTTTCTTTCACTGTCTCTTTAGAAAATGAGAATATAGCTGGGACGAGTCGGGGAACAGAGTGATGGACCAGATGATAGTATTAGTAGTCCTCACTATTCTATTAAATAGTGTGACAATAATTGTAATGAGGACTCCTTTTGAGTTTGTATAGTCTCTAGTAGACAATAATTGTATTCAAACTCACAGTTATATTTTGTCGTATTGTACACGACAGTTGTATTAGTAAGTTGTATTTGTATTCTGTATCATGTATCTGACGACCCAAGATGGGTGATGTATACCTAATTTTGGGAGCGTCACAAATCTCTTCCTCAGAGGCTGTCTCTGCAACTTTTGCAGATACGGGTGAATTTAGGATATAAGAAATCTTTTCAGCAGTGAGAACAATTCTCAGATTCCTTAACCAGTCCGTGTAATTCGGTCCGGTCAATTTGTTAGTATCAAGTATGCTACGCAGTGAAATTAGTGAATGTGACATTTTCAAAATTCTGCATGTAAAAAGACAATATTTTAGCAAACATTCATTTAATTAATTACCAAAATAAATTAGGTCTTATTTTATATTGGTATCTCCCACTATTTTCTTCAAACTATATTACCCTCATTTATATAGTTTGGCAAAATCTAATTAAAGTTTTTGTTAGTGAGAATAAGGATCTCATTTCAAATATATATAGCCTTGTGGTGACACAACAAACTATATATAAATAAATAGGTAGACAACTCTTTGTCAATTACATCATCATGTAACTCCTTATGTTTTGCCTCTTAGATTATTTTGATCAAGTGGTGGCACATCCGAATCAAAATTATCTAAGTTAAGTCCAACCTAGCACTTCCATATATTTAAAAAAGAAAAATATTGTCCTTGTGGTGACACAACAAAATAATATTATTTAATTTTTTTTATAAGCATCAAATTTGATAAATTAACATCTTAAATACTTAATACTTGCCTTGTGATGACACAACAAACTCATATTAAATATTTAATACTCTATTAATTTTATCATGCTAGAAGGCGACGCTCGATATTCTAAATATCTTTGAACGATTAAGACTTAATATATAAAAACTTTGAGGGATTTGTTATTATTTGTCTCATCTTGTTTAGCGCGCATGCAAATATATATATATAAAATACGCGTCATATTATTAAACATGCGAAGCATGTTTGCATAATATATAATATATATAATATATATAATACTAGCATGCACATATAGAATACTATATTCTACCCGGATTGATTGTAGACTTTTATTCTAATTTGGTTCACTAGAGCCACCAAGTGAACCAAAAGGTCAAACCCTAGGGTGCAAGAATAAACATTTAAATATAACTATTACATTTAAACCCGAGCTCCATTACAAACGGGTCTTCAAGCGTTCCTTGCTCCTTGATTTCCAGTTCTTCAAAAAAAATTCTAACTAATCCTATTACATTAAACTATTTAATTTAAATAGAAACCTTGATCAACAGTCAATGGGAAGTACATAAGAAATAGATAGAATTTACATCAAGAAGAACACCAGAAAAGACGAGGTACGCATATCCCATTTAATAAAAGTCATTCATTCAAACATCCAACCAAAATAAATCCAATCACATTGGTCAATAGTCCATAATCAATCCTATTTACTATCATACATATCATCATATGTATCAATAAATAAAATCATTCCATATATATGTGAGTATCATTTCATGGACAATTTTAAGTTGAATGAAATATAATTTCAAGATTAAAATAAACACTTTATTTTAATTATAAAATTATTGATATTAATAATATATATATATATATATATATATATATATATATATATATATATATATATATATATATATATATATATATATATATATATATATATATATAATGCGTCTGTTATCCAAAAGAATATAATGACAATGAGATGATTGCTAATAATATACTTATAAATCTTTCACCTAGTTAGAAATACCATACAGATATATATATATATATATATATATATATATATATATATATATATATATATATATATATATATATATATATATACATATCATCATGATAAATAAGTTAAGATCAGCAACATCCACACGGATTCAGCGGAAAAAGACTCAGGTTTCGCTGAAATCTTTTTGTGATTTCGCCGCATAATATAATATTATATATATATAAACCGTTCAGCGAAAAAGAAAAAAAAATAGCAACAGGTTAACGCCATTTTTTTTCTTCATTAAATACTAATTTTATACAATAAATTATACCCAATAAATTATTCAAAATACATACCCATACATATATAGTATTAAAATAATTAATAATTCGCATAAAGTTTGGCTCTTGATACCACTGTTTAAGTTTTGTGAAAATCAAAGCAGCAATCAAATTGCAAAAACAACGGAAGCGTAATAAAATCAGATTTTAAAATTTTTCACAAACTAATTACCCAGATCATTCTTTATGCATATTATTAATTAAACGAAGAATAAGAAGTTATGAAAACATACCCTTATAGAAATGAGCTTCCTCAGGTACGAGTTCACCTCATACTTCTCCGCGATCTCCTTGAATCTCCGGGTAGATTCCTTCCTTTGATCAATGTTAGCCACCCAAGTATATGACCTTTAGAGGTGATCCACCAAGGAAGAAGAATTTTTAAGAAGAAGGGTGTATTGGCTCAAACCTAGTATTTCCTATCTCTATAGAAAAAAGGGGCGTACTCTCCAACTCTTGGAATTACGTATATCTGATATAAGATTCATCTTATAAAGATATCAGGTAACCCTATTTTAATTAAAATAAGGTATTATTCATTTAATTAAACTCTTTTAATTAAATGGGCTCCCTAATCTTATTAGGGATAATTAATTAAACTCATTTAACTAATTTTTCCTCCTAATCTTATTGGGAATAAATGAGAGTACTCATATTAAATTAATTTCTAAACTCTTTTAGAAATTAAAATAATAATAATTGTAATAATATTAATAAGACTCCTCTTATTAATTTATATTTAATATTTTTAAAATATTAAATAATAAATATTAAGCTATTTAATTTATTCTATCACCATAAATTAAATTAAATATACTCAATATATTATTACGATTATGTCATTAACTTCTTAAATAATTATTCTTTCTTTTATGGTGTGACCCTTTAGGTTCTCCATATTAAACCGGTTGTGAATAAATCAATTAGAACAATTCTAATCTTATTTAAATAAATAAATTAAGCTATTAATTTATTTAAATAAATAATATTTATTCTACAATAGAAATAAGCCTCCCTAGCGATCAACGACTTTCCAAATAATATAGATTTCAACATTAATCATAAAAGAACCTTTGAGTAAATAGTTAACGTACAATTCAATTCTTCCACCATACAATGTCCCAATTAAATATAAGACATGGAATTACTATCAAGTCTTATTTTATTTAATTATATATATTTCAATTCCTAAATGCACAACTCCTAATGAATGCAAATTAGAAACTACTTTTTAATTTCATTCCACCTTGGCCAAGGATTCCTAGGTTATCATTTATCGAAACACATAGGACATTTCTCTTCTTTTACTAGAGTGGTAGATTCTTTATTGATCATTCATTATCTTCATATATAACTTATTCCACCCAAACATACCCTTTGATATACTCTAAGAGTCTTAAGAAATAAGTCAAAGTGTAATTCATTATATATAAGATATTATGATGATTTCAAGTCTAAGGATCATTTGTACTACTATCACTACAGAAATTCCTATTGACAGGCAAGTAAAACTCCATTAGGTATTCCTTAAAGAGTCACGTTCAGTGAACTTATTCTCTAATAAGCACCTACATACTTGCTTTAGTGTCTCTACACAAATGATCATGAGATCAATCATCCTCATCCAATGAGCAAGCAACGTACATACCAATCTATCCGGATTCACTAATCCCCTTTTTAGTAATCCATTGATTGGAAATATTTTAGTTTTAAGCTATCTAAGAATTTAGATCTCATTAGCATGATCTCATCATGATTCTAAAAGTATTGCTTAAAACTATGAGTTTATAACATAATATTAAAACAACACCATGTATATAATAAATGGCTTTAATAAATAATTCTCTTGTTAATAAATAAATTAGATTGATTACAAAGTATATGCTTTATCATCATACATGATTGGCTTATATGCATACTACTTTCAAAAAGTCCTCATTGACCCATATTGCATTGATGGACAGTTGTTGGCATGATCATGACCATTGGTGATAACACGATTATCCTTGGCCCGTAGTCCATGGATAATTCATGGATGTGATACTAATGAATATCCTTGGCCCGTAGTGTATGGATAATTCAGTGATGTGGATTATTTATTGAGCTGAGTCTCAGCGATAAAATTGATGATAAACCTTTTAAATCATAGAAGATAGTAGATATCATGCTTTACTTGACTCTTCTAATGGATTGCTTGTTCCGCTGCAGTTAAACTTGTTGTTTATTGTATTCTATGAGTTTAACATTGTTGAAGGCTAACGATAATTTATTCTGCATTATCTTAGTCATAATATTTTTTACTAGGCTAGTTGAGCTCACCCTTTTGCTTTCATTGTTCTCTTCAGGAAATGAGAACGTAGCCGGGACTAGTCGGAGAATAGAGTGACGGTCCGAGATGGTGGCTGTAGTAGTCCTCACTATTTTATAAAATAGTGTGATAATAATTGTAATGAGAACTTTATTTGAGTTTAGATACTGTCTACGAGACAATATCCGTGTTAAAACTCTCATCTACGTTTTGTCGTATTGTATAAATGAAATTTTTATTTAATTTCTGTACCATGTATTTGACGACTTAGAATGGGTGGTGTATACCTATTTTGGGGGCGTTACATAATAGTTATAGCAACATGTGTTAAAATTAAATAAATTCATATCGGTTAAGAAATTTTTAGGTATTAGAAATCAATTTTAGTTATATATATATATATATATATATATATATATATATATATATGTGTGTGTGTGTGTGTGTGTGTGTGTGTGTGTGTGTGTGTGTGTGTGGAACAAATTGAGTTATATTTAGTTATGATTTACTTGTTTTATTTTACTTTGTACTTGAGTATAAAATTTCTTATGCATTTGTAATTAAATATTACAAATTTAACTTTTATTTATATATTTTAATTATCTTTATAAAGTGCTTTTAAAATAACTTACAAAATTATATCTGATTTAATTATGAAAATTACTTTATGCTAGTTTAGAAAATGCTATTATTCTATTGTTAAATAATTTAAGACATATTATTAGTTTCTTTTAATCCTTTCGAAGAATGGTACTCCATCCATTTTAAAATATAAGATCATTATTGACTTTTTGAAATTAATTTAAGACATTTTCAAACATAAAATTCACATGAATTTCTTTAATTCTAATAAATACAATGTTGAAAATTATAAAGATTCAGCAAATTGTGGTATAGTCTTACTTGTGTATAAAAATATTCAAATCTGTTTGTTTTTATATATTTTTTAGACATGTATATATTTTCGAGTTTCACATTTTAATTTAAAATTACACTACAAGAAAATAGGTTACTCTCGATGGAATTAATTCCGACGGACTCAAATCGGTTGAGCTTATGGTATAAACGAAATTATTCTATCTACGACGTAATTCTGTTGAAAATAAATACCCCTTATGGCGCCAAAGCTTCCCGCCTGTGCCAAAGATAAACTCGACGGAATGTATATATGGTCGACGAAAATTCCATCGAACTTAACGTAAAATCGACGGACCTAAAATCGACAGAATTCGGTCGGAAATAATCTAAACCTAATTTCATTTAGCACCTGCCCCAAATGAGATTTCATTTCTCATATTTTCTTTCTTTCTCTGTTATTGCTTTGCCATTTCTCTCCATCTTACCACCATTGCTCTGTCGTTGCACCTCCCCTCCTCCCGACCTCCGTTCGCCACTCTCCCCACCTCCCGACCTCCGTTCCCCTCCACTCCACTGCTACCTTCGGTCGACGGCGAGCACACGACGGTGGTGTTCGATCTTCATGACGGTGGTGTTTGCATTACAGGTTCAAAAGTATAATTAGTTGCAATTTTTATTTTTTGAAATGCATAAATATGTTTAGTGATTTCAGATGTCTATTTTAATTTGTGTACTGAAATTGTGCAACTGAGCATACATTGAATATGTATATATTGAATTGGGCAGTTTTTCATTTTGGAGTAACTGAGCATACATTGAATATATATATATATATATATATATATATATATATATATATATATATATATATATATATATATATATATATATTGAATTGAGCAATTTTTCATTTTGATTAATTACTGGCATATATTGAATTGGGGATGAACATTGGTTTTACTAGTTTGAGCAATTATACATTGAATAAGTTTTTTATATGAATGATTGGGGTTGAGCATTATTTTGTTGTTATTGTTTTCTTTATATATATGAATTACTGTTATACATTGAATCAATCACAGTCATATGAATTGCAGGAGATTTTTATGATATATATTTGTAAGTGTAGTTCATTCTGATTATAATGAATTTGAATTTGTGTAGTGGTAATCAGTATATTGTTTGATGAATATGTGATATTTCTGACAGAATTCCCAACGTAATTTCTATTAGAATTATTCAATTGCATAATATGTGGGCCCTACTTTGTAATATTTATGTATTTTAATTAGTTTCCAATATGAAAATGAACCAAGTAGTATTTACTTAGTTTCAAACTACTAAAAAAAATAAAATATTATTTATCAAATAAAAAATAATAAAAATAAAACAAAATAAAATAAAATAAAATAAATTAAATTAAATTAAAATAAAATAAAATAAAATAAATAATTAAAGTAAAAATATAAAATAAAAATTAAAATATAAAATAAAAAAAAAATAAAATAAAAATAAAAGAAAAGAAGATAAAATAAAATAAATACAATACAATAAAATAAAATATTATAAATTAAATTAAATCTAATACATAAATTAAATTAAATTGAATTTAAATAATAAAATAAAATAAATAAATTTAATTTAATTTAATAAATAAAATTAAGATTAATTATTAAATAATTAAAAATTAGATAATGAAATAAAATAAAATATATTTAATAAAATAAATTTAATTGAATATAATGTAAATTAATAAAATAAAACAAAATTTATTAAAAAATATATAATATAATTTAATTCAAAATAAATTAAATATCTTGAAAAAATAAAATTAAAGCTAATAAAATAAATTAACCCTAAATAAAAATTTCTGTAGCATAAAATAAAATAAAGAAGTTTAAACTAAAGTTAAAATAAATTAAATTAAATAATATTAAGTTAAATAAAATAAAGAAGTTTAATGCCAATTTTGATGCCAATTTTCCACAATTTGCCGACGAAGTTAGGAATGTCAGGCTTGACATAGCTACAGATGGCTACTGTCCATTTAATAATTTTAGTCAGACTTACTCTGTTTGACCAGTGATTATGGTAGCTTACAATCTTCCACCGTCAATGTGCGTGAGAGATCCGTATATTTTCTTGACCTTACTTATACAGGGGGATAAGAGTCCTACAAAAGACATTAACGTGTACCTTAGGTCGTTAGTCGATGAACTTAAGACGCTGTTAGAAACATGTGTTCAGACTTTTGATAAATTTGTCAGGCAGAATTTTGTGATGAAGGCAGCCTTGTTGTGGACTATCACTGACTTTCCGGCACTTGGGATGATTAGTGGTTGGTCGACTCATGGTAAGTTGTCATGCCCAGTCTGTATGAGGGATGTGCAAGGCACTCAACTACGTTATGGCCGGAAAACTAGTTTCTTTGGAACGGCTCGTAGATTCTTGCCTGTTGAGCACTGTTATAGAAATATGTCTACACAGTTCAACAAAAACATAGAGAATAAGGGGGTTGTTGGTCGCTTGTCCGGCAGCGACCTATTGGGCTGGCTAAATGATCTAACATTTCCACCGCCTGGGAAGGAGCATGGTAAGTTGAGAGCAATAGGATACGGGAAAAGTCATAACTGGACACACTCGCCAATTTGGTTTGAGTTGTCATACTGGGTCACACTAACACTTCGTCATTGTATAGATGTTATGCATACATAAAAGAATCTCCGACTTTATGCATAGATGTTATTTCGACATACTTAAACTCGACCGAATCTCCCGACTGAATATTCCGTCGGGGTTAAGTTATCCTTGACGGAATATCCTGAATCTCGACGGAATATTCCGTCGGAAATAAGACTTTTGTAAGACCCCAATTTTTATAAATAAAGATGAATTTTCTATAAATATCATTTTTGAATATTATGGAGTTAATTTGATATAATGTTATAGTTGTGGGTAATATTTATAAATTTTGCAAAGTAAGCAAGTTGTTATAAAATATTCGTTTGGTCGGAGAATATTCTTCTTGTCGGGAAATATTCGTACGACGGCACAATCATTGGTGGACCCCACAACGGAATTATTGTCGGATTGAGAAAACGACAGAATTATCTTTCTATAAAAATAACGGCTGAGGTGTTACCGTTAAAACCGTTAAAACTGTTGAACTACTCGGTAGTAAAAGTACAGTAATACGCGTGGTTGCATAGTAGCACACGGTATTGATTATTGATGCTTACGTGAGAAGTCACTCAGCTATACTCAATTATTGCTACAGTAATTGCTGCATCATATCTCTTAAATTATTGTCATAGTATCATCTGTATAATATGTTATATTATTGAGACGTTGTGGTAAGTTTGGTTATTTTATGGGGGGCCATATGTCATCATCTAAGAGTCTCTTCGTCAATAGTAATTACCGTCGTCAATAGTAATTACCGTCGTCAATAGTAATTACCGTCGTCAATAGTATTTACCTTAGTCAATAGTAATTACCTTCGTCAATAGTATTTACCTTGGTCAATAGTATTTACCTTGGTCAATAGTAATTACCTTCGTCAATAGTATTTACCTTGGTCAATAGTAATTACTTTCGTCAATAGTAGTTGTCCCTTCAATATTACCAAGAGTCATTTGACCCTTCGTTAAGACCAAGAGTCATTTGACCCTTCGTTAGGACCAAGAGCCACCCTCAGTTTTTCTATAAATAGAGGCCTAGGGCTTCATTATTTTTCACGAATTCATTCAAGCTATAGAGAGAGAAAGTATAGAGAGAATAAGAGAGAGAGAATAACAGTATTCTGCTACATCACTTTTCCAATATCCAGTTCTTTTAAGGTAGGGAATATTATTTCTTTTATATTCATGAAGAGAACTTCTGTTATTCTATTTGTTATTATTCTGTTGGAATAACCAGTATACGCGGTCTACCCTATACTTGGTGACATTCTTCTATTATTCTGTTGGAACATCCTGTCTGTGTGTTTTACACCGGACCTGGTTCCGTTTATTATTCTGTTGGAACATCCTGTCTGTGTGTTTTACACCGGACCTGGTTCCGTTTTATTATTATTCTGTTGGAATATCCTGTCTGTGTGTTTTACACCGGACCTGGTTCCATTATTTATTATTCTGTCGGAATATCCTGTCTGTGCGTTTACGCCGGACCTGGTTCCATTATTTATTATTCTATTGGAATAACCTGTCTGTGCGGTCTATCGCATGCATGGTGATTTCTTTTGTTATTCCATTCTTTATTGTACTCAGTTGGTTAAGTTTTGACTTCTATACTCCATGAAATTTGTGGAATATCCTTGATAGTTGCGTTTCATCCAGTATCTTTTCAAGAAAATATTCTTCTAAGCATTCTTGAATTTTACTCCACAATGCAGTATCATGTTGACAATTTGGACGTTGTTAATTCCTGGATAAATTAATTCTTGAACTTGTTTTATTGAATTCTTATATCATTGTCATCATCCTCATGTTTATAAAATGTTGAAAGTCATCTGTGGCCTGTATTGCATAGATGGACTTGGTATGATTATGACCAGGGATTATTCGGTATAATCATGACCGTAATGTTACAAATGATGTGGTAAAAGTCCTCATTGGCCCGTAGTGCATTGATGGACAGTTGTTGGCATGATCATGACCATTAATGAATACACGAATATCCTTGGCCGTAGTGCAGGGGTGATTCGATGATGTGGATTATTTTATTAAGCTGAGTCTCAGCGATTACAGTGTTGAAAAACTTTTTAAATCATAAAAGATAGTAGAGTTTATTTTCTACTTGACTCTTTTAATGGATGGCTTGTTCCGCTACAGTTAAACTTGATGTCTATTATATTTTATCAGTTTAACATCGTTGAAGGCTAATGATAATTTATTCTGCATTATCTTAGTCATAATATTTCTTACTGGGCTAGTTGAGCTCACCCTTTCTTTCACTGTTCTCTTCAGGAAATGAGAACGTAGCTGGGACAAGTCGGGGTACGGAGTGATGGTCCGAATGATAGTATTAGTTAGTAGTCCTCACTATTCTATGTAATGGTGTGTTAATAAATGTAATGAGGACTCCTTTTGAGTATGAATACTCTCTAGAAGATAATATTTGTATTCAAACTCACAGTTTATGTTTTGTCGTATTGTACACGACAGATGTATTAATCAGTTGTATTTGTATTCTGTACTATGTATCTGACGACCCAAGATGGGTGATGTATACCTAATTTTGGGGGCGTCACAGTTAGTATCAGAGCTTAGGGATATGATCCCTGGCTAAGATGTGAGAATAGAACTAGGAGGGGAGAGACGGGGAATTCCTTCGCTAGTATGACATACCTAAGTTTATTTGCATGGTATTTAATTGGTCGGTCATAATATAAGGATAATATATGACATATCAATTAATTTTTATTTTGTGGCAGTATCTGAAAATGGCATCTGAGAATGTTGAGAATAGCAATGGAGCACAGACGACTGTTGATTCACCACATATCAATAATCAGGATAATGTGCATCAGGAAGGTGTCAATCCTCATGCAAACAACAACACTGACCAAATGATGAATGATCAAATGTTCAGAGGCTTTATGCAATTCATGCAACAACATGTGAAAGCGGCTCCTGTCCACAATGTAGGTGGAAATACTGGAAACTCTCAGGCGGTCACCGCTAAACAGTTTAAGGAGCTGGGACCACCGGAGTTTAAGGGAGAACCCAAGCCACTTGTAGCTGAAACATGGATAAAGCAGATCACCAAGATATTTGATGTCTTGGGTTGCTCCGAGGAGCAAAAGGTTCCCTTTGCCGCCTTTATGTTGCGAGGAGAGGCAGATTACTGGTGGGAATCGATAAAGTGTACTCAACCTGCCGCACTGAAGATGTCCTGGGAGAAGTTCCAAGAGCTGTTTAACGACAAATACTTTCCCGAAAGTATTCGTCACATGAAGGAGGTGGAGTTCATCAAATTGGAGCAGAATAATATGACCGTGTCGCAGTACGAGGCAAAATTTGTGGAGTTATCCCGGTTTGCGTCCCACCTGGTGGATAATGAAGAAAGAATGACGCGGATGTTTTTAAGAGGTTTGAAGCCGGAGATACGTCAACATCTTGTTTCTCATAAACTGTGTTTGTATTCAGATGTTGTGAATAGGGCTCGGTTGGTGGAGCGCGATAACGAGACAACGCAACCAAAAGAGAGCAGCCGGCAAAATGATAATACCAGTGAGAGCAGTCATCGAAGCGGTGACAACAAGCGTGGAGGGAATCAACAGGCCAGAAATGGTAACCACTTCGGTGGTAATCAGGGCCAAAACAATAAGAATGGACATTTCAAGAAGAGGAGATTCAACAATGATGGAAAGACGTCAGCACCAGCACCTGTCGTTAAGGAAGGAGAACGACCACCTATCATATGTTTCAAATGCGGAGGGGAGGGGCACATCAGTCTAAACTGCGCGATGCCGTCCAAAGCATGTTATAATTGTGGAAGAGAAGGTCATTTAGCCCGATTTTGTCGTTTATCGAAGACAAATTCAGCTAGGATGGAGGCACCAAAAGCCGTCCCAGAAAAGTCAAAACCGGTTGTGCAAGGGAGAGCGTTTGTTGTGAACTCCCAGAGAGCAAGGAACCCGAATGAGGTCATCACGGGTAAGCTTATTATAAACTCTAAAGAAGTTTATACTTTATTTGATACCGGTTCAACCCATTCTTTTATTTCTCCTACTTGCGCTCATCGATTAAATTTGATTCCGGAGAAATTAGACTTTGACTTATCTGTGGAAACTCCGTTGGGAGAAACCTTCACTACCTCCACTGTTTATAAGTCTTGTTTGGTTCAAGTTGGTACCCACACATTACCTATCGATCTGATTTCATTAAAAATACTTGCATTTGACGTGATTCTAGGGATTGATTGGTTAACTACTCATTATGCTAAAATTGATTGTTTTCGTAAGGTTGTTAGTTTTCATATTCCTAATCGACCTATTATGCGAATTCAAGCAACCAAACCATTAAAATCAATCGCTGTCATCTCAAGCCATAAAACTATTCGTTTATTAAAAAACGGATGTCAAGCTTTCTTAGCTCATGTCACAGATCTAAACAAAAATACGTCAGTTTTGAATGATATTTCTATTGTTAATAAATTCCCTGACGTATTCCCTGAAGAACTTCCTGGCCTACCCCCAGAGCGTGAAATTGAATTTTGTATCGATCTTGAACCCGGTACAAAACCCATTTCCAAAGCCCCATATCGAATGGCTCCTATTGAACTTCAGGAGTTAAAGATCCAACTGCAGGAATTGTTAGACATTGGCTTTATTCGTCCTAGTACTTCTCCTTGGGGAGCTCCTGTTCTATTCGTGAAGAAGAAAGATGGAAGTATGCGACTTTGTATTGATTATCGGGAGTTGAATCATGTCACCATCAAAAACAGGTACCCATTGCCACGTATTGATGACCTGTTTGACCAGTTGCAAGGAGCACAATTCTTTTCAAAGATCGATCTTCGTTCTGGATATCATCAGCTGAAGGTTAGAACTGAGGATATTCCAAAGACGGCTTTTAGAACTCGGTACGGGCATTATGAATTCCTAGTCATGTCCTTTGGATTGACTAATGCTCCTGCTGCCTTCATGGATATGATGAACCGGGTATTCAAGGAATATTTGGATCACTTTGTGGTCGTCTTTATTGATGACATCCTTATTTATTCCAAAAGCCGTGAAGATCATGAGCAACACTTGAGGCTGGTACTCCAAAAGCTTCGTGAATACAAGCTTTATGCCAAGTTGAAGAAATGCGAGTTCTGGCTGGAGGAGGTAGCATTCCTTGGGCACGTAGTATCAAGTCGTGGAATATCGGTTGACCCGGCAAAGATTGAAGCTATTCAAAGCTGGGAGCAACCTAAATCAGTGACCGAGGTACGTAGCTTTCTTGGTTTAGCTGGTTATTATCGGAGATTCGTGGAAGGATTTTCTCGAATCGCTACTCCATTAACTCAGCTGACTCGGAAAGATACAAAGTTTGGTTGGAGCGAAGAATGTGAGCAGAGTTTTCAAGAACTCAAGAGGAGACTCATTTCAGCACCTGTTCTAACAATACCATCTGGCTCGGAGGGATTTGTCATCTACAGTGATGCTTCGAGCAAAGGGTTGGGATGTGTTCTCATGCAACATGGAAAAGTCATAGCCTATGCATCAAGACAACTCAAGGAATATGAGAGGAATTATCCTACTCATGATCTAGAGTTGGCAGCTGTTGTCTTTGCACTTAAAATTTGGAGGCATTACTTGTATGGGGAGAAAGTGGAGATCTTTACGGATCATAAAAGCCTCAAATATTTCTTCACTCAAAAGGAACTCAACATGCGACAACGACGTTGGCTTGAACTGTTGAAAGATTATGATCATACCATTCAATACCATCCTGGAAGTACCAAAATGTATCATGATCTTCGTCATACATTTTGGTGGAGCAATATGAAGAGAGAGATAGCGTTGTTTATTTCAAGGTGTCTAACTTGTCAACGAGTCAAAGCGGAGCATCAAGTACCAAAAGGTCCATTGCAACCACTTGAAATTCCAGAATGGAAGTGGGAGCACATTACCATGGATTTCGTTACCGGTCTTCCTAGGGTTTCTCAAGGTATTGATGCGATTTGGGTCATTGTTGATAGATTGACCAAGTCTGCTCATTTCTTACCGATACGAGAAACTTATACACTTGAACGTCTTGCTCGTATGTACATAAACGAGATTGTAAGACTGCATGGTATGCCAGTATCCATAGTTTCTGACCGAGACCCAAGATTCACTTCACGATTTTGGGTTAGTTTACAAAAGGCTATGGGCACGGAGTTACGATTTAGTTCAGCATATCATCCTCAGACGGACGGACAATCAGAGAGGACTATTCAAACTCTTGAAGATCTATTAAGACTCTGTGTCTTTGACTTCAAAGGAAGTTGGGACAAGTTCTTGCCATTGGTGGAGTTTTCCTACAACAACAGTTATCAAGCAAGTATTGGCATGGCTCCATTCGAAGCATTGTATGGAAGAAAATGTCGTTCTCCAGTATGCTGGGATGAGGTGGGCGAAGCAATGTTGTTGGGACCGGAGTTGGTACGTATGACTACAGAAAAGATTCAAACGATCCGACAACGTATAAAAACCTCACAAGATCGACAAAAGAGTTATGCTGATCTTCATCGAAAGGACGTGGAATTTGATGTAGGAGATCATGTGTTCTTACGTGTTGCTCCATGGAAAGGAGTTACGAGATTTGGAAAGAGAGGAAAGCTAAATCCTCGATTCATCGGTCCATTTTTAATCCTCGATCGAGTAGGAACTGTGGCTTATAGACTCGCTTTACCGCCAAGTATGTCTCGTGTTCATAACGTTTTCCACATATCCATGTTACGCAAATATGTGGAAGACCCGAACCACATTATTGAGTTAGAACCGGACGAAATAGCGGAGGATTTGACGTATGAAGAAGTTCCTGTTCAAATCTTGGATAAGAAGGAACATATTCTACGCTCCAAGGTTATACCTCAAGTTAAAGTTTTGTGGAGAAACCACGATGTTGAGGAAATGACTTGGGAGTTAGAATCAGAAATGAAATCAAGGTATCCTTACCTCTTCGACATACCAGGTACGTACCCTAATTTCGAGGGCGAAATTTCATAAGAAGGGGAGGTTGTAAGACCCCAATTTTTATAAATAAAGATGAATTTTCTATAAATATCATTTTTGAATATTATGGAGTTAATTTGATATAATGTTATAGTTGTGGGTAATATTTATAAATTTTGCAAAGTAAGCAAGTTGTTATAAAATATTCGTTTGGTCAGAGAATATTCTTTTTGTCGGGGAATATTCGTACGACGGCACAATCATTGGTGGACCCCACAACGGAATTATTGTCGGATTGAGAAAACGACAGAATTATCTTTCTATAAAAATAACGGCTGAGGTGTTACCGTTAAAACCGTTAAAACTGTTGAACTACTCGGTAGTAAAAGTACAGTAATACGCGTGGTTGCATAGTAGCACACGGTATTGATTATTGATGCTTACGTGAGAAGTCACTCAGCTATACTCAATTATTGCTACAGTAATTGCTGCATCATATCTCTTAAATTATTGTCATAGTATCATCTGTATAATATGTTATATTATTGAGACGTTGTGGTAAGTTTGGTTATTTTATGGGGGGCCATATGTCATCATCTAAGAGTCTCTTCGTCAGTAATTACCGTCGTCAATAGTAATTACCGTCGTCAATAGTAATTACCGTCGTCAATAGTATTTACCTTAGTCAATAGTAATTACCTTCGTCAATAGTATTTACCTTGGTCAATAGTATTTACCTTGGTCAATAGTAATTACCTTCGTCAATAGTATTTACCTTGGTCAATAGTAATTACTTTCGTCAATAGTAGTTGTCCCTTCAATATTACCAAGAGTCATTTGACCCTTCGTTAAGACCAAGAGTCATTTGACCCTTCGTTAGGACCAAGAGCCACCCTCAGTTTTTCTATAAATAGAGGCCTAGGGCTTCATTATTTTTCACGAATTCATTCAAGCTATAGAGAGAGAAAGTATAGAGAGAATAAGAGAGAGAGAATAACAGTATTCTGCTACATCACTTTTCCAATATCCAGTTCTTTTAAGGTAGGGAATATTATTTCTTTTATATTCATGAAGAGAACTTCTGTTATTCTATTTGTTATTATTCTGTTGGAATAACCAGTATACGCGGTCTACCCTATACTTGGTGACATTCTTCTATTATTCTGTTGGAACATCCTGTCTGTGTGTTTTACACCGGACCTGGTTCCGTTTATTATTCTGTTGGAACATCCTGTCTGTGTGTTTTACACCGGACCTGGTTCCGTTTTATTATTATTCTGTTGGAATATCCTGTCTGTGTGTTTTACACCGGACCTGGTTCCATTATTTATTATTCTGTCGGAATATCCTGTCTGTGCGTTTACGCCGGACCTGGTTCCATTATTTATTATTCTATTGGAATAACCTGTCTGTGCGGTCTATCGCATGCATGGTGATTTCTTTTGTTATTCCATTCTTTATTGTACTCAGTTGGTTAAGTTTTGACTTCTATACTCCATGAAATTTGTGGAATATCCTTGATAGTTGCGTTTCATCCAGTATCTTTTCAAGAAAATATTCTTCTAAGCATTCTTGAATTTTACTCCACAATGCAGTATCATGTTGACAATTTGGACGTTGTTAATTCCTGGATAAATTAATTCTTGAACTTGTTTTATTGAATTCTTATATCATTGTCATCATCCTCATGTTTATAAAATGTTGAAAGTCATCTGTGGCCTGTATTGCATAGATGGACTTGGTATGATTATGACCAGGGATTATTCGGTATAATCATGACCGTAATGTTACAAATGATGTGGTAAAAGTCCTCATTGGCCCGTAGTGCATTGATGGACAGTTGTTGGCATGATCATGACCATTAATGAATACACGAATATCCTTGGCCGTAGTGCAGGGGTGATTCGATGATGTGGATTATTTTATTAAGCTGAGTCTCAGCGATTACAGTGTTGAAAAACTTTTTAAATCATAAAAGATAGTAGAGTTTATTTTCTACTTGACTCTTTTAATGGATGGCTTGTTCCGCTACAGTTAAACTTGATGTCTATTATATTTTATCAGTTTAACATCGTTGAAGGCTAATGATAATTTATTCTGCATTATCTTAGTCATAATATTTCTTACTGGGCTAGTTGAGCTCACCCTTTCTTTCACTGTTCTCTTCAGGAAATGAGAACGTAGCTGGGACAAGTCGGGGTACGGAGTGATGGTCCGAATGATAGTATTAGTTAGTAGTCCTCACTATTCTATGTAATGGTGTGTTAATAAATGTAATGAGGACTCCTTTTGAGTATGAATACTCTCTAGAAGATAATATTTGTATTCAAACTCACAGTTTATGTTTTGTCGTATTGTACACGACAGATGTATTAATCAGTTGTATTTGTATTCTGTACTATGTATCTGACGACCCAAGATGGGTGATGTATACCTAATTTTGGGGGCGTCACAACTTTTTCTTGTAGTGTTAGAGGAGGTATCACCTTGACTCTATTGTTTTTACAATTCGATTCATTTATTTCATTTAATTATTCTAGAACTTTGTTAAACAAAAAAAACTTAAATTTAACATAAACATCATCCAAACTTCAACAAGTCGATATGATTAGAGGCTGGAACGGTAAGATATATTATTTTAAATGAATATTTTGCACTTAAACATGAGGTTAGTTTATATTCTTAATAGTTATAGTAGCATGTGTTAAAATTAAATACTTTTGTATGGATTTTGAAATTTTAGATTTTACAGATTGACTTATATGGTTAATTATACTTATGATTTGTACTTTTTAGTTATGATTTACTTATTTTATTTTATTTTATTTTGTACTTGATTATTAATTTCTTATGCAATTTGTAATTAAAATATTACCAACTTAATTTTTAGTCATACATTTATAATTATCTTTATAAAGTCCTTTTAAAATAATTTATAAAATAATATTTGATTTAATTATGAAAATTACTTTATGCAACTTTAGAAAATGCTATTATTCTAATTTTAAATTATGTAAAACATACTATTAGTTTCTTTTCATCCTTCGGGTACTCCATCCGTTTCAAACTCAAAATTATTTAAGATTTTCAAATTTAAAATTAACATATTTTTTTAGTTTTAGTTAGTACAATGTTGAAAATTATAAACTATGTAAAAAATATTATGTATGGTAAGTATTAACGCCAAGATCTTTTCACGCGCCTCAATCACCGAAAAACGCATCCAATCCTGCACAAAAAATGAGTCAGCACCGAGAGCTTGACGGATTGGGTTGCCAGGGGATAGCTCCGGTGTGAGAATCAGTACAGGCCGGAAGTAAGTTTAACAATAGAGGTTGTGTGCTCTAGTGTCCGGAAGATAAATATGCATGTTACTTCTTTTCTATGTAGTGCCCTGTACTTATCTTTGTCTCACCGCCTTGCATGCAATATATCTTGTGACATCATCATGTTGCATGCAATCTTTATCCCCAAATCACATCAATGTTCCCCACTAACTCAGGATTATGCCAAATCCTCATTAATTAAGGTGTTGGATCCATAGTCTAACACCTGTCCATTACAATAATCTTCAGCCCAAGCCCAAAGATAATCCCATATAAATAATGGCCCAACACTCCAAAGGCCCAGATAAGTATAGCCCAATAGGTCCAAATAATCATGGCTCAACATTGCCCCCCAGTATTTTAGCAAACAGAATGTTTGGTGAAAGAGTATACAAAAAATTGGCCCAATCAATAAAAGAGTCCAAATGAATCCGAACAAGGCCCAATTAGTAGAAAACCCAAGTCCAGATGTTACCCCTTCAAATTCATCATCATTACCTTCATTAAATGTGTCGCCCTCGTGTTTCGGAAACAACTGAAAGAACAACACTATAAAAACCCAATTCCCCCAAATCAGACGGTTTCACCTGCCCATTTGAATTTCAAATTGCTCTTGCTTTCTCCTACCTCTAGCTCTCTTTCTTTGCAATCCGTCAACAATGGCTTCTCAGAACCTAGATAACACCACTCCCATCTTGGTAACTCCTCTCGCATTCATCCTGGCTGCTCAGACTCCCACTAATGTCACCATAGAAACAAACCCCAAGTCTAACCCATCATCCAGCAAAAATCCTCCACCTACCACCGCTCAAAACCCTTCTCTCGAATACCAAAATGAAGAACAATACCCCTACGGCAATACCCTCTTTGAACTTACAGAGGATGCTATCCGTATCATCCGAGAATGATACCAGATTCCAGACACTCACCATCTGAGAGTGCCCACCCTCACCGATCGAATGTACCACCGTCCCAGAGGCTGGACTGCTATGCACCTCACCCTCCTGGAGAAAGGGGTTCGCTTTCCCCTCCATGCCTTCATCATTACCCTTCTAGGGTTTGTAGGTGTTGGATTTGCCCAATTAGTCTCTAATTCCTATATCCACATCCTCACCTTCATCGCCTTCTGCCACCAGATAGGGATTCCACCCTCTATCGATTTCTTCTTTTCTCTCTTCACAGGCGGCAACTCTCGTGAACGGGGTTTCAAGATACTGAGCAAGCAATCCCCAAAACCCAATGCCAAATTCGAGAAGTGCCCCCTGATGGACACTCGTTCAAGCAACAAAGGGTGGCATAAGGTTTGGTTTTTGGTTAAAGGACCCGAAATCTCTTCCGTCCCTGACTCACTGCTGCCAAACGCCTCTTTGCAGACTTCGGTGACATCTCAGATGAACGCGTGGTAGAGATGACGAAGCTTCTAGAGAAACTTCCAATGAAGGAATGGAGCTTCGGACTTTTGAGCAAGCAAGCATGGTTGTATGACCACAAATGTAAGTCTCAAACTCAATACTTATGTAATTTCTCAAATTTTCTTTAGTAATTATTCTGAAACATCCTTCTTCATTTTTTGCAGTATCCCTCATAAAACCTACTTCCATTGACCGAAAAGAACTAGAAAAATTCATTTCTGCCAACCCAACCCAAACTCTTGTCGAACCCCAAAATATTGAACCCCAATCCACTGAACCTCAATCCTCCGAACCCCAAACTACCGAACCAACCCCTACCGAAGAGACAAGCCAACCTCGTCGAAAGAAAAGAGCTGCTAGAAAACCAAAACACGTCCCTGTACCCACACTCAATGAAAGCCTCCTTGACATGCCTATAGCCGAACGTACTCAAATCCTTCGAACCAAAAAGAAACGAGCCAAAATAACCCCTCTTTCTGTCGAAGAACTTAGAGTACCTTCCACTGAAGCCAACCAACCACCAGTCATTCCTGTAGTAATCAACGAACCAGAAGAAGAACCCGAAGAACATGCCGAGCCCAATTCTCCCCTCGTCAGAAAAAGAAAACATTCTTCAATTTACTATTGAACTCCATCAACTAAACCTTCAACAACTCACGCCCCACCTCCACCCGAGCAACCAAAACCTTCTCCTCAATGACCATCTTCTTCTGACGCCATGCCCGAAGCCGTACGATCGCCCACCCTATGGCCCGACAACAACGAAGACTTCCCCTTGCACCTTTACAACACCTTCATTCTTGACACTGAGGACCACCGCTTCGGGAACAGCTCCATTTCTAACCTTATTTAAGCTGGCATGACTCACCAAGCCAGTGTAAGTTAACTATCATTTAAGTGCTTTCATTTATTAATATTTTCTTGAAACTATTTGCTTAATTCTGATCAATTACATGCAAATGGAATTTTCAGGAGGCTCAACCAAAAGTACAAAGATATAGGAGCCGAAGAAGATGCTGTCCAAAAAGAAAACACCATCCTAAAGTCTGCTTTGGCAAGGGAGAGAAGTCTGCATGGAAACACCCTCTTCAACAAAGAATGCCTCAAAAAAGATCTTGCCAAACTGAAAGACCAACTAGCCTCAACCGAAGCCCTCTAACAAACCACCACCGAACAGAACCGAGAACTACAACTGGCGAACAAAATACTGACATAAAATAATCGGGGCCTGACCAAAGAAATTAACGACACCAAAATCTCCGAACAACGACATCTCAATATTCGGTGTATAGTCAAAAAAGAACTTCGAGAACTTAAAGACCTTGGTCCCCCATTCACCGAAGAACTCTGCAAAGAAATACAAATTAAATACCGCAAGTCGCCCGAACTAACAAATGAAATAGTTCAGATGTATGCTGAAGGCTACGAAATAGCTCGAAGCAAAGGCAAAACGAAGCTCGCCGTTGCCTCTCTGAACCCATTACTCCTTGATTCTTCTGAAGACGAGGATGAGGATAATGCTGAAGACGACCCACCTCAACCTGAACTTATAAACTTGTATAAATTCAATAATATTGTAATTCCTTTTTATATTTTAATGAAATATTACTTTTACCTTGTTACTCCTTTTAAATTTAGCTTATACTTCTATTCAAACGATAAACAATCTGAACACAACACTTCAAATAAAATCAAGTAATAATGTAAAGTAACACTTATTCATTACCGAAATGTGAAACAAATCTTCAACAATCCAATTCACCATCTTTAGGACGAATAGAGTATATTTACCACCTTTAGGATAAACAAATTCTATTCATCAACTTTGGGATGAACAGATCCAACCGAACCTCCCAACAACCTTGTTCGCCATTTATTGAACGAACAAACTTTGTTTACCATCTTTAGGATAAACAAATTCACCAAACCTCCAGAAAATCTTGTCCGCCATCTTTAGGACGAATTAGGACCCTACTCACCATCTTTAGGATGAACAGACCACCGAACCTCCAAAAAATCTAGTTCGCCATCTTTAGAAGGCCACTAGATACTCTTCGGAGGAATATCTCTTGAATCGATCGTCATTTTCAGGTAATTTGAAGTGTTTGAGCTGAGCAAAGGGGAACACCTCAGAAGGGCTCCTCGGCCAGAAGGTGGTCGGTGTCCCTTGTGAAAAACTGGTTTCGGTTGTTGGTTTTGAAGTAGGAGTCAAAGCTAGTAAAGGTTCGACCTCCATAATTTGCAAATTTGGGTTCTCTACCAGGCGAGGCCTCTTGGATCGGGGTTCGAGAGGTACCTCTTCAGTTTCCTTTGAGTCCTCGAGAACAGCGACCGGTGGAGGTGGAGGAGGAGTCAGCTTCGGAAGGGCTAAAGAAGATGCCTTGGGAGGAGCTTTGGAGGAAGGCTTCCTCTTATTTTTCTTCAGTAAGGCCATCTTCTTTGCCCAGTCCATCTTCAGGATATTTTTGTTTGAAGGTTCGGCCTTGGTGGATGGGGGAGCTGGACCCGATGGACCCAATGCAGAACCAGCGGAGAGCTCGGTGATCGGAATGGTCTCTTCATTAGGAGAGTCTTCTGTGGCCAGGGGACAAATGGGTTTAGTTTTGATGGGAAGGGGCGTCAAGGATGCATCAGCTCCTTCAGGCTTGAAAATTGTCACTACAATAAAGTAAACAAGTTAGAAGAATTATTCGGGAAGTCGGTTGAAGAATGTAAATAGAAGTTTGGTTCGGATGTCAGAACTTGCAGCCGTGTTTATAGAGACAGGCTTTGTTTAATAAGACTTCCAGCCACATTCAGTCTTTTGCAGTCTTCGATAAAACTCTTTAAAGGATTCTTGACTATCCTTTGGGAACTTGGAAACTTTGGCAGAAGCTTGAGGTCGGTCCCCCTCATAAAGATCCACTATGGGTGCCATCCCTTGTTGTTGGAATGGGTCTTCATGAAAGTAGCTCGGTCAGGTTGACGATTTAACTACCGAAGGCCAGGTTCTTTCGACCTGTCGATGGTGAATAGAACAAAAAAGAAGTCAAGTCCATGAGTGATCCCGACCTCCTGACATAAGGCGATAAAACTAATTAAGTGGATATACGAGTTCGGCACAAGTTATGCGAACCTGATCTCCACGAAGCAGAGAAAGGAATAGATGAATTCATGAAGGGGGAATTGAACCCCATACTTCATTTCCCAAAGAGGGATGGCAACCCAATCGCCTTCGGAACGCTAGAACATCCTCTCATTCGGTCCCGGCACCCAAAGCTTGTACTATTTGGGAATGTTGAACAAGGTTCAGATATCAAAAAGTTGGGATGAGGTGACGGTAGATTTGGTATTGACATGGGAGAAGTCAGTTTCAGAGAAATAAACATTTTGGATTTTGGTCTCGATACTAACCAGAGTAGGAGGAACTGAAGAAATGGCAGTTTCAGACGGTGGTGCCGGCAGATCGACCGGCACCAATGGAGTGGGGATTAAGGGCGTTATCAATGATAGATGTTTGCTCAGTGGTGAAATCAGCCATTGAAGCAGAAGAAGAAGTAGAAATGCGAAGTTTTGGGAGTGAAAAGACTTGAATCAGAAAAAACTTGAGAGATGGATTGCTTGCTGGAAATTGCCCTCACCGAAAAGTCTTAGAGAAAGATTTGAAATGAAGAAGATTGGGAAAAAGTGACAGTGATGGTTGGATTGGGGGTTTTATAGTAAGGTTGCACGAATCCCAAGGGCGGCTATTTATAGCAGGTGGGACCCATCTCTGGGAAAACGTGTACCATTTCAAAAAATGAAGAAAAATTATTTAGGTTCCCTAGATAACTCATCATTTCCCTTCGCGTCTCTTCAAGTCTCTAATTATAAATACATTATAACAAAAGACTGTGGGCAATGTTTGGGAGTATTTTACCGACCCTCATGTGGGTTGAAGGCTTGGGGTGAGAAGGGGAAGTTTAGCCCATTGGGTCGAAGCCATCAGGGATCTTAGAGATGTTAGGGTTCGGGCATCCGAGTTCTTTGGGCCAGAGCCCTATTCCGGTTGATGATGTTCGGTTATCCGAGTCATTTGGGCCGGAGCCTTGTCCCAGTTGATGATGTTCGCGGTCGGGTGTATGAGTCATTTGGGCCGGGGTCCAGACCAGTTTACATGAGTTCGGTTGGATTGGTCCCATACAGTGGATTGGCCCTCGTATGGAATCCAGAGAGATAAGGAGTTTGAATGGTTAAGGATTATAGTCCTAACCATATTTGAATAACTAAAAAGGTAGTATTTGAATCGTATCCAACTTGCACCTTTTAAGGAGATTCTGTTGGACCCAAACAATAACAACTGCCATGTTTAGGAGTCCTAATCCGATTCGGAAGTGAACTCTAAGGTGACGAGAATGGCTATAAATACAAGGCTAGACTTCAATTAACAGGTAATACCCTTTTGAGCACTAAACACTAAAGCCTCCATTGTTAAACCTAGTAACGACCTGTACTCATTCTCACACCGGAGCTATCACCTGGCGGCACAAGCCGTCAAGCTTCTTGTGTGATCTGTTATTGTACAGGTTCAGGCGCGTGAATTCGGTGATTGGATGCGCCAGCGAAACTTGGCGTAAACAATTAGTTTTCATATTTTAGTTAATAATTTTTCAATCTTTATTTCAAATTCGCCTAAAATAGATATTAAGGATACGTAAAAATTAATCTAGTCTCTATGGGTTTGACCTGTACTTGCCAATTTTTCAATTCGACATTGTGCACTTGTAGTACATATTTTTATCACATCAAGTTTTTGGCACCGTTACCGGGGACTAGAATTAGTTTTTAATTCCTTAATTTTTATTTATTTGGATTATTTTTTAACTCAAATATTTTTTTTTGGATTATCGAAGCGAATCGAAGAAGAGAAAAAATAAAGATGTTGTTGTTGCGCTTTCTTTAATACTTCGTATCTCCAAAAAAAATTATAGTTTAGTTTTTGTTTATTTAAAAAAAAAATTGTCGCATTCATGCATTCACTCACGTAGAGCACATCCTGTTAGGTTTTTATTTTATTTTTATTTTTGTCAAATATAAACAGTGGTGATTGCTGGAGGATTGAGGTACGTTAAAAATTTCTCTTTCTTTCGTAATTCACATAGTTTTAGAACACTTTATTTGTTTACAGTTTTTTTATTTGTGCATTCTCATTTGTAATCTAACATTAAGGGCAAAAACATGTAACAAGAAAAGGTGGAGATTTCATCAACTTTCCTTAGCCCACAAACCACCCATTCATTTTGCATAACATTGCCTTAATAAAATCAAGTAGATATTGGCCCTTAGGAATTTCGAGCTCAATTAGGACAAGGGACTCCAAGAGGAGGCTAAATTTTAAATTAATCAAACTATTGGTGTCTAGGCAAGTGGTTCAAAAGGTAAACGCCTAAAGAACGTGTGGTTATTCAATTTGTCAGCGTACCTACGGAGAGACTCCCACCTTTCTTACACTTACCTAGCTAGTGGTATGATTAATTTTGAATTTGGTGGACCTTAAGGTTTAACTTTAGGAGTTGTCTAGATTTTATTTAGGTTAACCGTAGAATTAGGATTCTTATTTTATTTTATTTTTTATTTTAATTTGTTTATATTTATTTTATTATTATTTTTTTTGTGACTTTCGTGGTTAGTTGTCTTTTTATTTTGTGATTTGTGGAAAGATGGATTCTTATTATAGTTGGAATAATAATGCTTGGGATCAAAAACCCTATGAAAATTTTAATGCACACCAAGTAAATCAATTTTTTCCAATTTATGAAAATTCTTATCTAAGTTCATATCCATATCCATATCCATATTTGCATCTAGAACCTCAATATCCACAAGAATTATAAAATGAAGAAGAGGAAAGCTTTAGTGTCTTAGAGAAAACTATGAAAGTTTTAATGGAAAATCAATGTAGCATGGAAGCTTTCATGCAAAACACAAATCAAAGTTATATCTCGTCTAGAAATTCAAATGAGTCAATTAGCCACCATAATAAATGAACAAGAGGTGGGTGAATTTTCTAATAACTCTGAGGTTAATTTTAAAAATCTTGATGGTTGTCGAAATGATGAGGAAAATGAAAATTTTGTATTCAATTCTACACAGTTTGAGTCAAGAGAATTTGAGAAGTCTAAAAATTATGAGTTTATGCCTAAAATTGATCATGCCACATTTAATGAGTCGGTTGAAAAAGTCTATAAGGCTAAAGTTGCATACCTTGAAAGACTTATTCCTAAAAAATCACCTAGTGATTTTTTGGACCAACCCATTAGAGTAAACATTATCCAAGAGTTATCAATGACACAAGAATTAATCAAAAATAGACTCTTGATTGAAAAAGATCCAATTGATTTTTTCTTAAATCACCTTGACCAAAATTGGAATGAATCTGAATATTTAGATAAGGTCAATGAGCTGAGATCCACTACAAATAGGTCAACTAAATTAGAACATGTATTTGAACCAATTCTTTCATCCTTTGAACATGTTAATGAAAGTTTTCTTGAGGTAGACTTTAAGCATAATTCTGATGAAAATTCTGACTATTTTCAATTTCCTAGACTTCCTAAAAATAATGAAAAGTTTACACTTATTTACCCACTTGTATCATTCATTTATAGTCACGTAATTTTTAGGATTTATAAAATTTGTAGATATGTACATTTATTTTTTTTCTCACCGCATTTTCTTGCAGAATTAAAACCCCCCGTACAAGTTATAATTCTTTCATATCTTTGTTCTCTATTTTTCGTTTGTATACATTGAGGACAATGCATGATTTAGGTATGGGGGAGTTGGTTTGTATTATTAGATTTTTTTTTATTATTCAGGGAAAAAAAGAAAGAAATCGAAAAAATGAAAAATTTTGTTTGACTTTTATGGATTGAATTTATTCTAATATGTGTCTGTGGAGCTAAAACTTATGAGTAAGATTGAAAGATTTAGAAGTACTCTTGAACCTTTGATAAGATACAAAATCTTAGTTTGAAACACCATTTTGAGTAAAATAAAGTTCCTATGCATTTCTACACTTCACGTTTGCACTAATTCTTAGGTGTGGGGTATAAACTACGATTCGAGTAATTTTAAAAAAAATTGAAATAAAAAAAATACAGAAAAAAAGTCAACCGACGGTCCATATTGATTTACTATTAAAACTTCAACCAGCGGTCCATATTGATTTACTATTATAACTTCAACCAATGGTCCATATTGATTTACTATTATAACTTCAACCGACGGTCTGAAAATTAGCACATCTCTCCATGGAATAATAAGTCAAACTTACAACAAACGCCTCATGATAAATTCCTATATTTATATCAAAAATTGAAAAAATATTTACCACAAATCACTTATCTTCAATCAATACATTTTTAACCTTTCAACAATTATTCATTATTTAATATTATAACTCACAATATTGATAACCAGATCGTTTCCAAAAAAGAGGGGACTTTCATATAAGGATTTTTCCTTATTGGCACGCAATTAAATAACCAAACCCCTTTCCTCGACAAAACTTTCTAGACATTATCAATAATACAAATAATAATATGAATAACTGTATCGTCTCAATTATTAATTTAATAATATAAAATATTATACAGATGATACTGTGACAATAATTGAATTAATAATATGAGATACTATGCAGCAACTACTGTGACAATTATTGAATGAAACTGAGTGACTTCTTACGCAAGTATCAATAATCAGAGATACTGTGCAATACCGTGTGCTACTGTGCAACAACGTGTATTACTGTACTTTTATCATCGGGTATTTTAATAGTTTAATTGTAAAAGTATTGCCGTTATTTTATAAAAAGGTTATTTCTGTCGTTTTCTATATTCGACAGTTATTCCGTTATGTGGTCCACCAATGATTGCATCGTCGTACAAATATTCTCCGACAAAAAGAATATTCCCCGACCAAACGAATATTTTTTGACCACTTGCTACCTTTGCAAAATTTACACATATCACCCATAATTATAACATTATATCAAATCAACACCTTACTATTCAAAATAATATTTAGAGAAAATTAAATCTTTATTCATAAAAGTTGGGGTCTTACACCTATCATCTAATCTAGTGGCCTAATCCACGTCCAATACCAACTAATATGGGAGACTCTTTTTATTAACTTTAAAACTTAATTAAATACAATATAAAGAACTATGTGTTCAAATAATGCTTTCCAATTCGATGGACACCTCTGCAACCTTTTTCACCATTGAGACCTTTGCACCTCTGCAACCTTAATAAAAGCTCTATTTGAACATACTGTACCCACTACTGGATCAGTCAAGCCCAATAAGGTTTGAACTCAGAATTTGTTACAAGGAATTTTGAATACAACTAATTGATTTTTCAGCTACAAAAGAAGTAACAATAAAACATTGACTTGCTGGAAATAGACTTTAATAGCTCTCTATAGAAGTATCTTTGTATAAGACTGGTATTTGCTTTAAGTTCCTTGAACTGATGTATGCTTCCTATGTCATGTTTTAACCGAGAAGAAGCAATATATATAATAAAAGGAACAACGACTATAACAAATAGAGCTGTTAGCACAAACAACTAAGTCCTGACGAATAATCCCATGATTCTAGCAAACTGATTACCCAACAGATATAATATAATCTCCTTAACAGCTAAAATATTCAAAGTAAACTAAATAACTTAGTTTTAGGAGAGAAGGAAGTCTGAGATAAGATTTGAAATATTCCAACTTAAAAGTTTGCATGGTTTATAATAAACTCCTTAATAGTCTCTTATTTAAATATGATAACATATCTTTAGCAGGATACATTCATTAAGGAGACCTAACATTCCAAAATTTTAAAGTGTAATATTAAATATTTATTGATTTATATAAGTATTTAATGGATATGTTTATGGTTGAATAAATAATTGTTCAATTTGAGTTGATGTGGTTTAGTTAATGATTTGCTAAATAAATAATTAAATATTAAATATCAAATATTTATTTAGAATATTAAATATTTAATGAATTATATAAGTATTTAATGGCAATTTGAGTTGATGTGGTTTAGTTAATTATTTGTTGAATAAATAATTAAGGAGCTAAGAAATTAATTATTATGAGATTATATAATAAATTAATTTAATAAGTAAGCTAGAGAGCTTACAGTGATTTAAATAAATTATAATATTTTAAATAGAAAATTGTAATTTAAAATATTAGTTGGTTAAATAAAATTATAATTATAAAAGAAATTATAGTTATGTGATATTAAATTATGTGCTAAAGTAATTTAATAGATTAATGTTTTAATTGATTTATTAATTATATAAAAGTGTGGCTAATAACTTTGCAATAAAGGAGTTATTAAGATAAGCTAAATGGCTTTAATTTAGTTTTTGCCAAACATGTCTTATTGCATAATAAGTCTTTAATCTAATAATGTTTTAGCAAACAAGGTATAAAGATTAATCCATTTATTTTAATTAGATTTACCAAACAAGGTGTAAGGGTTAATGAGTTATATTATTTTGATTAGCCAAACAAGCCTTATGGCTTTTGATTTTCAAAAAAAAACATAACTGATATAATTATATCAGTACTTATATTATATCATTAATATATATTATTACTATATACGTTATAATATTCTACGTATGTTAGAGTTAGGGAGAAGAAAGACTCAGTGGAAATTTATAGAGAGAAAAGAAGAGAGGAAGAAAACTAGAGAGAATTTGAGAGAAATTCTAACAGGTTTTGATAAAGGAATTGGAGAAAAGACATTGATAATCAAAAGTAGCCATCATCTTCTTAATCAAAGGTATGAGCTTAACCTTTTCTTTAAAAGCTTAGTTTTTCTTCTTCCCAAAAAGTTCTCTGTGAAATTTTTATAAAAGATAAATTGTTGTTGTGAATATAGTTTAATATGATTATTTATTATAAGGTTATTTCATGAGTTATATATGATTATAGATATAGTAATTCATGTATGTATGTGTTTTGTAGAAGAAAATATATTACAGAGTGTTTATATGAAAAATATATGAGTATGGCTTAATTTAAAATAGAAATTAAGGTTTAATTAGCTGTTAAATTGATAAATTGATATTTGGAATTGCTAGAGTATGTAAAATCATAACCGTGATGTTTTAAATTTAGTGTTTTGGTTGATAAACAAAATCACAGTGTTGATTTTCTTTGAAAATATCAAAAATGGAGTTTTTGTCAAAAATATTGAAATTTGGTGTTGTATATTTGATGTCTATGTTATTTTATGAGTAGAAACATGTTAGAAGTCTTCAAAATATGTTTATATGAAGTTTATATGTGTATTACATGATAATCAGTCTATTAGATTCGAGCTTTTTGGCCAATTTGGCTTTTGTTCATGCTGTTGTTGAGTTTCGTCGCCGGATTCTGGTCTATGGCGCCGCAGCGCGGCCCAGCAGTACAAATCTCGCGCCGCAGCGCCGGCGCCACGCCGCAACACCAACCAATAGCCTGTGACCTGAGCCGCATCGCCAACTCAGCGTCGCAGCGCGAACCACAGTGTAAACTGTGGCACCGCAGCGCGAGTTAGCAGAATGTTCTGACAGTTTTGTTTTAGTGTACAAAACTTGAAAATAAATGTTATGTGTTGATAATAATAATGTTAAATGATAATTTCAGTAGTATTAAACTATGAATGATCATGTTATTAAGTGTTACCTACTTGTAACATAGTGGATTATGTGAATGGGTAATTTAACCCATATGATGAATACATTTGTTTATATAAATATACAATGTTGGTAATGACTAACTATGTCGGTATGGCATATGTATAGAGTATTAATTCAAGTGGTAAGGGTTTAGCTTGTGCTAAAGGCAAGTTCTCTAATTCAAAACTTCATTGTGCAAGTTTTTCTAACTCTATCTTATAATTGAGCTAATTATTATTTTCAATTCGATTATCTTATAATGATGTAAGTCGTCTAGACTTTGGTTTGAGGACAAACAAGTTATTCTTGTATTTCGATTATGAATTTTCATGTATAACTAAATTGCTATGCCTGTTTATTATTCAATTCTAATTAACCTTGGCTTAGTGTTGTTCAAGCAAGGTATGCTATAGTTATTCAAATTATATGATGTTAGATTATTCCTAATGCATGACTTGCTATGATTGGTTCAATCACGATTATTCTATAGTATAGTGTTATTGGTTTTATTCAACTATCGTTAAACTCCAAATTTCCTTGAAAGCTTATCCAAACCAAACTTACTTTGGTGCGGACTTGTATTCTAAATACTGAGATGAACAACTCTTTTAATAGAGGTTTACGCTTAGCGTTGAAATGATTGTGCACAATACATTGTACGAAGGGTTGATCCCCCTAAGTACGTGGAGTCCTTATAGTCTTATGACTGTTAAAGTTTAAGTTGAAAGATTACTTATAACTGTGGACATGATTCGTGGTCATTAGACCCTCAGTAAATGTTAAAGTTTTCAGAAAGTTAATAGAATATATTGTTCAGTTCTATTGATCCTGATATTGGCAATTGATGTAAAAGTTTAATGATTTACTTATTGTTATTTCAAGTGGGCCTTGTTTGCTCACTCTTGCCTGTAAAATTTCTTATAGCTAAAGTTGAAACTGGTGACGTACCGAGCACTAGTAAGGGAAAAGGAAAGATGAATAAATGCTGAAGACTTGTAATAGTTTGATAGTTTATTTTCAGAATTTGGTTCAATGATTGTAATGAAGTTATTTATTTATCCGCACTTGAATGATTGTTGTTAAAGGTTAGATAACGTGGGAGATGTTTATTTAAATTTAATCCTGTATGGGCAGGTTTTCATTTACTATTCAAGTATATTATGAATGGGTAGTTAGAAATTAATGTTTTGATTACGTGAGCACCAAATCTTGAGAAAATGAAGTATCAGGATTTGGGGGTGTCACAAGTTGGTATCAAAGCTTTAGGTTATGAACCTTAGGTGGGGGAAAAGCCTTAGGAAGTAATCTTTGAAAAGATAGTGTGAGATAACTCTTATCGAGTTTTAGGAAAGAAGTAATAAAACACTTATGTGCTCGCGAGTGTCGAGTACAATGATTAATAACTAAAACATTAAAACTTTGTTGTCAGGATGACTAATGTCGGAGAATCCAGTCAGGCTAGGGAGGAGGGACCTCAAATGCCTATAGAGGAGGAGCCTCGCGACATTCAGGTAGTTTGGGAACAATTACTGCCACGGGAGTCAGCCCCGTTGGTCACAGTAGTTGAAGATGAGGATAATGATGTGGAGACAGATGAGGAGGATTCCGTTGAGTTACCATAGGACGATGATGATGACGAGGACGTGGAGGAAAGGATTCCACTTAACTCGATAGCAGACCGTATATACGATGAGGTGCATGACCATAACGTGGGAACTCGAAGAGAAAATATTGAATGAGTACCCTGAGTTATTTGTTTAATCTGTGTCTTCGATTCTGGGGACAGAATCTTTGTAAGTAGGAAAGAATGTAACGAATGATTTGTTTAAGTTGTGATTCTGAGGACAGAATCCTTGTAAGGAGGGAATGATGTAACATTCCAGAATTTTAAAGTGTAATATTAAATATTTATTGATTTATATAAGTATTTAATAGATATGTTTATGGTTGAATAAATAATTATTCAATCTGAGTTGATGTGGTTTAGTTAATTATTTGCTAAATAAATAATTAAATATTAAATATCAAATATTTATTTGCAATATTAAATATTTAATGAATTATATAAGTATTTAATGACAATTTGAGTTGATGTGGTTTAGTTAATTATTTGTTAAATAAATAATTAAGGAGCTAAGAAATTAATTATTATGAGATTATATAATAAATTAATTTAATAAGTAAGCTAGAGAGCTTACAGTGATTTAAATAAATTATAATATTTTAAATGAGAAATTGTAATTTAAAATATTAGTTGGTTAAATAAAATTATAATTATAAAAGAAATTATAATTATGTGATATTAAATTATGTCCTAAAGTAATTTAATAGATTAATGTTTTAATTGATTTATTAATTAAATAAAAGCGTGGTTAATAACTTTGCTATAAAGGAGTTATTGTAATATCCTAGATTTGCTATGTAATTTAGCAAGTGCAATAAATGAACTTATGTGACAATTATTTTTAAATGAATTATTTATTGTCATTATATGTTATGTGATAAGATGTTTTGTAATGGTTGTTACAGTTAGGCCAATTATTTAAATTGGTTAAGGATGGAATTAATTCTAATTAATTTCGTGGGATGACCTTAAATCATGACCTTGAGTTTGGAGCGGAATTTGGTGGCGCAGACGGCGTATTTGAGTCCGGAACGTCGAAATTAGTCAAGATAGACTATAACCACGAAAATGCGTCACAGTTGACTTTTTGGTCAAAGTCAACCGGTTGACTTTTTCGGGAGAAAAGTCAACTACGAATTTTAAAGTTGAGTTTGATGAAACGGATAGTTTCATGACGTCCGGGACGTCGACTTTAGTAGGAGTCGATATAAGTATTGGCATCTTTGTCTACAGAGGGTAAAACGGTCAAAATGATTATTTAACTGATTAAATGATCAAAATAATATTTTTTTTGTACATATGAACAGTAGCTGGGGCCATGTGACCTGCATATTGGGACAAAAAGGAAGGAGTATACACGTATGTAGTAAAATAGAAGAGGAGAGAACTAGTTTATTCTCTAAACTCACACCTTTTCATTTTCTAAACCCCCTCCATAACTAGGCTAATAATTAGAGGAATGAATGGTATCATAATGATATCTGATCATGGGGGAGTTACAAGGGGATGGAGAGTTCATTTGAGTGCACCATATATGATATATGTACATACCATCAAAGTTTTTCTTCCCTTCACAACAAGTTCCAACCGAGAAAGAAAAATATTGGGAGTTGAGAGTGGTGCTAGGTGGCCTAAGATTTATGGAGGTTACAAAGGAGTTAGCAAGCCAAGGGGTGAGACTCTAGCAAGATTAAACCAAGAGGAAATTTCGTCCAAAAAGGTAAGCTTCAAACCATTTCTTATGTTATGAGAAAACTAGTAAGAAAATTTATGTATAAACTTGGTAGATGGTTTGTTTTGACTTTGTAATGTCATGCTAGGGTCTGTTTCAGATATGTGGTAGTAGATAGTGAAAATTTTGGTTTAGTACATGCTCTAAGTCATAGAAAGTCAAGAAATCATGCCATGTATGCTAACTATTTGATGAAATACCTCTTAGATGCTAATTTGATGAAAACATGAAAAGTTAGAGAATTGAATGGTTGTAACATGTGTATATATGTTATTAGAAGTGGTCTGGATAATAGGAATCAAACTCATGCATGCTAGAATCAAAATCATGATTTTCTCAAAAGTTGGGTTAAACTAGTTTGCATGATTTTTCAAGATTTTTGGTCACTCGAAATCATGTCTTAGATAATCCATTTGTTGCATGTAATAATTTTGTAAAATAGTATGTAACATGAAGTATAACATGTCCAAATTTCATTCGGATCGAAACTATATTGAGTGAGATATGAAAATCGTAAACAAACATGTTAGAAACCGGAAAAAAAAGGGAACTGTGAACTACTGACCCTAAAGACAAAATTCGGTGCTAGCTAAAGTTTCCAGAAAATTGTAGGCTTTTGGGTGATTATAGTACGCTGTATAAGCTTTACATAGACTCCGGAACAGACTAATTCCGACTTCGGAGCAAGGAGTTATGACTGTTCAAAGTAATTGCATCAAATCTGTCCAACAAATTCGGAGCAGTCCCCTTGCACGGAGTTTCTGGAATTTTGTGCTTGGAATTTGAAGATGGTCCCTGAACGAAAGTTGTAGCCCCAGAAGTTAGCTTCGCGTGGGCGCAAGAATCGCTCAAAAATGTTTTAAAACGAATGAGTTATGACTGTTTTAGCGAGGTATGGTAAAGCTGAGAAAAAAAATTAAATAATAAAAAACTGTTATGTTTGGGCATTTTTTTTAAGTTCTGTTTTGAGCTGCCTATGATGTCTAAAATGGGTGGCATATATTTTCTAAATATATTCTCTTTTGATGTTTATAGCATATCCAATAGGAGACCCTTATACTTCAAACAAGATTGTGTATGAATGGTGATTTAACGAGACACATGTGATTAGGTTATGTGAATGTTAATTGCTAGTGTTAATTGTAGCAGACTTATCAGGCAAGTTTCCTAACCCTCATTTCTATTGGATATTTATTAAATCCTTACTAATATTATCGCAGTAAGGGTAAGTATTGGACTTGTGATAGTTATTTATTCGTGCAAGTTTCTTCGTTGAAAAGTCATACAAACTTCAATTATCTTGCAAACTTATCGATGATTATTCAGTTATTATTTTTAACTGCCATATGTTTAAAATTTCATTTCATTATCGAACTGTTCTAAAGTATGTTCCTGGCTTTTGTTTCCGGCTAGTTATTATTCATGAAAAAAGTGATTTAAAACAAATCTTTCGAAGCTATTAAATGTTTACCAATCCAAATTGCTTTGGTGCGGTCTCACATGATTACTAAGATGAACAACCCGAATAAACGGGCAAACAGATGTCAGGCGAATAGTCCCATTTTGCTTATGCAGCTTAAAACTTAATACTTGTGCACAATGTAGGGTACAATAGGCTGATCACCTGGCGTACTTGCAGAGACCGTTTACAGTCTATTTGATTGTTAAACCGTCTGATGGTTTTTGATGAAAGAAAATATGTTCAGGGTATTTTACACCCCTTAGTATGATATTGAAAATTCTTAAATTTCTAATCTTGATGTTCCTATTTAACGCTTGATAATCATTTCAACTATTGAGGTTTAACTATTCAACTGCTTTCACTCCTGATGTATGTTTTCAAATTTCATATTTACTTGCTGGGCAATTCGTGCTCATTCTTGTTTCAACCTTTCAGTTAAGGGTGAGAAGGCTGAGGGTTCGGGCAAGGACAAGGGAAAGACTAAGATGAAGTGATGCTAATGTTTATGTAATAAGTTAATTATTTCCGCATACGTGTAATGTAGCAATAAACGCTAAGATTAAGTTCCAGTATGTTTTAAGGTTGTAAAGACTTGGGATTTTATTTTGAATAATTATGTAATAGTTAATATTATTATTCCTAATTGTTAAAGTTTACTTAGATAGATGATGATGTATGTTGTATCGCGAGCACCAAGTCCTGTAATCGATGTTACACGGATTTGGGGGCGTCACAGTTATTAAGATAAGCTAAAGGATTTTAATTTAGTTTTTGCCAAACATGTCTTATTGCATAATAAGTCTTTAATCTAATAATATTTTAGCAAACAAGGTATAAGGATTAATCCATTTATTTTAATTAGATTTACCAAACAAGGTGTAAGGGTTAATGAGTTATATTATTTTGATTAGCCAAACAAGCCTTATGGCTTTTGATTTTCAAATAAAAACATAACTGATATAATTATATCAGTACTTATATTATATCATTAATATATATTATTACTATATACGTTATAATATTCTACGTATGTTAGAGTTAGGGAGAAGAAAGACTCAGTGGAAATTTACAGAGAGAAAAGAAGAGAGGAAGAAAAGAAGAGAGAATTTGAGAGAAATTCTAACAGGTTTTGATAAAGGAATTGGAGAAAAGACATTGATAATCAAAAGTAGCCATCATCTTCTTAATCAAAGGTAGGAGCTTAACCTTTTCTTTAAAAGCTTAGTTTTTCTTCTTCCCAAAAAGTTCTCTGTGAAATTTTTATAAAAGATAAATTGTTGTTGTGAATATAGTTTAGTATGATTATTTATTATAAGGTTATTTCATGAGTTATATATGATTATAGATATAGTAATTCATGTATGTATGTGTTTTGTAGAAGAAAATATATTACAGAGTGTTTATATGAAAAATATATGAGTATGGCTTAATTTAAAATAGAAATTAAGGTTTAATTAGTTGTTAAAGTGATAAATTGATATTTGGAATTGCTAGAGTATGTAAAATCATAATCGTGATGTTTTGAATTTAGTGTTTTGGTTGAAAAACAAAATCACAGTGTTGATTTTCTTTGAAAATATCAAAAATGGAGTTTTTGTCAAAAATATTGAAATTGGGTGTTGTATATTTGATGTCTATGTTATTTTATGAGTAGAAACATGTTAGAAGTCTTCAAAATATGTTTATATGAAGTTTATATGTGTATTACATGATAATCAGTCTATTAGATTCGAGCTTTTTGGCCAATTTGGCTTTTGTTCATGCTGTTGTCGAGTTTCGTCGCCGGATTCTGGTCTATGGCGCCGCAGCGCGGCCCAGCAGTACAAATCTCGCGCCGCAGCGCCGGCGCCACGCCGCAACACCAACCAATAGCCTGTGACCTGAGCCGCATCGCCAACTCAGCGTCGCAGCGCGAACCACAGTGTAAACTGTGGCACCGCAGCGCGAGTTAGCAGAATGTTCTGACAGTTTTGTTTTAGTGTACAAAACTTGAAAATAAATGTTATGTGTTGATAATAATAATGTTAAATGATAATTTCAGTAGTATTAAACTATGAATGATCATGTTATTAAGTGTTACCTACTTGTAACATAGTGGATTATGTGAATGGGTAATTTAACCCATATGATGAATACATTTGTTTATATAAATATACAATGTTGGTAATGACTAACTATGTCGGTATGGCATATGTATAGGGTATTAATTCAAGTGGTAAGGGTTTAGCTTGTGCTAAAAGCAAGTTCTCTAATTCAAAACTTCATTGTGCAAGTTTTTCTAACTCTATCTTATAATTGAGCTAATTATTATTTTCAATTCGATTATCTTATAATGATGTAAGTCGTCTAGACTTTGGTTTGAGGACAAACAAGTTATTCTTGTATTTCGATTATGAATTTTCATGTATAACTAAATTGCTATGCATGTTTATTATTCAATTCTAATTAACCTTGGCTTAGTGTTGTTCAAGCAAGGTATGCTATAGTTACTCAAATTGTATGATGTTAGATTATTCCTAATGCATGACTTGCTATGATTGGTTCAATCACGATTATTCTATAGTATAGTGTTATTGGTTTTATTCAACTACTCCGTAGTTGATGTTCGTTAAACTCCAAATTTCCTTGAAAGCTTATCCAAACCAAACTTACTTTGGTGCGAACTTGTATTCTAAATACTGAGATGAACAACTCTTTTAATAGAGGTTTACGCTTAGCGTTGAAATGATTGTGCACAATACATTGTACGAAGGGTTGATTCCCCTAAGTACGTGGAGTCCTTATAGTCTTATGACTGTTAAAGTTTAAGTTGAAAGATTACTTATAACTGTGGACATGATTCGTGGTCATTAGACCCTCAGTAAATGTTAAAGTTTTCAGAAAGTTAATAGAATATATTGTTCAGTTCTATTGATCCTGATATTGGCAATTGATGTAAAAGTTTAATGATGTACTTATTGTTATTTCAAGTGGGCCTTGTTTGCTCACTCTTGCCTGTAAAATTTCTTACAGCTAAAGTTGAAACTGGTGACGTACCGAGCACTAGTAAGGGAAAAGGAAATATGAATAAATGCTGAAGACTTGTAATAGTTTGATAGTTTATCTTCAGAATTTGGTTCAATGATTGTAATGAAGTTATTTATTTATTCGCACTTGAATGATTGTTGTTAAAGGTTAGATAACATGGGAGATGTTTATTTAAATTTAATCCTGTATGGGCAGGTTTTCATTTACTATTCAAGTATATTATGAATGAGTAGTTAGAAATTAATATTTTGATTACGTGAGCACCAAATCTTGAGAAAATGAAGTATCAGGATTTGGGGGTGTCACATCAACAATAACACTTCTTTTAGAGAAATTAAACCAATTTGGGCCAACTAAGAAATCAGCTTATAACAAAAATAAATCAGTCCGAACAACTGAACATAATCTCATCAAACTGTTACCCAAAATTAAATTAACAATTTAAACAGCCCATGTAATTTAAATAAAATACACTAAATATAAACCCAATAATATTATCATCATTAAAATCACAAAAGATTAAAAACCAACAACACTCAATTTGCTAATGTTGTCTAGTCACATCCACAATAATTCTAAATCTTTCAATCTTACTCATAAGTTTTAAATTAAGATTTTGTATCTTATCAAAGGTTCAAGAGTACTTCTAAATCTTTCAATCTTACTTATAAGTTTTAACTCCACGAACACTTATTAGAATAAATTCAATCCATAAAAGTAGAAAAAAAATTCATCTTTTCAATTTTTTGTCTTATTTCCCCTAGAATAATAATAATAATAAATCTTATAATACAAATAAACTCCCCCCATACCTAAATCATGCATTGTCCTGAATGTATTCAAATGAAAAATAGAGAACAAAGATATGAAAGAAATATACCTCATACGGGGGGTTTTTATTCTGCAAGAAAATGAGGTGAGAAAGAAAATAAATGTATATCTACAAATTTTATAAATCCTAAAAATTATGTGACTATAAATGAATGATACAAGTGGGTAAATAAGTATAAACTTTTCATTATTTTCATGAGGTCTAGGAAATTAAAAATAGTCAGAATTGTCATCAAAATTATGCTTAAAGTCTATCTCAAGAAAACTTTCACTAACATGTTCAAAGGATGAAAGAATTGGTTCAATACATGTTCTAGTTTAGTTGACTTATTTGTAGTGGATCTCAGCTCATTGCCCTTATCTAAATATTTAGATTCATTCCAATTTTGGTCAAGGTGATTTAAGAAAAAATTAATTGGATCTTTTTCAATTAAAAGTCTATTTTCGATTGTTTCTTGGGTCATTGATAACTCTTGGATCATGTTTACTCTAATGGGTTGGTCCAAAAAATTACTAGGTGATTTTTTAGGAATAAGTCTTTCAAGGTATGGAGTTTTAGCCTTATAGACTTTTTCAACCGACTCATTAAATGTGACATGATCAATTTTAGGCATAAACTTGTAATGTTTAGACTCCTCAATTTCTCTTGACTCAAACTGTGTAGAATTGAATACAAATTTTTTATTTTCCTCATCATTTCTACAACTATCAAGATTTTTAAAATTA
Source organism: Panax notoginseng (assembly GCA_016801055.1). Lineage (NCBI taxonomy): Eukaryota > Viridiplantae > Streptophyta > Magnoliopsida > Apiales > Araliaceae > Panax > Panax notoginseng. Next base: position 82,789,675 of record CM029014.1, read on the forward strand.
ACCTCAGACTTATTAGAAAATTCACACACCTCTTGTTCATTTATTATGGTGGATAATCGACTCATTTGAATTTCTAGACAAAATATAGCTTGATTTGTGTTTTACATGAAAGCTTACATGCCAAATTGATTTTTCATTAAAATTAAGACACTAAGTCTTTCCTCTTCCTCATTATTTGATAATTCTTGTGGATATTGAGGTTCTGGACCCGGATATGGATATGGATATAGATATGAACTTAGATAATAATTTTCATAAGTTGGAAAAAATTGATTTACTTGGTGTGCATTACAATTTTCATAGGGTTCTTGATTCCAAGAAAAATTATTATTCCAACTATAATAATAATTCATCTTTCCATAAATCAAAAAACAAATAGACAACTAACCATGAAAGTCACAAAAAAAATAAAAAATAAAAAAATAAAATAAGAATCCTAATTCTACGGGTAACCTAAATAAAATCTAGACAGCTCCTAAAGTTAAACCTTAAGGTCCACCAAATTCAAAATTAATCATACCACTAGCTATTTAAGTGTAAAAAAGGTGGGAGTCTCTCCATAGGAACGATGACTAATTGAATAACCACACGTTCTTTAGGCGTTTACCTTTTGAACCACTTGTCTAGACACCAATAGTTTGATTAATTTAAAATTTAGCCTTCTCTTGGAGTCCCTTGTCCTAATTGAGCACGAAATTTTTAGGGACTAACGTCTACTTGATTTTATTAAGGCAAGGTTATGCAAAATGAATGGGTGGTTTGTGGGCTAAGGAAAGGTGATGAAATCTCCACCTTTTCTTGTTACGGGTTTTTGCCCTTAATGTTAGATTACAAATGAGAATGCACAAATAAAAACAAAACTGTAAACAAATAAAGTGTTCTACAACTATGTGAATTACGGAAGAAATAAAATTTTTTAACGTACCTCAATCCTCTAGCAATCACCACAATTTATATTTGAAAAAAATAAAAATAAAATAAAATCTAATAGGATGTGCTCTATGTGAGTGAATATATGAATGCGGCAAAAGAAAAATAATAAAAAAACAAAAACTAAACTACTATTTTTTTTTATTTTAAAAAAATTAGAGATACGAAGTACCAAAGAAAGTGCAACAACAAAATCTTTATCTTTTCACTTCTTCAATCCGCTTCGATAATCCTAAAAAAAATATTAGAGTTAAAAACTAATTCAAATAAATAAAAATTAAGGAATAAAAAACTAATTCTAGTCCCCGGCAACAGCGCCAAAAACTTGATGTACTAAATATATGTACTACAAGTGCACAATGTCGAATTGAAGAATTAGAAAGTACAGGTTGAACCTACAGAGACTAGATTAATTTTAACGTATCCTTCATATCTATTTTAGGCGAATTACAAATAAAGATTGAAAATTGATTAACTAGAATATGAAAACTAATAATGATGAAACAATCTAGGCATCCGAATCCATTAAATAATAAACATAACATATAATTCAATCTTTTCTATTTTTACAACTCAACTATGATTTTGATCTCTCTTCCCTGTAATTTAGTAATTTTACAATTAACGTGAGCAAACATAGACTATGAAAATTTAAGGATTAACTATAACACATCAAAATTTTTTTGAGCAAGCATGAATTATGAAAAACTCGTATCTTAACAATAATCTATCAAAACCTCTTAATTATTTTAAAATCATATAAGAACTATAAAACGAAGATATTTCAATATCGAAACATGAAGGCGAAATCCATTAAACATAAAAGCATAAATAATAGAAGAGATAAAAAATATTATCAAGAATAATTATTTAATTTCATCTTTATCCTAGATTAAAGAAATTAGATAGACACGGAAAATAATTAACTAACTAAAATAAAGAAAAGAAGAAGATTAAAAATAAATAAGAAAACTCCCTTTAATTAACGACCATCCAACGAACGTACAATGAAGAAGTAATTTAATCTAATTCTACTCCTAACCTAAACTGTGACGCCCCCAAAATTAGGTATACATCACCCATCTTGGGTCGTCAGATACATGGTACATAATACAAATACAACTTACTAATACAACTGTCGTGTACAATACGACAAAACATAACTGTGAGTTTGAATACAATTATTGTCTACTAGAGACTATACAAACTCAAAAAGAGTCCTCATTACAATTATTGTCACACTATTTAACAGAATAGTGAGGACTACTAATACTATCATCCGGTCCATCACTCCGTTCCCCGACTCGTCCCAGCTATATTCTCATTTTCTGAATAGAACAGTAAAAGAAAGGGTGAGCTCAACTAGTCCAGTAAGAAATATTTTGACTAAGATAATGCAGAATAAATTATCATTAGCCTTCAATAATGCTAAACTGATAAAATATAACGAACATCAAGTTTAACTGCAGCGGAACAAGCAATCCATTAAAAGAGTTAAGTAGAGAATAAAATCTACTATCTTCTATGATTTAAAATGTTTTTCAACACTGTTATTGCTGGGACTCAGCTTAATAAAATAATTCACATCATCGAATCACCCATGCACTACGGCCAAGGATATTCTCTAGTATCACGACCACAATTATCCATGCAATACGGGCCAAGAATATTTGTGTACTCATTAATGTTCATGATCATGCCAACAACTATCCATCAATGCACTACGGGCCAATGAGGACTTTTACCACATCATTTGTAACATTACGGTCATGATTATACCGAATAATCCCTGGTCATAATCATACCAAGTCCATCTATGCACTACAGGTCACAGATGACTTTCAACATTTTATAAACATGAGGATGATGACAATGATATAAGAATTCAATAAAACAAGTTCAAGAATTAATTTATCCAAGAATTAACAACGTCCAAATTGTCAACATGATACTGTTTTGTGGAGTAAAATTCAAGAATGCTTAGAATAATATTTTTATGAAAAGATACTGGATGAAACGCAATTATCAAGGATATTCCACTAATTTCATGGAGTATAGAAGTTAAAACTTAACCAACTGAGTATAATAAAGAATGGAATAACAAAAGAAATCACCCGGTATGCTATAGACCGCACGACAGGTTATTTTGCCAGAATAATAAATAATAGAACCAGGTTCGACATAAACGCACAGACAGGATATTCCGATAGAATAATAAATAATGGAACCAGGTCCGGTGTAAAACACACAGACATGATGTTCCAACAGAATAATAACAAGACGGAACCAGGTGCGGTGTAAAACACATAGACAGGATGTTCCAACAGAATAATAATAAAAATGGAACCAGGTCCGGTGTAAAACACACAGACAGGATGTTCCAACAGAATAATAGAAGAATGTCACCAAGTATAGGGTAGACAGCGTATACAGGTTATTCCAACAGAATAATAAGAAATGGAATAACAAAAGTTCTCTTCATGAATAAGAAAGAATAACACCCCTTACCGTTTTAAAGAAGAACTGAAATAAGGAAGTAGTTAAGTAGCAGAATACTTTTCTTCTCTCTCTCTATAGTTTCTCTCTCTCTATAGTTTCTCTCTCTAGAGTTCAGTAAATTCGTAAGAAATAATGAAGGAATGAGCTGCTATTTATAGAAGAATGGACTGCATAGTAACTAATCCATGAACGGTCCAGATTGATTTACTTTAATCTGACGGTCCATAATTAAAGAAAAATCTTTTAAATAAAATATAATATATTCTATTTATAAAATAACTTTAATAAAGTATTATGTTTTATATAAAAAGATCTTTCTATTTTATTACGTTAATAATACGAATAAAACAAAACTTCATTATCGCTAAATAATTCATATTATTAACTGACAATAATTGAATCAAACTGAGTGACTTCTCACATAAACATTAATAATCAATACCGTGTGCTACTATGAACCACACGTATTACTGTACTTTTACTACCAAGTGGTTCAACAGTATCAATGGTAAAACTTCCGCCGTTATTTTTAATAAAATATTTTTGTCATTTTTTCAATCCGACAATAATTCCGTTGTGGGGTTTACCAATGATTGTGTCGTTGTACGAATATTTCCTGTTAAAACGAATATTACCCGACCATTCGAATATTATATAACAACTTGCGTACTTTGCAAAATTAATAAATATTACCCACAACTATAACATTATATCAAATTAACTCCATAATATTCAAAAATGATAATTATAGAAAATTCATCTTTATTTATAAAAGTTGGGGTCTTACGACCTCTCCTTCTTATGAAATTTCGCCCTCGAAATTAGGGTACATACCTGGTATGTCGAAGAGGTAAGGATACCTTGATTTCATTTCAGATTCTAACTTCCAAGTCATTTCCTCAACATCGTGGTTTCTCCACAAAACTTTGACTTGAGGTATAACCTTGGAGCGTAGAATATGTTCCTTCTTATCCAAGATTTGAACAGGAACTTCTTCATACGTCAAATCCTCCGCTATTTCGTCCGGTTCTAACTCAATAATGTGGTTCGGGTCTTCTACATATTTACGTAATATGAATATGTGAAAAACGTTATGAACACGAGACATACTTGACGGTAAAGCGAGTCTATAAGCCACAGTTCCTACTCGATCGAGGATTGAGCTTTCCTCTCTTTTCAAATCTCGTAACTCCTTTCCATGGAGCAACACGTAAGAACACATGATCTCCTTTATCAAATTCCACGTTCTTTCGATGAAGATCAGCATAACTCTTTTGTCTATCTTGTGAGGTTTTTATACGTTGTCGGATTGTTTGAATCTTTTCTGTAGTCATACGTACCAACTCCGGTCCCAACAACGTTGCTTCACCCACCTCATCTCAGCATACTGGAGAACGACATTTTCTTCCATACAATGCTTCGAATGGAGCCATGCCAATACTTGCTTGATAACTGTTGTTGTAGGAAAACTCCACCAATGGTAAGAACTTGTCCCAACTTCCCTTGAAATCAAGGACACAGAGTCTTAATAGATCTTCAAGAATATGAATAGTCCTCTCTGATTGTCCGTCCGTCTGAGGATGATATGCCGAACTAAATCGTAAATCTGTGCCCATAGCTTTTTGTAAACTAACCCAAAATCGTGAAGTGAATCTTGGGTCTCGATCAGAAACTATGGATACTGGCATACCATGCAGTCTTACAATCTCGTTTATGTACATACGAGCAAGACGTTCAAGTGTATAAGTTTCTCGTATCGGTAAGAAATGAGCAAACTTGGTCAATCTATCAACAATGACCCAAATCGCATCTATACCTTGAGAAACCTTAGGAAGACCGGTAACGAAATCCATGGTAATGTGCTCCCACTTCCATTCTGGAATTTCAAGTGGTTGCAATGGACCTTTTGGTACTTGATGCTCCGCTTTGACTCGTTGACAAGTTAGACACCTTGAGATAAACAACGCTATCTCTCTCTTCATATTGCTCCACCAAAATGTATGACGAAGATCATGATACATTTGGGTACTTCCAAGATGGATTGCAAACGGTGTGTTGTGCGCTTCCATCATGATTTAATACTTTAAATCAGGGTTGTTAGGAACACAAAGTCTGGAGTTGACTCGAAGTATTCCTTCTTCATCGATTCTTGCTTCCGGCATAGTACCTTCTTGCACTTTCTTCCTCATACGCATCAGCTCCAGGTCTGTAGCTTGAGTAGCTTTAACTTTATTGATTAAAGTTGGTTCTACTTGTATATTTGCCATTATCACATGGGTCCCTGGAGTCTTTAACTTTATCTCCATCCTTTGCAAGTCACACAAAATGGGCATTTGTGTTGATAATATCGCACTCGTACTTGCATATGATCTTCTACTCAATGCGTCAGCTACCACGTTCGCTTTTCCAGGATGGTATTGAATGGTATGATCATAATCTTTCAACAGTTCAAGCCAACGTCGTTGTCGCATGTTAAGTTCTTTTTGAGTGAAGAAATATTTGAGGCTTTTATGATCCGTAAAGATCTCCACCTTCTCCCTATACAAGTAATGCCTCCAAATTTTAAGTGCAAAGACAACAACTGCCAACTCTAGATCATGAGTAGGATAATTCCTCTCATATTCCTTGAGTTGTCTTGATGCATAGGCTATGACTTTTCCATGTTGCATGAGAACGCATCCCAACCCTTTGGTCGAAGCATCACTGTAGATGACAAATCCCTCCGAGCCAGATGGTATTGTTAGAACAGGTGCTGAAATGAGTCTCTTCTAGAGTTCTTGAAAACTCTTCTCACATTCTTCGCTCCAACCGAACTTTGTATCTTTCCGAGTCAGCTGAGTTAATGGAGTAGCGATTCGAGAAAATCCTTCCACGAATCTCCGATAATAACCAGCTAAACCAAGAAAGCTACGTACTTCGGTCACTGATTTTGGTTACTCCCAGCTTTGAATAGCTTCAATCTTTGCCGGGTCAACAGATATTCCACGACTTGATACTACGTGCCCAAGGAATGCTACCTCCTCCAGCCAGAACTCGCATTTCTTCAACTTGGCATAAAGCTTGTATTCACGAAGCTTTTGAAGTACCAGCCTCAAGTGTTGCTCATGATCTTCACGACTTTTGGAATAAATAAGGTTGTCATCAATAAAGACGACCACAAAGTGATTCAAATATTCCTTGAATACCCGGTTCATCATATCCATGAAGGCAGTAAGAGCATTAGTCAATCCAAAGGACATGACTAGGAATTCATAATGCCCGTACCGAGTTCTAAAAGCCGTCTTTGGAATGTCCTCAGTTCTAACCTTCAGCTAATGATATCCAGAACGAAGATCGATCTTTGAAAAGAATTGTGCACAGGTCATCAATACGTGGCAATGGGTACCTGTTTTTGATGGTGACATGATTCAACTCCCGATAATCTATACAAAGTCGCATACTTCCATTTTTCTTCTTTACGAATAGAACAGAAGCACCCCAAGGAGAAGTACTAGGACGAATAAAGCCAATGTCTAACAATTCTTGAAGTTGGATCTTTAACTCCTGAAGTTCAATAGGGAGCCATTCGATATGGGGCTTTGGAAATGGGTTTTGTACCGGGTTCAAGGTCGATACAAAATTCAATTTCATGCTCTAGGGGTAGGCTAGGAAATTCTTCAGGGAATACGTCAGGGAATTTATTAACAATAGAAATATCATTCAAAACTGACGTATTTTTGTTTAGATCCGTGACATATGCTAAGAAAGCTTGACATCCGTTTTTCAATAAATGAATAGCTTTATGGCTTGAGATGACAACGATTGATTTTAATAGTTTGGTTGCTTGAATTCGCATAATTGGTTGATTAGGAATACGAAAGCTAACAACCTTACGAATACAATCAATTTTTAGATGATGAGTAGTTAACCAATCAATCTCTAGAATCACGTCAAATGCAAGTATTTTTAATGAAATAAGATTGACAGGTAATGTGTGGGTACCAACTTGAACCAAACAAGACTTATAAATCGTGGATGTAATGAAGGTTTCTCCCAATGGAGTTTCAACAGATAAGTCAAAGTCTAATTTCTCCGAAGTCAAATTTAATCGATGAGCGCAAGTAGGAGAAATAAAAGAATGGGTAGAACCGGTATCAAATAAAGTATAGACTTCGTTAGAGTTTATTATAAGCTTACCCGTGATGACCTCATTCGGGTTCCTTACTTTCTGGGAGGTCACAACAAACGCTCTCCCTTGCACTACCTGTTTTGACTTTTCTGGGATGGCCTTCGGTGTCTCCATCCTGGCTGAACTTATTTTTGGTAAACGACAAAATCGAGCTAAATGATCTTCTCTTCTACAATTATAACATGTTTTAGACGACATCGTGCAGTTTGGACTGATATGCCCTTCCCCTCCGCATTTGAAACATATGATAGGTGGTCGTTCTCCTTCCTTAACAACGGGTGCTGGTGATGACATCTTTCCATCATTGTTGAATCTCCTCTTCTTGGAATGACCATTCTTATTGTTTTGGCCCTGATTACAACGAAGTGGTTACCATTTCTGGCCTGTTGATTCCCTCCACGCTTGTTGTCACCGCTTCGATGACTGCTCTGACTGGTATTATCATTTTGCCGACTGCTCTCTTTTGGTTGTGTTGACTCATTATCGCGCTCCACTAACTGAGCCCTATTCACAACATCTGAATACAAACACAGTTTATGAGAAATAAGATGTTGACGTATCTCAGGTTTCAAACCTCGCAAAAACATTCGCGTCATTCGCTCTTCATTTTCCACCAAGTGGGACGCAAATAGGGACAACTCAGCAAATTTAGCCTCATACTGTGACACGGTCATATTTTTCTGCTCTAATTTGATGAACTCCACCACTTTTATATGACGAACACTTTCGGGAAAGTATTTGTCATTGAACAGCTCTTGGAAATTCTCCCAAGACATCTTCAGTGCGGCAGGTTGAGTACGCTTAATCGATTTTCACCAGTAATCTGCCTCTCCTCGCAACATAAAGGCAGCAAAGGGAACCTTTTGCTCCTCAGAGCATCCCAAGACATCAAATATCTTGGTGATCTGCTTTATCCATGTTTCCGCTATAAGTGGTTTTGGCTCTCCCTTAAACTCCGGTGGTCCCAGCTCCTTGAACTGTTTAGCGGTGACCGTCCGAGAGTTTTCAGTGTTTCCACCTACATTTTGGACAGGAGCCGCTCTCACCTGCTGTTGCATGAACTGCATAAAGCTTCTGAACATTCCATCATTCATCATCTGGTCAGTGTTGTTGTTTGCATGAGGATTGTCACCTTCCTGATGCACATTATCCTGATTATTGATATGTGGTGAATCAACAGTCGCCTGTGCTCCAGTGCTATTCTCAACATTCTCAGATGCCGTTTTCAGAAACTGCCACAAAAGTTAATTGATATGTCATACATTATCATTATATTCTGACCGACCAATTAAATACCATGCAAATAAACTTAGGTATGTCATACTAGCGAAGGAATTCCCCGTCTCTCCCCTCCTAGTTCTATTCTCACATCTTAGTCAGGGATCATATCCCTAAGCTCTGATACCAACTGTGACGCCCCCAAAATTAGGTATACATCACCCATCTTGGGTCGTCAGATACATGGTACAGAATACAAATACAACTTACTAATACAACTGTCATGTACAATACTACAAAACATAACTGTGAGTTTGAATACAATTATTGTCTACTAGAGACTATACAAACTCAAAAGGAGTCCTCATTACAATTATTGTCACACTATTTAACAGAATGGTGAGGACTACTAATACTATTATCTTGTTCATCACTCCGTTCCCTAACTCGTCCCAACTATATTCTCATTTCCTGAAGAGAACAGTGAAAGAAAGGGTGAGCTCAACTAGTCCAGTAAGAAATATTTTGACTAAGATAATGCAGAATAAATTATCATTAGCCTTCAACAATGTTAAACTGATAAAATATAACGAACATCAAGTTTAACTGCAGCGGAAGAAGCAATTTATTAAAAGAGTCAAGTAGAGAATAAAATATACTATCTTCTATGATTTAAAAGGTTTTTCAACACTGTTATTGCTGGGACTCAACTTAATAAAATAATTCACATCATCGAATCACCCCTGCACTACGGCCAAGGATATTCTCTAGTATTACGACCACAATTATCCATGCACTACGGGCCAAGAATATTTGTGTACTCATTAATGGTCATGATCATGCCAACAACTGTCCATCAATGCACTACGGGCCAATGAGGACATTTACCACATCATTTGTAACATTACGGTCATGATTATACCGAATAATCCCTGGTCATAATCATACCAAGTCCATCTATGCACTATAGGCCACAGATAACTTTCAACATTTTATAAACATGAGGATGATGACAATGATATAAGAATTCAATAAAACAAGTTCAAGAATTAATTTATCCAAGAATTAACAACGTCCAAATTGTCAACATGATACTGCTTTGTGGAGTAAAATTCAAGAATGCTTAGAATAATATTTTTATGAAATGATACTGGATGAAACGCAATTATCAAGGATATTCCACTAATTTCATGGAGTATAGAAGTTAAAACTTAACCAACTGAGTATAATAAAGAATGGAATAACAAAAGAAGTCACCCAGCATGCGATAGACCGCACAGACAGGTTATTCTAACAGAATAATAAATAATGGAACCAAGTCCGGCGTAAACGCACAGACAGGATATTCTGACAGAATAATAAATAATGGAACCAGGTCCGGTGTAAAACACACAGACATGATGTTCCAACAGAATAATAACAAGACGGAACCATGTGCGGTGTAAAACACACAGACAGGATGTTCCAACAGAATAATAATAAAAATGGAACCAGGTCCGGTGTAAAACACACAGACGGGATGTTCCAACAGAATAATAGAAGAATGTCACCAAGTATAGGGTAGACAGCGTATACAGGTTATTCCAACAAAATAATAAGAAATGGAATAACAAAAGTTCTCTTCATGAATAAGAAAGAATAACACCCCTTACCGTTTTAAAGAAGAACTGAAATAAGGAAGTAGTTAAGTAGCAGAATACTTTTCTTCTCTCTCTCTATAGTTTCTCTCTCTAGAATTCAGTAAATTCGTAAGAAATAATGAAGGAATGAGCTGCTATTTATAGAAGAATGGACTGCATAGTAACTAATCCATGAACGGTCCAGATTGATTTACTTTAATCTGACGGTCCATAATTAAAAAAAAATCTTTTAAATAAAATATAATATATTCTATTTATAAAATAACTTTAATAAAGTATTCTGTTTTATATAAAAAGATCTTTCTATTTTATTACGTTAATAATACGAATAAAACAAAACTTCATTATCGCTAACTAATTCATATTATTAACTGACAATAATTGAATCAAACTGAGTTACTTCTCACATAAATATTAATAATCATTACCGTGTGCTACTATGCAACCACACGTATTACTGTACTTTTACTACCAAGTTCCGTCGTTATTTTTAATAAAATATTTTTGTCATTTTTACAATCCGACAATAATTCCGTTGTGGGGTCTACCAATGATTGTGCCGTTGTACGAATATTTCCTGTTAAAACGAATATTACCCGACCATTCGAATATTATATAACAACTTGCGTACTTTGCAAAATTAATAAATATTACCCACAACTATAACATTATATCAAATTAACTCCATAATATTCAAAAATGATAATTATAGAAAATTCATCTTTATTTATAAAAGTTGGGGTCTTACGACCTCTCCTTCTTATGAAATTTCGCCCTCGAAATTAGGGTACGTACCTGGTATGTCGAAGAGGTAAGGATACCTTGATTTCATTTCAGATTCTAACTTCCAAGTCATTTACTCAACATCGTGGTTTCGCCACAAAACTTTGACTTGAGGTATAACCTTGGAGCGTAGAATATGTTCCTTCTTATCCAAGATTTGAACAGGAACTTCTTCATACGTCAAATCCTCCGCTATTTCGTCCGGTTCTAACTCAATAATGTGGTTCGGGTCTTCTACATATTTACGTAACATGGATATGTGAAAAACGTTATGAACACGAGACATACTTGGCGGTAAAGCGAGTCTATAAGCCACAGTTCCTACTCGATCGAGGATTGAGCTTTCCTCTCTTTTCAAATCTCGTAACTCCTTTCCATGGAGCAACACGTAAGAACACATGATCTCCAATATCAAATTCCACGTTCTTTCGATGAAGATCAGCATAACTCTTTTGTCTATCTTGTGAGGTTTTTATACGTTATCGGATTGTTTGAATCTTTTCTGTAGTCATACGTACCAACTCCGGTCCCAACAACGTTGCTTCACCCACCTCATCTCAGCATACTGGAGAACGACATTTTCTTCCATACAATGCTTCGAATGGAGCCATGCCAATACTTGCTTGATAACTGTTGTTGTAGGAAAACTCCACCAATGGTAAGAACTTATCCCAACTTCCCTTGAAATCAAGGACACAGAGTCTTAATAGATCTTCAAGAATATGAATAGTCCTCTCTAATTGTCCGTCCGTCTGAGGATGATATGCTGAACTAAATCGTAAATCTGTGCCCATAGCTTTTTGTAAACTAACCCAAAATCGTGAAGTGAATCTTGGGTCTCGATCAGAAACTATGGATACTGGCATACCATGCAGTCTTAAAAACTCGTTTATGTACATACGAGCAAGACGTTCAAGTGTATAAGTTTCTCGTATCGGTAAGAAATGAGCAGACTTGGTCAATCTATCAACAATGACCCAAATCGCATCTATACCTTGAGAAACCTTAGGAAGACCGGTAACGAAATCCATGGTAATGTGCTCCCACTTCTATTCTGAAATTTCAAGTGGTTGCAATGGACCTTTTGGTACTTGATGCTCCACTTTGACTCGTTGACAAGTTAGACACCTTGAGATAAACAGCGCTATCTCTCTCTTCATATTGCTCCACCAAAATGTATGACGAAGATCATGATACATTTTGGTACTTCCAGGATGGATTGCAAACGGTGTGTTGTGCGCTTCCATCATGATTTAATACTTTAAATCAGGGTTGTTAGGAACACAAAGTCTGGAGTTGACTCGAAGTATTCCTTCTTCATCGATTCTTGCTTCCGGCATAGCACCTTCTTGCACTTTCTTCCTCATACGCATCAGCTCCAGGTCTGTAGCTTGAGCAGCTTTAACTTTATTGATTAAAGTTGGTTCTACTCGTATATTCGCCATTATCGCATGGGTCCCTAGAGTCTTTAACCTTATCTCCATCCTTTGCAAGTCACACAAAATGGGCCTTTGTGTTGACAATATCGCACTCGTACTTGCATATGATCTTCTACTCAATGCGTCACCTACCACGTTCGCTTTTCCAGGATGGTATTGAATGGTATGATCATAATCTTTCAACAGTTCAAGCCAACGTCGTTTTCACATGTTAAGTTCTTTTTGAGTGAAGAAATATTTGAGGCTTTTATGATCGGTAAAGATCTCCACCTTCTCCCCATACAAGTAATGCATCCAAATTTTAAGTGCAAAGACAACAACTGCCAACTCTAGATCATGAGTAGGATAATTCCTCTCATATTCCTTGAGTTGTCTTGATGCATAGGCTATGATTTTTCCATGTTGCATGAGAACGCATCCCAACCCTTTGCTCGAAGCATCACTGTAGATGACAAATCCCTCCGAGCCAGATGGTATTGTTAGAACAGGTGCTGAAATGAGTCTCCTCTAGAGTTCTTGAAAACTCTTCTCACATTCTTCGCTCCAACCGAACTTTGTATCTTTCCGAGTCAGCTGAGTTAATGGAGTAGCGATTCGAGAAAATCCTTCCACGAATCTCCGATAATAACCAGCTAAACCAAGAAAGCTACGTACTTCGGTCACTGATTTTGGTTACTCCCAGCTTTGAATAGCTTCAATCTTTGCCGGGTCAACAGATATTCCACGACTTGATACTACGTGCCCAAGGAATGCTACCTCCTCCAGCCAGAACTCTCATTTCTTCAACTTGGCATAAAGTTTGTATTCACGAAGCTTTTGGAGTACCAGCCTCAAGTGTTGCTAATGATCTTCACGGCTTTTGGAATAAATAAGGATGTCATCAATAAAGACGACTACAAAGTGATCCAAATATTCTTTGACTACCTGGTTCATCATATCCATGAAGGCAGTAGGAGCATTAGTCAATCCAAAGGACATGACTAGGAATTCATAATGCCCATACCGAGTTCTAAAAGCCGTCTTTGGAATATCCTCAGTTCTAACCTTCAGCTGATGATATCCAGAACGAAGATCAATCTTTGAAAAGAATTGTGCTCCTTGCAATTGGTCAAACAGGTCATCAATACGTGGCAATGGGTACCTGTTTTTGATGGTGACATGATTCAACTCCCGATAATCAATACAAAGTCACATACTTCCATCTTTCTTCTTTACGAATAGAACAGGAGCACCCCAAGGAGAAGTACTAGGATGAATAAAGCCAAAGTGTCTAACAATTCTTGCAGTTGGATCTTTAACTCCTGAAGTTCAATAGGAGCCATTCGATATGGGGCTTTGGAAATGGGTTTTGTACCGGGTTCAAGGTCGATACAAAATTCAATTACACGCTCTGGGGGTAGGCCAGGAAGTTCTTCAGGGAATATGTCAGGGAATTTATTAACAATAGAAATATCATTCAAAACTCACGTATTTTTGTTTAGATCCGTGACATAAGCTAAGAAAGCTTGACATCCGTTTTTCCATAAACGAATAGCTTTATGGCTTGAGATGACAACGATTGATTTTAATGGTTTGGTTGCTTGAATTCGCATAATAGGTTGATTAGGAATATGAAAGCTAACAACCTTACGAAAATAATTAATTTTTGCATGATGAGTAGTTAACCAATCAATCCCTAGAATCACGTCAAATGCAAGTACTTTTAATGAAATAAGATCGACAGGTAATGTGTGGGTACTAACTTGAACCAAACAAGACTTATAAACCGTGGATGTAATGAAGGTTTCTCCCAATGGAGTTTCAACAGATAAGTCAAAGTCTAATTTCTCCGGAGTCAAATTTAATCGATGAGCGCAAGTAGAAGAAATAAAAGAATGGGTAGAACCGGTATCAAATAAAGTATAGACTTCGCTAGAGTGTATGATAAGCTTACCCGTGATGACCTCATTCGGGTTCCTTGCTTTCTGGGAGGTCACAACAAGCGCTCTCCCTTGCACTACCAGTTTTGACTTTTTTCTGGGACGGCCTTTGGTGTCTCCATCCTGGCTGAACTTGTTTTTGGTAAACGACAAAATCGAGCTAAATGACCTTCTCTTCCACAATTATAACATGTTTTAGATGGCATCGCGCAGTTTGAACTGATGTGCCCCTCCCCTCCGCATTTGAAACATATGATAGGTGGTCGTTCTCCTTCCTTAACAACGGGTGCTGGTGATGACGTCTTTCCAACATTGTTGAATCTCCTCTTTTTGGAATGACCATTCTTATTGTTTTGGCCATGATTACAACGAAGTGGTTACCATTTCTGGCCTGTTGATTCCTTCCACGCTTATTGTCACCGCTTCGATGACTGCTCTGACTGGTATTATCATTTTGCCGACTGCTCTCTTTTGGTTACGTTGACTCATTATCGCGCTCCACTAACTGAGCCATATTCACAACATCTGAATACAAACACAGTTTATGAGAAATAAGATGTTGACGAATCTCAGGTTTCAAACCTCGCAAAAATATTCGCGTCATTCGCTCTTCATTATCCACTAAGTGGGACGCAAATCGGGACAACTCAGCAAATTTAGCCTCATACTGCGACACGATCATATTATTCTACTCTAATTTGATGAACTCCACCTCCTATATGTGACGAACACTTTTGGGAAAGTATTTGTCATTGAATAGCTCTTGGAACTTCTCCCAAGACATCTTCAGTGCGGCAGGTTGAGTATGCTTAATCGATTCCCACCAGTAATCTGCCTCTCCTCGCAACATAAAGGCGGTAAGGGGAACCTTTTGCTCCTCAGAGCATCCCAAGACATCAAATATCTTGGTGATCTGCTTTATCCATGTTTCCGCTATAAGTGGTTTTGGCTCTCCCTTAAACTCCGGTGGTCCCAGCTCCTTGAACTGTTTAACGGTGACCGTCCGAGAGTTTTCAGTGTTTACACCTACATTTTGGACAGGAGCCGCTCTCACCTGCTGTTGCATGAACTGCATAAAGCTTCTGAACATTCCATCATTCATCATCTGGTCAGTGTTGTTGTTTGCATGAGGATTGTCACCTTCCTGATGCACATTATCCTGATTATTAATATGTGGTGAATCAACAGTCGCCTGTGCTCCAGTGCTATTCTCAACATTCTCAGATGCCGTTTTCAGATACTGCCACAAAAGTTAATTGATATGTCATACATTATCATTATATTCTGACCGACCAATTAAATACCATGCAAATAAACTTAGGTAGGTCATACTAGCGAAGGAATTCCCCGTCTCTCCCCTCCTAGTTCTATTCTCACATCTTAGCCAGGGATCATATCCCTAAGCTCTGATACCAACTGTGACGCCCCCAAAATTAGGTATACATCACCCATCTTGGGTCGTCAAATACATGGTACAGAATACAAATACAATTTACTAATACAACTGTCATGTACAATACGACAAAACATAACTGTGAGTTGGAATACAATTATTGTCTACTAGAGACTATACAAACTCAAAAGGAGTCCTCATTACAATTATTGTCACACTATTTAATAGAATAGTGAGGACTACTAATACTATCATCCGGTCCATCACTCCGTTCCCCGACTCGTCCCAGCTATATTCTCATTTCCTGAAGAGAACAGTGAAAGAAAGGGTGAGCTCAACTAGCTCAGTAAGAAATATTTTGACTAAGATAATGCAGAATAAATTATCAGTAGCCTTCAACAATGTTAAACTGATAAAATATAACGAACATCAAGTTTAACTGCAGCGGAAGAAGCAATTTATTAAAAGAGTCAAGTAGAGAATAAAATCTACTATCTTCTATGATTTAAAAAGTTTTTCAACACTGTTATTGCTGGGACTCTGCTTAATAAAATAATACACATCATCGAATCACCCCTGCACTACGGCCAAGGATATTCTCTAGTATCACGACCACAATTATCCATACACTACGGGCCAAGAATATTTGTGTACTCATTAATGGTCATGATCATGCCAACAACTGTCCATCAATGCACTACGGGCCAATGAGAACTTTTACCACATCATTTGTAACATTACGGTCATGATTATACCGAATAATCCCTGGTCATAATCATACCAAGTCCATCTATGCACTACAGGCCACAGATTACTTTCAACATTTTATAAACATGAGGATGATGACAATGATATAAGAATTCAATAAAATAAGTTCAAGAATTAATTTATCCAAGAATTAACAACGTCCAAATTGTCAACATGATACTGCTTTGTAGAGTAAAATTCAAGAATGCTTAGAATAATATTTTTATGAAAAGATACTGGATGAAACGTAATTAGCAAGGATATTTCACTAATTTCATGGAGTATAGAAGTTAAAACTTAACCAACTGAGTATAATAAAGAATGGAATAACAAAAGAAATCACCCGGCATACGATAGATCGCACAGACAGGTTATTCTAACAGAATAATAAATAATGGAACCAGGTCCGGCGTAAACGCACAGACATGATATTCCGACAGAATAATAAATAATGGAACCAGGTCCGGTGTAAAATACACAGACAGGATGTTCCAACAGAATAATAACAAGACGGAACTAGGTCCGGTGTAAAACACACAGACAGGATGTTCCAACAGAATAATAATAAAAACGGAACCAGGTCCGGTGTAAAACACACATACAGGATGTTCCAATAGAATAATAGAAGAATGTCACCAAGTATAGGGTAGACCGCGTATACAGGTTATTCCAACAGAATAATAAGAAATGGAATAACAAAAGTTCTCTTCATGAATAAGAAAGAATAACACACCTTACCGTTTTAAAGAAGAACTGAAATAAGAAAGTAGTTAAGTAGCAGAATTCTTTTCTTCTTTCTCTCTATAGTTTCTCTCTCTAGAGTTCAGTGAATTCGTAAGAAATAATGAAGGAATGAGCTGCTGTTTATAGAAGAATGGACTGCATAGTAACTAATCCATGAACGGTCCAGATTGATTTACTTTAATCTGACGGTCCATAATTAAAGAAAAATCTTTTAAATAAAATATAATATATTCTATTTATAGAATAACTTTAATAAAGTATTCTGTTTTATATAAAAAGATGTTTCTATTTTATTACGTTAATAATACGAATAAAACAAAACTTCATTATTACTAAATAATTCATATTATTAACTGACAATAATTGAATCAAACTGAGTGACATCTCACATAAGCATTAATAATCAATACCGTGTACTACTATGCAACCACACGTATTACTGTACTTTTACTACCGATTAGTCAACAGTATCAATGGTAAAACTTCCGCCGTTATTTTTAATAAAATATTTTTGTAGTTTTCTCAATCCGACAATAATTCTGTTGTGGGGTCCACCAATGATTGTGCCGTTGTACGAATATTTCCTGTTAAAACGAATATTCCCCGACCAATCGAATATTATATAACAACTTGCGTACTTTGCAAAATTTATAAATATTACCCACAACTATAACATTATATCAAATTAACTCCATAATATTCAAAAATGATAATTATAGAAAATTCATCTTTATTTATAAAAGTTGGGGTCTTACATAAACTAATACAATACCTAATACTCCTACTCTCTAAAATAAGAGACCTATTTATATGAAAAATAAATTTGTGCCCTAATTTAGATTTATTAAACTTGGACACTTTTGTTCCTTTTTTTCCATGTAGGTTTCAGCTCCCTAATGGCAATTAACTTCTCAAAGAGATTCTAGATAGATAGACTTTCTTTTCTCTTGTTGGATTTGACTGTACACCAATATTGTTCCATCTCTTTCTTTCTGTTGTAGAATTCTTCTTGGATACTTTCTTATATGAATAAGAGCATTAAATATCACTTGATCACCAAGATTTTAACTTTTTTGCAACAAATATTAAATCCTACAAAATAAAATAAAATATATTAATTAAATAAACTAATATTATTAAAAGGATAAAATTAGGGATAATAAAATGTATGAATTATGTGTCTATCAAATACCCCAATACCTAGCTTTTACCCGTCCTCGAGTAAAATAAAAAGAAAACAAAAATTATACTACCCCATTTTCGTAGGAAACACGATTGCACTTAGCATGTGCAACAAAATTTTAAACCCCAAGGTTACTCCAAGTGGACGAGTTGTGTCTCGTGAGGGTTTGTAGTGAATATACCCAAAAAATTCAAGTATATTTTTTGGTTCAACAAATTATGAAGTTAAAAGAAAACTTCTAAATATTCATGGGCATTATACATAAGCAAGATTAAATTCAAAATCACACTTTTACCTTATCAAAAATACTTAATCTTCGTTTTAGACATCATCCTTCATAAAATTAAGTTCATGTGATGCATGCATGTGTATATAATGTAACTCTTAGTAGGGATTTTTACCATGAAAAGCAAGCAAACTCATTTTATTTCCTTTTTTTCATTCTTTTTCATTCTTTTTCCTTCTTCTTTTTTTCCATATTTTTTAATTTTTTTTACTGGTGCAATGTCTTGCTTTCTTAGGCTTTTCAAAGTTACTCATGTAGCGAGTGTTAGACCAATGACTCCCAAACTAGTTGACTTTAGGGCACTAGGTGTAAAGACATCCCTAAAGGTTTACCGACTCGAGTAACAAAGGACATAAAATTAGACTAGTCAAGTTGCTTTTATTAATCACACTTTTGAGCATGAATATCGATGCTTCCTAAGGCTTCGATACCCAGTTATTTCGTTCAATGGACATTGAAGCAGATATTTTTTCTTTTTAAACTTTTTTTCTGCATTTTTTTTATTTTAATTTTTTTTAAAATTACTCGAATCGTAGTTTATACCCCACAACTAAGAATTAGTACAAACGTGAAGTGTAGAAATGCATAGGAACTTTATTTTACTCAAAATAGTGTTTCAAACTAAGATTTTGTATCTTATCAAAGGTTCAAGAGTACTTCTAAATCTTTCAATCAGTATAATCAACAACCAAGATAATGTGCATCAAGAGGGCAATAATCCTCCTGTAAAACAACAACACTGACCAAATGATGAATGATGGGTTGTTTAGGAGCTTTCTGCAATTCATGCAACACCAAACAAGAGAAACTCATGTTCAAAATGCAGGTGGAAACCATGGTAACTCACAGCTGGTCACTGCAAAGCAATTAAAGGAGTTGGGACCGTCGGAGTTTTTGGGAAAGCCAAAGCCACTTAAGGCAGAAGCATGGATTAAGCAGATCACCAAGATATTTGATGTCTTGGGATGCACTGAAGAGCAAAAGGTTCTATTCGCCACCTTTATGTTGCACGAAGAGGCAGATTACTGGTGAGAATCCGTAAAACGTACTCATCTATCCACACTTAAGATGTCTTGGGAGAGGTTCCAAGAATTATTGAATGACAAGTACTTTCTAGAAAGTATTCGTCACATGAAGGAGGTGAGATTCATCAAATTGGAGCAGAACAATATGATTGTATCGTAATACGAGGCAAAGTTTGCGGAGTTATCCCGGTTTGCATCTCATTTGGTAGATAACGAGGAGCGAATGGCGCGAATGTTTCTAAGAGGTTTGAAACCTTAAATTCGTCAACATCTTATCTCTCATAAACTTTACTTGTATTCAGATGTAGTGAATATGGATCAGTTATTGGAGAGGAATTATGAGTCAGCTCAACCAAAAGACAGCAACCGGCAGCACGAGAATAGTCATACCAGTGGCAACAATCATCGAAGCAGTGATAGCCAATGTGCCAGAAATGATAACCACTTTAGGGGTAATCATGGCCAAGATAATAGAAGAAATGATTCAAGTGGAAATTTTAAGAAGAGAATATTTAATAATAACGGAAAGACATCGACAACAGCACCATCAATATCAACAATTTCTAGGGGAGGAGAACGACCGTCTGTTAAATGCTACAGATGCGGAGAGGAAGGACACATAAGTCCAAACTATTCACAACCTTCCATGGTGTGTTACAGTTGTGGAAAGGACGGTCACATAGCCCAATTTTGTCCGGTAACAAAGTCAAGTCCAGCTGGGACGATGGCACCAAAGGTGGCTACGGACAAAACAAAGTCGGTGGTTCAAGGGAGAGCGTTTGTCATAACGTCCCAAAAGGCGAGAAACCCGAACCAAGTTATCACGGGTAAGCTAATTATAAACTCTTGCGAAGTCTATACCTTATTAGATACCGGTTCTACCCATTCTTTTATTTCTCATGCTTGTGCTCAACGTTTGAACTTGACCTCTGAGAAATTAGACTTTGACTTATCCGTTGAAACTCCGTTAGGAGAAACCTTCATTACATCCACTATTTATAAATCTTGTTTGATTTAAGTTGGCACCATCACATTACCTGTTGATCTCATCTCTTTAAAGATACTTGCATTTGATGTGATTTTAGGGATTGATTGGTTAACTACTCATCATGTTATTATTGATTATTTTCGTAAGGTTGTTAATTTTCATATTCCTAACCAACCTGTTATGCAAATTCAAGCAACCAAACCACTAAAGTCAATCACTATCATATGAAGCCATAAAGCCATTCGTTTATTGAAAAATGGATGTCAAGCTTTCTTAACCCATGTATGGATTTAAACAAAAATACGTCAGATTTGAATAGTATTTCTGTTGTTAATGAATTTCTTGACGTATTTCTTGAAGAACTTTATGGCCTACCCCCAGAGTGTGATTACAAATTTTGTATTGACTTTGAACCCGGTACAAAACCCATTTCTAAAACCCCATATCGAATGGCTCCTATTGAACTTCAGGAGTAAAAAACCTAACTACAGGAGTTGTTAGATATTGGTTTTATTCGTCCTAGTACATCTCCTTGTTGGGTAAAATCTAATTACGCACAACACGCAAGTATACGTGGTCAACAAGTAATAAAGTGATAACTTGAGTATCGTTCCCACAAAGAATTATTTAATAAGAATTACCGATTACTAACCTATAACCAATTTAATCTTATTTAAACAAATAATTTAATAATTTAATTTAAAATAATTAAATAAATTATTACTAACTATCCCTAGAATGAAACAAGATATTGAAGACTTGAGATTACAACTTCACTTATTGTTTCATTTAAATCAACACACTTCCTGTTAAGTCAAATTATTTATACTGGATTGTTAATCAAGAACACGAAAGTAAAATATGGCCATCTCTCAATGCACCATACTCATATCAAATCAAATCCACAGATGATAGAATCAATTTGAACACCCTAATTAACTAACCCACTATATCTCTATGTGAATTACAATTAAAAAGGGTTTAAGTTCAAGTTCTTATTAGACTACATATGGCGTAAAGGTATATCTCTATCCTAAACACGAATCATGAATTCCATCTATGCAGAAATCACAAACACATGCTATCATGATAAGATCTAAATCTATACTTCATCTCTCGAGTTCATATAGATTATCACGGTAATTATTAGCTAGGCAATTAAGCAGTTAAAAAAAATCATAATAGACAATCCAAATATAGCTAATAAGACTAACAAAGAAGCATATCAAAGTAAACTACACAATAAGATCCATAGTAATCTCAAAATAGAGTTTAATCCATACTTAAACTAGAATCCATCATCCACAATTGATTAAGCATTAAAAAGATACAAATAGATAAGAAAAGAAATTAGAATTAAGATAAACAAATCTACATTCTATCGCTTCCAATTTGATTCTACAATGATGATCAATAGCTTCAATCTTCAATTCTAATCTAATCTAGGGTTCCTAATCTAAGAAAGAAAGTAAAGAATAAGTTAATAGAAATCTATCCCAAGAGGGATTTAATGGAGTCTTAGAACTAGCCTCCTAATCCAAGTTAAACTCAAGTATTTAGAGTTCTAATGGACACCCTAGCAAGTTAGGCAACTCAGAATCCTATTCTAGCTCAAATTGGACATCAAATAGCCCAAATCAGTTGTGTCCCGCTACCTAGCACGCCCCGCGCTGTCCCCAAGCCATTCTGGGCGCGGCCCAAGCTACAGGGTCAGAAAATCAGGTGGCCTAGCGTGCCCCTACCGCAGTATGTGCTACTTTGTTTTCTGCTACGACGTTCTTTGGTAAAACAGGCATAACTTTTGATTTGCTAGGAGTTACGGGGCCTTCCACCTATCAAATCGAAGATATAGACGAGATCTACAACTTTCATTCTTTAACAATTGACAGATTCTGGCTGGAGCAAGGAGGAAATCAAGCTTGAAGTAGATGCTATGTAAATGGCAAGCATGACAACTCTTAGCTTTGATCTTCGTTGATAAAAGGCCATAACTCTCGCATCTGAACTCCGATTGGGACGATACAAGATATTCCGAAAAGCTAAGAAAAAGATCTACAGTATAATCCAAGATCCAAGCCAAGAACATGCATCCAACTTGGTATAAAAAGCCCTGTAATCTTCCATTCTTGCACTTGCTTGCGTATTTTAGTCCAAAAGATGTCCGAATTGCTTTTTCTTGCTTCTTCATGCCAATGTCGTGGCATAGCCTACAAAATAACATAAAATGTATGAAATGAACACACAATGCATGCAAAGTAAGTACGAAACATAGGTTTAAGCAACTAATTCAAGTAATAGATACCGGATAAGTAGGTATAAAACCTACTTATCACTCCTTGGGGTGCTCCTGTGTTATTTGTAAAGAAGAAAGATGGGAGTATGCGACTTTGCATTGACTATCGGAAGTTGAACAATGTCACCATAAAAAATAGGTACCCGTTACCTCGCATTGATGACCTGTTTGACCAGTTCAAGGTGCTAAATACTTCTCAAAGATCGATCTTCCTTCCAGATATCATTAGTTAAAGATTAAAACTGATGACATTCCAAAGAATGCTTTCAAAACTCGGTACGGGCACTACGAATTCCTAGTCATGTCTTTTGGATTGACTAATGCTCCTGCGACTTTCATGGATATGATGAACCGAGTATTCAAGAAATATTTGGATCATTTTGTGGTTATTTTTATTGATGACATCCTCATCTACTCGAAAAGTCGTGAAGATCAAGAGCAACACTTGAAGCTGATACTCTAAAAGCTTCGTGAAAACAAGCTATACGCCAAGTTGAAGAAATGTGAATTCTGTGACACCCCCAAAATAGGTATACAACACCCATTCTGAGTCGTCAAAATACATGGTACAAAAATAACTACAACTTTATTAATACAACATAAAAACTGTGAGTTTAAATACAAATATTGTTATCTAGACAATATCCACACTCAAATAAGTCCTTATTATAATTATTGATACATTATTTTACAAAAATGGTGAGGACTACTAAAACGACTTTTTAGAACCATCATTCCACATCCCGACTAGTACTTGCTACATTCTTGCCTCCTGAGAAGAAAAATGAAAAAAAAAGGAAAAGGGTGAGCTTAACTAGCCCAGTAAAGAATATTATGACTAAGATAATATAGAATAAATTATCGTTAGTCTTCAACAGGGAAAAAATATAATAGAATACAATAGACAACAAGTTTTAAATCAATATTCGCAGCGGAAATAATAATTCATTAGAAGAGTTAAGTAGAGAATAAAATCTACTATTTTCTATATATGAATTTAAAAGTTCATTGTCATTATTTTATCCCTGTAACATCAATCAACATATATCTGGAATTAAATATTCATCTTTACACTACAGGCCAAAGATATTTATCAGTTGGTCATGTTCATCTCAATACTTGTTCATCTTTGCACTACGGGCCAAAGATATTCATCATAAAATCATTAATCTTTGCACTACAAGCCAAAGATATTCAGTTATATCATCATTTAGGACTGAGGATGATGAAAAATATTTTAAAAGAAACGAATCCAGTGAAACAAAATAACAAATATTAAGGATTCGTATTTTGATTTATCCATGTCCAAAAATAACTCATAAATAATCATAGTGGAGTAAAATTCAAGAATGATAAAACATGGATACAATCAAAGCTAGTATCCATAATAGATATTTTGGACGAAAAATAAAAATTTAATTTTTCTGTGAATAGTGTCGTATTCGTGAATAGTACCGTAAACGTGAATAGTAACTCCGACACAAAATTTTTTAAATTTGATAAAAAGTTCAAACCAATATTTTGACATAATGATATTGAAAGAAATAATATCATTTATAAAAAAATAACATCCCTTACCTCAAAAGGATAGTATTTCTAACTGGAATACTGGATATAGTGCTGAAAGAAACTTGCACCGTATAACAACACTCAATGTATCAAAATACTCACAAGAATACGCTCAATATATCAACATAGAAAGAGAGAGAAAACTTTAGTTTCTGGTGTGATTTTTAATTCTAACCTAAGCACCCTATTTATAGAAAAATACTTAGAACACCAAAGCAGAAAATTTAATAAAATATTAATATATTTTTTTTAAATTTCCTACGCACCCTTATTTTGCCCAAAACATCAGCCACCAAGTTAGCCACCTCACAAAACTTACAAAAATCATTTTTCTTATTAAAAATAATTAAAACTTCCAAAAATCAATTATTTCAAAACTTTAGAACTTCAATAATTCATAATAAATAGCCATTTTGTCAGAAAAATTTGAATCACATGTTTTTTCCATAGGAAATTTCATTCTCTACAACTTTGCAGAAGAAAGTTTTTCCAAATTCCAAACAGAAATTGACCGAAATCCACATACGGACGACTTTGCATGTTATAATTAAATTTCAGTCAAGAAATGGGCCCACAGACATGTTTAACATGTTTTAAACAACTTTTGCAACAAAAATACTCTTTCCCCTCATACTCATATATCCCACATTCATTGTAAAAATATCATCATTATTATATTATAATAATAATAATAAAATATTATTTTATCAGAAAAGATAAAATATTGATTTTCAATAATTGTCACTTTAAAAATTTTCTCCATCTATATCCACATAAAAAGAATATTTTTCTCATCATATAAATCAATAATTAATTATTCACAAATAATATTACAGAATCTCAATACTGACAACCAGGCAGTTCCTAGGAAAGAGGAGGCTTTCCAATAAGGATTTCTGTTTACTGGCGCGTAATTAGGTGACCAAACCTCTCCTTAGACAGAACTTTCTAGACATTGCCAATAATGTTATCTAATAATATTATTCAAATAATATGAATTATTACTTCAATAATGAAAAATACTGTGTAGTGACAATTACTGAAACGACCCCAAATTAGGTCCATTCCATCCAACCTATTCTGAGTCGCCAAATACATGGTACAGAAAATAACTACAACTTTATTACAATAATTGTTGTGCAAAATACAACAACACATATGCTGTGAGTTTGGATACAAATATATACCAAATGTGACTCATGTCCCAACCTTGGATAGCACCTCACAATGACACCTTACATAAAGGTATAGTCAAAAACTGTTTTAAAAATTAGAATCTTTGGGAAGTGCTCAAGGAAACCTTCGTACATGGGAGGCCATGCTTCTAGGTTGTGATAGATATCATATGACCACAGAATTATCCTTGGTTGACCCAATAGACCCCAAAGAAAAACGAGAAGATTATTATCATATTCTTCCCAATGGGGAGTCTTCTCTTGACATATCATTATCTCCACTGTCTCTAATTGAGAATTATACTTCAAACAAATACCAAGATTATATAAGTAGTGCTCGTAAATATACTCAGCAAGTGGATGAGCACATCCCTGTCTTATGATGACACGAGGTTGTATATCATTAGACATCTTGTATGATAGTGACAAAATACCCTTCCAACGTTGGGTTCGCCTCACCCTATTTGATTCACCAAATATAACTACTAAATGATAACCACCGTTCTATTCCCCCGCTCGACCCAGCTACACTCTTATTACCTAAAAGGAATTGTGAAACAGAAGGGTGAGCACAACTAGCCCAGTAAGGAATATCATGACTAAAGATAAATAAATTATCAATAGCCTTCAACAATAATAAATCAGAAATTTAGAACATATGGTAGATGATAAAAATTTTCAACCATAGTTGCAACGGAACGAGCAAACCATTAGAAGAGTCAAATAGACCATAAAGTCTACTATCTTCTCCACATTAAAAGTCCACCAATAATGTTTTATCCCTGTAACATTAATCAACAAGTCTTTTTCACAATTATATGAATAACTTATAATCATAATTATAATTCAAAATTCCTCTTCGCATCCAGGATGAAGATAATTTTCATCACCTATCTTTACCTGAAACATCAAAGATCATGGTTACACCAAATTACATTTCATGTTCATAATCATAATAATAACTTCATCTTTGAACTACGGGCCAAAGATATTCGTCAACAGACCATCTTTGTACTACAGGCCAAAAATATTCATCAACAGGTCATCTTTGCACTACGGGCCAAAGATATTCATCAACAATTCATCTATGCACTACAGGCCAAATATATTCCTCAATAGTTCATATTTGCACAACAGGTCAAATATATTAATATCTCATAGAATATATAATCAATTCAAAATTATATAAACAATAATTATAACCATGTTAATCAATTCATCTTTACACTTAAGCTAAAGATATTCAATTATAAATTCAATGGTCATTATCATACCAGTTAACAATTCATCTTTGCACTACAGGCCAAAGATATTCCTCAGTCACGATCATACCAATAATTTATCCATCTTTACACTCAAGTGAAAGAGAATTTCAACATCAAGGTTATAAAAATGTTATATATGATAATAAAATCAGTATAATCAATATATAGTTTTAATCTCCAGAGTAATATTTATAAATCAACTATAATTTGGTTAGGAAAAGAAACCAATTTTGTAGTGAATAGTACCCATAAATAGTAACTCATGAATAGTAACTTATGAATAGTAACTCACGAATAGTAACTCATGAATAGTAATCCCGATACAAAAAGGTAAAAATTTTACAATAAAATCCATACCAATATTTCGGTACAATGATATTGAAAGAATAATATTTCTTAAGCTTATAAATAATTTATTTAAATTGTTTACACTTTACTAATTAATGCATTTAATCATCATAAAATGCCAACTCTTATAATTTCATCATAAATAACCAAAACCCTCATCAAAAATCTGCATATACCTCATATAGGATTCTCAAGCCATAAAATCCTATTTTCCAATTTTCTTTCTTCACAAAACATATTTAATTCATTTATTCATAACTAGACCATTTTCATGAAAAATACCAAATCAGTTCCAAAAATATTTTTTTTCTGGGATTTAGCATAATATAGTCCCATAGTGAACATATATTTTTCTCAGAATTTTTAAAAGTCATTTACTATTTTTCGTATGGCCAAAACAGCCGAATATTTAGATATTTATCAAAAATTGTACTTTTATCTAACAATTCTGAAATTCACAGAGTATACTCCTATCATATACATGTACTCCCAATAAACATTTCATCAATTTTGGAGTTAACCACAAGGAGTTATAAGCGGTTACTTTTTAAATAGTCTTTTCTCATAAAATTCATAACTCTTAATCTATACATCCAAAAATCACCATTTTTGGACACAATCAAGAAAACTCATCAAAATATCATTTCAAATTTTTCCAGAATTTTTGAAGGTCAGAAAAATTACGAAACTGAAAAACATAACAACCCTTAAAATCTCTTACTATCCCTTAATATCCCTTACCTCAAAATAGCAGCACTTCTGATCGGTATAAGGCTGAAAAAAATTTACACTGATGAATAAAAACTCACAAATTATCTAAATACTAACAAAATACACTCAATAATCTAGAGAGAGAAAGAGAGAAAACTTATGAATTCGGGTGTGATTTTCAATTCTAATTTAGCCTTCTATTTATAGGAAAATGTTAGCACGCCGAAGCAAAGACCATATCCCCTCCTAGTTATATTCTCCGATCTCCGCCAGAGACCATATCCCTAAGCTCTGACGGGGAATATTCGTACGACGGCGCAGCCATTTGTGGGCCACATAACAGAATAACTGTCGGGTGAAGAAAACGATAAATTTGAGTTTTTACAAATAATGGCGTAGTTGTTACCGTTAACACTGTTGGAATACCCGGTGGTTAAAATACAGTAATACACGTTATTGTACAGTAGCACACGGTATTGCATAGTATTTTTAAAATTATTGATTCTTTCGTAAGAAGGCACTACTTAATAATTATTACAGTAATTACTGTTCAATATTTTATTTTATTGATTCAATAATTACTACGTTGAAATTTTATATTATCGTTGTTCAATAATTGTCACTGCACAGTATTTCCCATTATCAGATCAATAATTCATATTATTTGAATAATATTATTAGATAACATTATTGACAATGTCTAGAAAGTTCTGTCTAAGGAGAGGTTTGGTCACCTAATTGCGCGCCAGTAAGGAGAAATTCTTATTGGAAAGCCCCCTCTTTCCTGGGAACGGCCTGGTTGTCATAAATGTGATTCTGTAATATTATTTGTGAATAATTAATTATTGATTCATATGATAAGGAAATATTTATTTTATTTAGATATAAATCAGGGATATATTTTTGTGGTTAAAAATGAAGGAGTTAATGTTGAGGTGTTTTATCTGTATTTTTTGTCGGAACGGAGATATTGAAAATCAAATTAGAATTTTTAAGATATTTTGCGAGGGTTATAATTTTAATCCGACCATTGGATCGTGGTAATTTTTGGATATGTTATACATATATAAGTTGAGTATATGTCCACAAATTTTGAACCGTTAAAAATGAACGTATGATTTATTATGAATTTTACGAGATGACAGGTTCAAAAATTGTTGAATTTTTGGAGTTTATCATTTTGGTGGAAAATTCTAGAATTGGTGGGCCCCACTCTTGGTTGGTGAAGAAATGTGCTAAGATTTTTATTCAAATGTGGTGGGTGGGAATAGTAGCAGGTAAAGCCATCAGGTTGCAGGTTAAGTCTGCTTCGGCGTGCTAACATTTTCCTATAAATAGAGGGCTAAGTTAGAATTAAAAATCACACCCGAATTCATAAGTTTTCTCTCTTTCTTTCTCTAGATTATTGAGTGTATTTTGTGAGTATTTAGATACTTTGTGAGTTTCTATTCATCAATGCAAGTTTTCTTCAGCCTTATACCGATCAGAAGTGCTGCTATTTTGAGGTAAGGGATAGTAAGGGATTTTAAGGGTTGTTATGCTTTTCAGTTTCGTAATTTTTCTGACCTTCAAAAATTCTAGAAAAATTTGAAATGATATTTTGATGAGTTTTCTTGATTGTGTCCAAAAATGGTGATTTTTGGATGTATAGATTAAGAGTTATGAATTTTATGAGAAAAGACTATTTTAAAAGTAATCGCTTATAACTCCTTATGGTTAACTTTAAAATTGATGAAATTTTTATTTGGAGTACATGTATATGATAGGAGTATACTCTGTAAATTTTAGAATTTTTGGACAAAAGTACAATTTTTGATAAATGTCTAAATATTCAGCTGTTTTGGCCATATGAAAAATAGTAAATGACTTTTAAAAATTCTGAGAAAAATATATGTTCACTATGGGACTATGTTATGCTAAATCCCAGAAAAGAAATATTTTTGGAACTGATTTGGTATTTTTCATGGAAATGGTCTAGTTGTGAGTAAATGAATTAAATATGTTATGTGAAGTAAGAAAATTAGAAAATGGGATTTTATAACTTGAGAATCCTATATGAGGTATATGCAGATTCTTGATGAGGGTTTTGGTTATTGGTGATGAAATCTTATGAGTTTGACATTTTGAAATGATTAAATGTATTATTTTAGTAAAGTGTAAATAATTAAAATAAATTGTTTATAAATTTAAGAAATATTATTCTTTCAATATCATTATACCAAAATATTGGTATGAATTTTATTGTAAAATTTCTACCTTTTTGTGTCGGAGTTACTATTTAGGAGTTACTACTCATGAGTTACTATTCACGACAAAATTGGTTTCTTTTTCTAACCAAATTATAGTTGATTTATGAATATTACTCTTGAGATTAAATCTAAATATTTTGATTATATTAATTTTACTATTATATATAATATTTTTATAACCCTAATGATGATATTTCTATTTGACTTGAGTGTAAAGATGGGTAAATTTTT
This sequence comes from Panax notoginseng, assembly GCA_016801055.1. Lineage (NCBI taxonomy): Eukaryota > Viridiplantae > Streptophyta > Magnoliopsida > Apiales > Araliaceae > Panax > Panax notoginseng. The sequence continues at coordinate 82,820,478 of CM029014.1, forward strand.
GGTATGATCATGACTATGGGTTCTCTTTGGCCAGTAGTGCAAAGTTGAATTGGTGACTGGTATGATCATGGTCATTGAATTTATAAGTGAATATCTTTAGCTTAAGTGCAAAGGTGAATTGATCAACATGGTTATAATTATTGTTTATATAAATTCTGAAATGATTATATATTTATTTGAGATATGAATATATTTGGCATGTAGTGCAAATATGAACTATTGATGAATATCTTTGGCCTGTAGTGCAAAGATGAATTATTGATGAATATATTTGGCCTGTAGTGCAAAGATGAATTATTGATGAATATCTTTGGCCTGTAGTACAAAGATGAATTGTTGATGAATATCTTTGGCCCGTAGTGCAAAGATGACATGTTATTGAATATCTTTGGCCAGTAGTGCAAAGATGAACAGGTGTTGAGATGAACATGATCAACTGGTGATACAAATGAATATCTTTGGCCGTGGTGCAAAGATGAAGTTATTAGTATGATTATGAACAGGAAATGTGATTTGGTGTAACCATGATCTTTGATATTTCAGGTAAAGATAGATGATGAAAATTATCTTAGTCCTGGATGAGAAGAGGAATTTAGAACTACAGTTATGATTATGAGTTATTCATATGATTGTGAACCAGAATTGTTGATTGATGTTACAGGGATAAAACATTGTTGGTGGAATTTTAACATGGAGAAGATAATAGAATTTATAGTCTATTTGACTCTTCTAATGGATTGCTCGTTCCGCTGCAACTATGGTTGAAATTTTTATCATCTACCATATGTTCTAAATCTCTGATTTATTATTGATGAAGACTATTGATAATTTATTTATCTTTAGTCAAGATATTCTTTACTGGGCTAGTTGTGCACACCCTTCTGTTTCATAATTCCTTTCAGGTAATAAGAGTGTAGCTGGGTCGAGCGAGGGTAACGGGGAAATAGAACGGTAGTCTCTAGCTGTGGATGTTCTCCCGAAGCAGTATAAAAAAGTTCATTTAGGAGTTATATTTGGTGAATCATCTAGGGTGAAGCGAACCCAACGTTGGAAGGGTGGTTTGCCACTATCATACAAGATGTCTAACGACATAAAACCTCGTGTCATCAGAAGACATGGATGTGCTCATCCACTTGTTGAGTATATTTACGAGCACTACTTATATAATCTTGGTGTTTGTTTGAAGTATAATTCTCAATTAGAGACAGTGGAGATAATGATATGTCAAGAGAAGACTCCCCATTGGGAAGAATATGATAATAATCTTCTCGTTTTTCTTTGGGGTCTATTGGGTCAACCAAGGATAATTCTGTGACCATATGATATCTATCACAACCTAGAAGCATGGCCTCCCATGTACGAAGGTTTCCTTGAGCACTTCCCAAAGATTCTAATTTTTAAAACAGTTTTTGACTATACCTTTATGTAAGGTGTCATTGTGAGGTGCTATCCACGGTTGGGACATGAGTCATATTTGAGTATATATTTGTATCCAAACTCACAGCATATGTGTTGTTGTATTTTGCACAACAATTGTTGTAATAAAGTTGTAGTTATTTTCTGTACCATGTATTTGGCGACTCAGAATAGGTTGGATGGAATGGACCTATTTTGGGGTCGTTACATACTGTGACAACCATCTTTGAACTACGGGCCAAAGATATTCGTCAACATACCATCTTTGCACTACAGGCCAAAGATATTCATCAACAGGTCATCTTTGCACTACGGGCCAAAGATATTCATCAACAATTTATCTATGGACTACAGGCCAAAGATATTCCTCAATAGTTCATATTTGCACAACAGGTCAAATATATTAATATCTCAAAGAATATATATAATCAATTCAGAATTATATAAACAATAATTATAACCATGTTAATCAATTCATCTTTACACTTAAGCTAAAGATATTCAATTATAAATTCAATGGTCATGATCATACCAGTTAACAATTCATCTTTGCACTACAGGCCAAAGATATTCCTCAGTCACGATCATACCAATAATTTACCCATCTTTACACTCAAGTGAAAGAGAATTTCAACATCAGGGTTATAAAAATGTTATATATGATAATAAAATCAATATAATCAATATATAGTTTTAATCTCCAGAGTAATGTTCATAAATCAACTATAATTTGGTTAGGAAAAGAAACCAATTTTGTAGTGAATAGTACCCGTAAATAATAATTCATGAATAGTAACTTATGAATAGTAACTCACGAATAGTAACTCATGAATAGTAACCCCGATACAAAAAGATAGAAATTTCACAATAAAATCTATACCAATATTTCGGTATAATGATATTGAAAAAATAATATTTCTTAAGCTTATAAACAATTTATTTAAATTATTTACACTTTACTAATTAATACATTTAATCATCATAAAATGCCAACTCTTACAATTTCATCATAAATAACCAAAACCCTCATCAAAAATCTGCATATACCTCATATAGGATTCTCAAGCCATAAAATCTTATTTTCTAATTTTCTTTCTTCACAAAACATATTTAATTCATTTACTCATAACTAGACTATTTTTATGAAAAATACCAAATCAGTTCTAAAAATATTTTTTTTCTGGAATTTAGTATAATATAGTCCCATAGTGAACATATATTTTTCTCAGAATTTTTAAAAGTCATTTACTATTTTTCATGTGGCCAAAACACCCGAATATTTAGATATTTATCAAAAATTATACTTTTATCTAAAAATTCTAAAATTCACAGAGTATACTCCCATCATATACAAGTACTCCCAATAAAAATTTCATCAATTTTGGAGTTAACCACAAGGAGTTATAAGCGGTTATCATGGGAGATGAGCAATGGAGAAATCATGATGATCTGAGAGATAGAATCTGAAATGGAAGCAAGGTATTCTCAACTCTTAAAAATACCAGGTACGTAAATTTCGGGGACGAAATTTCATAAGGAGGGGAGATTGTAAGACCCCGAATTTTATGAAATAAAAGTATTCAATTTTTCTTATAATTACTATTCAGTAAATGGTTAAATTGATAAATGTTAAAGTTAAGGGTGATATATGAATTTTTTTTTCAAAATACACAAGTGGTTATAAAATATTCATTGTTGTCGGGGAATATTCGTTTGGTTGTGGGCCCCATAACAGAATAACTGTCGGATGAAGAAAACGTCAAATTTGAGTTTTTACAAATAACGACGTAGTTGTTACTGTTAACACTGTTAGAATACCCGGTGGTTAAAATACAGTAATACGCGTTATTGCACAGTAGCACACGGTATTGCACAGTATTTTTGAAATTATTGATTCTTACGAGAGAAGACACTACTCAATAATTGTTACAGTAATTACTGTTCAATATTTTATTTTATTGATTCAATAATTACTGCGTTGATATTTTATATTATTGTTGTTTCAATAATTATCACTGCACAATATTTTCCATTATCAGATCAATAATTTATATTATTTGAATAATATTATTAGATAGCATTATTGGCAATGTCTAGAAAGTTCTGTCTAAGGAGAGGTTTGGTCATCTAATTGCGCGCCAGTAAGGATAAATTCTTATTGGAAAGCCCCCTCTTTCCTGGGAACGGCCTGGTTGTCATAAATGTGATTATGTAATATTATTTGTGAATAATTAATTATTGATTCATATGATAAGAAAATATTTATTTTATGTGGATATAAATGAGGGATATATTTTTTTTGTGGTTAAAAATGAAGGAGTTAATGTTGAGATTTTTATCTGTATTTTTGTCGGAATGGAGGTATTAAAAATCAAGGTTTTTGAGATATTTTGCGAGGGTTATAATTTTTAATCCGACCGTTGGATCGTGGTAATTTTTGGATATGTTATACATATATAAGTTGAGTATATGTCCACAAATTTTGAACCGTTAAAAATGAATGTATGATTTGTTATGAATTTTACGAGATGACTGGTTCAGAAATTGTTGAATTTTTAGAATTAATCATTTTGGTGGAAAATTCTAGAATTAGTGGGCCCCACTCTTGGTTGGTGAAGAAATGTGCTGAGATTTTTATTCAAATGTGGTGGGTGGGAATAGTAGCAGGTAAAGCCATCAGGTTGCAGGTTAAGTCTGCTTCGGTGTTCTAACATTTTCCTATAAATAGAGGGCTAAGTTAGAATTGAAAATCACACCAGAATTCATAAGTTTTCTCTCTTTCTCACTCTAGATTATTGAGTGTATTTTGTGAGTATTTACATACTCTGTGAGTTTTTATTCATCAGTGCAAGTTTCCTTCAGCCTTATACCGATCAGAAGTACTCCTCTTTTGAGGTAAGGGATAGTAAGGGATTTTAAGGGTTGTTATGTTTTTCAGTTTCGTAATTTTTCTGACCTTCAAAAATTCTGGAAAAATTTGAAATGATATTTTGATGAGTTTTCTTGATTGTGTCCAAAAATGGTGATTTTTGGATGTATAGATTAAGAGTTATGAATTTTATGAGAAAAGACTATTTTAAAAGTAACCGCTTATAACTCCTTGTGGTTAACTCCAAAATTGATGAAATTTTTATTGGGAGTATATGTATATGATAGGAGTATACTCTGTGAATTTCAGAATTTTTAGATAAAAGTATAATTTTTGATAAATGTCTAAATATTCGGCTGTTTTGGCCACATGAGAAATAGTAAATGACTTTTAAAAATTCTGAGAAAAATATATGTTCACTATGGGACTATATTATGTTAAATCCCAGAAAAAAAATATTTTTGGAACTGATTTGATATTTTTCATGAAAATAGTCTAGTTGTGAGTAAATGAATTAAATATGTTATGTGAAGTAAGAAAATTAGAAAATAGGATTTTATGGCTTGAGAATCCTATATGAGGTATATGCAGATTTTTTATGAGGGTTTTTGATTATTGGTGATGAAATCTTATGAGTTTGACATTTTAGGATGATTAAATGCATTATTTAGTAAAGTGTAAATAATTAAAATAAATTATTTATAAGCTCAAGAAATATTATTCTTTCAATATCATTATACCGAAATATTGGTAAGTATTTTATTCTGGAATTTCTATCTTTTTGTGTCGAGTTACTATTCACGAGTTACTATTTACGAGTTACTATTCACGAAAAAAAATTGATTTCTTTTTCTAACCAAATTATAGTTGATTTACGAATATTACTCTTGAGATTAAATCTAGATGTTTTGATTATATTGATTTTACTATTATATATAATATTTTTATAACCCTAATGATGATATTTCTATTTGACTTGAGTGTAAAGATGGGTAAATTTTTGGTATGATCATGACTATGGGTTCTCTTTGGCCAGTAGTGCAAAGTTGAATTGGTGACTGGTATGATCATGGCCATTGAATTTATAAGTGAATATCTTTAGCTTAAGTGCAAAGGTGAATTGATCAACATGGTTATAATTATTCTTTATATAAATTCTGAAATGATTATATATTTCTTTAAGATATGAATTTATTTGGCCTGTAGTGCAAATATGAACTATTGATGAATATCTTTGGCCTGTAGTGCAAAGATGAATTATTGATTAATATCTTTGGCCTGTAGTACAAAGATGAATTGTTGATGAATATCATTGGCCCGTAGTGCAAAGATGACATGTTATTTAATATCTTTGGCCAGTAGTACAAAGATGAACAGGTGTTGATATGAACATGATCAACTGGTGATACAAATGAATATCTTTGGCCGTGGTGCAAAGATGAAGTTATTAGTATGATTATGAACAGGAAATGTGATTTGGTGTAACCATGATCTTTGATATTTCAGGTAAAGATAGATGATGAAAATTATCTTAGTCCTGGATGAGAAGAGGAATTTAGAACTACAGTTATGATTATGAGTTATTCATATGATTGTGGACCAGAATTGTTGATTGATGTTACAGGGATAAAATATTGTTGGTAGATTTTTAACATGGAGAAGATAATAGAATTTATAGTCTATTTGACTCTTCTAATGGATTGCTCGTTCCGCTGCAACTATGGTTCAAATTTTTATCATCTACCATATGTTCTAAATCTCTGATTTATTACTGATGAAGACTATTGATAATTTATTTATCTTTAGTCAAGATATTCTTTACTGGGCTAGTTGTGCTCACCCTTCTGTTTTATAATTCCTTTCAGGTAATAAGAGTGTAGCTGGGTCGAGCGGGGGTAACAAGGGAATAGAACGGTGGTCATCATTTAGTAGTTATATTTGGTAAAGAAAATAGGGTGAGGCGAACCCAACGTTGGAAGGGTGTTTTGTCACTATCATATAAGATGTCTAATGACATACAACCTCGTGTCATCATAAGACAGGGTTGTGCTCATCCACTTGCTGAGTATATCTATGGGCATTACCTATATAATCTTGGTGTTTGTTTGAAGTATAATTCACGATTAAAGACAGTGGAGATAATGATAAGTCAAGAGAAGACTCACTATTGGGAAGAATATGATAGTAATCTTCTCGTTTTTCTTTGGGGTCTATTGGGTCAACCAAGGATAATTCTGTGGCCATATGATATCTATCATAACCTAGACGCGTGGCCTCCCATGTACGAAGGTTTCCTTGAGCACTTCCCAAAGATTCTAATTTCTAAAACAGTTTTTGACTATACCTTTATGTAAGGTGTCATTGTGAGGTGATGTCCACGGTTTGAACATGAGTCACATTTGGTATATATTTATATCCAAACTCACAGCATATGTGTTGTTATATTTTGCACAACAATTGTTGTAATAAAGTTGTAGTTGTTTTCTGTACCATGTATTTGGCGACTCAGAATAGGTTGGATGGAATGGACCTATTTTGGCTATTTTGGGGCTCTTTACTTATAGCTCTGATATGATCTCTGGCGGAGATCGGGGAATACAACTAGGAGGGGAGAGATGAGTAAATCCTTCGCTAGTGTGTCCTACCTAATCTTATTTGTTGGTCAGTCATAATATTGAGATATTATGTGATATGTTAATTTGTTTAATTAACCATTATTTTATGGCAGTATTTGAGAATGGAAGCTGAGAATGCTAACAATGGAGTGAATGAGACTGAGGGGATACCTCTAATCACTAACTGTGATAATGTGATGTCAGACGAAGAAGGAATTAGAGATATCCATGTGGTAAGTGAAGAATTGATAGTTGCACCCGAGATAGTCGTAGAAGTAACAGCTGAGACTGAGGAAGAAGAGGAAGAAGAAGTACCTGAGGAGAGTTTATTAGAGGTATTATATGATCAAAATGTAGAATTTCAAAATCGTATTCACGAGTTAGAAGAGCAGGCAGAAGAACGACAGGCGGTCGTGGAACAAAAGGATGCAACAATTCAAGCTTGTGTTACCCGATATGTGATGCTTGAACAGAAGCATTCTTTGGCAGAGTATAAGTTGATAAAAATAGAATCTGAGTTGAAAGAAGAAAAAACTGAACGAGTGAGAATAAGTGATGCATGGGCAAAAGCCGCACGACACGTGGATATTGTGGAAAGAGATGTTCGATCTAAGAAGGCTAAAATAGATGATATGAATTTCTCTTTTTGGAAAGCAATTGGGAGAACCCAACATCGAGTTTTGAATTACCCTGTACATAGCGGTCAACCTGAATCTGATATGGATCGAAGATTGATGATTCAGATCATGAATGAGGAGTACGAAGAGGCAGTTGAGGGAGGAATATATCCTATAGAAAGGTATATTCCAACGGTAATGATGACGCCAAATGCTGCTCCAGACAAGTCAAAGCCAAGTAGTTCGAGGGATGGCGGTTGTCATGACTTCCCAATAAATGAGGAACCCAAATGAAGTTATCATGGGAGATGAGCAATGGAGAAATCATGATGATCTGAGAGATAGAATCTGAAATGGAAGCAAGCTATTCTCAACTCTTCAAAATACCAGGTACGTAAATTTCGGGGACGAAATTTCATAAGGAGGGGAGATTGTAAGACCCCGAATTTTATGAAATAAAAGTATTCAATTTTTCTTATAATTACTATTCAGTAAATGGTTAAATTGATAAATGTTAAAGTTAAGGGTGATATATGAATTTTTTTTTTCAAAATACACAAGTGGTTATAAAATATTCATTATTGTCGGGGAATATTCGTTTGGTCGTGGAATATTCTTTCTGTCGGGGAATATTCGTACGACGGCGCAGCCATTTGTGGGCCCCATAACAGAATAACTGTCGGATGAAGAAAATGACAAATTTGAGTTTTTACAAATAACGGCGTAGTTGTTACCGTTAACACTGTTAAAATACCCGGCGGTTAAAATACAGTAATACGCGTTATTGCACAGTAGCACACGGTATTGCACAGTATTTTTGAAATTATTGATTCTTACGTAAGAAGGCACTACTCAATAATTATTACAATAATTACTGTTCAATATTTTATTTTATTGATTCAATAATTGCTACGTTAAAATTTTATATTATTGTTGTTCAATAATTGTCACTGCATAGTATTTCCCATTATCAGATCAATAATTCATATTATTTGAATAATATTATTAGATAACATTATTGACAATGTTTAGAAAGTTCTTTCTAAGCAGAGGTTTGGTCACCTAATTTCGCGCCAGTAAGGAGAAATTCTTATTAGAAAGCCCCCTCTTTCCTGGGAACGGCCTGGTTGTCATAAATGTGATTCTGTAATATTATTTGTGAAATAATTAATTATTGATTCATATGATAAGGAAATATTTATTTTATGTGGATATAAATGAGGGATATATTTTTTTGGTTAAAAATGAAGGAGTTAATGTTGAGGTTTTTATCAGTATTTTTGTCGGAATGGAGGTATTAAAAATCAAGGTTTTTGAGATATTTTGCGACGGTTATAATTTTTAATCCGACCGTTGGATCGTGGTAATTTTTGGATATGTTATACATATATAAGTTGAGTATATGTCCACAAATTTTGAACCGTTAAAAATGAACGTATGATTTATTATGAATTTTACGAGATGACTGGTTCAGAAATTGTTGAATTTTCGGAGTTTATCATTTTGTTGAAAAATTCTAGAATTGGTGGGCCCTGAAAGTAGTATGCATACAAGCCAATCATATATGATGATAAAGCATATACTTTGTAATCAATCTTATTTATTTATTAATAAAAGAATTATTTATTAAAGGCATTTATTATCAACATGGTGCTGTTTAATAATATGTGATAAACCCATAGTTTTAAGCAATGCTTTTAGAATCATGATGAGATCATGCTAATGAGATCTAAATTCTCAGATAGCTTAAAACTAAAATGTTCCTAATCAATGGATTACTAAAAAGGGGATTAGTGAATCCGGATAGATTGGTACGTGTGTTGCTTGCTCATTGGATGAGGATGATTGATCTCATGATCATTTGTGTGGAGACACTAAAGCAAGTATGTAGATGCTTATTAGAGAATAAGTTCACTGAACGTGACTCGCTAAGGAATACCTAATGTAGTTTTACTTGCCTGTCAATAGAAATTCATGTAGTGATAGTAGTACAAATGATCCTTAGACTTGAGATCATCATAGTATCTTATATATAATGAATTACACTTTGACTTATTCCTTAAGACTCTTAGAGTATATCAAAGGGTATACTTGGGTATAATAAGTTATATATGAAGGTAGTGAATAATCAATAAAGAATCTACCACTTCTAGTAAAAGAAGAGAAATGTCCTATGTGATTCGATAAATGATAACCCAGGAATCCTTGGCCAAGGTGGAATAAAATTAGAAAGTAGTTTCTAATTTGCATTCATTAGGAGTTGTGCATTTAAGAATCGAAAAACATATAATTAAATAAAATAAGACTTGACAGTAATTCCATGTCTTATATTTAATTGGGACATTGTATGGTGGAAGGATTGAATTGTATGGTAACTATTAACTCAAAGGTTCTTTTATGATTAATATTGAAATCTATATTATCTGGAAAGTCGTTGATCGCTAGGGAGGCTTATCCCTATTGTAGAATAAATATTATTTATTTAAATAAATTAATCGTTTAATTTATTTATTTAAATAAGATTAGAATTATTCTAATTGATTTATTCACAACCGGTTTAATATGGAGAACCTAAAGGGTCACACCATAAAAGGAAGAATAATTATTTAAGAAGTTAATGGCATAATCGTAATAATATGTTAAGTATATTTAATTTAATCTATGGTGATAGAATAAATTAAATAGCTTAATATTTATTATTTAATATTTTAGAAATATTAAATATAAATTAATAAGAGAAGTCTTATTAATATTATTACAATTATTATTATTTTAATTTCTAAAAGAGTTTAGGAATTAATTTAATATAAGTACTCTCATTGATTCCTAATAAGATTAGGAAGCCCATTTAATTAAAAGAGTTTAATTAAATAAATAATACCTTATTTTAATTAAATAGGGTTACCTGATATCTTTATAAGAGGAGTCTTATATTGGATATCAGATATATGTAATTCATATAGTTGGAGAGAACGCCCTCTTTTTCTACAGAGATAGGAAAAACTAGGGTTTGAGCCAATACACCCTTCTTCTTGAAAATTCTTCTTTCTTGGTGGATCACCTCTAGAGGCTATACACTTGGGTGGCTTACATTGATCAAAGGAAGGAATCTACCTGGAGATTCAAGGAGATCGCAGAGAAGTAGGAGTTAAACTCGTACCTGTTGAAGCTCGTATCTACAAGGGTATGATTCCATAACTTCTTGTTCTTCGTTTTAATTAATAATATGCATAAAGGATGATCCGGGTAATTGGTTTGTGAAAAATTTTAAAATTTGATTTTATTACGCTTCCGCTATTTTTTTTTTTTTTTTGCAATTTGATTGCTACTTTGATTTTCACAAAACCTAACAGTGGTATCAGAGCCAAACTTTATGCGAATTATTAATTGTTTTGATTCTATATATGTATGGATATGTATTTAGAATAATTTATTGGACATAATTTGTTGTATAAAATTATTTTTTTTTATGAAAAACGAAATTCATTCGCGAAATCTGTTTTTTATAATCGGCATTATTTTAGCTGATTCCGCGGAACAATGATTTGTTTATACCAACCGTTTATCTAAACTTGATTATCATACGGATATGTATGATTTTTTTAATATTATATATTATATATAAATTCCGTGATATGAGTGGGCAGGCAAAGGATAATAGTATATAATATATATCACGTGAGAAGGTGTCTGCAAGATACTAATAGTATATCATACTATAATATAATTGTAAATAATATATATGATATATATAAATACTTCAGGTATCATTCTTCATATGTATCATACTTAGTATTCATATATATATATATATATATATATATATATATATATATATATATATATATATATATATTAATCAAGACGTTAGCCGTGAAACATGGAACGATTTACATATTTATATATATATATATATATATATATATATAATATTTTAATAATTTTATAATTAAAATAAAGAGTTTATTTTAATCTTGAAATTGGATTTCATGCAACTTAAAATTGTCCATTAAATGATATTCATATATATATGGAATGATTTTATTTATTGATACATATGATGATATGTATAAAAATAAATGGGATTGATTATGGACTATTGACCAATGTGATTGGATTTATTTTGGTTGGATGTTTGAATGAATTGGTTTTATTAAATAGGGTCTGCGTACCTCGTCTTTTCTGGTTTTCTTCTGATGTAAATTCTATCTTTCTCCTATGTACTTTCCATTGACTGTTGATCAAGGTTTCTATTTTAATTAAATAATTTAATTGTATAGGATTAGTTAGAATTTTTTCGAAGAACTATAGATCAAGGAGCAAGGACCGCTTGAAGACTCGTTTGTAATGGAGCCCGGGTTTAAATGTAATAGTTATATTTAAATATTTATTCTTGCACCCTAGGGTTTGACCTTTTGGTTCACTTGGTGGCTCTAGTGAACCAAACTAGAATAAAAGTCCATAATCAATCCGGGTAGAATATAGTATTCTATATGTGCATGCTAGTATTATATATATATATATATATATATATATATATATATATATATATATATATATATATTATGCAAACATGCTTCGCATGTTTAATAATATGAAGCGTATTTTATATATATATTTGCATGCGCGTTAAACAAGATGAGACAAATAATAACAAATCCCTCAAAGTTTTTATATATTAAGTCTTAAGCGTTCAAAGATATTTAGAATATCGAACGTCGCCTTCTAGCATGATAAAATTAATAGAGTATTAAATATTTAATATGAGTTTGTTGTGTCACCACAAGGCAAGTATTAAGTATTTAAGATGTTAATTTATCACATTTGATGCTTATAAAGAAAATTGAACAATATTGTTTTGTTGTGTCACCACAAGGACACTATTTTTCTTTTTTGAATATATGGAAGTGCTAGGTTAGACTTAACTTAAATAATTTTGATTCGGATGTGCCACCACTTGATCAAAATAATCTAAGAGGCAAAACATAAGGAGTTACATGATGATGTAATTGACAAGGAGTTGTCTACCTATTTATTTATATATAGTTTGTTGTGTCACCACAAGACTATATATATTTAAAATGGGATCCTTATTCTCACTAGCAAAAACTTTAATTAGATTTTGCCGAACTATATAAACGAGTGTAATATAGTTTGAATAAAATAGTGGGAGATACCAATATAAAACAAGACCTAATTTATTTTGGTAATTAATAAATGAATGTTTGCTAAAATATTGTCTTTTACATGCAGAAATTTGAAAATGTCACATTCACTAATTTCACTGCGTAGCATACTTGATGCTAACAAACTGACCGGACCGAACTACACGGACTGGTTAAGGAATCTGAGAATTGTTCTCACTGCTGAAAAGATTTCTTATGTCCTAAATTCGCCCATACCTGCAAAAGTTGCAGAGACAGCCTCTGAGGAAGAGATTGCTACTTTTAAACAGTGGCAAGATGATGCATCTGTGGCTCAATGCATCATACTTGCATCCATGAGTAACGAGCTTCAGCGTCAGCATGAAAACATGGATGCTCCTACTATAATGCTGCACCTGCAAGAGCTGTATGGTGAGCAAAGTAGGACTGCTAGATATGAAATATCTAAGGAGCTCTTCCGATCTCGGATGACCGATGGCACTACCGTTGAGACTCATGTCTTAAAGATGATCAATTTGATTGAACGTCTTGGACAGCTTGGGTTCGTCATGGATGGGGAGTTGAGTCAAGATTTGATCTTGCAGTCACTCCCTGACACCCTCTCACAATTTGTTGTGAATTTTCACATGAATAAGTTGGACGTCAGCTTGCCTGAGTTACTTAACATTTTGAAAACTGCTGAAGGTCACTTCCCATCCAAGAAGAACCATGTCTTACTGGTGGATGATTCTTCCAAGAAAAGGAAGAGGCCCAAGGTATCTTCTGAAAAGAAGAAATCCAAGAAGGCTAAGGGAAAGGTGAAAGTGAAGGATCAAAAGAAACCTGATCCAGCTAGCAAAGGAATTTGCTTCCATTGCAATAAGCCGGGTCACTGGAAGAGGAACTGCAAGGATTATCTTGCGGAACAAAAGCAGAAGAAGCTTGGAGAAGCTTCGAATCCTAATCAAGGTTTGTTTATGATTGAAATTAATTTTTCTGAAAGGCAATCTTCTACTTGGGTATTGGATACCGGTTGTGGTTCTCATATATGTAATAATATGCAGGGACTGGTCAGAAGTAGAAAGCTGAGCAAGGATGAGGTCGTCCTACGAGTGAGAAATGGAGCAAAGGTTGCTGCATTAGCTGTAGGGACTTATTATTTAGCACTGCCTACGGGCAAGTTCATTAATTTAAATAATTGTTATTTTATTCCAAATATCATTAGAAACATTATTTCTATCTCTGTATTGGATATGGATGGTTTTAATATTATAATAAAGAACAACAGTTGTTCTATTTATAATGATAATGTTTTATATGGTGTTGGTAATTTGCGAAATGGACTTTATATACTTGACTTGCATGAAAATATACTTCAAATTGAACAAACTAAGAAAAGAAAAAGAGATGATGTTAATTATACCTTCATGTGGCACTGTAGACTCGGTCATATTAATGAAACAAGATTATCCAAGTTGCATAAAGATGAGCTCCTAGAGCTATCGGATTATGAATCATATCCAACTTGTGAATCTTATCTCATGGGCAAAATGACTAAATCTCCTTTTAGTGAAAAAGAAGAAAGAGTTACAGAGTTGTTAGCGTTGGTACACACAGATGTATGTGGACCTATGACAACGAATGCACGAGGAGGATATTCTTATTTTATTACATTCACTAACGATCACTCAAGATTTGGATATGTGTATTTAATGAAATACAAATCTGAATCATTTGAAAAGTTCAAAGAGTTCAGAAGTGAAGTAGAGAAGCAAACTGGTAAGAGTATTAAGATTCTTTGATCTAATCGAGGAGGAGAATACTTAAGTGGTGAGTTTCTTAATTGTCTCAAAGAAAATGGTATAATCTCACAATGGACTCCACCAGGGACGCCACAGATGAATGGTGTATCTGAAAGGAGAAATCGAACATTGTTGGACATGGTTCGATCCATGATGAGCTTTACCGACCTTCCAGTTTCCTTCTGGGGATATGCCCTAGAATCGGCTGCATACCTACTTAACAAGGTACCTACAAAATCCGTCCCCAAGACCCCATATGAGTTATGGACAGGGAGGAAACCAAATCTTAAGCATGTTAAGACTTGGGGTTGTCCAGCTTATGTTAAAAAGTTTGAAAACGATAAGCTACAGACTAGATCTGATAAATGTAGATTTGTGGGATACCCTAAAGAAACATCGGGGTATTATTTCTATCATCCAACTGATCAAAAGGTGTTTGTTGCGAAACATGCTGCCTTCTTGGAAAAGGAGTTTATCCTTGAAGGGGTCAGTGGGAGTAAGATATATCTTGAAGAGGTTCAAGAACCACAAAATACTACAGATCATAGTGAGGTACCTAACCAAGTAGAGATTCCTTCTGTACCACACCCTATTCGTAAATCTGGAAGAGTACCAAAGATACCTGAAAGGTATGGACTTGTCATAGAGGATGACGATGAGGTAAGCATCATAGATGATGATGATCCATTGAATTACGAACAGGCTATGAGTAGTAAAGACTCAGAGAAGTAGCAAGAAGCCATGAAATCTGAGATGGACTTCATGTATGAGAACCAAGTATGGACTTTGGTTTCACCACCTGAAGGCATTAAACTTATTGGGTGTAAATGGGTCTTTAAAAGAAAGACTGGAGCAGATGGCAAGGTAGAGACCTATAAGACCCGACTGGTCGCAAAAGGTTTCAAACAAAGACAAGGAGTTGACTATGACGAAACCTTCTCACCAGTAGCAATGCTCAAGTCCATTCGGATTTTGCTTGCAATTGCAGCTTACCATGACTACGAAATTTGGCAAATGGACGTGAAAACGGCCTTCCTCAATGAAAAACTTGAGGAGGATATGTATATGACACAGCCAGAGGGATTTATTTCAAAGGTTGGAACAAATCAAGTCTGTAAGCTGCAACGATCCATTTATGGATTGAAGCAAGCTTCTCGTAGATGGAATATCCGTTTTGATGAGACAATCAAAGAGTTTGATTTTATCAAAAATGAGGATGAACCATGTGTGTACAAGAAGGTTAGTGGGAGTGTTGTTTCATTCCTCGTATTATATGTTGATGATATATTACTGATAGGGAATGATATTCCTATGCTACAATCAATTAAAATCTGGTTATCTAAACACTTCTCCATGAAGGACTTGGGAGAAGCATCCTATATTTTGGGGATAAAGATCTATAGAGATGGATCTAAAAGGATGCTTAGCTTGTCCCAAGGAACGTACATTGACTCGATGCTAAAGAGGTTTAGCATGGAAGATTCCAAAAGAGGTCTCATACCGATGAGCCATGGAATACATCTCTCCAAGAAACAGGCCCCAAAGACACCTGAGGAGAGAGACCGTATGAGTAAGATCCCTTATGCTTCAGCAATAGGATCTATCATGTATGGTATGATATGTACTAGACCAGATGTCGCTCATGCACTTAGTATAACAAGCAGATATCAGTCGAATCCAGGAGAAGAACACTGGAAGGCAGTGAAAAATATCCTAAAGTACTTAAGAAGAACTAAGGATGTATTTCTTGTCTACGGTGGGTCTGAATTGAAACTAGAGGGCTTCACAGACTCAAGTTTTCAAACAGACCAAGATGACAGTAAATCCGTTTCGGAATATGTGTTTACCTTAAACGGTGGCGCAGTGAGTTGGAAGAGTTCCAAACAGTAAACAGTTGCTGATTCAGTGACAGAGGCAGAGTACATAGCTGCAAGTGAAGCTGCAAAGGAAGCTGTTTGGATGAAGAAGTTCATTACCGAACTTGGTGTGGTTCCTAGCATTACAGGACCAGTGCCTTTATTCTGTGACAACACCGGAGCTGTTGCGCAGGCTAAGGAACCCAGGTCTCATCAGAAATCCAAACACGTGTTGCGGCGATTTCATATGATCAGAGAGATCATTGAAAGAGGAGACGTCACACTGGAGCGTGTAGACTCTCAAGACAATATTGCAGATCCATTTACTAAAGCGTTAACACAACAACAGTTTGATCGTCACTTAGAGAAGATGGGTATGAGGTACCACGACGATTGGCTTTAGTGCAAGTGGGAGATTAAAAGTAGTATGCATACAAGCCAATCATATATGATGATAAAGCATATACTTTGTAATCAATCTTATTTATTTATTAATAAAAGAATTATTTATTAAAGGCATTTATTATCAACATGGTGCTGTTTAATAATATGTGATAAACTCATAGTTTTAAGCAATGCTTTTAGAATCATGATGAGATCATGCTAATGAGATCTAAATTCTCAGATAGCTTAAAACTAAAATGTTCCTAATCAATGGATTACTAAAAAGGGGATTAGTGAATCCGGATAGATTGGTACGTGCGTTGCTTACTCATTGGATGAGGATGATTGATCTCATGATCATTTGTGTGGAGACACTAAAGTAAGTATGTAGGTGCTTATTAGAGAATAATTTCACTGAACGTGACTCGCTAAGGAATACCTAATGGAGTTTTACTTGCCTGTCAATAGAAATTCACGTAGTGATAGTAGTACAAATGATCCTTAGACTTGAGATCATCATAGTATCTTATATATAATGAATTACACTTTGACTTATTCCTTAAGACTCTTAGAGTATATCAAAGGGTATGCTTGGGTGTAATAAGTTATATATGAAGGTAGTGAATAATCAATAAAGAATCTACCACTTCTAGTAAAAGAAGAGAAATGTCCTATGTGATTCAATAAATGATAACCCAGGAATCCTTGGCCAAGGTGGAATGAAATTAGAAAGTAGTTTCTAATTTGCATTCATTAGGGGTTGTGCATTTAAGAATCGAAATACATATAATTAAATAAAATAAGACTTGACAGTAATTCCATGTCTTATATTTAATTGGGACATTGTATGGTGGAAGGATTGAATTGTACGGTAACTATTAACTCAAAGGTTCTTTTATGATTAATGTTGAAATCTATATTATCTGGAAAGTCGTTGATCGCTAGGGAGGCTTATCCCTATTGTAGAATAAATATTATTTATTTAAATAAATTAATCGTTTAATTTATTTATTTAAATAAGATTAGAATTATTCTAATTGATTTATTCACAATCGGTTTAATATGGAGAACCTAAAGGGTCACACCATAAAAGGAAGAATAATTATTTAAGAAGTTAATCGCATAATCGTAATAATATGTTAAGTATATTTAATTTAATCTATGGTGATAGAATAAATTAAATAGCTTAATATTTATTATTTAATATTTTAGAAATATTAAATATAAATTAATAAGAGAAGTCTTATTAATATTATTACAATTATTATTATTTTAATTTCTAAAAGAGTTTAGGAATTAATTTAATATAAGTACTCTCATTGATTCCTAATAAGATTAGGGAGTCCATTTAATTAAAAGAGTTTAATTAAATAAATAATACCTTATTTTAATTAAATAGGGTTACCTGATATCTTTATAAGAGGAGTCTTATATTAGATATCAGATATATGTAATTCATATAGTTGGAGAGAACGCCCTCTTTTTCTACAGAGATAAGAAAAACTAGGGTTTGAGCCAATACACCCTTCTTCTTGAAAATTCTTCTTCCTTGGTGGATCACCTCTAGAGGCCATACACTTGGGTGGCTTACATTGATCAAAGGAAGGAATCTACCCGGAGATTCAAGGAGATCGCGGAGAAGTAGGAGTTGAACTCGTACCTGTTGAAGCTCGTATCTACAAGGGTATGATTCCATAACTTCTTGTTCTTCGTTTTAATTAATAATATGCATAAAGGATGATCCGGGTAATTGGTTTGTGAAAAATTTTAAAATCTGATTTTATTACGCTTCCGCTATTTTATTTTTTTTTTGCAATTTGATTGCTACTTTGATTTTCACAAAACCTAACAGGCCCCACTCTTGGTTGGTGAAGAAATATGCTGAGATTTTTATTCAAATGTGGTGGATGGGAATAGTAGCAGGTAAAGCCATCAGGTTGCAGGTTAAGTCTGCTTCGGCGTGCTAATATTTTCCTATAAATAGAGGGCTAAGTTAGAATTAAAAATCACACTAGAAACAAGCTTTCTCTCTTTCTCTCTCTATATTATGAAGCATATTTTGTGAGTATTTAGATACTTTGAGAGTTGCTATTCAGTGCAAGTTTCCTTCAGCTTTGCATTCCAGTCCGAAATACTGCACTTTTGAGGTAAGGGATAGTAAGGGATTTTAAGGGTTGTTATGTTTTTCAGTTTCGTAATTTTTCTGACCTTTAAAAATTTTGGAAAAATTTGAAATGATATTTTGATGAGTTTTCTTGATTGTGTCCAAAAATAGTGATTTTTGGATGTATAGATTAAGAGTTATGAATTTTATGAGAAAAGACTATTTTAAAAGTAACCGCTTATAACTCCTTGTGGTTAACTCCAAAATTGATGAAATTTTTATTGGGAGTACATGTATATGATAGGAGTATACTCTGTGAATTTCAAAATTTTTAGATAAAAGTACAATTTTTGATAAATGTCTAAATATTCGGCTGCTTTGGCCACATGAAAAATAGTAAATGACTTTTAAAAATTCTGAGAAAAATATATGTTCACTATGGGACTATATTATACTAAATTCCAGAAAAAAAAAATATTTTTGGAACTGATTTGGTATTTTTCATGAAAATGGTCTAGTTGTGAGTAAATGAATTAAATATGTTATGTGAAGTAAGAAAATTAGAAAATAGGATTTTATGGCTTGAGAATCCTATATGAGGTATATGCAGATTTTTGATGAGGGTTTTTGATTATTGGTGATGAAATCTTATGAGTTTGGCATTTTAGGATGATTAAATGCATTATTTAGTAAAGTGTAAACAATTAAAATAAATTGTTTATAAGCTCAAGAAATATTATTCTTTCAATATCATTATACCGAAATATTGGTATGTATTTTATTGTGGAATTTCTACCTTTTTGTGTCGAGTTACTATTCACGAGTTACTATTCATGAGTTATAATTCACGAGTTACTATTCACGAAAAAAAATTTGTTTCTTTTTCTAACCAAGTTATAGTTGATTTACGAATATTACTCTTGAGATTAAAACTAGATGTTGATCATATTATTTTTATTATTATATATAACATTTTTATAACCCTAAGGATGATATTTCTCTTTGACTTGAGTGTAAAGATGGGTAGATTTTTGGTATGATCATGACTATGGGTTCTCTTTGGCCAGTAGTGTAAAGTTGAATTGTTGATTGGTATGATCATGATCATTGAATTTATAAGTGAATATCTTTAGCTTAAGTGCAAAGGTGAATTGATCAACATGGTTATAATTATTGTTTATATAAATTCTGAAATGATTATATATTTCTTTGAGATATTAATATATTTGGCCTGTAGTGCAAATATGAACTGTTGATGAATATATTTGGCCGTAGTGCAAATATGAACTGTTAAGGAATATCTTTGGCATGTAGTGCAAAGATAAAATATTGATGAATATCTTTGGCATGTAGTGCAAAGATGAATTGTTGATGAATATCTTTGGCCCGTAGTGCAAAGATGACATGTTGTTGAATATCTTTGGCCAGTAGTGCAAAGATGAACAGATGTTGAGATAAACATGTCCAACTAGTGATACAAATGAATATCTTTGGCCGTAGTGCAAAGATGAAGTTATTAGTATAATTATGAACAGGAAATGTGATTTGGTGTAACCATGATCTTCGATGTTTCAGGTAAAGATAGGTGATGAAAATTATCTTCGTCCTGGATGAGAAGAGCAATTTAGAACTACAGTTATGATTATGAGTTATTCATATGATTGTGGACCAGAATTGTTGATTGATATTACAGGGATAAAACATTGTTAGTGGATTTTTAACATGGAGAAGATAATAGACTTTATAGTCTATTTGACTCTTCTAATGGATTGCTCGTTCCGCTGCAACTATGGTTGAAATTTTTATCATTTACCATATGTTCTAAATCTCTGATTTATTATAGATGAAGGCTATTGATAATTTAATTATCTTTAGTCATGATATTTTTTACTGAGCTAGTTGTGCTCACCCTTTTGCTTCACAATTCCTTTCAGGTAATAAGAGTGTAGCTGGGTCGAGCGGGGGTAACAAGGGAATAGAACGATGGTCATCATTTAGTAGTTATATTTGGTGAAGAAAATAGGGTGAGACCAACCCAACGTTGGAAGGGTGTTTTGTCACTATCATATAAGATGTCTAATGACATACAACCCCGTGTCATCATAAGACAGGGTTGTGCTCATCCACTTGCTGAGTATATCTATAGGCATTACCTATATAATCTTGGTGTTTGTTTGAAGTATAATTCACGATTAAAGACAGTGGAGATAATGATAAGTCAAGAGAAGACTCACTATTGGGAAGAATATGATAGTAATCTTCTTGTTTTTCTTTGGGGTCTATTGGGTCAACCAAGGATAATTCTGTGGCCATATGATATCTATCATAACCTAGACGCGTGGCCTCCCATGTACGAAGGTTTCCTTGAGCACTTCCCAAAGATTCTAATTTCTAAAACAGTTTTTGACTATACCTTTATGTAAGGTGTCATTGTGAGGTGATGTCCACGGTTTGAACATGAGTCACATTTGGTATATATTTATATCCAAACTCACAGCATATGTGTTGTTATATTTTGCACGACAATTGTTGTAATAAAGTTGTAGTTGTTTTCTGTACCATGTATTTGGCGACTCAGAATAGGTTGGATGGAATGGACCTATTTTGGGGTTGTCACAGTTGGTATCAGAGCTATAAGTAAAGAGCCCCGAGCCTCTCGCTGGTGACATCCTGTTGATGGGGAATGCACCGAAGCCAGACTCTCCGTAGGGGACGCCGTTCTGCGGTGGCAAGCTGATAGGTACCTTTGTGAGGTGCTGACACATGATGGTGTCCAATGTCACAGTTGGTATCAGAGCTTAGGGATATGATCTCTGGCGGAGATCGGGGAATACAACTAGGAGGGGAGAGATGAGTAAATCCTTCGCTAGTGTGTCCTACCTAAGCTTATTTGTTGGTCAGTCATAATATTGAGATATTATGTGATATGTTAATTTGTTTAATTAACCATTGTTTTATGACAGTATTTGAGAATGGCAGCTGAGAATGCTAACAATGGAGTGAATGAGACTGAGGGGATACCTCTAATCACTAACTGTGATAATGTGATGTCAGACGAAGAAGGAATTAGAGATATCCATGTGGTAAGTGAAGAATTGATAGTTGCACCCGAGATAGTCGTAGAAGTAACAGCTGAGACTGAGGAAGAAGAGGAAGAAGAAGTACCTGAGGAGAGTTTATTAGAGGTATTATATGATCAAAATGTAGAATTTCAAAATCGTATTCAAGAGTTAGAAGAGCAGGCAGAAGAACGACAGGCGGTCGTGGAACAAAAGGATGCAACAATTCAAGCTTGTGTTACCCGATATGTGATGCTTGAACAGAAGCATTCTTTGGCAGAGTATGAGTTGATAAAATGGAATCTGAGTGAAAGAAGAAAAAACTGAACGAGTGAGAATAAGTGATGCATGGGCAAAAGCCGCACGACACGTGGATATTGTGGAAAGAGATGTTCGATCTAAGAAGGCTAAAATAGATGATATGAATTTCTCTTTTGGAAAGCAATTGGGAGAACCCAACATCGAGTTTTGAATTACCCTGTACATAGCGGTCAACCTGAATCTGATATGGATCGAAGATTGATGATTCAGATCATGAATGAGGAGTACGAAGAGGCAGTTGAGGGAGGAATATATCCTATAGAAAGGTATATTCCAACGGTAATGATGACGCCAAATGCTGCTCCAGACAAGTCAAAGCCAAGTAGTTCGAGGGATGGCGGTTGTCATGACTTCCCAATAAATGAGGAACCCAAATGAAGTTATCATGGGAGATGAGCAATGGAAAAATCATGATGATCTGAGAGATAGAATCTGAAATGGAAGCAAGGTATTCTCAACTCTTCAAAATACCAGGTACGTAAATTTCGGGGACGAAATTTCATAAGGAGGGGAGATTGTAAGACCCCGAATTTTATGAAATAAAAGTATTCAATTTTTCTTATAATTACTATTCAGTAAATGGTTAAATTGATAAATGTTAAAGTTAAGGGTGATATATGAATTTTTTTTTCAAAATACACAAGTGGTTATAAAATATTCATTATTGTCGGGGAATATTCGTTTGGTCGTGGAATATTCTTTCTGTCGGGGAATATTCGTACGACGGCGCAGCCATTTGTGGGCCCCATAACAGAATAACTGTCGGATGAAGAAAATAACAAATTTGAGTTTTTACAAATAACGGCGTAGTTGTTACCGTTAACACTGTTGGAATACCCGGTGGTTAAAATACAGTAATACGCGTTATTGCACAGTAGCACACGGTATTGCACAGTATTTTTGAAATTATTGATTCTTACGTAAGAAGGCACTACTCAATAATTGTTATAATAATTATTGTTTAATATTTTATTTTATTGATTCAATAATTGCTACGTTAAAATTTTATATTATTGTTGTTCAATAATTGTCACTGCATAGTATTTCCCATTATCAGATCTATAATTCATATTATTTGAATAATATTATTAGATAACATTATTGGCAATATCTAGAAAGTTCTGTCTAAGAAGAGGTTTGGTCACATAATTGCGCGCCAGTAAGGAGAAATTCTTATTGGAAAGCCCCCTCTTTCCTGGGAACAGCCTGGTTGTCATAAATGTGATTCTATAATATTATTTGTGAAATAATTAATTATTGATTCATATGATAAGGAAATATTTATTTTATGTGGATATAAATGAGGGATATATTTTTGTGGTTAAAAATGAAGGAGTTAATGTTGAGGTTTTTATCAGTATTTTTGTCGGAATGGAGGTATTAAAAATTAGGGTTTTTGAGATATTTTACGGCGGTTATAATTTTTAATCCGATCGTTGGATCGTGGTAATTTTTAGATATGTTATACATATATAAGTTGAGTATATGTCCACAAATTTTGAACCGTAAAAAATGAACGTATGATTTATTATGAATTTTACGAGATGACTGGTTCAGAAATTATTGAATTTTCGGAGTTTATTATTTTGATGGAAAATTCTAGAATTGGTGGGCCCCACTCTTGATTGGTAAAGAAATGTGCTGAGATTTTTATTCAAATGTGGTGGGTGGGAATAGTAGCAGGTAAAGCCATCAGGTTGCAGGTTAAGTCTACTTCGGCGTGCTAACATTTTCCTATAAATAGAGGGCTAAGTTAGAATTAAAAATCACACCAGAAACAAGCTTTCTCTCTTTCTCTGTCTATATTATGAAGCATATTTTGCGAGTATTTAGATACTTTGAGAGTTGCTATTCAGTGCAAGTTTCCTTCGACTTTGCATTCCAGTCAGAAATACTGCACTTTTGAGGTAAGGGATAGTTAGGGATTTTAAGGGTTGTTATATTTTTCAGTTTCGTAATTTTTCTGACCTTCAAAAATTCTGAAAAATTTTAAAATGATATTTTGATGAGTTTTCTTGATTGTGTCCAAAAATGGTGATTTTTGGATGTATAGATTAAGAGTTATGAATTTTATGAGAAAAGACTATTTTAAAAGTAACCGCTTATAACTCCTTGTGGTTAACTCCAAAATTGATGAAATTTTTATTGGGAGTACATGTATATGATAGGAGTATACTCTGTGAATTTCAGAATTTTTAGATAAAAGTACAATTTTTGATAAATATCTAAATATTCGGCTGTTTTGGCCACATGAAAAATAGTAAATGACTTTTAAAAATTCTGAAAAATATATATGTTCACTATGGGACTATATTATGCTAAATTCCAGAAAAAATATATTTTTGGAACTGATTTGGTATTTTTTATGAAAATGGTCTAGTTATGAGTAAATGAATTAAATATGTTTTGTGAAGAAAGAAAATTAAAAAATAGGATTTTATGGCTTGAGAATCCTATATGAGGTATATGCAGATTTTTGATGAGGTTTTTGATTATTGGTGATGAAATCTTTTGAGTTTGGCATTTTAGGATGATTAAATGCATTATTTAGTAAAGTGTATACAATTTAAATAAATTGTTTATAAGCTCAAGAAATATTATTCTTTCAATATCATTATACCGAAATATTGGTATGTATTTTATTGTGGAATTTCTATCTTTTTGTGTCGAGTTACTATTCACGAGTTACTATTTATGAGTTACTATTCACGAAAAAAAATTAGTTTTTTTTGCTAACTAAATTATAGTTGATTTACGAATATTGCTCTTGAGATTAAAACTAGATGTTGATCATATTATTTTTATTATTATATATAACATTTTTATAATCCTAATGATTATATTTCTCTTTGACTTGAGTGTAAAGATGGGTAGATTTTTGGTATGATCATGACTATGGGTTCTCTTTGGCCAGTAGTGCAAAGTTAAATTGTTGATTGGTATGATCATGACCATTGAATTTATAAGTGAATATCTTTAGCTTAAGTGCAAAGGTGAATTGAT
This sequence comes from Panax notoginseng, assembly GCA_016801055.1. Taxonomy (NCBI): domain Eukaryota; kingdom Viridiplantae; phylum Streptophyta; class Magnoliopsida; order Apiales; family Araliaceae; genus Panax; species Panax notoginseng. The sequence continues at coordinate 82,845,668 of CM029014.1, forward strand.
CAACATGGTTATAATTATTGTTTATATAAATTCTGAAATGATTATATATTTCTTTGAGATATTAATATATTTGGCCTGTAGTGCAAATATGAACTGTTGATGAATATATTTGGCCGTAGTGCAAATATGAACTGTTAAGGAATATCTTTGGCCTGTAGTGCAAAGATGAAGTGTTGATGAATATCTTTGGCCCGTAGTGCAAAGATGACATGTTGTTGAATATCTTTGGCCAGTAGTGCAAAGATGAACAGATGTTGAGATAAACATGACCAACTAGTGATACAAATGAATATCTTTGGCCGTAGTGCAAAGATGAAGTTATTAGTATGATTATGAACAAGAAATGTGATTTGGTGTAACCATGATCTTTGATGTTTCAGGTAAAGATAGGTGATGAAAATTATCTTCGTCCTGGATGAGAAGAGCAATTTAGAACTACAGTTATGATTATGAGTTATTCATATGATTGTGGACCAGAATTGTTGATTGATATTACAGGGATAAAACATTGTTGGTGGATTTTTAACATGGAGAAGATAATAGACTTTATAGTCTATTTGACTCTTCTAATGGATTGCTCGTTCCGCTGCAACTATGGTTGAAATTTTTATCATTTACCATATGTTCTAAATCTCTGATTTATTATTGATGAAGGCTATTGATAATTTAATTATCTTTAGTCATGATATATTTTACTGAGCTAGTTGTGCTCACCCTTTTGCTTCACAATTCCTTTCAGATAATAAGAGTGTAGCTGGGTCGAGCGGGGGTAACAAGGGAATAGAACGGTGGTCATCATTTAGTAGTTATATTTGGTGAAGAAAATAGGGTGAGACGAATCCAACGTTGGAAGGGTGTTTTGTCACTATCATACAAGATGTCTAATGACATACAACCTCGTGTCATCATAAGACAGGGTTGTACTCATCCACTTGCTGAGTATATCTATGGGCATTACCTATATAATCTTGGTGTTTGTTTGAAGTATAATTCACGATTAAAGACAATGGAGATAATGATAAGTCAAGAGAAGACTCACCATTGGGAAGAATATGATAGTAATCTTCTCGTTTTTCTTTGGGGTCTATTGGGTCAACCAAGGATAATTCTGTGGCCATATGATATCTATCATAACCTAGACGTGTGGCCTCCCATGTACGAAGGTTTTCTTGAGCACTTCCCAAAGATTCTAATTTCTAAAACAGTTTTTGACTATACCTTTATATAAGGTGTTATTGTGAGGTGATGTCCATGGTTGGAACATGAGTCACATTTGGTATATATTTGTATCCAAACTCACAGCATATGTGTTGTTGTATTTTACACGACAATTGTTGTAATAAAGTTGTAGTTGTTTTCTGTACCATGTATTTGGCGACTCAGAATAGGTTAGAATCAGAGCTTAAGGATATGGTCTCTGGCGAAAATCGGAATATAACTAGGAGGGGAGAGATGAGTAAATCCTTCGCTAGTGTGTCCTACATAAGCTTATTTGTTGGTCAGTCATAATATCGGGATATTATGTGATATGTTAATTTGTTAAATTAACCCTTTATTTTGAAGCTGTATTCTAGAATGATATTTAAAATACAGGAGATGAGCAATGGAGAAATTATGATGACAGGGAAGATGGAATCTGAAATGAAAGGAAGGTATTCTCAACTCTTTGAAATACCAGGTACGTAAATTTTGAGGGCGAAATTTCATAAGGAGGGGAGATTGTAAGACCCCGAATTTTATGAAATAAAAGTATTCAATAATTACAATTCAGTAAATAGTTAAATTGATAAATGTTAAAGTTAAGGGTGATATATGAATTTTTTTTCAAAATACACAAGTGGTTATAAAATATTCATTGTTGTCGGGAAATATTCGTTTGGTCGTGGAATATTCTTTCTGTCGGGGAATATTCGTACGACGGCGTAGTCATTTGTGGGCCACATAACAGAATAACTGTCGGGTGAAGAAAACGATAAATTTGAGTTTTTACAAATAACGGCGTAGTTGTTACCGTTAACACTGTTGGAATACCCGGTGGTTAAAATACAGTAATACGCGTTATTGCACAGTAGCACACGGTATTACACAGTATTTTTAAAATTATTGATTCTTACGTAATTGTCACTGCACAGTATTTCCCATTATCAAATCAATAATTCATATTATTTGAATAATATTATTAGATAGCATTATTGGCAATGTCTAGAAAGTTATGTCTAATGAGAGGTTTGGTCACCTAATTGCGCGCCAGTAAGGAGAAATTCTTATTGGAAAGCCCCCTCTTTTCTGGGAATGGCCTGGTTGTCATAAATGTGATTCTGTAATATTATTTGTGAATAATTAATTATTGATTCATATGATAAGAAAATATTTATTTTATTTGGATATAAATGAGGGATATATTTTTGTGGTTAAAAATGAAGGAGTTAATGTTGAGGTGTTTTATCTGTATTTTTTGTCAGAACGGAGGTATTGAAAATCAAATTAGGATTTTTAAGATATTTTGCGAGGGTTATAATTTTAATCCGACCATTGGATCGTGATAATTTTTGGATATGTTATACATATATAAGTTGAGTATATGTCCATAAATTTTGAACCGTTAAAAATGAACGTATGATTTATTATGAATTTTACGAGATGACTGGTTTAGAAATTATTGAATTTTTGGAGTTTATCATTTTGGTGAAAAATTCTAGAATTGGTGGGCCCCACTCTTGGTTGGTGAAGAAATGTGCTGAGATTTTTATTCAAATGTGGTGGGTGAGAATAGTAGCAGGTAAAGCCATCAGGTTGCATGTTAAGTCTGCTTCGGCGTGCTAATATTTTCCTATAAATAGAGGGCTAAGTTAGAATTGAAAATGACACCAAAATTCATAAGTTTTCTCTCTTTCTCTCTCTATATTATTGAGTGTATTTTGTGAGTATTTATATACTCTGTGAGTTTCTATTCATCAGTGCAAGTTTCCTTCGGCTTTGCATTCCAGTCAGAAATACTGCACTTTTGAGGTAAGGGATAGTAAGGGATTTTAAGGGTTGTTATGTTTTTCAGTTTCGTAATTTTTCTGACCTTCAAAAATTCTAGAAAAATTTGAAATGATATTTTGATGAGTTTTCTTGATTGTATTCAAAAATGGTGATTTTGGATGTATAGATTAAGAGTTATGAATTTTATGAGAAAAGACTATTTTAAAAGTAACCGCTTATAACTCCTTGTGGTTAACTCCAAAATTGATAAAATTTTTATTGGGAGTACATGTATATGATAGGAGTATACTCTGTGAATTTCAGAATTTTTAGATAAAAGTACAATTTTTGATAAATATCTAAATATTCGGCTGTTTTGGCCATATGAAAAATAGTAAATGACTTTTAAAAATTCTGAGAAAAATATATATTCACTATGGATTATATTATGCTAAATCCCAGAAAAAAAATATTTTTGAAACTGATTTGATATTTTTCATGAAAATGGTCTAGTTATGAGTAAATGAATTAAATATGTTTTGTGAAGAAAGAAAATTGGAAAATAGGATTTTATGGCTTGAGAATCCTATATGAGGTATATGCAGATTCTTGTTGAGGGTTTTGGTTATTGATGATGAAATTGTAAGAGTTGGCATTTTATGATGATTAAATGCATTAATTAGTATAGTGTAAATAATTTAAATAAATTATTTATAAGCTTAAGAAATATTATTCTTTCAGTATCATTATACCGAAATATTGGTATAGATTTTATTGTGAAATTTCTACCTTTTTGTATCGGGGTTACTATTCATGAGTGACTATTCGTGAGTTACTATTCATAAGTTACTATTCACGAGTTACTATTTACGGGTACTATTCACTACAAAATTAGTTTCTTTTCCTAACCAAATTATAGTTGATTTATGAATATTACTCTGGAGATTAAAACTATATATTGATTATATTAATTTTATTATCATATATAACATTTTTATAACCCTGATGTTAAAATTTCTTTCACTTGAGTGTAAAGATGGGTAAATTATTGGTATGATCGTGACTGAGGAATATCTTTGGCATGTAGTGCAAAGATGAATTGTTAACTGGTATGATCATGACCATTGAATTTATAATTGAATATCTTTAGCTTAAGTGTAAAGATGAATTGATTAACATGGTTATAATTATTGTTTATATAATTCTGAATTGATTATATATATTCTTTGAGATATTAATATATTTGACATGTTGTGCAAATATGAACTATTGAGGAATATCTTTGGCCTGTAGTCCATAGATAAATTGTTGATGAATATCTTTGGCCCGTAGTGCAAAGATGACCTGTTGATGAATATCTTTGGCCCGTAGTGCAAAGATGGTCTGTTGACGAATATCTTTGGCCCGTAGTTCAAAGATGAAGTTATTAGTATGATTATGAACAGGAAATGTGATTTGGTGTAACCATGATCTTTGATGTTTCAGGTAAAGATAGGTGATAAAAATTATCTTCATCCTGGATGCGAAGAGGAATTTAGAATTACAATTATGATTATAAGTTATTCATATAATTGTGAAAAAGAACTGTTGATTAATGTTACAGGGATAAAACATTATTGGTGGACTTTTAATGTGGAGAAGATAGTAGACTTTATTGTCTATTTGACTCTTCTAATAGTTTGCTCGTTCCGCTGCAACTATGGTTGAAAATTTTTATCATCTACCATATGTTCTAAATCTCTGATTTATTATTGTTGAAGGCTATTGATAATTTATTTATCTTTAGTCCTGATATTCCTTACTGGGCTAGTTGTGCTCACCCTTCTGTTTCACAATTCCATTCAGGTAATAAGAGTGTAGCTGGGTCGAGCGGGGGAATAGAACAGTGGTTATCATTTAGTAGTTATATTTGGTGAATCAAATAGGGTGAGGCGAACCCAACGTTGGAAGGGTATTTTGTCACTATCATACAAGATGTCTAATGATATACAACCCCGTGTCATCATAAGACAGGGATGTGCTCATCCACTTGCTGAGTATATTTACGAACACTACTTATATAATCTTGGTGTTTGTTTGAAGTATAATTCTCAATTAGAGACAGTGGAGATAATGATATGTCAAGAGAAGACTCCCCATTGGGAATAATATGATAATAATCTTCTCGTTTTTCTTTAGGGTCTATTGGGTCAACCAAGGATAATTCTGTGGCCATATGATATCTATCACAACCTAGAAGCATGGCCTCCCATGTACGAAGGTTTCCTTGAGCACTTCCCAAAGATTCTAATTTTTAAAACAGTTTTTGACTATACCTTTATGTAAGGTGTCATTGTGAGGTGCTATCCACGATTGGGACATGAGTCACATTTGGTATATATTTAGATCCAAACTCACAGTATATGTGTTGTTGTATTTTGCACAACAATTGTTGTAATAAAATTGTAGTTATTTTCTGTACCATGTATTTGGCGACTCAGAATAGGTTGGATGGAATGGACCTATTTTGGGATTGTTACATGTTGGTATCAGAGCTTAGGGATATGATCTCTGGCGGAGATCGGAGAATACAACTAGGAGGGGAGAGATGAGTAAATCCTTCGCTAGTGTGTCCTACCTAAGCTTATTTGTTGGTCAGTCATAATATCGGGATATTATGTGATATGTTAATTTGTTAAATTAACCCTTGTTTTGAAGCTGTATTCTAGAATGATATTTGAAATACAGGAGATGAGCAATGGAGAAATTATGATGACAGCGAAGATGGAATCTGAAATGAAAGGAAGGTATTCTCAACTCTTTGAAATACCAGGTACGTAAACTTCGAGGACGAAATTTCATAAGGAGGGGAGATTGTAAGACCCCGAATTTTATGAAATAAAAGTATTTAATAATTACAATTCAGTAAATGGTTAAATTGATAAATGTTAAAGTTAAGGGTGATATATGAATTTTTTTCAAAATACACAAGTGGTTATAAAATATTCATTGTTGTCGGGAAATATTCGTTTGGTCGTAGAATATTCTTTCTGTCGGGGAATATTCGTACGACGGCGCAGCCATTTGTGGGTCACATAACAGAATAACTGTCGGGTGAATAAAACGATAAATTTGATTTTTTACAAATAACGGCGTAGTTGTTACCGTTAACACTGTTGGAATACCCGCTGGTTAAAATACAGTAATACGCGTTATTGCACAGTAGCACACGGTATTGCATAGTATTTTTAAAATTATTGATTCTTACGTAAGAAGGCACTACTCAATAATTGTTACTGTAATTATTGTTGAATATTTTATTTTATTGATTCAATAATTGTTACGTTGAAATTTTATATTATTGTTGTTCAATAATTGTCACTGCACAGTATTTCCCATTATCAGATCAATAATTCATATTATTTGAATAATATTACTAGATAACATTATTGGCAATGTCTAGAAAGTTCTGTCTAAGGAGAGGTTTGGTCACCTAATTACGCGCCAGTAAGAAAAAATTCTTATTGGAAAGCCCCCTCTTTTCTTCGAACGGCCTGATTGTCATAAATGTGATTCTGTAATACTATTTGTGAATAATTAATTATTGATTCATATGATAAGGAAATATTTATTTTATTTGGATATAAATGAGGGATATATTTTTGTGGTTAAAAATGAAGGAGTTAATGTTGTGGTGTTTTATCTGGATTTTTTGTCGGAACGGAGGTATTGAAAATCAAATTAGGATTTTTAAGATATTTTACGAGGGTTATAATTTTAATCCGACCATTGGATCGTGGTAATTTTTGGATATGTTATACATATATAAGTTGAGTATATGTCCACAAATTTTGAACCGTTAAAAATGAACGTATGATTTATTATGAATTTTACGAGATGACTGGTTCAGAAATTGTTGAATTTTTGGAGTTTATCATTTTGGTAGAAAATTCTAGAATTGGTGGGCCCCACTCTTGGTTGGTGAAGAAATGTGCTGAGATTTTTATTCAAATGTGGTGGGTGAGAATAGTAGTAGGTAAAACCATCAGGTTGAATGTTAAGTCTGCTTCGGCGTGCTAACATTTTCCTATAAATAGAGGACTAAGTTAGAATTGAAAATGACACCAGAATTCATAAGTTTTCTCTTTTTCTCTCTCTAGATTATTGAGTGTATTTTGTGAGTATTTAGATACTCTGTGAGTTTCTATTCATCAGTGCAAGTTTCCTTCGACTTTGCATTCCAGTCAGAAATACTGCACTTTTGAGGTAAGGGATAGTAAGGGATTTTAAGGGTTATTATGTTTTTCAGTTTCGTAATTTTTCTGACCTTCAAAAATTCTAGAAAAATTTGAAATGATATTTTGATGAGTTTTCTTGATTGTATCCAAAAATGGTGATTTTTGGATGTATAGATTAAGAGTTATGAATTTTATGAGAAAAGACTATTTTAAAAGTAACCGCTTATAACTCCTTGTGGTTAACTCCAAAATTGATGAAATTTTTATTGGGAGTACATGTATATGATAGGAGTATACTCTGTGAATTTTAGAATTTTTAGATAAAAGTACAATTTTTGATAAATATCTAAATATTCGGCTGTTTTGGCCATATGAAAAATAGTAAATGACTTTTAAAAATTCTGAAAAAAAATATATGTTCCTATGGGACTATATTATGCTAAAATCCCAGAAAAAAATATTTTTTGAAATTATTTGGTATTTTTCATGAAAATGGTCTAGTTATGAGTAAATGAATTAAATATGTTTTGTGAAGAAAGAAAATTAGAAAATAGGATTTTATGGCTTGAGAATCCTATATGAGGTATATGCAGATTTTTGATGAGGGTTTTAATTATTGATGATGAAATTATAAGAGTTGGCATTTTATGATGATTAAATGCATTAATTAGTAAAGTGTAAATAATTTAAAGAAATTATTTAAGCTTAAGAAATATTATTCTTTCAATATCATTATACCGAAATATTGGTATGGATTTTATTGTGAAATTTCTACCTTTTTGTATTGGGGTTACTATTCATGAGTTACTATTCGTGAGTTACTATTCATAAGTTACTATTCACGAGTTACTATTTACGGATACTATTCACTACAAAATTGGTTTCTTTTCCTAACCAAATTATAGTTGATTTATGAATATTAGACTGGAGATTAAAACTATATATTGATTATATTGATTTTATTATCATATATAACATTTTTATAACCCTGATGTTGAAATTCTCTTTTACTTGAGTGTAAAGATGGGTAAATTATTGGTATGATCGTGACTGAGGAATATCTTTGGCCTGTAGTGCAAAGATGAATTGTTAACTGGTATGATCATGACCATTGAATTTATAATTGAATATCTTTAGCTTAAGTGTAAAGATGAATTGATTAACATGATTATAATTATTGTTTATATAATTCTGAATTGATTATATATTCTTTGAGATGTTAATATATTTGACCTGTTGTGCAAATATGAACTATTAAGGAATATCTTTTGCCTGTAGTCCATAGATGAATTGTTGATGAATATCTTTGGCCCGTAGTGTAAAGATGACCTGTTGATGAATATCTTTGGCCTGTAGTGCAAAGATGGTCTGTTGACGAATATCTTTGGCCCGTAGTTCAAAGATGAAGTTATTAGTATGATTATGAACAGAAAATATGATTTGGTGTAACCATGATCTTTGATGTTTCAGGTAAAGATAGGTGACGAAAATTATTTTCATCCTGGATGCGAAGAGGAATTTAGAATTACAATTATGATTATAAGTTATTCATATAATTGTGAAAAAGAACTGTTGATTAATGTTACAGGGATAAAACATTATTGGTGGATTTTAATGTGGAGAAGATAGTAGACTTTATTGTCTGTTTGACTCTTCTAATGGTTTGCTCGTTCCCCTGCAACTATGGTTGAAATTTTTTATCATCTACCATATGTTCTAAATCTCTGATTTATTATTGTTGAAGGTTATTGAAAATTTATTTATCTTTAGTCATGATATTCCTTACTGGGCTAGTTGTGCTCACCCTTCTGTTTCACAATTCCTTTCAGGTAATAAGAGTGTAGCTGGGTCGAGCAGGAGAATAGAACGGTGGTTATCATTTAGTAGTTATATTTGGTGAATCAAATAGGGTGAGGCGAACCCAACGTTGGAAGGGTATTTTGTCACTATCATACAAGATGTCTAATGATATACAACCTCGTGTCATCATAAGACAGGGATGTGCTCATCCACTTGCTTAGTATATTTACGAGCACTACTTATATAATCTTGGTGTTTGTTTGAAGTATAATTCTCAATTAGAGACAGTGGAGATAATGATATGTCAAGAGAAGACTCTCCATTGGGAAGAATATGATAATAATCTTCTCGTTTTTCTTTGGGGTCTATTGGGTCAACCAAGGATAATTCTGTGGCCATATGATATCTATCACAACCTAGAAGCATGGCCTCCCATGTACGAAGGTTTCCTTGAGCACTTCCCAAAGATCTAATTTTTAAAACAGTTTTTGACTATATCTTTATGTAAGGTGTCATTGTGAGGTGCTATCCGCGGTTGGGACATGAGTCACATTTGGTATATATTTGTATCCAAACTCACAGCATATGTGTTGTTTTATTTTGCACAATAATTGTTGTAATAAAGTTGTAGTTATTTTCTGTACCATATATTTGGCGACTCAGAATAGGTTGGATGGAATGGACCTATTTTGGGGTCGTTACATTTTGGTATCAGAGCTTCGGGATATGGTCTCTGGCGGAGATCGGAGAATATAACTAGGAGGGGATAGATGAGTAAATCCTTCGCTAGTGTGTCCTACCTAAGCTTATTTGTTGGTCAGCCATAATATCGGGATATTATGTGATATGTTAATTTGTTAAATTAACCCTTGTTTTGAAGCTGTATTCTAGAATGATATTTGAAATACAGGAGATGAGCAATGGAGAAATTATGATGACAGGGAAGATGGAATCTGAAATGAAAGGAAGGTATCTCGACTCTTTGAAATACCAGGTACGTAAACTTCGAGGACGAAATTTCATAAGGAGGGGAGATTGTAAGACCCCGAATTTTATGAAATAAAAGTATTTAATAATTACAATTCAGTAAATGGTTAAATTGATAAATGTTAAAGTTAAGGGTGATATATGAATTTTTTTCAAAATACACAAGTGGTTATAAAATATTCATTATTGTCGGGAAATATTCGTTTGGTCGTGGAATATTCTTTCTGTCGGGAAATATTCGTACGACGGCGCGCGCCATTTTTGTGGGTCACATAACAGAATAACTGTCGGGTGAATAAAACGATAAATTTGAGTTTTTACAAATAACGGCGTAGTTGTTACCGTTAACACTGTTGGAATACCCGGTGGTTAAAATACAGTAATACGCGTTATTACACAGTAGCAACGGTATTGCATAGTATTTTTAAAATTATTGATTCTTACGTAAGAAGGCACTACTCAATAATTGTTACTGTAATTACTATTTAATATTTTATTTTATTGATTCAATAATTGTTACGTTGAAATTTTATATTATTGTTGTTCAATAATTGTCACTGCACAGTATTTCCATTATCAGATCAATAATTCATATTATTTGAATAATATTATTAGATAACATTATTGGCAATGTCTAGAAAGTTCTGTTTAAGGAGAGGTTTGGTCACCTAATGCGCGCCAGTAAGGAAAAATTCTTATGGAAAGCCCCTCTTTTCTGGGAACGGCCCTGGTTGTCATAAATGTGATTCTGTAATATTATTTGTGAATAATTAATTATTGATTCATATGATAAGGAAATATTTATTTTATTTGGATATAAATGAGGGATATATTTTTGTGGTTAAAAATGAAGGAGTTAATGTTGAGGTGTTTTATCTGTATTTTTTGTCGGAACGGAGGTATTAAAAATCAAATTAGGATTTTTAAGATATTTTGTGAGGGTTATAATTTTAATCCGACCATTAGATCGTGGTAATTTTTGGATATGTTATACATATATAAGTTAAGTATATGTCCACATATTTTGCGAGGGTTATAATTTTAATCAGTGCAAGTTTCCTTCGACTTTGCATTCCAGTCAGAAATACTGCACTTTTGAGGTAAGGGATAGTAAGGGATTTTAAGGGTTGTTATGTTTTTTAGTTTCGTAATTTTTCTGACCCTCAAAAATTTTGGAAAAATTTGAAATAATATTTTGATGAGTTTTCTTGATTGTGTCCAAAAATGGGGATTTTTGGATGTATAGATTAAGAGTTATGAATTTTATGAGAAAAGACTATTTTAAAAGCAACCGTTTATAACTCCTTGTGGTTAACTCCAAAATTGATGAAATTTTTATTGGGAGTACATGTATATGATAGGAGTATACTCTGTGAATTTCAAAATTTTTAGATAAAAGTACAATTTTTGATAAATATCTAAATATTCACCTATTTTGGCCATATGAAAAATAGTAAATGACTTTTAAAAATTCTGAGAAAAATATATGTTCACTATGGGACTATATTATGCTAAATCCCAGAAAAAAAATATTTTTAGAACTGATTTGGTATTTTTCATGAAAATGGTCTAGTTATGAGTAAATGAATTAAATATGTTTTGTGAAGAAAGAAAATTGGAAAATAGGATTTTATGGCTTGAGAATCCTATATGAGGTATATACAGATTTTTTATGAGGATTTTGGTTATTGATGATGAAATTGTAAGAGTTGGCATTTTATGATGATTAAATGCATTAATTAGTAAAGTGTAAATAATTTAAATAAATTATTTATAAGCTTAAGAAATATTATTTTTTCAATATCATTATACCGAAATATTGGTATGGATTTTATTGTGAAATTTCTACCTTTTTGTATCGGGGTTACTATTCATGAGTTACTATTCGTGAGTTACTATTCATAAGTTACTATTCACGAGTTACTATTTACGGGTACTATTCACTATAAAATTGGTTTTTTTCCTAACCAAATTATAGTTGATTTATGAATATTACTCTGGAGATTAAAACTATATATTGATTATATTAATTTTATTATCTATATAACATTTTTTAACCCTGATGTTGAAATTCTCTTTCACTTGAGTGTAAGATGGGTAAATTATTGGTATGATCGTGACTGAGGAATATCTTTGGCCTGTAGTGCAAAGATAAATTGTTAACTGGTATGATCATGACCATTGAATTTATAATTGAATATCTTTAGCTTAAGTGTAAAGATGAATTGATTAACATGGTTATAATTATTGTTTATATAATTCTGAATTAATTATATATTCTTTGAGATATTAATATATTTGGCCTGTAGTGCAAATATGAACTGTTGATGAATATATTTGGCCGTAGTGCAAATATGAACTATTGAGGAATATCTTTGGCCTGTAGTGCAAAGATGAAATATTGATGAATATCTTTGGCCTGTAGTACAAAGATGAATTGTTGATGAATATCTTTGGCCCGTAGTGTAAAGATGACATGTTGTTGAATATCTTTGGCCAGTAGTGCAAAGATGAACAGATGTTGAGATAAACATGACCAACTAGTGATACAAATGAATATCTTTGGCCGTAGTGCAAATATGAAGTTATTAGTATGATTATGAACATGAAATGTTATTTGGTGTAACCATGATCTTTGATGTTTCAGGTAAAGATAGGTGATGAAAATTATCTTCGTCCTGGATGAGAAGAGCAATTTAGAACTACAGTTACGATTATGAGTTATTCATATGATTGTGGACCAGAATTGTTGATTGATGTTACAAGGATAAAACATTGTTGGTGGATTTTTAACATGGAGAAGATCATAGACTTTATAGTCTATTTGACTCTTCTAATGGATTGCTCGTTCCGCTGTAACTATGGTTGAAATTTTTATCATTGATCATATGTTCTAAATCTCTGATTTATTATTAATGAAGGCTATTGATAATTTAATTATCTTTAGTCATGATATTCTTTACTGAGCTAGTTGTGCTCACCCTTTTGCTTCACAATTCCTTTCAGGTAATAAGAGTGTAGCTGGGTCGAGCGGGGGTAACAGGGAATAGAACGGTGGTCATCATTTAGTAGTTATATTTGGTGAAGAAAATAGGGTGAGGCGAACCAACGTTGGAAGGGTGGTTTATCACTATCATACAAGATGTCTAATGACATACAACCTCGTGTCATCATAAGACAGGGTTGTACTCATCCACTTGCTGAGTATATCTATGGGCATTACCTATATAATCTTGGTGTTTGTTTGAAGTATAATTCACGATTAAAGACAGTGGAGATAATGATAAGTCAAGAGAAGACTCACCATTGGGAAGAATATGATAGTAATCTTCTCGTGGTCTATTGGGTCAACCAAGGATAATTCTGTGGCCATATGATATCTATCATAACCTAGACGCGTGGCCTCCCATGTACGAAGGTTTCCTTGAGCACTTCCCAAAGATTCTAATTTCTAAAATAGTTTTTGACTATACCTTTATGTAAGGTGTCATTGTGAGGTGATGTCCACGGTTGGAACATGTGTCACATTTGGTATATATTTGTATCCAAACTCACAGCATATGTGTTGTTATATTTTGCACGACAATTGTTGTAATAAAGTTGTAGTTGTTTTCTGTACCATGTATTTGGCGACTCAGAATAGATTGGATGGAATGGACCTATTTTGGGGTCGTTACATTTTGGTATCAGCGCTTAGGGATATGGTCTTTGGCGGAGATCGGGAAATATAACTAGGAGGGGAGAGATGAGTAAATCCTTCGCTAGTGTGTCCTACCTAAGCTTATTTGTTGGTCAGTCATATTATCGGGATATTATGTGATATGTTAATTTGTTAAATTAACCCTTATTTTGAAGCTGTATTCTAGAATGATATTCGAAATACAGGAGATGAGCAATGGAGAAATTATGATAACAGGGAAGATGGAATTTGAAATGAAAGGAAGGTATTCTCAACTCTTTGAAATACCAGGTATATAAATTTCGAGGACGAAATTTCATAAGGAGGGGAGATTGTAAGATCCCGAATTTTATGAAATAAAATTATTCAATAATTACAATTCAGTAAATGGTTAAATTGATAAATGTTAAAGTTAAGGGTGATATATGAATTTTTTTTCAAAATACACAAGTGGTTATAAAATATTCATTGTTGTCGGGAAATATTCGTTTGGTCGTGGAATATTCTTTCTGTCGGGAAATATTCGTACGACGGCTCAGCCATTTATGGGCCCCATAACAGAATAACTGTCGGATGAAGAAAATGACAAATTTGAGTTTTTACAAATAACGGCGTAGTTGTTACCGTTAACACTGTTGGAATACCCGGTGGTTAAAATACAGTAATACGCGTTATTGCACAGTAGTACACGGTATTGCACAGTATTTTTGAAATTATTGGTTCTTACGTAAGAAGGCACTACTCAATAATTGTTACAGTAATTACTATTCAATATTTTATTTTATTGATTCAGTAATTGCTACGTTGAAATTTTATATTATTGTTGTTCAATAATTGTCACTGCACAGTATTTCCCATTATCAGATCAATAATTCATATTATTTGAATAATTCATATTATTTGGTATCAGAGCTTAGGGATATGGTCTCTGGCAGAGATCGGGGAATATAACTAGGAGGGGAGAGATGAGTAAATCCTTCGCTAGTGTGTCCTACCTAAGCTTATTTGTTGGTCAGTCATAATATCGGGATATTATGTGATATGTTAATTTGTTCAATTAACCCTTATTTTGAAGCTGTATTCTAGAATGATATCTGAAATACAGGAGATGATCAATGGACACCCCGAAAATAGGTATACAGGAGATGAGCAATGGAGAAATCATGATGACAGGGAAGATGGAATCTGAAATGAAAGCAAGGTATTCTCAACTCTTTGAAATACCAGGTACGTAAATTTCGGGGACGAAATTTTATAAGGAGGGGAGATTGTAAGACCCCAAATTTTATCAAATAAAAGTATTCAATTTTTCTATTTAGTAAATGGTTAAATTGATAAAAAGTTAAAGTTAAGGGTGATATATGAATATTTTTCAAAATAAGCAAGTGGTTATAAAATATTCATTTTGTCGGGAAATATTCGTTTGGTCGTGGAATATTCTTTCTGTCGGGGAATATTCGTACGACGGCACAGACATTTGTGGGCCCCATAACAGAATAAATATCGGATGAAGATAACGACAAAAATTGAGTTTTTATAATTAGCGGCGTAGTTGTTACCGTTAACACTGTTAGAATACCCGGTGGTTAAAATACAGTAATACGCGTTATTGCACAGTAGCACACGGTATTGCACAGTATTTTTGAAATTATTGATTCTTACGTAAGAAGGCACAACAGAATAATTGTCACAGTAATTACTGTTCAATATTTTATTTTATTGATTCAATAATTGCTGCATTGATATTTTATATTATTGTTATTTTAATAATTGTTTTGCACATATGATATTTTATCTGTGAATAATTAATTATTGAATCATATGATAAAGAAATATTTATTTTATGTGGATATAAATGAGGGATATATTATTGTGGTAAAAAATGAAGGAGTTAATGTTGAGGTGTTTTATCTGTATTTTTTGTCGGAACGGAACTATTGAAAATCAAATTAGGATTTTTAAGATATTTTGCGAGGGTTATAAATTTAATCCGACCATTGGATCGTGGTAATTTTTGGATATATTATACATATATAAGTTGAGTATATGTCCACAAATTTTGAACCGTTAAAAATGAACGTATGATTTATTATGAATTTTACGAGATGACTGGTTCAGAAATTGTTGAATTTTTAGAGTTTATCATTTTGGTAGAAAATTCTAGAATTGGTGGGCCCCACTCTTAGTTGGTGAAGAAATGTGCTGAGATTTTTATTCAAATATGGTGGGTGAGAATAGTAGCAGGTAAAGCCATCAGGTTGCATGTTAAGTCTGCTTCGGCGTGCTAACATTTTCCTATAAATAGAGGACTAAGTTAGAATTGAAAATCACACCAGAATTCATAAGTTTTCTCTCTTTCTCTCTCTAGATTATTGAATGTATTTTGTGAGTATTTAGATACTCTGTATATGATAGGAAATCAGAAGTACTCCTCTTTTGAGGTAAGTTTCCTTCAGCCTTATACCGATCAGAAGTACTCCTCTTTTGAGGTAAGGGATAGTAAGGGATTTTAAGGGTTGTTATGTTTTTCAGTTTTCATAATTTTTCTGACCTTCAAAAATTTTAGAAAAATTAAAAATTATATTTTGATGAGTTTTCTTGATTGTGTCCAAAAAATGGTGATTTTTGGATGTATAGATTAAGAGTTATGAATTTTATGAGAAAAAACTATTTTAAAAGTAACCGCTTATAACTCCTTGTGGTTAACTCCAAAATTGATGAAATTTTTATTGGGAGTACATGTATATGATAAGAGTATACTCTGTGAATTTCAGAATTTTTAGATAAAAGTACAATGTTTGATAAATATCTAAATATTCGGCTGTTTTGGCCATATGAAAAATTGTAAATGACTTTTAAAAATTCTGAGAAAAATATATGTTCACTATGGGACTATATTATGCTAAATCCCAGGAAAAAAATATTTTTGGAACTGATTTGGTATTTTTTATGAAAATGGTCTAGTTATGAGTAAATGAATTAAATATGTTTTGTGAAGAAAGAAAATTAGAAAATAGGATTTTATGGCTTGAGAATCCTATATGAGGTATATGCAGATTTTTTATGAGGGTTTTGGTTATTGATGATGAAATTGTAAGAGTTGGCATTTTATGATGATTAAATGCATTAATTAGTAAAGTGTAAAAAATTTTAAATAAATTATTTATAAGCTTAAGAAATATTATTCTTTCAATATCATTATACCGAAATATTGGTATGGATTTTATTGTGAAATTTCTACCTTTTTGTATCGGGGTTACTATTCATGAGTTACTATTCGTGAGTTACTATTCATAAGTTACTATTCACGAGTTACTATTTACGGGTACTATTCACTACAAAATTGGTTTCTTTTCTAACCAAATTATAGTTGATTTATGAATATTACTTGGAGATTAAAACTATATATTGATTATATTGATTTTATTATCATATATAACATTTTTATAACCCTGATGTTGAAATTCTCTTTCACTTGAGTGTAAAGATGGGTAAATTATTGGTATGATCGTGACTGAGAGGAATATCTTTGGCCTGTAGTGCAAAGATGAATTGTTAACTGGTATGATCATGACCATTGAATTTATAATTGAATATCTTTAGCTTAAGTGTAAAGATGAATTGATTAACATGGTTATAATTATTGTTTATATAATTTGAATTGATTATATATTCTTTGAGATTTTAATATATTGACCTGTTGTGCAAATATGAACTATTGAGGAATATCTTTGGCCTGTAATGCAAAGATGAATTGTTGATGAATATCTTTGGCCCGTAGTGCAAAGATGACCTGTTGATGAATATGTGACGCCCCCAAAATAGGTATACAACACCCATTCTGAGTCGCCAAAATACATGGTACAGAAACAACTACATCTTTATTATTACAACACAAGAACTGTGAGTTTAAATACAAATATTGTCATTTAGACAATATCCACACTCAAATAAGCCCTCATTACAATTATTGATACATTATTTCACAAAAATAGTGAGGACTACTAAAGTAACTTCTAGAACCATCATTCCATACCCCGACTAGTACTCGCTACATTCTCGCCTCCTGAGAAAAATGGAATAAAAAGGAAAAGGGTGAGCTCAACTAGCCCAGTAAAGAACATTATGACTAAGATAATACAGAACAAATTATCGTTAGTCTTCAACAGGGAAAAATCTAATAGAATACAATAGACAACAAGTTTTAAATCAATAACTGCAGCGGAAAACAGCAAACCATTAGAAGAGTCAAGTAGAGAATGAGTTCTACTATCTTCTAAGATTTAAAAGTCCATCATCAATATTTTTATCCCTGTAACAACAATCAATAACCATCTTTAATCAAATATTCATCTTTGCACTACAGGCCAAAGATATTCATTTGTATCACCAGTCGGTCATGTTCATCTCAACACCTGTTCATCTTTGCACTACGGGCCAAAGATATTCATCAGTGAATCATTCATCTTTGCACTACGGCCAAAGATATTCAGTAATTCATCATTTAGGACTGAGGATGATGAAAAATATCTTAAAGAAAACGAATCCAGTGAAACAAAATAACAATATTAAGGATTCGTATTTCGATTTATTCATGTCCAAAAATACCTTATAATTATTCATAGTGAAGTAGAATTCAAGAATGATCAAAACATGGATACAATCAAAGCTAGTACCCAGAATAGATATTTTGGGCGAAAAGAAGAAATTTTATTTTTTGGTGAATAGTAACTCGTGAATAGTAACTCGTGAATAGTAACTCATGAATAGTAACCCCGACGTGAAAAGTTCCAAATTTGATAAAAATTTCCAACCAATATTTCGGCATAATGATATTGAAGAAATAATATCATTTTTGAATAAAATAACATCCCTTACCTCGTACAGACAGTACTTCTGGTCGGAATACCGGTATAAGGCTGAAAGACACTTGCTCTGATGAATAGAAACTCTCAAAGTATCTAAATACTCACAAAATACACTCAATAATCTAGAGAGAGAAAGAGAGAAAACTTGTTTCTGGTGTGATTTTCAATTCTAACTTAGCCCTCTATTTATAAGAAAATGTTAGCACGCCGAAGCAGACTTAACCTGCAACCTGATGGCTTTACCTGCTACTATTCCCACCCACCACATTTGAATAAAAATCTCAGCACATTTCTTCACCAACCAAGAGTGGGGCCCACCAATTCTAGAATTTTCTACCAAAATGATTAACTCCGAAAATTCAATAATTTCTGAACCAGTCATCTCGTAAAATTCATAATAAATCATACGTTCATTTTTAACGGTTCAAAATTTGTGGATATATACTCAACTTATATATGTATAACATATCCAAAAATTACCACGATCCAACGGTCGGATTAAAAATTATAACTCCCGCAAAATATCTCAAAAACCCTGATTTTTAATACCTCCATTCCGACAAAAATACTGATAAAAACCTCAACATTAACTCCTTCATTTTTAACCACAAAAATATATCCCTCATTTATATCCACAAAAATAATATTTCCTTATCATATGAATCAATAATTAATTATTTACAAATAATATTACAGAATCACATTTATGACAACCAGGCCGTTCCCAGGAAAGAGGGGGCTTTCCAATAAGGATTTCTCCTTACTGGCGCGCAATTAGATGACCAAACCTCTCCTTAGACAAAACTTTCTAGACATTGCCAATAATGTTATCTAATAATATTATTCAAATAATATGAATTATTGATCTGATAATGGAAATACTGTGTAGTGACAATTATTGAAACAACAGTAATATAAAATATCAACGCAGCAATTATTGAATCAATAAAATAAAATACTGAACAGTAATTACTGTAACCATTATTGAGTAGTGCCTTCTTACGTAAGAATCAATAATTGGTGCAATACAGTGTGCTACTGTGTAACAACGCGTATTACTGTGTTTTAACCACCGGGTATTCCAACAGTATTAACGGTAACAACTACGCCGTTATTAATAAAAAACATATACTTGTCGTTTTCTTCATCCAATCGCTTTCCGTTATGGGGCCCACAAAAGACTGCGCGTCGTACGAATATTCCCCGACAGGAAGAATATTCCACGACCAAACGAATATTCCCCGACAACAATGAATATTTTATAACCACTTGCTTATTTAAAATATTTACGCATTTTACCCATAACTAACCTCATTAATCAATTTAACACTTACTATTTCAAAATAATAAATAGAGGGAATTTAAATTTCATTTATTAATAATTTGGGGTCTTACAACCTCCCCTCCTTATGAAATTTCGTCCTCGAAATTGACGTACGTACCTGGTGTTTCGAAAAGATGAGGATACCTCGCTTTCATTTCCGTTTCCAACTCCCAGGTCATTTCCTCAATAGCATGGTTTCTCCACAAAACTTTAACTTGTGGTATGACCTTCGTGCGTAGGACATGCTCCTTTCTATCCAAGATCTTGACAGGTACCTCTTCGTACGTTAAGTCTTCAGCTATCTCGTCCGGTTCTAACTCAATAACGTGGTCTGGGTCTTTCACATATTTACGTAACACAGATATATGAAAAACATTATGAACACGAGACATACTTGGAGGTAACGCAAGTCTATAGGCCACATTTCCTACTCGGTCAAGAATCTGAAATGGACCAATAAATCGTGGATTGAGCTTTCCTCTCTTCCCAAATCTTGTAACTCCTTTCCATGGAGCCACACGCAACAATACATGATCCCCAATGTCAAATTCCACGTCCTTCCGATGAAGATCCGCATAACTCTTTTGTCGATCCTGTGCCGTTTGTATACGTTGTCGAATCGTTTGGATCTTCTCTGTAGTCATGCGTACCAACTCTGGTCCCAACAATGTTGCTTCACCCACCTCGTCCCAGCATATTGGAGAGCGACACTTTCGTCCATATAATGCTTCAAATGGGGCCACACCTATACTTGTCTGATAACTGTTATTGTAAGAGAATTCCACCAATGGTAGGTACTTATCCCAACTCCCTTTGAAATCTAGGACACAAAGTCTTAATAGATCTTCAAGAGTTTGAATAGTCCTCTCTGATTGTCCGTCCGTTTGAGGATGGTATGCCGAACTAAATCGTAAATCTGTGCCCATAGCTTTTTGCAAGCTAACCCAAAATCTTGAAGTGAATCTTGGGTCACGATCCGAAACTATGGATACTGGCATGCCATGCAGTCTCACAATCTCATCTACGTATATACGAGCAAGACGTTCAAGGGAATAAGTCTCCCGTATCGGCAAGAAATGAGCAGACTTGGTTAATCTATCAACAATAACCCAAATAGCATTTATGCCTTGAGAAACCGTGGGAAGACCCGTAACGAAATCCATGGTAATGTGTTCCCACTTCCATTTCGGAATCTCAAGTGGTTGCAATGGACCCTTTGGTACTTGATGTTCCGCCTTTACACGTTGACAAGTTAAACACCTCGAGATAAACTTTGCAATCTCTCTCTTCATATTATTCCACCAAAATGTATGTCGTAGATCACGATACATTTTGGTACTTCCAGGATGGATTGCAAATGGTGTATTGTGTGCTTCCATCATGATCTTGTACTTCAAATCAGAATTGTTAGGAACACAGAGTCTAGAGTGAACTCGAAGTATTCCTTCTTCATCGATTCTTGCTTCTGGAATAGGACCTTCTTGCACTTTCTTCTTCATACGCATCAGCTCTATGTCCGTAGCTTGAGCAGCTTTAACTTTATCGATTAAAGTCGGTTCTACTCGTATATTTGATATCATCATGTGGGTACTTGGAGCCTTCATCTCTATCTCCATCCTTTGCAAGTCATACAAAATGGGCCTTTGTGTTAACAACATTGCACTCGTACCCGCATATGATCTTCTACTCAATGCGTCAGCTACTACGTTTGCTTTTCCAGGATGATATTGGATGGTATGATCGTAATCTTTCAACAGCTCGAGCCAACGTCGCTGCCGCATGTTGAGTTCCTTTTGGGTGAAGAAATATTTAAGGCTTTTATGATCTGTATAGATCTCCACTTTCTCCCCATACATGTAGTGTCTCCAGATCTTCAACGCGAAAACTACTGCTGCCAACTCCAAATCATGAGTAGGATAATTCCTCTCATATTCTTTGAGTTGTCGCGAGGCATAGGCTATGACTTTCCCATGTTGCATGCACATCCTAACCCTTTGCCTGAAGCATCACTGTAGATAACAAATCCATCCGAACCAGATGGTATTGTCAGAACAGGTGCCAAAATGAGTCTCCTCTTAAGCTCTTGAAAACTCTTCTCGCATTCCTTGCTCCATACGAATTTGATATCTTTCCGAGTCAGCTGAGTTAACGGGGTAGCGATTCGAGAAAACCCTTCCACGAATCTTCGATAATAACCAGCTAAGCCTAGAAAGCTACGTACTTCGGTCACCGTCTTTGGTTGCTCCCAACTTTGTATTGCTTCAATCTTCGCCGGGTCAACAGATACTCCATGTTTTGACACCACGTGCCCTAGGAAAGCTACTTCCTCAAGCCAGAACTCGCATTTCTTCAACTTGGCATATAACTTATTTTCACGCAGCCTTTGGAGTACCAGCTTCAAATGATGCTCATGATCTTCACGGCTTTTGGAATATATGAGGATGTCATCAATAAAGACAACAACGAACTGATCCAAATAATCCTTAAATACTCGGTTCATCATATCCATGAAAGCCGCAGGAGCATTAGTCAATCCAAAAGACATAACTAGGAACTCATAATGCCCGTACCGAGTTCTGAAGGCAGTCTTTGGAATATCCTCAGTTTTAACCTTCAACTGATGATATCCAGAACGAAGATCGATCTTTGAAAAGAACTGTGCTCCTTGTAACTGGTCAAACAGGTCATCAATACGAGGTAGCGGATACCTATTCTTAATAGTGACATGGTTTAATTCCCGGTAATCAATACAAAGTCGCATACTCCCGTCTTTCTTCTTTACAAATAAAACAGGAGCACCCCAAGGAGATGTACTAGGACGAATGAAACCGATGTCCAACAACTCTTGTAGTTAGACCTTTAACTCCTGAAGTTCAATAGGAGCCATTCGATATGGGGTTTTAGAAATGGGCTTTGTACCAGGTTCAAGATCAATAAAGAATTCAATTTCTCGTTTCGGGGGTAGACCGGGAAGTTCTTCAGGAAATACGTCAGGAAAGTCAATAACAACAGGAATATTATTCAAATTTGACGTGTCTTTATTCAAATCCATAACATGGGCTAAGAAAGCTTGACATCCATTTTTTAATAAACGAATGGCTTTATGGCTTGATATAACAGTGATTGATTTTAATGGCTTAGTTGTTTGAATTCGTACAACAGGTTGGTTAGGAATATGAAAACTAACAACCTTACGAAAACAATCAATTTTAGCATGATGAGTAGTTAGCCAATCAATCCCTAAAATCACATCAAAAGCAAGTATCTTTAAAGAGATAAGGTCAACAGGTAAGGTGATGGTACCAACTTGGATCACACAAGATTTATAAACAGTGGATGTGATGAAAGTTTTTCCTAACGGAGTCTCCACAGATAAATCAAAGTCTAACTTCTCCGGAGTCAAGTTTAAACGTTGAGCACAAGCAGGAGAGATAAAAGAATGGGTAGAACCGGTATCTAATAAGGTATAAACTTCGCATGAATTTATGATTAGCTTACCCGTGATCACCTCGTTTGGGTTCCTCGCATGTTGACCAGTCACGACAAACGCTCTTCCAGGAACCGTTGACTTTATCTTTTCTGGGACAGCTTTTTGAGTCACCATCCCCGCTGGACTTGGTTTTGCTACAGTGCAATCTCGAGCGATATGTCCTTCCTTTCCACAATTATAACATACCTTAAACTGTTGTGGGCAGTTTGGGCTGATATGTCCTTCTTTTCCGCACTTATAGCATATAACCGGTGGTCGTTCTCCTCCCTTGGAACCAATTGCTGTTGGTGCTGACGTCTTCGTATTGTCATTGTTGAATCTCCTCTTTTTAAAATCTCCTCCCGACTCGCTTCTTCTATTTTCATAGCCACGATTACCACCAGAGTGGTTGCCGTTCTTGTCTGTATTTTTCTTTCTCCGCTGGTTATCATTGTTCTGATGACTGCTGTCACCGATATGATCCTGGTTGTGATCCCTCAGTTGACCGTACTCGTTATCTCGCTCTAATAATTGAGCCCTGTTGACAACATCTGAATAGAGAGAAAATTTATGAGAAATGAGATATTGACGTATGCCGGGTTTCAAACCTCTCAGAAACATCCTCGTCATACGTTCCTCATTCTCCACCAAATGAGGTGCAAACCTGGACAACTCTGCAAACTTTGCCTCGTACTGAGATACCGTCATATTATTCTGCTCTAGTCTAATAAACTCTACCTCCTTCATATGACGAATACTTTCAGGAAAGTACTTGTCATTGAACAGTTTTTGAAATGTCTCCCAAGACATGCTGAGTGCGGTTGGATGGGTACGCTTCACAGACTCCCACCAGTAATCTGCCTCGCCACGGAACATAAAGGTGGCGAATGGAACCTTCTGTTCCTCCGTGCATCCCAAGACATCGAATATCTTGGTAATTTGTTTGACCCACGTTTCCGCCATGATCGGATCCGGCTTTCCCTTAAATTCTGGTGGTCCCAATTCTTTGAACTGTTTGGCTGTGACAAACCGTGAATTGCTATCATTTCCTCCTGTATTTTGAACACGAGTCTCCCTTGTCTGGTTTTGCATGAATTGCAAAAAACTTTTAAACATTCCATCGTTCATCATCTGCTCATTGGTGTTGTTCACAGGAGGAACATTGCCAGCCTGTTGCACGTTCTCCTCGTTGGTAAGCACCGGTGTCTCCACGGTCTCATTTACTCCACTATTAACATTCTCAGTCGACATTCTCAAATACTGCCATAAAACAAGGGTTAATTAAATAAATTAACAAATCACATAATACCCCTATATTATGACTGACCAATAAATAAGCTTAGGTAGGACACACTAGCGAAGGATTCGTCTCTCCCCTCCTAGTTCTATTCCCCGAACTCCGCCAGAGATCATATCCCTAAGCTCTGATACCAACTGTGACGCCCCCAAAATAGGTATACAACACCCATTCTGAGTCGCCAAAATACATGGTACAGAAACAACTACATCTTTATTATTACAACACAAGAACTGTGAGTTTAAATACAAATATTGTCATTTAGACAATATCCACACTCAAATAAGCCCTCATTACAATTATTGATACATTATTTCACAAAAATAGTGAGGACTACTAAAGTAACTTCTAGAACCATCATTCCATACCCCGACTAGTACTCGCTACATTCTCGCCTCCTGAGAAAAATGGAACAAAAAGGAAAAGGGTGAGCTCAACTAGCCCAGTAAAGAACATTATGACTAAGATAATACAGAACAAATTATCGTTAGTCTTCAACAGGGAAAAATCTAATAGAATACAATAGACAACAAGTTTTAAATCAATAACTGCAGCGAAAACAGCAAACCATTAGAAGAGTCAAGTAGAGAATGAGTTCTACTATCTTCTAAGATTTAAAAGTCCATCATCAATATTTTATCCCTGTAACAACAATCAATAACCATCTTTAATCAAATATTCATCTTTGCACTACAGGCCAAAGATATTCATTTGTATCACCAGTCGGTCATGTTCATCTCAACACCTGTTCATCTTTGCACTACGGGCCAAAGATATTCATCAGTGAATCATTCATCTTTGCACTACGGCCAAAGATATTCAGTAATATCATCATTTAGGACTGAGGATGATGAAAAATATCTTAAAGAAAACGAATCCAGTGAAACAAAATAACAATATTAAGGATTCGTATTTCGATTTATTCATGTCCAAAAATACCTTATAATTATTCATAGTGAAGTAGAATTCAAGAATGATCAAAACATGGATACAATCAAAGCTAGTACCCAGAATAGATATTTTGGGCGAAAAGAAGAAATTTTATTTTCGGTGAATAGTAACTCGTGAATAGTAACTCGTGAATAGTAACTCATGAATAGTAACCCCGACGTGAAAAGTTCCAAATTTGATAAAAATTTCCAACCAATATTTCGGCATAATGATATTGAAGAAATAATATCATTTTTGAATAAAATAACATCCCTTACCTCGTACAGACAGTACTTCTGGTCGGAATACCGGTATAAGGCTGAAAGACACTTGCTCTGATGAATAGAAACTCTCAAAGTATCTAAATACTCACAAAATACACTCAATAATCTAGAGAGAGAAAGAGAGAAAACTTGTTTCTGGTGTGATTTTCAATTCTAACTTAGCCCTCTATTTATAGGAAAATGTTAGCACGCCGAAGCAGACTTAACCTGTAACCTGATGGCTTTACCTGCTACTATTCCCACCCACCACATTTGAATAAAAATCTCAGCACATTTCTTCACCAACCAAGAGTGGGGCCTACCAATTCTAGAATTTTCTACCAAAATGATTAACTCCGAAAATTCAACAATTTCTGAACCAGTCATCTCGTAAAATTCATAATAAATCATACGTTCATTTTTAACGGTTCAAAATTTGTGGACATATACTCAACTTATATATGTATAACATATCCAAAAATTACCACGATCCAACGGTCGGATTAAAAATTATAACTCCCGCAAAATATCTCAAAAACTCTGATTTTTAATACCTCCATTCCGACAAAAATACTGATAAAAACCTCAACATTAACTCCTTCATTTTTAACCACAAAAATATATCCCTCATTTATATCCACAAAAATAAATATTTCCTTATCATATGAATCAATAATTAATTATTTACAAATAATATTACAGAATCACATTTATGACAACCAGGCCGTTCCCAGGAAAGAGGGGGCTTTCCAATAAGGATTTCTCCTTACTGGCGCGCAATTAGATGACCAAACCTCTCCTTAGACAAAACTTTCTAGACATTGCCAATAATGTTATCTAATAATATTATTCAAATAATATGAATTATTGATCTGATAATGGGAAATACTGTGTAGTGACAATTATTGAAACAACAGTAATATAAAATATCAACGCAGCAATTATTGAATCAATAAAATAAAATACTGAACAGTAATTACTGTAACCATTATTGAGTAGTGCCTTCTTACGTAAGAATCAATAATTGGTGCAATACAGTGTGCTACTGTGTAACAACGCGTATTACTGTGTTTTAACCACCGGGTATTCCAACAGTATTAACGGTAACAACTACGCCGTTATTAATAAAAAACATATACTTGTCGTTTTCTTCATCCAATCGCTTTCCGTTATGGGGCCCACAAAAGACTGCGCCGTCGTACGAATATTCCCCGACAGGAAGAATATTCCACGACCAAACGAATATTCCCCGACAACAATGAATATTTTATAACCACTTGCTTATTTAAAATATTTACGCATTTTACCCATAACTAACCTCATTAATCAATTTAACACTTACTATTTCAAAATAATAAATAGAGGGAATTTAAATTTCATTTATTAATAATTTGGGGTCTTACAGAATATCTTTGGCCTGTAGTGCAAAGATGGTCTGTTGACGAATATCTTTGGCCCGTAGTTCAAAGATGAAGTTATTAGTATGATTATGAACAGGATTTGTGATTTGGTGTAACCATGATCTTTGATGTTTCAGGTAAAGATAGGTGATAAAAATTATCTTCATCCTGGATGCGAAGAGGAATTTAGAATTACAATTATGATTATAAGTTATTCATATAATTGTAAAAAAGAACTGTTGATTAATGTTACAGGGATAAAACATTATTGGTGGACTTTTAATGTGGAGAAGATAGTAGACTTTATGGTCTATTTGACTCTTCTAATGGTTTGCTCGTTCCGCTGCAACTATGGTTGAAAATTTTTATCATCTACCATATGTTCTAAATCTCTGATTTATTATTGTTGAAGGCTATTGATAATTTATTTATCTTTAGTCATGATATTCCTTACTGGGCTAGTTGTGCTCACCCTTCTATTTCACAATTCCTTTCAGGTAATAAGAGTGTAGCTGGGTCGAGCGGGGGAATAGAACGGTGGTTATCATTTAGTAGTTATATTTGGTGAATCAAATAGGGTGAGGCGAACCCAACGTTGGAATGGTATTTTGTCACTATCATGCAAGATGTCTAATAATATACAACCTCGTGTCATCATAAGACAGGGATGTGCTCATCCACTTGCTGAGTATATTTACGAGCACTACTTATATAATCTTGGTGTTTGTTTGAAGTATAATTCTCAATTAGAGACAGTGGAGATAATGATATGTCAAGAGAAGACTCCCCATTGGGAAGAATATGATAATAATCTTCTCGTTTTTCTTTGGGGTCTATTGGGTCAACCAAGGATAATTCTGTGGCCATATGATATCTATCACAACCTAGAAGCATGGCCTCCCATGTACGAAGGTTTCCTTGAGCACTTCCCAAAGATTCTAATTTTTAAAACAGTTTTTGACTATACCTTTATGTAAGGTGTCATTGTGAGGTGCTATCCACGATTGGGACATGAGTCACATTTGGTATATATTTAGATCCAAACTCACAGTATATGTGTTGTTGTATTTTGCACAACAATTGTTGTAATAAAATTGTAGTTATTTTCTGTACCATGTATTTGGCGACTCAGAATAGGTTGGATGGAATGGACCTATTTTGGGATTGTTACATGTTGGTATCAGAGCTTAGGGATATGATCTCTGGCGGAGATCGGAGAATACAACTAGGAGGGGAGAGATGAGTAAATCCTTCGCTAGTGTGTCCTACCTAAGCTTATTTATTGGTCAGTCATAATATTGGGATATTATGTGATATGTTAATTTGTTTAATTAACCCTTGTTTTATGGCAGTATTTGAGAATGGCAGCTGAGAATGCTAACAATAGAGTGAATGAGACTGAGGGGATGCCTCTAATCACTAACTGTGATAATGTGATGTCAGACGAAGAAGGAATTAGAGATATCCATGTGGTGAGTGAAGAATTGATAGTTGCACCCGAGATAGTCGTAGAAGTAACAGCTGAGACTGAGGAAGAAGAGGAAGAAGAAGTACCTGAGGAGAGTTTATTAGAGGTATTATATGATCAAAATGTAGAATTTCAAAATCGTATTCATGAGTTAGAAGAGCAGGCAGAAGAACGACAGGCGGTCGTGGAACAAAAGGATGCAACAATTCAAGCTTGTGTTACCCGATATGTGATGCTTGAACAGAAGCATTCTTTGGCAGAGTATAAGTTGATAAAAATGGAATCTGAGCTGAAAGAAGAAAAAACTGAACGAGTGAGAATAAGTGATGCATGGGCAAAAGCCGCACGACACGTGGATATTGTGGAAAGAGATGTTCGATCTAAGAAGGCTAAAATAGATGATATGAATTTCTCTTTTTGGAAAGCAATTGGGAGAACCCAACATCGAGTTTTGAATTACCCTGGACATAGCGGTCAACCTGAATCTGATATGGATCGAAGATTGAGGATTCAGATCATGAATGAGGAGTACGAAGAGGCAGTTGAGGGAGGAATATATCCTATAGAAAGGTATATTCCAACGGTAATGATGACGCCAAATGCTGCTCCAGACAAGTCAAAGCCAAGTAGTTCGAGGGATGACGGTTGTCATGACTTCCCAACAAATGAGGAACCCAAATGAAGTTATCATGGGAGATGAGCAATGGAGAAATCATGATGATCTGAGAGATAGAATCTGAAATAGAAGCATGGTATTCTCAACTCTTCAAAATACCAGGTACGTAAATTTCGGGGACAAAATTTCATAAGGAAGGGAGATTGTAAGACCCCGAATTTTATGAAATAAAAGTATTCAATTTTTCTTATAATTACTATTCAGTAAATGGTTAAATTGATAAATGTTAAAGTTAAGGGTGATATATGAATTTTTTTTCAAAATACACAAGCGGTTATAAAATATTCATTGTTGTCGGGGAATATTCGTTTGGTCGTGGAATATTCTTTCTGTCGGGGAATATTCGTACGACGGCGCAGCCATTTGTGGGCCCCATAACAGAATAACTGTCGGATGAAGAAAATGACAAATTTGAGTTTTTACAAATAACGGCGTATGTGACGCTCCCAAAATTAGGTATACATCACCCATCTTGGGTCGTCAGATACAAAGTACAGAATACAAATACAACTTACTAATACAGCTGTCGTGTACAATACGACAAAACATAAACTGTGAGTTTGAATACAAATATTATCTTATAGAGATTATTCATTCTCAAAAGGAGTCCTCATTACATTTATTAACACACTATTACATAGAATAGTGAGGACTACTAACTAATACTATTATTCGAACCATCACTCCGTTCCCCAACTTGCCCCAACTACGTTCTCATTTCCTGAAGAGAACAGTGAAAGAAAGGGTGAGCTCAACTAGCCCAGTAAGAAATATTATGACTAAGATAATGCAGAATAAATTATCATTAGCCTTCAATAATGTTAAACTGATAAAATATAATAGACATCAAGTTTAACTGCAGCGGAACAAGCAATCCATTAAAAGAGTCAAGTAGAAAATAAACTCTACTATCTTTTATGATTTAAAATATTTTTCAACACTGTTATCGCTGGGACTCAGCTTAATAAAATAATCCACATCATCGAATCACCCCTGCACTACGGCCAAGGATATTCGTGTATTCATTAATGGTCATGATCATGCCAACAACTGTCCATCAATGCACTACGGGCCAATGAGGACTTTTACCAAATC
The DNA here is from genome assembly GCA_016801055.1 of Panax notoginseng. NCBI lineage: Eukaryota > Viridiplantae > Streptophyta > Magnoliopsida > Apiales > Araliaceae > Panax > Panax notoginseng. The sequence continues at coordinate 82,876,108 of CM029014.1, forward strand.
ATTTGTAACATTACAGTCATGATTATACCGAATAATCCCTGGTCATAATCATACCAAGTCCATCTATGCACTACAGGCCGCAGATGACTTTCAACATTATATAAACATGAGGATGATGACAATGATATAAGAATTCAAGAAAACAAGTTCAAGAATTAATTTATCCAAGAATTAACAACGTCCAAATTGTTAACATGATACTGCTTTGTGGAGTAAAATTCAAGAATGCTTAGAAGAATATTTTCATGAAAAGATACTGGATGAAACGTAATTATCAAGGATATTCCACAAATTTCATGGAGTATAGAAGTCAAAACTTAACCAACTGAGTACAATAAAGAATGGAATAACAAAAGAAATCATCATGCATGCGATAGACCGCACAGACAGGTTATTCCAACAAATAATAAATAATGGAACCAGGTCCGGCGTAAACGCACAGACAGGATATTCCGACAGAATAATAAATAATGGAACCAGGTCCGGTGTAAAACACACAAACAGGATGTTCAACAGAATAATAACAAAGACGGAACCAGGTCCGGTGTAAAACACACAGACAGGATGGTCCAACAAAATAATAATAAAAACGGAACCAGGTCCGGTGTAAAACACACAGACAGGATGTTCCAACAGAATAATAGAAGAATGTCACCAAGTATAGGGTAGACCGCGTATACAGGTTATTCCAACAGAATAATAAGAAATGGAATAACAACAGTTCTCTTCATGAATAAGAAAGAATAACACCCCTTACCGTTTTAAAGAAGAGCTGAAATAAGGAAGTAGTTAAGTAGTAGAATACTCTTCTTCTTTCTCTCTATAGTTTCTCTCTCTAGAGTTCAGTGAATTCGTAAGAAATAATGAAGGAATGAGCTGCTATTTATAGAAAAATAGAATACATAGTAACTAATCCATGAACGGTCCAGATTGATTACTTTAATCTGACGGTCTATATTTAAAGAAAAATCTTTTAAATAAAATATAATATATTCTATTTATAGAATAACTTTAATAAAGTATTCTGTTTTATATAAAAAGATGTTTCTGTTTTATTACGTTAATAATACGAATAAAACAAAACGTCATTATCGCTAAATAATTCATATTATTAACTGACAATAATTGAATCAAACTGAGTGACTTCTCACATGAACATTAATAATCAATACCGTGTGCTACTATGCAACCACACGTATTACTGTACTTTTACTACCGAGTAGTTCAACAGTAACAATGGTAAAACTTCTGTCGTTATTTTTAATAAAATATTTTTCTCGTTTTCTCAATCCGACAATAATTCCGTTGTGGGGTCTACCAATGATTGTGTCGTTGTACGAATATTCTCTGTTAAAACGAATATTCCCTGACCAATCGAATATTATATAACAACTTGCGTACTTTGTAAAATTTATAAATATTACCCACAACTATAACATTATATCAAATTAACTCCATAATATTTCAAAATGATATTTATAGAAAATTCATCTTTATTTATAAAAGTTGGGGTCTTACAACCTCCCCTTCTTATGAAATTTTGCCCTCGAAATTAGGATACGTACCTGGTATGTCGAAGGGGTAAGGATACCTTGATTTCATTTTAGATTCTAACTCCCAAGTCATTTCCTCAACATCGTGGTTTCTCCACAAAACTTTGACTTGAGGTATAACCTTGGAGCGTAGAATATGTTCCTTCTTATCCAAGATTTGAACAGGAACTTCTTCATACGTCAAATCCTCCGTTATTTCGTTCGGTTCTAACTCAATAATGTGGTTCGGGTCTTCCAAATATTTGCGTAACATGGATATGTGAAAAACGTTATGAACACGAGACATACCTGGCGGTAAAGCGAGTCTATAAGCCATAGTTCCTACTCGATCGAGGATTAAAAATGGACCGATGAATCGAGGATTGAGCTTTTCTCTTTTTCCAAATCTCGTAACTCCTTTCCATGGAGCAACACGTAAGAACACATGATCTCCTACATCAAATTCCACGTCCTTTCGATGAAGATCAGCATAACTCTTTTGTCGATCTTGTGAGGTTTTTATACGTTGTCGGATCGTTTGAATCTTTTCTGTAGTCATACGTACCAACTCCGTTCCCAACAATGTTGTTTCACCCACCTCATCCCAGCATACTGGAGAACGACATTTTCTTCCATACAATGCTTCGAATGGAGCCATGCCAATACTTGTTTGATAACTATTGTTGTAGGAAAACTCCACCAATGGTAAGAACTTGTCCCAACTTCCCTTGAAGTCAAAGACACAGAGTCTTAATAGATCTTCAACAGTTTGAATAGTCCTCTCTGATTGTCCATCCGTCTGAGGATGATATGCTGAACTAAATCGTAAATCCGTGCCCATAGCTTTTTGTAAACTAACCCAAAATCGTGAAGTAATCTTGGGTCTCGGTCAGAAATTATGGATACTGGCATACCATGCAGTCTTACAATCTCGTTTATGTACATACGAGCAAGACATTCAAGTGTATAAGTTTCTCATATCGATAAGAAATGAGCAGACTTGGTCAATCTATCAACAATGACCCAAATCGCATCTATACCTTGAGAAACCTTAGGAAGACCGGTAACGAAATCCATGGTAATGTGCTCCCACTTTCATTCTGGAATTTCAAGTGGTTGTAATGGACCTTTTGGTACTTGATGCTCCGCTTTGACTCGTTGATAAGTTTGACACCTTGAGATAAACAACGCTATCTCTCTCTTCATATTGCTCCACCAAAATGTATGACGAAGATCATGATACATTTTGGTACTTCCAGGATGGATTGCAAACGGTGTGTTGTGCGCCTCCATCATGATTTCATACTTTAAATTAGGGTTGTTAGGAACACAAAGTCTGGAGTTGACTCGAAGTATTCCTTCTTCATCGATTCTTGCTTTCGGCATAGCACCTTCTTGCACTTTCTTCCTCATACGCATCAGCTCCAGGTCTGTAGCTTGAGCAGCTTTAACTTTATCGATTAAAGTCGGTTCTGCTCGTATATTCTCCATCATCACATGGGTCCTTGGAGTCTTTAACTCTATCTCCATCCTTTGCAAATCACACAAAATGGGCCTTTGTGTTGACAATATCGCACTCGTACTTGCATATGATCTTCTACTCAATGTGTCAGCTACTACGTTCGCTTTTCCAGGATGGTATTGAATGGTATGATCATAATCTTTCAACAGTTCAAGCCAACGTCGTTGTCGCATGTTGAGTTCCTTTTGAGTGAAGAAATATTTGAGGCTTTTATGATCCGTAAAGATCTCCACCTTCTCCCCATACAAGTAATGCCTCCAAATTTTAAGTGCAAAGACAACAGCTGCCAACTCTAGATCATGAATAGGATAATTCCTCTCATATTCCTTGAGTTGTCTTGATGCATAGGCTATGACTTTTTCATGTTGCATGAGAACGCATCCCAACCCTTTGCTCGAAGCATCACTGTAGATGACAAATCCCTCCGAGCCAGATGGTATTGTTAGAACAGGTGCTGAAATGAGTCTCCTCTTGAGTTCTTGAAAACTCTTCTCACATTCTTTGTTCTAACCGAACTTTATATCTTTCCAAGTCAGCTGAGTTAATGGAGTAGCAATTCGAGAAAATCCTTCCACGAATCTCCGATAATAACCAGCTAAACCAAGAAAGCTACGTACTTCGGTCACTGATTTAGGTTGCTCCTAGCTTTGAATAGCTTCAATCTTTGCCGGGTCAACCGATAATCCACGACTTGATATTACGTGCCCAAGGAATCCTACCTCCTCCAGCCAGAACTCGCATTTCTTCAACTTGGCATAAAGCTTGTATTCACGAAGCTTTTGGAGTACCAGCCTCAAGTGTTGCTCATGATCTTCACGGCTTTTAGAATAAATAAGGATGTCATCAATAAAGACGACCACAAAGTGATCCAAATATTCCTTGAATACCCGGTTCATCATATCCATGAAAACAGCAGAAGCATTAGTCAATCCAAAGGACATGACTAGGAATTCATAATGCCCGTACCGAGTTCTAAAAGCCGTCTTTGGAATATCCTCAGTTCTAACCTTCAGCTGATGATATCCAGAACGAAGATCGATCTTTGAAAAGAATTGTGCTCCTTGCAATTGGTCAAACAGATCATCAATACGTGGCAATGGGTACCTGTTTTTGATGGTGACATGATTCAACTCCCGATAATCAATACAAAGTCGCATACTTCCATCTTTCTTCTTCATGAATAGCACAGGAGCACCCCAAGGAGAAGTACTAGGACGAATAACGCCAATGTCTAACAATTCCTGCAGTTGGATCTTTAACTCCTGAAGTTCAATAGGAGCCATTCGATATGGGGCTTTGGAAATGGGTTTTGTACCGGGTTCAAGGTCGATACAAAATTCAATTTCACGCTCTGGGGGTAGGCCAGGAAGTTCTTCAGGGAATACGTCAGGGAATTTATTAACAATAGAAATATCATTCAAAACTGACGTATTTTTGTTTAGATCCGTGACATGAGCTAAGAAAGCTTGACATCCGTTTTTCAATAAACTAATAGCTTTATGGCTTGAGATGACAGCGATTGATTTTAATGGTTTGGTTGCTTGAATTCGCATAATAGGTCGATTAGGAATATGAAAGGTAACAACCTTACGAAAAAAATCAATTTTTGCATGATGAGTAGTTAACCAATCAATCCCTAGAATCACGTCAAATGCAAGTATTTTTAATGAAATAAGATCGACAGGTAATGTGTGGGTACCAACTTGAACAAAACAAGACTTATAAACCATAGATGTAATGAAGGTTTCTCCCAATGGAGTTTCAACAGATAAGTCAAAGTCTAATTTCTCCGGAATCAAATTTAATCGATGAGCGCAAGTAAGAGAAATAAAAGAATGGGTAGAACCGGTATCAAATAAAGTATAGACTTCGTTAGAGTTTATGATAAGCTTACCCGTGATGACCTCATTCGGGTTCCTTACTTTCTGGGAGGTCACAACAAACGCTCTCCCTTGTACTACCGGTTTTGACTTTTCTGGGACGGCCTTTGGTGTCTCCATCTTGGCTGAACTTATTTTTGGTAAACGACAAAATCGAGCTAAATGACCTTCTCTTCCACAATTATAACATGTTTTAGATGGCATCGCGTAGTTTGGACTGATGTGCCCCTCCCCTCCGCATTTGAAACATATGATAGGTGGTCGTTCTCCTTCCTTAACAACGGGTGCTGGTGCTGACGTCTTTCCATCATTGTTGAATCTCCTCTTCTTGAAATGACCATTCTTATTGTTTTGGCCCTGATTACCACCGAAGTGGTTACCATTTCTGGCCTGTTGATTCCCTCCATGCTTGTTGTCACCGCTTCGATGACTGCTCTCACTAGTATTATCATTTTGCCGACTGCTCTCTTTTGGTTGCGTTGACTCGTTATCGCGCTCCACTAACTGAGCCCTATTCACAACATCTGAATACAAACACAGTTTATGAGAAATAAGATGTTGACGTATCTCAGGTTTCAAACCTCGCAAAAATATTCGCGTCATTCGCTCTTCATTATCCACCAAGTGGGACGCAAACCGGGACAACTCAGCAAATTTAGCCTCACACTGCGACACGGTCATATTATTCTGCTCCAATTTGATGAACTCCACCTCCTTCATGTGACGAACTCTTTTGGGAAAGTATTTGTCATTGAACAGCTCTTGGAACTTATCCCAAGACATCTTCAGTGCAGCAGGTTGAGTACGCTTAATCGATTCCCACCAGTAATCTGCCTCTCCTCGCAACATAAAGGCAGTAAAGGGAACCTTTTGCTCCTCGGAGCATCCCAAGACATCAAATATCTTGGTAATCTGCTTTATCCATGTTTCCGCTATAAGTGATTTTGGCTCTCCCTTAAACTCTTGTGGTCCCAGCTCCTTGAACTGTTTAGCGGTGACCGTCCGAGAGTTTTCAGTGTTTCCACCTATATTTTGGACAGGAGCCGCTCTCGCCTGTTGTTGCATGAACTGCATAAAGTTTTTGAATATTCCATCATTTATCATCTGGTCAGTGTGGTTGTTTGCATGAGGATTGTCACCTTCCTGATGCACATTATCCTGATTATTGATATGTGGTGAATCAACAGTCGCCTGTGCTCCATTGCTATTCTCAACATTCTCAGATGCCATTTTCAGATACTACCACAAAATAAAAGTTAATTGATATGTCATATATTATCCTTATATTATGAGCGACCAATTAAATACCATGCAAATAAACTTAGGTAGGTCATACTAACGAAGGAATTCCCCGTCTCTCCCCTCCTAGTTCTATTCTCACATCTTAGCCAGGGATCATATCCCTAAGCTCTGATACCAACTGTGACGCCCCCAAAATTAGGTATACATCACCCATCTTGGGTCGTCAGATACAAAGTACAGAATACAAATACAACTTACTAATACAGCTGTCGTGTACAATACGACAAAACATAAACTGTGAGTTTGAATACAAATATTATCTTCTAGAGAGTATTCATACTCAAAAGGAGTCCTCATTACATTTATTAACACACTATTACATAGAATAGTGAGGACTACTAACTAATACTATTATTCGAACCATCACTCCGTTCCCCAACTTGCCCCAACTACGTTCTCATTTCCTGAAGAGAACAGTGAAAGAAAGGGTGAGCTCAACTAGCCCAGTAAGAAATATTATGACTAAGATAATGCAGAATAAATTATCATTAGCCTTCAATAATGTTAAACTGATAAAATATAATAGACATCAAGTTTAACTGCAGCGGAACAAGCAATCCATTAAAAGAGTCAAGTAGAAAATAAACTCTACTATCTTTTATGATTTAAAATATTTTTCAACACTGTTATCGCTGGGACTCAGCTTAATAAAATAATCCACATCATCGAATCACCCCTGCACTACGGCCAAGGATATTCGTGTATTCATTAATGGTCATGATCATGCCAACAACTGTCCATCAATGCACTACGGGCCAATGAGGACTTTTACCAAATCATTTGTAACATTACAGTCATGATTATACCAAATAATCCCTGGTCATAATCATACCAAGTCCATCTATGCACTACAGGCCACAGATGACTTTCAACATTATATAAACATGAGGATGATGACAATGATATAAGAATTCAAGAAAACAAGTTCAAGAATTAATTTATCCAAGAATTAACAACGTCCAAATTGTCAACATGATACTGCTTTGTGGAGTAAAATTCAAGAATGCTTAGAAGAATATTTTCATGAAAAGATACTGGATGAAACGTAATTATCAAGGATATTCCACAAATTTCATGGAGTATAGAAGTCAAAACTTAACCAACTGAGTACAATAAAGAATGGAATAACAAAAGAAATCATCATGCATGCGATAGACCGCACAGACAGGTTATTCCAACAAAATAATAAATAATGGAACCAGGTCCGGCGTAAACGCACAGACAGGATATTCCGACAGAATAATAAATAATGGAACCAGGTCCGGTGTAAAACACACAAACAGGATGTTCAACAGAATAATAACAAAGACGGAACCAGGTCCGGTGTAAAACACACAGACAGGATGGTCCAACAAAATAATAATAAAAACGGAACCATGTCCGGTGTAAAACACACAGACAGGATGTTCCAACAGAATAATAATAAAAATGGAACCAGGTCCGGTGTAAAACACACAGACAGGATGTTCCAACAGAATAATAGAAGAATGTCACCAAGTATAGGGTAGACCGCGTATACAGGTTATTCCAACAGAATAATAAGAAATGGAATAACAACAGTTCTCTTCATGAATAAGAAAGAATAACACCCCTTACCGTTTTAAAGAAGAGCTGAAATAAGGAAGTAGTTAAGTAGCAGAATACTCTTCTTCTTTCTCTCTATAGTTTCTCTCTCTAGAGTTCAGTGAATTCGTAAGAAATAATGAAGGAATGAGCTGCTATTTATAGAAAAATAGAATGCATAGTAACTAATCCATGAACGGTTCAGATTGATTACTTTATTCTGACGGTCTATATTTAAAGAAAAATCTTTTAAATAAAATATAATATATTCTATTTATAGAATAACTTTAATAAAGTATTCTGTTTTATATAAAAAGATGTTTCTGTTTTATTACGTTAATAATACGAATAAAACAAAACGTCATTATCGCTAAATAATTCATATTATTAACTGACAATAATTGAATCAAACTGAGTGACTTCTCACATGAACATTAATAATCAATACCGTGTGCTACTATGCAACCACACGTATTACTGTACTTTTACTACCGAGTAGTTCAACAGTAACAATGGTAAAACTTCTGCCGTTATTTTGAATAAAATATTTTTGTCGTTTTCTCAATCCGACAATAATTCCGTTGTGGGGTCCACCAATGATTGTGTCGTTGTACGAATATTCTCTGTTAAAACGAATATTCCCCGACCAATAGAATATTATATAACAACTTGCGTACTTTACAAAATTTATAAATATTACCCACAACTATAACATTATATCAAATTAACTCCATAATATTCAAAAATAATATTTATAGAAAATTCATCTTTATTTATAAAAGTTGGGGTCTTACAGCGTAGTTGTTACCGTTAACACTGTTGGAATACCCGGTGGTTAAAATACAGTAATACGCGTTATTGCACAGTAGCACACGGTATTGCACAGTATTTTTGAAATTATTGATTCTTACGTAAGAAGGCACTACTCAATAATTGTTACAATAATTACTGTTCAATATTTTATTTTATTGATTCAATAATTGCTACGTTAAAATTTTATATTATTATTGTTCAATAATTGTCACTGCATAGTATTTCCCATTATCAGATCAATAATTCATATTATTTGAATAATATTATTAGATAACATTATTGGCAATGTCTAGAAAGTTCTGTCTAAGGAGAGGTTTGGTCACCTAATTACGCACCAGTAAGGAGAAATTCTTATTGGAAAGCCCCCTCTTTCCTGGGAACAGCCTGGTTGTCATAAATGTGATTCTGTAATATTATTTGTGAAATAATTAATTATTGATTCATATGATAAGGAAATATTTATTTTATGTGGATATAAATGAGGGATATATTTTTGTGGTTAAAAATAAAGGAGTTAATGTTGAAGTTTTTATCAGTATTTTTGTCGGAATAGAGGTATTAAAAATCAAGATTTTTGAGATATTTTGCGGCGGTTATAATTTTTAATCCGACCGTTGGATCGTAGTAATTTTTGGATATGTTATACATATATAAGTTGAGTATATGTTCACAAATTTTGAACCGTTAAAAATGAACGTATGATTTATTATGAATTTTACGAGATGACTGGTTCAGAAATTGTTGAATTTTTGGAGTTTATCATTTTGGTAGAAAATTCTAGAATTGGTGGGCCCCACTCTTGGTTGGTGAAAAAAATGTGCTGAGATTTTTATTCAAATGTGGTAGGTGAGAATAGTAGCAGGTAAAGCCATCAGGTTGCATGTTAAGTCTGCTTCGGCGTGCTAACATTTTCTTATAAATAGAGGGCTAAGTTAGAATTAAAAATCACACCAGAAACAAGCTTTCTCTCTTTCTCTCTCTATATTATGAAGCATATTTTGTGAGTTTTTAGATACTTTGAGAGTTGCTATTTAATGCAAGTTTCCTTCGGCTTTGCATTCCAGTCAGAAATACTGCACTTTTGAGGTAAGGGATAGTAAGGGATTTTAAGGGTTGTTATGTTTTTCAGTTTCGTAATTTTTCTGACTTTCAAAAATTCTGAAAAAATTTGAAATGATATTTTGATGAGTTTTCTTGATTGTGTCCAAAAATGGTGATTTTTGGATGTATAGATTAAGAGTTATGAATTTTATGAGAAAAGACTATTTTAAAAGTAACCGCTTATAACTCCTTGTGGTTAACTCCAAAATTGATGAAATTTTTATTGGGAGTACATGTATATGATAGGAGTATACTCTGTGAATTTCAGAATTTTTAGATAAAAGTATAATTTTTGATAAATGTCTAAATATTCGGCTGTTTTGGCCATATGAAAAATAGTAAATGACTTTTAAAAATTTTGAGAAAAATATATGTTCACTATGGGACTATATTATACTAAATTCCAGAAAAAAAATATTTTTGGAACTGATTTGGTATTTTTCATAAAAATGGTCTAGTTATGAGTAAATGAATTAAATATGTTTTGTGAAGAAAGAAAATTAAAAAATAGGATTTTATGGCTTGAGAATCCTATATGAGGTATATGCAGATTTTTGATGAGGGTTTTTGATTATTGGTGATAAAATCTTTTGAGTTTAGCATTTTAAGATGATTAAATGCATTATTTAGTAAAGTGTAAACAATTAAAATAAATTGTTTATAAGCTCAAGAAATATTATTCTTTCAATATCATTATACCGAAATATTGGTATGTATTTTATTGTAAAATTTCTACCTTTTTGTGTCGAGTTACTATTCACGAGTTACTATTCATGAGTTACTATTCACGAATTACTATTCAAGAAAAAAATTAGTTTCTTTTTCTAACCAAATTATAGTTGATTTACAAATATTACTCTTGAGATTAAAATTAGATGTTGATCATATTATTTTTATTATTATATATAATAATTTTATAACCCTAATGATGATATTTCTCTTTGACTTGAGTGTAAAGATGGGTAGATTTTTGGTATGATCATGACTATGGGTTCTCTTTGGCCAGTAGTGCAAAGTTGAATTGTTGATTGGTATGATCATGACCATTGAATTTATAAGTGAATATCTTTAGCTTAAGTGCAAAGGTGAATTGATCAACATAGTTATAATTATTGTTTATATAAATTCTGAAATGATTATATATTTCTTTGAGATATTAATATATTTGGCCTATAGTGCAAATATGAACTGTTGATGAATATATTTGGCCGTAGTGCAAATATGAATTGTTGAGGAATATCTTTGACCTATAGTGTAAAGATGAAATATTGATGAATATCTTTGGCCTGCAGTGCAAAGATGAATTGTTGATGAATATCTTTGGCCCGTAGTGCAAAGATGACATGTTGTTGAATATCTTTGGCCAGTAGTGCAAAGATGAACATATGTTGAGATAAACATGACCAACTAGTGATACAAATGAATACCTTTGGCCGTAGTGCAAAGATGAAGTTATTAGTATAATTATGAACAGGAAATGTGATTTGGTGTAACCATGATCTTTGATGTTTCAGGTAAAGATAGGTGATGAAAATTATCTTCGTCCTGGATGAGAAGAGGAATTTAGAATTACAGTTATGATTATGAGTTATTCATGTGATTGTGGACCAGAATTGTTAATTGATGTTACAAGGATAAAACATTGTTGGTGGATTTTTAACATGAAAAAGATAATAGACTTTATAGTCTATTTGACTCTTCTAATGGATTGCTCGTTCTGCTGCAACTATGGTTGAAATTTTTATCATTTACCATATGTTCTAAATCTCTGATTTATTATTAATGAAGGCTATTGATAATTTAATTATCTTTAGTCATGATATTCTTTACTGAACTAGTTGTGCTCACCCTTTTGCTTCACAATTCCTTTCAGGTAATAAGAGTGTAGCTGGGTCGAGCGGGGGTAACAAGGGAATAGAACGGTGGTCATCATTTAGTAGTTATATTTGGTGAAGAAAATAGGGTGAGGCGAACCCAACGTTAGAAGGGTATTTTGTCACTATCATACAAGATGTCTAATGACATACAACCTCATGTCATCATAAGACAGGGTTGTTCTCATCCACTTGCTGAGTATATCTATGGGCATTACCTATATAATCTTGGTGTTTGTTTGAAGTATAATTCACGATTAAAGACAGTGGAGATAATGATAAGTCAAGAGAAGACTCACCATTGGGAAGAATATGATAGTAATCTTTTCGTTTTTCTTTGGGGTCTATTGGGTCAACCAAGGATAATTCTGTGGCCATATGATATCTATCATAACCTAGACGCTTGGCCTCCCATGTACGAAGGTTTCCTTGAGCACTTCCCAAATATTCTAATTTCTAAAACAGTTTTTGACTATACCTTTATGTAAGGTGTCATTGTGAGGTGATGTCCACGGTTGGAACATGAGTCACATTTGATATATATTTGTATCCAAACTCACAGCATATGTGTTGTTGTATTTTGCACGACAATTATTGTAATAAAGTTGTAGTTGCTTTCTGTACCATGTATTTGGCGACTCAGAATAGGTTGGATGGAATGGACCTATTTTGGGGTTGTCACAGTTGGTATCAGAGCTTAGGGATATGGTCTCTGGCGGAGATCGGGGAATATAACTAGGAGGGGAGAGATGAGTAAATCCTTCGCTAGTGTGTCCTACCTAAGCTTATTTGTTGGTCAGTCATAATATCGGGATATTATGTGATATGTTAATTTCTTAAATTAAACCTTGTTTTGAAGCTGTATGCTAGAATGATATTTGAAATACAGGAGATGAGCAATGGAGAAATTATGATGACAGGGAAGATGGAATCTGAAATGAAAGGAAGGTATTCTCAACTCTTTGAAATACCAGGTACGTAAATTTCGAGGACGAAATTTCATAAGGAAGGGGGATTGTAAGACCCCGAATTTTATGAAATAAAAGTATTCAATAAATACAATTCAGTAAATGGTTAAATTGATAAATGTTAAAGTTAAGGGTGATATATGAATTTTTTTTCAAAATACACAAGTGGTTATAAAATATTCATTATTGTCGGGAAATATTCGTTTGGTCGTGGAATATTCTTTCTGTCGGGGAATATTCGTACGACGGCGCAGTCATTTGTGGGCCACATAACAGAATAACTGTCGGGTGAAGAAAACGACAAATTTGAGTTTTTATAAATAACGGCGTAGTTGTTACCGTTAACACTGTTAGAATACCCCGGTGGTTAAAATACAGTAATACGCGTTATTGCACAGTAGCACACGGTATTGCATAGTATTTTTAAAATTATTGATTCTTACGTAAGAAGGCACTACTCAATAATTGTTACAGTAATTACTGTTCAATATTTTATTTTATTGATTCAATAATTACTACGTTGAAATTTTATATTATTGTTGTTCAATAATTGTCACTGCATAGTATTTCCCATTATCAGATCAATAATTCATATTATTTGAATAATATTATTAGATAACATTATTGGCAATGTCTAGAAAGTTCTGTCTAAAGAGAGGTTTGGTCACCTAATTGCGCGCCAGTAAGGAGAAATTCTTATCGGAAAGCCCCCTCTTTCCTGGGAACGGCCTGGTTGTCATAAATGTGATTTTGTAATATTATTTGTGAATAATTAATTATTGATTCATATGATAAGGAAATATTTATTTTATTTGGATATAAATGAGGGATATATTTTTGTGGTTAAAAATGAAGGAGTTTATGTTGAGGTGTTTTATCTGTATTTTTTGTCGGATCGGAGGTATTGAAAATCAAATTAGGATTTTTAAGATATTTTGCGAGGGTTATAATTTTAATCCGACCATTGGATCGTGGTAATTTTTGGATATGTTATACATATATAAGTTGAGTATATGTCCACAAATTTTGAACCGTTAAAAATGAACGTATGATTTATTATGAATTTTACGAGATGACTGGTTCAGAAATTGTTGAATTTTTAGAATTTATCATTTTGGTGGAAAATTCTAGAATTGGTGGGCCCCACTCTTGGTTGGTGAAGAAATGTGCTGAGATTTTTATTCAAATATGGTGGGTGAGAATAGTAGCAGGTAAAGCCATCAGGTTGCATGTTAAATCTGCTTCGGCGTGCTAACATTTTCCTATAAATAGAGGGCTAAGTTAGAATTAAAAATCACACCAGAATTCATAAGTTTTCTCTCTTTCTCTCTCTAGATTATTGAGTATAATTTGTGAGCATTTAGATACTCTGTGAGTTTCTATTTATCAGTGCAAGTTTCCTTCAGCCTTATACCGATTAGAAGTACTCCTCTTTTTAGGTAAGGGATAGTAAGGGATTTTGAGAGTTGTTATGTTTTTCAGTTTTGTAATTTTTCTGACCTTCAAAAATTCTACAAAAATTTGAAATGATATTTTGATGAGTTTTCTTGATTGTGTCCAAAAATGGTGATTTTTGGATGTATAGATTAAGAGTTATGAATTTTATGAGAAAAGACTATTTTAAAAGTAACCGCTTATAACTCCTTGTGGTTAAATCCAAAATTGATAAAATTTTTATTGGGAGTACATGTATATGATAGGAGTATACTCTGTGAATTTCAGAATTTTTAGATAAAAGTACAATTTTTGATAAATATCTAAATATTCGGCTATTTTGGCCATATAAAAAATAGTAAATGACTTTTAAAAATTCTGAGAAAAATATATGTTCACTATGGGACTATATTATGCTAAATCCCAGAAAAAAAAATATTTTTAGAACTAATTTGGTATTTTTTTTTATGAAAATGGTCTAGTTATAAGTAAATGAATTAAATATGTTTTGTGAAGAAAGAAAATTGGAAAATAGGATTATGGCTTGAGAATCCTATATGAGGTATATGCAGATTTTTGATGAGGGTTTTGGTTATTGATGATGAAATTGTAAGAGTTGACATATAATGATGATTAAATGCATTAATTAGTAAAGTGTAAATAATTTAAATAAATTATTTATAAGCTTAAGAAATATTATTCTTTCAATATCATTATACCGAAATATTGGTATGAATTTTATTGTGAAATTTCTACCTTTTTGTATCGGGGTTACTATTCATGAGTTACTATTCGTGAGTTACTATTCATAAATTACTATTCACGAGTTACTATTTACGGGTACTATTCACTACAAAATTGGTTTCTTTTCCTAACCAAATTATAGTTGATTTATGAATATTACTCTGGAGATTAAAACTATATATTGATTATATTGATTTTATTATCATATATAACATTTTTATAACCCTGATATTGAAATTCTCTTTCACTTGAGTGTAAAGATGAGTAAATTATTGGTATGATCGTGACTGAGGAATATCTTTGGCCCGTAGTGCAAAGATGAATTGTTAACTGGTATGATCATAACCATTGAATTTATAATTGAATATATTTAGCTTAAGTGTAAAGATGAATTGATTAACATGGTTATAATTATTATTTATATAATTCTGAATTGATTATATATTCTTTGAGATATTAATATATTTGACCTATTATGCAAATATGAACTATTGAGAAATATCTTTGGCCTGTAGTGCATAGATGAATTGTTGATGAATATCTTTGGCCCGTAGTGCAAAGATGACCTGTTGATGAATATCTTTGGCCTGTAGTGCAAAGATGGTCTGTTGACGAATATCTTTGGCCCGTAGTTCAAAGATGAAGTTATTAGTATGATTATGAACAGGAAATGTGATTTGGTGTAACCATGATCTTTGATATTTCAGGTAAAGATAGGTGATAAAAATTATCTTCATCCTGGATGCGAAGAGGAATTTAGAATTACAATTATGATTATAAGTTATTCATATAATTGTGAAAAAGAACTGTTGATTAATGTTACAGAGATAAAATATTATTGGTGAACTTTTAATGTGGAGAAGATAGTAGACTTTATGGTCTATTTGACTCTTCTAATGGTTTGCTCTTTCCGCTGCAATTATGGTTGAAAATTTTTATCATCTACCATATGTTCTAAATCTCTGATTTATTATTGTTGAAGGCTATTGATAATTTATTTATCTTTAGTCATGATATTCCTTACTGGGCTAGTTGTGCTCACCCTTCTGTTTCACAATTCCTTTCAGGTAATAAGAGTGTAGCTGGGTCGAGCGGGGGAATAGAACGGTGGTTATCATTTAGTAGTTATATTTGGTGAATCAAATAGGGTGAGGCGAACCCAACGTTGGAAGGGTATTTTGTCACTATCATACAAGATGTCTAATGATATACAACCTCGTGTCATCATAAGACAGGGATGTGCTCATCCACTTGCTGAGTATATTTACGAGCACTACTTATATAATCTTGGTGTTTGTTTGAAGTATAATTCTCAATTAGAGACAGTGGTGATAATGATATGTCAAGAGAAGACTCTCCATTGGGAAGAATATGATAATAATCTTCTCGTTTTTTTTTGGGGTCTATTGGGTCAACCAAGGATAATTCTGTGGCCATATGATATCTATCACAACCTAGAAGCATGGCCTCCCATATACGAAGGCTTCCTTGAGCACTTTCCAAAGATTCTAATTTTTAAAACAGTTTTTGACTATACCTTTATGTAAGGTGTCATTGTGAGGCGCTATCCACGGTTGGGACATGAGTCACATTTGGTATATATTTGTATCCAAACTCACAGCATATGTGTTGTTGTATTTTGCACAACAATTGTTGTAATAAAGTTGTAGTTATTTTCTGTACCATGTATTTGGCGACTCAGAATAGGTTGGATGGAATGGACCTATTTTGGGGTCGTTACATTTTGGTATCAGAGCTTAGGGATATGATTTCTGGCGGAGATCGGGGAATACAACTAGGAGGGGAGAGATGAGTAAATCCTTCGCTAGTGTGTCCTACCTAAGCTTATTTGTTGGTCAGTCATAATATTGGGATATTATGTGATATGTTAATTTGTTTAATTAACCCTTGTTTTATGGCAGTTTTTGAGAATGGCAGCTGAGAATGCTAACAATGGAGTGAATGAGACTGAGGGGATACCTCTAATCACTAACTGTGATAATGTCATGTCAGACGAAGAAGGAATTAGAGATATCTATGTGGTGAGTGAAGAATTGATAGTTGCACCCGAGATAGTCGTAGAAGTAAAAGCTGAGACTGAGGAAGAAGAGGAAGAAGAAGTACCTGAGGAGAGTTTATTAGAGGTATTATATGATCAAAATGTAGAATTTCAAAATCGTATTCGTGAGTTAGAAGAGCAGGCAGAAGAACGACAGGCAGTCGTGGAACAAAAGGATGCAACAATTCAAGCTTGTGTTACCCGATATGTGATGCTTGAACAGAAGCATTCTTTGGCAGAGTATGAGTTGATAAAAATGGAATCTGAGCTGAAAGAAGAAAAAACTGAACGAGTGAGAATAAGTGATGCATGGGCAAAAGCCGCACGACACGTGGATATTGTGGAAAGAGATGTTCGATCTAAGAAGGCTAAAATAGATGATATGAATTTCTCTTTTTGGAAAGCAATTGGGAGAACCCAACATCGAGTTTTGAATTACCCTGTACATAGCGGTCAACCTGAATCTGATATGGATCGAAGATTGATGATTCAGATCATGAATGAGGAGTACGAAGAGGCAGTTGAGGGAGGAATATATCCTATAGAAAGGTATATTCCAACGGTAATGATGACGCCAAATGCTGCTCCAGACAAGTCAAAGCCAAGTAGTTCGAGGGATGGCGGTTGTCATGACTTCCCAACAAATGTGGAACCCAAATGAAGTTATCATGGGACATGAGCAATGGAGAAAATCATGATGATCTGAGAGATAGAATCTGAAATGGAAGCAAGGTATTCTCAATTCTTCAAAATACCAGGTACGTAAATTTCGGGGACGAAATTTCATAAGGAGGGGAGATTGTAAGACCCCGAATTTTATGAAATAAAAGTATTCAATTTTTCTTATAATTTCTATTCAGTAAATGGTTAAATTGATAAATGTTAAAGTTAAGGGTGATATATGAATTTTTTTCAAAATACACAAGTGGTTATAAAATATTCATTGTTGTCGGGGAATATTCGTTTGGTCGTGGAATATTCTTTCTGTCGGAGAATATTCGTACGACGGCGCAGCCATTTGTGGGCCCTATAACAGAATAACTGTCGGATGAAGAAAATGACAAATTTGAGTTTTTACAAATAACGGCGTAGTTGTTACCGTTAACACTGTTGGAATACCCGGTGGTAAAAATACAGTAATACGCGTTATTGCACAGTAGCACACGGTATTGCACAGTATTTTTGAAATTATTGATTCTTACGTAGGAAGGCACTACTCAATAATTGTTACAATAATTACTGTTCAATATTTTATTTTATTGATTCAATAATTGCTACGTTAAAATTTTATATTATTGTTGTTCAATAATTGTCACTGCATAGTATTTTCCTTTATCAGATCAATAATTCATATTATTTGAATAATATTATTAGATAACATTATTGGCAATGTCTAGAAAGTTCTGTCTAAGGAGAGGTTTGGTCACCTAATTGCGCGCCAGTAAGGAGAAATTCTTATTGGAAAGTCCCCTCTTTCCTGGGAACGGCCTGGTTGTCATAAATGTGATTCTGTAATATTATCTGTGAATAATTAATTATTGATTCATATGATAAAGAAATATTTATTTTATGTGGATATAATTGAGGGATATATTATTGTGGTAAAAAAATGAAGGAGTTAATGTTGAGGTGTTTTATCTGTATTTTTGTCGGAACGGAGGTATTGAAAATCAAATTAGGGTTTTTGAGATATTTTGCGAGGGTTATAATTTTTAATCCGACCGTTGGATCGCGGTAATATTTGGATATGTTATACATATATAAGTTGAGTATATGTCCACAAATTTTGAACCGTTAAAAATGAACGAATGATTTATTATGAATTTTTTGAGATTATTGGTTCAGAAATTGTTAAATTTTCGGAGTTAATCATTTTGGTGGAATATTCTAAAATTGGTGGGCACCACTCTTGGTTGGTGAAGAAATGTGCTGAGATTTTTATTCAAATGTGGTGGGTGGGAATAGTAGCAGGTAAAGCCATCAGGTTGCAGGTTAAGTCTGATTCGGCGTGCTAACATTTTCCTATAAATAGAGGGCTAAGTTAGAATTGAAAATCACACCAGAAACAAGCTTTCTCTCTTTCTCTCTCTATATTATGAAGCACATTTTGTGAGTATTTAGATACTTTGAGAGTTGCTATTCACTGCAAGTTTCCTTCGGATTTGCATTCCAGTCAGAAATACTGCACTTTTGAGGTAAGGGATAGTAAGGGATTTTAAGGGTTGTTATGTTTTTCAGTTTCGTAATTTTTCTGAACTTCAAAAATTCTGGAAAAAATTGAATTGATATTTTGATGAGTTTTCTTGATTGTGTCCAAAAATGGTGCTTTTTGGATGTATAGATTAAGAGTTATGAATTTTATGAGAAAAGACTATTTTAAAAGTAACCTCTTATAACTTCTTGTGGTTAACTCCAAAATTGATGAAATTTTTATTGAGAGTACATGTATATGATAGGAGTATACTCTGTGAATTTTAAAATTTTTGGATAAAAGTACAATTTATGATAAATGTCTAAATATTCGGCGGTTTTGGCAATATGAAAAATAGTAAATGAGTTTTAAAAATTCTGAGAAAAATATATGTTCAATATGGGACTATATTCTGCTAAATCTCAGAAAAGAAATATTTTTGAAACTGATTTGGTATTTTTCATGAAAATAGACTAGTTATGAGTAAATGAATTAAATATGTTATGTGAAGTAAGAAAATTGGAAAATAGAATTTTATGGCTTGAGAATCCTATATGAGGTATATGCAGATTTTTTTATGATGGTTTTGGTTATTAGAAATGAAATCTTATGAGTTTGACATTTTAAAATGATTAAATGCATTATTTAGTAAAGTGTAAACAATTAAAATAAATTTTTTATAAGCTTAAGAAATATTATTCTTTTAATATCATTATACCGAGATATTGGTATGATTTTTATTGTGGAATTTTTACCTTTTTGTGTCGGGATTACTATTCATGAGTTACTATTCACGAGTTACTATTCACGGCAAAATTGGTCTCTTTTTCTGACCAAAATATTGTTTAATTTATGAATATTACTCTTGAAATTAAATCTATATTTTGATCATATTGTTTTTATTACCATATATAATATTTTTATAACTCTGATGTTGAAATTCTCTTTCACTTGAGTGTAAAGATGGGTAGATTGTTAGTATGATCATGACTATGGGTTCTCTTTGGCCAGTAGTGCAAAGTTGAATTATTGACTAGTATGATCATTACCATTGAATTTATAATTGAATATCTTCAACTTAAGTGCAAAGGTGAAATGATCAACATGGTTATAATTATTGTTTATATAAATGATTATATATTTCTTTGAGATATTAATATATTTGGACTGTAGTGCAAATATGAACTGTTGATGAATATATTTGGCTTGTTGTTCAAATATGAACTGTTGAGGAATATCTTTGGCCTGTAGTGCAAAGATAAATTGTTGACGAATATCTTTGGCCCGTAGTGCAAAGATGACCTGTTGTTAAATATCTTTGGCCAGTAGTGCAAAGATGAATTGGTGACGAATATCTTTGGATCATAGTGCAAAGATGAAGTTATTAGTATGATTATGAACAGGAACTGTGATTTGGTATAACCATGATCTTTGATGTTTCAGGTAAAGACATTTAATGAAAATTATCTTCGTCCTGGATACGAAGAGGAATTTAAAATTACAATTATGATTATAAGTTATTCATATAATTGTGAAAAAGAACTGTTGATTAATGTTACATGGATAAAACATTATTGGTGGACTTTTAATGTGGAGAAGATAGTAGACTTTATGGTCTATTTGACTCTTCTAATGGTTTGCTCGTTCCGCTGCAACTATGGTTGAAAATTTTTATCATCTACCATATGTTCTAAATCTCTGATTTATTATTGTTGAAGGCTATTGATAATTTATTTATCTTTAGTCATGATATTCCTTACTGGGCTAGTTGTGCTCACCCTTCTGTTTCACAATTCCTTTCAGGTAATAAGAGTGTAGCTGGGTCGAGCGGGGGAATAGAACGGTGGTTATCATTTAGTAGTTATATTTGGTGAATCAAATAGGGTGAGGCGAACCCAACGTTGGAAGGGTATTTTGTCACTATCATACAAGATGTCTAATGATATACAACCTCGTGTCATCATAAGACAGGTATGTGCTCATCCACTTGCTGAGTATATTTACGAGCACTACTTATATAATCTTGGTGTTTGTTTGAAGTATAATTCTCAATTAGAGACAGTGGTGATAATGATATGTCAAGAGAAGACTCCCCATTGGGAAGAATATGATAGTAATCTTCTCATTTTTCTTTGGGGTCTATTGGGTCAACCAAGGATAATTCTGTGGCCATATGATATCTATCACAACCTAGAAGCATGGCCTCCCATATACGAAGGCTTCCTTGAGCACTTTCCAAAGATTCTAATTTTTAAAACAGTTTTTGACTATACCTTTATGTAAGGTGTCATTGTGAGGCGCTATCCACGGTTGGGACATGAGTCACATTTGGTATATATTTGTATCCAAACTCACAGCATATGTGTTGTTGTATTTTGCACAACAATTGTTGTAATAAAGTTGTAGTTATTTTCTGTACCATGTATTTGGCGACTCAGAATAGGTTGGATGGAATGGACCTATTTTGGGGTCGTTACATTTTGGTATCAGAGCTTAGGGATATGATTTCTGGCGGAGATCGGGGAATACAACTAGGAGGGGAGAGATGAGTAAATCCTTCGCTAGTGTGTCCTACCTAAGCTTATTTGTTGGTCAGTCATAATATTGGGATATTATGTGATATGTTAATTTGTTTAATTAACCCTTGTTTTATGGCAGTTTTTGAGAATGGCAGCTGAGAATGCTAACAATGGAGTGAATGAGACTGAGGGGATACCTCTAATCACTAACTGTGATAATGTCATGTCAGACGAAGAAGGAATTAGAGATATCTATGTGGTGAGTGAAGAATTGATAGTTGCACCCGAGATAGTCGTAGAAGTAAAAGCTGAGACTGAGGAAGAAGAGGAAGAAAAAGTACCTGAGGAGAGTTTATTAGAGGTATTATATGATCAAAATGTAGAATTTCAAAATCGTATTCGTGAGTTAGAAGAGCAGGCAGAAGAACGACAGGCAGTCGTGGAACAAAAGGATGCAACAATTCAAGCTTGTGTTACCCGATATGTGATGCTTGAACAGAAGCATTCTTTGGCAGAGTATGAGTTGATAAAAATGGAATCTGAGCTGAAAGAAGAAAAAACTGAACGAGTGAGAATAAGTGATGCATGGGCAAAAGCCGCACGACACGTGGATATTGTGGAAAGAGATGTTCGATCTAAGAAGGCTAAAATAGATGATATGAATTTCTCTTTTTGGAAAGCAATTGGGAGAACCCAACATCGAGTTTTGAATTACCCTGTACATAGCGGTCAACCTGAATCTGATATGGATCGAAGATTGATGATTCAGATCATGAATGAGGAGTACGAAGAGGCAGTTGAGGGAGGAATATATCCTATAGAAAGGTATATTCCAACGGTAATGATGACGCCAAATGCTGCTCCAGACAAGTCAAAGCCAAGTAGTTCGAGGGATGGAGGTTGTCATGACTTCCCAACAAATGTGGAACCCAAATGAAGTTATCATGGGACATGAGCAATGGAGAAGATCATGATGATCTGAGAGATAGAATTTGAAATGGAAGCAAGGTATTCTCAATTCTTCAAAATATCAGGTACATAAATTTCGGGGACGAAATTTCATAAGGAGGGGAGATTGTAAGACCCCGAATTTTATGAAATAAAAGTATTCAATTTTTCTTATAATTTCTATTCAGTAAATGATTAAATTGATAAATGTTAAAGTTAAGGGTGATATATGAATTTTTTTCAAAATACACAAGTGGTTATAAAATATTCATTGTTGTCGGGGAATATTCGTTTGGTCGTGGAATATTCTTTCTGTCGGGAAATATTCGTACGACGGCGCAGCCATTTGTGGGCCCTATAACAGAATAACTGTCGGATGAAGAAAATGACAAATTTGAATTTTTACAAATAACAGCGTAGTTGTTACCGTTAACACTGTTGGAATACCCGGTGGTAAAAATACAGTAATACGCGTTATTGCACAGTAGCACACGGTATTGCACAGTATTTTTGAAATTATTGATTCTTACGTAAGAAGGCACTACTCAATAATTGTTACAATAATTACTGTTCAATATTTTATTTTATTGATTCAATAATTGCTACGTTAAAATTTTATATTATTGTTGTTCAATAATTGTCACTGCATAGTATTTTCCATTATCAGATCAATAATTCATATTATTTGAATAATATTATTAGATAACATTATTGGCAATGTATAGAAAGTTCTGTCTAAGGAGAGGTTTGGTCACCTAATTGCGCGCCAGTAAGGAGAAATTCTTATTGGAAAGTCCCCTCTTTCTTGGGAACGGCCTGGTTGTCATAAATGTGATTCTGTAATATTATCTGTGAATAATTAATTATTGATTCATATGATAAAGAAATATTTATTTTATGTGGATATAATTGAGGGATATATTATTGTGGTAAAAAAATGAAGGAGTTAATGTTGAGGTGTTTTATCTGTATTTTTGTCGGAACGGAGGTATTGAAAATCAAATTAGGGTTTTTGAGATATTTTGCGAGGGTTATAATTTTTAATCCGACCGTTGGATCGCGGTAATATTTGGATATGTTATACATATATAAGTTGAGTATATGTCCACAAATTTTGAACCGTTAAAAATGAACGAATGATTTATTATGAATTTTTTGAGATTATTGGTTCAGAAATTGTTAAATTTTCGGAGTTAATCATTTTGGTGGAATATTCTAAAATTGGTGGGCACCACTCTTGGTTGGTGAAGAAATGTGCTGAGATTTTTATTCAAATGTGGTGGGTGGGAATAGTAGCAGGTAAAGCCATCAGGTTGCAGGTTAAGTCTGATTCGGCGTGCTAACATTTTCCTATAAATAGAGGGCTAAGTTAGAATTGAAAATCACACCAGAAACAAGCTTTCTCTCTTTCTCTCTCTATATTATGAAGCATATTTTGTGAGTATTTAGATACTTTGAGAGTTGCTATTCACTGCAAGTTTCCTTCGGATTTGCATTCCAGTCAGAAATACTGCACTTTTGAGGTAAGGGATAGTAAGGGATTTTAAGGGTTGTTATGTTTTTCAGTTTCGTAATTTTTCTGAACTTCAAAAATTCTGGAAAAAATTGAATTGATATTTTGATGAGTTTTCTTGATTGTGTCCAAAAATGGTGCTTTTTGGATGTATAGATTAAGAGTTATGAATTTTATGAGAAAAGACTATTTTAAAAGTAACCTCTTATAACTTCTTGTGGTTAACTCCAAAATTGATGAAATTTTTATTGAGAGTACATGTATATGATAGGAGTATACTCTGTGAATTTTAAAATTTTTGGATAAAAGTACAATTTATGATAAATGTCTAAATATTCGGCGGTTTTGGCAATATGAAAAATAGTAAATGAGTTTTAAAAATTCTGAGAAAAATATATGTTCAATATGGGACTATATTCTGCTAAATCTCAGAAAAGAAATATTTTGAAACTGATTTGGTATTTTTCATGAAAATAGACTAGTTATGAGTAAATGAATTAAATATGTTATGTGAAGTAAGAAAATTGGAAAATAGAATTTTATGGCTTGAGAATCCTATATGAGGTATATGCAGATTTTTTTATGATGGTTTTGGTTATTAGAAATGAAATCTTATGAGTTTGACATTTTAAAATGATTAAATGCATTATTTAGTAAAGTGTAAACAATTAAAATAAATTTTTTATAAGCTTAAGAAATATTATTCTTTTAATATCATTATACCGAGATATTGGTATGATTTTTATTGTGGAATTTTTACCTTTTTGTGTCGGGATTACTATTCATGAGTTACTATTCACGAGTTACTATTCACGGCAAAATTGGTCTCTTTTTCTGACCAAAATATTGTTTAATTTATGAATATTACTCTTGAAATTAAATCTATATTTTGATCATATTGTTTTTATTACCATATATAATATTTTTATAACTCTGATGTTGAAATTCTCTTTCACTTGAGTGTAAAGATGGGTAGATTGTTAGTATGATCATGACTATGGGTTCTCTTTGGCCAGTAGTGCAAAGTTGAATTATTGACTAGTATGATCATTACCATTGAATTTATAATTGAATATCTTCAACTTAAGTGCAAAGGTGAAATGATCAACATGGTTATAATTATTGTTTATATAAATGATTATATATTTCTTTGAGATATTAATATATTTGGACTGTAGTGCAAATATGAACTGTTGATGAATATATTTGGCTTGTTGTTCAAATATGAACTGTTGAGGAATATCTTTGGCCTGTAGTGCAAAGATAAATTGTTGACGAATATCTTTGGCCCGTAGTGCAAAGATGACCTGTTGTTAAATATCTTTGGCCAGTAGTGCAAAGATGAATTGGTGACGAATATCTTTGGATCATAGTGCAAAGATGAAGTTATTAGTATGATTATGAACAGGAACTGTGATTTGGTATAACCATGATCTTTGATGTTTCAGGTAAAGACATTTGATGAAAATTATCTTCGTCCTGGATACGAAGAGGAATTTAAAATTACAATTATGATTATAAGTTATTCATATAATTGTGAAAAAGAACTGTTGATTAATGTTACATGGATAAAACATTATTGGTGGACTTTTAATGTGGAGAAGATAGTAGACTTTATGGTCTATTTGACTCTTCTAATGGTTTGCTCGTTCCGCTGCAACTATGGTTAAAAAATTTTATCATCTACCATATGTTCTAAATCTCTGATTTATTATTGTTGAAGGCTATTGATAATTTATTTATCTTTAGTCATGATATTCCTTACTGGGCTAGTTGTGCTCACCCTTCTGTTTCACAATTCCTTTCAGGTAATAAGAGTGTAGCTGGGTCGAGCGGGGGAATAGAACGGTGGTTATCATTTAGTAGTTATATTTGGTGAATCAAATAGGGTGAGGCGAACCCAACGTTGGAAGGGTATTTTGTCACTATCATACAAGATGTCTAATGACATACAACCTCGTGTCATCATAAGACAGGGATGTGCTCATCCACTTGCTGAGTATATCTATAGGCATTACCTATATAATCTTGGTGTTTGTTTGAAGTATAATTCACGATTAAAGACAGTGGAGATAATGATAAGTCAAGAGAAGACTCACCATTGGGAAGAATATGATAGTAATCTTCTCGTTTTTCTTTGGGGTCTATTGGGTCAACCAAGGATAATTCTGTGGCCATATGATATCTATCATAACCTAGACGCGTGGCCTCCCATGTACCAAGGTTTCCTTAAGCACTTTCTAAAGATTCTAATTTCTAAATCAGTTTTTGAATATACCTTTATGTAAGGTGTCATTATGAGGTGATGTCCACGGTTAGAACATGAGTCACATTTGGTATATATTTGTATCCAAACTCACAGCATATGTGTTGTTGTATTTTGCACGACAATTATTGTAATAAAGTTGTAGTTATTTTCTGTACCATGTATTTGGCGACTCAGAATAGGTTGGATGGAATGGACCTATTTTGGGGTTGTCACAGTTGGTATTGATTCATATGATAAGGAAATATTTATTTTATTTGGATATAAATGAGGGATATATTTTTGTGGTTAAAAATGAAGGAGTTAATGTTGAGGTTTTTATCAGTATTTTTGTCGGAATTGAGGTATTAAAAATTAGGATTTTTGAGATATTTTGCGGCGGTTATAATTTTTAATCCGACCGTTGGATCGTGGTAATTTTTGGATATGTTATACATATATAAGTTGAGTATATGTCCACAAATTTTGAACAGTTAAAAATGAACGTATGATTTATTATGAATTTTACGAGATGACTGGTTCAGAAATTGTTGAATTTTCGGAGTTTATCATTTTGATGGAAAACTCTAGAATTGGTGGGCCCCACTCTTGGTTTGTGAAGAAATGTGCTGAGATTTTTATTCAAATGTGGTGGGTGGGAATAGTAGCAGGTAAAGCCATCAGGTTGCAGGTTAAGTCTGCTTTGACGTGCTAACATTTTCCTATAAATAGAGGGCTAAGTTAGAAAATCAACCAAAACACACCAGCTTTCTCTTTCTCTCTTTCTCTCTCTATATTATGAAGCATATTTTGTGAGTATTTAGATACTTTGAGAGTTGCTATTCAGTGCAAGTTTCCTTCGGGCTTTGCATTCTAGTCAGAAATACTGCACTTTTGAGGTAAGGAATAGTAAGAGATTTTAAGGGTTATGTTTTTCAGTTTCGTAATTTTTCTGACCTTCAAAAATTCTGGAAAAATTTGAAATGATATTTTGATGAGCTTTCTTGATTGTGTCCAAAAATGGTGATTTTTGGATGTATAGATTAAGAGTTATGAATTTTATGAGAAAAGCTATTTTAAAAGTAACCGCTTATAACTACTTGTGGCTAACTCCAAAATTGATGAAATTTTTATTGGGAGTACATGTATTTGATAGGAGTATACTCTGTGAATTTCAGAATTTTTAGATAAAAGTACAATTTTTGATAAATGTCTAAATATTTGGCTGTTTTGGATACATGAAAAATAATAAATGACTTTTAAAAATTCTGAGAAAAATATATGTTCACTATGGGACTATATTATGCTAAATCCCAGGAAAAAAATATTTTTGGAACTGATTTGGTATTTTTTATGAAAATGGTCTAGTTATGAGTAAATAAATTAAATATGTTTTGTGAATAAAGAAAATTGGAAAATAGGATTTTATGGCTTGAGA
Organism: Panax notoginseng; assembly: GCA_016801055.1. Taxonomy (NCBI): domain Eukaryota; kingdom Viridiplantae; phylum Streptophyta; class Magnoliopsida; order Apiales; family Araliaceae; genus Panax; species Panax notoginseng. The sequence goes on from CM029014.1 coordinate 82,903,754, forward strand.
TTCCTATATGAGGTATATACAGATTTTTGATGAGGGTTTTTGATTATTGGTGATGAAATCTTTTGAGTTTGGCATTTTAGGATGATTAAATGCATTATTTAGTAAAGTGTAAACAATTAAAATAAATTGTTTATAAGCTCAAGAAATATTATTCTTTCAATATCATTATACCAAAATATTGGTATGTATTTTATTGTAGAATTTTCACCTTTTTGTATCGAGTTACTATTAACGAGTTACTATTCATGAGTTACTATTCACGAGTTACTATTCACGAAAAAAAATTGGTTTCTTTTTCTAACCAAATTATAGTTGATTTACGAATATTACTCTTGAGATTAAAACTAGATGTTGATCATATTATTTTTATTATTATATATAACATTTTTATAACCCTAATGATGATATTTCTCTTTGATTTGAGTGTAAAGATGGGTAAATTTTTGGTATGATCATGACTATAGGTTCTCTTTGGCCAGTAGTACAAAGTTGAATTATTGATTGGTATGATCATGACCATTGAATTTATAAGTGAATATCTTTAGCTTAAGGGTAAAGGTGAATTGATCAACATGGTTATAATTATTGTTTATATAAATTCTGAAATGATTATATATTTCTTTGAGATATTAATATATTTGGCCTGTAGTGCAAATATGAACTGTTGATGAATATATTTGGCCGTAGTGCAAATATGAACTGTTAAAGAATATCTTTGGCCTGTAGTGCAAAGATGAAATATTGATGAATATCTTTGGCCTGTAGTGCAAAGATGAATTGTTGATGAATATCTTTGGCCCGTAGTGCAAAGATGACATGTTGTTGAATATCTTTGGCCAGTAGTGCAAAGATGAACAGATGTTGAGATAAACATGACCAACTAGTGATACAAATAAATATCTTTGGCCATAGTGCAAAGATGAAGTTATTAGTATGATTTTGAACAGGAAATGTGATTTGGTGTAACAATGATATTTGATGTTTCAGGCAAAGATAGGTGATGAAAACTATATTCGTCCTGGATGAGAAGAGGAATTTAGAACTACAGTTATGATTATGAGTTATTCATATGATTGTGGACCAGAATTGTTGATTGATGTTACAGGGATAAAACATTGTTGGTGGATTTTTAACAAGGAGAAGGTAATAGACTTTATAGTCTATTTGACTCTTCTAATGGATTGCTCGTTCCGCTGCAACTATGGTTGAAATTTTTATCATTTACCATATGTTCTAAATCTCTGATTTATTATTGATGAAGGCTATTGATAATTTAATTATCTTTAGTCATGATATTCTTTACTGAGCTAGTTGTGCTCACCCTTTTGCTTCACAATTCCTTTCAGGTAATAAGAGTGTAGCTGGGTCGAGCGGGGGTAACAAGGGAATAGAACGGTGGTCATCATTTAGTAGTTAAATTTGGTGAAGAAAATAGGGTGAGGCGAACCCAACGTTGGAAGGGTGTTTTGTCACTATCATACAAGATGTCTAATGACATACAATCTCGTGTCATCATAAAATAGGGTTTTGCTCATCCACTTGCTGAGTATATCTATGGGCATTACCTATATAATCTTGGTGTTTGTTTGAAGTATAATTCACGGTTAAAGACAGTGGAGATAATGATAAGTCAAGAGAAGACTCACCATTGGGAAGAATATGATAGTAATCTTCTCGTTTTTCTTTGGGGTCTATTGGGTCAACCAAGGATAATTCTTTGGCCATATGATATCTATCATAACCTAGACGCGTGGGCTCCCATGTACGAAGGTTTCCTTGAGCACTTCCCAAAGATTCTAATTTCTAAAACAGTTTTTGACTATACCTTTATGTAAGGTGTTATTATGAGATGATGTCCACGGTTGGAACATGAGTCACATTTGGTATATATTTGTATCCAAACTCACAGCATATGTGTTGTTGTATTTTGCACGATAATTATTATAATAAAGTTGTAGTTGTTTTCTTTACCATGTATTTGGCGACTCAGAATAGGTTGGATGGAATGGACCTATTTTGGGGTTGTCACAGTTGTAAGACCCCGAATTTTATGAAATAAAAGTATTCAATAATTACAATTCAGTAAATGGTTAAATTGATAAATGTTAAAGTTAAGGGTGATATATGAATTTTTTTTCAAAATACACAAGTGGTTATAAAATATTCATTGTTGTCGAGAAATATTCGTTTGGTCGTGGAATATATTCTTTCTATCGGGGAATATTCGTACGACGGCGCAGCCATTTGTGGGCCACATAACAGAATAACTGTCGGGTGAAGAAAACGATAAATTTGAGTTTTTACAAATAACGGCATAGTTGTTACCGTTAACACTGTTGGAATACCCGGTAGTTAAAATACAGTAATACGCGTTATTGCACAGTAGCACACGGTATTGCATAGTATTTTTGAAATTATTGATTCTTACGTAAGAAGGCACTACTCAATAATTGTTACAGTAATTATTGTTCAATATTTTATTTTATTGATTCAATAATTGCTACGTTGAAATTTTTTATTATTGTTGTTTAATAATTGTCACTGCACAGTATTTCCCATTATCAGATCAATAATTCATATTATTTGAATAATATTATTAGATAACATTATTGTCAATGTCTAGAAAGTTCTGTCTAAGGAGAGGTTTGGTCACCTAATTACGCGCCAGTAAGGAAAAATTCTTATTGGAAAGCCCCCTCTTTCCTGGGAACGGCCTGGTTGTCATAAATGTGATTCTGTAATATTATTTGTGAAATAATTAATTATTGATTAATATGATAAGGAAATATTTATTTTATGTGGATATAAATGAGGGATATATTTTTGTGGTTAAAAATGAAGGAGTTAATGTTAAGGTTTTTATCAGTATTTTTGTCGGAATTGAGGTATTAAAAATCAGGGTTTTTGAGTTATTTTGCGGCGGTTATAATTTTTAATTCGACCGTTGGATCGTAGTAATTTTTGGATATGTTATACATATATAAGTTGAGTATATGTCCACAAATTTTGAACAGTTAAAAATGAACGTATGATTTATTATGAATTTTACGAGATGACTGGTTCAGAAATTATTGAATTTTCGGAGTTTATCATTTTGATGAAAAATTCTAGAATTGGTGGGCCCTACTCTTGGTTGGTGAAGAAATATACTGAGATTTTTATTCAAATATGGTGGGTGGGAATAGTAGTAGGTAAAGCCATCAGGTTGCAGGTTAAGTCTGTTTCGGCGTGCTAATATTTTCCTATAAATAGAGGGCTAAGTTAGAATTAAAAATCACACCAGAAACAAGCTTTCTCTCTTTCTCTCTCTATATTATGAAGCATATTTTGTGAGTATTTAGATACTTTGAGAGTTGCTATTCAGTGCAAGTTTCCTTCGGCTTTGCATTCCAGTCAGAAATACTGCACTTTTGAGGTAAGGGATAGTAAAGGATTTTAAGGGTTGTTATGTTTTTCAGTTTCGTAATTTTTCTGACCTTCAAAAATTCTGGAAAAATTTGAAATGATATTTTGATGAGTTTTCTTGATTGTGTCCAAAAATGGTGATTTTTGGATGTATAGATTAAGAGTTATGAATTTTATGAGAAAGACTATTTTAAAAGTAACCGCTTATAACTCCTTGTGGTTAACTCCAAAATTGATGAAATTTTTATTGGGAAGTACATGTATATGATAGGAGTATACTCTGTGAATTTCAGAATTTTTAGATAAAAGTATAATTTTTGATAAATGTCTAAATATTCGGCTGTTTTGGCCACATGAAAAATAGTAAATGACTTTTAAAAATTTTGAGAAAAATATATGTTCACTATGGGACTATATTATGCTAAATCCCAGAAAAAAAATATTTTTGGAACTGATGTGGTATTTTTCATAAAAATGGTCTAGTTATGAGTAAATGAATTAAATATGTTTTGTGAAGAAAAAAAATTAAAAAATAGGATTTTATGGCTTGAGAATCCTATATGAGGTATATGTAGATTTTTGATGAGGGTTTTTGATTATTGGTGATGAAATTTTTTGAGTTTGGCATTTTAGGATGATTAAATGCATTATTTAGTAAAGTGTAAACAATTAAAATAAATTGTTTATAAGCTCAAGAAATATTATTCTTTCAATATCATTACACCAAAATATTGGAATATATTTTATTGTGAAATTTCTACCTTTTTGTGTCGAGTTACTATTCACGAGTTACTATTCATGAGTTACTATTCACGAGTTACTATTCACGAAAAAAAATTGGTTTCTTTTTCTAACCAAATTATAGTTGATTTACGAATATTACTCTTGAGATTAAAACTAGATGTTGATCATATTATTTTTATTATTATATATAACATTTTTATAACTCTAATGATGATATTTCTCTTTGACTTGAGTGTAAAGATGGGTAGATTTTTGGTATGATCATGACTATGGGTTCTCTTTGGCCAGTAGTGCAAAATTGAATTGTTGATTGGTATGATCATGACCATTGAATTCATAAGTGAATATCTTTAGCTTAAGTGCAAAGGTGAATTGATCAACATGGTTATAATTATTGTTTATATAAATTCTGAAATGATTATATATTTCTTTGAGGTATTAATATATTTGGCCTGTAGTGCAAATATGAACTGTTGATGAATATATTTGGCCGTAGTGCAAATATGAATTGTTGAGGAATATCTTTGGCCTGTAGTGCAAAGATGAAATATTGATGAAAATCTTTGGCCTGTAGTGCAAAGATGAATTGTTGATGAATATCTTTGGCCCGTAGTGCAAAGATGACATGTTGTTGAATATCTTTGGCCAGTAGTGCAAAGATGAACAAATGTTGAGATAAACATAACCAACTAGTGATACAAATGAATATCTTTGGCAGTAGTGCAAAGATGAAGTTATTAGTATGATTATGAACAGGAAATGTGATTTGGTGTAACCATGATCTTTGATGTTTCAGGTAAAGATAGGTGATGAAAATTATTTCGTCTGGATGAGAAGAGGAATTTAGAACTACAGTTATGATTATGAGTTATTCATATGATTGTGGACCAGAATTATTGATTGATGTTACAGGGATAAAACAATGTTGGTGGATTTTTAACATGGAGAAGATAATAGACTTTATAGTCTATTTGACTCTTCTAATGGATTGCTCGTTCCGCTGCAACTATGGTTGAAATTTTTATCATTTACCATATGTTCTAAATCTCTGATTTATTATTGATGAAGGCTATTGATAATTTAATTATCTTTAGTCATGATATTCTTTACTGAGCTAGTTGTGCTCACCCTTTTGCTTCACAATTTCTTTCAGGTAATAAGAGTGTAGCTGGGTCGAGCGGGGGTAGGTAACAAGGGAATAGAACGGTGGTCATCATTTAGTAGTTATATTTGGTGAAGAAAATAGGGTGAGGCGAACCCAACGTTAGAAGGGTGTTTTGTCACTATCATACAAGATGTCTAATGACATACAACCTCGTGTCATCATAAGACAGGGTTGTGCTCATCCACTTGCTGAGTATATCTATGGGCATTACCTATATAATCTTGGTGTTTGTTTGAAGTATAATTCACGATTAAAGAAAGTGGAGATAATGATAAGTCAAGAGAAGACTCACCATTGGGAAGAATATGATAGTAATCTTCTCGTTTTTCTTTGGGGTCTATTGGGTCAACCAAGGATAATTCTGTGGCCATATAATATCTATCATAACCTAGACGCGTGGCCTCCCATGTACGAAGGTTTCCTTGAGCACTTTCCAAAGATTCTAATTTCAAAAACAGTTTTTGACTATACCTTTATGTAAGGTGTCATTGTGAGGTGATGTCCACGGTTGGAACATGAGTCACATTTGGTATATATTTGTATCCAAAATCACAGCATATGTGTTGTTGTATTTTGCACGACAATTGTTGTAATAAAGTTGTAGTTGTTTTCTGTACCATGTATTTGGCGACTCAGAATAGGTTGGATGGAATGGACCTATTTTGGGGTTGTCACAGTTGGTATCAGAGCTTAGAGATATAGTCTCTGGCGGAGATCGGGGAATATAACTAGGAGGGGAGAGATGAGTAAATCCTTCGCTAGTGTGTCCTAATATCGGGACATTATGTGATATGTTAATTTGTTAAATTAACCCTTGTTTTGAAGCTGTATTCTAGAATGATATTTGAAATACAGGAGATGAGCAATGGAGAAATTATGATGACAGGAAAGATGGAATCTGAAATGAAAGGAAGGTATTCTCAACTCTTTGAAATACCTGGTACGTAAATTTCGAGGACGAAATTTCATAAGGAGGGGAGATTGTAAGACCCCGAATTTTATGAAATAAAAGTATTCAATAATTACAATTCAGTAAATGGTTAAATTGATAAATATTAAAGTTAAGGGTGATATATTAATTTTTTTTCAAAATACACAAGTGGTTATAAAATATTCATTGTTATCGAAAAATATTCGTTTGGTCGTGGAATATTCTTTCTGTCGGGGAATATTCGTACGACGGCGCAGCCATTTGTGGGCCACATAACAGAATAATTGTCGGGTGAAGAAAATGACAAATTTGAGTTTTTATAAATAACAGCGTAATTGTTACCGTTAACACTGTTGGAATACCCGGTGGTTAAAATACAGTAATACGCGTTATTGCACAGTAGCACACGGTATTGCATAGTATTTTTAAAATTATTGATTCTTACGTAAGAAGACACTACTCAATAATTGTTACAGCAATTACTGTTTAATATTTTATTTTATTGATTCAATAATTGCTACGTTGAAATTTTATATTATTGTTGTTCAATAATTGTCACTGCACAGTATTTCCTTTATCAGATCAATAATTCATATTATTTGAATAATATTATTAGATAATATTATTGGCAATGTCTAGAAAGTTCTGTCTAAGGAGAGGTTTGGTCACCTAATTGCGCGCCAATAAGGAGAAATTCTTATTGGAAAGCCCCCTCTTTCTTGGGAACGGCCTGGTTGTCATAAATGTGATTCTGTAATATTATTTGTGAAATAATTAATTATTGATTCATATGATAAGGAAATATTTATTTTATGTGGATATAAATGAGGGATATATTTTTGTGGTTAAAAATGAAGGTGTTAATGTTGAGGTTTTTATCAGTATTTTTGTCGGAATGGAGGTATTAAAAATCAGGGTTTTTGAGATATTTTGCGGCGGATATAATTTTTAATCCGACCGTTGGATCGTGGTAATTTTTGGATATGTTATACATATATAAGTTGAGTATATGTCCACAAATTTTGAACCGTTAAAAATGAACGTATGATTTATTATGAATTTTACGAGATGACTGGTTCAGAAATTGTTGAATTTTTAGAATTTATCATTTTGGTAGAAAATTCTAGAATTGGTGGGCCCCACTCTTGGTTGGTGAAGAAATGTGTTGAGATTTTTATTCAAATATGGTGGGTGAGAATAGTATCAGGTAAAGCCATCAGGTTGCATGTTAAGTCTGCTTCGGCGTGCTAACATTTTCCTATAAATAGAGGGCTAAGTTAGAATTGAAAATCACACCAGAATTCATAAGTTTTCTCTCTTTCTCTCTCTAGATTATTGAGTGTATTTTGTGAGTATTTAGATACTCTGTGAGTTTCTATTCATCAGTGCAAGTTTCTTTCGGCTTTGCATTCCAGTCAGAAATACTGCACTTTTGAGGTAAGGGATAGTAAGGGATTTTAAGGGTTGTTATGTTTTTCAGTTTCGTAATTTTTCTGACCTTCAAAAATTCTGGAAAAATTTGAAATGATATTTTGATGAGTTTTCTTGATTGTGTCCAAAAATGGTGATTTTTGGATGTATAGATTAAGAGTTATGAATTTTATGAGAAAATTTTATTTTAAAAGTAACCGCTTCTTATAAATCTTGTGGTTAACTCTAAAATTGATGAAATTTTTATTGGGAGTACATGTATATGATAGAAGTATACTCTGTGATTTCAGATTTTTAGATAAAAGTACAATTTTTGATAAATATCTAATTATTCGGCTGTTTTGGCCATATGAAAAATAGTAAATGACTTTTTAAAAATTCTGAGAAAAAATATATGTTCACTATGGGACTATATTATGCTAAATCCCAGAAAAAAAATATTTTTGGAACTGATTTGTATTTTTTATGAAAATGTCTAGTTATGAGTAAATAAATTAAATATGTTTTGTGAATAAAGAAAATTGGGGAAAATAGGATTTTATGGCTTGAGATTCCTTTATGAGGTATATACAGATTTTTGATGAGGGTTTTGATTATTGGTGATGAAATTCTTTTGAGTTTGGCATTTAGGATGATTAAATGCATTATTTAGTAAAGTGTAAACAATTAAAATAAATTGTTTTATAAGCTTAAGAAATATTATTCTTTCAATATCATTATACTGAAATATTGGTATGAATTTTATTGTGAAATTTCTACCTTTTTGTATCGGGGTTTCTATTCATGAGTTACTATTCGTGAGTTACTATTCATAAGTTACTATTCACGAGTTACTATTTACGGGTACTATTCACTACAAAATTGGTTTCTTTTCCTAACCAAATTATAGTTGATTTATGAATATTACTTTGGAGATTAAAACTATATATTGATTATATTGATTTTATTATCATATATAACATTTTTATAACCCTGATGTTGAAATTCTCTTTCACTTGAGTGTAAAGATGGGTAAATTATTGGTATGATCGTGACTGAGGAATATCTTTGTCCTGTAGTGCAAAGATGAATTGTTAACTGGTATGATCATGACCATTGAATTTATAATTGAATATATTTAGCTTAAGTGTAAAGACGAATTGATTAACATGGTTATAATTATTGTTTATATAATTCTGAAATGATTATATATTTCTTTGAGATATTAATATATTTGGCCTGTAGTGCAAATATGAACTGTTGATGAATATATTTGGCCGTAGTGCAAATATGAACTGTTGAGGAATATCTTTAGCCTGTAGTGCAAAGATGAAATATTGATGAATATCTTTGGCCTGTAGTGCAAAGATGAATTGTTGATGAATATCTTTGGCCCGTAGTGCAAAGATGACATGTTGTTGAATATCTTTGGCCAGTAGTGTAAAGATGAACAGATGTTGAGATAAACATGACCAACTAGTGATACAAATGAATATCTTTGGCCGTAGTGCAAAGATGAAGTTATTAGTATGATTATGAACAGGAAATGTGATTTGGTGTAACCATGATCTTTGATGTTTCAGGTAAAGATAGGTGATAAAAATGATCTTCGTCCTGGTTGAGAAGAGGAATTTAGAACTACAGTTATGATTATGATTTATTCATATGATTGTGGACCAGAATTGTTTATTGATGTTACAGGGATAAAACATTGTTGGTGGATTTTTAACATGGAGAAGATAATAGACTTTATAGTCTATTTTACTCTTCTAATGGATTGCTCGTTCCGCTATAACTATGGTTGAAATTTTTATCATTTACCATATGTTCTAAATCTCTGATTTATTATTGATGAAGGCTATTGATAATTTAATTATCTTTAGTCATGATATTCTTTACTGAGCTAATTGTGCTCACCCTTTTGCTTCACAATTCCTTTCAGGTAATAAGAGTGTAGCTGGGTCGAGCGGGGGTAACAAGGGAATAGAACGGTGGTCATCATTTAGTAGTTATATTTGGTGAAGAAAATAGGGTGAGGCGAACCCAATGTTGGAAGGGTGTTTTGTCACTATCATACAAGATGTCTAATGACATATAACCTCGTGTCACCATAAGACAGGGTTGTGCTCATCCACTTGCTGAGTATATCTATGGGCATTACCTATATAATCTTGGTGTTTGTTTGAAGTATAATTTACGATTAAAGACAGTGGAGATAATGATAAGTCAAGAGAAGACTCACCATTGGGAAGAATATGATAGTAATCTTTTCGTTTTTCTTTGGGGTCTATTGGGTCAACCAAGAATAATTCTGTGGCCATATGATATCTATCATAACCTAGACGCGTGGCCTCCCATGTACGAATGTTTCCTTGAGCACTTCCCAAATATTCTAATTTCTAAAACAGTTTTTGACTATACCTTTATGTAAGGTGTCATTGTGAGGTGATGTCTACGGTTGGAACATGAGTCACATTTGGTATATATTTGTATCCAAACTCACAGCATATGTGTTGTTGTATTTTGCACGACAATTGTTGTAATAAAGTTGTTGTTTTATGTACCATGTATTTGACGACTCAGAATAGGTTGGATGGAATGGACCTATTTTGGGGTTGAATGTGATTTGGGTGTAACCATGATCTTTGATATTTCAGGTAAAGATAGGTGATGAAAATTATCTTCATCCCGGATGCGAAGATGAATTTAGAATTATAATTATGATTATAAGTTATTCATATAATTGTAAAAAAGAACTGTTGATTAATGTTACAGAGATAAAACATTATTGGTGGACTTTTAATGTGGAGAAGATAGTAGACTTTATGGTCTATTTGACTCTTCTAATGGTTTGCTCGTTCCGCTGCAACTATGGTTGAAAATTTTTATCATCTACCATATGTTCTAAATCTCTGATTTATTATTGTTGAAGGCTATTGATAATTTATTTATCTTTAGTCATGATATTCCTTACTGGGCTAGTTGTGCTCACCCTTCTGTTTCACAATTCTTTTCAGGTAATAAGAGTGTAGCTGGGGTCTATTTGTTTGAAGTATAATTCTCAATTAGAGACAGTGGAGATAATGATATGTCAAGAGAAGACTCTCCATTGGGAAGAATATGATGAATAATGGTACAGAATAGTTTTCTGTACCATTATTGAATTTTCTACTAAATGTACGAGTTGTAGTTGTTACGCCATGAGTTACTCGTGAATAGTAACTCATGAATAGTAACTCGTGAATAGTAACTCATGAATAGTAATCCCGACACAAAAAGATAAAAAATTCACAATAAAATTCATTCTAATATTTTCGGTATAATGATATTGAAAGAATAACATTTCTTAAATTTATAAACAATTTATTTTAATTGTTTACACTTTACTAAATAATTCATTTAATCATCCTAAAATGCCAAACTCATAAGATTTCATTACCAATAACCAAAACCCTCATCACAAATCTGCATATACCTCATATAGGATTCTCAAGCCATAAAATTCTATTTTCTAATTTTCTTACTTCATATAACATATTTAATTCATTTACTCATAACTAGTCTATTTTTATGAAAAATACCAAATTAATTTCAAAAATATTTCTTTTCTGGGATTTAGCAGAATATAGTCTCATATTGAACATATATTTTTCTCATAATTTTTAAAACTCATTTACTATTTTTCATATGGCCAAAACCGCCGAATATTTAGACATTTATCATAAATTGTACTTTTATCCAAAAATTTTGAAATTCACAGAGTATACTCCTGTCATATACATGTACTCTCAATAAAAATTTCATCAATTTTGGAGTTAACCACAAGGAGTTATAAGTGGTTACTTTTAAAATAGTCTTTTCTCATAAAATTCATAACTCTTAATCTATACATCCAAAAATCACTATTTTTGGACACAATCAAAAAAACTCATCAAAATATCATTTCAAATTTTTTCAGAATTTTTGAAGGTCAGAAAAATTACGAAACTGAAAAACGTAACAACCCTTAAAATCCCTTACTATCCCTTACCTCAAAAGAGCAGCACTTCTGACTAGATATCGGATATGACGCTGAAGGAAACTTGCACTGATGAATAGCAACTCACCAAGTATCTAAATACTCACAAAATATACTCGATAATATAGAGAGAGAAAGAGAGAAAACTTATGAATTCTGGTGTGATTTTCAATTCTAACTTAGCCCTCTATTTATAGGAAAATGTAACGACCCCAAAATAGGTCAATTCCATCCAACCTATTCTGAGTCGCCAAATACATGGTACAGAAAATAACTACAACTTTATTACAACAATTGTTGTATAAAATACAACAACACATATACTGTGAGTTTGGATACAAATATATACCAAATGTGACTCATGTTCCAATCGTGGACATCACCTCACAATGACACCTTACATAAAGGTATAGTCAAAAATTATTTTAAAAATTAGAATCTTTGGGAAGTGCTCAAGGAAACCTTCGTACATAGGAGGCCACGCGTCTAGGTTATGATAGATATCATATGACCCACAGAATTATCCTTGGTTGACCCAATAGACCCTAAAGAAAAACGAGAAGATTACTATCATATTCTTCCCAATGGTGAGTCTTCTCTTGACTTATCATTATCTCCACTGTCTTTAATCGTGAATTATACTTCAAACAAATACCAAGATTATATAGGTAATGCCCATAGATATACTCAGCAAGTGGATGAGCACAACCCTGTCTTATGATGACACGAGGTTGTATGTCATTAGACATCTTGTATGATAGTGACAAAACACCCTTCCAACGTTGGGTTCGCCTCACCCTATTTTCTTCACCAAATATAACTACTAAATGATGACCACCGTTCTATTCTCTTGTTACCACCCGCTCGACCCAGCTACACTCTTATTACCTGAAAGGAATTGTGAAGCAAAAGGGTGAGCACAACTAGCTCAGTAAAGAATATCATGACTAAAGATAATTAAATTATCAATAGCCTTCATCAATAATAAATCAGAGATTTAGAACATATGGTAAATGATAAAAATTTCAACCATAGTTGCAGCGGAACGAGCAATCCATTAGAAGAGTCAAATAGACTATAAAGTCTATTATCTTCTCCATGTTAAAAATCCACCAACAATGTTTTATCCCTGTAACATCAATAAACAATTCTGGTCCACAATCATATGAATAACTCATAATCATAACTGTAGTTCTAAATTCCTCTTCTCATCTAGGACGAAGATAATTTTCATCACCTATCTTTACCTAAAACATCAAATATCATGGTTATACCAAATCACATTTTCTGTTCATAATCATACTAATAACTTCATCTTTGCACTACGGCCAAAGATATTCATTTGTATCACTATTTGGTCATGTTTATCTCAACATCTTTCATCTTTGCACTACTGGCCAAAGATATTCAACAACATGTCATCTTTGCACTACGGGCCAAAGATATTCATCAACAATTCATCTTTGCACTACAGGCCAAAGATATTCATCAATATTTCATCTTTGCACTACAGGCCAAAGATATATCCTCAACAGTTCATATTTGCACTACGGCCAAATATATTCATCAACAGTTCATATTTGCACTACAGGCCAAATATATTAATATCTCAAAGAAATATATAATCATTTCAGAATTATATAAACAATAATTATAACCATGTTGATCAATTCACCTTTGCACTTAAGCAAAAGATATTCACTTATAAATTCAATGGTCATGATCATACCAATCAACAATTCAACTTTGCACTACTGGCCAAAGAGAACCCATAGTCATGATCATACAAAAAATCTACCCATCTTTGCACTCAAGTCAAAGAGAAATATCATCATTAGGGTTATAAAAATGTTATATATAATAATAAAAATAATATGATCAACATCTAGTTTTAATCTCAAGAGTAATATTCGTAAATCAACTATAATTTGGTTAGAAAAAGAAACCAATTTTTTTCGTAAATAGTAACTCGTGAATAGTAACTCATGAATAGTAACTCGTGAATAGTAACTCGACACAAAAAGGTAGAAATTCTACAATAAAATACATACCAATATTTCGGTATAATGATATTGAAAGAATAATATTTCTTGAGCTTATAAAAAATTTATTTTAATTATTTATACTTTACTAAATAATGCATTTAATCATCCTAAAATGCCAAACTCAAAAGATTTCATCACCAATAATCATAAACCCTCATCAAAAATCTACATATACCTCATATAGGATTCTCAAGCCATAAAATCCTATTTTCTAATTTTCTTTCTTCACAAAACATATTTAATTCATTTACTCATAACTAGACCATTTTCATGAAAAATACCAAATCAGTTCCAAAAATATTTTTTTTCTGGGATTTAGGATAATATAGTCCCATAGTGAACATATATTTTTCTCAGAATTTTTAAAAGCCATTTACTATTTTTCATGTGGCCAAAACAGCCGAATATGTAGACATTTATCAAAAATTGTACTTTTATCTAAAAATTCTGAAATTCACAGAGTATACTCCTATCATATACATGTACTCTCAATAAAAATTTTATCAATTTTGGAGTTAACCACAAGGAGTTATAAGCGGGTACTTTTAAAATAGTCTTTTCTCATAAAATTCATAACTCTTAATCTATACATCCAAAAATCACCATTTTTGGACACAATCAAGAAAACTCATCAAAATATCATTTCAAATTTTTTCAGAATTTTTGAAGGTCAGAAAAATTACGAAACTGAAAAACATAACAACCCTTAAAATCCCTTACTATCCCTTACCTCAAAAGTGCAGTATTTCTGACTGGAATGCAAAGTCGAAGGAAACTTGCACTGAATAGCAACTCTCAAAGTATCTCAATACTCACAAAATATGCTTCATAATATAGAGAGAGAAAGAGAGAAAGCTTGTTTCTGGTGTGATTTTCAATTCTAACTTAGCCCTCTATTTATAGGAAAATGTTAGCACGCCGAATCAGACTTAACCTGCAACCTGATGGCTTTACCTGCTACTATTCTCACCCACCACATTTGAATAAAAATCTCAGCACATTTCTTCACCAACCAAAAGTGGTGCCCACCAATTCTAGAATATTCTACCAAAATGATTAACTCCGAAAATTCAACAATTTCTGAACCAGTCATCTCAAAAAATTCATAACAAATCATTCGTTCATTTTTAACGGTTCAAAATTTGTGGACATATACTCAACTTATATATGTATAACATATCTAAATATTACCACGATCCAACGGTCGGATTAAAAATTATAACCCTCGCAAAATACCTCAAAAACCCTAATTTGATTTTCAATACCTCCGTTCCGACAAAAATACAGATAAAACACCTCAACATTAACTCTTTCATTTTTTTACCACAATAATATATCCCTCAATTATATCCACATAAAATAAATATTTTTTTATCATATGAATCAATAATTAATTATTCACAAAAATATTACAGAATCACATTAATGACAACCAGACCGTTTTCCAGGAAGAGGGGGCTTTCTAATAAGAATTTCTCCTTACTGGCACGCAATTAGTGACCAAACCTCTCCTTAGACAGAACTTTCTAGACATTGCCAATAATGTTATCTAATAATATTATTCAAATAATATGAATTATTGATCTGATAATGGGAAATACTGTGCAGTGATAATTATTGAACAACAATAATATAAAATTTTAACGTAGCAATTATTGAATCAATAAAATAAAATATTGAACAGTAATTACTGTAACAATTATTGAGTAGTGCATTCTTATGTAAGAATCAATAATTTTAAAAATACTATGCAATACCGTGTGCTACTGTGCAATAACGTGTATTACTGTATTTTAACCACCGGGTATTCCAACAGTGTTAACGGTAACAACTACGCCGTTATTTGTAAAAATTCAAATTTGTCGTTTTCTTCACCCGACAGTTATTCTGTTATGTCGCCAAATACATGGTACAGAAAATAACTACAACTTTATTATAACAATTGTTGTGCAAAATACAACAACACATATGCTGTTAGTTTGGATACAAATATATACCAAATGTGACTCGTGTCCCAACCGTGGATAGCACCTCACAATAACACCTTACATAAAGGTATAGTCAAAAACTGTTTTAAAAATTAGAATCTTTGGGAAGTGCTCAAGGAAACCTTCGTACATGGGAGGCCATGCTTCTAGGTTGTGTGATAGATATCATATGGCCACAGAATTATCCTTGGTTGACCCAATAGACCCCAAAGAAAAACGAAAAGATTATTATCATATTCTTCCCAATGGGGAGTCTTCTCTTGACATATCATTATCTCCACTGTCTCTAATTGAGAATTATACTTCAAACAAACACCAAGATTATATAAGTAGTGCTCGTAAATATACTCAGCAAGTGGATGAGTACATCCTTGTCTTATGATGACACGAGGTTGTATATCATTAGACATCTTGTATGATAGTGACAAAATACCCTTCCAACGTTGGGTTCGCCTCACCTATTTGATTCACCAAATATAACTACTAAATGATAACCACCGTTCTATTCCCCCGCTCGACAGCTACACTCTTATTACCTGAAAGAATTGTGAAACAGAAGGGTGAGCACAACTAGCCCAGTAAGGAATATCATGACTAAAGATAAATAAATTATCAATAGCCTTCAACAATAATAAATCAGAGATTTAGAACATATGGTAGATGATAAAAAATTTCAACCATAGTTGCAACGGAACGAGCACACCATTAGAAGAGTCAAATAGACCATAAAGTCTACTATCTTCTCCACATTAAAAGTCCACCAATAATGTTTTATCCCTGTAATATTAATCAACAGTTCTTTTTTACAATTATATGAATAACTTATAATCATAATTGTAATTTAAATTCCTCTTCGCATCCAGGATGAAGATAATTTTATCACCTATCTTTACCTGAAACATCAAAGATCATGGTTACACCCAATCACATTTCCTGTCATAATCATACTAATAACTTCATCTTTGAACTACGGGCCAAAGATATTCGTCAACAAGACCATCTTTGCACTACAGGCCAAAGATATTCATCAACAGGTCATCTTTGCACTACGGGCCAAAGATATTCATCAACAATTCATCTATGCACTACAGGCCAAAGATATTCCTCAATAGTTCATATTTGCACAACAGGTCAAATATATTAATATCTCAAAGAATATATAATCAATTCAGAATTATATAAACAATAATTATAACCATGTTAATCAATTCATCTTTACACTTAAGTTAAAGATATTCAATTATAAATTCAATGGTCATGATCATACCAGTTAACAATTCATCTTTGCACTACAGGCCAAAGATATTTCTCAGTCACGATCATACCAATAATTTACCCATCTTTACACTCAAGTGAAAGAGAATTTCAACATCAGAGTTATAAAAATGTTATATATGATAATAAAATTAATATAATCAATATAAGTTTTAATCTCCAGAGTAATATTCATAAATCAACTATAATTTGGTTAGAAAAAGAAACCAATTTTGTAGTGAATAGTACCCGTAAATAGTAACTCGTGAATAGTAACTTATGAATAGTAACTCACGAATAGTAACTCATGAATAGTAATTCCGATACAAAAAGGTAGAAATTTCACAATAAAATCTATACCAATATTTCGGTATAATGATATTGAAAGAATAATATTTCTTAAGCTTCTAAATAATTTATTTAAATTATTTACACTTTACTAATTAATGCATTTAATCATCATAAAATGCCAACTCTTACAATTTCATCATCAATAACCAAAACCCTCATAAAAAATCTGCATATACCTCATATAGGATTCTCAAGCCATAAAATCCTATTTTCCAATTTTCTTTCTTCACAAAACATATTTAATTCATTTACTCATAACTAGACCATTTTCATGAAAAATACCAAATCAGTTCCAAAAATATTTTTTCTGGGATTTAGCATAATATAGTCCCATAGTGAACATATATTTTTTCTCAGAATTTTTAAAGTCATTTACTATTTTTCATATGGCCAAAACAGCCGAAAATTTAGATATTTATCAAAAATTGTACTTTTATCTAAAAATTCTGAAATTCACAGAGTATACTCCTATCATATACATGTACTCCCAATAAAAATTTTATCAATTTTGGAGTTAACCACAAGGAGTTATAAGCGGTTACTTTTAAAATAGTTTTTCTCATAAAATTCATAACTCTTAATCTATACATCCAAAAACCACCATTTTTGGACACAATCAAGAAAACTCATCAAAATATCATTTCAAATTTTCCAGAATTTTTAAAGGTCAGAAAAATTACGAAACTGAAAAACATAGCAACCCTTAAAATCTCTTACTATCCCTTACCTCAAAAGAGGAGTACTTCTGATCGGTATAAGGCTGAAAGAAACTTGCACTGATGAATAGAAACTCACAGAGTATCTAAATACTCACAAAATACACTCAACAATCTAGAGAGAAAGAGAGAAAACTTATGAATTCTGGTGTGATTTTTCAATTCTAACTTAGCGCTCTATTTATAGAAAAATGTTAGCACGCCGAAGCAGACTTAACATGCAACCTGATGGCTTTACCTGCTACTATTCTCACCCACCATATTTGAATAAAAATCTCAGCACATTTCTTCACCAACCAAGAGTGGGGCCCACCAATTCTAGAATTTTCCACCAAAATGATAAACTCCAAAAATTCAACAATTTCTGAACCAGTCATCTCGTAAAATTCATAATAAATCATACGTTCATTTTTAACGGTTTAAAATTTGTGGACATATACTCAATTTATATATGTATAACATATCCAAAAATTACCACGATCCAATGGTCGGATTAAAATTATAACCCTCGCAAAATATCTTAAAAATCCTAATTTGATTTTCAATACCTCCGTTCCGACAAAAAATACAGATAAAATACCTCAACATTAACTCCTTCATTTTTAACCACAAAAATATATCCCTCATTTATATCCAAATAAAATAAATATTTTCTTATCATATGAATCAATAATTAATTAATCACATTTATGAGAATCACATTTCTCCTTACTGGCGCGCAATTAGGTGACCAAACCTCTCCTTAGACAGAACTTTCTAGACATTGCCAATAATGTTATCTAATTATATTATTCAAATAATATGAATTATTGATCTGATAATGGGAATACTGTGCAGTGACAATTATTGAACAACAATAATATAAAATTTCAACGTAGCAATTATTGAATCAATAAAATAAAATATTGAACAGTAATTACTGTAACAATTATTGAGTAGTGCCTTCTTACGTAAGAATTAATAATTTTAAAAATACTATACAATACCGTGTGCTACTGTGCAATAACGCGTTTACTGTATTTTAACCACCGGGTATTCCAATAGTGTTAACGGTAACAA
This sequence comes from Panax notoginseng, assembly GCA_016801055.1. Taxonomy (NCBI): domain Eukaryota; kingdom Viridiplantae; phylum Streptophyta; class Magnoliopsida; order Apiales; family Araliaceae; genus Panax; species Panax notoginseng. Next base: position 82,922,840 of record CM029014.1, read on the forward strand.
CTACGCCGTTATTTGTAAAAACTCAAATTTATCATTTTCTTCACCCAACAGTTATTCTGTTATGTGGCCCACAAATGGCTGCGCCGTCGTACGAATATTCCCCGACAGAAATAATATTCCACGACCAAATGAATATTTCCCGACAACAATGAATATTTTATAACCACTTGTGTATTTTAAAAAAAATTCATATATCACCCTTAACTTTAACATTTATCAATTTAACTATTTACTGAATTGTAATTATTGAATACTTTTATTTCATAAAATTCGGGGTCTTACAATCTCCCCTCCTTATGAAATTTCGTCCTCGAAATTATCATGATATGTTAATTTGTTAAATTAACCCTTGTTTTGAAGCTGTATTCTAGAATGATATTTGAAATACAGGAGATGAGCAATGGAAAAATTATGATGACAGGGAAGATGGAATCTGAAATGAAAGGAAGGTATTCTCAACTCTTTGAAATACCAAGTACGTAAATTTCGAGGACGAAATTTCATAAGGATGGGAGATTGTAAGACCCCGAATTTTATGAAATAAAAGTATTCAATAATTACAATTCAGTAAATGGTTAAATTGATAAATGTTAAAGTTAAGGGTGATATATGATTTTTTTTTTCAAAATACACAAGTGGTTATAAAATATTCATTGTTGTCGGGGAATATTCGTTGGTCCGTGGAATAAATTCTTTCTGTCGGAGAATATTCGTACGACGGCGCAGCCATTTGTGGCCCCATAACAAATAACTGTCGGATGAAGAAAATGATAAATTTGAGTTTTTACAAATAACGGCGTAGTTGTTACCGTTAACACTGTTGGAAAACCCGGTGGTTAAAATATAGTAATACACGTTATTGCACAGTAGCACACGGTATTGCATAGTATTTTTGAAATTATTGATTCTTACGTAAGAAGGCACTACTCAATAATTGTTACAATAATTAATGTTCAATATTTTATTTTATTGATTCAATAATTGCTACGTTAAAATTTTATATTATTGTTGTTCAATAATTGTCACTGCACAGTATTTCCCATTATCAGATCAATAATTCATATTATTTGAATAATATTATTAGATAACATTATTGGCAATGTCTAGAAAGTTCTGTCTAAGGAGAGGTTTGGTTACCTAATTGCGCGCCAGTAAGGAAAATTCTTATTGGAAAGCCCCCTCTTTCCTGGGAACGGCCTGGTGTCATAAATGTGATTCTGTAAATATTATTGTGAATTAATTAATTATTGATTCATATGATAAGAAAATATTTATTTTATGTGGATATAAATGAGGGATATATTTTTGTGGTTAAAAATGAAGGAGTTAATGTTGAGATGTTTTATCTGTATTTTTTGTCGGAACGGAGGTATTGAAAATCAAATCAGGATTTTTAAGATATTTTGCGAGGGTTATAATTTTAATCCGACCATTGGATCGTGGTAATTTTTGGATATGTTATACATATATAAGTTGAGTATATGTCCACAAATTTTGAACCGTTAAAAATGAACGTATGATTTATTATGAATTTTATGAGATGACTGGTTCAGAAATTGTTGAATTTTTAGAATTTATCATTTTGGTAGAAAATTCTAGAATTGGTGGGCCCCACTCTTGGTTGGTGAAGAAAAAATGTGCTGAGATTTTTATTCAAATGTGGTGGGTGAGAATAGTAGCAGGTAAAGCCATCAGGTTGCATGTTAAGTCTGCTTCGGCGTGCTAACATTTTCCTATAAATAGAGGGCTAAGTTAGAATTGAAAATCACACCAGAATTCATAAGTTTTCTCTCTTTCTCTCTCTAGATTATTGAGTGTATTTTGTGAGTATTTAGATACTCTGTGAGTTTCTATTCATCAGTGCAAGTTTCCTTCAGCCTTATACCGATCAGAAGTACTCCTCTTTTGAGGTAAGGGATAGTAAGGGATTTTAAGGGTTATGTTTTCAGTTTCGTAATTTTTCTAACCTTCAAAAATTCTAAAAAAATTTAAAATGATATTTTGATGAGTTTTCTTGATTGTGTCCAAAAAGGTGATTTTTGGATGTATAGATTAAGAGTTATGAATTTTATGAGAAAAAACTATTTTAAAAAGTAACCGCTTATAACTCCCTGTGGTTAACTCCAAAATTGATAAAATTTTTATTGGGAGTACATGTATATGATAGGAGTATACTCTGTGAATTTCAAAATTTTAGATAAAAAGTATAATTTTAGATAATTAATAAATATTCGGCTGTTTTGGCCATATGAAAAATAGTAAATGACTTTTAAAATTCTGAGAAAAATATAATGCTCACTATGGGACTATATTATGCTAAATCCCAGAAAAAAATATATTTGGAACTGATTTGATATTTTTCATGAAAATGGTCTAGTTTGAGTAAATGAATTAAATATGTTTTGTGAAAAAAGAAAATTGGAAAATAGGATTTTATGGCTTGAGAATCCTATATGAGGTATATGCAGATTTTTGATGAGAGTTTTGGTTATTGATGATAAAAATTAAGAGTTGGCATTTTATGATGATTAAATGCATTAATTAGTAAAGTGTAAAATAATTTAAATAAATTATTTATAAGCTTAAAAATATTATTCTTTCAATATCATTATACCGAAATATTGGTATGGATTTTATTGTGAAATTTCTACTTTTTTTGTATCGGAATTACTATTCATGAGTTACTATTCGTGAGTTACTATTCATAAGTTACTATTCACGAGTTACTATTTACGGGTACTATTCACTACAAGATTGTTTCTTTTCCTAACCAAATTATAGTTGATTTATGAATATTACTCTGGAGATTAAAATTATATATTGATATATTGATTTAATATCATATAATATAATATTTTTATAACCCTGATGTTGAAATTTCTCTTCACTTGAGTGTAAAGATGGGTAAATTATTGGTATGATCGTGACTGAGGAATATCTTTGGTCTGTAGTGCAAAGATGAATTTTAACTGGTATGATCATGACCATTGAATTATAATTGAATATCTTTAGCTTAAGTGTAAAGATGAATTGATTAACGTGGTTATAATTATTGTTTATATAATTCTGAATTGATTATATATTCTTTGAGATATTAATATATTTGACCTGTTATGTAAATATAAACTATTGAGGAATATCTTTGGTCTGTAGTGCATAGATGAATTGTTGATGAATATCTTTGGCCCATAGTGCAAAGATGACCTGTTGATGAATATCTTTGGCCTGTAGTGCAAAGATGGTCTGTTGACGAATATCTTTGACCCGTAGTTCAAAGATGAAGTTATTAGTATGATTATGAACAGGAAATGTGATTTGGTGTAACCATGATCTTTGATGTTTCAGGTAAAGATAGGTGATGAAAATTATCTTCATCCTGGATGCGAAGATGAATTTAGAATTACAATTATGATTATAAGTTATTCATATAATTGTGAAAAAGAACTGTTGATTAATGTTACAGGGATAAAACATTATTGGTGGACTTTTAATGTGGAAAAGGTAGACTTTATGGTCTATTTGACTCTTCTAATGGTTTGCTCGTTCCGCTGCAACTATGGTTGAAAATTTTTATCATCTACCATATGTTCTAAATCTCTGATTTATTATTGTTGAAGGCTATTGATAATTTATTTATCTTTAGTCATGATATTCCTTACTGGGCTAGTTTACTCACCCTCTGTTTCACAATTCCTTTCAGGTAATAAGAGTGTAGCTGGGTCGAGCGGGGGAATAGAACGTGGTTATCATTTAGTAGATTATATTTGGTGAATCAAATAGGGTGAGGCGAACCAACGTGGAAGGATATTTTGTCACTATCATACAAGATGTCTAATGATATACAACCTCGTGTCATCATATAAGACAGGAATGTGCTCATCCACTTGCTGAGTATATTTACGAGCACTACTTATATAATCTTGGTGTTTGTTTGAAGTATAATTCTCAATTAGAGACAGTGGAGATAATGATATGTCAACTATCATTACCTATGTTTTATGGCAGTATTTGAGAATGGCAGCTGAGAATGCTAACAATGGAGTGAATGAGACTGAGGGGATACCTCTAATCACTAACTGTGATAATGTGATGTCAGACGAAGAAGGAATTAGAGATATCCATGTGGTGAGTGAAGAATTGATAGTTGCACCCGATATAGTCGTAGAAGTAACAGCTGAGACTGAGGAAGAAGAGGAAGAAAAAGTACCTGAGGAGAGTTTATTAGAGGTATTATATGATCAAAATGTAGAATTTCAAAATCGTATTCATGAGTTAGAAGAGCAGGCAGAAGAACGACAGGCGGTCGTGGAACCCAAAGGATGCAACAATTCAAGCTTGTGTTACCCGATATGTGATGCTTGAATAGAAGCATTCTTTGGCAGAGTATAAGTTGATAAAAATGGAATCTGAGCTGAAAGAAGACAAAATTGAACGAGTGAGAATAAGTGATGCATGGGCAAAAGCCGCACGATACGTAGATATTGTGGAAAGAGATGTTCGATCTAAGAAGGCTAAAATAGATGATATGAATTTCTCTTTTTAGAAAGCAATTGGGAGAACCCAACATCGAGTTTTGAATTACCCTGTACATAGCGGTCAACCTGAATCTGATATGGATCGAAGATTGATGATTCAGATCATGAATGAGGAGTACGAAGAGGCAGTTAAGGGAGGAAATATATCCTATAGAAAGGTATATTCCAACGGTAATGATGACGCCAAATGCTGCTCCAGACAAGTCAAAGCCAAGTAGTTCGAGGGATGGCAGTTGTCATGACTTCCCAACAAATGAAGAACCCAAATGAAGTTATCATGGGAGATGAGCAATGGAGAAATCATGATGATCAGAGAGATAGAATCTGAAATAGAAGTAAGGTATTCTCAACTCTTCAAAATACCAGGTATGTAAATTTCGGGGACGAAATTTCATAAGGAGGGGAGATTGTAAGACCCCGAATTTTATGAAATAAAAGTATTCAATTTTTTTTATAATTACTATTCAGTAAATGGTTAAATTGATATGTTAAAGTTAAGGGTGATATATGATTTTTTTTTTCAAAATACACAAGTGGTTATAAAATATTCATTGTTGTCGGGGAATATTCGTTTGGTCGTGGAATATTCTTTCTGTCGGAGAATATTCGTACGACGGCGCAGCCATTTGTGGGCCCCATAACAGAATAACTGTCGGATGAAGAAAATGATAAATTTGAGTTTTTACAAATAACGGCGTAGTTGTTACCGTTAACACTGTTGGAATACCCGGATGGTTAAAATACAGTAATACGCGTTATTGCACAGTAGCACACGGTATTGCACAGTATTTTTGAAATTATTGATTCTTACGTAAGAAGGCACTACTCAATAATTGTTACAATAATTACAGTTCAATATTTTATTTTATTGATTCAATAATTGTTACGTTAAAATTTTATATTATTGTTGTTCAATAATTGTCACTGCATAGTATTTCTCATTATCAGATCAATAATTCATATTATTTGAATAATATTATTAGATAATATTATTGACAATGTCTAGAAAGTTCTGTCTAAGGAGAGGTTTGGTCACCTAATTGCGCGCCAGTAAGGAGAAATTCTTATTGGAAAGCCCCCTCTTTCCTGGGAACGGCCTGGTTGTCATAAATGTAATTCTGTAATATTATTTGTGAAATAATTAATTATTAATTCATATGATAAGTAAATATTTATTGTATGTGGATATAAATGAGGGATATATTTTTGTGGTTAAAAATGAAGGAGTTAATGTTGAGGTTTTTATCAGTATTTTTGTCGGAATGGAGGTATTAAAAATTAGGATTTTTGAGATATTTTGCGGCGGTTATAATTTTTAATCCGACCGTTGGATCGTGGTAATTTTTAGATATGTTATACATATATAAGTTGAGTATACGTCCACAAATTTTGAACCGTTAAAAATGAACGTATGATTTATTATGAATTTTACGAGATGACTGGTTCAGAAATTGTTGAATTTTCAGAGTTTATCATTTTGATGGAAAATTCTAGAATTGGTTGTAAGACCCCGAATTTTATGAAATAAAAGTATTCAATTTTTCTTATAATTACTATTCAGTAAATGGTTAAATTGATAAATGTTAAAGTTAAGGGTGATATATGATTTTTTTCAAAATACACAAGTGGTTATAAAATAATCATTGTTGTCGGGGAATATTCGTTTGGTCGTGGAATATTTTTTCTGTCGGGGAATATTCGTACGACGGCGCAGCTATTTGTGGGCCCCATAACGAATAACTGTCGGGTGAAGAAAACGATAAATTTGAGTTTTTACAAATAACGACGTAGTTGTTACTGTTAACACTGTTGGAATACCCGGTGATTAAAATACAGTAATACGCGTTATTGCACAGTAGCACACGGTATTGAACAGTATTTTTAAAATTATTGATTCTTACGTAAGAAGGCACTACTCAATAATTGTTACAGTAATTACTGTTCAATATTTTATTTTATTGATTCAATAATTGCTGCGTTGATATTTTATATTATTGTTGTTTCAATAATTGTTGCTGCACAGTATTTTCCTTTATCAGATCAATAATTCATATTATTTGAATAATATTATTAGATAACATTATTGTCAATGTCTAGAAAGTTCTGTCTAAGGAGAGGTTTGGTCATCTAATTGCGCGCCAGTAAGGAGAAATTCTTATTGGAAAGCCCCCTCTTTCCTGGGAACGGCCTGGTTGTCATAAATGTGATTCTGTAATATTATCTGTGAATAATTAATTATTGATTCATATGATAAGGAAATATTTATTTTATGTGGATATAAACGAGGGATATATTTTTGTGGTTAAAAATGAAGGAGTTAATGTTGAGGTTTTTATCAGTATTTTTGTCGGAATGGAGGTATTAAAATCAGGATTTTTGAGATATTTTGCGGGGGTTATAATTTTTAATCGACCGTTGGATCGTGGTAATTTTTGGATATGTTATACATATATAAGTTGAGTATATGTCCACAAATTTTGAACCGTTAAAAATGAACGTATGATTTATTATGAATTTTACGAGATGACTGGTTCAGAAATTGTTGAATTTTCGGAGTTTATCATTTTGGTGGAAAATTCTAGAATTAGTGGGCTCCACTTGTGGTTGGTGAAGAAATGTGCTGAATTATATTTCAAATGTGGTGGGTGGGAATAGTAGCAGGTAAAGCCATCAGGTTGCAGGTCAAACCTACCAAAATTTTCCTATAAATAGAGGGCTAAGTTAGAATTGAAAATCACACCAGAAACATAAGCTTTCTCTCTTTCTCTCTCTATATTATGAAGCATATTTTGTGAGTTTTTAGATACTTGGTGAGTTTCTATTCATCAGTGCAAGTTTCCTTCAGCCTTATACCGATCAGAAGTATGCTCTTTTGAGGTAAGGGATTGTAAGGGATAGTAAGGATTTTAAGAGTTGTTATGTTTTTCAGTTTCGTAATTTTTCTGAACTTCAAAAATTCTGGAAAAATTTGAAATGATATTTTGATGAGTTTTATTGATTGTGTACAAAAATGGTGATTTTTGGATGTATAGATTAAGAGTTATGAATTTTATGGGAAAAGACTATTTTAAAAGTAACAGCTTATCATTCCTTGTGATTAACTCCAAAATTGATGAAATTTTTATTAGGAGTACATGTATATGATAGAAGTATACTCTGTAAATTTCAAAATTTTTAGACAAAAGTATAATTTTTGATAAATGTCTAAATATTCGGCTATTTTGGTCATATGAAAAATAGTAAATGACTTTTAAAAATTCTGAGAAAAATATATGTTCACTATGGGACTATATTATGCTAAATTTCAGAAAAGAAATATTTTTGGAACGGATTTGGTATTTTTCATGAAAATAGTCTAGTTATGAGAAAATGAATTAAATATGTTATGTGAAGTAAGAAAATTGGAAAATAGGATTTTATGGCTTGAGAATCCTATATGAGGTATATGCAGATTTTTGATGAGGGTTTTGGCTATTGATGATGAAATCTTAAGAGTTGACATTTTATGATGATTAAATGCATTAATTAGTAAAGTGTAAACAATTTAAATAAATTGTTTATAAGCTTAAGAAATGTTATTCTTTCAATATCATTATACCGAAGTATTGGTATGAATTTTATTGTGAAATTTCTACCTTTTTGAGTCGGTGTTACTATTCACGAGTTACTATTCACGAGTTACTATTCATGAGTTACTATTCACGAGTTACTATTCACGACAAAATTGGTTTCTTTTACTAACCAAATTATAGTTGATTTATGAATATTACTCTTGAGATTAAATCTATATGTTGATTATATTGATTTTATTATCATATATAACATTTTTATAACCCTGATGTTGAATTTCTCTTTCACTGGAGTGTAAAGATGGGTAGATTATTGGTATGATCATGACTAGGGTTCTCTTTGGCCTGTAGTGCAAAGTTGAATTGTGACTGGTATGATCATGACCATTGAATTTACAATTGAATATCTTTAGCTTAAGTGTAAAGATGAATTGATTAACATGGTTATAATTATGGTGTATATAAATTCTGAAATGATTATATATTTCTTTGAGATATGAATATATTTGGCCTGTAGTGCAAATATTAATTGTTGAGGAATATCTTTGGCCTGTAGTGCAAAGATGAATTGTAGATGAATATCTTTGGCCAGTAATGCAAAGATGAACTGTTGATGAATATCTTTGGCCTGTAGCGCAAAGATGACTTGTTGATGAATATCTTTGGCTCGTAGTGCAAAGATGAAGTTATTAGTATGATTATGAACAGGAACTGTGATTTGGTATAACCATGATGTTTGATGTTTCAGGTGATGAAAATTATCTTCGTCCTAGATGAGAAGAGGAATTTAGAACTACAGTTATGATTATGAGTTATTCATATGATTGTGGACCAGAATTGTTGATTGATGTTACAGGGATAAAAACATTGTTGGTGGATTTTTAACATGGAGAAAATAATAGACTTTATAGTCTATTTGACTCTACTAATGGATTGCTCGTTCCGCTGCAACTATGGTTGAAATTTTTATCATTTACCATATGTTCTAAATCTCTGATTTATTATTGATGAAGGCTATTGATAATTTAATTATCTTTAGTCATGATATTCTTTACTGAGCTAGTTGTGCTCACCCTTTTGCTTCACAATTCCTTTCAGGTAATAAGAGTGTAGCTGGGTCGAGCGGGGGTAACAAGGAATAGAACGGTGGTCATCATTTAGTAGTTATATTTGGTGAAGAAAATAGGGTGAGGCGAACCCAACGTTGGAAGGGTGTTTTGTCACTATCATACAAGATGTCTAATGACATACAACCTCGTGTCATCATAGGACAGGGTTGTGCTCATCCACTTGCTGAGTATATCTATGGGCACTACCTATATAATCTTGGTGTTTGTTTGAAGTATAATTCTCAATTAGAGACAGTGGAGATAATGATAAGTCAAGAGAAGACTCACCATTGGGAAGAATATGATAGTAATCTTCTCGTTTTTCTTTGGGGTCTATTGGGTCAACCAAGATAATTCTGTGGCCATATGATATCTATCATAACTAGACGCGTGGCCTCCCATGTACGAAGGTTTCCTTGAGCACTTCCCAAATATTCTAATTTCTAGAACAATTTTTGACTATACCTTTATGTAAGGTACCTTTGTGAAGTGCTGATACATGATGGTGTCCAATGTCACATTTGGTATATATTTGTATCCAAACTCACAGCATATGTGTTGTTGTATTTTGCACGACAATTGTTGTTGTAATAAAGTTGTAGTTGTTTTCTGTACCATGTATTTGACGACTCAGAATGGGTTGGATGGAATGGACCTATTTTGGGGTTGTCACAGGTGGTATCAGAGCTTAGGGATATGATCTTTGGCGGAGATCGGGGAATATAACTAGGAGGGGAGAGATGAGTAAATCCTTCGCTAGTGTGTCCTCCCTAAGCTTATTTGTTGGTCAGTCATAATATTGGGATATTATGTGATATGTTAATTTGTTCAATTACCCTTATTTTGAAGCTGTATTCTAGAATGATATCTGAAATACAGGAGATGAGCAATGGAGAAATCATGATGACAGGAAAGATGGAATCTGAAATGAAAGCAAGGTATTCTCAATTCTTTGAAATACCAGGTACGTAAATTTCGGGGACGAAATTTCATTAGGGGAGATTGTAAGACCCCGAATTTTATGAAATAAAAGTATTCAATTTTTCTTATAATTACTATTCAGTAAATGGTTAAATTGATAAATGTTAAAGTTAAGGGTGATATATGATTTTTTTCAAAATACACAAGTGGTTATAAAATAATCATTGTTGTCGGGGAATATTCGTTTGGTCGTGGAATATTTTTTCTGTCGGGGAATATTCGTACGACGGCGCAGCTATTTGTGGGCCCCATAACGAATAACTGTGGGTGAAGAAAACGACAAATTTGAGTTTTTACAAATAACGACGTAGTTGTTACTGTTAACACTGTTGGAATACCCGGTGATTAAAATACAGTAATACGCGTTATTGCACAGTAGCACACGGTATTGCACAGTATTTTTAAAATTATTAATTCTTACGTAAGAAGGCACTACTCAATAATTGTTACAGTAATTACTGTTCAATATTTTATTTTATTGATTCAATAATTGCTGCGTTGATATTTTATATTATTGTTGTTTCAATAATTGTTGCTGCACAGTATTTTCCTTTATCAGATCAATAATTCATATTATTTGAATAATATTATTAGATAACATTATTGTCAATGTCTAGAAAGTTCTGTCTAAGGAGAGGTTTGGTCATCTAATTGCGCGCCAGTAAGGAGAAATTCTTATTGGAAAGCCCCCTCTTTCCTGGGAACGGCCTGGTTGTCATAAATGTGATTCTGTAATATTATCTGTGAATAATTAATTATTGATTCATATGATAAGAAAATATTTATTTTTATGTGGATATAAACGAGGGATATATTTTTGTGGTTAAAAATGAAGGAGTTAATGTTGAGGTTTTTATCAGTATTTTTGTCGGAATGGAGGTATTAAAAATCAGGGTTTTTGAGATATTTTGCGGGGGTTATAATTTTTAATCCGACCGTTGGATCGTGGTAATTTTTGGATATGTTATACATATATAAGTTGAGTATATGTCCACAAATTTTGAACCGTTAAAAATGAACGTATGATTTATTATGAATTTTACGAGATGACTGGTTCAGAAATTGTTGAATTTTCGGAGTTTATCATTTTGGTGGAAAATTCTAGAATTAGTGGGCTCCACTTGTGGTTGGTGAAGAAATGTGCTGAATTATATTTCAAATGTGGTGGGTGGGGAATAGTAGCAGGTAAAGCCATCAGGTTGCAGGTCAAACCTACCAAAATTTTCCTATAAATAGAGGGCTAAGTTAGAATTGAAATCACACCAGAAACATAAGCTTTCTCTCTTTCTCTCTCTATATTATGAAGCATATTTTGTGAGTTTTTAGATACTTGGTGAGTTCTATTCATCAGTGCAAGTTTCCTTCAGCCTTATACCGATCAGAAGTACTGCTCTTTTGAGGTAAGGGATTGTAAGGGATAGTAAGGGATTTTAAAGAGTTGTTATGTTTTTCAGTTTCGTAATTTTTCTGAACTTCAAAAATTCTGGAAAAATTTGAAATGATATTTTGATGAATTTTATTGATTGTGTCCAAAAATGGTGATTTTTGGATGTATAGATTAAGAGTTATGAATTTTATGGGAAAAAGACTATTTTAAAAGTAACAGCTTATCATTCCTTGTGATTAACTCCAAAATTGATGAAATTTTTATTGGGAGTACATGTATATGATAGAAGTATACTCTGTAAATTTCAAAATTTTTTAGACAAAAGTATAATTTTTGATAAATGTCTAAATATTCGGCTATTTTGGTCATATGAAAAATAGTAAATGACTTTAAAAAATTCTGAGAAAAATATATGTTCACTATGGGACTATATTATGCTAAATTTCAGAAAAGAAATATTTTGGAACGGATTTGGTATTTTTCATGAAAATAGTCTAGTTATGAGAAAATGAATTAAATATGTTATGTGAAGTAAGAAAATTGGAAAATAGGATTTTATGGCTTGAGAATCCTATATGAGGTATATGCAGATTTTTGATGAGGGTTTTGGCTATTGATGATGAAATCTTAAGAGTTGACATTTTATGATGATTAAATGCATTAATTAGTAAAGTGTAAACATTTTAAATAAATTGTTTATAAGCTTAAGAAATGTTATTCTTTCAATATCATTATACCGAAGTATTGGTATGAATTTTATTGTGGAATTTCTACCTTTTTGAGTCGGTGTTACTATTCACGAGTTACTATTCACGAGTTACTATTCATGAGTTACTATTCACGAGTTACTATTCACGACAAAATTGGTTTCTTTTACTAACCAAATTATAGTTGATTTATGAATATTACTCTTGAGATTAAATCTATATGTTGATTATATTGATTTATTATCATATATAACATTTTTATAACCCTGATGTTGAATTTCTCTTTCACTGGAGTGTAAAGATGGGTAGATTATTGGTATGATCATGACTAGGGTTCTCTTTGGCCTGTAGTGCAAAGTTGAATTGTGACTGGTATGATCATGACCATTGAATTTACAATTGAATATCTTTAGCTTAAGTGTAAAGATGAATTGATTAACATGGTTATAATTATGGTGTATATAAATTCTGAAATGATTATATATTTCTTTGAGATATGAATATATTTGGCCTGTAGTGCAAATATTAATTGTTGAGGAATATCTTTGGCCTGTAGTATGCAAAGATGAATTGTAGATGAATATCTTTGGCCAGTAATGCAAAGATGAACTGTTGATGAATATCTTTGGCCTGTAGCGCAAAGATGACTTGTTGATGAATATCTTTGGCTCGTAGTGCAAAGATGAAGTTATTAGTATGATTATGAACAGGAACTGTGATTTGGTATAACCATGATGTTTGATGTTTCAGGTGATGAAAATTATCTTCGTCCTAGATGAGAAGAGGAATTTAGAACTACAGTTATGATTATGAGTTATTCATATGATTGTGGACCAGAATTGTTGATTGATGTTACAGGGATAAAACATTGTTGGTGGATTTTTAACATGGAGAAAATAATAGACTTTATAGTCTATTTGACTCTACTAATGGATTGCTCGTTCCGCTGCAACTATGGTTGAAATTTTTATCATTTACCATATGTTCTAAATCTCTGATTTATTATTGATGAAGGCTATTGATAATTTAATTATCTTTAGTCATGATATTCTTTACTGAGCTAGTTGTGCTCACCCTTTTGCTTCACAATTCCTTTCAGGTAATAAGAGTGTAGCTGGGTCGAGCGGGGGTAACAAGGGAATAGAACGGTGGTCATCATTTAGTAGTTATATTTGGTGAAGAAAATAGGGTGAGGCGAACCCAACGTTGGAAGGGTGTGTTTTGTCACTATCATACAAGATGTCTAATGACATACAACCTCGTGTCATCATAGGACAGGGTTGTGCTCATCCACTTGCTGAGTATATCTATGGGCACTACCTATATAATCTTGGTGTTTGTTTGAAGTATAATTCTCAATTAGAGACAGTGGAGATAATGATAAGTCAAGAGAAGACTCACCATTGGGAAGAATATGATAGTAATCTTCTCGTTTTTCTTTGGGGTCTATTGGGTCAACCAAGGATAATTCTGTGGCCATATGATATCTATCATAACCTAGACGCGTGGCCTCCCATGTACGAAGGTTTCCTTGAGCACTTCCCAAATATTCTAATTTCTAGAACAGTTTTTGACTATACCTTTATGTAAGGTACCTTTGTGAAGTGCTGATACATGATGGTGTCCAATGTCACATTTGGTATATATTTGTATCCAAACTCACAGCATATGTGTTGTTGTATTTTGCACGACAATTGTTGTAATAAAGTTGTAGTTGTTTTCTGTACCATGTATTTGACGACTCAGAATGGGTTGGATGGAATGGACCTATTTTGGGGTTGTCACAGGTGGTATCAGAGCTTAGGGATATGATCTTTGGCGGAGATCGGGGAATATAACTAGGAGGGGAGAGATGAGTAAATCCTTCGCTAGTGTGTCCTCCCTAAGCTTATTTGTTGGTCAGTCATAATATTGGGATATTATGTGATATGTTAATTTGTTCAATTAACCCTTATTTTGAAGCTGTATTCTAGAATGATATCTGAAATACAGGAGATGAGCAATGGAGAAATCATGATGACAGGAAAGATGGAATCTGAAATGAAAGCAAGGTATTCTCAATTCTTTGAAATACCAGGTACGTAAATTTCGGGGACGAAATTTCATTAGGAGGGGAGATTGTAAGACCCCGAATTTTATGAAATAAAAGTATTCAATTTTTCTTATAATTACTATTCAGTAAATGGTTAAATTGATAAATGTTAAAGTTAAGGGTGATATATGATTTTTTTCAAAATACACAAGTGGTTATAAAATAATCATTGTTGTCGGGGAATATTCGTTTGGTCGTGGAATATTTTTTCTGTCGGGGAATATTCGTACGACGGCGCAGCTATTTGTGGGCCCCATAACGAATAACTGTCGGGTGAAGAAAACGACAAATTTGAGTTTTTACAAATAACGACGTAGTTGTTACTGTTAACACTGTTGGAATACCCGGTGATTAAAATACAGTAATACGCGTTATTGCACAGTAGCACACGGTATTGCACAGTATTTTTAAAATTATTAATTCTTACGTAAGAAGGCACTACTCAATAATTGTTACAGTAATTACTGTTCAATATTTTATTTTATTGATTCAATAATTGCTGCGTTGATATTTTATATTATTGTTGTTTCAATAATTGTTGCTGCACAGTATTTTCCTTTATCAGATCAATAATTCATATTATTTGAATAATATTATTAGATAACATTATTGTCAATGTCTAGAAAGTTCTGTCTAAGGAGAGGTTTGGTCATCTAATTGCGCGCCAGTAAGGAGAAATTCTTATTGGAAAGCCCCCTCTTTCCTGGGAACGGCCTGGTTGTCATAAATGTGATTCTGTAATATTATCTGTGAATAACTAATTATTGATTCATATGATAAGAAAATATTTATTTTATGTGGATATAAACGAGGGATATATTTTTGTGGTTAAAAATGAAGGAGTTAATGTTGAGGTTTTTATCAGTATTTTTGTCAGAATGGAGGTATTAAAAATCAGGGTTTTTGAGATATTTTGCGGGGGTTATAATTTTTAATCCGACCGTTGGATCGTGGTAATTTTTGGATATGTTATACATATATAAGTTGAGTATATGTCCACAAATTTTGAACCGTTAAAAATGAACGTATGATTTATTATGAATTTTACGAGATGACTGGTTCAGAAATTGTTGAATTTTCGGAGTTTATCATTTTGGTGGAAAATTCTAGAATTAGTGGGCTCCACTTGTGGTTGGTGAAGAAATGTGCTGAATTATATTTCAAATGTGGTGGGTGGGAATAGTAGCAGGTAAAGCCATCAGGTTGCAGGTCAAACCTACCAAAATTTTCCTATAAATAGAGGGCTAAGTTAGAATTGAAAATCACACCAGAAACATAAGCTTTCTCTCTTTCTCTCTCTATATTATGAAGCATATTTTGTGAGTTTTTAGATACTTGGTGAGTTTCTATTCATCAGTGCAAGTTTCCTTCAGCCTTATACCGATCAGAAGTACTGCTCTTTTGAGGTAAGGGATTGTAAGGGATAGTAAGGGATTTTAAGAGTTGTTATGTTTTTCAGTTTCGTAATTTTTCTGAACTTCAAAAATTCTGGAAAAATTTGAAATGATATTTTGATGAGTTTTATTGATTGTGTCCAAAAATGGTGATTTTTGGATGTATAGATTAAGAGTTATGAATTTTATGGGAAAAGACTATTTTAAAAGTAACAGCTTATCATTCCTTGTGATTAACTCCAAAATTGATGAAATTTTTATTGGGAGTACATGTATATGATAGAAGTATACTCTGTAAATTTCAAAATTTTTAGACAAAAGTATAATTTTTGATAAATGTCTAAATATTCGGCTATTTTGGTCATATGAAAAATAGTAAATGACTTTTAAAAATTCTGAGAAAAATATATGTTCACTATGGGACTATATTATGCTAAATTTCAGAAAAGAAATATTTTTGGAACGGATTTGGTATTTTTCATGAAAATAGTCTAGTTATGAGAAAATGAATTAAATATGTTATGTGAAGTAAGAAAATTGGAAAATAGGATTTTATGGCTTGAGAATCCTATATGAGGTATATGCAGATTTTTGATGAGGGTTTTGGCTATTGATGATGAAATCTTAAGAGTTGACATTTTATGATGATTAAATGCATTAATTAGTAAAGTGTAAACAATTTAAATAAATTGTTTATAAGCTTAAGAAATGTTATTCTTTCAATATCATTATACCGAAGTATTGGTATGAATTTTATTGTGGAATTTCTACCTTTTTGAGTCGGTGTTACTATTCACGAGTTACTATTCACGAGTTACTATTCATGAGTTACTATTCACGAGTTACTATTCACGACAAAATTGGTTTCTTTTACTAACCAAATTATAGTTGATTTATGAATATTACTCTTGAGATTAAATCTATATGTTGATTATATTGATTTTATTATCATATATAACATTTTTATAACCCTGATGTTGAATTTCTCTTTCACTGGAGTGTAAAGATGGGTAGATTATTGGTATGATCATGACTAGGGTTCTCTTTGGCCTGTAGTGCAAAGTTGAATTGTGACTGGTATGATCATGACCATTGAATTTACAATTGAATATCTTTAGCTTAAGTGTAAAGATGAATTGATTAACATGGTTATAATTATGGTGTATATAAATTCTGAAATGATTATATATTTCTTTGAGATATGAATATATTTGGCCTGTAGTGCAAATATTAATTGTTGAGGAATATCTTTGGCCTGTAGTGCAAAGATGAATTGTAGATGAATATCTTTGGCCAGTAATGCAAAGATGAACTGTTGATGAATATCTTTGGCCTGTAGCGCAAAGATGACTTGTTGATGAATATCTTTGGCTCGTAGTGCAAAGATGAAGTTATTAGTATGATTATGAACAGGAACTGTGATTTGGTATAACCATGATGTTTGATGTTTCAGGTGATGAAAATTATCTTCGTCCTAGATGAGAAGAGGAATTTAGAACTACAGTTATGATTATGAGTTATTCATATGATTGTGGACCAGAATTGTTGATTGATGTTACAGGGATAAAACATTGTTGGTGGATTTTTAACATGGAGAAAATAATAGACTTTATAGTCTATTTGACTCTTCTAATGGATTGCTCGTTCCGCTGCAACTATGGTTGAAATTTTTATCATTTACCATATGTTCTAAATCTCTGATTTATTATTGATGAAGGCTATTGATAATTTAATTATCTTTAGTCATGATATTCTTTACTGAGCTAGTTGTGCTCACCCTTTTGCTTCACAATTCCTTTCAGGTAATAAGAGTGTAGCTGGGTCGAGCGGGGGTAACAAGGGAATAGAACGGTGGTCATCATTTAGTAGTTATATTTGGTGAAGAAAATAGGGTGAGGCGAACCCAACGTTGGAAGGGTGTTTTGTCACTATCATACAAGATGTCTAATGACATACAACCTCGTGTCATCATAGGACAGGGTTGTGCTCATCCACTTGCTGAGTATATCTATGGGCACTACCTATATAATCTTGGTGTTTGTTTGAAGTATAATTCTCAATTAGAGACAGTGGAGATAATGATAAGTCAAGAGAAGACTCACCATTGGGAAGAATATGATAGTAATCTTCTCGTTTTTCTTTGGGGTCTATTGGGTCAACCAAGGATAATTCTGTGGCCATATGATATCTATCATAACCTAGACGCGTGGCCTCCCATGTACGAAGGTTTCCTTGAGCACTTCCCAAATATTCTAATTTCTAGAACAGTTTTTGACTATACCTTTATGTAAGGTACCTTTGTGAAGTGCTGATACATGATGGTGTCCAATGTCACATTTGGTATATATTTGTATCCAAACTCACAGCATATGTGTTGTTGTATTTTGCACGACAATTGTTGTAATAAAGTTGTAGTTGTTTTCTGTACCATGTATTTGACGACTCAGAATGGGTTGGATGGAATGGACCTATTTTGGGGTTGTCACAGGTGGTATCAGAGCTTAGGGATATGATCTTTGGCGGAGATCGGGGATATAACTAGGAGGGGAGAGATGAGTAAATCCTTCGCTAGTGTGTCCTCCCTAAGCTTATTTGTTGGTCAGTCATAATATTGGGATATTATGTGATATGTTAATTTGTTCAATTAACCTTATTTTGAAGCTGTATTCTAGAATGATATCTGAAATACAGGAGATGAGCAATGGAGAAATCATGATGACAGGAAAGATGGAATCTGAAATGAAAGCAAGTATTCTCAATTCTTTGAAATACCAGGTACGTAAATTTCGGGGACGAAATTTCATTAGGAGGGGAGATTGTAAGACCCCGAATTTTATGAAATAAAAGTATTCAATTTTTCTTATAATTACTATTCAGTAAATGGTTAAATTGATAAATGTTAAAGTTAAGGGTGATATATGATTTTTTTCAAAATACACAAGTGGTTATAAAATAATCATTGTTGTCGGGGAATATTCGTTTGGTCGTGGAATATTTTTTCTGTCGGGGAATATTCGTACGACGGCGCAGCTATTTGTGGGCCCCATAACGAATAACTGTCGGGTGAAGAAAACGACAAATTTGAGTTTTTACAAATAACGACGTAGTTGTTACTGTTAACACTGTTGGAATACCGGTGGTTAAAATACAGTAATACGCGTTATTGCACAGTAGCACACGGTATTGCACAGTATTTTTAAAATTATTGATTCTTACGTAAGAAGGCACTACTCAATAATTGTTACAGTAATTACTGTTCAATATTTTATTTTATTGATTCAATAATTGCTGCGTTGATATTTTATATTATTGTTGTTTCAATAATTGTTGCTGCACAGTATTTTCTTTATCAGATCAATAATTCATATTATTTGAATAATATTATTAGATAACATTATTGTCAATGTCTAGAAAGTTCTGTCTAAGGAGAGGTTTGGTCATCTAATTGCGCGCCAGTAAGGAGAAATTCTTATTGGAAAGCCCCCTCTTTCCTGGGAACGGCCTGGTTGTCATAAATGTGATTCTGTAATATTATTTGTGAATAATTAATTATTGATTCATATGATAAGAAAATATTTATTTTATGTGGATATAAATGAGGGATATATTTTTGTGGTTAAAAATGAAGGAGTTAATGTTGAGGTTTTTATCAGTATTTTTGTCGGAATGGAGGTATTAAAAATCAGGGTTTTTGAGATATTTTGCGGGGGTTATAATTTTTAATCCGACCGTTGGATCGTGGTAATTTTTGGATATGTTATACATATATAAGTTGAGTATATGTCCACAAATTTTGAACCGTTAAAAATGAACGTATGATTTATTATGAATTTTACGAGATGACTGGTTCAGAAATTGTTGAATTTTCGGAGTTTATCATTTTGGTGGAAAATTCTAGAATTGGTGGGCCCACTTGTGGTTGGTGAAGAAATGTGCTGAATTATATTTCAAATGTGGTGGGTGGGAATAGTAGCAGGTAAAGCCATCAGGTTGCAGGTCAAACCTACCAAAATTTTCCTATAAATAGAGGGCTAAGTTAGAATTGAAAATCACACCAGAAACATAAGCTTTCTCTCTTTCTCTCTCTATATTATGAAGCATATTTTGTGAGTTTTTAGATACTTGGTGAGTTTCTATTCATCAGTGCAAGTTTCCTTCAGCCTTATACCGATCAGAAGTACTGCTCTTTTGAGGTAAGGGATTGTAAGGGATAGTAAGGGATTTTAAGAGTTGTTATGTTTTTCAGTTTCGTAATTTTTCTGAACTTCAAAAATTCTGGAAAAATTTGAAATGATATTTTGATGAGTTTTATTGATTGTGTCCAAAAATGGTGATTTTTGGATGTATAGATTAAGAGTTATGAATTTTATGAGAAAAGACTATTTTAAAAGTAACAGCTTATAATTCCTTGTGGTTAACTCCAAAATTGATGAAATTTTTATTGGGAGTACATGTATATGATAGAAGTATACTCTGTAAATTTCAAAATTTTTAGACAAAAGTACAATTTTTGATAAATGTCTAAATATTCGGCTATTTTGGCCATATGAAAAATAGTAAATGACTTTTAAAAATTCTGAGAAAAATATATGTTCACTATGGGACTATATTATGCTAAATTTCAGAAAAGAAATATTTTTGGAACGGATTTGGTATTTTTCATGAAAATAGTCTAGTTATGAGAAAATGAATTAAATATGTTATGTGAAGTAAGAAAATTGGAAAATAGGATTTTATGGCTTGAGAATCCTATATGAGGTATATGCAGATTTTTGATGAGGGTTTTGGTTATTGATGATGAAATCTTAAGAGTTGGCATTTTATGATGATTAAATGCATTAATTAGTAAAGTGTAAACAATTTAAATAAATTGTTTATAAGCTTAAGAAATGTTATTCTTTCAATATCATTATACCGAAATATTGGTATGAATTTTATTGTGGAATTTCTACCTTTTTGAGTCGGTGTTACTATTCACGAGTTACTATTCACGAGTTACTATTCATGAGTTACTATTCACGAGTTACTATTCACGACAAAATTGGTTTCTTTTACTAACCAAATTATAGTTGATTTATGAATATTACTCTTGAGATTAAATCTATATGTTGATTATATTGATTTTATTATCATATATAATATTTTTATAACCCTGATGTTGAATTTCTCTTTCACTGGAGTGTAAAGATGGGTAGATTATTGGTATGATCATGACTAGGGTTCTCTTTGGCCTGTAGTGCAAAGTTGAATTGTGACTGGTATGATCATGACCATTGAATTTACAATTGAATATCTTTAGCTTAAGTGTAAAGATGAATTGATTAACATGGTTATAATTATGGTTTATATAAATTCTGAAATGATTATATATTTCTTTGAGATATGAATATATTTGGCATGTAGTGCAAATATTAATTGTTGAGGAATATCTTTGGCCTGTAGTGCAAAGATGAATTGTAGATGAATATCTTTGGCCTGTAATGCAAAGATGAACTGTTGATGAATATCTTTGGCCTGTAGCGCAAAGATGACTTGTTGATGAATATCTTTGGCTCGTAGTGCAAAGATGAAGTTATTAGTATGATTATGAACAGGAACTGTGATTTGGTATAACCATGATGTTTGATGTTTCAGGTGATGAAAAATTATCTTCGTCCTAGATGAGAAGAGGAATTTAGAACTACAGTTATGATTATGAGTTATTCATATGATTGTGGACCAGAATTGTTGATTGATGTTACAGGGATAAAACATTGTTGGTGGATTTTTAACATGGAGAAAATAATAGACTTTATAGTCTATTTGACTCTTCTAATGGATTGCTCGTTCCGCTGCAACTATGGTTGAAATTTTTATCATTTACCATATGTTCTAAATCTCTGATTTATTATTGATGAAGGCTATTGATAATTTAATTATCTTTAGTCATGATATTCTTTACTGAGCTAGTTGTGCTCACCCTTTTGCTTCACAATTCCTTTCAGGTAATAAGAGTGTAGCTGGGTCGAGCGGGGGTAACAAGGGAATAGAACGATGGTCATCATTTAGTAGTTATATTTGGTGAAGAAAATAGGGTGAGGCGAACCCAACGTTGGAAGGGTGTTTTGTCACTATCATACAAGATGTCTAATGACATACAACCTCGTGTCATCATAAGACAGGGTTGTGCTCATCCACTTGCTGAGTATATCTATGGGCACTACCTATATAATCTTGGTGTTTGTTTGAAGTATAATTCTCAATTAGAGACAGTGGAGATAATGATAAGTCAAGAGAAGACTCACCATTGGGAAGAATATGATAGTAATCTTCTCGTTTTTCTTTGGGGTCTATTGGGTCAACCAAGGATAATTCTGTGGCCATATGATATCTATCATAACCTAGACGCGTGGCCTCCCATGTACGAAGGTTTCCTTGAGCACTTCCCAAATATTCTAATTTCTAGAACAGTTTTTGACTATACCTTTATGTAAGGTGCCTTTGTGAAGTGCTGATACATGATGGTGTCCAATGTCACATTTGGTATATATTTGTATCCAAACTCACAGCATATGTGTTGTTGTATTTTGCACGACAATTGTTTTAATAAAGTTGTAGTTATTTTCTGTACCATGTATTTGACGACTCAGAATGGGTTGGATGGAATGGACCTATTTTGTGGTCGTTACATTGGTGGGCCTCACTCTTGGTTGGTAAAGAAATGTGCTGAGATTTTTATTCAAATGTGGTGTGTGGGAATAGTAGCAGGTAAAGCCATCAGGTTGAGGGTTAAGTCTGCTTCGGCATGCTGACATTTTCCTATAAATAGAGGGCTAAGTTAGAATTAAAAATCACACCAGAAACATGCTTTCTCTCTCTCTTTATATTATGAAGCATATTTTGTGAGTATTTAGATACTTTGAGAATTGTCGTGCAAAATACAATAGACCCATAATTCATAAGACATAATTCATAATTCATAATTCTAGTTGTGCTCACCCTTCTGTTCACAATTCCTTTCTGGTAATAAGAGTGTAGCTGGGTCGAGCGGGGGAATAGAACGGTAGTTATCATTTAGTAGTTATATTTGGTGAATCAAATAGGGTGAGGCGAACCCAACGTTGGAAGGGTATTTTGTCACTATCATACAAGATGTCTAATGATATACAACCTCGTGTCATCATAAGACAGGGATGTGCTCATCCATTTGCTGAGTATATATTTACGAGCACTACTTATATAATCTTGGTATTTGTTTGAAGTATAATTCTCAATTAGAGACAGTGGAGATAATGATATGTCAAGAGAAGACTCCCCATTGGGAAGAATATGATAATAATCTTCTCGTTTTTCTTTGGGGTCTATTGGGTCAACCAAGGATAATTCTGTGGCCATATGATATGTATCACAACCTAGAAGCATGGCCTCCCATTGTTAATATCTTCCTGAGAATTCAGTTTTTCACTCACCACATGACCTATTCTGTGGTCGTTACATTGTTGTTTTCATTTGGTGTTTGTTTCCTACCTAAGCATATTTATTGGTCAGTCATAATATCGGGATATTATGTGATATGTTAATTTGTTAAATTAACCCTTGTTTTGAAGCTGTATTCTAGAATGATATTTGAAATACAGGAGATGAGCAATGGAAAAATTATGATGACAGGGAAGATGGAATCTGAAATGAAAGGAAGGTATTCTCAACTCTTTGAAATACCAGGTACGTAAATTTTGAGGACGAAATTTCATAAGGAGGGGAGATTGTAAGACCCCGAATTTTATGAAATAAAAGTATTCAATAATTACAATTCAGTAAATGGTTAAATTGATAAATGTTAAAGTTAAGGGTGATATATGAATTTTTTTTCAAAATACACAAGTGGTTATAAAATATTCATTGTTGTCGGAAAATATTCGTTTGGTCGTGGAATATTCTTTCTGTCGGGGAATATTCGTACGACGGCGCAACCATTTACGGGCCCCATAACAGAATAACTGTCGGATGAAGAAAATGACAAATTTGAGTTTTTACAAATAACGGCGTAGTTATTACCGTTAACACTGTTGGAATACCCGGTGGTTAAAATACAGTAATACGCGTTATTGCACAGTAGCACACGGTATTGTACAGTATTTTTGAAATTATTGATTCTTGCGTAAGAAGGCACTACTCAATAATTGTTACAATAATTACTGTTCAATATTTTATTTTATTGATTCAATAATTGCTACGTTAAATTTTTATATTATTGTTGTTCAATAATTGTCACTGCATAGTATTTCCCATTATTAGATCAATAATTCATATTATTTGAATAATATTATTAGATAACATTATTGGTAATGTCTAGAAAGTTCTGTCTAAGGAGAGGTTTGGTCACCTAATTGCGCGCCAGTAAGGAGAAATTCTTATTGGAAAGCCCCCTCTTTTCTGGGAACGGCCTGGTTGTCATAAATGTGATTCTGTAATATTATTTGTGAAATAATTAATTATTGATTCATATGATAAGGAAATATTTATTTTATGTGGATATAAATGAGGGATATATTTTTGTGGTTAAAAATGAAGGAGTTAATGTTGAGATGTTTTATCTGTATTTTTTGTCGGAACGGAGAAAATCAAATTAAAATTTTTAAGATATTTTGCGAGGGTTATAATTTTAATCAAACCATTGGATCGTGGTAATTTTTGGATATGTTATACATATATAAGTTGAGTATATGTCCACAAATTTTGAACCGTTAAAAATGAACGTATGATTTATTATGAATTTTACGAGATGACTGGTTCAGAAATTGTTGAATTTTTGGAGTTTATCATTTTGGTAGAAAATTCTAGAATTGGTGGGCCCACTCTTGGTTGGTGAAGAAATGTGCTGAGATTTTTATTCAAATGTGGTGGGTGAGAATAGTTGCAGGTAAAGCCATCAGGTTGCATGTTAAGTCTGCTTCGGCGTGCTAACATTTTCCTATAAATAGAGGGCTAAGTTAGAATTGAAAATCACACCAGAATTCATAAGTTTTCTCTCTTTCTCTCTCTAGATTATTGAGTGTATTTTGTGAGTATTTAGATACTCTGTGAGTTTCTATTCATCAGTGCAAGTTTCCTTCAGCCTTATACCGATCAGAAGTACTCCTCTTTTGAGGTAAGGGATAGTAAAGGATTTTAAGGGTTATTATGTTTTTCAGTTTCGTAATTTTTCTGACCTTCAAAAATTCTGGAAAAATTTGAAATGATATTTTGATGAGTTTTCTTGATTATGTCCAAAAATGGTGATTTTTGGATGTATAGATTAAGAGTTATGAATTTTATGAGAAAAGACTATTTTAAAAGTAACCGCTTATAACTCCTTGTGGTTAACTCCAAAATTGATGAAATTTTTATTGGGAGTACATGTATTTGATAGGAGTATACTCTGTGAATTTCAGAATTTTTAGATAAAAGTACAATTTTTGATAAATGTCTAAATATTCGGCTATTTTGGCCGCATGAAAAATAGTAAATGACTTTTAAAAATTCTGAGAAAAATATATGTTCACTATGGGAATATATTATACTAAATTCCAAAAAAAAAATATTTTTAGAACTGATTTGGTATTTTTCGTGAAAATGATCTAGTTATGAGTAAATGAATTAAATATGTTTTGTGAAGAAAGAAATTAGAAAATAGGATTTTATGGCTTGAGAATCCTATATGAGGTATATGCAGATTTTTGATGAGGGTTTTTGATTATTGGTGATGAAATCTTTTGAGTTTGGCATTTTCGGATGATTAAATGCATTATTTAGTAAAGTGTAAACAATTAAAATAAATTGTATATAAGCTCAAGAAATATTATTCTTTCAATATCATTATACCGAAATATTGGTATGTATTTTATTGTGGAATTTCTACCTTTTTGTGTCGAGTTACTATTCATGAGTTACTATTCACGAGTTACTATTCACGAAAAAAAATTGGTTTCTTTTTCTAACCAAATTATAGTTAATTTACGAATATTACTCTTGAGATTAAAACTAGATGTTGATCATATTATTTTTATTATTATATATAATATTTTTATAACCCTAATGATGATATTTCTCTTTGACTTGAGTGTAAAGATGGGTAGATTTTTGGCATGATCATGACTATGGGTTCTCTTTGGCCAGTAGTGCAAAGTTGAATTGTTGATTGGTATGATCATGACCATTGAATTTATAAGTGAATATCTTTAGCTTAAGTGCAAAGGTGAATTGATCAACATGGTTATAATTATTGTTTATATAAATTCTGAAATGATTATATATTTCTTTGAGATATTAATATATTTGGCCTGTAGTGCAAATATGAACTGTTGATGAATATATTTGGCCGTAGTGTAAATATGAACTGTTGAGGAATATCTTTGGCCTGTAGTGCAAAGATGAAATATTGATGAATATCTTTGGCTTGTAGTGCAAAGATGAATTGTTGATGAATATCTTTGGCCCGTAGTGCAAAGATGACATGTTGTTGAATATCTTTGGCCAGTAGTGCAAAGATGAACATATGTTGAGATAAACATGACCAACTAGTGATACAAATGAATATCTTTGGCCGTAGTGCAAAGATGAAGTTATTAGTATGATTATGAACAAGAAATGTGATTTGGTGTAACCATGATCTTTGATGTTTCAGGTAAAGATAGGTGATGAAAATTATCTTCGTCCTAGATGAGAAGAGGAATTTAGAAATACAGTTATGATTATGAGTTATTCATATGATTGTGGACCATAATTGTTTATTGATGTTACAGGGATAAAACATTGTTGGTAGATTTTTACATGGAGAAGATAATAAACTTTATAGTCTATTTGACTCTTCTAATGGATTGCTCGTTCCGCTGCAACTATGGTTGAAATTTTTATCATTTACCATATGTTCTAAATCTCTGATTTATTATTGATGAAGGCTATTGATAATTTAATTATCTTTAGTCATGATATTCTTTACTGAGCTAGTTGTGCTCACCCTTTTGCTTCACAATTCCTTTCAGATAATAAGAGTGTAGCTGGGTCGAGCGGGGGTAACAAGGGAATAGAACGGTGGTCATCATTTAGTAGTTATATTTGGTGAAGAAAATAGGGTGAGGCGAACCCAACGTTGGAAGGGTGTTTTGTCACTATCATACAAGATGTCTAATGACATACAACCTCGTGTCATCATAAGACAGGGTTGTGCTCATCCACTTGCTGAGTATATCTATGGGCATTACTTATATAATCTTGGTGTTTGTTTGAAGTATAATTCACGATTAAAGACAGTGGAGATAATGATAAGTCAAGAGAAGACTCACCATTGGGAAGAATATGATAGTAATCTTCTCATTTTTTTTGGGTCTATTGGGTCAACCAAGGATAATTCTGTGGCCATATGATATCTATCATAACCTAGACGCGTGGCCTCCCATGTACGAAGGTTTCCTTGAGCATTTCCCAAAGATTCTAATTTCTAAAACAGTTTTTGACTATACCTTTATGTAAGGTGTCATTGTGAGGTGATGTCCACGGTTGGAACATGAGTCACATTTAGTATATATTTGTATCCAAACTCACAGCATATGTGTTGTTGTATTTTGCACGACAATTGTTGTAATAAAGTTGTAGTTGTTTTCTGTACCATGTATTTGGTGACTCAGAATAGGTTGGATGGAATGGACCTATTTTGGGGTTGTCACAGTTGGTATCAGAGCTTAGGGATATGGTCTCTGGCGGAGATCGGGAAATATAACTAGGAGGGGAGAGATGAGTAAATTTTTCGCTAGTGTGTCCTACCTAAGCTTATTTGTTGGTCAGTCATAATATCGGGATATTATGTAAATGTTAATTTGTTCAATTAACCCTTGTTTTGAAGCTGTTTTCTAGAATGATATTTGAAATACAGGAGATGATCAATGGATAAATCGTGATGATAGGAAAGATGGAATCTGAAATGAAAGCAAGGTATTCTCAACTCTTTGAAATACCAGGTACGTAAATTTCGGGGACGAAATTTCATAAGGAGGGGAGATTGTAAGACCCCGAATTTTATGAAATAAAAGTATTCAATTTTTCTTATAATTACTATTCAGTAAATGGTTAAATTGATAAATGTTAAAGTTAAGGGTGATATATGAATTTTTTTTCAAAATACGCAAGTGGTTATAAAATATTCATTGTTGTCGAAGAATATTCGTTTGGTTGTGGAATATTCTTTCTGTCGAGGAATATTCGTACGACGGCGCAGCTATTTGTGGGCACCATAACAGAATAACTGTCGGATGAAGAAAACGACAAATTTGAGTTTTTGCAAATAACGGCGTAGTTGTTACCGTTAACACTGTTGAAATACCCGGTGGTTAAAATACAGTAATACGCGTTATTGCACAGTAGCACGCGGTATTGCACAGTATTTTTAAAATTATTGATTCTTACGTAAGAAGGCACTACTCAATAATTGTTACAGTAATTACTGTTCAATATTTTATTTTATTGATTCAATAATTACTACGTTAAAATTTTATATTATTGTTGTTCAATAATTGTCATTGCACAGTATTTCTCATTATCAGATCAATAATTCATATTATTTGAATAATATTATTAGATAACATTATTGACAATGTCTAGAAAGTTCTGTCTAAGGAGAGGTTTGGTCATCTAATTGCGCGCTAGTATGGAGAAATCCTTATTATAAAGCCCCCTCTTTCCTGGAAACGGTCTGGTTGTCATAAATGTGATTCTGTAATATTATTTATGAATAATTAATTATTGATTTATATGATAAGGAAATATTTATTGGATGTGGATATAAATGATGGAGTTATTTATGTGGTTATAAATGAAGAAATTAATGTTGAGGTTTTTATCAGTATTTTTGTCGGAATGGAGGTATTAAAAATCAGGATTTTTGAGATATTTTGCGAGGGTTATAATTTTTAATCCGACCGTTGGATCGTGGTAATATTTGGATATGTTATACATATATAAGTTGAGTATATGTCCACAAATTTTGAACAGTTAAAAATGAACGTATGATTTATTATGAATTTTACGAGATGACTGGTTCAGAAATTGTTACAGTTTCAGAATTTATCATTTTGGTGAAAAATTCTAGAATTGGTGGGCCCCACTCTTGGTTGAGGAAGAAATATGCTGAGATTTTTATTCAAATGTGGTGGGTGGGAATAGTAGCAGGTAAAGCCATCAAGTTGCAGGTTAAGTCTACTTCGGCGTGCTAACATTTTCCTATAAATGGAGGGCTAAGTTAGAATTGAAAATCACACCAGAATTCATAAGTGTTTTCTCTTTTTTTCTCTAGATTATCGAGTGTATTTTGTGAGTATTTAGATACTTGGTGAGTTGCTATTCATCAGTGCAAGTTTCCTTCAGCGTCATATCCGATATCCAGTCAGAAGTGCTGCTCTTTTGAGGTAAGGGATAGTAAGGGATTTTAAGGGTTGTTATGTTTTTCAGTTTCGTAATTTTTCTGACCTTCAAAAATTCTAGAAAAATTTGAAATGATATTTTGATGAGTTTTCTTGATTGTGTCCAAAAATGGTGATTTTTGGATGTATAGATTAAGAGTTATGAATTTTATAAGAAAATATTATTTTAAAAGTAACCGCTTATAATCAATACTAGAAAATCGACCAATAGCGACGAGATATAGCGACGGTCGGGGCGGAACCGTAACTATAGGATAATATATTGTCGCTCATGAGATGATTGTCACTATATAGAGAGAAAATGACTCTATTCCGACGGTCACCCCTTGACCGACGCAATAGAGGAGAAAAATGAACCTATACCGAGCTTTCGCCGTAGATAATGAACTTCTCCCTCCTAAATGAAATTATCTGCCAAAATCTCCCTCCATTATTTTCACGCTCCAAAAAATACTCAGCTAAATCTCGTACCCAACCATATCTAACTCCCTAAATCTCATTCCCATACATATCTCTCTCTAAAATCTGTCAACTTTGTAGCCCCTCACGACTAAAATTCCAGCTCCTCACCATTGCAATTCAAGCCCTAATCTCTCGTACCCGCAATTCAAGCCTTAATCTCTCATACCCAGGCCTAAATGTCTCATATCCACCCTTAATATCTTATGCAAGATCCTAAATCTCTCATACCAAGTCAAGCCCTAATTTCTACATTATCTGCTATTTTTTTATAATTGTGTCGACATGTGCAAGAACCAGAAACAGAAGATGGGCTATAATTGGGATAATTTCGATAACGGAGGGTTTAGATCTGCATCTGATGGGAGGCAGAATCAGTCGCTGGGGGATTTTAGGAGCGGTGGATGGGGCGAAAGTGTTCCGTCAAGGTCTAAATCGACCCTGGATATTTATACGCACGCGCAATTAGAGGCTTCGGCCGCGGAAAGGAGGATTTTTTTGCGAGGAAGATGGTGGAGGACGGCCATAGGTCAGTCTCCCTCTTCTGCTGCCGTAGGCTAAAGAAAATTAGATGGTACATTGTCTCTGATGCAATTTTAGGTATTGTTTGGCTATAATCACAAGTTTTATGTTTTTTCTTGCTTTTGTTTGGTTAAAATTGCTTTACCAGTATTATGAATCATGATTTATGATTGATATATCTTATTATATATTAAGTGAGCTTTTTGTCATATTATTGTGCCTATGATTTATTGGCTCACTGTGTTGTGTTTAAATTAGTACATATGGGTCTGTAACTCCTTATGTAGATATGTACATAAGAAGTTTAGCCAACAATATAAAGCTACAATTGGAGCTAATTTTGTGACCAAAGAGGTACAAATTGATGACAAGATTGTCACTCTACAAGTGCGTCATTACTACCATTTAGTTTATATATATATATATATATATATATATGCTCTCTTTTGGAGCCATCGTGATATTTTTCTGCTAGTGATTAAATTTATTTTATTGGTAGATATGGGACACTGCTAGGTAAGAGAGATTTCAGAGTCTTGGCGTTGCATTTTATAGAAGAGCAGATTGTTGTGTTTTAGTATACGACGTAAACGTTATGCGATCATTTGATACTCTTGACAATTGGCATGAAGAATTTCTCAAATAGGTAAACTGTAATATTATATAGTTTCTTGACTTCTCCTATGCATGATTCTATCAAGTGGTTCCCCAATTTAGTTTATGTGTCAATATCTTTTTTGTCCCTGAAATAGATACGATGTTAAGTAAGTGCGTTACTGTATCTTTCTGTTTGTCCATTCCTCCTTCCCTCTAGATGTTTGGCGACACCTTGGCCTTGACTTGGAGGTGTAGAGATAGGATAGAAAGTAGGGGGAGAGATAGATCAGATATTGGGAGGAAAGGGAGAAATGGACAGATAGAGCTCCATTGGTGGGAGGTAGAAGGAGCGAGATAGGTGTGAGAGCAAATGATATGGGAGGGAGTAGGATTACAAACTTGGATTTTGGAGGGAACAAAATGCTTGTGACGAGGAAAGATGAGCAATTTGTTAAGGTTTGGCAAAGCTCAGTAAGAGGATTTTAATCTTTGAAGCTTGTTTATAGGGATAAATGTGACTGAAATTATTTTCTAGCACCAAAAGGTTATGTTAGCTATGTGTATTATCTCTCTATTTAATTTATTTGTAAACTGGCTTTGTATTGTATCAAATGTGTATTATCTCTCTCTTGTCCTCCACCCCTCTCTTTGTTAGTTGAAGCATTGAAAATATCTCTATTTTTTAAGGACCTAGAGAGGAAAATTTTCAAGTGTAACTCTGTTTTTGTGGTAAGGAACAAAAGAAGCCAATTCACAATTTCTCATGATTCTCATGAACAGGAAAAGGAATAAAAATAAGGCTTAAAATTAATATTAGAATTCCCAGAAAGATGATTGTATGAATAAAATCAAATATGTCCATATTTCAAAAACAAGGCTTAAAATTAATATTAGAATTCCTAATAATCTGAATCTGAATGCTTTCTGTCAGTGCTTTATTATTCATGTGCTACATATACATTAAAATGAATATTAATATTGTGCTTTATTAATATATTGTTGTATTATTCTTACAAACTATTTCGATGCATTTGATTTGCAGCATGAATATAGTAGGCTGGGCAGTCATGGTAGCTATTGGATGCAATACAACTATTAGGTAAACTGCAGGTGGTTTAATTACTAGTAATTGAACTAGGGAGAAAAAATAGCTCTCCCTTATCCACACACACAAAAAAAAAACTTATTTCCCACAAAATTCAAAAAACAAGAGTTAATTATAAGAAACTAAATTGAAGAAAATATACACATGTGCGTGCGTGCGTGTGTGCGTCCAGTGTAAGGGTGTCTAATGAGTTGGGGGCGGCACACCCAAGAATTGCAAAATTCTCAGTGGTGGTGGTGGTGATATCTTCATTTGTGATCGGACTCTTCCTTTCTTTCATCCTCATCATCTTTCGAAAATAGTACCCTTCCCTATTTTCTATGCTGACATGATAATCAACTTTTGCTTTTGATGTAACAGTACCCTTCCCTATCATATTATGTAACAAAAGTTGATGTGTTAGAATCCAAAACATCAAAAGCATGGATTATTTCTTATTCTACAGCCTACTTGAATTTTTTTTGTACCAAGTGCAATTGTTTATCTTGAACATTAAATGTTTTGGTGGGCAGTAGGTGATTTCTGACATTCTTACTAATGTGAAAAATAATCCTATAGATTCTGGTGCTCACCTTTAAATGTCGCTTCATACAAGTCTCTTTTCATATTGTTTTCTTTCTCTCTTTATTCAAGTTTTTCAATTAGTTTAATCTTTGTTCTAAAACTGAACAATCAAGTTATTTAAGTATGATATTTGTTTGTGTTCACATCAATTCTTTGTTGGACATAGGATTGTTAGACAGGTTGCAGTTACTGGTAAGCATTTGTGGATATCTGCAAATAAGCATGCAATGGAATCCTGTTCCTTGTTAGAGGTGAGGTATTAGTGTGATTTATTATGATACCATATTGATGCTTATCTAAACTACCTTATCTACAAATTCTTGTATTGATTTTTGAACTTATTTTGTTTGAAAGGGCCACGTGTTTTTTTGGGGGTGGTGGGAAGAGCGGCCCGGTGGGATTGGTGGACAAGGATGTTATGGAATTCTGAAGAATTTGATTGGTCCTGCCAAAAATATTTTCTGCCCATTCCAGTCCAACCCAAGTTGGCCTGCCTAAGATAATGCTATGTTAAAGATGCAATCTGTGAGGCTTTTAGTTACAAGATATTAATTAAAAAAAATTAATGATTTATAATTTCCAATGCAATTATTCCTTTCATATATGACGCCTTCCGTCTTAATTTAAGTATTCTCTCTTTTTAAGGTAGTCTCCACATGGTAATAATAATGATCAGTATTGATGATTTCAATTAAGGCTATACTGTTAATTTAAGCTTAGTTATGTTTCTGCAGTTGTTTGATAAGAAGATCGGTGTGCATGGATCCTCCAGTTTTGAGCAGGGTTCAAGCTGGGCAATGGAAGTGGAAAATCACTCGGGAGTTTTTCCAATAATGGTACAATATATTAACATGAATAGGCAAATACTGGTAGAGGTATGCACTTTCAGACTATTAAATTTTTTGATGCATACATCTTTTCCTAATGATAATTAAATATATTAGTGTTTGGTGCTATAAGAATCAAAATCCTCCCACATTTGGAAAGGAGAAGAAATAAAATGAAAAGCCACACCCGTTATTTAGAATATGCTTCATAATCTTATTCTAGGCATTTGAAGCTAATTTTTTTAACTCTTGTGGCTTTGTATATGGTGTGTATACACGTGTTTGCCCCCTTTTGACGCTTTAATGTTACTTATGTACTTATCAAAATGCAAAAGGGGATTGGAGAGCAATCCTTTATTGATAAATTTATAGTTCTCTTTCATTTTCTTTGTTTCTTTTTCTCCTTCCTTATCTTTTTATTTGTAAAATGTTCTTCTGATTAAATTTTTTTTGGAAGGATTTTTATCTTTCTGCTTGTTATAATGCTGCTCAATTTTTCATTGCCTGATAAAGTTTATAAACTGGTGTGCACTCTTCGCTATTGGGAAGCGTTTGTCTGATTTAGTTAAACATTGTCCAGACACACTTAAACATACATTGATTAAACGTGTAATTGACTTCTAATGTAAAGTTTAATTTATCTAGTGCATAATGTTTCCTCTGTTACTGTTTTTTTGCAGTGGACTTTGATCATAGTGGAAGTTACCGTGCAATAGTAGGCTCAGAATATGGTTTTCAGAGTAAACGTTAATGGAAAATAAGTATGATGTTGTGACTTGTGCAATGTAGGTAAAGTGTCTTCTGTAAAATTTGGTCTAGATGCAAAATACATAGCAGTTGGCTCAATGGATCAGAACCTCCGGATCTTTGGATAGCCTAGTGAGGATGGTTCAATGGAGTCTTGATAAAAATGCTTTCACCACACCAATGTAGGGTGGGTAATTTCCAGCAATTCTGCAGTATCTACTGCTGCTGTCACTAGATCATTGTACTTAATGGGCTAAGGAAGTGAAATTTGACCGTGGGATCTATTGTTTTATCATATTAATATTTTTTATATTTATTTTATATTGTATTTGTGTTTGTTGAATAAATGTGCATTATTAATTAATTTTTTTAATTATAAAAAGGCTATAGCGACGTTCATCGACCGTAGCTATAGTGTTATATAAAACACAGGTCTATAGCGACGGTTGCCAAGCGTCGCTATAGACATCTATAACTACGGTTATGACCATAGCAATAATTTTCACCGATTGTTGGTAAAGAGAAAATATACTATTTTGTTATGACTTATAGCGACGGTCGTAGACCGTCGCTATAGGTCAAACGACCGTCGCTAAAACCTATAGCGATGGCTTCTATAGCGACGGTCGGCGATCGTCGTTAAAACTTTTAGCGACGGTCTTTTGGCCTATAGCGACGGTCGGGCGACCGTCGCTATAGGTCACTTTTCTAGTAGTGAATTCTTTGTGGTTAACTCCAAAATTGATGAAATTTTTATTGGGAGTACATATATATGGTAGAAGTATACTCTGTAAATTTCAGAATTTTTGGACAAAAATATAATTTATGATAAATGTCTAAATATTCGGCTGTTTTGGCCATATGAAAAATAGTAAAATGAGTTTTTAAAATTCTGAGAAAAATATATGTTCAATATGAGACTATATTCTGTTAAATCCCAGAAAAGAAATATTTTTAAAATTAATTTGGTATTTTTTCATAAAAATAGACTAGTTATGAGTAAATGAATTAAATATGTTATATGAAGTAAGAAAATTGGAAAATAGAATTTTATGGCTTGAGAATCCTATATGAGGTATATGCAGATTTGTGATGAGGGTTTTGGTTATTGGTAATGAAATCTTATGAGTTTGGCATTTTAGGATGATTAAATGCATTATTTAATAAAGTGTAAACAATTAAAATAAATTGTTTATAAATTTAAGAAATGTTATTCTTTCAATATCATTATACCGAAAATATTGGAATGAATTTTATTGTGAATTTTTTACCTTTTTGTGTCGGGGTTACTATTCATGAGTTACTATTCACGAGTTACTATTCACGAGTTACTATTCACGACAAAATTGGTTTCTTTTTCTAACCAAATTATAGTTGAGTTTTGAATATTACTCTTGAGATTAAAACTATATGTTGATCATATTATTTTTGTTATCATATATAACATTTTTATAACCCTGATGTTAAAATTCTCTTCCACTTGAGTGTAAAGATGAGTAAATTATTGGTATGATCGTGACTGAGGAATATCTTTGGCCTGTAGTGCAAAGATGAATTGTTAACTGGTATGATCATGACCATTGAATTTATAATTGAATATCTTTAGCTTAAGTGTAAAGATGAATTGATTAACATGGTTATAATTATTGTTTATATAAATTCTGAAATGATTGTATATTTCTTTGAGATATTAATATATTTGGCCTGTTGTGCAAATATGAACTGTTGAGGAATATCTTTGGCCTGTAGTGCAAAGATGAATTGTTGATGAATATCTTTGGCCCGTAGTGTAAAGATGACATGTTGATGAATATCTTTGGCCTGTAGTGCAAAGATGGTCTGTTGATGAATATCTTTGGCCCGTAGTGCAAAGATGAAATTGTTAGTATGATTATAAACAGGAACTGTGATTTGGTATAACCATGATCTTTGATGTTTCAGGTAAAGATAGGTGATGAAAATTATCTTCGTCCTGGGTACGAAGAGGAATTTAGAATCACAATTACGATTATGAGTTATACATGTGATTGTGGAAGGAATTGTTGATTGATGTTACAGGGATAAAATATTGTTGGTAGACTTTTAACATAGAGAAGATAATAGACTTTATAGTGTATTTGACTCTTCTAATAGATTGCTCGTTCCGCTGCAACTATGGTTGAAATTTTTATCATCTACCATATGTTCTAAATCTGTGATTTATTACTGATGAAGACTATTGATAATTGATTTATCTTTAGTCATGATATTCTTTACTGGGCTAGTTGTGCTCACCCTTCTGTTTCACAATTCCTTTCAGGTAATAAGAGTGTAGCTGGGTCGAGCGGGGGTAACAGGGGAATAGAACGGTGGTCATCATTTAGTAGTTATATTTGGTGAATCATCTAGGGTGAAGCGAACCCAACATTGGAAGGCTGTTTTGCCACTATCATACAAGATGTCTAATGACATACAACCTCGTGTCATCATAAGACAGGGTTGTGCTCATCCACTTGCTGAGTATCTTTACGAGCACTACTTATATAACCTTGGTATTTGTTTGAAGTATAATTTTCAATTAGAGACAGTGGAGATAATGATATGTCAAGAGAAGACTCACCATTGAGAAGAATATGATAGTAAACTTCTCGTTTTTCTTTGGGGTCTATTGGGTCAACCAAGGATAATTCTGTGGCCATATGATATCTATCATAACCTAGACGCATGGGCTCCCATGTACGAAGGTTTCCTTGAGCACTTCCCAAATATTCTAATTTCTAAAACAGTTTTTGACTATACCTTTATGTAAGGTGTCATTGTGAGGTGCTGACACATGATGGTGTCCAATGTCACATTTGGTATATATTTGTATCCAAATTCACGGCATATGTGTTGTTGTATTTTGCACGATAATTGTTGTAATAAAGTTGTAGTTGTTTTCTGTACCATGTATTTGATACCAACTGTGACAACTCCAAAATAGGTCCATTCCATTCAACCTATTCTGAGTCGCCAAATACATGGTACAGAAAACAACTAAAACTTTATTACAACAATTGTCGTGCAAAATACAACAACACATGCTGTGAGTTTGGATACAAATATATACCAAATGTGACTCATGTTCCAACCGTGGACATCACCTCACAATGACACCTTACATAAAGGTATAGTCAAAAACTGTTTTAGAAATTAGAATCTTTGGGAAGTGCTCAAGAAAACTTTCGTAAATGGGAGGCCACGCGTCTAGGTTATGATATATATCATATGGCCACAGAATTATCCTTGGTTGACCAAATAGACCCCAAAGAAAAACGAGAAGATTACTATCATATTCTTCCCAATGGTGAGTCTTCTCTTGACTTATCATTATCTCCACTGTCTTTAATCGTGAATTATACTTCAAACAAACACCAAGATTATATAGGTAATGCCCATAGATATACTCAGCAAGTGGATGAGCACAACCCTGTCATATGATGACACGAGGTTGTATGTCATTAGACATCTTGTATGATAGTGGCAAAACACCCTTCCAACGTTGGGTTCGCCTCACCCTATTTTCTTCACCAAATATAACTACTAAATGATGACCACCGTTCTATTCCCTTGTTACCCCCGCTCGACCCAGCTACACTCTTATTACCTGAAAAGAATTGTGAAGCAAAAGGGTGAGCCCAACTAGCTCAATAAAGAATATCATGACTAAAGATAATTAAATTATCGATAGCCTTCATCAACAATAAATCAGAGATTTAGAACATATGGTAAATGATAAAAATTTCAACCATAGTTGCAGCGGAACGAGCAATCCATTAGAAGAGTCAAATAGACTATAAAGTCTATTATCTTCTCCATGTTAAAAATCCACCAACAATGTTTTATCCCTGTAACATCAATCAACAATTCTGGTTCACAATCATATGAATAACTCATAATCATAACTGTAGTTCTAAATTCCTCTTCTCATCTAGGACGAAGATAATTTTCATCACCTATCTTTACCTGAAACATCAAAGATCATGGTTACACCAAATCACATTTCTTGTTCATAATCATACTAATAACTTCATCTTTGCACTACGGCCAAAGATATTCATTTGTATCACTAGTTGGTCATGTTTATCTCAACATCTGTTCATCTTTCCACTACTGGCCAAAGATATTCAACAACATGTCATCTTTGCACTACGGGCCAAATATATTCATCAACAATTCATCTTTGCACTACAAGCCAAAGATATTCATCAATATTTCATCTTTGCACTACAGGCCAAAGATATTCCTCAACAGTTCATATTTACACTACGGCCAAATATATTCATCAACAGTTCATATTTGCACTACATGCCAAATATATTAATATCTCAAAGAAATATATAATCATTTCAGAATTTATATAAACAATAATTATAACCATGTTGATCAATTCACCTTTGCACTTAAGCTAAAGATATTCACTTATAAATTCAATGGTCATGATCATACCAATCAACAATTCAACTTTGCACTACTGGCCAAAGAGAACCCATAGTCATGATCATGCCAAAAATCTACCCATCTTTACACTCAAGTCAAAGAGAAATATCATCATTAGGATTATAAAAATATTATATATAATAATAAAAATAATATGATCAACATCTAGTTTTAATCTCAAGAGTAATATTCGTAAATTAACTATAATTTGGTTAGAAAAAGAAACCAATTTTTTTTCGTGAATAGTAACTCGTGAATAGTAACTCATGAATAGTAACTCGACACAAAAAGGTAGAAATTCCACAATAAAATACATACCAATATTTCGGTATAATGATATTGAAAGAATAATATTTCTTGAGCTTATAAACAATTTATTTTAATTGTTTACACTTTACTAAATAATGCATTTAATCATCCTAAAATGCCAAACTCAAAAGATTTTATCACCAATAATCAAAATTCCTCATCAAAAATCTGCATATACCTCATATAGGATTCTCAAGCCATAAAATCCTATTTTCTAATTTTCTTTCTTCACAAAACATATTTAATTCATTTACTCATAACTAGACCATTTTCATGAAAAATACTAAATCAGTTCCAAAAATATTTTTTTTCTGAGATTTAGCATAATATAGTCCCATAGTGAACATATATTTTTCTCAGAATTTTTAAAAGTCATTTACTATTTTTCATGCGGCCAAAATAGCCGAATATTTAGACATTTATCAAAAATTGTACTTTTATCTAAAAATTCTGAAATTCACAGAGTATACTCCTATCAAATACATGTACTCCCAATAAAAATTTCATCAATTTTGGAGTTAACCACAAGGAGTTATAAGCGGTTACTTTTAAAATAGTCTTTTCTCATAAAATTCATAACTCTTAATCTATACATCCAAAAATCACTATTTTTGGACAAAATCAAGAAAACTCATCAAAATATTATTTTAAATTTTTCCAGAATTTTTGAAGGTCAGAAAAATTACGAAACGGAAAAACATAACAACCCTTAAAATCCCTTACTATCCCTTATCTCAAAAGTGTAGTATTTCTGACTGGAATGCAAAGCCGAAGGAAACTTGTACTGAATAGTAACTCTCAAAGTATCTAAATACTCACAAAATATGCTTCATAATATAGAGAGAGAAAGAGAGAAAGCTTGTTTCTGGTGTGATTTTTAATTCTAACTTAGCCCTCTATTTATAGGAAAATATTAGCACGCCGAAGCAGACTTAACCTGCAACCTGATGGCTTTACCTGCTACTATTCCCACCCACCATATTTGAATAAAAATCTCAGCATATTTCTTCACCAACTAAGAGTGGGGCCCACCAATTCTAGAATTTTCCATCAAAATAATAAACTCCGAAAATTCAACAATTTCTGAACCAGTCATCTCGTAAAATTCATAATAAATCATACGTTCATTTTTAACGGTTCAAAATTTGTGAACATATACTCAACATATATATGTATAACATATCCAAAAATTACCACGATCCAACGGTCGGATTAAAAATTATAACCGCCGCAAAATATCTCAAAAACCCTGATTTTTATTACCTCCATTCCGACAAAAATACTGATAAAAACCTCAACATTAACTCCTTCATTTTTAACCACAAAAATATATCCCTCATTTATATCCACATAAAATAAATATTTCCTTATCATATGAATCAATAATTAATTATTTCACAAATAATATTACAGAATCACATTTATGACAACCAGGCCGTTCCCAGGAAAGAGGGGGCTTTCCAATAAGAATTTCTCCTTACTGGCGCGCAATTAGGTGACCAAACCTCTCCTTAGACAGAACTTTCTAGACATTGCCAATAATGTTATCTAATAATATTATTCAAATAATATGAATTATTGATCTGATAATGGAATATGCAGTGACAATTATTGAACAACAATAATATAAAATTTTAACGCAGCAATTATTGAATCAATAAAATAAAATATTGAACAGTAATTATTGTAACAATTATTGAGTAGTGCCTTCTTACGTAAGAATCAATAATTTCAAAAATACTGTACAATGCCGTGTGCTACTGTGCAATAACGCGTATTACTGTATTTTAACCACCGGGTATTCCAACAGTGTTAACGGTAACAACTACGCCGTTATTTATAAAAATACAAATTTGTCATTTTCTTCATCCGACAGTTATCTGTTATGGGGCCCACAAATGGCTGCGTCGTCGTACGAATATTTCACGACCAAACGAATATTCTCCGACAATAATGAATATTTTATAACCACTTGTGTATTTTGAAAAAAAATTCATATATCACCCTTAACTTTAACATTTATCAATTTAACCATTTACTGAATAGTAATTATAAAAAAAATTGAATACTTTTATTTCATAAAATTCGGGGTCTTACAATACTGTGACAACCCCAAAATAGGTCCATTCCATCCAACCTATTCTGAGTCGCCAAATACATGGTACAGAAAACAACTATAACTTTATTACAACAATTGTCGTGCAAAATATAACAACACATATGCTGTGAGTTTGGATACAAATATATACCAAATGTGACTCATGTTTCAACCGTGGACATCACCTCACAATGACACCTTACATAAAGGTATAATCAAAAACTGTTTTAGAAATTAGAATCTTTGAGAAGTGCTCAAGAAAACCTTCGTACATGGGAGGCCACGCGTCTAGGTTATGATAGATATTATATGGCCACAGAATTATCCTTGGTTGACCCAATAGACTCCAAAGAAAAACGAGAAGATTACTATCATATTCTTCCCAATGGTGAGTCTTCTCTTGACTTATCATTATCTCCACTGTCTTTAATCGTGAATTATACTTCAAACAAACACCAAGATTATATAGGTAATGCCCATAGATATACTCAGCAAGTGGATGAGCACAACCCTGTCTTATGATGACACGAGGTTGTATGTCATTAGACATCTTGTATGATAGTGACAAAACACCCTTTCAACGTTGGGT
This sequence comes from Panax notoginseng, assembly GCA_016801055.1. Lineage (NCBI taxonomy): Eukaryota > Viridiplantae > Streptophyta > Magnoliopsida > Apiales > Araliaceae > Panax > Panax notoginseng. Next base: position 82,964,319 of record CM029014.1, read on the forward strand.
TCGCCTCACCCTATTTTCTTCACCAAATATAACTACTAAATGATTACCACTGTTCTATTCCCTTGTTACCCCCGCTCGACCCTGCTACACTCTTATTACCTGAAAGGAATTGTGAAGCAAAAGGGTGAGCACAACTAGCTCAGTAAAGAATATCATGACTAAAGATAATTAAATTATCAATAGCCTTCATCAATAATAAATCAGAGATTTAGAACATATGGTAAATGATAAAAATTTCAACCATAGTTGCAGCGGAACGAGCAATCCAATAGAAGAGTCAAATAGACTATAAAGTCTATTATCTTCTCCATGTTAAAAATCCACCAACAATATTTTATCTCTGTAACATCAATCAACAATTCTGGTCCACAATCATATGAATAACTCATAATCATAATTGTAGTTCTAAATTCCTCTTCTCATCCAGGACGAAGATAATTTTTATCACCTATCTTTACTTGAAATATCAAAGATCATGGTTACACCAATATTGATAATTGTAGTTCTAACCCCGACGTAAAAAGTTCCAAATTTGATAAAAATTTCTAACCAATATTTCGGCATAATGATATTGAAGAAATAATATCATTTTTGAATAAAATAACATCCCTTACCTCGTAAAGACAGTACTTCTGGTCGGAATACCGGTATAAGGCTGAAAGACACTTGCTCTGATGAATAGAAACTCTCAAAGTATCTAAATACTCACAAAATACACTCAATAATCTAGAGAGAAAGAGAGAAAACTTGTTTCTGGTGTGATTTTTAATTCTAACTTAGCCCTCTATTTATAGAAAAATGTTAGCACGCCGAAGCAGACTTAACCTGCAACCTGATGGCTTTACCTGCTACTATTCCCACCCACCATATTTGAATAAAAATCTCAGCATATTTCTTCACCAACTAAGAGTGGGGCCCACCAATTCTAGAATTTTCCATCAAAATAATAAACTCCGAAAATTCAACAATTTCTGAACCAGTCATCTCGTAAAATTCATAATAAATCATACGTTCATTTTTAACGGTTCAAAATTTGTGAACATATACTCAACATATATATGTATAACATATCCAAAAATTACCACGATCCAACGGTCGGATTAAAAATTATAACCGCCGCAAAATATCTCAAAAACCCTGATTTTTATTACCTCCATTCCGACAAAAATACTGATAAAAACCTCAACATTAACTCCTTCATTTTTAACCACAAAAATATATCCCTCATTTATATCCACATAAAATAAATATTTCCTTATCATATGAATCAATAATTAATTATTTCACAAATAATATTACAGAATCACATTTATGACAACCAGGCCGTTCCCAGGAAAGAGGGGGCTTTCCAATAAGAATTTTTCCTTACTGGCGCGCAATTAGATGACCAAACCTCTCCTTAGACAGAACTTTCTAGACATTGCCAATAATGTTATCTAATAATATTATTCAAATAATATGAATTATTGATCTGATAATGGAAAATACTGTGTAGTGACAATTATTGAAACAACAGTAATATAAAATATCAACGCAGCAATTATTGAATCAATAAAATAAAATACTGAACAGTAATTACTGTAACCATTATTGAGTAGTGCCTTCTTACGTAAGAATCAATAATTGGTGCAATACAGTGTGCTACTGTGTAACAACGCGTATTACTGTGTTTTAACCACCGGGTATTCCAACAGTATTAACGGTAACAACTACGCCGTTATTAATAAAAACATATACTTGTCGTTTTCTTCATCCAATCGCTTTCCGTTATGGGGCCCACAAAAGACTGCGCCGTCATACGAATATTCCCCGACAGGAAGAATATTCCACGACCAAACGAATATTCCCCGACAACAATGAATATTTTATAACCACCTGCTTATTTGAAATATTTGCGCATTTTACCCATAACTAACCTCATTAATCAATTTAACACTTACTAATTCAAAATAATAAATAGAGGAAATTTAAATTTTATTTATTAATAATTTGGGGTCTTACACCAAAGATATTCATTTGTATCACTAGTTGGTCATGCTTATCTCAACATCTGTTCATCTTTGCACAACTGGCCAAAGATATTCAACAACATGTCATCTTTACACTACGGGCCAAAGATATTCATCAACAATTCATCTTTGCACTACAGGCCAAAGATATTCATCAATATTTCATCTTTGCACTACAGGCCAAAGATATTCCTCAACAGTTCATATTTGCACTACGGCCAAATATATTCATCAGCAGTTCATATTTGCACTACAGGCCAAATATATTAATATCTCAAAGAAATATATAATCATTTCAGAATTTATATAAACAATAACTATAACCATGTTGATCAATTCACCTTTGTACTTAAGCTAAAGATATTCACTTATAAATTCAATGGTCATGATCATACCAATCAATAATTTAACTTTGCACTACTGGCCAAAGAGAACCCATAGTCATGATCATACAAAAAATCTACCCTACACTCAAGTCAAAGAGAAATATCATCATTAGGGTTATAAAAATATTATATATAATAATAAAAATAATATGATCAACATCTAGTTTTAATCTCAAGAGTAATATTCGTAAATCAACTATAATTTGGTTAGAAAAAGAAACCAATTTTTTTTCGTAAATAGTAACTCGTGAATAGTAACTCATAAATAGTAACTCGTGAATAGTAACTCGACACAAAAAGGTAGAAATTTTATAATAAAATACATACCAATATTTCGGTATAATGATATTGAAAGAATAATATTTCTTGAGCTTATAAACAATTTATTTTAATTGTTTACACTTTACTAAATAATACATTTAATCATCCTAAAATGCCAAACTCAAAAGATTTTATCACCAATAATTAAAAACCCTCATCAAAAATCTGCATATACCCCATATAAGATTCTCAAGCCATAAAATCCTATTTTCTAATTTTCTTTCTTTACAAAACATATTTAATTCATTTACTCATAACTAGACTATTTTCATAAAAAATACCAAATCAGTTCGAAAAATATTTTTATTCTGGGATTTAGCATAATATAGTCCCATAGTGAACATATATTTTTCTCAGAATTTTTAAAAGTCATTTACTATTTTTCATGTGGCCAAAACAGCCGAATATTTAGACATTTATCAAAAATTTTACTTTTATCTAAAAATTCTAAAATTTACAGAGTATACTCCTATCATATACATGTACTCCCAATAAAAATTTCATCAATTTTGGAGTTAACCACAAGGAGTTATAAGCGGTTACTTTTAAAATAGTCTTTTCTCATAAAATTCATAACTCTTAATCTATACATCCAAAAATTACCATTTTTGGACACAATCAAGAAAACTCATCAAAATATCATTTCAAATTTTTCCAGAATTTTTGAAGGTCAGAAAAATTACGAAACTGAAAAACATAACAACCCTTAAAATCCCTTACTATCCCTTACCTCAAAAGTGCAGTATTTCTGACTGGAATGCAAAGCCGAAGGAAACTTGCACTGACTAGCAACTTTCAAAGTATTTAAATACTCACAAAATATGCTTCATAATATAGAGAGAGAAAGAGAGAAAACTTATTTCTGGTGTAATTTTTAATTCTAATTTAGCCCTCTATTTATAGGAAAATGTTAGCACGCCGAAGCAGACTTAACCTGCAACCAGATGGCTTTACCTGCTACTATTCCCACCCACCACTTTGAATAAAAATCTCAACACATTTCTTCACCAACCAAGAGTGGTGCCCACCAATTCTAGAATATTCCACCAAAATGATTAACTCCGAAAATTTAACAATTTCTGAACCAGTCATCTCGAAAAATTCATAACAAATCATATGTACATTTTTAACGGTTCAAAATTTGTGGACATATACTCAACTTATATATGTATAACATATCCAAATATTACCACGATCCAACGGTCGGATTAAAAATTATAACCCTCGCAAAATATCTCAAAAACCCTAATATAGTCCCAAATAGGATTATGTAACCCATTATGAGTTACTATTCATGAATTACACCCATTCTAAGTCGCCAAATATATGGTACAGAAAGCAAACTATAACTTCAATAATACAATTGTCGTGCAAAATACGACAACACATACTGTGAGTTTAAATACAAATATTGTCTTTTAGACAATATTCATACTCAAATAAGTCCTCAATACAATTATTCAAACACTATTTTATAAAAATAGTGAGGACTGCTAAAACATCTTTCTAGAACCATCACTCCATATCCCGACTAGATCCTGCTATGTTCTCACCTCCTGAGAAGAAAAATGGAACAAAAAGGAAAAGGGTGAGCTCAACTAGCCCAATAAAGAATATTATGACTAAGACAATATACAACAAATTATCATTAGTATTCAACAGGGAAAAATCTGATAGAATATAATCGACAACAAGTTTTAGATCAACAACTGCAGCGAAAATAGCAAACCATTAGAAGAGTCAAGTAGAGAATAAATTCTACTATCTTCTAAGATTTAAAAGTCCATCATCAATATTTTATCCCTGTAACATCAATTAATAATCATCTTTATCCAAATATTCATCTTTGCACTACAGGCCAAAGATATTCATTTATATCACCTGTCAGTCATGTTCATCTCAACACATGTTCATCTTTGCACTACAGGCCAAAGATATTCAGTAATATCATCATTTAGAACTGAGGATGATGAAAAAATATCTTAAAGAGAACGAATCCAATGAGACAGAAGGACAAATAGTAGGGATTCGTATAACAGTTTATCCAAGATCAATAATACTTCATAATAATCAATTGTGAAGCAGAATTCAAAAATAAAGATCAAAACATGGATACAATCAAAGATAGTAACCATAATAGACATCTTGGACAAAAAGAAAAAAATTTTATTTTTCGGTAAATAGTGCCGTATTCGTGAATAGTGCCGTATACGTGAATAGTAACGTATACGTGAATAGTAACCCCGACACAAAAAGTTTTAAATTTGATAAAAACTCATGTTGATATTTCAGCATAATGATATTGAAGAAAATAATATCATTTAAGAAGAAAATAATATCCCTTACCTCAAAATATTAGTACTTCTGGTCGGAATACCGGTATAAGGCTAAAAGAAACTTGCTCTGATGAATAGAAACTCTCAAAGTATCTAAATACTCATAAAATACACTCAATAGTCTAGAGAGAGAAAGAGAGAAAACTTGTTTCTGCTGTGATTTTCAATTCTAACTTAGCCCTCTATTTATAGGAAAATGTTAGCACGCCGAAGCAGACTTAACCTGCAACCTGATGGCTTTACCTGTTACTATTCCCACCCACCACATTTGAATAAAAATCTCAGCATATTTCTTCACCATCCAAGAGTGGGGCCCACCAATTCTAGAATTTTCTACCAAAATGATTAACTCTAAAAATTCAACAATTTCTGAACCAGTCATCTCGTAAAATTCATAATAAATCATACGTTCATTTTTAACGGTTCAAAATTTGTGGACATATACTCAACTTATATATGTATAACATATCCAAAAATTACCACGATCCAACGGTCGGATTAAAAATTATAACCCCTGCAAAATATCTCAAAACCCTGATTTTTAATACCTCCATTCCGATAAAATATTGATAAAAACCTCAACATTAACTCCTTCATTTTTAATCACAAAAATATATCCCTCATTTACATTCACATAAAATAAATATTTCCTTATCATATGAATCAATAATTAATTATTTACAAATAATATTACAGAATCACATTTATGACAACCAGGCTGTTCCCAGGAAAGAGGGGGCTTTTCAATAAGGATTTCTCCTTACTGGCGCGTAATTTGATGACCAAACTTCTCCTTTGACAGAACTTTCTAGACATTGCCAATAATGTTATCTAACAATATTATTCAAATAATATGAATTATTGATATGATATCTTTACCTTTTCTTTGGAGGCCATGCTCCTAGGTTGTGATAGATATCATATGGCCACAGAATTATCCTTGGTTGACCCAATAGACCCCAAAGAAAAACGAGAAGATTATTATCATATTCTTCTCAATGGGGAGTCTTCTCTTGACATATCATTATCTCCACTGTCTCTAATTGAGAATTATATTTCAAACAAACACCAACATTATATAAGTAGTGCTCGTAAATATACTCAGCAAGTGGATGAGCACATCCCTGTCTTATGATGACACGAGGTTATATATCATTAGACATCTTGTATGATAGTGACAAAATACCCTTCCAACGTTTGGTTCGCCTCACCCTATTTGATTCACCAAATATAACAACTAAATGATAACCACCGTTCTATTCCCCCGCTCGACCCAGCTATACTCTTATTACCTGAAAGGAATTGTGAAACAGAAGGGTGAGCACAACTAGCCCAGTAAGGAATATCATGACTAAAGATAAATAAATTATCAATAGCCTTCAACAATAATAAATCAGAGATTTAGAACATATGGTAGATGATAAAAATTTTCAACCATAGTTACAGCGGAACGAGCAAACCATTAGAAGAGTCAAATAGACCATAAAGTCTACTATCTTCTCCACATTAAAAGTCTACCAATAATGTTTTATCCCTGTAACATTAATCAACAGTTCTTTTTCACAATTATATGAATAACTTATAATCATAATTGTAATTCTAAATTCCTCTTCGCATCCAGGTTGAAGATAATTTTCATCACCTATCTTTACCTGAAACATCAAAGATCATGGTTACACCAAATCACATTTCCTGTTCATAATCATACTAATAACTTCATCTTTGAACTACGGGCCAAAGATATTCGTCAACAGACCATCTTTGCACTACAGGCCAAAGATATTCATCAACAGGTCATCTTTGCACTACGGGCCAAAGATATTCATCAACAATTCATCTATGCACTACAGGCCAAAGATATTCCTCAATAGTTCATATTTGCACAACAGGTCAAATATATTAATATCTCAAAGAATATATAATCAATTCAGAATTATATAAACAATAATTATAACCATGTTAATCAATTCATCTTTACACTTAAGCTAAAGATATTCAATTATAAATTCAATGATCATGATCATACCAATTAACAATTCATCTTTGCACTACAGGCCAAAGATATTCCTCAATCACAATCATACCAATAATTTACCCATCTTTATACTCAAGTGAAAGAGAATTTCAACATCAGGGTTATAAAAATGTTATATATGATAATAAAATCAATATAATCAATATATAGTTTTAATCTCCAGAGTAATATTCATAAATCAACTATAATTTAGTTAGAAAAAGAAACCAATTTTATAGTGAATAGTACCCGTAAATAGTAACTCGTGAATAGTAACTTATGAATAGTAACTCACGAATAGTAACTCATGAATAGTAACCCCGATACAAAAAGGTAAAAATTTCACAATAAAATCCATACCAATATTTCGGTATAATGATATTGAAAGAATAATATTTCTTAAGCTTATAAATAATTTATTTAAATTATTTACACTTTCCTAATTAATGCATTTAATCATCATAAAATGCCAACTCTTACAATTTCATCATCAATAACCAAAACCCTCATCAAAAATCTGCATATACCTCATATAGGATTCTCAAGCCATAAAATCTTATTTTCTAATTTTCTTTCTTCACAAAACATATTTAATTCATTTACTTATAACTAGGCCATTTTCATGAAAAATACCAAATCAGTTCCAAAAATATTTTTTTTTGGGATTTAGCATAATATAGTCCCATAGTGAACATATATTTTTCTCAGAATTTTTAAAAGTAATTTACTATTTTTCATATGGCCAAAACAGCCGAATATTTAGATATTTATCAAAAATTGTACTTTTATCTAAAAATTCTGAAATTCACAGAGTATACTCCTATCATATACATGTACTCTCAATAAAAATTTTATAAATTTTGGAGTTAACCACAAGGAGTTATAAGCGATTATTTTTAAAATAGTCTTTTCTCATAAAATTCATAACTCTTAATCTATACATCCAAAAATTACCATTTTTGGACACAATCAAGAAAACTCATCAAAATATCATTTCAAATTTTTTCAGAATTTTTGAAGGTCAGAAAAATTACGAAACTGAAAAACATAACAACCCTTAAAATCCCTTACTATCCCTTACTATCCCTTACTATCCCTTACTATCCTTTACCTCAAAAGTGCAGTATTTCTGACTGGAATGCAAAGCCGAAGGAAACTTGCACTGAATAGCAACTCTCAAAGTATCTAAGTACTCACAAAATATGCTTCATAATATAGAGAGAGAAAGAGAGAAAACTTATGAATTCTGGTGTGATTTTTAATTCTAACTTAGCCCTCTATTTATAGGAAAATGTTAGCACGCCGAAGCAGACTTAACCTGCAACCTGATGGCTTTACCTGCTACTATTCCCACCCACCACATTTGAATAAAAATCTCAGCACATTTCTTCACCAACCAAGAGTGGGGCCCACCAATTCTAGAATTTTCTATCAAAATGATAAACTCCGAAAATTCAATAATTTATGAACCAGTCATCTCGTAAAATTTATAATAAATCATACGTTCATTTTTAACGGTTCAAAATTTGTGGACATATACTCAACTTATATATGTATAACATATCCAAAAATTACCACGATCCAACGGTCGGATTAAAAATTATAATAGCCGTAAAATATCTCAAAACCCTGATTTTTTATACCTCCATTCCGACAAAAATACTGATAAAAACCTCAACATTAACTCCTTCATTTTTAACCACAAAAATATATCCCTCATTTATATCCATATAGAATAAATATTTCCTTATCATATGAATCAATAACTAATTATTTCACAAATAATATTACAGAATCACATTTATGACAACCAGGCCGTTCCCAGAAAAGAGGGAGCTTTCCAATAAGAATTTCTCCTTACTGGCGCGCAATTAGGTTACCAAACCTCTCCTTAGACAGAACTTTCTAGACATTGCCAATAATGTTATCTAATAATATTATTCAAATAATATGAATTATTTATCTGATAATGGGAAATACTATGCAGTGACAATTATTGAACAATAATAATATAAAATTTTAATGTAGCAATTATTGAATCAATAAAATAAAATATTGAACAGTAATTATTGTAACAATTATTGAGTAGTGCCTTCTTACGTAAGAATCAATAATTTCAAAAATATTGTGTAATACCGTGTGCTACTGTGCAATAACGCGTATTACTGTATTTTAACCACCGGTATTCTAACAGTGTTAACGGTAACAACTACGCCGTTATTTGTAAAAACTCAAATTTGTCATTTTCTTCATCCGACAGTTATTCTGTTATGGGGCCCACAAATGGCTGCGCCGTTGTACGAATATTTCCCGACAGAAAGAATATTCCACGACCAAACGAATATTCCCCGACAACAATGAATATTTTATAACCACTTGTGTATTTTGAAAAAAAATTCATATATCACCCTTAACTTTAATATTTATCAATTTAACCATTTACTGAATAGTAATTATAAGAAAAATTGAATATCCCCTCCTTATGAAATTTCGTCCCCGAAATTTACGTACCTGATATTTCAAAGAGTTGAGAATACCTTCCTTTCATTTCAGATTCCATCTTCCCTGTCATCATAATTTCTCCATTGCTCATCTCATGTATTTCAAATATCATTCTAGAATACAGCTTCAAAACAAGGGTTAATTTAACAAATTTACATATCACATAATATTCTGATATTATGACTGACCAACAAATAAGCTTAGGTAGGACACTCTAGCGAAGGATTTACTCATCTCTCCCCTCCTAGTTATATTCCCCGATCTCCGCCAGAGACCATATCCCTAAGCTCTGATACCAAAATGTAACGACCCCAAAATAGGTCCATTCCATCCAACCTATTCTGAGTCGCCAAATACATTGTACAGAAAATAACTACAACTTTATTACAACAATTGTTGTGCAAAATACAACAACACATATGCTGTGAGTTTGGATACAAATATATACCAAATGTGACTCATGTCCCAACCGTGGATAGCACCTCACAATGACACCTTACATAAAGGTATAGTCAAAAACTGTTTTAAAAATTAGAATCTTTGGGAAGTGCTTAAGGAAACCTTCGTACGTGGGAGGCCATGCTTCTAGGTTGTGATAGATATCATATGGCCACAGAATTATCCTTGGTTGACCCAATAGACCCCAAAGAAAAACGAGAAGATTATTATCATATTCTTCCCAATGGGGAGTCTTCTCTTGACATATCATTATCTCCACTATCTCTAATTGAGAATTATACTTCAAACAAACACCAAGATTATATAAGTAGTGCTCGTAAATATACTCAGCAAGTGGATGAGCACATCCCTGTCTTATGATGACACGAGGTTATATATCATTAGACATCTTGTATGATAGTGACAAAATACCCTTCCAACGTTGGGTTCGCCTCACCCTATTTGATTCACCAAATATAACAACTAAATGATAACCACCGTTCTATTCCCCCGCTCGACCCAGCTATACTCTTATTACCTGAAAGGAATTGTGAAACAGAAGGGTGAGCACAACTAGCCCAGTAAGGAATATCATGACTAAATATAAATAAATTATCAATAGCCTTCAACAATAATAAATCAGAGATTTAGAACATATGGTAGATGATAAAAATTTTCAACCATAGTTACAGCGAAACGAGCAAACCATTAGAAGAGTCAAATAGACCATAAAGTCTACTATCTTCTCCACATTAAAAGTCTACCAATAATGTTTTATCCCTGTAACATTAATCAACAGTTCTTTTTCACAATTATATGAATAACTTATAATCATAATTGTAATTCTAAATTCCTCTTCGCATCCAGGTTGAAGATAATTTTCATCACCTATCTTTACCTGAAACATCAAAGATCATGGTTACACCAAATCACATTTCCTGTTCATAATCATACTAATAACTTCATCTTTGAACTACGGGCCAAAGATATTCGTCAACAGACCATCTTTGCACTACAGGCCAAAGATATTCATCAACGGGTCATCTTTGCACTACGGGCCAAAGATATTCATCAACAATTCATCTATGCACTACAGGCCAAAGATATTCCTCAATAGTTCATATTTGCACAACAGGTCAAATATATTAATATCTCAAAGAATATATAATCAATTCAGAATTATATAAACAATAATTATAACCATGTTAATCAATTCATCTTTACACTTAAGCTAAAGATATTCAATTATAAATTCAATGATCATGATCATACCAGTTAACAATTCATCTTTGCACTACAGGCCAAAGATATTCCTCAATCACAATCATACCAATAATTTACCCATCTTTATACTCAAGTGAAAGAGAATTTCAACATCAGGGTTATAAAAATGTTATATATGATAATAAAATCAATATAATCAATATATAGTTTTAATCTCCAGAGTAATATTCATAAATCAACTATAATTTAGTTAGAAAAAGAAACCAATTTTATAGTGAATAGTACCCGTAAATAGTAACTCGTGAATAGTAACTTATGAATAGTAACTCACGAATAGTAACTCATGAATAGTAACCCCGATACAAAAAGGTAAAAATTTCACAATAAAATCCATACCAATATTTCGGTATAATGATATTGAAAGAATAATATTTCTTAAGCTTATAAATAATTTATTTAAATTATTTACACTTTACTAATTAATGCATTTAATCATCATAAAATGCCAACTCTTACAATTTCATCATCAATAACCAAAACCCTCATCAAAAATCTGCATATACCTCATATAGGATTCTCAAGCCATAAAATCTTATTTTCCAATTTTCTTTCTTCACAAAACATATTTAATTCATTTACTTATAACTAGGCCATTTTCATGAAAAATACCAAATCAGTTCCAAAAATATTTTTTTTCTGGGATTTAGCATAATATAGTCCCATAGTGAACATATATTTTTCTCAGAATTTTTAAAAGTAATTTACTATTTTTCATATGGCCAAAACAGCCGAATATTTAGATATTTATCAAAAATTGTACTTTTATCTAAAAATTCTGAAATTCACAGAGTATACTCCTATCATATACATGTACTCTCAATAAAAATTTTATAAATTTTGGAGTTAACCACAAGGAGTTATAAGCGATTATTTTTAAAATAGTCTTTTCTCATAAAATTCATAACTCTTAATCTATACATCCAAAAATTACCATTTTTGGACACAATCAAGAAAACTCATCAAAATATCATTTCAAATTTTTTCAGAATTTTTGAAGGTCAGAAAAATTACGAAACTGAAAAACATAACAACCCTTAAAATCCCTTACTATCCCTTACTATCCTTTACCTCAAAAGTGCAGTATTTCTGACTGGAATGCAAAGCCGAAGGAAACTTGCACTGAATAGCAACTCTCAAAGTATCTAAGTACTCACAAAATATGCTTCATAATATAGAGAGAGAAAGAGAGAAAATTTATGAATTCTGGTGTGATTTTTAATTCTAACTTAGCCCTCTATTTATAGGAAAATGTTAGCACGCCGAAGCAGACTTAACCTGCAACCTGATGGCTTTACCTGCTACTATTCCCACCCACCACATTTGAATAAAAATCTCAGCACATTTCTTCACCAACCAAGAGTGGGGCCCACCAATTCTAGAATTTTCTATCAAAATGATAAACTCCGAAAATTCAATAATTTCTGAACCAGTCATCTCGTAAAATTTATAATAAATCATACGTTCATTTTTAACGGTTCAAAATTTGTGGACATATACTCAACTTATATATGTATAACATATCCAAAAATTACCACGATCCAACGGTCGGATTAAAAATTATAATAGCCGTAAAATATCTCAAAACCCTGATTTTTTATACCTCCATTCCGACAAAAATACTGATAAAAACCTCAACATTAACTCCTTCATTTTTAACCACAAAAATATATCCCTCATTTATATCCATATAGAATAAATATTTCCTTATCATATGAATCAATAACTAATTATTTCACAAATAATATTACAGAATCACATTTATGACAACCAGGCCGTTCCCAGAAAAGAGGGAGCTTTCCAATAAGAATTTCTCCTTACTGGCGCGCAATTAGGTTACCAAACCTCTCCTTAGACAGAACTTTCTAGACATTGCCAATAATGTTATCTAATAATATTATTCAAATAATATGAATTATTTATCTGATAATGGAAAATACTATGCAGTGACAATTATTGAACAACAATAATATAAAATTTTAACGTAGCAATTATTGAATCAATAAAATAAAATATTGAACAGTAATTATTGTAACAATTATTGAGTAGTGCCTTCTTACGTAAGAATCAACAATTTCAAAAATATTGTGTAATACCGTGTGCTACTGTGCAATAACGCGTATTACTGTATTTTAACCACCGGGTATTCTAACAGTGTTAACGGTAACAACTACGCCGTTATTTGTAAAAACTCAAATTTGTCATTTTCTTCATCCGACAGTTATTCTGTTATGGGGCCCACAAATGGCTGCGCCGTCGTACGAATATTTCCCGACAGAAAGAATATTCCACGACCAAACGAATATTCCCCGACAACAATGAATATTTTATAACCACTTGTGTATTTTGAAAAAAAATTCATATATCACCCTTAACTTTAATATTTATCAATTTAACCATTTACTGAATAGTAATTATAAGAAAAATTGAATATCCCCTCCTTATGAAATTTCGTCCCCGAAATTTACGTACCTGATATTTCAAAGAGTTGAGAATACCTTCCTTTCATTTCAGATTCCATCTTCCCTGTCATCATAATTTCTCCATTGCTCATCTCATGTATTTCAAATATCATTCTAGAATACAGCTTCAAAACAAGGGTTAATTTAACAAATTTACATATCACATAATATTCTGATATTATGACTGACCAACAAATAAGCTTAGGTAGGACACTCTAGCGAAAGATTTACTCATCTCTCCCCTCCTAGTTATATTCCCCGATCTCCGCCAGAGACCATATCCCTAAGCTCTGATACCAAAATGTAACGACCCCAAAATAGGTCCATTCCATCCAACCTATTCTGAGTCGCCAAATACATTGTACAGAAAATAACTACAACTTTATTACAACAATTGTTGTGCAAAATACAACAACACATATGCTGTGAGTTTGGATATAAATATATACCAAATGTGACTCATGTCCCAACCGTGGATAGCACCTCACAATGACACCTTACATAAAGGTATAGTCAAAAACTGTTTTAAAAATTAGAATCTTTGGGAAGTGCTTAAGGAAACCTTCGTACGTGGGAGGCCATGCTTCTAGGTTGTGATAGATATCATATGGCCACAGAATTATCCTTGGTTGACCCAATAGACCCCAAAGAAAAACGAGAAGATTATTATCATATTCTTCCCAATGGGGAGTCTTCTCTTGACATATCATTATCTCCACTATCTCTAATTGAGAATTATACTTCAAACAAACACCAAGATTATATAAGTAGTGCTCGTAAATATACTCAGCAAGTGGATGAGTACATCCCTGTCTTATGATGACACGAGGTTGTATATCATTAGACATCTTGTATGTTAGTGACAAAATACCCTTCCAACTTTGGGTTCGCCTCACCCTATTTGATTCACCAAATATAACTACTAAATGATAACCACCGTTCTATTCCCCCGCTCGACCCAGCTACACTCTTATTACCTAAAAGGAATTGTGAAACAGAAGGGTGAGCACAACTAGCCCAGTAAGGAATATCATGACTAAAGATAAATAAATTATCAATAGCCTTCAACAATAATAAATCAGAGATTTAGAACATATGGTAGATGATAAAATTTTCAACCATAGTTACAGCGAAACGAGCAAACCATTAGAAGAGTCAAATAGACCATAAAGTCTACTATCTACATCTTCCCACATTAAAAGTTCTACCAATTATGTTTATATCCCTGAAACATAAAGACCAAAGATTTCGTCAAAGATATTCAGACCATCTTTGCACTACAGGCCAAAGATATTCATCAACAATTCATCTATGCACTACAGGCAAAAGATATTCCTCAATAGTTCATATTTGCACAACAGGTCAAATATATTAATATCTCAAAGAATATATAATCAATTCAGAATTATAAAAACAATAATTATAACCATGTTAATCAATTCATCTTTACACTTAAGCTAAAGATATTCAATTATAAATTCAATGGTCATGATCATACCAGTTAATAATTCATCTTTGCACTACAGATCAAAGATATTCCTCAGTCACGATCATACCAATAATTTACCCATCTTTACACTCAAGTGAAAGAAAATTTCAACATCAGGGTTATAAAAATGTTATATATGATAATAAAATCAATATAATTAATATATAGTTTTAATCTCCAGAGTAATATTCATAAATCAACTATAATTTGGTTAGGAAAAGAAACCAATTTTGTAGTGAATAGTACCCGTAAATAGTAACTCGTGAATAGTAACTTATGAATAGTAACTCACGAATAGTAACTCATGAATAGTAACTCCGATACAAAAAGGTAAAAATTTCACAATAAAATCCATACCAATATTTCGGTATAATGATATTGAAAGAATAATATTTCTTAAGCTTATAAATAATTTATTTAAATTCTTTACACTTTACTAATTAATGCATTTAATCATCATAAAATGCCAACTCTTACAATTTCATCATCAATAACCAAAACCCTTATCAAAAATCTGCATATACCTCATATAGGATTCTCAAGCCATAAAATCCTATTTTCCAATTTTCTTTCTTCACAAAACATATTTAATTTATTTACTCATAACTAGACCATTTTCATGAAAAATACCAAATCAGTTTCAAAAATATTTTTTTTCTGAGATTTAGCTTAATATAGTCCCATACTGAACATATGTTTTTCTCAGAATTTTTAAAAGTCATTTACTATTTTTCATATGGCCAAAACAGCCGAATATTTAGATATTTATCAAAAATTATACTTTTATCTAAAAATTCTAAAATTCACAGAGCATACTCCTATCATATACATGTACTCCCAATAAAATTTTTATCAATTTTGGAGTTAACCACAAGGAGTTATAAGCGGTTACTTTTAAAATAGTCTTTTCTCATAAAATTCATAACTCTTAATCTATACATCCAAAAATCACTATTTTTGGACACAATCAAGAAAACTCATCAAAATATCATTTCAAAATTTTCCAAAATTTTTGAAGGTCAGAAAAATTACGAAACTGAAAAATATAACAACCCTTAAAATCCCTTACTATCCCTTACCTCAAAAGAGGAGTACTTCTGATCGGTATAAGGCTGAAGGAAACTTACACTGATGAATAAAAACTCACAGAGTATCTAAATACTCACAAAATACACTCAATAGTCTAGAGAGAGAAAGAGAGAAAACTTATGAATTCTGGTGTGATTTTCAATTCTAACTTAGTCCTCTATTTATAGGAAAATGTTAGCACGCCGAAGCAGACTTAACATGCAACCTGATGGCTTTACCTGTTACTATTCTCACCCACCACATTTGAATAAAAATCTCAGCATATTTCTTCACCAACCAAGAGTGGGGCCCACCAATTCTAGAATTTTCCACCAAAATGATAAATTCCAAAAATTCAATAATTTCTGAACCAGTCATCTCGTAAAATTCATAATAAATCATACGTTCATTTTTAACGGTTCAAACTTTGTGGACATATACTCAACTTATATATGTATAACATATCCAAAAATTACCACGATCCAATGGTCGGATTAAAATTATAACCCTCGCAAAATATCTTAAAAATCCTAATTTGATTTTCAATACCTCCGTTTCGACAAAAAATACAGATAAAACACCTCAACATTAACTCCTTCATTTTTAACCACAAAAATATATCCCTCATTTATATCCAAATAAAATAAATATTTCCTTATCATATGAATCAATAATTAATTATTCATAAATAATATTACAGAATCACATTTATGACAACCAGGCCGTTCCCAGAAAAGAGGGGGCTTTCCAATAAGAATTTCTCCTTACTGGCGCGCAATTAGATGACCAAACCTCTCCTTAGACAGAACTTTCTAGACATTGTCAATAATATTATCTAATAATATTATTCAAATAATATGAATTATTGATCTGATAATGGAAAATACTGTGTAGTGATAATTATTGAACAACAATAATATAAAATTTTAACGTAGCAATTATTGAATCAATAAAATAAAATATTGAACAGTAATTACTGTAACAATTATTGAGTAGTGCCTTCTTACGTAAGAATCAATAATTTTAAAAATACTATGCAATACCGTGTGCTACTGTGTAATAACGCGTATTACTGTATTTTAACCACCAAGTATTCCAACAGTGTTAACGGTAACAACTACGTTGTTATTTGTAAAAACTCAAATTTGTCATTTTCTTCACCCGACAATTATTCTGTTATGTGGCCCACAAATGGCTGCGCCGTCGTACGAATATTCCCCGACAGAAAGAATATTCCACGACCAAACGAATATTTCCCGACAACTATGAATATTTTATAACCACTTGTGTATTTTGAAAAAAAATTCATATATCACCCTTAACTTTAACATTTATCAATTTAACCATTTACTGAATTGTAATTATTGAATACTTTTATTTCATAAAATTTGGGGTCTTACAATCTCCCCACCTTATGAAATTTCGTCCTCGAAATTTACGTACCTGGTATTTCAAAGAGTTGAGAATACCTTCCTTTCATTTCAGATTCCATCTTCCCTGTCATCATAATTTCTCCATTACTCATCTCCTGTATTTCAAATATCATTCTAGAATACAGCTTCAAAACAAGGGTTAATTTAACAAATTAACATATCACATAATATCCCGATATTATGACTGACCAACAAATAAGCTTAGATAGGACGCACTAGCGAAGGATTTACTCATCTCTCCCCTCCTAGTTATATTCCCCGATCTCCGCCAGAGACCATATCCCTAAGCTCTGATACCAAAATGTAACGACCCCAAAATAGGTCTATTCCATCCAACCTATTATGAGTCGCCAAATACATGGTACAGAAAATAACTACAACTTTATTACAATAATTGTTGTGCAAAATACAACAACACATATGTTGTGAGTTGGATACAAATATATACCAAATGTGACTCATGTCCCAACCGTGGATAGCACCTCACAATGACACCTTACATAAAGTTATAGTCAAAAACTGTTTTAAAAATTAGAATCTTTGGGAAGTGCTCAAGGAAACCTTCGTACATGGGAGGCCATGCTTCTAGGTTGTGATAGATATCATATGACCACAGAATTATCCTTGGTTGACCCAATAGACCCCAAAGAAAAACGAGAAGATTATTATCATATTCTTCCCAATTGGGAGTCTTCTCTTGACATATCATTATCTCCACTGTCTCTAATTGAGAATTATACTTCAAACAAATACCAAGATTATATAAGTAGTGCTCGTAAATATACTCAGCAAGTGGATGAGCACATCCCTGTCTTATGATGACACGAGGTTGTATATCATTAGACATCTTGTATGATAGTGACAAAATACCCTTCCAACGTTGGGTTCGCCTCACCCTATTTGATTCACCAAATATAACTACTAAATGATTACCACCGTTCTAAAATCAAATTTGTCGTTTTCTTCACCCGACAGTTATTCTGTTATATGGCCCATAAATGGCTGCGCCGTCGTACGAATATTCCCCGACACAAAGAATATTCCACGACCAAACGAATATTTCTCGACAATAATGAATATTTTATAACCACTTGTGTATTTTGAAAAAAAATTCATATATCACCCTTAACTTTAACATTTATCAATTTAACCATTTACTGAATTGTAATTATTGAATACTTTTATTTCATAAAATTCGGGGTATTACAATCTCCCCTCCTTATGAAATTTCGTCCTCGAAATTTACGTACATGGTATTTCAAAGAGTTGAGAATACCTTCCTTTCATTTCAGATTCCATCTTCTCTGTCATCATAATTTCTCCATTGCTCATCTCCTGTATTTCAAATATCATTCTAGAATACAGCTTCAAAATAAGGGTTAATTTAACAAATTAACATATCACATAATATCCCGATATTATGACTGACCAACAAATAAGCTTAGGTAGGACACACTAGCGAAGGATTTACTCATCTCTCCCCTCCTAGTTATATTCTCCGATCTCCTCCAGAGACCATATCCCTAAGCTCTGATACCAAAATGTAACGACCCCAAAATAGGTCCATTCCATCCAACCTATTCTGAGTCGCCAAATACATTGTACAGAAAATAACTATAACTTTATTACAACAATTATTGTGCAAAATACAACAACACATATGCTGTGAGTTTGGATACAAATATATACCAAATGTGACTCATGTCCCAACCGTGGATAGCACCTCACAATGACACCTTACATAAAGGTATAGTCAAAAACTGTTTTAAAAATTAGAATCTTTGAGAAGTACTCAAGGAAACCTTCGTACATGGGAGGCCATGCTTCTAGGTTGTGATAGATATCATATGGCCACAAAATTATCCTTGGTTGACCCAATAGACCCCAAAGAAAAACGAGAAGATTATTATCATATTCTTCCCAATGGGGAGTCTTCTCTTGACATATCATTATCTCCACTATCTCTAATTGAGAATTATACTTTAAACAAACACCAAGATTATATAAGTAGTGCTCGTAAATATACTCAGCAAGTGGATGAGCACATCCCTGTCTTATGATGACACGAGGTTGTATATCATTAGACATCTTGTATGATAGTGACAAAATACCCTTCCAACGCTGGGTTTGCCTCACCCTATTTGATTCACCAAATATAAATACTAAATGATAACCACCGTTCTATTCTCCCGCTCGACCCAGCTACACTCTTATTACCTGAAAGGAATTGTGAAACAGAAGGGTGAGCACAGTAGCACAAATTTGAGTTTTTATAAATAACGGCGTAGTTACCTTTAAAACTGTTGGAATACCCGGTGGTTAAAATACAGTAATACGCGTTATTGCACAGTAGCACACGGTATTGCATAGTATTTTTAAAATTATTGATTCTTACGTAAGAAGGCACTACTCAATAATTGTTACAGTAATTACTGTTCAATATTTTATTTTATTGATTCAATAATTGCTACGTTGAAATTTTATATTATTGTTGTTCAATAATTGTCACTGCACAGTATTTCCCATTATCAGATCAATAATTTATATTATTTGAATAATATTATTAGATAACATTATTGGCAATGTCTAGAAAGTTCTGTCTAAGGAGAGGTTTGGTCATCTAATTGCGCCCCAGTAAGGAGAAATTCTTATTGAAAAGCCCCCTCTTTCCTGGGAACGGCCTGGTTGTCATAAATGTGATTCTGTAATATTATTTGTGAAATAATTAATTATTGATTCATATGATAAGAAAATATTTATTTTATGTGGATATAAATGAGGGATATATTTTTGTGGTTAAAAATGAAGGAGTTAATGTTGAGGTGTTTTATCTGTATTTTTTGTCGGAACGGAGGTATTAAAAATCAAATTAGAATTTTTAAGATATTTTGCGAGGGTTATAA
The DNA here is from genome assembly GCA_016801055.1 of Panax notoginseng. Classification (NCBI taxonomy): domain Eukaryota; kingdom Viridiplantae; phylum Streptophyta; class Magnoliopsida; order Apiales; family Araliaceae; genus Panax; species Panax notoginseng. The sequence goes on from CM029014.1 coordinate 82,984,961, forward strand.
TTTTAATTCGACCATTGGATCGTGGTAATTTTTGGATATGTTATACATATATAAGTTGAGTATATGTCCACAAATTTTGAACCGTTAAAAATGAAGGTATGATTTATTATGAATTTTACGAGATGACTGGTTCAGAAATTGCTGAATTTTCGGAGTTTATCATTTTGATAGAAAATTCTAGAATTGGCGGGCCCCACTCTTGGTTGGTGAAGAAATGTGCTGAGATTTTTATTCAAATGTGGTGGGTGGGAATAGTAACAGGTAAAGCCATCAGGTTGCAGGTTAAGTCTGCTTCGGCGTGCTAACATTTTTCTATAAATAGAGGGCTAAGTTAGAATTAAAAATCACACCAGAAACAAGCTTTCTCTCTTTCTCTCTCTATATTATGAAGCATATTTTGTGAGTATTTAGATACTTTAAGAGTTGTTATTCAGTGCAAGTTTCCTTCGGCTTTGCATTCCAGTCAGAAATACTGCACTTTTGAGGTAAGGGATAGTAAGAGATTTTAAAGGTTGTTATGTTTTTCAATTTCGTAATTTTTCTGACCTTCAAAAATTCTGAAAAAATTTAAAATGATATTTTGATGAGTTTTCTTGATTGTGTCTAAAAATGGTGATTTTTAGACGTCTAGATTAAGAGTTATGAATTTTATGAGAAAAGACTATTTTAAAAGTGACCGCTTATAACTCCTTGTGGTTAACTCCAAAATTAATAAAATTTTTATTGGGAGTACATGTATATTATAGGAGTATACTCTGTGAATTTTAGAAGTTTTAGATAAAAGTACAATTTTTGATAAATATCTAAATATTCGGCTGTTTTGGCCATATGAAAAATAGTAAATGGCTTTTAAAAATTCTGAGAAAAATATATGTTCACTATGGGACTATATTATGCTAAATACCAGAAGAAAAATATTTTTAGAACTGATTTGGTATTTTTCATGAAAATGGTCTAGTTATGAGTAAATGAATTAAATATGTTTTGTGAAGAAAAAAAAATTAGAAAATAGGATTTTATGGCTTGAGAATCCTATATGAGGTATATGCAGATTTTTGATGAGGATTTTGGTTATTGATGATGAAATTGTAAGAGTTGGCATTTTATGATAATTAAATGCATTAATTAGTAAAGTGTAAATAATTTAAATAAATTGTTTATAAGCTTAAGAAATATTATTCTTTAAATATCATTATACCGAAATATTGGTATGAATTTTATTGTGAAATTTCTACCTTTTTGTATCGGGGTTACTATTCATGAGTTACTATTCGTGAGTTACTATTCATAAGTTAATATTCACGAGTTACTATTTACGGGTACTATTCACTACAAAATTGGTTTCTTTTCCTAACCAAATTATAGTTGATTTATGAATATTACTCTGGAGATTAAAACTATATATTGATTATATTGATTTTATTATCATATATAATATTTTTATAACCCTGATATTGAAATTCTCTTTCACTTGAGTGTAAAGATGGGTAAATTATTGGTATGATCGTGACTGAGGAATATCTTTGGCCTGTAGTGTAAAGATAAATTGTTAACTGGTATGATCATGACCATTGAATTTATAATTGAATATCTTTAGCTTAAGTGTAAATATGAATTGATTAACATGGTTATAATTATTGTTTATATAATTCTGAATTGATTATATATTCTTTGAGATATTAATATATTTGACCTGTTGTGCAAATATGAACTATTGAGGAATATCTTTGGCCTGTAGTGCATAGATGAATTGTTGATGAATATCTTTGGCCCGTAGTGCAAAGATGACCTGTTGATGAATATCTTTGGCCTGTAGTGCAAAGATGGTCTGTTGACGAATATCTTTGGCCCGTAGTTCAAAGATGAAGTTATTAGTATGATTATGAACAGGAAATGTGATTTGGTGTAACCATGATCTTTGATGTTTCAGGTAAAGATAAGTGATAAAAATTATCTTCATCTTGGATGCGAAGAGGAATTTAGAATTACAATTATGATTATAAGTTATTCATATAATTGTGAAAAAGAACTGTTGATTAATGTTACAGGGATAAAACATTATTGGTGGACTTTTAATGTGGAGAAGATAGTAGACTTTATGGTCTATTTGACTCTTCTAATGGTTTGCTCGTTCCGCTGCAACTATGGTTGAAATTTTTTATCATATACCATATGTTCTAAATCTCTGATTTATTATTGTTGAAGGCTATTGATAATTTATTTATCTTTAGTCATGATATTCCTTACTGGGCTAGTTGTGCTCACCCTTCTGTTTCACAATTCCTTTCAGGTAATAAGAGTGTAGCTGGGTCGAGCGGGGGAATAGAACGGTGGTTATCATTTAGTAGTTATATTTGGTGAATCAAATAGGGTGAGGCGAATCCAACGTTGGAAGGGTATTTTGTCACTATCATACAAGATGTCTAATGATATACAACCTCGTGTCATCATAAGACAGGGATGTGCTCATCCACTTGCTGAGTATATTTACGATCACTACTTATATAATCTTGGTGTTTGTTTGAAATATAATTCTCAATTAGAGACAGTGGAGATAATGATATGTCAAGAGAAGACTCTCCATTGGGAAGAATATGATAATAATCTTCTCGTTTTTCTTTGGGGTCTATTGGGTTAACCAAGGATAATTCTGTGGCCATATGATATCTATCACATTACCTGTTGATCTTATCTCTTTAAAGATACTTGCTTTTGATGTGATTTTAGGAATTGATTGGTTAACCACTCATCATGCTAAAATTGATTGTTTTCGTAAGGTTGTTAGTTTTCATATTTCTAACCAACCTGTCATACGAATTCAAACTACTAAATCACTAAAATCAGTCACTGTCATATCAAGCCACAAAGCTATTCATTTATTGAAAAACGGATGTCAAGCTTTCTTAGCCCATGTTATGGATTTGAACAAAGACAAGTCAGATTTGAATAATATTTCTATTGTTAGAGAATTTCTCGATGTATTTCCTGAAGAACTTCCTGGTCTACCCCCAGAACGTGAAGTTAAATTTTTTATTGACCTTAAACCCGGTACAAAGCCCATTTCTAAAACTCCATATCGAATGGCTCCTATTGAACTTCAGGAGTTAAAAGTCCAACTACATGAGTTGTTGGACATCGGTTTTATTCGTCCTAGTACGTCTCCTTGGGGTGCTCCTGTTTTATTCGTAAAGAAGAAAGACGGGAGTATGCGACTTTGTATCGACTATCGAGAATTGAATCATGTCACTATCAAGAATAGGTATCCGCTACCTCGCATTGATGACCTGTTTGACCAGTTGCAAGGAGCACAATTCTTTTCAAAGATCGATCTTCGTTCTGGATATCATCAGCTGAAGATTAAAACTGTGGATATTCCAAAGACTGCCTTCAGAACTCGGTACGGGCATTATGAATTCTTAGTCATGTCTTTTGGATTGACTAATGCTCCTGCTGCCTTCATGGATATGATGAACCGTGTATTCAAAGAATATTTAGATCAGTTCGTTGTTGTCTTTATTGATGACATCCTCATCTATTCCAAAAGCCATGAAGATCATGAGCGCTATTTGAAGCTGGTACTGCAAAGGCTTCGTGAAAACAAGCTTTATGCCAAACTGAAGAAATGCGAGTTCTGGCTTGAGGAAGTAGCATTCATTGGGCACGTGGTGTCAAAACATGGAGTATCTGTCGACCCGACGAAGATTGAAGCCATACAAAGTTGGGAGCAACCGAAGTCGGTAACCGAAGTACGTAGCTTTCTGGGCTTAGCTGGTTATTATCAGAGATTTGTGGAAGGATTTTCTCGAATCGCTACTCCGTTAACTCAGCTGACTCGGAAGGATACAAAATTCGGTTGGTGATTGTGAGAAGAGTTTTCAAGAACTCAAGAGGAGACTTATTTCGGCACCTGTTCTGACAATACCATCTGGTTCGGATGGATTTGTTATCTACAGTGATGCTTCAGGCAAAGGGTTAGGATGTGTTCTCATGCAACATGGGAAAGTCATAGCCTATGCCTCGCGACAACTCAAAGAATATGAGAGGAATTATCCTACTCATGATTTGGAGTTGGCAGCAGTCGTTTTCGCGTTGAAGATCTAGAGACACTACCCGTATGGGGAGAAAGTGGAGATCTATACAGATCATAAAAGCCTCAAATATTTCTTCACCCAAAAGGAACTCAACATGTGGCAGCGACGTTGGCTCGAGCTGTTGAAAGATTACGATTATACCATCCAATATCATCCTGGAAAAGTAAATGTAGTAGCTGACGCATTGAGTAGAAGATCATATGCGGGTACGAGTGCAATGTTGTTAACACAAAGGCCCATTTTGTATGACTTGCAAAGGATGGAGATAGAGATGAAGGCTCCAAGTACCCACATGATGATATCTAACATACGAGTAGAACTGACTTTAATCGATAAAGTTAAAGCTGCTCAAGCTACGGACATGGAGCTGATGCGTATGAAGAAGAAAGTGCAAGAAGGTGCTATTCCAGAAGCAAGAATCGATGAAGAAGGAATACTTCGAGTCAACTCCAGACTTTGTGTTCCTAACGATTTTGACTTGAAGCATAGAATAATGGTGGAGGCACACAACACACCGTTTGCAATCCATCTTGGGAGTACCAAAATGTATCACGATCTTCGACATACATTTTGGTGGAGCAATATGAAAAGAGAGATCGCGGAGTTTATCTCGAGATGTTTAACTTGTCAACGTGTAAAAGCGGAGCGTCAAGTACCAAAGGGTCCATTGCAACCACTTGAGATTCTGAAATGGAAGTGGGAACACATTACTATGGATTTTGTTACGGGTCTTCCCAAGGTTTCTCAAGGCATAGATGCGATTTGGGTTATTGTTGATAGATTAACCAAGTTCGCTCATTTCTTGCCGATACGTGAGACTTATTCCCTTGAACGTCTTGCTAGTATGTATGTGAACGAGATTGTGAGATTGCATGGCATGCCAGTATCCATAGTTTCGGATCGTGACCCAAGATTCACTTTAAGATTTTGGGTTAGCTTACAAAAAGCTATGGGCACAGATTTACGATTTAGTTCGGCATACCATCCTCAAACGGACGGACAATCAGAGAGGACTATTCAAACTCTTGAAGATCTATTAAGACTTTGTGTCCTAGATTTCAAAGGGAGTTGGGATAAGTACCTACCATTGGTGGAATTCTCCTACAACAACAGTTATCAGGCGAGTATAGGTGTGGCTCCATTCGAGACGTTGTATGGAAGAAAATGTCATTCTCTTGTATGCTGAGACGAGGTGGGTGAAGCAACATTTTTGGGACCAGAGTTGGTACGCATGACTACAGAGAAGATCCAAATAATTCGACAACGTATACAAACGGCAAAGGATCGACAAAAGAGTTATGCGGATCTTCATCGGAAGGACGTGGAATTTAATATTGGGGATCATGTATTGTTACGTGTTGCACCATGGAAGGGAGTTACAAGATTTGGGAAGAGAGGAAAGCTCAATCCAAGATTTGTTGGTCCATTTGAGATTCTTGAGCGAATAGGAAATGTGGCATATAGACTCGCATTACCTCCAAGCATGTCTCGTGTTCATAATGTTTTTCACATATCTATGCTTCGTAAATATGTTAAAGACCCGAACCACATTATTGAGTTAGAACCATACGAGATAGCTGAAGATTTAACGTACGAGGAGGTACCTGTTAAGATCTTGGATAGGAAAGAGCATGTCCTACGCACAAAGGTTATACCACAAGTTAAGGTTTTATGGAGAAACCATGCTATTGAAGAAATGACCTGGGAGTTGGAATCAGAAATGAAAGTGAGGTATCCTCACCTTTTCGAAATATCAGGTACGTACGTCAATTTCGAGGACGAAATTTCATAAGGAGGGGAGGTTGTAAGACCCCAACTTATTAATAAATAAAATCAAATTTTCTCTAAATATTATTGTGAATAATAAGGGGTTAATTTTATATAATACTTTGGTTATGGGTGAAATGCGCAAATTTTGTAAAATAAGCAAGTGGTTATAAAATATTCATTTTGTCGGGAAATATTCGTTTGGTCGTGGAATATTCTTGCTGTCGGGGAATATTCGTATGACGACGCAGCCTTGTGTGGGCCCCATAACGAAAAGTGATTGGATGAAGAAAACGACAAGTATAAGTTGTTTATAAATAACGGCGTAGTTGTTACCGTTAATACTGTTGGAATACTCGGTAGTTAAAATACAGTAGCACACGGTATTGCACCAATTATTGATTCTTACGTAAGAAGGCACTACTTAATAATTGTTACAGTAGTTACTGTTCAATATTTTATTTTATTGATTCAATAATTGTTGCGTTGATATTTTATATTATTGTAGTTTCAATAATTATTGCTGCACAGTATTTTCCATTATCATATCAATAATTCATATTATTTGAATAATATTATTAGATAACATTATTGGCAATGTCTAGAAAGTTCTGTCTAAGGAGAGGTTTGGTCATCTAATTGCGCCCCAGTAAGGAGAAATCCTTATTGGAAAGCCCCCTCTTTCCTGGGAACGGCCTGGTTATTATAAATGTGATTCTGTAATATTATTTGTAAATAATTAATTATTGATTCATATGATAAGGAAATATTTATTTTATGTAGATATAAATGAGGGATATTTTTTTGTGGTTAAAAATGAAGGAGTTAATGTTGAGGTTTTTATCAGTATTTTATCGGAATGGAGGTATTAAAAATCAGGGTTTTTGAGATATTTTGCGGAGGTTATAATTTTTAATCCGACCGTTGGATCGTGATAATTTTTGGATATGTTATACATATATAAGTTGAGTACATGTCCATAAATTTTGAACCGTTAAAAATGAAGGTATGATTTATTATGAATTTTACGAGATGACTGGTTCAGAAATTGTTGAATTTTCAGAGTTAATCATTTTGGTGGAAAATTCTAGAATTGGTGGGCCCCACTCTTGGTTGGTGAAGAAATGTGCTGAGATTTTTATTCAAATGTGGTGGGTGGGAATAGTAACAAGTAAAGCCATCAGGTTGCAGGTTAAGTCTGCTTCGACGTGCTAATATTTTCCTATAAATAGAGGGCTAAGTTAGAATTGAAAATCACACCAGAAACAAGTTTTCTCTCTTTCTCTCTCTAGATTATTGAGTGTATTTTGTGAGTATTTAGATACTTTGAGAGTTTCTATTCATCAGAGCAAGTTTCTTTCAGCCTTATACCGGTATTCCGACCAGAAGTACTGATATTTTGAGGTAAGGGATATTATTTTCTTCTTAAATGATATTATTTTCTTCAATATCATTATGCTGAAATATCAACTTGAGTTTTTATCAAATTTAAAATTTTTTGTGTCGGGGTTACTATTCACGTATACGTTACTATTCACGTATACGACACTATTCACGAATACGACACTATTCACCGAAAAATAAAATTTTTTCTTTTTGTCCAAGATATCTATTATGGTTACTATCTTTGATTGTATCCATGTTTTGATCTTTATTTTTGAATTCTGCTTCACAATTGATTATTATGAAGTATTATTGATCTTGGATAAACTGTTATACGAATCCCTACTATTTGTCCTTCTGTCTCATTGGATTCGTTCTCTTTAAGATATTTTTTCATCATCCTCAGTCCTAAATGATGATATTACTGAATATCTTTGGCCTGTAGTGCAAAGATGTATGATTACTTGATGAATATCTTTGGCCTGTAGTGCAAAGATGAACATGTGTTGAGATGAACATGACTGACAGGTGATACAAATGAATATCTTTGGCCTGTAGTGCAAAGATGAATATTTGGATAAAGATGATTATTAATTGATGTTACAGGGATAAAATATTGATGATGGACTTTTAAATCTTTGAAGATAGTAGAATTCATTCTCTACTTGACTCTTCTAATGGTTTGCTGTTTCCGCTGCAGTTGTTGATCTAAAACTTGTTGTCGATTATATTCTATCAGATTTTTCCCTGTTGAATACTAATGATAATTTGTTGTATATTATCTTAGTCATAATATGTGACGCCCCCAAAATAGGTATACAACACCCATTCTGAGTCGTCAATAACATGGTACAGAAACAACTACAACTTTATTAATACAACATAAAAACTGTGAGTGTAAATACAAATATTATCATCTAGACAATATCCACACTTAAATAAGTCCTCATTACAATTATTGGTACAATATTTTACAAAAAAAATTGGTGAGGACTACTAAAATAACTTCCTAGAACCCTCATTCCATACCCCGACTAGTACTTGCTACATTCTCGCCTCCTGAGAAGAAAATGGAACAACAAGGAAAAGGGTGAGCTCAACTAGCCCAGTAAAGAATATTATGACTAAGATAATATACAACAAATTATCGTTAGTCTTCAACAGGGAAAAATTTAATAGAATACAATAGACAACAAGTTTTCAATCAATATTCGCAGCGGAAAATAATAATTCATAGAGAAGTTACGTAGAGAATGAAATCTACGATTATCTATGAATTTAAAAGCCCATCATCAACATTTTATCCCTGTAACATCAATCAATAAATATCTTGAATCAAATAGTCATCTTTGCACTACAGGCCAAAGATATTCATCAGTTGGTCATGTTCACCTCAACACCTGTTCATCTTTGCAATACGGGCCAAAGATATTCATCAGAAATCATTCATCTTTGCACTACAGGCCAAAGATATTCAGTTATATCATCATTTAAGACTGAGGATGATGAAAAATAATTTTAAGGAAACGAATCCAGTGAAACAAAATAATAAATATTAAGGATTCGTATTTCAGCTATTCCATGTCCAAAAAATACCTCATAAATAATCATAGTGGAGTAAAATTCAAGAATGATCAAAACATGGATACAATCAAAGCTAGTATCCAGAATAGATATTTTGGACGAAAAGAAGAAAATTTCATTTTTTGGTGAATAGTAACTCGTGAATAGTAACTCAAGAATAGTAACCCCGACATGAAAAAGTTCTAAATTTGATAAAAACTCTAATCAATATTTCGGCATAATGATATTGAAGAATAATATCATTTTCGAATAAAATAACATCCCATACCTCGGAAAGACGGTACTTCTGACTGGAATACTAGATATAGTGCTGAAGGAAACTTGCACCGTAAAGCAACACTCAAAGTATCAAATACTCACAAGAATACGCTCGATATAGAGAGAGAAATAGAGAGAAACTTGTGTTTCTGGTGTGATTTTCAATTCTAACCTAAGCACCCTATTTATAGGAAAATGCTTAGAACACTAAAGCAGAAAATTTAATATAATATATATATATATATATATATATATATATATATATATATATATATATAAATTTTCAAGCCCACCTTAGAAAATCTGAAATCAGCCACCTTTCACATGTTTATGATGTCCAAAAAAATACAAAAAATGTTTTTCTCAAAATAATTAACTAAAACTCCCAAAAATCAATTATTTCGGAACTCCGAAACTTCAATAATTCATAATAAATAGCCCTTTTGTCAGAAAATTCGAATCTCGTGAATTTTTATAGGAAATTCAATTCTCTACAACTTTACAGAAGAAAGTTTTTCCAAATTCCAAACAGAAATTGACCGAAATTTACAAACGGGTGATTTTACAGTCAATAATAAATTTTCGGTCAAGAATTATGTCCACCATCACACAAAACATGTGTTAATCATTTAATACCACAAAAATACTCTTCCTCCTCATATACTCATATATCCCATATTCATTATAAAAATACCACCATCAATATATTATTAAAATAATATATTTAAATGAATTATTTTATCAGAAAAAGATAAAATATTAATTTTTAACAATTGTCATATTAAAATTTTTCTCTATCTATATCCACATAAAATCACTATTTTCCTCATCATATAAATCAATAATTAATTATACACAAATAATATTACAGAACCACAGTACTGACAACCAGGCCGTTCCCAGAAAAGAGGGGGCTTTCCAATAAGGATTTCTCCTTACTGGCGTGCAATTAGATGACCAAACCTCTCCTTAGACAGAACTTTCTAGACATTATCAATAATGTTATCTAATAATATTATTCAGATAATATGAATTATTGCTCCGATAATAGAAAATACTGTGTAGTGACAATTATTGAAACAACAGTAATATAAAATATTAACGCAGCAATTATTAAATCAACAAAATACTGAACAGTAATTACTGTAACCATTATTAAGTAGTGTCTTCTTACGTAAGAATCAATAATTGGTGCAATACCGTGTGCTACGCGTATTACCGTGTTTTAACCACCGGGTATTCCAACAGTATTAACGGTAACAACTACGCCGTTATTTATAAACAACTTATTTTTGTCATTTTCTTCATCCAATCGCTTTCTGTTATGGGGCCCACACAAGGCTGCGCCGTCGTACGAATATTCTCCGATAACAAGAATATTCCACGACCAAACAAATATTCCCCGACAACAATGAATATTTTATAACCACTTGCTTATTTAAAATATTTACGCATTTTACCCATAACTAACCACATTAATCAAATCAACCCTTACTATTTTAGAATAATAAATAGAGGAAATTAAATTTTATTTATTAATAATTTGGGGTCTTACATAATATTCTTTACTGGGCTAGTTGAGCTCACCCTTTTCTTTTTTGTTCCATTTTTCTTCTCAGGACGTGAGAACATAGCAGGATCTAGTCGGGGTATGGAGTGATAGTTCTAGAAAGATGTTTTAGCAGTCCTCACTATTTCTATAAAATAGTGTTTGAATAATTGTATTGAGGACTTATTTGAGTGTGGATATTGTCTAAAAGATAATATTTGTATTTAAACTCACAGTATGCGTTGTCGTATTTTACACGACAATTATATTATTGAAGTTGTAGTTTGCTTTCTGTACCATGTATTTGGTGACTCAGAATGGGTGTAATTCATGAATAGTAACTCATAATGGGTTACATAATCCTATTTGGGACTATATTAGGGTTTTTGAGATATTTTGCGAGGGTTATAATTTTTAATCCGACCGTTGGATCGTGGTAATATTTTGATATGTTATACATATATAAGTTGAGTATATGTCCACAAATTTTGAACCGTTAAAAATGAACGTATGATTTGTTATGATTTTTTCGAGATGACTGGTTCAGAAATTGTTGAATTTTCGGAGTTAATCATTTTGGTGGAATATTCTAGAATTGGTGGGCACCACTCTTGGTTGGTGAATAAATGTGCTGAGATTTTTATTCAAAGTGGTGGGTGGGAATAGTAGCAGGTAAAGCCATCAGGTTGCAGGTTAAGTCTGCTTCGGCGTGCTAACATTTTCCTATAAATAGAGGGCTAAGTTAGAATTAAAAATCACACCAGAAACATAAGCTTTCTCTATTTCTCTCTCTATATTATGAAGCATATTTTCTGAGTATTTAGATACTTTGAGAGTTGCTATTCAGTGCAAGTTTCCTTCGGCTTTGCATTCCAGTCAGAAGTGTTGCTCTTTTGAGGTAAGGGATAGTAAGGGATTTTAAGGGTTGTTATGTTTTTCAGTTTCGTAATTTTTCTGACCTTCAAAAATTCTGGAAAAATTTGAAATGATATTTTGATGAGTTTTCTTAATTGTGTCCAAAAATGATGATTTTTGGATGTATAGATTAAGAGTTATGAATTTTATGAGAAAAGACTATTTTAAAAGTAACCGCTTATAACTCCTTGTGGTTAACTCCAAAATTGATAAAATTTTAATTGGGAGTACATGTATATGATAGGAGTATACTCTGTGAATTTTAGAATTTTTAGATAAAAGTACAATTTTTGATAAATGTCTAAATATTCGGCTGTTTTGACCACATGAAAAATAGTAAATGACTTTTAAAAATTCTGAGAAAAATATATGTTCACTATGAGACTATATTATGCTAAAAATATTTTTGGAACTGATTTGGTATTTTTTATGAAAATGGTCTAGTTATGAGTAAATGAATTAAATATATTTTGTGAAGAAAGAAAATTAGAAAATAGGATTTTATGGCTTGAGAATCCTATATGAGGTATATGCAGATTTTTGATGAGGGTTTTTGATTATTGGTGATGAAATCTTTTGAGTTTAACATTTTAGGATGATTAAATACATTATTTAGTAAAGTGTAAATAATTAAAATAAATTATTTATAAGCTCAAGAAATATTATTCTTTCAATATCATTATACCGAAATATTGGTATGTATTTTATTGTGAAATTTTTACCTTTTTGTGTCGTGTTACTATTCACGAGTTGCTATTCATGAGTTACTATTCATGAGTTGCTATTCACGAAAAAAAATTAGTTTATTTTTCTAACCAAATTATAGTTGATTTACGAATATTACTCTTGAGATTAAAACTAGATGTTGATCATATTATTTTTATTATTATATATAATATTTTTATAACCCTAATGATGATATTTCTCTTTGACTTGAGTGTAAAGATGGAAAGATTTTTGGTATGATCATGACTATGGGTTCTCTTTGGTCAGTAGTGCAAAGTTGAATTCTTGATTGGTATGATCATGACCATTGAATTTATAAGTGAATATCTTTAGCTTAAGTGCAAAGGTGAATTGATCAACACGGTTATAATTATTGTTTATATAAATTCTGAAATGATTATATATTTCTTTGAGATATTAATATATTTGGCCTGTAGTGCAAATATGAACTGTTGATGAATATATTTGGCCGTAGTGCAAATATGAACTGTTGAGGAATATCTTTGGCCTGTAGTGCAAAGATGAAATATTGATGAATATCTTTGGCCTGTAGTGTAAAGATGAATTATTGATGAATATCTTTGGCCCGTAGTGCAAAGATGACATGTTGTTGAATATCTTTGGCCAGTAGTGCAAAGATGAACAGATGTTGAGATAAACATGACCAACTAGTGATACAAATGAATATCTTTGGCCGTAGTGCAAAGATGAAGTTATTAGTATGATTATGAACAGGAAATGTGATTTGGTGTAACCATGATCTTTGATGTTTCAGGTAAAGATAGGTGATAAAAATTATCTTCGTCCTAGATGTGAAGAGGAATTTAGAACTACAGTTATGATTATGAGTTATTCATATGATTGTGGACCAGAATTGTTGATTGATGTTACAGGGATAAAACATTGTTGGTGGATTTTTAACATGGAGAAGATAATAGACTTTATAGTCTATTTGACTCTTCTAATGGATTGCTCGTTCCGCTGCAACTATGGTTGAAATTTTTATCATTTACCATATGTTCTAAATCTCTGATTTATTATTGATGAAGGCTATTGATAATTTAATTATCTTTAGTCATGATATTCTTTACTGGGTTAGTTGTGCTCACCCTTCTGTTTCACAATTCCTTTCAGGTAATAAGAGTGTAGCTGGGTTGAGCAGGGGTAACAAGAGAATAGAACGGTGGTCATCATTTAGTAGTTATATTTGGTGAATCAAATAGGGTGAGGCGAACCCAACATTGGAAGGGTGTTTTGTCACTATCATACAAGATGTCTAATGACATACAACCTCGTGTCATCATAAGACACGGTTGTGCACATCCAATTGCTGAGTATATTTACGAGCACTACCTATATAATCTTGGTGTTTGTTTGAAGTATAATTCTCAATTAGAGACAGTGGAGATAATGACATGTCAAGAGAATACTCACCATTGGGAAGAATATGATAGTAATCTTCTCATTTTTCTTTGGGGGTCTATTGGGTCAACCAAGGATAATTCTATGGCCATATGATATCTATCATAACCTAGTAGCATGGCCTCCCATATACGAAGGTTTCCTTGAGCACTTCCCAAAAATTCTAATTTCTAAAACAGTTTTTGACTATACCTTCATGTAAGGTGTCATTGTGAGGTGCTGTCCACTGATGGGACATTTGTCACAGTTGGTATCAGAGCTATAAGTAAAGAGCCCCGAGCCTCTTGCTGGTGACTTCCTGTTGATGGGGGATGCACCGAAGCCAGACTCTCCGTAGGGGTATATATTTGTATCCAAACTCACAGCATATGTGTTGTTGTATTTTACACGACATTATTGTAATAAAGTTGTAGTTATTTTCTGTACCATGTATTTGGCGACTCAGAATAGGTTGGATGGAATGGACCTATTTTCGGGTACCACTCATCATGCTAAAATTGATTATTTTCGTAAGGTTGTTAGTTTTCATATTCCTAACCAACCTGTCATACGAATTTAAACTACTAAACCACTAAAATTAGTCACTGTCATATCAAGCCACAAAGCTATTCGTTTATTGAAAAATGGATGTCAAGCTTTCTTAGCCCATGTAATGGATTTGAACAAAGACAAGTCAGATTTGAATAATATTTCTATTGTTAGAGAATTTCCCTATGTATTTCCTGAAAAACTTCCTGGTCTACCCCCAGAACGTGAAGTTGAATTTTTTATTGACCTTGAACCCGGTACAAAGCCCATTTCTAAAACTCCATATCGAATGGCTCCAATTGAACTTTAGGAGTTAAAAGTCTAACTACAGGAGTTGTTGGACATCGGTTTTATTCGTCCTAGTACGTCTCCTTGGGGTGCTCCTGTTTTATTCGTAAAGAAGAAAGACGTGAGTATGCGACTTTGTATCGACTATCGAGAATTGAATCATGTCACTATCAAGAATAGGTATCCGCTACCTCGCATTGATGACCTGTTTGACCAGTTGCAAGGAGCACAATTCTTTTCAAAGATCGATCTTCGTTTTGGATATCATCAGCTGAAGATTAAAACTGAGGATATTCCAAAGACTGCCTTCAGAACTCGGTACGGGCATTATGAATTCTTAGTCATATTTTTTGGATTGACTAATGCTCCTGCTGCCTTCATGGATATGATGAACCGTGTATTCAAAGAATATTTAGATCAGTTCGTTGTTGTCTTTATTGATGACATCCTCATCTATTCCAAAAGCCGTGAAGATCATGAGCGCCATTTGAAGTTGGTACTGCAAAGGCTTCGTGAAAACAAGCTTTATGCCAAACTGAAGAAATGCGAGTTCTGGCTTGAGGAAGTAGCATTCCTTGGGCACGTGATGTCAAAACATGGAGTATCTGTCGACCCGACGAAGATTGAAGCCTTACAAAGTTAGGAGCAACCGAAGTCGGTAACCGAAGTACGTAGCTTTCTGGGCTTAGCTGGTTATTATCAGAGATTTGTGGAAGGATTTTCTCGAATCGCTACTCCGTTAACTCAGCTGACTCGGAAGGATACAAAATTCGGTTGGAGCGAGGATTGTGAGAAGAGTTTTCAAGAACTCAAGAGGAGACTTATTTTGGCACCTGTTCTGACAATACCATCTGGTTCGGATGGATTTGTTATCTACAGTGATGCTTCAGGCAAAGGGTTAGGATGTGTTCTTATGCAACATGGGAAAGTCATAGCCTATGCCTCGCGACAACTCAAAGAATATGAGAGGAATTATCCTACTTATGATTTGGAGTTGGCAGCAGTCGTTTTTGCGTTGAAGATCTGGAGACACTACCTGTATGGGGAGAAAGTGGAGATCTATACAGATCATAAAAGCCTCAAATATTTCTTCACCCAAAAGGAACTCAACATGCGGCAGCGACGTTGGCTCGAGCTATTGAAAGATTACGATCATACCATCCAATATCATCCTGGAAAAGCAAATGTAGTAGCTGACGCATTGAGTAGAAGATCATATGCGGGTACGAGTTCAATGTTGTTAACACAAAGGCCCATTTTGTATGACTTGCAAAGGATGGAGATAGAGATGAAGGCTCCAAGTACCCACATGATGATATCAAATATACGAGTAGAACCGACTTTAATCGATAAAGTTAAAGCTGCTCAAGCTACGGACATGGAGCTGATGCGTATGAAGAAGAAAGTGCAAGAAGGTGCTATTCCAGAAGCAAGAATCGATGAAGAAGGAATACTTCGAGTCAACTCCAGACTTTGTGTTCCTAACGATTTTGACTTGAAGCATAGAATAATGATGGAGGCACACAACACACCGTTTGCAATCCATCCTGGGAGTACCAAAATGTATCACGATCTTCGACATACATTTTGGTGGAGCAATATGAAAAGAGAGATCGCGGAGTTTATCTCGAGATGTTTAACTTGTCAACGTGTAAAAGCGGAGCGTCAAGTACCAAAGGGTCCATTGCAACCACTTGAGATTTCGAAATGGAAGTGGGAGCACATTACTATGGATTTTGTATTTGGCGACTCAGAATATTATTCGTGTGGTGAGTTACTTATTCTGTGACAACCCCAAAATAGGTCCATTCCATCCAACCTATTCTGAGTCGCCAAATACATGGTACAGAAAACAACTACAACTTTATTACAGCAATTGTCGTGCAAAATACAACAACACATATGCTGTGAGTTTGGATACAAATATATACCAAATGTGACTCATGTTCCAACCGTGGACATCACCTCACAATGACACCTTACATAAAGGTATAGTCAAAAACTGTTTTAGAAATTAGAATCTTTAGAAAGTGCTCAAGGAAACCTTCGTACATGGGAGGCCACGCGTCTAGGTTATGATAGATATCATATGGCCACAGAATTATCCTTGGTTGACCCAATAGACCCCAAAGAAAAACGAGAAGATTACTATCATATTCTTCCCAATGGTGAGTCTTCTCTTGACTTATCATTATCTCCACTGTCTTAAATCGTGAATTATACTTCAAACAAACACCAAGATTATATAGGTAATGCCCATAGATATACTCAGCAAGTGGATGAGCACAACCCTGTCTTATGATGACACGAGGTTGTATGTCATTATACATCTTGTATGATAGTGACAAAACACCCTTCCAACGTTGGGTTCGCCTCACCCTATTTTCTTCACCAAATATAACTACTAAATGATGACCACCGTTCTATTCCCTTGTTACCCCCGCTCGACCCAGCTACACTCTTATTACTTGAAAGGAATTGTGAAGTAAAGGGTGAGCACAACTAGCTCAGTAAAGAATATCATGACTAAAGATAATTAAATTATCAATAGCCTTCATTAATAATAAATCAGAGATTTAGAACATATGGTAAATGATAAAAATTTCAACCATAGTTGCAGCGGAACGAGCAATCCATTAGAAGAGTCAAATAGACTATAAAGTCTATTATCTTCTCCATGTTAAAAATCCACCAACAATGTTTTATTCCTGTAACATCAATCAACAATTCTGGTCCACAATCATATGAATAACTCATAATCATAACTGTAGTTCTAAATTCCTCTTCTCATCCAGGACGAAGATAATTTTCATCACCTATCTTTACCTGAAACATCAAAGATCATGGTTACACCAAATCACATTTTCTGTTCATAATCATACTAATAACTTCATCTTTGCACTACGGCCAGAGATATTCATTTGTATCACTAGTTGGTCATGTTTATCTCAACATCTGTTCATCTTTGCACTACTGGTCAAAGATATTCAACAACATGTCATCTTTGCACTACGGGCCAAAGATATTCATCAACAATTCATCTTTGCACTACAGGCCAAAGATATTCATCAATATTTCATCTTTGCACTAAAGCCAAAGATATTCCTCAACAGTTCATATTTGCACTACGGCCAAATATATTCATCAACAGTTCATATTTGCACTACAGGCCAAATATATTAATATCTCAAAAAAATATATAATCATTTCAGAATTTATATAAACAATAATTATAACCATGTTGATCAATTCACCTTTGCACTTAAGCTAAAGATATTCACTTATAAATTCAATGGTTATGATCATACCAATCAATAATTCAACTTTGCACTACTGGCCAAAGAGAACCCATAGTCATGATCATACCAAAAATCTACCCATCTTTACACTCAAGTCAAAGAGAAATATCATCATTAGGGTTATAAAAATGTTATATATAATAATAAAAATAATATGATCAACATCTAGTTTTAATCTCAAGAGTAATATTCGTAAATCAACTATAATTTGGTTAGAAAAAGAAACCAATTTTTTTTTGTGAATAGTAACTCGTGAATAGTAACTCGTGAATAGTAACCGTGACGCCCCCAAAATAGGTATACAGCACCCATTCTGAGTCGCCAAAATACATGGTACAGAAACAACTACATCTTTATTATTACAACACAAGAACTGTGAGTTTAAATACAAATATTGTCATTTAGACAATATCCACACTCAAATAAGTCCTCATTACAATTATTGATACATTATTTCACAAAAATGGTGAGGACTACTAAAGTAACTTCTAGAACCATCATTCCATACCCCGACTAGTACTCGCTACATTCTCGCCTCTTGAGAAAAATAGAACAAAAAAGAAAAGGGTGAGCTCAACTAGCCCAGTAAAGAACATTATGACTAAGATAATACAAAACAAATTATCGTTAGTCTTCAACAGGGAAAAATCTAATAGAATACAATAGACAACAAGTTTTAAATCAAGAACTGCAGCGGAAACAGCAAACCATTAGAAGAGTCAAGTAGAGAATGAGTTCTACTATCTTCTAAGATTTAAAAGTCCATCATCAATATTTTATCCCTGTAAGAACAATCAATAACCATCTTTAATCAAATATTCATCTTTGCACTACAGGCCAAAGATATTCATTTGTATCACCAGTCGGTCATGTTCATCTCAACACCTGTTCATCTTTGCACTACGGGCCAAAGATATTCATCAGTTAATCATTCATCTTTGCACTACGGGCCAAAGATATTCAGTAATATCATCATTTAGGACTGAGGATGATGAAAAATATCTTAAGAAAACGAATCCAGTGAAACAAAATAACAAATATTAAGGATTCATATTTCGATTTATCCATGTCCAAAAAAATACCTTATAATTATTCATAGTGAAGTAGAATTCAAGAATGATCAAAACATAGATACAATCAAAGCTAGTACCCAGAATAGATATTTTAGACGAAAAGAAGAAAATTTTATTTTTCAGTGAATAGTAACTCGTGAATAGTAACTCGTGAATAGTAACTCATGAATAGTAACCCCGACGTGAAAAGTTCTAAATTTGATAAAAATTTCCAACCAATATTTCGGCATAATGATATTGAAGAAATAATATTATTTTTGAATAAAATAACAACCCTTACCTCGTAAAGACAGTACTTCTGGTCGGAATACCGGTATAAGGCTGAAAGACACTTGCTCTGATGAATAGAAACTCTCAAAGTATCTAAATACTCACAAAATACACTCAATAATCTAGAGAGAGAAAGAGAGAAAACTTGTTTCTGGTGTGATTTTCAATTCTAACTTAGCCCTCTATTTATAGGAAAATGTTAGCACGCCGAAGCAGACTTAACCTGCAACCAGATGGCTTTACCTGCTACTATTCCCACCCACCACATTTGAATAAAAATCTCAGCACATTTCTTCACCAACCAAGAGTGGGGCCCACCAATTCTAGATTTTCTACCAAAATGATTAACTCCGAAAATTCAACAATTTCTGAACCAGTCATCTCGTAAAATTCATAATAAATCATACGTTTATTTTTAACGGTTCAAAATTTGTGGACATATACTCAACTTATATATGTATAACATATCCAAAAATTACCACGATCCAACGGTCGGATTAAAAATTATAACCCCCGTAAAATATCTCAAAAACCCTGATTTTTAATACCCCCATTCCGACAAAAATACTGATAAAAACCTCAACATTAACTCCTTCATTTTTAACCACAAAAATATATCCCTCATTTATATCTACAAAAATAAATATTTCCTTATCATATGAATCAATAATTAATTATTCACAAATAATATTACAGAATCACATTTATGACAACCAGGCCGTTCCCAGGAAAGAGGGGGCTTTCCAATAAGGATTTCTCCTTACTGGCGCGCAATTAGATGACCAAACCTCTCCTTAGACAGAACTTTCTAGACATTGCCAATAATGTTATCTAATAATATTATTCAAATAATATGAATTATTGATCTGATAATGGGAAATACTGTGTAGTGACAATTATTGAAACAACAGTAATATAAAATATCAACGTAGCAATTATTGAATCAATAAAATAAAATACTGAACAGTAATTACTGTAACCATTATTGAGTAGTGCCTTCTTACGTAAGAATCAATAATTGGTGCAATACAGTGTGCTACTGTGTAACAACGCGTATTACTGTGTTTTAACCACTGGGTATTCCAACAGTATTAACGGTAACAACTACGCCGTTATTAATAAAAACATATACTTGTCGTTTTCTTCATCCAATCGCTTTCATTTATGGGGCCCACAAAAGACTGCGCCGTCGTACGAATATTCCCCGACAGGAAGAATATTCCACGACCAAACGAATATTCCCTGACAACAATGAATATTTTATAACCACCTGCTTATTTGAAATATTTGCGCATTTTACCCATAACTAACCTCATTAATCAATTTAACACTTACTATTTCAAAATAATAAATAGAGGAAATTTAAATTTCATTTATTAATAATTTGGGGTCTTACACCAAAGATATTCATTTGTATCACTAGTTGGTCATGTTTATCTCAACATCTGTTCATCTTTGCACTACTAGGCCAAAGATATTCAACAACATTTCATCTTTGCACTACGGGCCAAAGATATTCATCAACAATTCATCTTTGCACTACAGGCCAAAGATATTCATCAATATTTCATCTTTGCACTACAGGCCAAAGATATTCCTCAACAGTTCATATTTGCACTACGGCCAAATATATTCATCAACAGTTCATATTTGCACTACAGGCCAAATATATTAATATCTCAAAGAAATATATAATCATTTCAGAATTTTATATAAACAATAATTATAACCATGTTGATCAATTCACCTTTTTACTTAAGCTAAAGATATTCACTTATAAAATCAATGGTCATGATCATACCAATCAATAATTCAACTTTGCACTACTGGCCAAAGAGAACCATAGTCATGATCATACAAAAAATCTACCCATCTTTACACTCAAGTCAAAGAGAAATATCATCATTAGGGTTATAAAAATGTTATATATAATAATAAAAATAATATGATCAACATCTAGTTTTAATCTCAAGAGTAATATTCGTAAATCAACTATAATTTGGTTAGAAAAAGAAACCAATTTTTTTTCGTGAATAGTAACTCGTGAATAGTAACTCATAAATAGTAACTCGTGAATAGTAACTCGACACAAAAAGGTAAAAATTTTACAATAAAATACATACCAATATTTTGGTATAATGATATTGAAAGAATAATATTTCTTGAGCTTATAAACAATTTATTTTAATTGTTTACACTTTACTAAATAATACATTTAATCATCCTAAAATGCCAAACTCAAAATATTTCATCACCAATAATTAAAAACCCTCATCAAAAATCTGCATATACCTCATATAGGATTCTCAAGCCATAAAATCCTATTTTCTAATTTTCTTTCTTTACAAAACATATTTAATTCATTTACTCATAACTAGACCATTTTCATAAAAAATACCAAATCAGTTCTAAAAATATTTTTATTCTGGGATTTAGCATAATATAGTCCCATAGTGAACATATATTTTTCTCAGAATTTTTAAAAGTCATTTACTATTTTTCATGTGGCCAAAACAGCCGAATATTTAGATATTTATCAAAAATTGTACTTTTATCTAAAAATTCTGAAATTTACAGAGTATACTCCTATCATATACATGTACTTCCAATAAAAATTTCATCAATTTTGGAGTTAACCACAAGGAGTTATAAGCGGTTACTTTTAAAATAGTATTTTCTCATAAAATTCATAACTCTTAATCTATACATCCAAAAATTACCATTTTTGGACACAATCAAGAGAACTCATCAAAATATCATTTTAAATTTTTCCAGAATTTTTGAAGGTCAGAAAAATTACGAAACTGAAAAACATAACAACCCTTAAAATCCCTTACTATACCTTACCTCAAAAGTGCAGTATTTCTGACTGGAATGCAAAGCCGAAGGAAACTTGCACTGAATAGCAACTCTCAAAGTATCTAAATATTCACAAAATATGCTTCATAATATAGAGAGAGAATTAGAGAAAACTTGTTTCTGGTGTGATTTTTAATTCTAATTTAGCCCTCTATTTATAGGAAAATGTTAGCACGCCGAAGCAGACTTAACCTGCAACCAGATGGCTTTACCTGCTACTATTCCCACCCACCACTTTGAATAAAAATCTCAGCACATTTCTTCACCAACCAAAAGTGGTGCCCACCAATTCTAGAACATTCCACCAAAATGATTAACTCCGAAAATTTAACAATTTCTGAACCAGTCATCTCGAAAAATTCATAACAAATCATACGTACATTTTTAACGGTTCAAAATTTGTGGACATATACTCAACTTATATATGTATAACATATCCAAATATTACCACGATCCAACGGTCGGATTAAAAATTATAACCCTCGCAAAATATCTCAAAAACCCTAATATAGTCCCAAATAGGATTATGTAACCCATTATGAGTTACTATTCATGAATTACACCCATTCTAAGTCACCAAATATATGGTACAGAAAGCAAACTACAACTTCAATAATACAATTGTCGTGCAAAATACGACAACACATACTGTGAGTTTAAATACAAATATTGTCTTTCAGACAATATTCATACTCAAATAAGTCCTCAATACAATTATGCAAACACTATTTTATAGAAATAGTGAGGACTGCTAAAACATCTTTCTAGAACCATCACTCCATATCCCGACTAGATCCTGCTATGTTCTCACCTCCTGAGAAGAAAAATGGAACAAAAAGGAAAAAGGGTGAGCTCAACTAGCCCAATAAAGAATATTATGACTAAGATAATATACAACAAATTATCATTAGTATTCAACAGGGAAAAATCTGATAGAATATAATCGACAACAAGTTTTAGATCAACAACTGCAGCGAAAACAACAAACCATTAGAAGAGTCAAGTAGAGAATAAATTCTACTATCTTCTAAGATTTAAAAGTCCATCATCAATATTTTATCCCTGTAACATCAATTAATAATCATCTTTATCCAAATATTCATCTTTGCACTACAGGCCAAAGATATTCATTTATATCACCTGTCAGTCATGTTCATCTCAACACATGTTCATCTTTGCACTACAGGCCAAAGATATTCAGTAATATCATTATTTAGAACTGAGGATGATGAAAAAATATCTTAAAGAGAACGAATCCAATGAGACAGAAGGACAAATAGTAGGGATTCGTATAACAGTTTATCCAAGATCAATAATACTTCATAATAATCAATTGTGAAGCAGAATTCAAAAATAAAGATCAAAACATGGATACAATCAAAGATAGTAACCATAATAGACATCTTGGACAAAAAGAAAAAAATTTTATTTTTCTATAAATAGTGCCGTATTCGTGAATAGTCATGTCATATATTCCATCATTCATCATTTGCTCGGTAATATTGTTTACAGGAGGAATATTGCCTTCCTGTTGCACGTTCCCCTGGGTGGTGATCAAAGGTGTCTCCACGGTCTGATTTACTCCATTATTAATGTTTTCAGCTGCCATTCTTAAATACTGCCATAAAAGAAGGGTTAATAGTCATGTCATATATTATCCCTATACTTTGACCTACCAAATAAACACCAAATAAACTTAGTCAGGTCATACTAGCGAAGGAATTCCCCGTCTCTCCCCTCCTAGTTCTTGTCTCACATCTCAGCCAGGGATCATATCCGTAAGCTCTGATACCAATTGTGACGCCCCCAAAATAGGTATACAACACCCATTCTGAGTCGCCAAATACATGGTACAGAAAGCAAACTACAACTTCAATAATACAATTGTCGTGCAAAATACGACAACACATACTGTGAGTTTAAATACAAATATTGTCTTTTAGACAATATCCACACTCAAATAAGTCCTCAATACAATTATTCAAACACTATTTTATAGAAATAGTGAGGACTGCTAAAACATCTTTCTAGAACCATCACTCCATACCCCGACTAGATCCTGCTATGTTCTCACCTCCTGAGAAAAAAATGGAACAAAAAGAAAAAGGGTGAGCTCAACTAGCCCAGTAAAGAATATTATGACTAAGATAATATACAACAAATTATCATTAGTATTCAACAGGGAAAAATCCGATAGAATATAATCGACAACAAGTTTTAGATCAACAACTGCAGCGGAAACAACAAACCATTAGAAGAGTCAAGTAGAGAATGAATTCTACTATCTTCTAAGATTTAAAAGTCCATCATCAATATTTTATCCCTGTAACATCAATTAATAATCATCTTTATCTAAATATTCATCTTTGCACTACAAGCCAAAGATATTCATTTGTATCACCTGTCAGTCATGTTCATCTCAACACATGTTCATCTTTGCACTACAGGCCAAAGATATTCATCAAGTAATCATACATCTTTGCACTACAGGCCAAAGATATTCAGTAATATCATCATTTAGGACTGAGGATGATGAAAAAATATATTAAAGAGAACGAATCCAATGCAGAAGGACAAATAGTAGGGATTCGTATAACAGTTTATCCAAGATCAATAATACTTCATAATAATCAATTGTGAAGCAGAATTCAAAAATAAAGATCAAAACATGGATACAATCAAAGATAGTAACCATAATAGATATCTTGGACAATTTTTTTTTTTTTCGGTGAATAGTGCCGTATACATGAATAGTAACGTATACGTGAATAGTTACCCCGACACAAAAAGTTCCAAATTTGATAAAAACTCATGTTGATATTTCAGCATAATGATATTGAAGAAAATAATATCATTTAAGAAGAAAATAATATCCCTTACCTCAAAATATTAGTACTTCTGGTCGGAATACCGGTATAAGGCTGAAAGAAACTTGCTCTGATGAATAGAAATTCTCAAAGTATCTAAATACTCATAAAATATACTCAATAGTCTAGAGAGAGAAAGAGAGAAAACTTGTTTCTGCTGTGATTTTCAATTCTAACTTAGCCCTCTATTTATAGAAAAATGTTAGCACGTCGAAGCAGACTTAACCTGCAACCTGATGGCTTTACCTGTTACTATTCCCACCCACCACATTTGAATAAAAATCTCAGCATATTTCTTCACCAACCAAGAGTGGGGCCCACCAATTCTAGAATTTTCTACCAAAGTGATTAACTCTGAAAATTCAACAATTTCTGAACCAGTCATCTCGTAAAATTCATAATAAATCATACGTTCATTTTTAACGGTTCAAAATTTGTGGACATATACTCAACTTATATATGTATAACATATCCAAAAATTACCACGATCCAACGGTCGGATTAAAAATTATAACCCCCGCAAAATATCTCAAAAACCCTGATTTTTAATACCTCCATTCCGATAAAATATTGATAAAAACCTCAACATTAACTCCTTCATTTTTAATCACAAAAATATATCCCTCATTTACATTCACATAAAATAAATATTTCCTTATCATATGAATCAATAATTAATTATTTACAAATAATATTACAGAATCACATTTATGACAACCAGGCTGTTCCCAGGAAAGAGGGGGCTTTCCAATAAGGATTTCTCCTTACTGGCGCGTAATTTGATGACCAAACGTCTCATTTGACAGAACTTTCTAGACATTGCCAATAATGTTATCTAATAATATTATTCAAATAATATGAATTATTGATATGATATCTTTACCTTTTCTTTGGAGGCCATGCTCCTAGGTTGTGATAGATATCATATGGTCACAGAATTATCCTTGGTTGACCCAATAGACCCCAAAGAAAAATGAGAAGATTATTATCATATTCTTCCCAATGGGGAGTCTTCTCTTGACATATCATTATCTCCACTGTCTCTAATTGAGAATTATACTTTAAACAAACACCAAGATTATATAAGTAGTGCTTGTAAATATACTCAGCAAGTGGATGAGCACATCCCTATCTTATGATGACACGAGGTTGTATATCATTAGACATCTTGTATGATAGTGACAAAATACCCTTCCAACGTTGGGTTCGCCTCACCCTATTTGATTCACCAAATATAACAACTAAATGATAACCACCGTTCTATTCCCCCGCTCGACCCAGCTATACTCTTATTACCTGAAAGAAATTGTGAAACAGAAGGGTGAGCACAACTAGCCCAGTAAGGAATATCATGACTAAAGATAAATAAATTATCAATAGCCTTCAACAATAATAAATCAGAGATTTAGAACATATGGTAGATGATAAAAATTTTCAACCATAGTTACAGCGGAACGAGCAAACCATTAGAAGAGTCAAATAGACCATAAAGTCTACTATCTTTTCCACATTAAAAGTCTACCAATAATGTTTTATCCCTGTAACATTAATCAACAGTTCTTTTTCACAATTATATGAATAACTTATAATCATAATTGTAATTCTAAATTCCTCTTCGCATCCAGGTTGAAGATAATTTTCATCACCTATCTTTACCTGAAACATCAAATTTCATGGTTACACCAAATCACATTTCCTGTTCATAATCATACTAATAACTTCATCTTTGAACTACGGGCCAAAGATATTCGTCAACAGACCATCTTTGCACTACAGGCCAAAGATATTCATCAACGGGTCATCTTTGCACTACGGGCCGAAGATATTCATCAACATTTCATCTATGCACTACAGGCCAAAGATATTCCTCAATAGTTCATATTTGCACAACAGGTCAAATATATTAATATCTCAAAGAATATATAACCAATTCAGAATTATATAAACAATAATTATAACCATGTTAATCAATTCATCTTTACACTTAAGCTAAAGATATTCAATTATAAATTCAATGGTCATGATCATACCAGTTAACAATTCATCTTTGCACTACAGGCCAAAGATATTCCTCAATCACGATCATACCAATAATTTACCCATCTTTATACTCAAGTGAAAGAGAATTTCAACATCAGGGTTATAAAAATGTTATATATGATAATAAAATTAATATAATCAATATATAGTTTTAGTCTCCAGAGTAATATTCATAAATCAACTATAATTTAGTTAGGAAAAGAAACCAATTTTATAGTGAATAGTACCCGTAAATAGTAACTCGTGAATAGTAACTTATGAATAGTAACTCACGAATAGTAACTCATGAATAGTAACCCCGATATAAAAAGGTAAAAATTTTACAATAAAATCCATACCAATATTTCGGTATAATGATATTGAAAGAATAATATTTCTTAAGCTTATAAATAATTTATTTAAATTATTTACACTTTACTAATTAATGCATTTAATCATCATAAAATGCCAACTCTTACAATTTCATCATCAATAACCAAAACCCTCATAAAAAATCTGCATATACCTCATATAGGATTCTCAAGCCATAAAATCTTATTTTTCAATTTTCTTTCTTCACAAAACATATTTAATTCATTTACTTATAACTAGACCATTTTCATGAAAAATACCAAATCAGTTCCAAAAATATTTTTTTTCTGGGATTTAGCATAATATAGTCCCAAAGTGAACATATATTTTTTTCAGAATTTTTAAAAGTCATTTACTATTTTTCATATGGCCAAAACAGCCGAATATTTAGATATTTATCAAAAATTGTACTTTTATCTAAAAATTCTGAAATTCACAGAGTATACTCCTATCATATACATGTACTCCCAATAAAAATTTTATAAATTTTGGAGTTAACCACAAGGAGTTATAAGCGATTATTTTTAAAATAGTCTTTTCTCATAAAATTCATAACTCTTAATCTATACATCCAAAAATCACCATTTTTGGACACAATCAAGAAAACTCATCAATATATCATTTCAAATTTTTCCAGAATTTTTGAAGGTCAGAAAAATTACGAAACTGAAAAACATAACAACCCTTAAAATCCCTTACTATCCCTTACTATCCTTTACCTCAAAAGTGCAGTATTTTTGACTGGAATGCAAAGCCGAAGGAAACTTGCACTGAATAGCAACTCTCAAAGTATCTAAGTACTCACAAAATATGCTTCATAATATAGAGAGAGAAAGAGAGAAAACTTATGAATTCTGGTGTGATTTTTAATTCTAACTTAGCCCTCTATTTATAGGAAAATGTTAGCACGCCGAAGCAGACTTAACCTGCAACCTGATGGCTTTACTTGCTACTATTCCCACCCACCACATTTGAATAAAAATCTCAGCACATTTCTTCACCAACCAAGAGTGGGGCCCACCAATTCTAGAATTTTCTATCAAAATGATAAACTCCGAAAATTCAACAATTTCTGAACCAGTCATCTCGTAAAATTTATAATAAATCATACGTTCATTTTTAACGGTTCAAAATTTGTGGACATATACTCAACTTATATATGTATAACATATCCAAAAATTACCACGATCCAACGGTCGGATTAAAAATTATAATCGCCGTAAAATATCTCAAAACCCTGATTTTTTATACCTCTATTCCGACAAAAATACTGATAAAAACCTCAACATGAACTCCTTCATTTTTAACCACAAAAATATATCCCTCATTTATATCCATATAAAATAAATATTTTCTTATCATATGAATCAATAATTAATTATTTCACAAATAATATTACAGAATCACATTTATGACAACCAGGCCGTTCCCAGAAAAGAGGGAGCTTTCCAATAAGAATTTCTCCTTACTGGCGCGCAATTAGGTGACCAAACCTCTCCTTAGACAGAACTTTCTAGACATTGCCAATAATGTTATCTAATAATATTATTCAAATAATATGAATTATTTATCTGATAATGGGAAATACTATGCAGTGACAATTATTGAACAACAATAATATAAAATTTTAACGTAGCAATTATTGAATCAATAAAATAAAATATTGAACAGTAATTATTGTAACAATTATTGAGTAGTGCCTTCTTACGTAAGAATCAACAATTTCAAAAATATTGTGTAATACCGTGTGCTACTGTGCACTAACGCGTATTACTGTATTTTAACCACCGGGTATTCTAACAGTGTTAACGGTAACAACTACGCCGTTATTTGTAAAAACTCAAATTTGTCATTTTCTTCATCCGACAGTTATTCTGTTATGGGGCCCACAAATGGCTGCGCCGTCGTACGAATATTCCCCGACAGAAAGAATATTTCATGACCAAACGAATATTCCCCGACAACAATAAATATTTTATAACCACTTGTGTATTTTGAAAAAAAATTCATATATCACCCTTAAGTTTAACATTTATCAATTTAACCATTTACTGAATAGTAATTATAAGAAAAATTGAATATCCCCTCCTTATGAAATTTCGTCCCCGAAATTTACGTACCTGATATTTCAAAGAGTTGAGAATACCTTCCTTTCATTTCAGATTCCATCTTCCCTGTCATCATAATTTCTCCATTGCTCATCTCATGTATTTCAAATATCATTCTAGAATACAGCTTCAAAATAAGGGTTAATTTAACAAATTAACATATCACATAATATTCCGATATTATGACTGACCAATAAATAAGCTTAGGTAGGACACACTAGTGAAGGATTTACTCATCTCTCCCCTCCTAGTTATATTCCCGATCTCCGCCAGAGACCATATCCCTAAGCTCTGATACCAAAATGTAACGACCCCAAAATAGGTCCATTCCATCCAACCTATTCTAAGTCGCCAAATACATTGTACAGAAAATAACTACAACTTTATTACAACAATTGTTGTGCAAAATACAACAACACATATGCTGTGAGTTTGGATACAAATATATACCAAATGTGACTCATGTCCCAACCGTGGATAGCACCTCACAATGACACCTTACATAAAGGTATAGTCAAAAACTGTTTTAAAAATTAGAATCTTTGGGAAGTGCTTAAGGAAACCTTCGTACATGGGAGGCCATGCTTCTAGGTTGTGATAGATATCATATGGCCACAGAATTATCCTTGGTTGACCCAATAGACCCCAAAGAAAAACGAGAATATTATTATCATATTCTTCCCAATGGGGAGTCTTCTCTTGACATATCATTATCTCCACTGTCTCTAATTGAGAATTATACTTCAAACAAACACCAAGATTATATAAGTAGTGCTCGTAAATATACTCAGCAAGTGGATGAGCACATCCCTGTCTTATGATGACACGAGGTTGTATATCATTAGACATCTTGTATGTTAGTGACAAAATACCCTTCCAACGTTGGGTTCGCCTCACCCTATTTGATTCACCAAATATAACTACTAAATGATAACCACCGTTCTATTCCCCCGCTCGACCCAGCTACACTCTTATTACCTAAAAGGAATTGTGAAACAGAAGGGTGAGCACAACTAGCCCAGTAAGGAATATCATGACTAAAGATAAATAAATTATCAATAGCCTTCAACAATAATAAATCAGAGATTTAGAACATATGGTAGATGATAAAAATTTTTAACCATAGTTGCAGCGGAACGAGCAAACCATTAGAAGAGTCAAATAGACCATAAAGTCTACTATCTTCTCTACATTAAAAGTCTACCAATAATGTTTTATCCCTGTAACATTAATCAACAGTTCTTTTTCACAATTATATGAATAACTTATAATCATAATTGTAATTCTAAATTCCTCTTCGCATCCAGGATGAAGATAATTTTTATCACCTATCTTTACCTGAAACATCAAAGATAATGGTTACACCAAATTACATTTCCTGTTCATAATCATACTAATAACTTCATCTTTGAACTACGGGCCAAAGATATTCGTCAACAGACCATCTTTGCACTACAGGCCAAAGATATTCATCAACAATTCATCTATGCACTACAGGCCAAAGATATTCCTCAATAGTTCATATTTGCACAACAGGTCAAATATATTAATATCTCAAAGAATATATAATCAATTCAGAATTATAAAAATAATAATTATAACCATGTTAATCAATTCATCTTTACACTTAAGCTAAAGATATTCAATTATAAATTCAATGGTCATGATCATACCAGTTAACAATTCATCTTTGCACTACAGATCAAAGATATTCCTCAGTCACGATCATACCAATAATTTACCCATCTTTACACTCAAGTGAAAGAGAATTTCAACATCAGGGTTATAAAAATATTATATATGATAATAAAATCAATATAATTAATATATAGTTTTAATCTCCAGAGTAATATTCATAAATCAACTATAATTTGGTTAGGAAAAGAAACCAATTTTGTAGTGAATAGTACCCGTAAATAGTAACTCGTGAATAGTAACTTATGAATAGTAACTCACGAATAGTAACTCATGAATAGTAACCCCGATACAAAAAGGTAAAAATTTCACAATAAAATTCATACCAATATTTCGGTATAATGATATTGAAAGAATAATATTTCTTAAGCTTATAAATAATTTATTTAAATTCTTTACACTTTACTAATTAATGCATTTAATCATCATAAAATGCCAACTCTTACAATTTCATCATCAATAACCAAAACCCTTATCAAAAATCTGCATATACCTCATATAGGATTCTCAAGCCATAAAATCCTATTTTCCAATTTTCTTTCTTCACAAAACATATTTAATTCATTTACTCATAACTAGACCATTTTCATGAAAAATACCAAATCAGTTTCAAAAATATTTTTTTTCTGAGATTTAGCTTAATATAGTCCCATACTGAACATATATTTTTCTCAGAATTTTTAAAAGTCATTTACTATTTTTCATATGGCCAAAACAGCCGAATATTTAGATATTTATCAAAAATTATACTTTTATCTAAAAATTCTGAAATTCACAGAGTATACTCCTATCATATACATGTACTCCCAATAAAATTTTTATCAATTTTGGAGTTAACCACAAGGAGTTATAAGCGGTTACTTTTAAAATAGTCTTTTCTCATAAAATTCATAACTCTTAATCTATACATCCAAAAATCACTATTTTTGGACACAATCAAGAAAACTCATCAAAATAACATTTCAAATTTTTCCAAAATTTTTGAAGGTCAGAAAAATTATGAAACTGAAAAACATAACAACCCTTAAAATCCCTTACTATCCCTTACCTCGAAAGAGGAGTACTTCTGATCGGTATAAGGCTGAAGGAAACTTACACTGATGAATAAAAACTCACAGAGTATCTAAATACTCACAAAATACACTCAATAATCTAAAAAGAGAAAGAGAGAAAACTTATGAATTCTGGTGTGATTTTCAATTCTAACTTAGTCCTCTATTTATAGGAAAATGTTAGCACGCCGAAGCAGACTTAACATGCAACCTGATGGCTTTACCTGGTACTATTCTCACCCACCACATTTGAATAAAAATTTCAGCACATTTCTTCACCAACCAAGAGTGGGGCCCCCCAATTCTAGAATTTTCCACCAAAATGATAAACTCCAAAAATTCAATAATTTCTGAACCAGTCATCTCGTAAAATTCATAATAAATCATACGTTCATTTTTAACTGTTCAAAATTTGTGGACATATACTCAACTCATATATGTATAACATATCCAAAAATTACCACGATCCAATGGTCGGATTAAAATTATAACCCTCGCAAAATATCTTAAAAATCCTAATTTGATTTTCAATACCTCCGTTCCGACAAAAAATACAGATAAAACACCTCAAAATTAACTCCTTCATTTTTAACCACAAAAATATATCCCTCATTTATATCCAAATAAAATAAATATTTCCTTATCATATGAATCAATAATTAATTATTCACAAATAATATTACAGAATCACATTTATGACAACCAGGCCGTTCCCAGGAAAGAGGGGGCTTTCCAATAAGAATTTCTCCTTACTGGCGCGTAATTAAGTGACCAAACCTCTCCTTAGATAGAACTTTCTAGACATTGCCAATAATATTATCTAATAATATTATTCAAATAATATGAATTATTGATCTGATAATGGGAAATACTGAGCAGTGACAATTATTGAACAACAATAATATAAAATTTTAACGTAGCAATTATTGAATCAATAAAATAAAATATTGAACAGTAATTACTGTAACAATTATTGAGTAGTGCCTTCTTACGTAAGAATCAATAATTTTAAAAATACTATGCAATACCGTGTGCTACTGTGCAATAACGCGTATTACTGTATTTTAACCACCGGGTATTCTAACAGTGTTAACGGTAACAACTACGCCGTTATTTGTAAAAACTCAAATTTGTCGTTTTCTTCACCCGACAGTTATTCTGTTATGTGGCCCACAAATGGCTGCGCCGTCGTACGAATATTCCCCGACAGAAAGAATATTCCACGACCAAACGAATATTTCCCGACAAAAATAAATATTTTATAACCACTTGTGTATTTTGAAAAAAAATTCATATATCACCCTTAACTTTAACATTTATCAATTTAACCATTTACTGAATTGTAATTATTGAATACTTTTATTTCATAAAATTCGGGGTCTTACAATCTCCCCTCCTTATGAAATTTCGTCCTCGAAATTTACGTACCTGGTATTTCAAAGAGTTGAGAATACCTTCCTTTTATTTCAGATTCTATCTTCCCTGTCATCATAATTTCTCTATTGCTCATCTCCTGTATTTCAAATATCATTCTAGAATACAGCTTCAAAATAAGGGTTAATTTAATAAATTAACATATCACATAATATCCCGATATTATGACTAACCAACAAATAAGCTTAGGTAGGACACACTAGCGAAAGATTTACTCATCCCTCCCCTCCTAGTTATATTCCCCGATCTCCGCCAGAGACCATATCTCTAAGCTCTGATACCAAAATGTAACGACCCCAAAATACCAGGTACGTAAATTTCGGGGACGAAATTTCATAAGGAGGAGAGATTGTAAGACCCCGAATTTTATGAAATAAAAGTATTCAATTTTTTTTTATAATTACTATTCAGTAAATGGTTAAATTGATAAATGTTAAAGTTAAGGGTGATATATGAATTTTTTTTCAAAATACGCAAGTGGTTATAAAATATTCATTGTTGTCGAAGAATAATCGTTTGGTCATGGAATATTCTTTCTGTCGAGGATTATTCGTAACTGTCGGATGAAGAAAACGACAAATTTGAGTTTTTACAAATAACGGCGTAGTTGTTACCGTTAACACTGTTAGAATACCCAGTGGTTAAAATACAGTAATACGCGTTATTGCACAGTAGCACACGATATTGCACAGTATTTTTGAAATTATTGATTCTTACGTAAGAAGGCACTACTCAATAATTGTTACAGTAATTACTGTTCAATATTTTATTTTATTGATTCAATAATTGCTACGTTAAAATTTTATATTATTGTTGTTCAATAATTGTCACTGCACAGTATTTCCTATTATCAGATCAATAATTAATATTATTTGAATAATATTATTAGATAACATTATTGACAATGTCTAGAAAGTTCTGTCTAAGGAGAGATTTGGTCATCTAATTGAGTGCTAGTAAGGAAAAATCCTTATTATAAAGCCCCCTCTTTCCTGGGAACGACCTGGGTGTCATAAATGTGATTCTGTAATATTATTTGTGAAATAATTAATTATTGATTCATATGATAAGGAAATATTTATTTTATGTGAATATAAATGAGGGATATATTTTTGTGGTTAAAAATGAAGGAGTTAATGTTGAGGTTTTTATCAGTATTTTTGTCGGAACAGAGGTATTAAAAATCAGGGTTTTTGAGATATTTTGCGGCGATTATAATTTTTAATCCGACCGTTGGATCGTGGTAATTTTTGGATATGTTATACATATATAAGTTGAGTATATGTCCACAAATTTTGAACCGTTAAAAATGAACGTATGATTTATTATGAATTTTACGAGATGACTGGTTCAGAAATTGTTGAATTTTCGGAGTTTATCATTTTGATAGAAAATTTTAGAATTGGTAGGCCCCACTCTTGGTTGGTAAAGAAATATGCTGAGATTTTTATTCAAATGTGGTGGGTGGAAATAGTAGCAGGTAAAGCCATCAAGTTGCAGGTTAAGTCTGCTTCGGCGTGCTAACATTTTCCTATAAATAGAGGGCTAAGTTAGAATTGAAAATCACACCAGAATTCATAAGTTTTCTCTCTTTCTCTCTCTAAATTATTGAGTGTATTTTGTGAGTATTTAAATACTCTGTGAGTTTCTATTCATCAGTGCAAGTTTCCTTCAACCTTATACCGATTAGAAGTACTCCTTTTTTGAGGTAAGAGATAATAAGAGATTTTAAGGGTTGTTATTTTTTTCAGTTTCGTAATTTTTCTGACCTTCAAAAATTCTGGAAAAATTTGAAATGATATTTTGATGAGTTTTCTTGACTGTGTCCAAAAATGGTGATTTTTGGATGTATAGATTAAGAGTTATGAATTTTATGAGAAAAGACTATTTTAAAAGTAACCGCTTATAACTCCTTGTGGTTAACTCCAAAATTGATGAAATTGTTTTTGGGAGTACATGTATATGATTGGAGTATACTCTGTGAATTTCAGAAATTTTAGATAAAAGTACAATTTTTGATAAATGTCTAAATATTCGGCTGTTTTGGCCATATGAAAAATAGTAAATGACTTTAAAAATTTTGAAAAAAATATATGTTCACTATGGGACTATATTATGCTAAATTTCAGAAAAAAAATATTTTTAGAACTGATTTGGTATTTTTCATGAAAATGGTCTAGTTATGAGTAAATGAATTAAATATGTTTTGTGAAGAAAGAAAATTAGAAAATAAGATTTTATGGCTTGAGAATCCTATATGAGGTATATGCAGATTTTTGATGAGGGTTTTAGTTATTGATGATGAAATTATAAGAGTTGGCATTTTATGATGATTAAATGCATTAATTAGTAAAGTGTAAATAATTTAAATAAATTATTTATAAGCTTAAGAAATATTATTCTTTCAATATCATTATACCGAAATATTGGTATGGATTTTATAATGAAATTTTTATCTTTTTGTATCGGGGTTACTATTCGTGAGTTACTATTCATAAGTTACTATTCATGAGTTACTATTTACGGGTACTATTCACTACAAAATTAGTTTCTTTTCCTAATCAAATTATAGTTGATTTATGAATATTACTTTGGAGATTAAAACTATATATTGATTATATTGATTTTATTATCATATATAACATTTTTATAACCCTGATGTTGAAATTTTCTTTCACTTGAGTGTAAAGATGGATAAATTATTGATATGATCGTGACTGAGGAATATCTTTGGCCTGTAGTACACAGATGAATTGTTAACTAGTATGATCATGACCATTGAATTTATAATTGAATATCTTTAGCTTAAGTGTAAAGATGAATTGATTAACATGGTTATAATTATTGTTTATATAATTCTGAATTGATTATATATTCTTTGAGATATTAATATATTTGACCTGTTGTGCAAATATGAACTATTGAGGAATATCTTTGGCCTGTAGTGCATAGATGAATTGTTGATGAATATCTTTGGCCCGTAGTGCAAAGATGACCTGTTGATGAATATCTTTGGCCTGTAGTGCAAAAATGGTCTGTTGACGAATATCTTTGGCCCGTAGTTCACAGATGAAGTTATTAGTATGATTATGAACAGGAAATTTGATTTGGTGTAACCATGATCTTTGATATTTCAGGTAAAGATAGGTGATGAAAATTATTTTCATCCTGGATGCGAAAAGGAATTTAGAATTACAATTATGATTATAAGTTATTCATATAATTATGAAAAAGAACTGTTGATTAATGTTACAGGGATAAAAAATTATTGGTGGACTTTTAATGTGGAGAAGATAATAGACTTTATGGTCTATTTGACTCTTCTAATGGTTTGCTCGTTCCGCTGCAACTATGGTTGAAAATTTTTATCATCTACCATATGTTCTAAATCTCTGATTTATTATTGTTGAAGGCTATTGATAATTTATTTATCTTTAGTCAGGATATTCCTTACTGGGCTAGTTGTGCTCACCCTTCTGTTTCACAATTCTTTTCAGGTAATAAGAGTGTAGCTGGGTCGAGCGGGGGAATAGAACGGTGGTTATCATTTAGTAGTTATATTTGGTGAAACAAATAGGGTGAGGCGAACTCAACGTTAGAAGGGTATTTTGTCACTATCATACAAGATGTCTAATGATATACAACCTCGTGTCATCATAAGACAGAGATGTGCTCATTCACTTGCTGAGTATATTTACGAGTACTACTTATATAATCTTGGTATTTGTTTGAAGTATAATTCTCAATTAGAGACAGTGGAGATAATGATATGTCAAGAGAAGACTCCCCATTGGGAAGAATATGATAATAATCTTCTCGTTTTTCTTTGGGGTCTATTGGGTCAACCAAGGATAATTCTGTGGCCATATGATATCTATCACAACCTAGAAGCATGGCCTCCCATGTACGAAGGTTTCCTTGAGCACTTCCCAAAGATTCTAATTTTTTAAACAATTTTTGACTATACCTTTATGTAAGGTGTTATTGTGAGGTGCTATCCACGGTTGGGACATGAGTTACATTTGTTATATATTTGTATCCAAATTCACAGCATTGGTGGACTTTTAATGTGGAGAAGATAGTAGACTTTATGGTCTATTTGCACTGATTAATAGAAACTCACAAAAATATATCCGTCATTTATATCCAAATAAAATAAATATTTTCTTATCATATGAATCAATAATTAATTATTCACAAATAATATTACAGAATCATATTTATGACAACCAGGCCGTTCCCAGGAAAGAGGGGGCTTTCCAATAAGAATTTCTCCTTATTGGCGCGCAATTAGGTGACCAAACCTCTCCTTAGATAAAACTTTCTAGACATTGCCAATAATGTTATCTAATAATATTATTCAAATAATATGAATTATTGATCTGATAATGGAAAATACTGTGCAGTGACAATTATTGAACAACAATAATATAAAATTTCAACGTAGCAATTATTGAATCAATAAAATAAAATATTGAACAGTAATTACTGTAACAATTATTGAGTAGTGGATTCTTACGTAAGAATCAATAATTTTAAAAATACTATGCAATACCGTGTGCTACTGTGCAATAACGCGTATATTACTGTATTTTAACCATCGGGTATTCCAACAGTGTTAACGGTAACAACTACGCTGTTATTTGTAAAAACTCAAATTTATCGTTTTCTTCACCCGACAGTTATTCTGTTATGTGGCCCACAAATGGCTGCGCCGTCGTACGAATATTCCCCGACAGAAAGAATATTCCACGACCAAACAAATATTTTCCGACAACAATGAATATTTTATAACCACTTGTGTATAAAATAACTGTCGGATGAAGAAAATGACAAATTTGAGTTTTTACAAATAACGACGTAGTTATTACCGTTAACACTGTTAGAATACCCGGTGGTTAAAATACAGTAATACGCGTTATTACACAGTAGCACACGGTATTGCACAGTATTTTTGAAATTATTGATTCTTACGTAAGAAGACACTACTCAATAATTGTTACAATAATTACTGTTTAATATTTTATTTTATTGATTCAATAATTGCTACGTTAAAATTTTATATTATTGTTGTTCAATAATTGTCACTGCATAGTATTTCCCATTATTAGATCAATAATTAATATTATTTGAATAATATTATTAGATAACATTATTTGCAATGTCTGGAAAGTTCTGTCTAAGGTGAGGTTTGGTCACCTAATTGCGCGCCAGTAAGGAAAAATTCTTATTGGAAAGCCACCTCATTCCTGGGAACGGCCTGGTTGTCATAAATGTGATTCTGTAATATTATTTGTGAAATAATTAATTATTGATTCATATGATAAGGAAATATTTATTTTATGTGGATATAAATGAGGGATATATTTTTGTGGTTAAAAATGAAGGAGTTAATGTTGAGGTTTTTATCAGTATTTTTATCGGAATAGAGGTATTAAAAATAAGGGTTTTTGAGATATTTTGCGGCGGTTATAATTTTTAATCCGACCGTTGGATCGTGGTAATTTTTGGATATGTTATACATATATAAGTTGAGTATATGTCCACAAATTTTGAACCGTTAAAAATGAACGTATGATTTATTATGAATTTTACGAGATGACTGGTTCAGAAATTGTTGAATTTTTGGAGTTTATCATTTTGATAGAAAATTTTAGAATTGGTGGGCCCCACTCTTGGTTTGTGAAGAAATGTGCTGAGATTTTTATTCAAATGTGGTGGGTGGGAATAGTAGCAGGTAAAGCCATCAGGTTGCAGGTTAAGTCTGCTTCGGCGTGCTAATATTTTCCTATAAATAGAGGGCTAAGTTAGAATTAAAAATCACACCAGAAATAAGCTTTCTCTCTTTTTCTCTCTATATTATGAAGCATATTTTGTGAGTATTTAGATACTTTGAGAGTTGCTATTCAGTTCAAATTTCCTTCGGCTTTGCATTCCAGTCAGAAATACTGCACTTTTGAGGTAAAGGATAGTAAGGGATTTTAAGGGTTGTTATGTTTTTTAGTTTCGTAATTTTTCTGACCTTCAAAAATTCTGGAAAAATTTGAAATAATATTTTGATGAGTTTTCTTGATTGTGTCCAAAAATGGTGATTTTTGGATGTATAGATTAAGAGTTATGAATTTTATGAGAAAAAACTATTTTAAAAGTAACCGCTTATAACTCCTAGTGGTTAACTCCAAAATTGATGAAATTTTTATTGGGTGTACATATATATGATAGGAGTATACTCTGTGAATTTCAGAATTTTTAGATAAAAGTATAATTTTTGATAAATATCTAAATATTCGGCTGTTTTGGCCACATGAAAAATGTGACGCCCCCAAAATTAGGTATACATCACCCATCTTAGGTCGTCAGATACATAGTACAGAATACAAAATACAACTATCGTGTACAATACGACAAAACATAAACTGTGAGTTTGAATACAAATATTATCTTCTAGAGAGTATTCATACTCAAAAGGAGTCCTCGTTACATTTATTAACACACCATTACATAGAATAGTGAGGACTACTAACTAATACTATCATTCGAACCATCACTCCG
The DNA here is from genome assembly GCA_016801055.1 of Panax notoginseng. Lineage (NCBI taxonomy): Eukaryota > Viridiplantae > Streptophyta > Magnoliopsida > Apiales > Araliaceae > Panax > Panax notoginseng. Next base: position 83,025,072 of record CM029014.1, read on the forward strand.
TTCCCCGACTTGCCCCAGTTACATACTCATTTCCTGAAGAGAACAGTGAAAGAAAGGGTGAGCTCAACTAGCCCAGTAAGAAATATTATGACTAAGATAATGCAGAATAAATTATCATTAGCCTTCAACAATGTTAAACTGATAAAATATAATAGACATCAAGTTTAACTGTAGCGAAACAAGCAATCCATTAAGATAATCAAGTAGAAAATAAACTCTACTATCTTTTATGATTTAAAAAATTTTTTAACACTGTGATCGCTGGGACTCAGCTTAATAAAATAATCCACATCATTGAATCACCCCTGCACTACGGCCAAGGATATTCGTATATTCATTAATGGTCATGATCATGCCAACAACTGTCCATCAATGCACTATGGGCCAATGAGGACTTTTACCACATCATTCGTAACATTACGGTCATGATTACACCGAATAATCCCTGGTCATAATCATACCAAGTCCATCTATGCACTACAGGTCACAGATGACTTTCAACAGAATATAAACATGAGGATGATGACAATGATATAAGAATTCAATAAAACAAGTTCAAGAATTAATTTATCCAAGAATTAACAACGTCCAAATTGTCAACATGATACTACTTTGTGGAGTAAAATTTAAGAATGATTAGGAGAATATTTTCATGAATAGATACTAGATGAAGCGCAAATGTCAAGGATATTCCACAAATTTCATGGAGTATAGAAGTCAAAACTTAACCAACTGAGTATAATAAAGAATGGAATAACAAAAGAAATCACCATGCATGCGATAGACCGCACAGACAGGTTATTCCAACAGAATAATAAATAATGGAACCAGGTCCGGCGTAAACGCACAGACAGGATATTCCAACAGAATAATAAATAATGGAACCAGGTCCGGCGTAAACGCACAGACAGGATATTCTGACAGAATAATAATAAAAACGGAACCAGGTCCGGTGTAAAACACACAGACAGGATGTTCCAACAGAATAATAATAAAAACGGAACCAGGTCCGGTGTAAAACACGCAGACAGGATGTTCCAACAGAATAATAATAAAAACGGAACCAGGTCCGGTGTAAAACACACAGACAGGATGTTCCAACAGAATAATAGAAGAATGTCACCAAGTATAGGGTAGACCGCGTATACAGGTTATTCCAACAGAATAATAATAAATGGAGTAACAACAGTTCTCTTCATGAATAAGAAAGAATAACACCCCTTACCGTTTTAAGGAAGAGCTGAAGTAAGGAAGTAGTTAAGTAACAGAATACTCTTCTTCTCTCTCTCTATAGTTTCTCTCTATAGTTTCTCTCTCTAGAGTTCAGTGAATTCGTAAGAAATAATGAAGGAATGAGCTGCTATTTATAGAAAAATAGAATGCATAGTAACTAATCCATGAACGGTCCAGATTGATTACTTTAATCTGACGGTCCATATTTAAAGAAAAATCTTTTAAATAAAATATAATATATTCTATTTATAGAATAACTTTAATAAAGTATTTTGTTTTATATAAAAAGATGTTTCTGTTTTATTACGTTAATAATACGAGTAAAACAAAACGTCATTATCGCTAAATAATTCATATTATTAACTGACAATAATAGAATCAAACTGAGTGACTTCTCACATAAGCATTAATAATCAATACCGTGTGCTACTATGCAACCACACGTACTACTGTACTTTTACTACCGAGTAGTTCAACAGTAACAATGGTAAAACTTCCGTCGTTATTTTTAATAAAATATTTTTGTCGTTTTCTCAATCCGACAATAATTCCGTTGTGGGGTCCACCAATGATTGTGTCGTTGTACGAATATTCCCTGTTAAAACGAATATTCCCAACCAATCGAATATTATATAACAACTTGCATACTTTGCAAAATTTATAAATATTACCCACAACTATAACATTATATCAAATTAACTCCATAATATTCAAAAATGATATTTATAGAAAATTCATCTTTATTTATAAAAGTTGGAGTCTTACAACCTCCCCTTCTTATGAAATTTCGCCCTCGAAATTAGGGTACGTACCTGGTATGTCGAAGAGGTAAGGATACCTTGATTTCATTTCAGATTCTAACTCCCAAGTCATTTCCTCAACATCGTGGTTTCTCCACAAAACTTTGACTTGAGGTATAACCTTGGAGCGTAGAATATGTTCCTTCTTACCCAAGATTTGAACAGGAACTTCTTCATACGTCAAATCCTCCGCTATTTCGTCCGGTTCTAACTCAATAATGTGGTTCGGGTCTTCCACATATTTGCGTAACATGGATATGTGAAAAATGTTATGAACACGAGACATACTTGGCGGTAAAGCGAGTCTAGAAGCCACAGTTCCTACTCGATTGAGGATTAAAAATGGACCGATGAATCGAGGATTGAGCTTTCCTCTCTTTCCAAATCTCGTAACTCCTTTCCATGGAGCAACACGTAAGAACACATGATCTCCTACATCAAATTCCACGTCCTTTCGATGAAGATCAGCATAACTCTTTTGTCGATCTTGTGAGGTTTTTATACGTTGTCGAATCGTTTGAATCTTTTCTGTAGTCATACGTACCAACTCCGGTCCCAATAACGTTGCTTCACCCACCTCATCCCAGCATACTGGAGAAAGACATTTTCTTCCATACAATGCTTCGAATGGAGCCATGCCAATACTTGCTTGATAACTGTTGTTGTAGGAAAACTCCACCAATGGTAAGAACTTGTCCCAACTTCCCTTGAAGTCAAAGACACAGAGTCTTAATAAATCTTCTAGAGTTTGAATAGTCCTCTCTGATTGTCCGTCCGTCTGAGGATGATATGCAGAACTAAATCGTAAATCCGTGCCCATAGCTTTTTGTAAACTAACCCAAAATCGTGAAGTGAATCTTGGGTCTCGATTAGAAACTATGGATACTGGCATACCATGCAGTCTTACAATCTCGTTTATGTACATACGAGTAAGACGTTCAAGTGTATAAGTTTCTCGTATCGGTAAGAAATGAGCAGACTTGGTCAATCTATCAACAATGACCCAAATCGCATCAATACCTTGAGAAACCCTAGGAAGACCGGTAACAAAATCTATGGTAATGTGCTCCCACTTCCATTCTGGAATTTCAAGTGGTTGCAATGGACCTTTTGGTACTTGATGCTCCGCTTTGACTCGTTGACAAGTTAGACACCTTGAGATAAACAGCGCTATCTCTCTCTTCATATTGCTCCACCAAAATGTATGACGAAGATCATGATACATTTTGGTACTTCCAGGATGGATTGTAAACGGTGTGTTGTGCACCTCCATCATGATTTCATACTTTAAATCAGGGTTGTTAGGAACACAAAGTCTGGAGTTGACTCGAAGTATTCCTTCTTCATCGATTCTTGCTTCCGGCATAGCACCTTCTTGCACTTTCTTCCTCATACGCATCAGCTCCAGGTCTGTAGCTTGAGCAGCTTTAACCTTATCGATTAAAGTTGGTTCTACTCGTATATTCGACATCATCACATGGGTCCCTGGAGTCTTTAACTCTATCTCCATCCTTTGCAAGTCACACAAAATGGGCCTTTGCGTTGTTAATATTGCACTTGTACCCGCATATGATCTTCTACTCAATGCGTCAGCTATCACGTTCGCTTTTCTAGGATGACATTGAATGGTATGATCATAATCTTTCAACAGTTCAAGCCAACGTCGTTGTCGCATGTTGAGTTCCTTTTGAGTGAAGAAATATTTGAGGCTTTTATGATCCGTAAAGATCTCCACTTTCTCCCCATACAAGTAATGCCTCCAAATTTTAAGTGCAAAGACAACAGCTGCCAACTCTAGATCATGAGTAGGATAATTCCTCTCATATTCCTTGAGTTGTCTTGATGCATAGGCTATGACTTTTCCATGTTGCATGAGAACGCATCCCAACCCTTTGCTCGAAGCATCACTGTAGATGACAAATCCCTCCGAGCCAGATGGTATTGTTAGAACAGGTGCTGAAATGAGTCTCCTCTTGAGTTCTTGAAAACTCTGCTCACATTCTTCGCTCCAACCAAACTTTGTATCTTTCCGAGTCAGCTGAGTTAATGGAGTAGCGATTCGAGAAAATCCTTCCACGAATCTCCGATAATAACCAGCTAAACCAAGAAAGCTACGTACCTCGGTCACTGATTTAGGTTGCTCCCAGCTTTGAATAGCTTCAATCTTTGTCGGGTCAACCGATATTCCACGACTTGATACTACGTGCCCAAGGAATGCTACCTCTTCCAGCCAGAACTCGCATTTCTTTAACTTGGCATAAAGTTTGTATTCACGAAGCTTTTGGAGTACCAACCTCAAGTGTTGCTCATGATCTTCACGGCTTTTGGAATAAACAAGGATGTCATCGATAAAGACGACCACAAAGTGATCCAAATATTCCTTGAATACCCTGTTCATCATATCCATGAAGGCAGCAGGAGCATTAGTCAATCCAAAAGACATAACTAAGAATTCATAATGCCCATACCGAGTTCTGAAGGCAGTCTTTGGAATATCCTCAGTTCTAACCTTCAGCTGATGATATCCAGAACGAAGATCGATTTTTGAAAAGAATTGTGCTCCTTGCAACTGGTCAAACAGGTCATCAATACGTGGCAATGGGTACCTATTTTTGATGGTGACATGATTCAACTCCCGATAATCAATACAAAGTCGCATACTCCCATCTTTCTTCTTCACGAACAGAACAGGAGCACCCCAAGGAGAAGTACTAGGACGAATAAAACCAATGTCTAACAATTCCTGCAGTTGGGTCTTTAACTCCTGAAGTTCATATGGAGCTTTAGAAATGGGTTTTGTACCGGGTTCAAGGTCGATACAAAATTTAATTTCACGCTCTAGGGGTAGGCCAGGAAGTTCTTCGAGAAATACGTCAGGAAATTTATTAACAACAGAAATATCATTCAAAGCTGACGTATTTTTATTTAGATCTGTGACATGAGCTAAGAAAGCTTGACATCCGTTTTTCAATAAACGAATAGCTTTATGGCTTGAGATGACAGCGATTGATTTTAATGGTTTGGTTGCTTGAATTCGCATAATAGGTCGATTAGGAATATGAAAGCTAACAACCTTACGAAAATAATTAATTTTTGCATGATGAGTAGTTAACCAATCAATCCCTAGAATCACGTCAAATGCAAGTATTTTTAATGAAATTAGATCGACAGGTAATGTGTGGGTACCAACTTGAACCAAACAAGACTTATAAACCGTGGATGTAATGAAGGTTTCTCCCAATGGAGTTTCAACTGCTAAGTTAAAGTCTAATTTCTCCGGAATCAAATTTAATTGATGAGCGCAAGTAGGAGAAATAAAAGAATGGGTAGAACCGGTATCAAATAAAGTATAGACTTCGTTAGAGTTTATGATAAGCTTACCCGTGATGACCTCATTCGGGTTCCTTGCTCTCTGGGAGTTCACTACAAACGCTCTCCCTTGCACAACCGGTTTTGACTTTTCTGGGACGGCCTTTGGTGCCTCCATCCTAGCTGAATTTGTCTTCGGTAAACGACAAAATCGGGCTAAATGACCTTCTCTTCCATAATTATAACATTCTTTGGACGACATCGTGCAGTTTGGACTGATATGCCCCTCCCCTCCGCATTTGAAACATATGATAGGTGGTCGTTCTCCTTCCTTAACGACAGGTGCTGGTGCTGACGTCTTTCCATCATTGTTGAATCTCCTCTTCTTGAAATGCCCATTCTTATTGTTTTGGCCCTGATTACCACCGAAGTGGTTACCATTTCTGGCCTGTTGATTCCCTCCACGCTTGTTGTCACCGCTTCGATGACTGCTCTCACTGGTATTATCATTTTGCCGGCTGCTCTCTTTTGGTTGCGTTGTCTCGTTATCGCGCTCCACCAACTGAGCCCTATTTACAACATCTGAATACAAACACAGTTTATGAGAAACAAGATGTTGACGTATCTCCGGCTTCAAACCTCTTAAAAACATCCGCGTCATTCTTTCTTCATTATCCACCAGGTGGGACGCAAACCGGGATAACTCCGCAAATTTTGCCTCGTACTGCGACACGGTCATATTATTCTGCTCCAATTTGATGAACTCCACCTCCTTCATGTGACGAATACTCTCGGGAAAGTATTTGTCGTTAAACAGCTCTTGGAACTTCTCCCAGGTCATCTTCAGTGCGGCAGGTTGAGTACGCTTTATCGATTCCCACCAGTAATCTGCCTCTCCTCGCAACATAAAGGCGGCAAAGGGAACCTTTTGCTCCTCGGAGCAACCCAAGACATCAAATATCTTGGTGATCTATTTTATCCATGTTTCAGCTACAAGTGGTTTGGGTTCTCCCTTAAACTCCGGTGGTCCCAGCTCCTTAAACTGTTTAGCGGTGACCGCCTGAGAGTTTTCAGTATTTCCACCTACGTTGTGGACAGGAGCTGCTTTCACCTGTTGTTGCATGAATTGCATAAAACCTCTGAACATTCCATCATTCATCATCTGGTCAGTGTTGTTGTTTGCATGAGGATTGTCACCTTCCTGATGAATATTATCCTGATTATTGATATGTGGTGAATCAATAATCGCCTGTGCTCCATTGCTATTCTCAACATTCTCAGATGCCATTTTCAGATACTGCCACAAAATAAAAGTTAATTGATATGTCATATATTATCCTTATATTATGACCGACCAATTAAATACCATGCAAATAAACTTAGGTAGGTCATACTAGCGAAGGAATTCCCCGTCTCTCTCCTCCTAGTTCTATTCTCACATCTTAGCCAAGGATCATATCCCTAAGCTCTGATACCAACTGTGACGCCCCCAAAATTAGGTATACATCACCCATCTTGGGTCGTCAGATACATAGTACAGAATACAAATACAACTTACTAATACAACTGTCGTGTACAATACGACAAAACATAAACTATGAGTTTAAATACAAATATTATCTTCTAGAGAGTATTCATACTCAAAAGGAGTCCTCGTTACATTTATTAACACACCATTACATAGAATAGTGAGGACTACTAACTAATACTATCATTCGAATCATCACTCCGTTCCCCGACTTGCCCCAGTTACATTCTCATTTCCTGAAGAGAACAGTGAAAGAAAGGGTGAGCTCAACTAGCCCAGTAAGAAATATTATGACTAAGATAATGCAGAATAAATTATCATTAGCCTTCAACAATGTTAAACTGATAAAATATAATAGACATCAAGTTTAACTGTAGCGGAACAAGCAATCCATTAAGAGAATCAAGTAGAAAATAAACTCTACTATCTTTTATGATTTAAAAGATTTTTTAACACTGTGATCGCTGGGACTCAGCTTAATAAAATAATCCACATCATCGAATCACCCCTGCACTACGGCCAAGGATATTCGTATATTCATTAATGGTCATGATCATGCCAACAACTGTCCATCAATGCACTACGGGCCAATGAGGACTTTTACCACATCATTCGTAACATTACGGTCATGATTACACCGAATAATCCCTGGTCATAATCATACCAAGTCTATCTATGCACTACAGGCCACAGATGACTTTCAACAGAATATAAACATGAGGATGATGACAATGATATAAGAATTCAATAAAACAAGTTCAAGAATTAATTTATCCAAGAATTAACAACGTCCAAATTGTCAACATGATACTACTTTGTGGAGTAAAATTTAAGAATGATCAGGAGAATATTTTCATGAATAGATACTAGATGAAGCGCAAATGTCAAGGATATTCCACAAATTTCATGGAGTATAGAAGTCAAAACTTAACCAACTGAGTATAATAAAGAATGGAATAACAAAAGAAATCACCATGCATGCGATAGACCGCACAGACAGGTTATTCCAACAGAATAATAAATAATGGAACCAGGTCCGACGTAAACGCACAGACAGGATATTCCAACAGAATAATAAATAATGGAACCAGGTCCGGCGTAAACGCACAGACAGGATATTCCGACAGAATAATAATAAAAACGGAACCAGGTCCGGTGTAAAACACACAGACAGGATGTTCCAACAGAATAATAATAAAAACGGAACCAGGTCCGGTGTAAAACACGCAGACAGGATGTTTCAACAGAATAATAATAAAAACGGAACCAGGTCCGGTGTAAAACACACAGACAGGATGTTCCAACAGAATAATAGAAGAATGTCACCAAGTATAGGGTAGACCGCGTATACAGGTTATTCCAATAGAATAATAATAAATGGAGTAACAACAGTTCTCTTCATGAATAAGAAAGAATAACACCCCTTACCGTTTTAAAGAAGAGCTGAAGTAAAGAAGTAGTTAAGTAGCAGAATACTCTTCTTCTCTCTCTCTCTATGGTTTCTCTCTATAGTTTCTCTCTCTAGAGTTCAGTGAATTCGTAAGAAATAATGAAAGAATGAGCTGCTATTTATAGAAAAATAGAATGCATAGTAACTAATCCATGAACGGTCCAGATTAATTACTTTAATCTGACGGTCCATATTTAAAGAATTTTTTTTAAATAAAATATAATATATTCTATTTATAGAATAACTTTAATAAAGTATTTTATTTTATATAAAAAGATGTTTCTGTTTTATTACGTTAATAATACGAATAAAACAAAACGTCATTATCGCTAAATAATTCATATTATTAACTGACAATAATGGAATCAAACTGAGTGACTTCTCACATAAGCATTAATAATCAATACCGTGTGCTACTATGTAACCACACGTATTACTGTACTTTTACTACCGAGTAGTTTAACAGTAACAATGGTAAAACTTCCGCCGTTATTTTTAATAAAATATTTTTGTCATTTTCTCAATCCTACAATAATTCCGTTGTGGGGTCCACCAATGATTGTGTCGTTGTACGAATATTTCCTGTTAAAACGAATATTCCCCGACCAATCGAATATTATATAACAACTTGCATACTTTGTAAAATTTATAAATATTACCCACAACTATAACATTATATCAAATTAACTCCATAATATTCAAAAATGATATTTATAGAAAATTCATCTTTATTTATAAAAGTTGGGGTCTTACAAAAAATAGTAAATGACTTTTAAAAATTCTGAGAAAAATATATGTTCACTATGGGACTATATTATGCTAAATCCCAGAAAAAAAATATTTTTGGAACTGATTTGGTATTTTTCATGAAAATGGTCTAGTTATGAGTAAATGAATTAAATATGTTTTGTGAAGAAAGAAAATTAGAAAATAGGATTTTATGGCTTGAGAATCCTATATGAGGTATATGCAGATTTTTGATGAGGGTTTTTGATTATTGGTTATGAAATTTTTTGAGTTTGGCATTTTAGGATGATTAAATGCATTATTTAGTAAAGTGTAAACAATTAAAATAAATTGTTTATAAGCTCAAGAAATATTATTCTTTCAATATCATTATACCGAAATATTGGTATATATTTTATTGTAGAATTTCTACCTTTTTGTGTCAATTTACTATTCACGAGTTACTATTCATGAGTTACTATTCACGAGTTACTATTCACGAAAAAATTAGTTTCTTTTTCTCACCAAATTATAGTTGATTTACGAATATTACTCTTGAGATTAAATCTAGATGTTGATAATATTATTTTTATTATTATATATAACATTTTTATAATCCTAATGATGATATTTCTCTTTGACTTGAGTGTAAAGATGGGTAGATTTTTGGTATGATCATGACTATTGATTCTCTTTGGCCAGTAGTGCAAAGTTGAATTGTTGATTGGTATGATCATGACCATTGAATTTATAAGTGAATATCTTTAGCTTAAGTGCAAAGGTGAATTAATCAACATGGTTATAATTATTGTTTATATAAATTCTGAAATGATTATATATTTCTTTGAGATATTAATATATTTGGCCTGTAGTGCAAATATGAACTTTTGATGAATATATTTGGCCGTAGTGCAAATATGAACTGTTGAGGAATATCTTTGGCCTGTAGTGCAAAGATGAAATATTGATGAATATCTTTGGCCTATATTACAAAGATGAATTGTTGATGAATATCTTTGGCCCGTAGTGCAAAGATGACATGTTGTTGAATATCTTTGGCCAGTAGTGCAAAGATGAACAGATGTTGAGATAAACATGACCAACTAGTGATACAAATGAATATCTTTGGCCGTAGTGTAAAGATGAAGTTATTAGTATGATTATGAACAGGAAATGTGATTTGGTGTAACCATGATCTTTGATGTTTCAGGTAAAGATAGGTGATGAAAATTATCTTCGTCCTGGATGAGAAGAGGAATGTAGAACTACAGTTATGATTATGAGTTATTCATATAATTGTGGACCAGAATTGTTGATTGATGTTACAGGGATAAAACATTGTTGGTGGATTTTTAACATGGAGAAGCTAATAGACTTTATAGTCTATTTGACTCTTCTAATGGATTGCTCGTTCCGCTGCAACTATGGTTGAAATTTTTATCATTTACCATATGTTCTAAATCTCTGATTTATTATTGATGAAGGCTATTGATAATTTAATTATCTTTAGTCATGATATTCTTTACTGAGCTAGTTGTGCTCACCCATTTGCTTTACAATTCCTTTCAGGTGATAAGAGTGTAGCTGGGTCGAGCGGGGGTAACAAGGGAATAGAACGGTGGTCATCATTTAGTAGTTATATTTGGTGAAAAAAATAGGGTGAGGCGAACCAAATGTTGGAAGGGTGTTTTGTCACTATCATACAAGATGTTTAATGACATACAACCTCGTGTCATCATAAGACAGGGTTGCGCTCATCCACTTGTTGAGTATATCTATGGGCATTACCTATATAATCTTGATATTTGTTTGAAGTATAATTCACGATTAAAGACGGTGGAGATAATGATAAGTCAAGAGAAGACTCACCATTGGGAAGAATATGATAGTAATTGTAAGACCCCAACTTATTAATGAATAAAATCAAATTTTCTCTAAATATTATTGTGAATAATAAGGGGTTAATTTGATATAATGCTTTGGTTATGGGTGAAATGTGCAAATTTTGCAAAATAAGCAAGTGGTTATAAAATATTTATTTTTGGTCGGTGAATATTCGGTTGGTCGTGGAATATTCTTGCTGTCGGGGAATATTCGTACGACGACGCAGCCTTGTGTGGGCCCCATAACGGAAAGCGATTGGATGAAGAAAACGACAAGTATAAGTTGTTTATACATAACAGCGTAGTTGTTACCGTTAATACTGTTGGAATACCCGGTGGTTAAAATACAGTAGCACACGGTATTGCACCAATTATTGATTCTTACGTAAGAAGGCACTACTCAATAATTGTTACAGTAGTTATTATTCAATATTTTATTTTATTGATTCAATAATTGCTGCGTTGATATTTTATATTATTGTTGTTTCAATAATTGTTGCTGCATAGTATTTTCATTTATCAGATCAATAATTCATATTATTTGAATAATATTATTAGATAACATTATTGGCAATGTCTAGAAAGTTCTGTCTAAGGAGAGGTTTGGTCATCTAATTGCGCGCCAGTAAGGAGAAATCCTTATTGGAAAGCCCCCTCTTTCCTGGGAACGGCCTGGTTGTCATAAATGTGATTCTGTAATATTATTTGTGAATAATTAATTATTGATTCATATGATAAGGAAATATTTATTTTATGTGGATATAAATGAGGGATATATTTTTGTGGTTAAAAATGAAGGAGTTAATGTTGAGGTGTTTTATCAGTATTTTTATCGGAATGGAGGTATTAAAAAATCAAATCAGGGTTTTTGAGAAATATTGCGGGTGTTATAATTTTTAATCCGACCGTTGGATCGTGGTAATTTTTGGATATGTTATACATATATAAGTTGAGTATATGTCCACAAATTTTGAACCGTTAAAAATGAACGTATGATTTATTATGAATTTTACAAGATGACTGGTTCAGAAATTATTGAATTTTTGGAGTTTATCATTTTGGTGGAAAATTCTAGAATTGGTGGGCCCCACTTGTGGTTGGTGAAGAAATGTGCTGAATTATATTTCAAATGTGGTAGGTGGGAATAGTAGCAGGTAAAGCCATCAGGTTGCAGGTCAAACCTACCAAAATTTTCCTATAAATAGAGGGCTAAGTTAGAATTGAAAATTACACCAGAAACAAGTTTTCTCTCTTTCTCTCTCTAGATTATTGAGTGTATTTTGTGAGTATTTAGATACTTTGAGAGTTTCTATTCATCAGAGCAAGTTTCTTTCAGCCTTATACCGGTATTCCGACCAGAAGTACTGATATTTTGAGGTAAGAGATATTATTTTCTTCTTAATGATATTATTTTCTTCAATATCATTATGCTGAAATATTGATATGAACTTTTTATCAAATTTGGAACTTTTTGTGTCGGGGTTACTATTCATGTATACGGCACTATTCACGTATACGGCACTATTCACGAATACGGCACTATTCACCGAAAAATAAAATTTTTCCTTTTTGTCCAAGATGTCTATTATGGTTACTATCTTTGATTGTATCCATGTTTTGATCTTTATTTTTGAATTCTGCTTCACAATTGATTATTATGAAGTATTATTGATCTTGGATAAACTGTTATACGAATCCCTACTATTTGTCCTTCTGTCTCATTGGATTCGTTCTCTTTAAGATATTTTTCATCATCCTCAGTCCTAAATGATGATACAAATGAATATATCTTTGGCCTGTAGTGCAAAGATGTATAATTACTTGATGAATATCTTTGGCCTGTAGTGCAAAGATGAACAGGTGTTGAGATGAACATGACCGACTGATGATACAAATGAATATCTTTGGCCTGTAGTGCAAAGATGAATATTTGGTTAAAGATGATTATTAATTGATGTTACAGGGATAAAATATTGATGATGGACTTTTAAATCTTAGAAGATAGTAGAATTCTTTCTCTACTTGACTCTTCTAATGGTTTGTTGTTTCCGCTGCAGTTGTTGATCTAAAACTTGTTGTCGATTATATTTTATCAGATTTTTCCCTGTTGAAGACTAACGATAATTTGTTGTATATTATCTTAGTCATAATATTCTTTACTGGGCTAGTTGAGCTCACCCTTTTCCTTTTTGTTCCATTTTTCTTCTCAGGAGGTGAGAACATAGCAGGATCTAGTCGGGGTATGGAGTAATGGTTCTAGAAAGATGTATTAGCAGTCCTCACTATTTCTGTAAAATAGTGTTTGAATAATTGTAATGAGGATTTATTTGAGTGTGGATATTGTCTAGAAGACAATATTTGTATTTAAACTCACAGTATGTGTTGTCGTATTTTGCACGACAATTGTATTATTGAAGTTGTAGTTTGCTTTCTGTACCATGTATTTGGCGACTCAGAATGGGTGTTGTATACCTATTCTGGGGGCGTCACAGTAATCTTCTCGTTTTTCTTTGGGGTCTATTGGGTCAACCAAGGATAATTCTGTGGCCATATGATATCTATCATAACCTAGACGCGTGGCCTCCCATGTACGAAGGTTTTCTTGAGCACTTTCCAAAGATTCTAATTTCTAAAACAGTTTTTGACTATACCTTTATGTAAGGTGTCATTGTGAGGTGATGTCCACGGTTGGAACATGAGTCACATTTGGTATATATTTGTATCCAAACTCACAGCATATGTGTTGTTGTATTTTGCACGACAATTGTTATAATAAAGTTGTAGTTGTTTTCTGTACCATTTATTTGGCGACTCAGAATAGGTTGGATGGAATGGGCCTATTTTGGAGTTGTCACAGTTGGTTATATAATATTCATTGTTATCGGAAAATATTCGTTTGGTCGTGGAATATTCTTTCTGTCGGGGAATATTCGTACGACGGCGCAACCATTTGTGGGCCACATAACAGAATAACTGTCGGGTGAAGAAAACGATAAATTTGAGTTTTTACAAATAACGGCGTAGTTGTTACCGTTAACACTGTTGGAATACCCGGTGGTTAAAATACAGTAATACGCGTTATTGCACAGTAGCACACGGTATTGCATAGTATTTTTAAAATTATTGATTTTTACGTAAGAAGGCACTATCAATAATTGTTACAGTAATTACTGTTCAATATTTTTTTTATTGATTCAATAATTGCTACGTTAAAATTTTATATTATTGTTGTTCAATAATTGTCACTGCATAGTATTTTCCATTATCAGATCAATAATTCATATTATTTAAATAATATTATTAGATAACATTATTGGCAATGTCTAGAAAGTTCTGTCTAAGGAGAGGTTTGGTCACCTAATTGCGCGCCAGTAAGGAGAAATTCTTATTGGAAAGCCCCGTCTTTCCTGGAAACGGCCTGGTTGTCATAAATGTGATTCTGTAATATTATCTGTGAATAATTAATTATTGATTCATATGATAAAGAAATATTTATTTTATATGGATATAAATGAGAGATATATTATTGTGGTAAAAAATGAAGGAGTTAATGTTGTGGTGTTTTATCTGTATTTTTGTCGGAACGGAGGTATTAAAAATCAAATTAGGGTTTTTGAGATATTTTACGAGGGTTATAATTTTTAATCCGACCGTTTGATCGTGGTAATATTTGGATATGTTATACATATATAAGTTAAGTATATGTCCACAAATTTTGAACCGTTAAAAATGAACGTATGATTTGTTATGAATTTTTCGAGATGACTGGTTCAGAAATTGTTGAATTTTTGGAGTTTATCATTTTGGTGGAATATTCTAGAATTGGTGGGCACCACTCTTGGTTGGTAAAGAAATGTGCTGAGATTTTTATTCAAATGTGGTGGGTGGGAATAGTAGCAGGTAAAGCCATCAGGTTGCAGGTTAAGTCTGCTTCGGCGTGCTAACATTTTCCTATAAATAGAGGGCTAAGTTAGAATTAAAAATCACACCAGAAACATAAGCTTTCTCTCTTTCTCTCTCTATATTATGAAGCATATTTTGTGAGTATTTTAGATACTTTGAGAGTTACTATTCAGTGCAAGTTTCCTTCGGCTTTGCATTCCAGTCAGAAGTGCTGCTCTTTTGAGGTAAGGGATAGTAAGGGATTTTAAGGGTTATTATATTTTTCAGTTCGTACTTCTTCTGACCTTCAGAAAATTCTGGAAAAATTTGAAATGATATTTTGATGAGTTTTATTGATTGTGTCCAAAAATAGTGATTTTTGGATGTATAGATTAAGAGTTATGAATTTTACGGAAAAAGACTATTTTAAAAGTAACCGCTTATAACTTCTTGTGGTTAACTCCAAAATTGATGAAATTTTTATTGAGAGTACATGTATATGATAGGAGTATACTCTGTGAATTTCAAAATTTTTGGATACAAGTATAATTTATGATAAATGTCTAAATATTCGGCGATTTTGGCCATATGAAAAATAGTAAATGAGTTTTAAAAATTCTGAGAAAAATATATGTTCAATATGGGACTATATTCTGCTAAATCTCAGAAAAGAAATATTTTTGAAACTGATTTGGTATTTTTCATGAAAATGGACTAGTTATGAGTAAATGAATTAAATATGTTATGTGAAGTAAGAAAATTGAAAAATAGAATTTTATAGCTTGAGAATCCTATATGAGGTATATGCAGATTTTTTATGAGGGTTTTGGTTATTAGAAATGAAATCTTATGAGTTTGACATTTTAGAATGATTAAATGCATTATTTAGTAAAGTATAAACAATTAAAATAAATTGTTTATAAGCTTAAGAAATATTATTCTTTCAATATCATTATACCGAGATATTTGTATGATTTTTATTGTGAAATTTTTACCTTTTTGTGTCGGGATTACTATTTATGAGTTACTATTTACGAGTTACTATTCATGAGTTACTATTCACGAGTTACTATTCACGACAAAATTGGTCTCTTTTTCTGACCAAATTATTGTTAATTTATGAATATTACTCTTGAAATTAAATCTATATTTTGATCATATTATTTTTATTATCATATATAACATTTTTATAACCCTGATGTTGAAATTCTCTTTCACTTGAGTGTAAAAATGGGTAGATTGTTGGTATGATCATGACTATGGGTTCTCTTTGGCCAGTAGTGCAAAGTTGAATTATTGACTAATATGATCATGACCATTGAATTTATAATTGAATATCTTCATCTTAAGTGCAAAGGTGAAATGATCAACATGGTTATAATTATTGTTTATATAAATGATTATATATTTCTTTGAGATATTAATATATTTGGACTGTAGTGCAAATATGAACTGTTGATGAATATATTTGGCTTGTTGCTCAAATATGAACTGTTGAGGAATATCTTTGGCATGTAGTACAAAGATAAATTGTTGATGAATATCTTTGGCCCGTAGTGCAAAGATGACCTGTTGTTGAATATCTTTGGCCAGTAGTGCAAAGATGAATTGGTGACGAATATCTTTGGGTCGTAGTGCAAAGATGAAGTTATTAGTATGATTATGAACAGGAACTGTGATTTGGTATAACCATGATCTTTAATATTTCAGGTAAAGACATGTGATGAAAATTATCTTCGTCCTGGGTGCGAAGAGGAATTTAGAATCACAATTATGATTATGAGTTATTCATATGTTTGTGGACCAGAACTGTTGATTGATGTTACAGGGATAAAATATTGTTGGTGGATTTTTAACATGGAGAAGATAATAGACTTTATGGTCTATTTGACTCTTCTAATGGATTGCTCGTTCCGCTGCAACTATGGTTAAAATTTTTTATCATCTACCATATGTTCTAAATCTCTGATTTATTACTGTAGAAGGCTATTGATAATTTATTTATCTTTAGTCATGATATTCTTTACTGGGCTAGTTGTGCTCACCCTTCTGTTTCACAATTCCTTTCCGGTAATAAGAGTGTAGCTGGGTTGAGCGGGGGTAACAAGGGAATAGAACGGTGGTCATCATTTAGTAGTTATATTTGGTGAATCAAATAGGGTGAGGCGAACCCAACGTTGGAAGGGTGTTTTGTCACTATCATACAAGATGTCTAATGACATACAACCTCGTGTCATCATAAGACACGGTTGTGCACATCCAATTGCTGAGTATATTTACGAGCACTACCTATATAATCTTGGTGTTTGTTTGAAGTATAAATCTCAATTAGAGAAAGTGGAGATAATGACATGTCAAGAGAAGACTCGCCATTGGGAAGAATATGATAGTAATCTTCTCGTTTTTTCTTTGGGGGTCTATTGGGTCAACCAAGGATAATTCTGTGGCCATATGATATCTATCATAACCTAGAAGCATGACCTCCCATATACGAAGGTTTCCTTGAGCACTTCCCAAAGATTCTAATTTCTAAAACAGTTTTTGACTATACCTTCATGTAAGGTGTCATTGTGAGGTAATGTCCACTGATGGGACATTTGTCACAGTTGGTATCAGAGCTATAAGTAAAGAGCCCCGAGCCTCTTGCTGGTGACTTCCTGTTGATGGGGGATGTACCGAAGCCAGACTCTCCGTAGGGGTATATATTTGTATCCAAACTCACATCATATGTGTTGTTGTATTTTACACGACATTGTTGTAATAAAGTTATAGTTGTTTTCTGTACCATGTATTTGGCGACTCAGAATAGGTTGGATGGAATGGACCTATTTTGGGGTCGTTACATCCAACCTATTCTGAGTCGCCAAATACATGGTACTGAAAACAACTACAACTTTATTACAACAATGTCGTGTAAAATACAACAACACATATGCTGTGAGTTTGGATACAAATATATACCCCTACAAAGAGTCTGGCTTTGGTGCATCCCCCATCAACAGGAAGTCACCAGCAAGAGGCTCGGGGCTCTTTACTTATAGCTCTGATACCAACTGTGACAAATGTCCCATCAGTGGACAGCACCTCACAATGACACCTTACATGAAGGTATAGTCAAAAACTGTTTTAGAAATTAGAATCTTTGGGAAGTGCTCAAGGAAACCTTCGTATATGGGAGGCCATGCTTCTAGGTTATGATAGATATCATATGGCCACAGAATTATCCTTGGTTGACCCAATAGGCCCCCAAAGAAAAAAGGAGAAGATTACTATCATATTCTTCCCAATGGTGAGTCTTCTCTTGACATGTCATTATCTCCACTGTCTCTAATTGAGAATTATACTTCAAACAAATACCAAGATTATATAGGTAGTGCTCGTAAATATACTCAACAATTGGATGTGCACAACCGTGTCTTATGATGACACGAGGTTGTATGTCATTAGACATCTTGTATGATAGTGACAAAACACCCTTCCAACGTTGGGTTCGCCTCACCCTATTTGATTCACCAAATATAACTACTAAATGATGATCACCGTTCTATTCCCTTGTTACCCCCGCTCAACCCAGCTACACTCTTATTACCTGAAAGGAATTGTAAAACAGAAGGGTGAGTACAACTAGCCCAGTAAAGAATATCATGACTAAAGATAAATAAATTATCAATAGCCTTCTACAGTAATAAATCAGAGATTTAGAACATATGGTAGATGATAAAAAATTTTAACCATAGTTGCAGCGGAACGAGAAATCCATTAGAAGAGTCAAATAGACCATAAAGTCTATTATCTTCTCCATGTTAAAAATCCACCAATAATATTTTATCCCTGTAACATCAATCAACAGTTCTGGTCCACAAATATATGAATAACTCATAATCATAATTGTGATTCTAAATTCCTCTTCGCACCCAGGACGAAGATAATTTTCATCACATGTCTTTACCTGAAACATCAAAGATCATGGTTATACCAAATCACAGTTCCTATTCATAATCATACTAATAACTTCATCTTTGCACTACGACCCAAAGATATTCGTCACCAATTCATCTTTTCACTACTGGCCAAAGATATTCAACAACAGGTCATCTTTGCACTACGGGCCAAAGATATTCATCAACAATTTATCTTTGTACTACATGCCAAAGATATTCCTCAACAGTTCATATTTGAGCAACAAGCCAAATATATTCATCAACAGTTCATATTTGCACTACAGTCCAAATATATTAATATCTCAAAGAAATATAAAATCATTTATATAAACAATAATTATAACCATGTTGATCATTTCTCCTTTGTACTTAAGCTGAAGATATTCAATTATAAATTCAATGGTCATGATCATACTAGTCAATAATTCAACTTTGCACTACTGGCCAAAGAGAATCCATAGTCATGATCATACCAATAATCTACCCATCTTTACACTCAAGTGAAAGAGAATTTCAACATCAGGTTTATAAAAATGTTATATATGATAATAAAAACAATATGATCAAACTATAGATTTAATTTCAAGAGTAATATTCATAAATTAACAATAATTTGGTTAGAAAAACAGACCAATTTTGCCGTGAATAGTAACTCATGAATAGTAACTCATGAATAGTAACTCGTGAATAGTAACTCATGAATAGTAATCCCGACACAAAAAGGTAAAAATTTCACAATAAAAATCATATCAATATCTCGGTATAATGATATTGAAAGAATAATATTTCTTAAGCTTATAAACAATTTATTTTAATTGTTTACACTTTACTAAATAATGCATTTAATCATTCTAAAATGTCAAACTCATAAGATTTCATTTCTAATAACCAAAACCCTCATAAAAAATCTGCATATACCTCATATAGGATTCTCAAGCTATAAAATTCTATTTTCCAATTTTCTTACTTCACATAACATATTTAATTCATTTACTCATAACTAGTCTATTTTCATGAAAAATACCAAATCAGTTTCAAAAATATTTCTTTTCTGAGATTTAGCAGAATATAGTCTCATATTGAACATATATTTTTCTCAGAATTTTTAAAACTTATTTACTATTTTTCATATGGCCAAAACCGCCGAATATTTAGACATTTATCATAAATTGTACTTTTATCCAAAAATTTTGAATTTCACATAGTATACTCCTATCATATACATGTACTCTCAATAAAAATTTCATCAATTTTGGAGTTAACCACAAGAAGTTATAAGCGGTTACTTTTAAAATAGTCTTTTCCCGTAAAATTCATAACTCTTAATCTATACATCCAAAAATCACCATTTTTGGACACAATCAATAAAACTCATCAAAATATCATTTCAAATTTTTCCAGAATTTTCTGAAGGTCAGAAGAAGTACGAACTGAAAAACATAATAACCCTTAAAATCCCTTACTATCCCTTACCTCAAAAGAGCAGCACTTCTGACTGGAATGCAAAGCCGAAGGAAACTTGTACTGAATAGCAACTCTCAAAGTATCTAAATACTCACAAAATATGCTTCATAATATAGAGAGAGAAAGAGAGAAAGCTTATGTTTCTGGTGTGATTTTTAATTCTAACTTAGCCCTCTATTTATAGGAAAATGTTAGCACGCCGAAGCAGACTTAACCTGCAACATGATGGTTTTACCTGCTACTATTCCCACCCACCACATTTGAATAAAAATCTCAGCACATTTCTCCACCAATCAAGAGTGGTGCCCACCAATTCTAGAATATTCCACCAAAATAATTAACTCCGAAAATTCAACAATTTCTGAACCAGTCATCTCGAAAAATTCATAACAAATCATACGTTCATGTTTAACGGTTCAAAATTTGTGGACATATACTCAACTTATATATGTATAACATATCCAAATATTACCACGATCCAACGGTCGGATTAAAAATTATAACCCTCGCAAAATATCTCAAAAACCCTAATTTGATTTTCAATACCTCCGTTCCGACAAAAATACAGATAAAACACCTCAACATTAACTCCTTCATTTTTTACCACAATAATATATCCCTCATTTATATCCACATAAAATAAATATTTCTTTATAATATGAATCAATAATTAATTATTCATAGATAATATTTCAGAATCATATTTACGACAACCAGGCCGTTCCCAGGAAAGAGGGGACTTTCCAATAAGGATTTCTCCTTATTGGCGCGTAATTAGATGACCAAACCTCTCCTTAGACAGAACTTTCTAGACATTACCAATAATGCTATCTAATAATATTATTCAAGTAATATGAATTATTGATCTGATAATGGAGATGATGCGCAACAATAATTATTGAAATAACAATAATATAAAATATCAATGCAGCAATTATTGAATCAATAAAATAAAATATTGAACAGTAATTACTGTGACAATTATTCAGTTGTGCCTTCTTACGTAAGAATCAATAATTTCAAAAATACTGCGCAATACCGTGTGCTACTGTGCAATAACGCGTATTACTGTATTTTAACCACCGGGTATTCCAACAGTGTTAACGGTAACAACTACGCCGCTAATTATAAAAATTCAATTTTTGTCGTTATCTTCATCCCACATTTATTCTGTTATGGGGCCCACAAATGTCTGTGCCGTCGTACGAATATTCCCCGACAGAAAGAATATTCTACGACCAAACGAATATTTCCCGACAAAATGAATATTTTATAACCACTTGCTTATTTTAAAAAATATTCATATATCACCCTTAACTTTAACTTTTTATCAATTTAACCATTTACTAAATAGAAAAATCTGATACAAATATATACCAAATGTGACTCATGTTCTAAACGTGGACATCACCTCACATTGACACCTTACATAAAGGTATAGTCAAAAACTATTTTAGAAATTAGAATCTTTGGAAAGTGCTCAAGGAAACCTTCGTACATGGGAGGCCACGCGTCTAGGTTATGATAGATATCATATGGCCACAGAATTATCCTTGGTTGACCCAATAGACCCCAAAGAAAAACGAGAAGATTACTATCATATTCTTCCCAATGGTGAGTCTTCTTTTGACTTATCATTATCTCCACTGTCTTTGATCGTGAATTATACTTCAAACAAATACCAAGATTATATAGATAATGCCCATAGATATACTCAGCAAGTGGATGAGCACAACCCTGTCTTATGATGACACGAGATTGTATGTCATTAGACATCTTGTATGATAGTGACCAAACACCCTTCCAACGTTGGGTTCGCCTCACCCTATTTTCTTCACCAAATATAACTACTAAATGATGACCACCGTTCTATTCCCTTGTTACCCCTGCTCGACCCAGCTACACTCTTATTACCTGAAAGGAATTGTGAAATAAAAGGGTGAGCACAACTAGCTCAGTAAAGAATATCATGACTAAAGATAATTAAATTATCAATAGCCTTCATCAATAATAAATCAGAGATTTAGAACATATGGTAAATGATAAAAATTTCAACCATAGTTGCAGCGGAACGAGCAATCCATTAGAAGAGTCAAATAGACTATAAAGTCTATTATCTTCTCCATGTTAAAAATCCACCAACAATGTGTTATCCCTGTAACATCAATCAACAATTCTGGTCCACAATCATATGAATAACTCATAATCATAACTGTAGTTCTAAATTCCTCTTCTCATCCAGGACGAAGATAATTTTCATCACCTATCTTTACCTGAAACATCAAAGATCATGGTTACACCAAATCACATTTCCTGTTCATAATCATACTAATAACTTCATCTTTGCACTACAGCCAAAGATATTCATTTGTATCACTAGTTGATCATGTTTATCTCAACATCTGTTCATCTTTGCACTACTGGCCAAAGATATTCAACATGTTATTTTTGCACTACGGGCCAAAGATATTCATCAACAATTCATCTTTGCACTACAGGCCAAAGATATTGATCAATATTTCATCTTTGCACTACAGGCCAAAGATATTCCTCAACAGTTCATATTTGCACTACGGCCAAATATATTCATCAACAGTTCATATTTGCACTACAGGCCAAATATATTAATATCTCAAAGAAATATATAATCATTTCAGAATTTATATAAACAATAATTATAACCATGTTGATCAATTCACCTTTGCACTTAAGCTAAAGATATTCACTTATAAATTCAATGGTCATGATCATACCAATCAACAATTCAACTTTGTACTACTGGCCAAAGAGAACCCATAGTCATGATCATACCAAAATTCTACCCATCTTTACACTCAAGTCAAAGAGAAATATCATCATTAGGGTTATAAAAATGTTATATATAATAATAAAAATAAAATGATCAACATCTAGTTTTAATCTCAAGAGTAATATTCGTAAATCAACTATAATTTGGTTAGAAAAAGAAACCAGTTTTTTTCGTGGATAGTAACTCGTGAATAGTAACTCATGAATAGTAACTCGTGAATAGTAACTCGACACAAAAAGGTAGAAATTCCACAATAAAATACATACCAATATTTTGGTATAATGATATTGAAAGAATAATATTTTTTGAGCTTATAAACAATTTATTTTAATTGTTTACACTTTACTAAATAATGCATTTAATCATCCTAAAATGTCAAACTCAAAAGATTTCATCACCAATAATCAAAAACCCTCATCAAAAATCTACATATACCTCATATAGGATTCTCAAGCCATAAAATCCTATTTTCTAATTTTCTTTCTTCACAAAACATATTTAATTCATTTACTCATAACTAGACTATTTTTATGAAAAATACCAAATCAGTTTCAAATTTTTTTTTTTTGGGATTTAGCATAATATAGTCCCATAGTGAACATATATTTTTCTCTGAATTTTTAAAAGTCATTTACTATTTTTCGTGTGGCCAAAACAGCCGAATATTTAGACATTTATCAAAAATTGTACTTTTATCTAAAAATTCTGAAATTTACAGAGTATACTCCTATCATATACATGTACTCCCAATAAAAATTTCACCAATTTTGGAGTTAACCACAAGGAGTTATAAGCGGTTACTTTTAAAATAGTCTTTTCTCATAAAATTCATAACTCTTAATCTATACATCCAAAAATTACCATTTTTGGACACAATCAAGAAAACTCAATAAAATATCATTTCAAATTTTTCCAGAATTTTTGAAGGTCAGAAAAATTACGAAACTGAAAAACATAACAAACACCAAATATAACTACTAAATGATAACCACCGTTCTATTCCCCCGCTCGACCCAGCTACACTCTTATTACCTGAAAAGAATTGTGAAACAGAAGGGTGAGCACAACTAGTCCAGTAAGAAATATCATGACTAAAGATAAATAAATTATCAATAGCCTTCAACAATAATAAATCAGAGATTTAGAACATATGGTAGATGATAAAAATTTTCAACCATAGTTGCAGCGGAACGAGCAAACCATTAGAAGAGTCAAATAGACCATAAAGTCTACTATCTTCTCCACATTAAAAGTCCACCAATAATGTTTTATCCCTGTAACATTAATCAACAGTTCTTTTTCACAATTATATGAATAACTTATAATCATAATTATAATTCTAAATTCCTCTTCGCATCCAGGATGAAGATAATTTTTATCACCTATCTTTACCTGAAACATCAAAGATCATGGTTACACCAAATCACATTTTCTGTTCATAATCATACTAATAACTTCATCTTTGAACTACGGGCCAAAGATATTCGTCAACAGACCATCTTTGCACTACGGGCCAAAGATATTCATCAACAATTCATCTATGCACTACAGGCCAAAGATATTCCTCAATAGTTCATATTTGCACAACATGTCAAATATATTAATATCTCAAAGAATATATAATCAATTCAGAATTATATAAACAATAATTATAACCATGTTAATCAATTCATCTTTACACTTAAGCTAAAGATATTCAATTATAAATTCAATGGTCATGATCATACCAGTTAATAATTCATCTTTGCACTACAGGCCAAAGATATTCCTCAGTCACGATCATACCAATAATTTACCCATCTTTACACTCAAGTGAAAGAGAATTTCAACATCAAGGTTATAAAAATGTTATATATGATAATAAAATCAATATAATCAATATATAATTTTAATCTCCAGAGTAATATTCATAAATCAACTATAATTTGGTTAGGAAAAGAAACAAATTTTGTACTGAACAGTACCCGTAAATAGTAACTCGTGAATAGTAACTTATGAATAGTAACTCATGAATAATAACTCATGAATAGTAACCCCGATAC
The DNA here is from genome assembly GCA_016801055.1 of Panax notoginseng. NCBI lineage: Eukaryota > Viridiplantae > Streptophyta > Magnoliopsida > Apiales > Araliaceae > Panax > Panax notoginseng. Next base: position 83,050,139 of record CM029014.1, read on the forward strand.
AAAAAGGTAGAAATTTCACAATAAAATCCATACCAATATTTCGGTATAATGATATTGAAAGAATAATATTTCTTAAGCTTATAAATAATTTATTTAAATTATTTACACTTTACTAATTAATGCATTTAATCATCATAAAATGCCAACTCTTACAATTTCATCATCAATAACCAAAACCCTCATAAAAAATCTGCATATACCTCATATAGAATTCTCAAGCCATAAAATCTTATTTTTTAATTTTCTTTCTTCACAAAATATATTTAATTCATTTACTCATAACTAGACCATTTTCATGAAAAATACCAAAACAGTTCCAAAAATATTTTTTTTCTGAGATTTAGCATAATATAGTCCCATAGTGAACATATATTTTTCTCAGAATTTTTAAAAGTCATTTACTATTTTTCATATGGCCAAAACAGCCGAATATTTAGACATTTATCAAAAATTGTACTTTTATCTAAAAATTCTGAAATTCACAGAGTATACTCCTATCATATACATGTACTCCCAATAAAAATTTCATCAATTTTGGAGTTAACCACAAGGATTATAAGCGGTTACTTTTAAAATAGTCTTTTCTCATAAAATTCATAACTCTTAATCTATACATCCAAAAATCACCATTTTTGGACACAATCAAGAAAACTCATCAAAATATCATTTCAAATTTTTCCAGAATTTTTGAAGGTCAGAAAAATTACAAAACTGAAAAACATAACAACCCTTAAAATCTCTTACCTCAAAAGTGGAGTACTTCTGATCGGTATAAGGCTGAAGGAAACTTACACTAATGAATAGAAACTCACAGAGTATCTAAATACTCACAAAATACACTCAATAATTTAGAGAGAGAAAGAGAGAAAACTTATGAATTCTGGTGTGATTTTTAATTCTAACTTAGCCCTCTATTTATAGGAAAATGTTAGCACGCCGAAGCAGACTTAACATGCAACCTGATGGCTTTACCTGGTACTATTCTCACCTACCACATTTGAATAAAAATCTCAGTACATTTTTTCACCAACCAAGAGTGGGGCCCACCAATTCTAGAATTTTTCACCAAAATGATAAATTCCAAAAATTCAACAATTTCTGAACCAGTCATCTCGTAAAATTCATAATAAATCATACGTTCATTTTTAACGGTTCAAAATTTGTGGACATATACTCAATTTATATATGTATAACATATCCAAAAATTACCACGATCCAATGGTCGGATTAAAATTATAACCCTCGCAAAATATCTTTAAAATCCTAATTTGATTTTCAATACCTCCGTTCCGACAAAAAATACAGATAAAACACCTCAATATTAACTCCTTCATTTTTAACCACAAAAATATATCCTTCATTTATATCCAAATAAAATAAATATTTCCTTATCATATGAATCAATAATTAATTATTCACAAATAATATTACAGAATCACATTTATGACAACCAGGCCGTTCCCAGGAAAGAGGGGGCTTTCCAATAAGAATTTCTCCTTACTGGCCCGCAATTAGGCGACCAAACCTCTCCTTAGACAGAACTTTCTAGACATTGTCAATAATGTTATCTAATAATATTATTCAAATAATATGAATTATTGATCTGATAATGGGAAATACTGTGCAGTGACAATTATTGAACAACAATAATATAAAATTTTAACATAGCAATTATTGAATCAATAAAATAAAATATTAAACAGTAATTACTATAACAAATACTGAGTAGTGCCTTCTTACGTAAGAATCTATAATTTTAAAAATACTATGCAATACCGTGTGCTACTGTGCAATAACGCGTATTACTGTATTTTAACCACCGGGTATTTTAACAGTGTTAACGGTAACAACTACGTCGTTATTTATAAAATCTCAAATTTGTCATTTTCTTCACCCGACAGTTATTCTGTTATGTGGCCCACAAATGGCTGCACCGTCGTACGAATATTTCCCGACAGAAAGAATATTCCACGACCAAACGAATATTTCCCGACAACAATGAATATTTTATAACCACTTGTGTATTTTGAAAAAAAATTCATATATCACTCTTAACTTTAACATTTATCAATTTAACCATTTACTGAATTATAATTATTGAATACTTTTATTTCATAAAATTCGGGGTCTTACAATCTCTCCTCCTTATGAAATTTCGTCCTCAAAATTTACGTACCTGGTATTTCAAAGAGTTGAGAATACCTTCCTTTTATTTCAGATTCCATCTTCCCTGTCATCATAATTTCTCCGTTGCTCATCTCCTGTATTTCAAATATCATTCTAGAATACAGCTTCAAAACAAGGGTTAATTTAACAAATTAACATATCACATAATATCCCGATATTATGACTGACCAACAAAAAAGCTTAAGTAGGACACACTAGCGAAGGATTTACTCATCTCTCTCCTCCTAGTTATATTCTCCGATCTCCGCCAGAGACCATATCCCTAAGCTCTGATACCAAAATGCAACGACCCCAAAATAGGTTCATTCCATCCAACCTATTCTGAGTCGCCAAATACATGGTACAGAAAATAACTATAACTTTATTACAATAATTGTTGTGCAAAATACAACAACACATATGCTGTGAGTTTGGATACAAATATATACCAAATGTGACTCATGTCCCAACCGTAGATAGCACCTCACAATGACACCTTACATAAAGGTATAGTCAAAAACTGTTTTAAAAATTAGAATCTTTGGGAAGTGCTCAAGGAAACCTTCGTACATGGGAGGCCATGCTTCTAGGTTGTGATAGATATCATATGGCCATAGAATTATCCTTGGTTAACCCAATAGACCCCAAAGAAAAATGAGATGATTATTATCATATTCTTCCCAATGGGGAGTCTTCTCTTGACATATCATTATCTCCACTGTCTCTAATTGAGAATTATACTTCAAACAAACACCAAGATTATATAAGTAGTGCTCGTAAATATACTCAGCAAGTGGATGAGCATATCCCTGTCTTATGATGACACGAGGTTGTATATCATTAGACATCTTATATGATAGTGACAAAATACCCTTCCAACGTTGGGTTCGCCTCACCCTATTTGATTCACCAAATATAACTACTAAATGATAACCACCGTTATATTCCCCCGCTCGACCCAGCTACACTCTTATTATCTGAAAGGAATTGTGAAACAGAATGGTGAGCACAACTAGTAAGGAATATCATGACTAAAGATAAATAAATTATCAATAGCCTTCAACAATAATAAATCAGAGATTTAGAACATATGGTAGATGATAAAAATTTTCAACCATAGTTGCAGCAGAACGAGCAAACCATTAGAAGAGTCAAATAGACCATAAAGTCTACTATCTTCTCCACATTAAAAGCCCACCAATAATATTTTATCCCTGTAACATTAATCAACAGTTCTTTTTCACAATTATATGAATAACTTATTATCATAATTGTAATTCTAAATTCCTCTTCGCATCTAGGATGAAGATAATTTTTATCACCTATCTTTACCTGAAACATAAATGATCATGGTTACACCAAATCACATTTCCTGTTCATAATCATACTAATAACTTCATCTTTGAACTACGGGCCAAAGATATTCGTCAACAGACCATCTTTGCACTACAGGCCAAAGATATTCATCAACAGGTCATCTTTGCACTACATGCCAAAGATATTCATCAACAATTCATCTATGCACTATAGGCCAAAGATATTTCTCAATAGTTCATATTTGCACAACAGGTCAAATATATTAATATCTCAAAGAATATATAATCAATTCATAATTATATAAACAATAATTATAACCATGTTAATCAATTCATCTTTACACTTAAGCTAAAGATATTCAATTATAAATTCAATGGTCATGATCATACCAGTTAACAAATCATCTTTGCACTACAGGCCAAAGATATTCCTCAGTCACGATCATACCAATAATTTACCCATCTTTACACTCAAGTGAAAGAGAATTTCAACATCAGGGTTATAAAAATGTTATATATGATAATAAAATCAATATAATCAATATATAGTTTTAATCTCCAGAGTAATATTCATAAATCAACTATAATTTGGTTAGAAAAAAAAACCAATTTTATAGTGAATAGTACCCATAAATAGTAACTCGTGAATAGTAACTTATGAATAGTAACTCACGAATAGTAACTCATGAATAGTAATCCCGACACAAAAAGGTAGAAATTTCACAATAAAATCTATACCAATATTTCGGTATAATGATATTGAAAGAATAATATTTCTTAAGCTTATAAATAATTTATTTAAATTATTTACACTTTACTAATTAATGCATTTAATCATCATAAAATGCCAACTCTTACAATTTCATCATCAATAACCAAAACCCTCATCAAAAATCTGCATGTACCTCATATAGGATTCTCAAGCCATAAATTCCTATTTTTCAATTTTCTTTCTTCACAAAACATATTTAATTCATTTACTCATAACTAGACCATTTTCATGAAAAATACAAAATAAGTTCAAAAAATATTTTTTTTTTGGGATTTAGCATAATATAGTCCCATAGTGAACATATATTTTTCTCAGAATTTTTAAAAGTCATTTACTATTTTTCATATGGCCAAAACAGCCGAATATTTAGATATTTATCAAAAATTGTACTTTTTTCTAAAAATTCTGAAATTCACAGAGTATACTCCTATCATATACATGTACTCCCAATAAAAATTTTATCAATTTTGGAGTTAACCACAAGGAGTTATAAGCGGTTACTTTTAAAATAGTCTTTTCTCATAAAATTCATAACTCTTAATCTATACATCCAAAAATCACCATTTTTGGACACAATCAAGAAAACTCATCAAAATATCATTTTAAATTTTTCCAGAATTTTTGAAGGTCAGAAAAATTACGAAACTGAAAAACATAACAACCCTTAAAATCCCTTACTATCCCGTACCTCAAAAGAGGAGTACTTCTGATCGGTATAAGGCTGAAGAAAACTTGCACTGATGAATAGAAACTCACAGAGTATCTAAATATTGACAAAATATACTCAATAATCTAGAGAGAGAAAGAGAGAAAACTTATGAATTCTGGTGTGATTTTCAATTCTAACTTAGCCCTCTATTTATAGAAAAATGTTAGCACGCCGAAGCAGACTTAACATGCAACTTGATGGCTTTACCTGCTACTATTCTCACCCACCATATTTGAATAAAAATGTCAGTACATTTCTTCACCAACCAAGAGTGGGGCCCACCAATTCTAGAATTTTCCACCAAAATGATAAACTCTAAAAATTCAATAATTTCTGAACCAGTCATCTCGTAAAATTCATAATAAATCTTACGTTCATTTTTAACGGTTCAAAATTTGTGGACATATACTCAACTTATATATGTATAATATATCCAAAAATTAGCACGATCCAACACATATGCTGTGAGGATGGATACAAATAGTTCACAGATGAAGTTATTAGTATGATTATGAACATGAAATGTGATTTGGTGTAACCATGATCTTTGATGTTTCAGGTAAAGATAGGTGATGAAAATTATCTTCATCCTGGATGCGAAGAGGAATTTAGAATTACAATTATGATTATAAGGTATTCATATAATTGTGAAAAAGAACTGCTGATTAATGTTACAGGGATAAAACATTATTGGTGGACTTTTATTGTGGAGAAGATAGTAGACTTTATGGTCTATTTGACTCTTCTAATGGTTTGCTCGTTCCGCTGCAACTATGGTTGAAAATTTTTATCATCTACCATATGTTCAAAATCTCTGATTTATTATTGTTGAAGGCTATTGATAATTTATTTATCTTTAGTCATGATATTTCTTATTGGGCTAGTTGTGCTCACCCTTCTGTTTCACAATTCCTTTCAGTTAATAAGAGTGTAGCTGGGTCGAGCGGGAGAATAGAACGGTAGTTATCATTTAGTAGTTATATTTGGTGAATCAAATAGGGTGAGGCGAACCCAACGTTGGAAGGGTATTTTGTCACTATCATACAAAATGTCTAATGATATACAACATCGTGTCATCATAAGACAGGGATGTGCTCATCCACTTGCTGAGTATATTTACGAGCACTACTTATATAATCTTGGTGTTTGTTTGAAGTATAATTCTCAATTAGAGACAGTGGAGATAATGATATGTCAAGAGAAGACTCCCCCATTGGGAAGAATATGATAATAATCTTCTCGTTTTTCTTTGCGGTCTATTGGGTCAACCAAGGATAATTCTGTGGCCATATGATATCTATCACAACCTAGAAGCATGGCCTCCCATGTATGAAGGTTTCCTTAAGCACTTCCCAAGATTCTAATTTTCAAAACAGTTTTTGACTATACCTTTATGTAAGGTGTCATTGTGAGGTGCTATCCACGGTTGGGACATGAGTCACATTTGGTATATATTTGTATCCAAACTCACAGCATATGTGTTATTGTATTTTGCACAACAATTGTTGTAATAAAGTTGTAGTTATTTTCTGTACCATGTATTTGGCGACTCAGAATAGGTTGGATGGAATGAACCTATTTTGGGGTCGTTACATTTTGGTATCAGAGCTTAGGGATATGGTCTCTGGCGGAGATCGGAGAATATAACTAGGAGGGAAGAGATGAGTAAATCCTTCGCTAGTGTGTCCTACCCAAGCTTATTTGTTTGTCAGTCATAATATCGGGATATTATGTGATATGTTAATTTGTTAAATTAACCCTTGTTTTGAAGCTGTATTCTAGAATGATATTTGAAATACAGGAGATGAGCAATGAAGAAATTATGATGACAGTGAAGTTGGAATCTGAAATGAAAGGAAGGTATTCTCAACTCTTTGAAATACCAGGTACGTAAATTTCGAGGACGAAATTTAATAAGGAGGGGAGATTGTAAGACCCCGAATTTTATGAAATAAAAGTATTCAATAATTACAATTCAGTAAATAGTTAAATTGATAAATGTTAAAGTTAAGGGTGATATATGAATTTTTTTTCAAAATACACAAGTGGTTATAAAATATTCATTGTTGTCGGGAAATATTCGTTTGGTCGTGGAATATTCTTTCTGTCGGGAAATATTCGTACGACGGTGCAGCCATTTGTGGGCCACATAACAGAATAACTGTCGGGTGAAGAAAATGACAAATTTGAGATTTTATAAATAACGACGTAGTTGTTACCGTTAACACTGTTGAAATACCCGGTGGTTAAAATACAGTAATACGCGTTATTGCACAGTAGCACACGGTATTGCATAGTATTTTAAAATTATTGATTCTTACGTAAGAAGGCACTACTCAATAATTGTTACAGTAATTACTGTTCAATATTTTATTTTATTGATTCAATAATTGCTACGTTGAAATTTTATATTATTGTTGTTCAATAATTGTCACTGCACAGTATTTCCTATTATCAGATCAATAATTCATATTATTTGAATAATATTATTAGATAACATTATTGACAATGTCTAGAAAGTTCTGTCTAAGGAGAGGTTTGGTCGCCTAATTGCGGGCCAGTAAGGAGAAATTCTTATTGGAAAGCCCCCTCTTTCTTGGGAACGGCCTGGTTGTCATAAATGTGATTCTGTAATATTATTTGTGAATAATTAATTATTGATTCATATGATAAGGAAATATTTATTTTATTTGGATATAAATGAAGGATATATTTTTGTGGTTAAAAATGAAGGAGTTAATATTGAGGTGTTTTATCTGTATTTTTTGTCGGAACGGAGGTATTGAAAATCAAATTAGGATTTTAAAGATATTTTGCGAGGGTTATAATTTTAATCCGACCATTGGATCGTGGTAATTTTTGGATATGTTATACATATATAAGTTGAGTATATGTCCACAAATTTTGAACCGTTAAAAATGAACGTATGATTTATTATGAATTTTACGAGATGACTGGTTCAGAAATTGTTTAATTTTTGGAGTTTATCATTTTGGTAGAAAATTCTAGAATTGGTGGGCTCCACTCTTGGTTGGTGAAGAAATGTGCTGAGATTTTTATTCAAATGTGGTGGGTGAGAATAGTAGCAGGTAAAGCCATCAGGTTGCATGTTAAGTCTACTTCGGCGTGCTAACATTTTCCTATAAATAGAGGGCTAAGTTAGAATTGAAAATCACACCAGAATTCATATGTTTTCTCTCTTTCTTTCTCTAGATTATTGAGTGTATGTTATGAGTATTTAGATACTCTGTGAGTTTCTACTCATCAGTGCAAGTTTTTCTTCAGCCTTATACCGATCAGAAGTACTCCTTTTTTGAGGTAAGGGATAGTAAGGGATTTTAAGGGTTGTTATGTTTTTTAGTTTCGTAATTTTTCTGACCTTCAAAAATTCTGGAAAAATTTGAAATGATATTTTGATGAGTTTTCTTGATTGTGTCTAAAAATGGTGATTTTTGGATTATAGATTAAGAGTTATGAATTTTATGAGAAAAGACTATTTTAAAAGCAACTGCTTATAACTCCTTGTGGTTAACTCCAAAATTGATGAAATTTTTATTGGGAGTACATGTATATGATAGGAGTATACTCTGTGAATTTCAGAATTTTTAGATAAAAGTATAATTTTTGATAAATATCTAAATATTCGGCTGTTTTGGCCATATGAAAAATAGTAAATGACTTTTAAAAATTCTGAGAAAATTATATGTTCACTATGGGACTATATTATGCTAAATCCCAGGAAAAAAATATTTTTGAAACTGATTTGGTATTTTTTATGAAAATGGTCTAGTTATGAGTAAATGAATTAAATATGTTTTGTGAAGAAAGAAAATTGGAAAATAGGATTTTATGGCTTGAGAATCCTATATGAGGTATATGCAGATTTTTGATGAGGGTTTTGGTTATTGATGATGAAATTGTAAGAGTTGGCATTTTATGATGATTAAATGCATTAATTAGTAAAGTGTAAATAATTTAAATAAATTATTTATAAGCTTAAGAAATATTATTCTTTCAATATCATTATACCGAAATATTGGTATGAATTTTATTGTAAAATTTCTACTTTTTTGTATCGGGGTTACTATTCATGAGTTACTATTCGTGAGTTACTATTCGTAAGTTACTATTCACGAGTTACTATTTACGGGTACTATTCACTACAAAATTGGTTTCTTTTCCTAACCAAATTATAGTTGATTTATGAATATTACTCTGGAGATTAAAACTATATATTGATTATATTAATTTTATTGTCATATATAACATTTTTATAACCCTAATGTTGAAATTCTCTTTCACTTGAGTTTAAAGATGGGTAATTTATTGGTATGATCGTGACTGAGGAATATCTTTGGCCTGTAGTGTAAAGATGAATTGTTAACTGGTATGATCATGACCATTGAATTTATAATTGAATATCTTTAGCTTAAGTGTAAAGATGAATTGATTAACATGGTTGTAATTATTGTTTATATAATTTTGAATTGATTATATATTCTTTGAGATATTAATATATTTGACCTGTTGTGTAAATATGAACTTTTGAGGAATATCTTTGGCATGTAGTACATAGATGAATTGTTGATGAATATCTTTAGCCCGTAGTGCAAAGATGACCTGTTGATGAATATCTTTGGCCTGTAGTGCAAAGATGGTCTATTGACGAATATCTTTGGCCCATAGTTTAAAGATGACATGTTGAATATCTTTGGCCAGTAGTCCTGGATGAGAAGAGGAATTTAGAACTACAGTTATGATTATGAGTTATTCATATGATTGTGGACCAGAATTGTTGATTGATGTTACAGGGATAAAACATTGTTGGTGGATTTTTAACATGGAGAAGATAATAGACTTTATAGTTTATTTGACTCTTCTAATGGATTGCTCCTTCCGCTGTAACTATGGTTGAAATTTTTACCATTTACCATTTACCATATGTTCTAAATCTCAATATCTGTTCATCTTTGCACTACTGGCCAAAGATATTCAACAACATGTCATCTTTGCACTGCGGGCGAAAGATATTCATCAACAATTCATCTTTGCACTACAGGCCAAAGATATTCATCAATTATATCTCTTTGCACTACAGGCCAAAGATATTCCTCAACAGTTCATATTTGCACTACGGCCAAATATATTCATCAACAGTTCATATTTGCACTACAGGCCAAATATATTAATATCTCAAAGAAATATATAATCATTTCAGAATTTATATAAACAATAATTATAACCATGTTGATCAATTCACCTTTGCACTTAAGCTAAAGATATTCACTTATAAATTCAATGGTCATGATCATACCAATCAACAATTCAACTTTGCACTACTGGCCAAAGAGAACCCATAGTCATGATCATACCAAAAATTTATCCATCTTTACACTCAAGTCAAAGAGAAATATCATCATTAGGGTTATAAAAATGTTATATATAATAATAAAAATAATATGATCAACATCTAGTTTTAATCTCAAGAGTAATATTCGTAAATCAACTATAATTTGGTTAAAAAAAAGAAACCAATTTTTTTTGTGAATAGTAAGTCGTGAATAGTAACTCATGAATAGTAACTCGTGAATAGTAACTCGACACAAAAAGGTAGAAATTCTACAATAAAATACATACCAATATTTCGGTATAATGATATTGAAAGAATAATATTTTCTTGAGCTTATAAACAATTATTTTTAATTGTTTACACTTTACTAAATAATACATTTAATCATCCTAAAATGCCAAATTCAAAAGATTTCATCACCAATAATCAAAAACCCTCATCAAAAATCTGCATATACCTCATATAGGATTCTCAAGCCATAAAATCCTATTTTCTAATTTTCTTTCTTCACAAAACATATTTAATCCATTTACTCATAACTAGACCATTTTCATGAAAAATACCAAATCAGTTCTAAAAATATTTTTTTCTGGGATTAGCATAATATAGTCCCATAGTGAACATATATTTTTCTCAGAATTTTTAAAAGTCATTTACTATTTTTCATGTGGCCAAAACAGCCGAATATTTAGACATTTATCAAAAATTATACTTTTATCTAAAAATTCTGAAATTCACAGAGTATACTCCTATCATACACATGTACTCCCAATAAAAATTTCATCAATTTTGGAGTTAACCACAAGGAGTTATAAGCGGTTACTTTTAAAATAGTCTTTTCTCAAAAAATTCATAACTCTTAATCTATATATCCAAAAATCACCATTTTTGGACACAATCAAGAAAACTCATCAAAATATCATTTCAATTTTTTCCAGAATTTTTGAAGGTCAGAAAAATTATGAAACTAAAAAACATAACAACCCTTAGTATCCCTTAGTATCCCTTACTATCCCTTACCTCAAAATAGCAGCACTTCTGATCGGTATAAGGCTGAAGAAAACTTGCACTGATGAATAGAAACTCACAAAGTATTTAAATACTCACAAAATACACTCAATAATCTAGAGAGAGAAAGAGAGAAAACTTATGAATTCTGGTGTGATTTTCAATTCTAACTTAGCCCTCTATTTATAGGAAAAATGTTAGCACGCCGAAGCAGACTTAACCTGCAACCTGATCCTATTTACCTACATCCCACCTACCACATTTGAATAAAAATCTCAGCACATTTCTTCACCAACCAAGAGTGGGGCCCACCAATTCTAGAATTTTCCACCAAAATAATTAATTCCGAAAATTCAATAATTTCTAAACCAGTCATCTCGTAAAATTCATAACAAATCATACATTTATTTTTAACGGTTCAAAATTTGTAGACATATACTCCACTTATATATGTATAACATATCCAAAAATTACCACGATCTAATGGTCGGATTAAAAATTATAACCCTCGCAAAATATCTCAAAAACCCTAATTTTTAATACCTCCATTCCGACAAAAATATTGATAAAAACCTCAACATTAACTCCTTCATTTTTAACCACAAAAATATATCCCTCATTTATATCCACATAAAATAAATATTGTCTTATCAAATGAATCAATAATTAATTATTTCACAAATAATATTACAGAATCACATTTATGACAACCAGGCCGTTCCCAGGAAAGAGGGGTCTTTTCAATAAGAATTTCTCCTTACTGGCGCGCAATTAGGTGACCAAACTCTCCTTAGACAGAACTTTCTAGACATTGCCAATAATGTTATCTAATAATATTATTCAAATAATATGAATTATTGATCTGATAATGGAAAATACAATGCAGTGACAATTATTGAACAACAATAATATAAAATTTTAACGTAGCAATTATTGAAGCAATAAAATAAAATATTAAACAGTAATTACTGTAACAATTATTGATAGTGCCTTCTTACGTAAGAATCAATAATTTCAAAAATACTGTGCAATACCGTGTGCTACTGTGCAGTAACGCGTATTACTGTATTTTAACCACCGGGTATTCCAACAGTGTTAACGGTAACAACTACGCCGTTATTTGTTAAAACTCAAATTTGTCGTTTTCTTCACCCGACAGTTATTCTGTTATGTGGCCTACAAATGGCTGCGCCGTCATACGAATATTCCCCGACAGAAAGAATATTCCACGACCAAACGAATATTTCCCGACAACAATGAATATTTTATAACCACTTGTGTATTTTGAAAAAAAATTCATATATCACCCTTAACTTTAACATTTATCAATTTAACCATTTACTGAATTGTAATTATTGAATACTTTTATTTCATAAAATTCGGGGTCTTGCAATCTCCCCTCCTTATGAAATTTCGTCCTCGAAATTTACGTACCTGATATTTCAAAGAGTTGAGAATACCTTCCTTTCATTTCAGATTCCATTTTTCCTGTCATCATAATTTCTCCATTACTCATCTCCTGTATTTCAAATATCATTCTAGAAAACAGCTTCAAAACAAGGGTTAATTTAACAAATTAACATATCACATAATATCCCGATATTATGACTGACCAACAAATAAGCTTAGGTAGGACACACTGGCGAAGAATTTACTCATCTCTCCCTTCCTAGTTATATTCCCCGATCTCCGCCAGAGACCATATCCCTAAGCTCTGATACCAAAATGTAACGACCCCAAAATAGGTCCATTCCATCCAACCTATTCTGAGTCGCTAAATACATGGTACAGAAAACAACTACAACTTTGTTACAACAATGTCGTGTAAAATACAACAACACATATGCTGTGAGTTTGGATACAAATATATACCCCTACGGAGAGTGTGGCTTCGGTGCATCCCCCATCAACAGGAAGTCACCAGCAAGAGGCTCGGGACTCTTTACTTATAGCTTTGATACCAACTGTGACAAATGTCCCATCAGTGGACAGCAACTCACAATGACACCTTACATGAAGGTATAGTCAAAAACTATTTTAGAAATTAGAATCTTTGGGAAATGCTCAAGGAAACCTTAGTATATGGGAGGCCATGCTTCTAGGTTATGATAGATATCATATGGCCACAGAATTATCCTTGGTTGACCCAATAGACCCCCAAAGAAAAACGAGAAGATTACTATCAATTCTTTCCAATGGTGAGTCTTCTCTTGACATGTCATTATCTCCACTGTCTCTAATTGAGAATTATACTTCAAACAAACACCAAGATTATATAGGTAGTGCTCGTAAATATACTCAGCAATTGGATGTGCACAACCGTGTCTTATGATGACACGAGGTTGTATGTCATTAGACATCTTGTATGATAGTGACAAAACACCCTTCCAACGTTGGGTTCGCCTCATCCTATTTGATTCACCAAATATAACTACTAAATGATGACCACCGTTCTATTCCCTTGTTACCCCCGCTCAACCAAGCTACACTCTTATTACCTGAAAGGAATTGTGAAACAGAAGGGTGAGCACAACTAGCCTAGTAAAGAATATCATGACTAAAGATAAATAAATTATCAATAGCCTTCTACAGTAATAAATTAGAGATTTAGAACATATGGTAGATGATAAAAAATTTTAACCATAGTTACAGCGGAACGAGCAATCTATTAGAAGAGTTAAATAGATCATAAAGTCTATTATCTTCTCCATGTTAAAAATCCACCAACAATATTTTATCCCTGTAATATCAATCAACAGTTCTGGTCCACAAACATATGAATAACTCATAATCATAATTGTGATTCTAAATTCCTCTTCGCACCCAAGACGAAGATAATTTTCATCACATGTCTTTACCTGAAACATCAAAGATCATGGTTATACCAAATCACAGTTCCTGTTCATAATCATACTAATAACTTCATCTTTGCACTACGACCCAAAGATATTCGTCACCAATTCATCTTTGCACTACTGGCCAAAGATATTCAACAACAGGTCATCTTTGCACTACGGGCCAAAAATATTCATCAACAATTTATCTTTGCACTACAGGCCAAAGATATTCCTCAACAGTTCATATTTGAACAACAAGCCAAATATATTCATCAACAGTTCATATTTGCACTACAGTCCAAATATATTAATATCTCAAAGAAATATATAATCATTTATATAAACAATAATTATAACCATGTTGATCATTTCACCCTTGCACTTAAGCTGAAGATATTCAATTATAAATTCAATGGTCATGATCATACTAGTCAATAATTCAACTTTGCACTACTGGCCAAAGAGAACCCATAGTCATGATCATACCAACAATCTACCCATCTTTACACTCAAGTGAAAGAGAAATTCAACATCAGGGCTATAAAAATGTATATATATGATAATAAAAATAATATGATCAAAATATAGATTTAATTTCAAGAGTAATATTCATAAATTAACAATAATTTGGTCAGAAAAAGAGACCAATTTTGCCGTGAATAGTAACTCGTGAATAGTAACTAGTGAATAGTAACTCATGAATAGTAACTCGTGAATAGTAACTCATGAATAGTAATCCCGACACAAAAAGGTAAAAATTTTACAATAAAAATCATACCAATATCTCGGTACAATGATATTGAAAGAATAATATTTCTTAAGCTTATAAACAATTTATTTTAATTGTTTACACTTTACTAAATAATGCATTTAATCATCTTAAAATGCCAAACTCAAAAGATTTCATCACCAATAATCAAAAACACTCATCAAAAATCTGCATATACCTCATATAGGATTCTCAAGCATAAATCCTATTTTCTAATTTTCTTTCTTCACAAAACATATTTAATTCATTTACTCATAACTAGACCATTTTCATAAAAAATACCAAATCAATTCCAAAAATATTTTTTTCTGGGATTTAGCATAATACAGTCCCATAGTGAACATATATTTTTCTAATAATTTTTAAAAGTCATTTACTATTTTTCATGTGGCCAAAACAGCCGTATATTTAGACATTTATCAAAAATTATACTTTTATCTAAAAATTCTGAAATTCACAGAGTATACTCCTATCATATACATGTACACCCAATAAAAATTTTATCAATTTTGGAGTTAACCACAAGGAGTTATAAGCGGTTACTTTTAAAATAGTCTTTTCTCATAAAAATTCATAACTCTTAATCTATACATCCAAAAATCACCATTTTTAGACACAATCAAGAAAACTCATCAAAATATCATTTCAAATTTTTCCAGAATTTTTGAAGGTCAGAAAAATTACGAAACTGAAAAATATAACAACCCTTAAAATCCCTTACTATCGTTTACGTCAAAAGTGCAGTATTTCTGACAGGAATGCAAAGCCGAAGGAAACTTGCACTGAATAATAACTCTCAAAGTATCTAAATACTCACAAAATATGCTTCATAATATAGAGAGAGAAAGAGAGAAAGCTTATATTTCTGGTGTGATTTTCAATTCTAACTTAGCCCTCTATTTATAGGAAAATGTTAGCACGCCGAAGTAGACTTAACATGTAACCTGATGGCTTTACCTGCTAGTATTCCCACCCACCACATTTGAATAAAAATCTCAGTACATTTCTTCACCAACCAAGAGTGGGGCCCACCAATTCTAGAATTTTCCACCAAAATGATAAACTCCAAAAATTCAACAATTTTCTGAACCAGTCATCTCGTAAAATTCTTAATAAATCATACGTTCATTTTTAACGGTTCAAAATTTGTGGACATATACTCAACTTATATATGTATAATATATCCAAAAATTACCACGATCCAATGGTCGGATTAAAATTATAACCCTCGCAAAATATCTTAAAAATCCTAATTTGATTTTCAATACCTCCGTTCCGACAAAAAATATAGATAAAACACCTCAACATTAACTCCTTCATTTTTAACCACAAAAATATATCCCTCATTTATATCCAAATAAAATAAATATTTCCTTATCATATCAATCAATAATTAATTATTCACAAATAATATTACAGAATCACATTTATGACAACCATGCTGTTCCCAAGAAAGAGTGGGCTTTCCAATAAGAATTTCTCCTTACTGGCGCGCAATTAGGTGACCAAACCTCTCCTTAGACAGAACTTTCTAGACATTGCCAATAATGTTATCTAATAATATTATTCAAATAATATGAATTATTGATCTGATAATGGGAAATACTGTGGAGTGACAATTATTGAACAGCAATAATATAAAATTTCAACGTAGCAATTATTGAAGCAATAAAATAAAATATTGAACAGTAATTACTGTAACAATTATTGAGTAGTGCCTTCTTATGTAAGAATCAATAATTTTAAAAATACTATGCAATACAGTGTGCTACTGTGCAATAACGCGTATTACTGTATTTTAACCACCGGGTATTCAAACAGTGTTAACGGTAACAACTACGCCGTTATTTGTAAACACTCAAATTTATCATTTTCCTTCACCCGACAGTTATTCTGTTATGTGGCCCCACAAAGGCTTACGCCGTCGTACGAATATTCCCCGACAGAAAGAATATTCCACGACCAAACGAATATTTCCCGACAACAATGAATATTTTATAACCACTTGGGTATTTTGAAAAAAAATTCATATATAACAACACATATGCTGTACATAGCGGTCAACCTGAATCTGATATGGATCGAAGTTTGATGATTCAGATCATGAATGAGGAATACGAAGAGGCAGTTGAGTGAGGAATATATCCTATAGAAAGGTATATTATAACGGTAATGATGACGCAAATGCTGCTCCAGACAAGTCAAAGCCAAGTAGTTCGAGGATGGCGGTTGTCATGACTTCCCAACAAATGAGGAACCCAAATGAAATTATCATGGGAGATGAGCAATGGAGAAATCATGATGATCTGAGAGATAGAATCTGAAATGGAAGAAAGGTATTCTCAACTCTTCAAAATACCAGGTACGTAAATTTCGGGGACGAAATTTCATAAGGAGGGGAGATTGTAAGACCCCGAATTTTATGAAATAAAAGTATTCAATTTTTCTTATAATTACTATTCAGTAAATGGTTAAATTGATAAATGTTAAAGTTAAGGGTGATATATGAATTTTTTTTCAAAATACACAAGTGGTTATAAAATATTCGTTGTTGTGGGGAAATATTCGCTTGGTCGTGGAATATTCTTTCTGTCGGGGAATATTCGTACGACGACGCAGCCATTTGTGGGCCCCATAACAGAATAATTGTCGGATGAAGAAAATGACAAATTTGAGTTTTTACAAATAACGGCGTAGTACATGTACTCCCAATAAAAATTTCATCAATTTTGGAGTTAACCACAAGGAGTTATAAGCGGTTACTTTTAAAATAGTCTTTTCTCATAAAATTCATAACTCTTAATCTATACGTCCAAAAATCATCACTAATTTGGACACAATCAAGAAAACTCATCAAAATATCATTTCAAATTTTTCCAGAATTTTTGAAGGTCAGAAAAATTACGAAACTGAAAAACATAACAACCCTTAAAATCCCTTACTATCCCTTACGTCAAAAGTGCAGTATTTCTGACAGGAATGCAAAGCCGAAGGAAACTTGCACTGAATAGTAACTCTCAAAGTATCTAAATACTCACAAAATATGCTTCATAATATAGAGAGAGAAAGAGAGAAAGCTTGTTTCTGGTGTGATTTTTAATTTCTAACTTAGCCCTCTATTATAGGAAAATGTTAGCACGCCGAAGCAGACTTAACCTGCAACCTGATGGCTTTACCTGCTACTATTCCCACCCACCACATTTGAATAAAAATCTCAGCACATTTCTTCACCAACCAAGAGTGGGGCCCACCAATTCTAGAATTTTCCATCAAAATGATAAACTCCGAAAATTCAACAATTTTGAACCAGTCATCTCGTAAAATTCATAATAAATCATACGTTCATTTTTAACGGTTCAAAATTGTGAACATATACTCAACTTATATAATGTATAACATATCCAAAAATTACCACGATCCAACGGTCGGATTAAAAATTATAACCGCCGCAAAATATCTCAAAAACCCTGATTTTTAATACCTCCATTCCGACAAAAATACTGATAAAAATCTCAACATTAACTCCTTCATTTTTAACCACAAAAAAATATCCCTTATTTATATCCACATAAAATAAATATTTCCTTATCATATGAATCAATAATTAATTATTTCACAAATAATATTACAGAATCACATTTATGACAACCAGGCCGTTCCCAGGAAATAGGGGCATTCCAATAAGAATTTCTCCTTACTGGCGCGCAATTAGGTGACCAAACCTCTCCTTATACAGAACTTTTTAGACATTGCCAATAATATTATATGATAATATTATTCAAATAAAAAAATTATTGATCTGATAATGGGAATAATGTGCGCAGTGACCAATTATTGAACAATAATAATATAAAATTTCAACGTAGCAATTATTGAATCAATAAAATAAAATAGTGAACAGTAATTACTGTAACAATTATTGAGTAGTGCCTTCTTACGTAAGAATTAATAATTTTAAAATACTATGCAATACCGTGTGCTACTGTGCAATAACGCGTATTACTGTATTTTAACCACCGGGTATTTCAACAGTGTTAACGGTAACAACTACGTCGTTATTTATAAAATCTCAAATTTGTCATTTTCTTCACCCGACAGTTATTCTGTTATGTGGCCCACAAATGGCTGCGCCGTCGTACGAATATTCTCCGACAGAAAGAATATTCCACGACCAAACGAATATTCCCCGACAACAATGAATATTTTATAACCACTTGTGTATTTTGAAAAAAAATTCATATATCACCCTTAACTTTAACATTTATCAATTTAACCATTTACTGAATAGTAATTGTAAGAAAAATTGAATACTTTTATTTCATAAAAATCGGGGTCTTACAATCTCCCCTCCTTATGAAATTTCGTCCCCGAAATTTACGTACCTGGTATTTTGAAGAGTTGAGAATACCTTGCTTCCATTTCAGATTCTATCTCTCAGATCATCATGATTTCTCCATTGCTCATCTCCCATGATAACTTCATTTGGGTTCCTCATTTGTTGGAAGTCATGACAACCGACATCCCTCGAACACTTGGCTTTGACTTGTCTGGAGCAGCATTTGGCGTCATCATTACCGTTGGAATAACCTTTCTATAGGATATATTCCTCCCTCAACTGCCTCTTCGTACTCTTCATTCATGATCTGAATCATCAATCTTCGATCCATATCAGATTCAGGTTGACCGCTATGTACAGGTAATTCAAAACTCGATGTTGGGTTTCCCAATTGCTTTCCAAAAAGAGAAATTCATATCATCTATTTTAGCCTTCTTAGATCGAACATCTCTTTCCACAATATCCCACTGTCGTGCGGCTTTTGCCATGCATCACTATTCTCACTCGTATCAGTTTTTTTCTTCTTTCAGCTCAGATTCCATTTTTATCAACTTATACTCTGCCAAATAATGCTTCTGTTCGAGCATCACATATCGGGTAACACAAGCTTGAATTGTTGCATCCTTTTGTTCCACGACCGCCTGTCGTTCTTCTGTCTGCTCTTCTAACTCATGAATACGATTTTGAAATTCTACATTTTGATCATATAATACCTCTAATAAACTCTCCTCAGGTACTTCTTCTTCCTCAATCTCAGCTGTTACTTCTACGACTATCTCAGGTGCAACTATCAATTATTCACTCACCACATTGATATCTCTAATTCCTTCTTCGTCTGACATCACATTATCACAGTTAGTGATTAGAGATATCCTCTCAGTCTCATTCACTCCATTGTTAGCATTCTCAGCTGCCATTCTCAAATACTGCCATAAAATAAGGGTTAATTAAACAAATTAACATATCACATAATATTCCAATATTATGACTGACCAACAAATAAGCTTAGGTAGGACACACTAGCGAAGGATTTACTCATCTCTCCCCTCCTAGTTGTATTCCCCGATCTCCGCCAGAGATCATATCCCTAAGCTCTGATACCAACTGTGACAACCCCAAAATAGGTCCGTTCCATCCAACGTATTCTGAGTCGCCAAATACATGGTACAGAAAATAACTACAACTTTATTACAACAATTGTCGTGCAAAATACAACACATATGCTGTGAGTTTGGATACAAATATATACCAAATGTGACTTATGTTCCAACCGTGGACATCACCTCACAATGACACCTTACATAAAGGTATAGAGTCAAAAACGTTTTAGAAATTAGAATCTTTGAAAAGTGCTCAAGGAAAACCTTCGTACATGGGAGGCCACGCTCTAGGTTATGATAGATATCATAATGGCCAACAGAATTATCCTTGGTTGACCCAATAGACCCCAAAGAAAAACGAGAAGATTACTATCATATTCTTCCCAATGGTGAGTCTTCTCTTGACTTATCATTATCTCCACTGTCTTTAATTGTGAATTAACTTCAAACAAACACCAAGATTATATAGGTAATGCCCATAGATATACTCAGCAAGTGGATGAGCACAACCCTGTCTTATGATGACACGAGGTAATATGTCATTAGACATCTTGTATGATAGTGACAAAACACCCCTCCAACGTTGGGTTTCGCCTCACCTTATTTTTCTTCACCAATATAACTACTAAATGATGATCACCGTTCTATTCCCTTGTTACCCCCGCTCAACCCAGCTACACTCTTATTACCTGATAGAAATTGTGAAGCAAAAGGGTGAGCACAACTACTCAGTAAAAGAATATCATGACTAAAGAAATTAAATTATCAATAGCCTCATCAATAATAAATCAGAGATTTAGAACATATGGTAAATGATAAAAATTTCAACCATAGTTGTAGCGGAACGAGCAATCCATTAGAAGAGTCAATAGACTATAAAGTCTATTATCTTCTCCATGTTAAAAATCCACCAACAATGTTTTATTCCTGTAACATCAATCAACAATTCTGGTCCACAATCATATGAATAACTCATAATCATAACTGTAGGTTCTAAATTCCTCTTCTCATCCAGACGAAGATAATTTCATCACCTAATCTTTACCTGAAACATCAAAGATCATGGTTACACCAAATCACATTTCCTGTTCATAATCATACTAATAACTTCATCTTTTGCACTTAAGCTAAAGATATTCAATTATAAATTCAATGGTCATGACATACCAGTTAACAATTTATCTTTGTGCAACTACAAGGCCAAAGATATTCCTCAGTCACGATCATACCAATAATTTACCCATCTTTACACTCAAGTGAAAGAGAATTTCAACATCAGGGTTATAAAAAATGTTATATATGATAATAAAATCTATATTATGAAGCATATTTTGTAAGTATTTAGATACTTTGAGAGTTGCTATTCAGTGCAAGTTTCCTTCGGCTTTGCATTCCAGTCAGAAGTGCTGCTCTTTTGAGGTATACAGGAGATGGGCAATGGAGAAATCATGACGACAGGGAAGATGGAATCTGAAATGAAAGCAAGGTATTCTCAACTCTTTGAAATACCAGGTACGTAAATTTCAGGGACGAAATTTCATAAGGAGGAGAGATTGTTAGACCCCGAATTTTATCAAATAAAAGTATTCAATTTTTCTATTTAGTAAATGGTTAAATTGATAAAAAGTTAAAGTTAAGGGTGATATATGAATATTTTTCAAAATAAGCAAGTGGTTATAAAATATTCATTTTGTCGGGGAATATTCGTTTGGTCGTGGAATATTCTTTCTGTCGGGGAATATTCGTACGACGGCGCAGCCATTTGTGCGCCCCATAACAGAATAACTGTCGGATGAAAAAAATGACAAATTTGAGTTTTTACAAATAACGGCGTAGTTGTTACCGTTAACACTGTTGGAATACCCGGTGGTTAAAATACAGTAATACGCGTTATTATACAGTAGCACACGGTATTGCACAGTATTTTTGAAATTATTGATTCTTACGTAAGAAGGCACTACTTAATAATTGTTACAGTAATTACTGTTCAATATTTTATTTTATTTATTCAATAATTGCTACGTTAAAATTTTAATATTAATGTTTTCAATAATTAATCACTGCACAGTATTTTCCATTATCAGATCAATAATTCATATTATATTGAATAATATTATTAGATAACATTATTGGCAATGTCTAGAAAGATCTGTCTAACGAGAGGTTTTGGTCACCTAATTGCGCCAGTAAGAGAAATTCTTATTGGAAAGTCCCCTCTTTCCTGGGGACGGCCGGTGTTGTCATAAATGTGATTCTGTGATATTATTTGTGAATAATTAATTATTGATTCATATGATAAGGAAATATTTATTTTATTTGGATATAAATGAGGGATATATTTTTGTGGTTAAAAATGAAGGAGTTAATGTTGAGGTGTTTTATCTGTATTTTTTGTCGGAACGGAGGTATTGAAAATCAAATTAGGATTTTTAAGATATTTTGCGAGGGTTATAATTTTAATCCGACCATTGGATCGTGGTAATTTTTGGATATGCATATATAAGTTGAGTATATGTCCACAAATTTTGAACCGTTAAAAATGAATGTATGATTTATTATAAATTTTACGAGATGACTGGTTTATAAATTGTTGAATTTTTGGAGTTTATCATTTTGGTGAAAAATTCTAGAATTAGTGGGCCCCACTCTTGGTTGGTGAAGAAATGTGCTGAGATTTTTATTCAAATATGGTGGGTGAGAATAGTTGCAGGTAAAGCCATCAGGTTGCATGTTAAGTCTGCTTCGGCGTGCTAACATTTTCCTATAAATAGAGGGCTAAGTTTAGAATTGAAAATCACACCAAATTCATAAGTTTTCTCTCTTTCTTTCTCTAGATTATTGAGTGTATTTATGAGTATTTAGATACTCTGTGAGTTTCTATTCATCAGTGCAAGTTTCCTTCAGCCTTATACCGATCAGAAGTACTCCTCTTTTGAGGTAAGGGATAGTAAGGGATTTTAAGGGTTGTTATGTTTTTCAGTTTCGTAATTTTTCTGACCTTCAAAAATTCTGGAAAATTTGAAATGATATTTTGATGAGTTTCTTGATTGTGTCCAAAAATGGTGATATTTGGCTGTATAGATTAAGAGTTATGAATTTTAATGAAAAAGACTATTTAAAAAGTAACCGCTTATAACTTCCTTGTGGTTAACTCTAAAATTGATGAAATTTTATATGGGAGTACATGTATATGATGGGAGTATACTCTGTGAATTTCAAAAATTTTAGATAAAAGTATAATTTTTGATAAATGTCTAAATATTCGGCTGTTTTGGCCATATGAAAAATAGTAAATGACTTTTAAAAATTTTGAAAAAAATATATGTTCACTATGGGACTATATTATGCTAAATCTCAGAAAAAAAAATTTTTGGAACTGATTTGATATTTTTCATGAAAATGGTCTAGTTACGAGTAAATGAATTAAATATGTTTTGTGAAGAAAGAAAATTAGAAAATTGGATTTTATGGCTTGAGAATCCTATATGAGGTATATGCAGATTTTTGATGAGGGTTTTTGATTATTGGTGACGAAATCTTTTGAGTTTGGCATTTTAGGATGATTAAATGTATTATTTAGTATAGTGTAAACAATTAAAATAAATTGTTTATAAGCTCAAGAAATATTATTCTTTCAATATCATTATACCGAAATATTGTATGTATTTTATTGTGGAATTTCTACCTTTTTGTGTATTTTTTGTGTCGAGTTACTATTCACGAGTTACTATTCATGAGTTACTTTTCACGAGTTACTATTCACAAAAAAAATTGGTTTCTTTTCTAACCAAATTATAGTTGATTTACGAATATTACTCTTGAGATTAAAACTAGATGTTGATCATATTATTTTTATATTATATTAAAATATTTTTATAACCCTAATGATGATATTTCTCTTTGACTTGAGTGTAAAGATGGGTAGATTTTTGGTATGATCATGACTATGGGTTTCTCTTGGCCAGTAGTGCAAAGTTGAATTGTTGATTGGTATGATCATGACCATTGAATTTATAAGTGAATATCTTTAGCTTAAGTGCAAAGTGAATTGATCAACATGGTTATAATTATTGTTTATTATAATTCTGAAATGATTATATATTTCTTTGAGATATTAATATATTTGGCCTGTAGTGCAAATATGAACTGTTGATGATTATATTTGGCCGTAGTACAAATATGAACTGTTGAGGAATATCTTTGGCCTGTAGTGCAAAGATGAAATATTGATGAATATCTTTGGCCTGTAGTGCAAAGATGAATTTTTGATGAATAACTTTGGCCTAGTGCAAAGAATGACATATTGTTGTTGAATATCTTTGGCCATAGTGCAAAGATGAACAGATATTGAGATAAACATGAACAACTAGTGATACAAATGAATCTTATGTGGCCGTAGTGCAAAGATGAAGTTATTAGTATGATTATGAACATGAAATGTGATTTGGTGTAACCATGATCTTTGATGTTTCAGGTAAAGATAGGTGATAAAAATTATGTTCGTCCTGGATGAGAAGAGGAATTTAGAACTACAGTTATTTATGAGTTAATCATATGATTGTGGACCAAATTGTTGATTGATGTTACAGGGAAAAATATTGTTGGTGGATTTTTAACATGGAGAAGATAATAGACTTTATAGTCTATTTGACTCTTCTAATGGATTGCTCGTTCCGCTGCAACTATGTTGAAATTTTTATCATTTACCATAATGTTCTAAATCTCTGATTTATTAATTGATGAATGCTATTGATAATTTAATTATCTTTAGTCATGATATTCTTTACTGAGCTAGTTGTGCTCACCCTTTTGCTTCACAATTCTTTTGAGGTAATAAGATTGTAGCTGGGTCGAGCGGGGGAATAGAACGGTGGTTATCATTTAGTAGTTATATATGGTGAATCAAATAGGGTGAGGCGAACCCAACGTTGGAAGGGTATTTTATCACTATCATACAAGATGTCTAATGATATACAATCTCGTGTCATCATAAGACAGGGATGTGCTCATCCACTTGCTGAGTATATTTACGAGCACTACTTATATAATCTTGGTGTTTTGTTTGAAGTATAATTCTCAAATAGAGACAGTGGAGATAATGATATGTCAAGAGAAGACTCCCCATTGGAAGAATATAATAATAATCTTCTCTTTTTTCTTTGGGATCTATTGGGTCCACCAAGGATAATCTGTGGCCATATGATATCTATCACAACTAAAGCATGGCCTCCCATGTACGAAGGTTTCCTTGAGCACTTCCCAAAGATTCTAATTTTTAAAACAGTTTTTGACTATACCTTTATGTAAGGTGTCATTGTGAGGTGCTATCCACGGTTGGGACATAAGTCACATTTTGTATATATTTGTATCCAAACTCACAGCATATGTGTTGTTTGTATTTGCACGACCATGTTGTAATAAAGTTGTAGTTGTTTTCTGTACCATGTATTTGGCGACTCAGAATAGGTTGGATGGAATGGACCTATTTTGGGGTTGTCACAGTTGGTCCAATTCTAGAATTTTCCATCAAAATGATAAACTCCAAAAATTCAACAATTTCTGAACCAGTCATCTCGTAAAATTCATAATAAATCATACGTTCATTTTTAACGGTTCAAAATTTGTGGACAAATACTCAACTTATATATGTATAACATATCCAAAAATTACCACGATCCAATGATCGGATTACAATTATAACCCTCACAAAATATATTAAAAATCCTAATTTAATTTTCAATACCTCCGTTCCGACAAAAAATACAGATAAAACACATCAACATTAACTCCTTCATTTTTAACCACAAAAATATATCCCTCATTTATATCCAAATAAAATAAATATTTCCTTATCATATGAATCAATAATTAATTATTCACACATAATAATACAGAATCACATTTATGACAACCAGGCCGTTCCCAGGAAAGAGGGGCTTTCCATAAAAAATTTCTCCTTACTGGCGCGCAATTAGGTGACCAAACCTCTCCTTAGACAGAACTTTCTAGACATTGCCAATAATGTTACTAATAATATTATTCAAATAATTTGAATTATTGATCTGATAATGGAAAATACTGTGCAGTGACAATTATTCAACAACAAAAATATAAAATTTTAACGTAGCAATTATTGAATCAATAAAATAAAAATATTGAACAGTAATTACTGTAACAATTATTGAGTAGTGACCTTTTTTACGTAAGAATCAATAATTACAAAAATACTGTGCAATACCGTGTGCTACTGTGCAATAACGCGTATTACTGTATATTAACCACCGGGTATTTCTAACAGTGTTCACGGTAACAACTACGCCGTTATTTGTAAAAACTCAAATTTGTCGTTTTCTTCACCCGACAGTATTCTGTTATGTGGCCCACAAATGGCTGCGCCGTCGTACGAATATTCCCCGACAGAAGGAAAATACCACGACCAAACGAATATTTTCCGAAACAATGAATATTTTATAACCACACTTGTGTATTTGAAAAAAATTTCATATATCACCCTTAACTTTAACATTTAACAATTTAACCATTTACTGAATTGTAATTATTGAATACTTTTATTTCATAAAATTCGGGGTCTTACAATCTCCCCTCCTTATGAAATTTTGTCCTCGAATTACGTACTTGGTATTTTGAAGAGTTGAGAATAACTTGCTTCCATTTTAGATTCTATCTCTCATATCATCATGATTTCTCCATTGCTCATCTCCCATGATAACTTCATTTGGTTTCCTCATTTTTTGGGAAGTCATGACAACCGCCATCCCTCGAACTACTTGGCTTTGACTTGTCTGGAGCAGCATTTGGCGTCATCATTACCATTGGAATATACCTTTTTATAGGATATATTCCTCCCTCAACTGCCTCTTCGTACTCCTCATTCATAATCTGAATCATCAATCTTCGATCCATATCAGATTCAGGTTGACCGCTATGTACAGGGTAATTCAAAACTCGATGTTGGGTTCTCCCAATTGTTTTCCAAAAAGAGAAATTCATATCATCTATTTTAGCCTTCTTAGATCGAACATCTCTTTTAACAATATCCACGTGTCGTGCGGCTTTTGCCCATGCATCACTTATTCTCACTCGTTCAATTTTTTCTTCTTTCAGCTCAGATTCCATTTTTATCAACTTATACTCTGCCAAAGAATGCTTCTGTTCAAGCATCACAAATCGGGTAACACAAGCTTGAATTGTTTTGCATCCTTTTGTTCCACGACCGCCTGTCGTTCTTCTGCCTGCTCTTCTAACTCATGAAAACGATTTTGAAAATTCTACATTTTGATCATATAATACCTCTAATAAACTCTCCTCAGGTACTTCTTCCTCTTCTTCCTCAGTCTCAGCTGTTACTTCTACGACTATCTCGGGTGCAAAATACAATAACACATATGCTATGAGTTTGGATACAAATATATATCAAATGTGACTCATGTCCCAACCGTGGATAGCACCTCACAATGACACCTTACATAAAGGTATAGTCAAAAACTGTTTTAAAAATTAGAATCTTTGGGAAGTGCTCAAGGAAACCTTCGTACATGGGAGGCCATGCTTCTAGGTTATGATAGATATCATATGGCCTTTTTACGTAGCAATTATTGAATCAATAAAATAAAATATTGAACAATAGTTACTGTAACAATTATTGAGTAGTGCCTTTTTACGTAAGAATCAATAATTTTAAAAATACTATGCAATATCGTGTGCTACTGTGCAATAACGCGTATTACTGTATTTTAACCACCAGGTATTCCAACAGTGTTAACGGTAACAACTACACCGTTATTTATAAAAACTCAAATTTGTCGTTTTCTTCACCCGACAGTTATTCTGTTATGTGGCCTACAAATGGCTGTGCCGTCGTACGAATATTCCCCGACAGAAAGAATATTCCACGACCAAACGAATATTTCCCGACAACAATGAATCTTTTATAACCACTTGTGTATTTTGAAAAAAAATTCATATATCACCCTTAACTTTAACTGTAAGACCCCAACTTTTATAAATAAAGATGAATTTTCTATAAATATCATTTTTGAATATTATGGAGTTAATTTGATATAATGTTATAGTTGTGGGTAATATTTATAAATTTTGCAAAGTATGCAAGTTGTTATATAATATGCGATTGGTCAGGGAATATTCGTTTTAACAGAGAATATTCGTACAACATCACAATCATTGGTGGACTCCACAACGAAATTATTGTCGGATTAAAAAAACGACAAAAATATTTTATTAAAAATAACGGCGGAAGTTTTACCATTGATACTGTTGAACTACTCGGTAGTAAAAGTACAGTAATACGTGTGGTTGCATAGTAGCACACAGTATTGATTATTAATGCTTATGTAAGAAGTCATTCAGTTTGATTCAATTATTGTCAGTTAATAATATGAATTATTTAGCGATAATGACGTTTTGTTTTATTCGTATTATTAACGTAATAAAACAGAAATATCTTTTTATATAAAACAGAATACTTTATTAAAGTTATTTTATAAATAGAATATATTATATTTTATTTAAAAGATTTTTCTTTAAATATGGACCGTCAGATTAAAGTAATCAATCCAGACCGTTCATGGATTAGTTACTATGCATTCTATTTTTCTATAAATAGCAGCTCATTCCTTCATTATTTCTTACGAATTCACTGAACTCTAGAGAGAGAAACTATAGATAGATACTATAGAGAGAGAGAGAAAAAGAGTATTCTGCTACTTAACTACTTCCTTATTTCAGCTCTTCTTTAAAACGGTAAGGGGTGTTATTCTTTCTTATTCATGAAGAGAACTGTTGTTATTCCATTTCTTATTATTCTGTTGGAATAACCTGTATATGCGGTCTACCCTATACTTGGTGACATTCTTCTATTGGAACATCCTGTCTGTGTGTTTTACACCGGACCTGGTTCCGTTTTTATTATTATTCTGTTGGAACATCCTGTCTGTGTGTTTTACACCGGACCTGGTTCCGTCTTGTTATTATTCTGTTGGAACATCCTGTCTTTGTGTTTTACACCAAACCTGGTTCCATTATTTATTATTCTGTCGGAATATCCTGTCTATGCGTTTATGCTGGACCTGGCTCTATTATTTATTATTCTGTCGGAATATCCTGTCTGTGCGTTTACGCCGGACCTGGTTCCATTATTTATTATTCTGTTGGAATAACCTGTCTGTGCGGTCTATCGCATGCATGATGGTTTCTTTTGTTATTCCATTCTTTATTATACTCAGTTGGTTAAGTTTTGACTTCTATACTCCATGAAATTTGTGGAATATCCTTGATAATTGCGTTTCATTCAGTATCTTTTCATAAAAATATTCTTCTAAGCATTATTGAATTTTACTCCACAAAGCAGTATCATGTTGACAATTTGGACGTTGTTAATTCTTGGATAAATTAATTCTTGAACTTGTTTTATTGAATTCTTATATCATTGTCATCATCCTCATGTTTATAAAATGTTAAAAGTCATCTGTGGCCTGTAGTGCATGGATGGACTTGGTATGATTATGACCAGGAATTATTCGGTATAATCATGACCGTAATGTTACAAATGATGTGGTAAAAGTCCTCATTGGCCTGTAGTGCGTTGATGGACAGTTGTTGGCATGATCATGACCATTAATGAATACATGAATATCCTTGGCCGTAGTGCAGGGGTGATTAGATGATGTGGATTATTTTATTAAGCTGAGTCCCAGCGATAACAGTGTTGAAAAACATTTTAAATCATAAAAGATAGTAAAGTTTATTTTCTACTTGACTCTTTTAATGGATTGCTTGTTCCGCTACAGTTAAACTTGATGTCTATTATATTTTATCAGTTTAACATTATTGAAGGCTAATGATAATTTATTCTGTATTATCTTAGTCATAATATTTCTTACTAGGCTAGTTGAGCTCACCCTTTCTTTCACTGTTCTCTTCAGGAAATGAGAACGTAGCTAGGGCAAGTCGGGGAACGGAATGATGGTCCGAATGATAGTATTAGTTAGTAGTCCTCACTATTCTATGTAATAGTGTGTTAATAAATGTAATGAGGACTCCTTTTGAGTATGAATACTCTCTAGAAGATAATATTTGTATTCAAACTCACAGTTTATGTTTTGTCGTATTGTACACGACAGCTGTATTAGTAAGTTATATTTGTATCCTGTACTTTGTATCTGACGACCCAAGATGGGTGATGTATACCTAATTTTGGGGGCGTCACATTAACATTTATCAATTTAACCATTTACTGAATTGTAATTATTGAATACTTTTATTTCATAAAATTCGGGTTCTTACAATCTCCCCTCCTTATGAAATTTCGTCCTCGAAATTTACGTACCTGGTATTTCAAAGAGTTGAGAATACCTTCCTTTCATTTCAGATTCCATCTTCCTTGTCATCATAATTTCTCCATTGCTCATCTCCTGTATTTCAAATATCATTCTAGAATACAGCTTCAAAACAAGGGTTAATTTAACAAATTAACATATCACATAATATCCCGATATTATGACTGATCAACAAATAAGCTTAGGTAGGACACACTAGCGAAAGATTTACTCATCTCTCCCTTCCTAGTTATATTCCCCGATCTCCGCCAGAGACCATATCCCTAAGCTCTGATACCAAAATGTAACGACCCCAAAATAGGTCCATTCCATCCAACCTATTCTGAGTCGCCAAATACATGGTACAGAAAATAACTACAACTTTATTACAACAATTGTTGTGCAAAATACAACAACACATATGCTGTGAGTTTGGATACAAATATATACCAAATGTAACTCATGTCCCAACCGTGGATAGCACCTCACAATGACACCTTACATAAAGGTATAGTCAAAAACTGTTTTAAAAATTAGAATCTTTGGGAAGTGCTCAAGGAAACCTTCGTACATGGGACACCATGCTTCTAGGTTGTGATAGATATCATATGGCCACATAATTATTCTTGGTTGACCCAATAGACCCCAAAGAAAAACGAGAAGATTATTATCATATTTTTCCAAATGGGGAGTCTTCTCTTGACATATCATTATCTCCACTGTCTCTAATTGAGAATTATACTTCAAACAAACACCAAGATTATATAAGTAGTGCTCGTAAATATGCTCAGCAAGTGGATGAGCACATCCCTGTCTTATGATGACACGAGGTTGTATATCATTAGACATCTTGTATGATAGTGACAAAATACCCTTCCAACGTTGGGTTCGCCTCACCCTATTTGATTCACCAAATATAACTACTAAATGATAACCACCGTTCTATTCCCCCGCTCGACCCAGCTACACTCTTATTACCTGAAAGGAATTGTGAAACAGAAGGGTGAGCACAACTAGCCCAGTAAGGAATATCATGACTAAAGATAAATAAATTATCAATAGCCTTCAACAATAATAAATTAGAGATTTAGAACATATGGTAGATGATAAAAATTTTCAACCATAGTTGCAGCGGAACGAGCAAACCATTAGAAGAGTCAAATAGACCATAAAGTCTACTATCTTCTCCACATTAAAAGTCCACCAATAATGTTTTATCCCTGTAACATTAAGCAACCGTTCTTTTTCACAATTATATGAATAACTTATAATCATAATTGTAATTCTAAATTCTTCTTCACATCCAGGATGAAGATAATTTTCATCACCAATCTTTACCTGAAACATCAAAGATCATGGTTACACCAAATCACATTTCCTGTTCATAATCATACTAATAACTTCATCTTTGAACTACGAGCCAAAGATATTCGTCAACAGGCCATCTTTGCACTACAGGCCAAAGATATTCATCAACAGGTCATCTTTGCACTACGGGCCAAAGATATTCATCAACAATTCATCTATGCACTACAGGCCAAAGATATTCCTCAATAGTTCATATTTGCACAACAGGTCAAATATATTAATATCTCAAAGAATATATAATCAATTCAGAATTATATAAACAATAATTATAACCATGTTAATCAATTCATCTTTACACTTAAGCTAAAGATATTCAATTATAAATTCAATGGTCATGATCATACCAGTTAACAATTCATCTTTGCACTACAGGCCAAAGATATTCCTCAGTCACGATCATACCAATAATTTACCCATCTTTACACTCAAGTGAAAGAGAATTTCAACATCAGGGTTATAAAAATGTTATATATGATAATAAAATCAATATATAGTTTTAATCTCCAGAGAATTATTCATAAATCAACTATAATTTGGTTAGAAAAAGAAACCAATTTTGTAGTGAATAGTACCCGTAAATAGTAACTCGTGAATAGTAACTTATGAATAGTAATTCATGAATAGTAACTTATGAATAGTAACCCCGATACAAAAAGGTAGAAATTTCACAATAAAATCTATCCCAATATTTCGGTATAATGATATTGAAAGAATAATATTTCTTAAGCTTATAAATAATTTATTTAAATTATTTACACTTTACTAATTATTGCATTTAATCATTATAAAATGCTAACTCTTACAATTTCATCATCAATAACCAAAGCCCTCATCAAAAATCTGCATATACCTCATATAGGATTCTCAAGCCATAAAATCCTATTTTCCAATTTTCTTTCTTCACAAAACATATTTAATTCATTTACTCATAACTAGACCATTTTCATGAAAAATACCAAATCAGTTCCAAAAATATTTTTTTTCTGAGATTTAGCATAATATAGTCCCATAGTGAACATATATTTTTGTCAGAATTTTTAAAAGTCATTTACTATTTTTCATATGGCCAAAATAGCCGAATACTTAGATATTTATCAAAAATTGTATTTTTATCTAAAAATTTTGAAATTTACAGAGTATACTCCTATCATATACATGTACTCCCAATAAAAATTTCATCAATTTTGGAGTTAACCACAAGGAGTTATAAGCGGTTACTTTTAAAATAGTCTTTTCACATAAAATTCTTAACTCTTAATCTATACATCCAAAAATCACCATTTTTGGACACAATCAAGAAAACTCATCAAAATATCATTTCAAATTTTTCCAGAATTTTTGAAGGTCAGAAAAATTACGAAACTGAAAAACATAACAACCCTTAAAATCCCTTACTATCACTTACCTCAAAAGAGGAGTACTTCTGATCGGTATAAGGCTGAAGGAAACTTGCACTGATGAATAGAAACTCACAGCGTATCTAAATACTCACAAAATATACTCAATAATCTATAGAGAGAAAGAGAGAAAACTTATGAATTCTGGTGTGATTTTCAATTCTAACTTAGCCCTCTATTTATAGGAAAATATTAGCACGTCGAAGCAGACTTAACATGCAACCTGATGGCTTTACCTGCTACTATTCTCACCCACCATATTTGAATAAAAATCTCAACACATTTCTTCACCAACCAAGAGTGGGGCCCACCAATTCTAAAATTTTTCACCAAAATGATAAACTCCAAAAATTCAACAATTTCTGAACCAGTCATCTCGTAAAATTCATAATAAATCATACGTTCATTTTTAACGGTTCAAACTTTGTGGACATATACTCAACTTATATATGTATAATATATCCAAAAATTACCACGATCCAACGGTCGGATTAAAATTATAACCCTCGCAAAATATCTTAAAAATCCTAATTTGATTTTCAATACCTCCGTTCTGACAAAAAATACAGATAAAACACCTCAACATTAATATATCCCTCATTTATATCCAAATAAAATAAATATTTCCTTATCATATGAATAAATAATTAATTATTCACAAATAATATTACAGAATCACATTTATGACAACCAGGCCGTTACCAGGAAAGAGGGGACTTTCCAATAAGAATTTCTCCTTACTGGCGCGCAATTAGGTGACCAAACCTCTCCTTAGACAGAACTTTCTAGACATTGCCAATAATGTTATATGATAATATTATTCAAATAATATGAATTATTGATCTGATAATGGGAAATAATGTGCAGTGACAATTATTGAACAACAATAATATAAAATTTCAACGTAGCAATTATTGAATCAATAAAATAAAATAGTGAACAGTAATTACTGTAACAATTATTGAGTAGTGCCTTCTTACGTAAGAATCAATAATTTTTAAAAATAATATGCAATACCGTGTGTTACTGTGCAATAACGCGTATTACTGTATTTTAACCACCGGGTATTCCAACAGTGTTAACGGTAACAACTACGCTGTTATTTGTAAAAACTCAAATTTGTCGTTTTCTTCACCCGACAGTTATTCTGTTATGTGGCCCACAAATGGCTGCGCCGTCGTACGAATATTCCCCAACAGAAAGAATATTCCACGACCAAACGAATATTTCCCGACAACAATGAATATTTTATAACCACTTGTGTATTTTGAAAAAAAATTCATATATCACCCTTAACTTTAACATTTATCAATTTAACCATTTACTGAATTGTAATTATTGAATACTTTTATTTCATAAAATTCGGGGTCTTACAATCTCCCCTCCTTATGAAATTTCATCCTCGAAATTTACGTACCTGATATTTCAAAGAGTTGAGAATACCTTCCTTTCATTTCAGATTCCATCTTCCCTGTCATCATAATTTCTCCATTGCTCATCTCCTGTATTTCAAATATTATTCTAGAATACAGCTTCAAAACAAGGGTTAATTTAACAAATTAACATATTACATAATATCCTGATATTATGACTGACCAACAAATAAGCTTAGGTAGGACACACTAGCGAAGGATTTACTCATCTCTCCCCTCCTAGTTATATTCCCCAATCTCCGCCAGAGATCGTATCCCTAAGCTCTGATACCAACCAACCTATTCTGAGTCGCCAAATACATGGTACAGAAAATAACTACAACTTTATTACAACAATT
Organism: Panax notoginseng; assembly: GCA_016801055.1. Taxonomy (NCBI): domain Eukaryota; kingdom Viridiplantae; phylum Streptophyta; class Magnoliopsida; order Apiales; family Araliaceae; genus Panax; species Panax notoginseng. The sequence continues at coordinate 83,085,393 of CM029014.1, forward strand.
ATCGTGCAAAATACAATAACACATATTCTGTGAGTTTGGATACAAATATATACCAAATGTGACTCATGTTCCAACCGTGGACATCACCTCACAATGACACCTTACATAAAGGTATAGTCAAAAACTGTTTTAGAAATTAGAATCTTTGGAAATTGCTCAAGGAAACCTTCGTACATGGGAGGCCACGCGTCTAGGTTATCATAGATATCATATGGCCACAGAATTATCCTTGGTTGACCTAATAGACCCCAAAGAAAAATGAGAAGATTACTATCATATTCTTCCCAATGGTGAGTCTTTTCTTGACTTATCATTATCTCCACTGTCTTTAATCGTGAATTATACTTCAAACAAACACCAAGATTATATAGGTAATGCCCATAGATATACTCAGTAAGTGGATGAGCACAACCCGGTCTTATGATGACACGGAGGTTATATGTCATTAGACATCTTGTATGATTGTGACAAAACACCCTTCCAACGTTGGGTTCGCCTCACCCTATTTTCTTCGCCAAATATAACTACTAAATGATGACTACCGTTTATTCCCTTGTTACCCCCGCTCGACCCAGCTACACTCTTATTACCTGAAAGGAATTGTGAAGCAAAAGGGTGAGCACAACTAGCTCAGTAAAGAATATCATGACTAAAGATAATTAAATTATCAATAGCCTTCATCAATAATAAATCAGAGATTTAGAACATATGGTAAATGATAAAAATTTCAACCATAGTTGCAGCGGAACGAGCAATCCACTAGAAGAGTCAAATAGACTATAAAGTCTATTATCTTCTCCATGTTAAAAATCCACCAACAATGTTTTATTCCTGTAACATCAATCAACAATTCTGGTCCACAATCATATGAATAACTCATAATCATAACTGTAGTTCTAAATTCCTCTTCTCATCCAGGACGAAGATAATTTTCATCACCTATCTTTACCTGAAACATCAAAGATCATGGTTACACCAAATCACATTTCCTGTTCATAATCATACTAATAACTTCATCTTTGCACTACGGCCAAAGACATTCATTTGTATCACTAGTTGGTCATGTTTATCTCAACATCTGTTCATCTTTGCACTACTGGCCAAAGATATTCAACAACATGTCATCTTTGCACTACGGGCCAAATATATTCATCAACTATTCATCTTTGCACTACATGCCAAATATATTCATCAATATTTCAACTTTGCACTACAGGCCAAAGATATTCCTCAACAGTTCATATTTGCACTACGGCCAAATATATTCATCAACAGTTCATATTTGCACTACAGGCCAAATATATTAATATCTCAAAGAAATATATAATCATTTCAGAATTTATATAAACAATAATTATAACCATGTTGATCAATTTACCTTTGCACTTAAGCTAAAGATATTCACTTATAAATTCAATGGTCATGATCATACCAATCAATAATTCAACTTTACCCTACTGCCCAAAGAGAACCCATAGTCATGATCATACCAAAAATCTACCCATCTTTACACTCAAGTCAAAGAGAAATATCATCATTAGGGTTATAAAAATGTTATATATAATAATAAAAATAATATGATCAACATCTAGTTTTAATCTCAAGAGTAATATTCGTAAATCAACTATAATTTGGTTAGAAAAAGAAACCAATTTTTTTTCGTGAATAGTAAGTCGTGAATAGTAACTCATGAATAGTAACTCGTGAATAGTAACTCGACACAAAAAGGTAAAAATTTCACAATAAAATATATACCAATATTTCGGTGTAATGATATTGAAAGAATAATATTTCTTGAGCTTATAAACAATTTATTTTAATTGTTTACACTTTAGTAAATAATACAATTAATCATCCTAAAATGCCAAACTCAAAAGATTTCATCACCAATATTCAAAAACCCTCATCAAAAATCTGCATATACCTCATATAGGATTCTCAAGCCATAAAATCCTATTTTCTAATTTTCTTTCTTCACAAAACATATTTAATTCATTTACTCATAACTAGACCATTTTCATAAAAAATACCAAATCAGTTCTAAATTTTTTTTTTTCTGGGATTTAGCATAATATAGTCCCATAGTGAACATATATTTTTCTCAGAATTTTTAAAAGTCATTTACTATTTTTCATGTGGCCAAAACAGCCGAATATTTAGACATTTATCAAAAATTGTACTTTTATCTAAAAATTCTAAAATTCACAGAGTATACTCCTATCATATACATGTACTCCCAATAAAATTTTTATCAATTTTGGAGTTAACCACAAGGAGTTATAAGCGGGTACTTTTAAAATAGTCTTTTCTCATAAAAGTCATAACTCTTAATCTATACATTCAAAAATCACCATTTTTGGACACAATCAAGAAAACTCATCAAAATATCATTTCAAATTTTTCCAGAATTTTTGAAGGTCAAAAAAATTACGAAACTGAAAAACATAACAACCCTTAAAATCCCTTACTATCCCTTACCTCAAAAGTGCAGTATTTCTGACTGGAATGCAAAGCCGAAGGAAACTTGCACTGAATAGCAACTCTCAAAGTATTTAAATACTCACAAAATATGCTTCATAATATAGAGAGAGAAAGAGAGAAAGATTGTTTCTAGTGTAATTTTTAATTCTAACTTAGCCCTCTATTTATAGAAAAATGTTAGCACGCCGAAGCAGACTTAACCTGCAACCTAATGGCTTTACCTGCTACTATTCCCACCCACCATATTTGAATAAAAATCTCAGCATATTTCTTCACCAACCAAGAGTGGGGCCCACCAATTCTAGAATTTTCCATCAAAATGATAAACTCCGAAAATTCAACAATTTCTGAACCAGTCATCTCGTAAAATTCATAATAAATCATACGTTCATTTTTAACGGTTCAAAATTTGTGGACATATACTCAACTTATATATGTATAACGTATTCAAAAATTACCACGATCCAACGGTCCGATTAAAAATTATAACCCCCGCAAAATATCTCAAAAACTCTGATTTTTAATACCTCCATTCCGACAAAAATACTGATAAAAACCTCAACATTAACTCCTTTATTTTTAACCACAAAAATATATCCCTCATTTATATCCACATAAAATAAATATTTCCTTATCATATGAATCAATAATTAATTATTTCACAAATAATATTACAGAATCACATTTATGACAACCAAACCGTTCCCAGGAAAGAGGGGGCTTTCCAATAAGAATTTCTCCTTACTGGCGCGCAATTAGGTGACCAAACCTCTCCTTAGACAGAACTTTCTAGACATTACCAATAATGTTATCTAATAATATTATTCAAATAATATGAATTATTGATCTGATAATGGAAAATACAATGCAGTGACAATTATTGAACAACAATAATATAAAAATTTAACGTAGCAATTATTGAATCAATAAAATAAAATATTGAACAGTAATTATTGTAACAATTATTGAGTAGTGCCTTCTTACATAAGAATCAATAATTTCAAAAATACTGTGCAATACCGTGTGCTACTGTGCAATAACGCGTATTACTGTATTTTAACCACGGGGTATTCTAACAGTGTTAACGGTAACAACTACGCCGTTATTTGTAAAAACTCAAATTTGTCATTTTCTTCATCCGACAGTTATTCTGTTATGGGGTCCACAAATGGCTGCGCCGTCGTACGAATAATCCCCGACAGAAAGAATATTCCACGACCAAACGAATATTCCCCGACAACAATGAATATTTTATAACCACTTGTGTATTTTGAAAAAAAAATTCATATATCACCCTTAACTTTAACATTTATCAATTTAACCATTTACTGAATAGTAATTGTAAGAAAAATTGAATACTTTTATTTCATAAAATTCGGGGTCTTACAATCTCCCCTCCTTATGAAATTTCGTCCCTGAAATTTACGTACCTGGTATTTTGAAGAGTTGAGAATACCTTGCTTCCATTTCAAATTCTATCTCTCAGATCATCATGATTTCTGCATTGCTCATCTCCCATGATAACTTCATTTGGGTTCTTCATTTGTTGGAAAGTCATGACAACCGCCATCCCTCGAACTACTTGGCTTTGACTTATCTGGAGCAGCATTTGGCGTCATCATTACCGTTGGAATATACCTTTCTATAGGATATATTCCTCCCTTAACTGCCTCTTCGTACTCCTCATTCATGATCTGAATCATCAATCTTCGATCCATATCAGATTCAGGTTGACCGCTATGTACAGGGTAATTCAAAACTCGATGTTGGATTCTCCCAATTGCTTTCCAAAAAGAGAAATTCATATCATCTATTTTAGCCTTCTTAGATCGAACATCTCTTTTCACAATATCCACGTGTCGTGCGGCTTTTGCCCATGCATCACTTATTCTTACTCGTTCAGTTTTTTCTTCTTTCAGCTCAGATTCCATTTTTATCAACTTATACTCTACCAAAGAATGCTTCTGTTCAAGCATCACATATCGGGTAACACAAGCTTGAATTGTTGCATCCTTTTGTTCCACGACCGCCTGTCGTTCTTCTGCCTGCTCTTCTAACTCATGAATACGATTTTGAAATTCTACATTTTGATCATATAATACCTCTAATAAACTCTCCTCAGGTACTTCTTCTTCCTCTTCTTCCTCAGTCTCAGCTGTTACTTCTGCGACTATCTCGGGTGCAACTATCAATTCTTCACTCACAAAATATGCTTCATAATATAGAGAGAGAAAGAGAGAAAGCTTGTTTCTGGTGTGATTTTTAATTCTAACTTAGCCCTCTATTTATAGAAAAATATTAGCACGCCGAAGCAGACTTAACCTGCAACCTGATGGCTTTACCTGCTACTATTCCCACCCACCACATTTGAATAAAAATCTCAGCACATTTCTTCACCAACTAAGAGTGGGGCCCACTAATTCTAGAATTTTCCATCAAAATGATAAACTCTGAAAATTCAACAATTTCTGAACCAGTCATCTCGTAAAATTTATAATAAATCATACGTTCATTTTTAACGGTTCAAAATTTGTGGACATATACTCAACTTATATATGTATAACATATCCAAAAATTACCACGATCCAATGGTCGGATTAAAATTATAACCCTCGCAAAATATCTTAAAAATCCTAATTTGATTTTCAATACCTCCGTTCAGACAAAAAATACAGATAAAACACCTCAACATTAACTCCTTCATTTTTAACCACAAAAATATATCCCTCATTTTTATCCAAATAAAATAAATATTTTCTTATCATATGAATCAATAAAATAAAATATTAAACAGTAATTATTGTAATAATTATTGAATAGTGTCTTCTTATGCAAGAATCAATAATTTCAAAAATAATGTGCAATACCGTGTGCTACTGTGTAATAACGTGTATTACTGTATTTTAACCACCGGATATTCCAACAGTGTTAACGGTAATAACTACGCTGTTATTTGTAAATATATGTAATATTTGCCATCAGATTGCATGTTAAGTCTGCTTCGGCGTGCTAACATTTTCCTATAAATAGAAGGCTAAGTTAGAATTGAAAATCACACCAGAATTCATAAGTTTTCTCTCTTTCTCTCTCTAGATTATTGAGTGTATTTTATGAGTATTTAGATACTCTGTGAGTTTCTATTCATCAGTGCAAGTTTTCTTCAACCTTATACCGATCAGAAGTACTCCTCTTTTGAGGTAAGGGATAGTAAGAGATTTTAAGGGTTGTTATGTTTTTTAGTTTTATAATTTTTCTGACCTTCAAAAATTTTGGAAAAATTTGAAATGATAATTTGATGAGTTTTCTTGATTGTGTCCAAAAATGGTAATTTTTGGATGTATAGATTAAGAGTTATGAATTTTATGAGAAAAGACTATTTTAAAAGTAATCGCTTATAACTCCTTGTGGTTAACTCTAAAATTGATGAAATTTTTATTGGGAGTACATGTGTATGATAGAAGTATACTCTGTTAATTTTAGAATTTTTAGATAAAAGTACAATTTTTGATAAATGTCTAAATATTCGGCTGTTTTGGCCACATGAAAAATAGTAAATGACTTTTAAAAATTCTGAGAAAAATATATGTTCACTATGGGACTATATTATGCTAAATCTCAGAAAAAAAAATATTTTGGAACTAATTTGATATTTTTTATGAAAATGGTCTAGTTACGAGTAAATGAATTAAATATGTTTTGTGAAGAAAGAAAATTAGAAAATAGGATTTTATGGTTTGAGAATCCTATATGAGGTATATGCAGATTTTTGATGAGGGTTTTTGATTATTGGTGACGAAATCTTTTGAGTTTGGCATTTTAGGATGATTAAATGCATTATTTAGTAAAGTGTAAATAATTAAAATAAATTGTATATAAGCTCAAGAAATATTATTCTTTCAATATCATTATACCGAAATATTGGTACGTATTTTATTGTGGAATTTCTACATTTTTGTGTCGAGTTACTATTCACGAGTTACTATTCATGAGTTACTATTCACGACTTACTATTCACGAAAAAAAATTGGTTTCTTTTTCTAACCAAATTATAGTTGATTTACGAATATTACTCTTGAGATTAAAACTAGATGTTGATCATATTATTTTTATTATTATATATAATATTTTTATAATCCTAATGATGATATTTCTCTTTGACTTGAGTGTAAAGATGGGTAGATTTTTGGTATGATCATGACTATGGGTTCTCTTTGGCCAGTAGTGCAAAGTCAAATTGTTGATTGGTATGATCATGACCATTGAATTTATAAGTGAATATCTTTAGCTTAAGTGCAAAGGTGAATTGATCAACATGGTTATAATTATTATTTATATAAATTCTAAAATGATTATATATTTCTTTGAGATATTAATATATTTGGCCTGTAATATAAATATGAACTGTTGATGAATATATTTAGCCGTAGTGCAAATATGAACTGTTGAGGAATATCTTTGGCCTGTAGTGCAAAGATGAAATATTGATGAATATCTTTGGCCTGTAGTGCAAAGATGAATTGTTGATGAATATCTTTGGCCCGTAGTGCAAAGATGACATGTTGTTGAATATCTTTGGCCAGTAGTGCAAAGATGAACAGATGTTGAGATAAACATGACCAACTAGTGATACAAATGAATATCTTTGGCTGTAGTGCAAAGATGAAGTTATTAGTATGATTATGAACAGGAAATGTGATTTGGTGTAACCATGATCTTTGATGTTTCAGGTAAAGATAGGTGATGAAAATTATCTTCGTCCTGGATGAGAAGAAAAATTTAGAACTACAGTTATGATTATGAGTTATTCATATGATTGTGGACCAGAATTGTTGATTGATGTTACAGGGATAAAACATTGTTGGTGGATTTTTAACATGGAGAAGATAATAGACTTTATAGTCTATTTGACTCTTCTAATGGATTGCTCGTTCCGCTGCAACTATGGTTGAAATTTTTATCATTTACCATATGTTCTAAATCTCTGATTTATTATTGATGAAGGCTATTGATAATTTAATTATCTTTAGTCATGATATTCTTTACTGAGCTAGTTGTGCTCACCCTTTTGCTTCACAATTCCTTTCAGGTAATAAGAGTGTAGCTGGGTCGAGCGGGGGTAACAAGGGAATAGAACGGTGGTCATCATTTAGTTGTTATATTTGGTGAAGAAAATAGGGTGAGGCAAACCCAACGTTGGAAGGGTATTTTGTCACTATCATACAAGATGTCTAATGATATACAACCTCGTGTCATTATAAGACAAGGATGTGCTCATCCACTTGCTGAGTATATTTACGAGCACTACTTATATAATCTTGGTATTTGTTTGAAGTATAATTCTCAATTAGAGACAGTGGAGATAATGATATGTCAAGAGAAGACTCCCAATTGGGAAGAATATGATAATAATCTTCTCGTTTTTCTTTGGGGTCTATTGGGTCAACCAAGGATAATTCTGTGGCCATATGATATCTATCACAACCTAGAAGCATGGCCTGTAGTGCAAAGATGAAATATTGATGAATATCTTTGGCCTGTAGTGCAAAGATGAATTGTTGATGAATATCTTTGGCCCGTAGTGCAAAGATGACATGTTGTTGAATATCTTTGGCCAGTAGTGCAAAGATGAACAGATGTTGAGATAAACATGACCAACTAGTGATACAAATGAATATTTTTGGTCGTAGTGCAAAGATGAAGTTATTAGTTTGATTATGAACAGGAAATATGATTTGGTGTAACCATGATCTTTGATGTTTCAGGTAAAGATAGGTGATGAAAATTATCTTCGTCCTGGATGAGAAGAGGAATTTAGAACTACAGTTATGATTATGAGTTATTCATATGATTGTGGACCAGAATTGTTGATTGATGTTACAGGGATAAAACATTGTTGGTGGATTTTTAACATGGAGAAGATAATAGACTTTATAGTCTATTTGACTCTTCTAATGGATTGCTCGTTCCGCTGCAACTATGGTTAAAATTTTTATCATTTACCATATGTTCTAAATCTCTGATTTATTATTGATGAAGGCTATTGATAATTTAATTATCTTTAGTCATGATATTCTTTACTGAGCTAGTTGTGCTCACCCTTTTGCTTCACAATTCCTTTCAGGTAATAAGAGTGTAGCTGGGTCGAGCGGGGGTAACAAGGAAGTAGAACGGTGGTCATCATTTAGTAGTTATATTTGGTGAAGAAAATAGGGTGAGGCGAACCCAACGTTGGAAGGGTATTTTGTCACTATCATACAAGATGTCTAATGATATACAACCTCGTGTCATCATAAGACAGGGATGTGCTCATCCACTTGCTGAGTATATTTACGAGCACTACTTATATAATCTTGGTATTTGTTTGAAGTATAATTCTCAGTTAGAAACAGTGGAGATAATGATATGTCAAGAGAAGACTCCCCATTGGAAAGAATATGATAATAATCTTCTCGTTTTTCTTTGGGGTCTATTGGGTCAACCAAGGATAATTATGTGGCCATATGATATCTATCACAACCTAGAAGCATGGCCTCCCATGTACGAAGGTTTCCTTGAGCACTTCCCAAAGATTCTAATTTTTAAAACAATTTTTGACTATACCTTTATGTAAGGTGTCATTGTGAGGTGATATCCACGGTTGGGACATGAGTCACATTTCGTATATATTTGTATCCAAACTCACAGCATATGTGTTGTTGTAATTTTCACAACAATTATTGTAATAAAGTTGTAGTTATTTTCTGTACCATGTATTTGGCGACTCAGAATAGGTTGGATGGAATGGACCTATTTTGGGGTCGTTACATTTTGGTATCAGAGCTTAGGGATATGGTCTCTGGCGGAGATCGGGGAATATAACTAGGAAGGGAGAGATGAGTAAATCTTTCGCTAGTGTGTCCTACCTAAGCTTATTTGTTGATCAGTCATAATATCGGGATATTATGTGATATGTTAATTTGTTAAATTAACCATTGTTTTGAAGCTGTATTCTAGAATGATATTTGAAATACAGGAGATGAGCAATGGAGAAATTATGATGACAGGGAAGATGGAATCTGAAATGAAAGGAAGGTATTCTCAACTCTTTGAAATACCAGGTACGTAAATTTCGAGGACGAAATTTCATAAGGAGGGGAGATTGTAAGACCCCGAATTTTATGAAATAAAAGTATTCAATAATTACAATTCAGTAAATGGTTAAATTGATAAATGTTAAAGTTAAGGGTGATATATGAATTTTTTTTCAAAATACACAAGTGGTTATAAAATATTCATTGTTGTCAGGAAATATTCGTTTGGTCGTGGAATATTCTTTCTGTCGGGGAATATTCGTACGACGACGCAGCCATTTGTGGGCCACATAACAGAATAACTGTCGGGTAAAGAAAATGGCAAATTTGAGTTTTTACAAATAACGGCGTAGTTGTTACCGTTAACACTGTTGGAATACCCGGTGGTTAAAATACAGTAATACGCGTAATTACACAGTAGCACATGGTATTACACAGTATTTTTAAAATTATTGATTCTTACGTAAGAAGGCACTACTCAATAATTGTTACAATAATTACTGTTTAATATTTTATTTTATTGATTCAATAATTGCTACATTAAAATTTTATATTATTGTTGTTCAATAATTGTCACTGCATAGTATTTTTCATTATCAGATCAATAATTCATATTATTTGAATAATATTATTAGATAACATTATTGGCAATGTCTAGAAAGTTCTGTCTAAGGAGAGGTTTGATCACCTAATTGCGCGCCAGTAAGGAGAAATTCTTATTGGAAAGCCCCCTCTTTCCTAGGAACGGCCTGGTTGTCATAAATGTGATTCTGTAATATTATTTATGAAATAATTAATTATTGATTCATATGATAAGAAAATATTTATTTTATTTGGATATAAATGAGGGATATATTTTTGTGGTTAAAAATGAAGGAGTTAATGTTGAGGTATTTTATCTGTATTTTTTGTCGGAACGGAGGTATTGAAAATCAAATTATGATTTTTAAGATATTTTGCGAGGCTTATAATTTTAATCCGACCATTGGATCGTGGTAATTTTTGGATATGTTATACATATATAAGTTGAGTATATGTCCACAAATTTTGAACCGTTAAAAATGAACGTATGATTTATTATGAATTTAACGAGATGACTGGTTCAGAAATTGTTGAATTTTTAGAGTTTATCATTTTGGTAGAAAATTCTAGAATTGGTGGGCTCCACTCTTAGTTGGTGAAGAAATGTGCTGAGATTTTTATTCAAATGTGGTGGGTGAGAATAGTAGCAGGTAAAGCCATCAGGTTACATGTTAATTCTGCTTCGGCGTGCTAACATTTTCCTATAAATAGAGGGCTAAGTTAAAATTGAAAATCACACCAGAATTCATAAGTTGTCTCTCTTTCTCTCTCTAGATTATTGAATGTATTTTGTGAGTATTTAGATACTCTGTGAGTTTCTATTCATCAGTGCAAGTTTCCTTCAGCCTTATACCGATCAGAAGTACTCCTCTTTTGAGGTAAGGGATAGTAAGGGATTTTAAGGGTTGTTATATTTTTCAGTTTCGTAATTTTTCTGACCTTCAAAAATTCTGAAAAAATTTAAAATGATATTTTGATAAGTTTTCTTGATTATGTCCAAAAATGGTGATTTTTGGATATATAGATTAAGAGTTATGAATTTTATGAGAAAAGACTATTTTAAAAGTAACCGCTTATAACTCCTTGTGGTTAACTCCAAAATTGATGAAATTTTTATTGAGAGTACATGTGTATGATAGAAGTATACTCTGTGAATTTCAGAATTTTTAGATAAAAGTATAATTTTTGATAAATGTCTAAATATTCGGCTGTTTTGGCCACATGAAAAATAGTAAATGACTTTTAAAAATTCTGAGAAAAATATATGTTCACTATGGGACTATATTATGCTAAATCTCAGAAAAAAAATATTTTTGGAACTGATTTGATATTTTTCATTAAAATGGTCTAGTTATGAGTAAATGAATTAAATATGTTTTGTGAAGAAAGAAAATTAGAAAATTGGATTTTATGGCTTGAGAATCCTATATGAGGTATATGCAGATTTTTGATGAGGATTTTTGATTATTAGTGATGAAATCTTTTGAGTTTGGCATTTTAGGATGATTAAATGCATTATTTAGTAAAATGTAAACAATTGAAATAAATTGTTTATAAGCTCAAGAAATATTATTATTTCAATATCATTATACCGAAATATTGGTATGTATTTTATTGTAGAATTTCTATCTTTTTGTGTCGAGTTACTATTCACGAGTTACTATTCATGAGTTACTATTCACGAAAAAAAATTGGTTTCTTTTTCTAACCAAATTGTAGTTGATTTACGAATATTACTCTTGAGATTAAAACTAGATATTGATCATATTATTTTTATTATTATATCTAACATTTTTATAACCCTAATGATGATATTTCTCTTTGATTTGAGTGTAAAGATGGGTAAATTTTTGATATGATAATGACTATGGGTTCTCTTTGGCCAGTAGTGCAAAGTTGAATTGTTGATTGGTATGATCATGATCATTAAATTTATAAGTGAATATCTTTAGCTTAAGTACAAAGGTGAATTGATCAACATGGTTATAATTATTGTTTATATAAATTCTGAAATGATTATATATTTCTTTGAGATATTAATATATTTGGCCTGTAGTGCAAATATGAACTGTTGATGAATATATTTGGTCGTAGTGCAAATATGAATTGTTGAGGAATATCTTTTGGCCTGTAGTGTAAATATAAAATATTGATAAATATCTTTGGCCTGTAGTGCAAAGATGAATTGTTGATGAATATCTTTGGCCCGTAGTGCAAAGATGACATGTTGTTGAATATCTTTGGCCAGTAGTGCAAAGATGAACAGATGTTGAGATAAACATGACCAACTAGTGATACAAATGAATATCTTTGGCCGTAGTGCAAAGATGAAGTTATTAGTATGATTATGAACATGAAATGTGATTTGGTGTAACCATGATCTTTGATGTTTCAGGTAAAGATAGGTGATAAAAATTATCTTCGTCCTGGATGAGAAGAGGAATTTAGAACTACAGTTATGATTATGAGTTATTCATATGATTGTGGACCAGAATTGTTGATTGATGTTACAGGGATAAAACATTGTTGGTAGATTTTTAACATGGAGAAGATAATAGACTTTATAGTCTATTTGACTCTTCTAATGGATTGCTCGTTCCGCTGCAACTATGGTTGAAATTTTTATCATTTACCATATGTTCTAAATCTATGATTTATTATTGATGAAGGCTATTGATAATTTAATTATCTTTAGTCATGATATTCTTTACTGAGCTAGTTGTGCTCATCCTTTTGCTTCACAATTCCTTTCAGGTAAAAAGAGTGTAGCTGGGTCGAGCGGGGGTAACAAGGGAATAGAACAGTGGTCATCATTTAGTAGTTATATTTGGTGAAGAAAATAGGGTGAGGCGAACCCAACGTTGGAAGGGTGTTTTGTCACTATCATACAATATGTCTAATGATATACAACCTCGTGTCATCATAAGACAGGGATGTGCTCATCCACTTGCTGAGTATATCTATGGGCATTAACAAAAAATAACTATAACTTTATTACAATAATTGTTGTGCAAAATACAACAACACTATGTGCTGTGAGTTTGGATACAAATATATACCAAATGTGACTCATGTCCCAACCGTGGATAGCACCTCACAATGACACCTTACATAAAGGTATAGTCAAAAACTGTTTTAAAAATTAAAATCTTTGGAAAGTGCTCAAGGAAACCTTCGTACATGGGAGGCCATGCTTCTAGGTTGTGATAGATATCATATGGCCACAGAATTATCCTTGGTTGACCCAATAGACCCAAAGAAAAACGAGAAGATTATTATCATAATCTTCCCAATGGGGAGTCTTCTCTTGACATATCATTATCTCTACTGTCTCTAATTGAGAATTATACTTCAAACAAACACCAAGATTATATAAGTAGTGCTCGTAAATATACTCAGCAAGTGGATGAGCACATCCCTGTCTTATGATGACACGAGGTTGTATATCATTAGACATCTTGTATGATAGTGACCAAATACCCTTCTAACGTTGGGTTCGCCTCACCCTATTTGATTCACCAAATATAACTACTAAATGATAACCACCGTTCTATTCCCCCGCTCGACACAGCTACACTCTTATTACCTGAAAGGAATTGTGAAACAGAAGGGTGAGCACAACTGGCCCAGTAAGGAATATCATGACTAAAGATAAATAAATTATCAATAGCCTTCAACAATAATAAATCAGAGATTTAGAACATATGGTAGATGGTAAAAATTTTCAACCATAGTTGCAGCGGAACGAGCAAACCATTAGAAGAGTCAAATAGACCATAAAGTCTACTATCTTCTCCACATTAAAAGTCCACCAATAATGTTTTATCCCTGTAACATTAATCAACAGTTCTTTTTCACAATTATATGAATAACTTATAATCATAATTGTAATTCTAAATTCTTCTTCGCATCCATGATGAAGATAATTTTCATCACCTATCTTTACCTGAAACATCAAAGATCATGGTTACACCAAATCACATTTCCTGTTCATAATCATACTAATAACTTCATCTTTGAATTACGAGCCAAAGATATTCGTCAATAGACCATCTTTGCACTACAGGCCAAAGATATTCATCAACAGGTCATCTTTGCACTACGGGCCAAAGATATTCATCAACAATTCATCTATGCACTACAGGCCAAAGATATTCCTCAATTGTTCATATTTGCACAACAGGTCAAATATATTAATATCTCAAAAAATATATAATCAATTCAGAATTATATAAACAATAATTATAACCATGTTAATCAATTCATCTTTACACTTAAGCTAAAGATATTCAATTATAAATTCAATGGTCATGATCATACCAGTTAACAATTTATCATTGCACTACAGGCCAAAGATATTCCTCAGTCACGATCATACCAATAATTTACCCATCTTTACACTCAAGTGAAAGAGAATTTCAACATCAGGGTTATAAAAATGTTATATATGATAATAAAATCAATATAATCAATATATAGTTTTAATCTCCAGAGTAATATTCATAAATTAACTATAATTTGGTTAGGAAAAGAAACTAATTTTGTAGTGAATAGTACCCGTAAATAGTAACTCGTGAATAGTAACTTATGAATAGTAACTCACGAATAGTAACTCATGAATAGTAACCCCGATATAAAAAGGTAGAAATTTCACAATAAAATCCATACCAATATTTCGGTATAATGATATTGAAAGAATAATATTTCTTAAGCTTATAAATAATTTATTTAAATTATTTACACTTTACTAATTAATTCATTTAATCATCATAAAATGCCAACTCTTACAATTTCATCATCAATAACCAAAACCCTCATCAAAAATCTGTATATACCTCATATAGGATTCTCAAGCCATAAAATCCTATTTTCTAATTTTTTTATTCACAAAACATATTTAATTCATTTACTCATAACTAGACCATTTTCATGAAAAATAACAAATCAGTTCCAAAAATATTTTTTTTCTGGGATTTAACATAATATAGTCCCATAGTGAACATATATTTTTCTCAGAATTTTTAAAAGTCATTTACTATTTTTCATGTGGCCAAAACAGCCGAATATTTAGACATTTAACAAAAATTGTACTTTTATCTAAAAATTCTGAAATTCACAGAGTATACTCCTATCATATACATGTACTCCCAATAAAAATTTCATCAATTTTGGAGTTAACCACAAGGAGTTATAAGCGGTTACTTTTAAAATAGTCTTTTCTCATAAAATTCATAACTCTTAATCTATACATCTAAAAATCACCATTTTTGGACACAATCAAGAAAACTCATCAAAATATCATTTTAAATTTTTCCAGAATTTTTGAAGATCAGAAAAATTACGAAACTGAAAAACATAACAACCCTTAAAATTCCTTACTATCCCTTACCTCAAAAGTGTAGTATTTCTGACTGGAATGCAAAGCCGAAGGAAACTTGCACTGAATAGCAACTCTCAAAGTATCTAAATACTCACAAAATATGCTTCATAATATAGAGAGAGAAAGAGAGAAATCTTGTTTCTGGTGTGATTTTTAATTCTATCTTAGCCCTCTATTTATAGGAAAATGTTAGCACGCCGAAGCAGACTTAACCTGCAACCTGATGGCTTTACCTGCTACTATTCCCACCCACCACATTTGAATAAAAATCTCAGTACATTTCTTCACCAACCAAGAGTGGGGCCCAACAATTCTAGAATTTTTTATCAAAATGATAAACTCCAAAAATTCAACAATTTCTGAACCAGTCATCTCGTAAAATTCATAATAAATCATATGTACATTTTTAACAGTTCAAAATTTGTGGACATATACTCAACTTATATATGTATAACATATCCAAAAATTACCACGATCCAACGGTCGGATTAAAAATTATAACCCTCGCAAAATATCTCAAAAACCCTGATTTTTAATACCTCCATTCCGACAAAAATACTGATAAAAATCTCAACATTAACTCCTTCATTTTTAACCACAAAAATATATCCCTCATTTATATCCACATAAAATAAATATTTCCTTATCATATGAATCAATAATTAATTATTTCACAAATAATATTACAGAATCACATTTATGACAACCAGGCCGTTCCCAGGAAAGAGGGGGCTTTCCAATAAGAATTTCTCCTTACTGGCGCGCAATTAGGTGACCAAACCTCTCCTTAGACAGAACTTTCTAGACATTGCCAATAATGTTATCTAATAATATTATTCAAATAATATGAATTATTGATCTGATAATGGGAAATACTGTGCAGTGACAATTATTGAACAACAATAATATAAAATTTTAACGTAGCAATTATTGAATCAATAAAATAAAATATTGAACAGTAATTACTGTAACAATTATTGAGTAGTGCCTTTTTACGTAAGAATCAATAATTTCAAAAATACTTTGCATTACCGTGTGCTGTTGTGTAATAACGCGTATTACTGTATTTTAACCACCGGGTATTCCAACAGTGTTAACGGTAACAACTACGTCATTATTTGTAAAAACTCAAATTTGTCATTTTCTTCATCCGACAGTTATTCTGTTATGGGGCCCACAAATGGCTGTGCCGTCGTACGAATATTTCTCGACAGAAAGAATATTCCACGACCAAACGAATATTCCCCGACAACAATGAATATTTTATAACCACTTGTGTATTTTGAAAAAAAATTGATATATCACCCTTAACTTTAACATTTATCAATTTAACCATTTACTGAATAGTAATTATAAGAAAATTTGAATACTTTTATTTCATAAAATTCGGGGGCCAAAGATATTCGTCAACAGACCATCTTTGCACTACAGGCCAAAGATATTCATCAACAGGTCATCTTTGCACTACGGGCCAAAGATATTCATCAACAATTCATCTATGCACTACATGCCAAAGATATTCCTCAATAGTTCATATTTGCACAACATGTCAAATATATTAATATCTCAAAGAATATATAATCAATTCAGAATTATATAAACAATAATTATAACCATGTTAATCAATTCATCTTTACACTTAAGCTAAAGATATTCAATTATAAATTCAATGGTCATGATCATACCAGTTAACAATTCATCTTTGCACTACAGGCCAAAGATATTCCTCAGTCACGATCATACCAATAATTTACCCATCTTTACACTTAAGTGAAAGAGAATTTCAACATCAGGGTTATAAAAATGTTATATATATGATAATAAAATCAATATAATCAATATATAGTTTTAATCTCCAGAGTAATATTCATAAATCAACTATAATTTGGTTAGGAAAAGAAACTAATTTTATAGTGAATAGTACCCGTAAATAGTAACTCGTGAATAGTAACTTATGAATAGTAACTCACGAATAGTAACTCATGAATAGTAATCCCGATACAAAAAGGTAGAAATTTCACAATAAAATCCATACCAATATTTCGGTATAATGATATTGAAAGAATAATATTTCTTAAGCTTATAAATAATTTATTTAAATTATTTACACTTTATTAATTAATGCATTTAATCATCATAAAATGTCAACTTTTACAATTTCATCATCAATAACCAAAACCGTCATCAAAAATCTGCATATACCTCATATAGGATTCTCAAGCCATAAAATCTTATTTTTCAATTTTCTTTATTCACAAAACATATTTAATTCATTTACTCATAACTAGACCATTTTCATGAAAAATACCAAATTAGTTCCAAAAATATTTTTTTTTTCTGAGATTTAGCATAATATAGTCCCATAGTGAACATATATTTTTCTCAGAATTTTTAAAAGTCATTTATTATTTTTCATATGGCCAAAACAGCCGAATATTTAGATATTTATCAAAACTTGTACTTTTATCTAAAAATTCTGAAATTCACAGAGTATATTACTATCATATACATGTACTCCCAATAAAAATTTTATCAATTTTGGAGTTAACCACAAGGAGTTATAAGCGGTTACTTTTAAAATAGCATTTTCTCATAAAATTCATAACTCTTAATCTATACATCCAAAAATCACCATTTTTGGACACAATCAAGAAAACTCATCAAAATATCATTTCAAATTTTTTCAGAATTTTTAAAGGTCAGAAAAATTACGAAACTGAAAAACATAACAACCCTTAAAATCCCTTACTATCCCTTACCTCAAAAGAGGAGTATTTCTGATCGGTATAAGGCTGAAGAAAATTTGCACTGATGAATAGAAACTCACAGAGTATCTAAATACTCATAAAATACACTCAATAATCTAGAGAGAGAAAGAGAGAAAACTTATGAATTCTGGTGTGATTTTCAATTCTAACTTAGCCCTCTATTTATAGGAAAATGTTAGCACGCCGAAGCAGACTTAACATGCAACCTGATGGCTTTACCTGCTACTATTCTCACCCACCACATTTGAATAAAAATCTCAGCATATTTCTTCACCAACCAAGAGTGGGGCCCACCAATTTTAGAATTTTTTACCAAAATGATAAACTCCAAAATTTCAACAATTTCTGAACCAGTCATCTCGTAAAATTCATAATAAATCATACGTTCATTTTTAACGGTTCAAAATTTTTGGACATATACTCAACTTATATATGTATAACATATCCAAAAATTACCACGATCCAACGGTCGGATTAAAAATTATAACCCTCGCAAAATATCTCAAAAATCCTGATTTTTAATACCTCCATTCCGACAAAAATACTGATAAAAACCTCAACATTAATTTCTTCATTTATAACCACATAAATAACTCCATCATTTATATCCAAATAAAATAAATATTTCCTCATCATATGAATTAATAATTAATTATTCACAAATAATATTACAGAATCACATTTATGACAACCAGGCCGTTCCCAGGAAAGAGGGGGCTTTTCAATAAGAATTTCTCCTTACTGGCGCACAATTAGGTGACCAAACCTCTCCTTAGACAGAACTTTTTAGACATTGCCAATAATGTTATCTAATAATATTATTCAAATAATATGAATTATTGATCTGATAATGAGAAATACTGTGCAGTGACAATTATTGAACAACAATAATATAAAATTTCAACGTAGCAATTATTAAATCGATAAAATAAAATATTGAACAGTAATTACTGTAACAATTATTGAGTAGTGCCTTCTTACGTAAGAATCAATAATTTTAAAAATACTATGCAATACCGTGTGCTACTGTGCAATAACGCGTATTACTGTATTTTAACCACCGGGTATTCCGACAGTGTTAACGGTAACAACTACGCCGTTATTTGTAAAAACTCAAATTTGTCGTTTTCTTCATCCGACTGTTATTCTGTTATGGGGCCCACAAATAGCTGCGCCGTCGTACGAATATTCCTCGACAGAAAGAATATTCCACGACCAAACGAATATTCTTCGACAACAATGAATATTTTATAATCACTTGCGTATTTTGAAAAAAAATTCATATATCACCCTTAACTTTAACATTTATCAATTTAACCATTTACTGAATTGTAATTATTGGATACTTTTATTTCATAAAATTCGGGGTCTTACAATCTCCCCTCCTTATGAAATTTCGTCCTCGAAATTTACGTACCTGGTATTTCAAAGAGTTGAGAATACCTTCCTTTCATTTCAGATTCCATCTTCCCTGTCATCATAATTTCTCCATTGCTCATCTCTTGTATTTCAAATATCATTCTAGAATACAGCTTCAAAAGAAGGGTTAATTTAACAAATTAGCATATCACATAATATCCCGATATTATGACTGACCAACAAATAAGCTTAGGTAGGACACACATACTGTGAGTTTAAATACAAATATTGTCTTTTAGACAATATCCATACCCAAATAAGTCCTCAATACAATTATTCAAACACTATTTTATAGAAATAGTGAGGACTGCTAAAACATCTTTCTAGAACCATCACTCCATACCCCGACTAGATCCTGCTATGTTCTCACCTCCTGAGAAGAAAAATGGAACAAAAAGAAAAAGGGTGAGCTCAACTAGCCTAGTAAAGAATATTATGACTAAGATAATATACAACAAATTATCATTAGTATTCAACAGGAAAAAATCTGATAGAATATAATCGACAACAAGTTTTAGATCAACAACTGCAGCGGAAACAACAAACCATTAGAAGAGTCAAGTAGAGAATGAATTCTACTATCTTCTAAGATTTAAAAGTCCATCATCAATATTTTATCCCTGTAACATCAATTAATAATCATCTTTATCTAAATATTCATCTTTGCACTACAGGCCAAAGATATTCATTTGTATCACCTGTCAGTCATGTTCATCTCAACACATGTTCATCTTTGCACTACAGGCCAAAGATATTCATCAAGTAATCATACATCTTTGCACTACAGGCCAAAGATATTCAGTAATATCATCATTTAGGACTGAGGATGATGAAAAAATATCTTAAAGAGAACGAATCTAATGAGACAGAAGGACAAATAGTAGAGATTCGTATAACAGTTTATCCAAGATCAATAATACTTCATAATAATCAATTGTGAAGCAGAATTCAAAAATAAAGATCAAAACATGGATACAATCAAAGATAGTAACCATAATAGATATCTTGGACAAAAAGAAAAAATTGTATTTTTCGGTGAATAGTGCCGTATTCGTGAATAGTGCCGTATAAGTGAATAGTAACGTATACGTAAATAGTAACCCCGACACAAAAAGTTCCAAATTTGATAAAAACTCATGTTGATATTTCAGCATAATGATATTGAAGAAAATAATATCATTTAAGAAGAAAATAATATCCCTTACCTCAAAATATCAGTACTTCTGGTCGGAATACTGGTATAAGGCTGAAAGAAACTTGCTCTGATGAATAGAAACTCTCAAAGTATCTAAATACTCACAAAATACACTCAATAATCTAGAGAGAGAAAGAGAGAAAACTTGTTTCTGGTGTGATTTTTAATTCTAACTTAGCCCTCTATTTATAGGAAAATGTTAGCACGCCGAAACTTAACCTGCAACCTGATGGCTTTACCTGTTACTATTCTCACCCACCATATTTGAATAAAAATCTCAGTACATTTCTTCACCAACCAAGAGTGGGGCCCACCAATTCTAGAATTTTCTACCAAAATGATTAACTCTGAAAATTTAACAATTTCTGAACCAGTCATCTCGTAAAATTCATAATAAATCATACGTTCATTTTTAACGGTTCAAAATTTGTGGACATATACTCAACTTATATATGTATAACATATCCAAAAATTACCACGATCCAACGGTCGGATTAAAAATTATAACCCCCGCAAAATATCTCAAAAATCCTGATTTTTAATACCTCCATTCTGATAAAATACTGATAAAAACCTCAACATTAACTCCTTCATTTTTAACCACAAAAATATATCCCTCATTTATATTCACATAAAATAAATATTTCCTTATCATATGAATCAATAATTAATTATTTACAAATAATATTACAGAATCACATTTATGACAACCAGGCCGTTCCCAGGAAAGAGGGGGGTTTCCAATAAGGATTTCTCCTTACTGGCGCGTAATTAGATGACCAAACCTCTCCTTAGACAGAACTTTCTAGACATTGCCAATAATGTTATCTAATAATATTATTCAAGTAATATGAATTATTGATCTGATAATAGAAAATACTATGCAGCAATAATTATTGAAACAACAATAATATAAAATATCAACGCAACAATTATTGAATCAATAAAATAAAATATTGAACAGTAACTACTGTAACAATTATTGAGTAGTGCCTTCTTATGTAAGAATCAATAATTGGTGCAATACCGTGTGCTACTGTATTTTAACCACCGGGTATTCCAACAGTATTAACGGTAACAACTACGCCGTTATTTATAAACAACTTATACTTGTCGTTTTTTTCATTCAATCGCTTTCCGTTATGGGGCCCACACAAGGCTGCGCCTTCGTACGAATATTCCCCGACAGCAAGAATATTCCACGACCAAACGAATATTCCCCGACAAAATGAATATTTTATAACCACTTGCTTATTTTACAAAATTTGCGCATTTCACCCATAACCAAAGTATTATATCAAATTAACCCCTTATTATTCACAATAATATTTAGAGAAAATTTGATTTTATTTATTAATAAGTTGGGGTCTTATAACCTCCCCTCCTTATAAAATTTCGTCCTCGAAATTGACGTACGTACCTGATATTTCGAAAAGGTGAGGATACCTCACTTTTATTTCTGATTCTAACTCCCAGGTCATTTCTTCAATAGCATGGTTTCTCCACAAAACCTTAACTTGTGGTATAACCTTTGTGCATATGACATGCTCTTTCCTATCCAAGATCTTAACAGGTACCTCATCGTACGTTAAATTTTCAGCTATCTCGTCTGGTTCTAACTCAATAATGTGGTTCGGGTCTTTAACATATTTACGAAGCATAGATATGTGAAAAACATTATGAACACGAGACATGCTTGGAGGTAATGCGAGTCTATATGCCACATTTCCTATTCGCTCAAGAATCTCAAATGGACCAACAAATCTTGGATTGAGCTTTCCTCTCTTCCCAAATCTTGTAACTCCCTTCCATTGTGCAACACGTAACAATACATGATCCCCAATATTAAATTCCACGTCCTTCCGATGAAGATCCGCATAACTCTTTTGTCGATCCTGTGCCGTTTGTATACGTTGTCGAATTGTTTGGATCTTCTCTGTAGTCATGCGTACCAACTCTGGTCCCAACAATGTTGCTTCACCCACCTCGTCCCAGCATACAGGAGAACGACATTTTCTTCCATACAACGCCTCGAATGGAGCCACACCTATACTCGCCTGATAACTGTTGTTGTAGGAGAATTCCACCAATGGTAGGTAGTTATCCCAACTCCCTTTGAAATCTAGGACACAAAGTCTTAATAGATCTTCAAGAGTTTGAATAGTCCTCTCTGATTATCCGCCCGTTTGAGGATGGTATGCTGAACTAAATCGTAAATCTGTGCCCATAGCTTTTTGCAAGCTAACCCAAAATCTTGAAGTGAATCTTGGGTCACGATCCGAAACTATGGATACTGGCATACCATGCAATCTCACAATCTCGTTCACATACATACTAGCAAGACGTTCAAGGGAATAAGTCTCACGTATCGACAAGAAATGAGCGGACTTGGTTAATCTATCAACAATAACCCAAATCGCATCTATGCCTTGAGAAACCTTGGGAAGACCCGTAACAAAATCCAAAGTAATGTGTTCCCACTTCCATTTCAAAATCTCAAGTGGTTGCAATGGACCCTTTGGTACTTGACGCTCCGCTTTTACACGTTAGCAAGTTAAACATCTCGAGATAAACTCCACGATCTCTCTTTTCATATTGCTCCACCAAAATGTATGTTGAAGATCGTGATACATTTTGGTACTCCCAGGATGGATTACAAACGGTGTGTTGTGTGCCTCCATCATTATTCTATGCTTCAAGTAAAAATCGTTAGGAACACAAAGTCTGGAGTTGACTCGAAGTATTACTTCTTCATCGATTCTTGCTTCTGGAATAGCACCTTCTTGCACTTTCTTCTTCATACGCATCAGCTCCATGTCCGTAGCTTGAGCAGCTTTAACTTTATCGATTAAAGTCAGTTCTACTCGTATATTTGATATCATCATGTGGATACTTGGAGCCTTCATCTCTATCTCCATCCTTTGTAAGTCATACAAAATGGGCCTTTGTGTTAACAACATTGCACTCGTACCCGCATATGATCTTCTACTCAATGCGTCAGCTACTACATTTAGTTTTCCAGGATGATATTGGATGGTATGATCGTAATCTTTCAACAGCTCGAGCCAACGTCGCTGCCGCATGTTGAGTTCCTTTTGGGTGAAGAAATATTTGAGGCTTTTATGATCTGTATAGATCTCCACTTTCTCCCCATACATGTAGTGTCTCCAGATCTTCAACACGAAAACGACTGCTGCCAACTCCAAATCATGAGTAGGATAATTCCTCTCATATTCTTTGAGTTGTCGCGAGGCATAGGCTATGACTTTCCCATATTGCATGAGAACACATCCTAACCCTTTGCCTGAAGCATCACTGTAGATAACAAATCCATCCGAACCAGATGGTATTGTCAGAACAGGTGCCGAAATAAGTCTCCTCTTGAGTTCTTGAAAACTCTTCTCACAATCCTCGCTCCAACTGAATTTTGTATCCTTCCGAGTCAGCTGAGTTAACGGAGTAGCGATTCGAGAAAATCCTTCCACAAATCTCCGAGCTAAGCCCAGAAAGCTACGTACTTCGGGTACCGACTTCGGTTGCTCCCAACTTTGTATGGCTTCAGTCTTCGTCGGGTCGACAGATACTCCATGTTTTGACACCACGTGCCCAAGGAATGTTACTTC
This sequence comes from Panax notoginseng, assembly GCA_016801055.1. NCBI lineage: Eukaryota > Viridiplantae > Streptophyta > Magnoliopsida > Apiales > Araliaceae > Panax > Panax notoginseng. The sequence continues at coordinate 83,109,911 of CM029014.1, forward strand.
CTCAAGCCAGAACTCGCATTTCTTCAGTTTGGCATAAAGCTTGTTTTCACGAAGCCTTTACAGTACCAGCTTCAAATGGCGTTCATGATCTTCACGGCTTTTGGAATAGATGAGGATGTCATCAATAAAGACAACAACGAACTGATCTAAATATTCTTTGAATACACGGTTCATCATATCTATGAAGGCAGCAAGAGCATTAGTCAATCCAAAAGACATGACTAAGAATTCATAATGCCCGTACCGAGTTCTGAAGGCAGTCTTTAGAATATCCTCAGTTTTAATCTTCAGCTGATGATATCCAGAACGAAGATCGATCTTTGAAAAGAATTGTGCTCCTTGCAACTGGTCAAACAGGTCATCAATGCGAGGTAGCGGATACCTATTCTTGATAGTGACATGATTCAATTCTCGATAGTCGATACAAAGTCGCATACTCCCGTCTTTCTTCTTTACGAATAAAACAGGAGCACCCCAAGGAGACGTACTAGGATGAATAAAACCGATGTCCAACAACTCCTGTAGTTGGACTTTTAACTCCTGCAGTTCAATAGGAGCCATTCGATATGGAGTTTTAGAAATGGGCTTTGTACCGGGTTCAAGGTCAATAAAAAATTCAACTTCACGTTCTGGGGGTAGACCAGGAAGTTCTTCAGGAAATACATCGGGAAATTCTCTAACAATAGAAATATTATTCAAATCTGACTTGTCTTTGTTCAAATCCATAACATGGGCTAAGAAAGCTTGACATCCGTTTTTCAATAAACGAATAGCTTTGTGGCTTGTTATGACAGTGACTGATTTTAATGGTTTAGTAGTTTGAATTCGTATGACAGGTTGGTTAGGAATATGAAAACTAACAACCTTACGAAAACAATCAATTTTAGCATGATGAGTGGTTAACCAATCAATTTCTAAAATCACATCAAAAGCAAGTATCTTTAAAGAGATAAGATCAACAGGTAATGTGATAGTGCCAACTTGGATCATGCAAGATTTATAAACTGTAGATGTAACGAAAGTTTCACCCAACGGAGTTTCAACAGATAAGTCAAAGTCCAATGTAACGACCCCAAAATAGGTCCATTCCATCCAACCTATTCTGAGTTGCCAAATACATGGTACAGAAAACAACTACAACTTTATTACAACAATTGTCGTGCAAAATACAACAACACATATGCTATGAGTTTGGGTACAAATATATACCAACTGTGACTCATGTCCCAACCTTGGATAGCACGTCACAATGACACATTACATAAAGGTATAGTCAAAAACTATTTTAGAAATTAGAATCTTTGGGAAGTGCTCAAGAAAACCTTCGTACATGGGAGGTCATGCGTCTAGGTTATGATAGATATCATATGGCCACAGAATTATCCTTGGTTGACCCAATAGACATCTTGTATGATAGTGGTAAAACACCATTCCAACGTTGGGTTCGCCTCACCCTAGATGATTCACCAAATATAACTACTAAATGATGACCACCGTTCTATTCTCTGTTACCCCCGCTCGACCCAGCTACACTCTTATTACCTGAAAGAAATTGTGAAACAGAAGGGTGAGCACAACTAGCTCAGTAAAGAATATCATGACTAAAGATAATTAAATTATCAATAGCCTTCAACAGAATTAAATCAGAGATTTAGAACATATGGTAGATGATAAAATTTTTCAACCATAGTTACAGCGGAACGAGCAATCCATTAGAAGAGTCAAATAGACTATAAAGTCTATTATCTTCTCCACGTTAAAAGTCCACCAACAATGTTTTATCCCTGTAACATCAATCAACAATTCCTTTCCACAATCATATCATAATTGTGATTCTAAATTTCGCATCCAAGACGAAGATAATTTTCATCGTCTGTCTTTTCCTGAAACATCAAAGATCATGGTTATACCAAATCACAGTTCATGTTCATAATCATACTAATAAATTCATCTTTGCACCACGGGCCAAAGATATTCATCAACAGCTCATCTTTGCACTACAGGCCAAAGATATTCCTCAACAACTCATATTTACACTACAAGCCAAATATATTAATATCTCAAAGAAATATATAATCATTTCAGAATTTATATAACCAATAATTATAACCATGTTGATCATTTCACCTTTGCACTTAAGCTGAAGATATTTAATTATAAATTCAATGGTCATGATCATACCAGTCAATAATTCAACTTTGCACTACTGGCCAAAGAGAACCCATAGTCATGATCGTACCAAAAATCTACCCATCTTTACACTCAAGTCAAAGAGAAATATCATCATTAGGGTTATAAAAATGTTATATATGATAATAAAAAATAATATGATCAACATATAGTTTTAATCTCAAGAGTAATATTCATAAATCAACTATAATTTGGTTAAAAAAAGAAACCAATTTTGTCATGAATAGTAACTCGTGAATAGTAACCCATGAATAGTAACTCGTGAATAGTAACTAGTGAATACTAACTCGTGAATAATAACTCATGAATAGTAACTTGTGAATAGTAACTCGTGAATAGTAACTCGTGAATAGTAACTCGTGAATAGTAATCCCGACATGAAAAGATAAGAATTTCACAAGAAAAATCTTACCAATATTCCGGTATAATGATATTGAAAGAAATAATATCATTGATAAAAAATAACATCCCTTACGACAATATCCCTTACTATCCCTTACAATCCCTTACCTCAAAAGAGCAGTACTCCTGACTAGAATAACGCTGAACGAACTTGCACCGTATAGCAACACTCAAGATATCAAAATACTCACAAGAATACACTCGATAATATAGAGAGAGAAATAGAGAAAAAACTTCAGTTTCTGGTGTGATTTTCAATTCTAACCTAAGCACCCTATTTATAGGAAATTGCTTAGAACACCAAAGCAGAAAATTTAATATAATATATATATATATATATATATATATATATATATATATATATAATTTTCAAGCCCACCTTTGAAGATCTGAATTCAGCACATTTTAACAACCAGTGGGCCCCACCATCTCACAAAAAACGTTTTTCTCAAAATAATTAACTTAAACTCCCAAAAATCAATTATTTCGGAACTTCGGAACTTCAATAATTCATAATAAATAGCCCTTTGATCAGAAAATTCGAATCTCGCGAGTTTTTATAGGAAATTTAATTCTCTACAACTTTGTAGAAGAAAATTTTTCCAAATTCCAAACAGAAATTGAACGAAATCTACAAACGAGCGATTTTACAGTCAATAATAAATTTTTGGTCAAGAATTGTGTCCACCAACACACAAAACATGTGTTAATCATTTAATGCCACAAAAATACTCTTCCTCCTCATATACTCATATATCCCACATTCATTGTAAAAATATCACCATCAATATATTATTAAAATAATATATTTAAATGAATTATTTTATCAGAAAAAGATAAAATATTAATTTTCAACAATTGTCACATTAAAATTTTTTTTCTCTATCTATATCCACATAAAATTAATATTTTCCTAATCATATAAATTAATAATTAATTATACACAAATAATATTACAGAATCACAGTACTGGCAACCAGGCCGTTCCCAAGAAAGAGGGGGCTTTCTAATAAGGATATCTCCTTACTGGCGCGCAATTAGATGACCAAACATCTCCTTAGACAGAACTTTCTAGACATTGCCAATAATATTATCTAATAATATTATTCAGATAATAAGAATTATTGCTCCGATAATAGAAAATACTGTGTAGTGACAATTATTAAAACAACAGTAATATAAAATATCAATACAGCAATTATTGAATCAATAAAATAAAATACTGAACAGTAATTACTGTAACAATTATTGAGTAATGCCTTTTTACGTAAAAATCAATAATTGGTGCAATACCGTGTGCTACTGTGCAACAACGCGTATTACTGTGTTTTAACCACCGGGTATTCCAACAGTGTTAACGGTAACAACTACGCCGTTATTTATACACAACTTACTCTTGTCGTTTTCTTCATCCAATCGCTTTTCGTTATGGGGCCCACAAAAGGCTGCGCCGTCGTACGAATATTCCTCGATAGTAAGAATATTCCACGACTAAACGAATATTCCCCGACAACAATGAATATTTTATAACCACTTGCGTATTTTGAAAAAAAATTCATATATCACCCTTAACTTTAATATTTATCAATTTAACCATTTACTAAATAGTAATTATAAGAAAAATTGAATACTTTTATTTCATAAAATTTGGGGTCTTACAATTTTCCCTCCTTATGAAATTTCGTCCTCGAAATTTACGTACCTGGTATTTCAAAGAGTTGAGAATACCTTGCTTTCATTTCAGATTCCATCTTTCCTGTCATCATAATTTCTTCATTGCTCATCTCCTGTATTTCAGATATCATTCTAGAATAAAGCTTCAAAACAAAGGTTAATTGAACAAAATAACATATCACATAATATCCCGATATTATGACTGACCAACAAATAAGCTTAGGTAGGACACACTAGCGAAGGATTTACTCGTCTCTCTCCTCCTAGTCCTATTCCCCGATCTCCGCCAGAGATCATATCCCTAAGCTCTGATACCAAATGTAACGACCCCAAAATAGGTCCATTCCATCCAACCTATTCTGAGTTGCCAAATATATGGTACAGAAAATAACTACAAATTTATTACAACAATTGTCGTGTAAAATATAACAACACATATGCTATGAGTTTGGGTACAAATATATACCAACTGTGACTCATGTCCCAACCTTGGATAGCACGTCACAATGACACATTACATAAAGGTATAGTCAAAAACTGTTTTAGAAATTAGAATCTTTGGGAAGTGCTCAAGAAAACCTTCGTACATGGGAGGTCATGCGTCTAGGTTATGATAGATATCATATGGCCACAAAATTATCCTTGGTTGACCTAATAGACATCTTGTATGATAGTGGTAAAACACCATTCCAACGTTGGGTTCGCCTCACCCTAGATGATTCACCAAATATAACTACTAAATGATGACCACCGTTCTATTCTCCTGTTACCCCCGCTCGACCCAGCTACACTCTTATTACGTGAAAGGAATTGTGAAACAGAAGGGTGAGCACAACTAGCTCAGTAAAGAATATCATGACTAAAGATAATTAAATTATCAATAGCCTTCAACAGAATTAAATCAGAGGTTTAGAACATATGGTAGATGATAAAATTTTTCAACCATAGTTACAGCGGAACGAGCAATCCATTAGAAGAGTCAAATAGACTATAAAGTCTATTATCTTCTCCACGTTAAAAGTCCACCAACAATGTTTTATCCCTGTAACATCAATCAACAATTCCTTTCCACAATCATATCATAATTGTGATTCTAAATTTCGCATCCAAGACGAAGATAATTTTCATCGTCTGTCTTTTCCTGAAACATCAAAGATCATGGTTATACCAAATCACAGTTCATGTTCATAATCATACTAATAAATTCATCTTTGCACCACGGGCCAAAGATATTCATCAACAGCTCATCTTTGCACTACAGGCCAAAGATATTCCTCAACAACTCATATTTACACTACAAGCCAAATATATTAATATCTCAAAGAAATATATAATCATTTCAGAATTTATATAACCAATAATTATAACCATGTTGATCATTTCACCTTTGCACTTAAGCTAAAGATATTTAATTATAAATTCAATGGTCATGATCATACCAGTCAACAATTCAACTTTGCACTACTGGCCAAAGAGAACCCATAGTCATGATCGTACCAAAAATCTACCCATCTTTACACTCAAGTCAAAGAGAAATATCATCATTAGGGTTATAAAAATGTTATATATGATAATAAAAAATAATATGATCAACATATAGTTTTAATCTCAAGAGTAATATTCATAAATCAACTATAATTTGGTTAGAAAAAGAAACCAATTTTGTCATGAATAGTAACTCGTGAATAGTAACCCATTAGTAGTAACTCGTGAATAGTAACTCATGAATAGTAACTCGTGAATAGTAACTTATGAATAGTAACTCGTGAATAGTAACTAGTGAATACTAACTCATGAATAATAACTAATGAATAGTAACTCATGAATAGTAACTCGTGAATAGTAACTCATGAATAGTAACTCGTGAATAGTAATCCCGACATGAAAAGATAAGAATTTTACAAGAAAAATCTTACCAATATTCCGGTATAATGATATTGAAAGAAATAATATCATTGATAAAAAATAACATCCCTTACGACAATATCCCTTACTATCCCTTACCTCAAAAGAGCAGTACTCCTGACTAGAATAACGCTGAACGAACTTGCACCGTATAGCAACACTCAAGATATCAAAATACTCACAAGAATACACTCGATAATATAGAGAGAGAAATAGAGAGAAAACTTCAGTTTCTGGTGTGATTTTCAATTCAAACCTAAGCACCCTATTTATAGGAAATTGCTTAGAACACCAAAGCAGAAAATTTAGTATAATATTAATATATATATATATATATAAATTTTCAAGTCCACCTTTGAAGATCTGAATTTAGCACATTTTAACAACCAGTGGGCCCCACCATCTCACAAAAAACGTTTTTCTCAAAATAATTAACTTAAACTCCCAAAAATCAATTATTTCGAAACTTCAGAACTTCAATAATTCATAATAAATAGCCCTTTGATCAGAAAATTCGAATCTCGCGTGTTTTTATAGGAAATTCAATTCTCTACAACTTTGCAGAAGAACGTTTTTCCAAATTCCAAACAGAAATTGACCGAAATCCATAAACGAGCGATTTTACAGTCAATAATAAATTTTCGGTCAAGAATTGTGTCCACCAACACACAAAACATGTGTTAATCATTTAATGTCACAAAAATACTCTTCCTCCTCATATACTCATATATCCCACATTCATTATAAAAATATCACCATCAATATATTATTAAAATAATATATTTAAATGAATTATTTTATCAGAAAAAGATAAAATATTAATTTTCAACAATTGTCACATTAAAATTTTTTTTCTCCATCTATATCCACATAAAATCAATATTTTCCTAATCATATAAATCAATAATTAATTATACACAAATAATATTACAGAATTACAGTACTGGCAACCAGGCCGTTCCCAAGAAAGAGGGGGCTTTCCAATAAGGATATCTCCTTACTGGCGCGCAATTAGATGACCAAACATCTCCTTAGACAGAACTTTCTAGACATTGCTAATAATGTTATCTAATAATATTATTCAGATAATAAGAATTATGGCTCCGATAATAGAAAATACTGTGTAGTGACAATTATTAAAACAACAGTAATATAAAATATCAACGCAGCAATTATTGAATCAATAAAATAAAATACTGAACAGTAATTACTGTAACAATTATTGAGTAATGCCTTCTTATGTAAAAATCAATAATTGTTACAATACCGTGTGCTACTGTGCAACAACGCGTATTACTGTGTTTTAACCACCGGGTATTCCAACAGTGTTAACGGTAACAACTACGCCGTTATTTATACACAACTTACTCTTGTCGTTTTCTTCATCCAATCGCTTTTCGTTATGGGGCCCACAAAAGGCTGCGCCGTCGTACGAATATTCCTCGACAGTAAGAATATTCCACGACTAAACGAATATTTCCCGACAACAATGAATATTTTATAACCACTTGCGTATTTTGAAAAAAAATTCATATATCACCCTTAACTTTAACATTTATCAATTTAACCATTTGCTAAATAGTAATTATAAGAAAAATTGAATACTTTTATTTCATAAAATTCGGGGTCTTACATCCAATTTCTCCGGAGTCAAGTTTAAACGTTGAGCACAAGCATGAGAGATAAAAGAATGGGTAGAACCGGTATCTAGTAAAGTATAAACTTCGCAAGAATTCAAGATTAGCTTACCCGTGATCACCTCGTTCGGGTTTTTCGCGTTTTGGCCAGTCACGACAAACGCTCTTCCAGGAACCGCTGATTTTGACTTATCCGAGACAGTTTTTGGAGTCACCATCCCCGCTGAACTTGGTTTTGCTACAGATCACTCTCGAGCTATATGACCCTCCTTTCCACAGTTATAACATACCTTGGATTGTTGTGGGCAGTTTGGGCTGATATGTCCCTCTTTTCCACATTTGTAACATACGACCGGTGGTCGTTCTCCTCCCCTAGAAACAGTTGATGTTTGTGCTGACGTCTTCACATTATCATTGTTGTACATTCTCTTCTTAGAATCTCCTCCCGACTCTCTCCTTTTATTATCACGACCACGATTACCACCAGATTGGTTACCGCTTTTGTCCGAATGCTATCCTCCCTGCTGGTTTTTATTGCTTCGATGACTGCCGCCACCGGTATGACCCTGGTTGTGGTCCCTCGGTTGCACATACTCATTATCGCGTTCTAATAATTGAGCCCTGTTTACAACATCTGAATATAAATAAAATTTATGAGAGATAAGATATTGTCGAATCTCGGGTTTTAGACCTCTCAGAAACATCCTTGTCATTCGTTCCTCATTTTCGACCAAATGAGGTGCAAACCTGGATAACTCTGCAAACTTCGCTTCGTACTGAGACACCGTCATGTTATTTTGTTCCAGTCTGATAAACTCCGCCTCCTTCATATGACGAATACTTTCAGGAAAGTACTTGTCATTGAATAATTTTTGAAATATTTCCCAGGACATGTTGAGTGCGTCAGGCTGGGTACGCTTCACAGACTCCCACCAGTAGTCTGCCTCACCGCGGAACATAAAAGTGGCGAATGGAACCTTCTGTTCCTCCGTGCATCCCAAGACATCGAATATCTTGGTAATTTGCTTGACCCACGTTTCCGCCATGATCGGATCCGGCTTTCCCTTAAATCTTGGTGGTCCCAATTCTTTGAACTGCTTAGCTGTGACACACCGCGCGCTATTATCATTTCCACCTGTATTCTGCACACGAGTCTCCCTCGTCTGATTTTACATGAACTGCAAAAAGCTCATAAACATTCCATCATTCATCATTTGCTCGGTAATGTTGTTTACAGGAGGAATATTGCCTTCCTGTTGCACGTTCCCCTGGGTGGTGATCAAAGGTGTCTCCACGGTCTGATTTACTCCATTATTAACGTTTTCAGCTGCCATTCTTAAATACTGCCATAAAACAAGGGTTAATAGTCATGTCATATATTATCCCTATACTTTAACCTACCAAATAAACACCAAATAAACTTAGTCAGGTCATACTAGCGAAGGAATTCCCCGTCTCTCCCCTCCTAGTTCTTGTCTCACATCTCAGCCAGGGATCATATCCGTAAGCTCTGATACCAACTGTGACGCCCCCAAAATAGGTATACAACACCCATTCTGAGTCGCCAAATACATGGTACAGAAAGCAAACTACAACTTCAATAATACAATTATCGTGCAAAATACGACAACACATACTGTGAGTTTAAATACAAATATTGTCTTTTAGACAATATCCACACTCAAATAAGTCCTCAATACAATTATTCAAACACTATTTTATAGAAATAGTGAGGACTGCTAAAACATCTTTCTAGAACCATCACTCCATACCCCGACTAGATCCTGCTATGTTCTCACCTCCTGAGAAAAAAAATGGAACAAAAAGAAAAAGGGTGAGCTCAACTAGCCCAGTAAAGAATATTATGACTAAGATAATATACAACAAATTATCATTAGTATTCAACAGGGAAAAATCCGATAGAATATAATCGACAACAAGTTTTAGATCAACAACTGCAGCGGAAACAGCAAACCATTAGAAGAGTCAAGTAGAGAATGAATTCTACTATCTTCTAAGATTTAAAAGTCCATCATCAATATTTTATCCCTGTAACATCAATTAATAATCATCTTTATCTAAATATTCATCTTTGCACTACATGCCAAAGATATTCATTTGTATCACCTGTCAGTCATGTTCATCTCAACACATGTTCATCTTTGCACTACAGGCCAAAGATATTCATCAAGTAATCATACATCTTTGCACTACAGGCCAAAGATATTCAGTAATATCATCATTTAGGACTGAAGATGATGAAAAAATATATTAAAGAGAACGAATCCAATGCAGCAGGACAAATAGTAGGGATTCGTATAACAGTTTATCCAAGATCAATAATACTTCATAATAATCAATTGTGAAGCAGAATTCAAAAATAAAGATCAAAACATGGATACAATCAAAGATAGTAACCATAATAGATATCTTGGACAAAATTTTTTTTTTTTTTCGGTGAATAGTGCCGTATACATGAATAGTAACGTATACGTGAATAGTAACCCCGACACAAAAAGTTCCAAATTTGATAAAAACTCATGTTGATATTTCAGCATAATGATATTGAAGAAAATAATATCATTTAAGAAGAAAATAATATTCCTTACCTCAAAATATCAGTACTTCTGGTCGGAATACCGGTATAAGGCTGAAAGAAACTTGCTCTGATGAATAGAAACTCTCAAAGTATCTAAATACTCACAAAATACACTCAATAATCTAGAGAGAGAAAGAGAGAAAACTTGTTTCTGATGTGATTTTTAATTCTAACTTAGCCCTCTATTTATAGGAAAATGTTAGCACGCCGAAGCAGACTTAACCTGCAACCTGATGGCTTTACCTGTTACTATTCCCACCCACCACATTTGAATAAAAATCTCAGCACATTTCTTCACCAACCAAGAGTGGAGCCCACCAATTCTAGAATTTTCTACCAAAATGATTAACTCTGAAAATTCAACAATTTCTGAACCAGTCATCTCGTAAAATTCTAATAAATCATACGTTCATTTTTAACGGTTCAAAATTTGTGGACATATACTCAACTTATATATGTATAACATATCTAAAAATTACCACGATCCAACGGTCGGATTAAAAATTATAACCCCCGCAAAATATCTCAAAAATCCTGATTTTTAATACCTCCATTTCGATAAAATACTGATAAAAACCTCAACATTAACTCCTTCATTTTTAACCACAACAATATATCCCTCATTTATATCCACATAAAATAAATATTTCCTTATCATATGAATCAATAATTAATTATTTACAAATAATATTACAGAATCACATTTATGACAACCAGGCCGTTCCCAGGAAAGAGGGGGGTTTCCAATAAGAATTTCTCCTTACTGGCGTGCAATTAGATGACCAAACCTCTCCTTAGACAGAACTTTCTAGACATTGCCAATAATGTTATCTACTAATATTATTCAAATAATATGAATTATTGATCTGATAATGGAAAATACTGTGCATCAATAATTATTGAAACAACAATAATATAAAATATCGACGCAACAATTATTGAATCAATAAAATAAAATATTGAACAGTAACTACTGTAACAATTATTGAGTAGTGCCTTCTTACGTAAGAATCAATAATTGGTGCAATACCGTGTGCTACTGTATTTTAACCACCGGGTATTCCAACAGTATTAACGGTAACAACTACGCCGTTATTTATAAACAACTTATACTTGTCGTTTTCTTCATCCAATCGCTTTCCGTTATGGGGCCCACACAAGGCTGCGCCGTCGTACGGATATTCCCCGATAGCAAGAATATTCTACGACCAAACGAATATTTCCCGACAAAATGAATATTTTATAACCACTTGCTTATTTTATAAAATTTGCGCATTTCACCCATAACCAAAGTATTATATCAAATTAACCCCTTATTATTCACAATAATATTTAGAGAAAATTTGATTTTATATATTAATAAGTTGGGGTCTTACATAAAATATCAACGCAACAATTATTGAATCAATAAAATAAAATACAGAATAGTAATTACTATAACAATTATTGAGTAGTGCCTTCTTATGTAAGAATTAATAATTGATGCAATACCGTGTGCTACTGTGCAACAACACGTATTACTGTGTTTTAACCACCGGGTATTCCAACAGTATTAACGGTAACAACTACGCTGTTATTTATAAACAACTTATACTTGTCGTTTTCTTCATCCAATCGCTTTTCGTTATGGGGCCCACAAAAGACTGCGCCGTCGTACGAATATTCCCTGACAGGAAGAATATTCCACGACCAAACGAATATTCCCCGACAACAATGAATATTTTATAACCACTTGCTTATCTAAAATATTTGCGTATTTTACCCATATCTAACCACATTAATCAAATCAATCCTTACTATTTCAAAATAATAAATAGAGGAATCTTGATTTCATTAATAATAAGTTGGGGTCTTACAACCTCCCCTCCTTATGAAATTTCGTTCTCAAAATTGACGTACGTACCTGGTGTTTTAAAAAGATGAGGATACCTCTCTTTTATTTTCATTTCTAACTCCCAGGTCATTTCCTCAATAGCATGGTTCCTCCACAAAACTTTAACTTGTGGTATGACCTTTGTGCGTAGGACATGCTCTTTCCTATCCAAGATCTTGACAGGTACCTCCTCGTACGTTAAGTCTTCGGCTATCTCGTTCGGTTCTAACTCAATGACGTGGTTCAGGTCTTTCACATATTTACGAAGGACAGATATATGAAAAACGTTATGAACACGAGACATACTTGGAGGTAACGCGAGTCTATAAGCCACATTTCCTCCTCGGTCAAGAATTTGAAATGGACCAATAAATCGTGGATTGAGCTTTTCTCTCTTCCCAAATCTTGTAACTCCCTTCCATGGAGCAATACGCAACAATACATGATCCCCAATACTAAATTTCACATCCTTTCGATGAAGATCCGCATAACTCTTTTGTCGATCCTGTGCCATTTGTATACGTTGTCGAATCATTTAGATCTTTTTCGTAATCATACGTACCAACTCTGGTCCCAACAACGTTGCTTCTCCCACCTCATCCCAACATACTGGAGAGCGACACTTTCGTCCATACAATGCTTCAAATGGAGCCACACCTATACTTGCTTGATAACTATTGTTGTAGGAGAATTCCATCAATGGTAGGTACTTATCCCAACTCCCTTTGAAATCTAGGACACAAAGTCTTAATAGATCTTCAAGAGTTTGAATAGTCTTCTCTGATTGCCCGTCCATTTGAGGATGGTATGCCGAACTGAATCGTAAATTCGTGCCCATAGCTTTTTACAAGCTAACCCAAAATATTGAAGTGAATCTTGGGTCACGATCCGAAACTATGGATACTGGCATGCAATGCAATCTTACAATCTCATTTACATACATATGAGCAAGACATTCAAGGGAATAAGTCTCCCGTATTGGCAAGAAATGAGCAGACTTGGTTAATCTATCAACAATAACCCAAATAGTATTTATGCCTTGAGAAACCGTGGGAAGACCCGTAACGAAATCCATGGTAATATGTTCCCACTTCTATTTCAGAATCTCAAGTAGTTGCAATGGACCCTTAGGCACTTGATGCTCTACTTTTACATGTTGACAAGTTAAACGCCTCGAGATAAACTTTACAATCTCTCTCTTCATATTGTTCCACCAAAATGTATATCAAAGATCACGATACATTTTGGTATTTCCAAGATGGATTGCAAATGGTGTATTGTGTGCCTCCATCATGATCTTGTACTTCAAATCAGAATCGTTAGGAACATAAAGTTTGGAGTGGACTTGAAGTATTCCTTCTTCATCGATTCTTGCTTCTAGAATAGAACCTTCTTGCACTTTCTTCTTCATACGCATCAGCTCCGGGTCTGTGGCTTGAGCAACTTTAACTTTTTTGATTAAAGTTGGTTCTATACGTATACTTGACATCATTGCATGGGTCCCCGGAGTCATGAATTCTATCTTCATCTTTTGTAAATCACACCAAATGGGCCTTTGTGTTGACAACATCGCATTCGTTCCCGCGTATAATCTTCTACTCAATGCGTCGGCTACCACGTTCGCTTTTCCAGGATGGTATTGAATGGTATGGTCGTAGTCTTTCAACAGCTCGAGCCAACGTCGTTGCCGCATGTTGAGTTCTTTTTGAGTGAAGAAATATTTGAGGCTTTTATGGTTTGAATATATATCCACTTTCTCCCCATATAGATAGTGCCTCCAGATTTTTAGTGCAAAAACGACTGCTGCCAACTCTAGATCATGAGTAGGATAATTTCTCTCATATTCTTTAAGTTGTCGTGAGGCATAAGCTATAACTTTCCCACGTTGCATGAGAACACATCCTAGCCCTTTGCCGGAAGCATCGCTGTAGATAACAAATCCATTCGAACTAGATGGTATTGTCAGAACAGGTGCTGAAATGAGTCTCCTCTTGAGCTCTTGGAAACTCTTTTTGCATTCCTTGCTCCATACGAATTTTGTATCCTTCCGAGTCAGCTGAGTTAACAGAGTAGCAATTTGAGAAAATCCTTCCACGAATCTCTGATAATAACTAGCTAAGCCCAGAAAGCTACGTACTTCGGTTACCGACTTCGGTTGCTCCCAACTTTGTATTGCTTCAATCTTCGTCAGGTCAACAGATACTCCATGTTTTAACACCACGCGCCCAAGGAATACTACTTCTTTAAGCCCGAACTTTCATTTCTTCAACTTGGCATATAGCTTGTTTTCACGAAGCCTTTGGAGTACCAGCTTCAAATGGTGCTCATGATCTTCACGACTTTTGGAATATATAAGGATGTCATCAATAAAGACAACAACGAATTGATCCAAATATTCCTTAAATACTCGGTTCATCATATCCATGAAAGCCGCAGGAGCATTAGTCAATCCAAAAGACATGACTAAGAATTTATAATGCCCGTACTGAGTTCTGAAGGCAGTCTTTGGGATATCCTCAGTTCTAATCTTCAGCTGATGATATTTAGAACGAAGATCAATTTTTGAAAAGAATTGTGCTCCTTGCAACTGATCAAACAAGTCATCAATACGAGGTAGCGGATACCTATTCTTGATGGTGACATGGTTCAATTCTCGATAGTCAATACAAAGTCTCATACTTCCGTCTTTCTTTTTTACAAATAAAACAGGAGCACCCCAAGGAGATGTACTAGGACGAATGAAACCAATGTCCAATAACTCATGTAGTTGGACCTTTAGCTCCTGAAGTTCAATAGGAGCCATTCGATATGGGGTTTTAGAAATGAGCTTTGTACCAGGTTCAAGATCAATAAAGAATTCAACTTCACGTTCCGGGGGTAGACCGGGAAGTTCCTCAGGAAATACGTCAGGAAAGTTACTAACAACAGGAATATTATTTAAATCTGATGTGTCTTTATTCAAATTCATAACATGGGCTAAGAAAGCTTGACATCCGTTTTTTAATAAACGAATGGCTTTATGGCTTGATATAACAGTGATTGATTTTAATGGTTTAGTTGTTTGAATTCGAACAACAGGTTAATTAGGAATATGAAAGCTAACAACCTTGCAAAAATAATCAATTTTGGCATGATGAGTAGTTAACCAATCAATCTCTAAAATTACATCAAAAGCAAGTATCTTTAAAGAGATAAGGTCAACAGGTAATGTGATAGTGCCAACTTGGATCAAACAAGATTTATAAACAGTGGATGTAATGAAAGTTTCTCCTAACGGTGTTTCAACAGATAAGTCAAAGTCTAATTTCTCCGGAGTCAAGTTTAAACGTTGAGCACAAGCAGGAGAAATAAATGAGTGGGTAGCACCGGTATCTAGTAAAGTATAAACTTCGCATGAATTTATGATTAGCTTACCCGTGATCACCTCGTTTGGGTTCCTTGCATTTTGACCAGTCACGACAAACGCTCTTCTAGGAATCGTTGACTTTGACTTTTCTGGGACAGCCTTCTGAGTCACCGTCCTCGCTGAACTTGGTTTCGCTACCGTACAATCTCGAGCGATATGTCCTTCTTTTCCATAATTATAGCATACCTTGAACTATTGTGGGAAGTTTGGACTGATATGTCCTTCTTTCTCGCATTTATAGCATATGACCGGTGGTCGTTGTCCTCCCTTGGAACCAGTTGCTGCTGGTGGTGACGTCTTTGTATTGTCATTGTTGAATCCCCTCTTTTTAAAATCTCCTCCCGACTCGCTTCTTCTATTCTCATGGCCATGATTACCACCAGAGTGGTTGCCACTCTTGTCCATATTTTTCTTTCTCCGCTGGTTATCGTTGTTCTGATGACTGCTGTCACCGGTATGATCCTGGTTGTGGTCTCTCGGTTGAACGCACTTGTTATCTACTCTAATAATTGAGCCCTGTTGACAACACCTGCATAGAGAGAAAATTTATGTGAAATGAGATATTGACGTATGCCGGGTTTTAAACCTCTCAGAAACATCTGTGTCATACGTTCCTCATTCTCCACCAAATGATGTTCAAATCTGGACAACTCTGCAAACTTTGCCTCGTACTGGGACACCGTCATATTATTCTGCTCCAGTATAATAAACTCTACCTCCTTCATATGACGAATACTTTCAGGAAAGTACTTGTCATTGAATAATTTTTGAAACGTTTCCCAAGACATGCTAAGTGCGGCTGGATGGGTACGCTTCACAGATTCCCACCACTAATCCGCCTCATTACAGAACATAAAGGTGGCAAGTGGAACCTTTTGTTCCTCCGCGCATCCCAAGACGTCGAATATCTTGGTAATTTGCTTGACCCACGTCTCTGCCTTAATCAGATCCGGGTTTTTCCCAGAATTCTGGTGGTCCCAACTCTTTGAACTGCTTGGCTGTGACAAACCGTGAATTGCTATCATTTCTTCCTGTATTTTGAACACGAGTCTCCCTCGTCTGATTTTGCAAGAACTGCAAAAAGCTTCTAAACATCCCATCGTTCATCATCTGCTCAGTGGTGTTGTTCACAGGAGGAACATTGCCAGCCTGTTACACGTTCTCCTCGTTGGTGAGTACAGGAGTCTCCACGGTTTCATTTACTCCACTGTTAACATTCTCAGTTGCCATTCTTAAATGCTGCCATAAAACAAGGGTTAATTAACAAATTTACAAATTACATAATATCCCTATATTATGACTGACCAACAAATAAGCTTAGGTAGGACACACTAGCGAATGATTTACTCGTCTCTCCCCTCCTAGTTCTATTCCCCGATCTCCGCCAGAGATCATATCCCTAAGCTCTGATACCAACTGTGACACCCCCAAAATAGGTATACAACACCCATTCTGAGTCGTCAAAATACATGGTACAGAAACAACTACAACTTTATTAATACAACATAAAAACTGTGAGTTTAAATACAAATATTATTATCTAGATAATATCCACACTCAAATAAGTCCTCATTACAATTATTGATACATTATTTTACAAAAATGGTGAGGACTACTAAAACGACTTTCGGAACCATTATTCCACACCCCAGACTAGTAGTCGCTACATTCTCGTCTCTTGAGAAGAAAAATGAAACAAAAAGGAAAAGGGTGAGCTCAACTAGCCCAGTAAAGAATATTATGACTAAGATAATATAGAATAAATTATCGTTAGTCTTCAACAGGAAAAAAAATATAATAGAATACAATAGACAACAAGTTTTAAATCAATATTCGCAGCAGAAATAATAATTCATTAGAAGAGTTAAGTAGAGAATAAAATCTACTATTTTCTATATATGAATTTAAAAGTTCATTGCCATTATTTTATCCCTGTAACATCAATCAACATATATCTGGAATCAAATATTCATCTTTACACTACAGGCCAAAGATATTTATCAGTTGGTCATGTTCATCTCAACACCTGTTCATCTTTACACTACGGGCCAAAGATATTCATCATAAAATCATTAATCTTTGCACTACAGGCCAAAGATATTCAGTTATATCATCATTTAGGACTGAGGATGATGAAAAATATTTTAAAGGAAACTAATCCAGAAACAAAATAACAAATATTAAGGATTCGTATTTCGATTTATCCATGTCCAAAAATACCTCATAAATAATCATAGTGGAGTAAAATTCAAGAATGATCAAAACATGGATACAATCAAAGCTAGTATCCATAATAGATATTTTGGACGAAAAATAAAAATTTAATTTTTCTGTGAATAGTGTCGTATTCGTGAATAGTGCCTTATACGTGAATAGTACCGTATACGTGAATAGTAACTCCGACACAAAAAGTTCCAAATTTGATAAAAAGGTCAAACTAATATTTCGACATAATGATATTGAAAGAAATAATATCATTTATAAAAAAATAACATCACTTACCTCAAAAGGATAGTATTTCTAACTGGAATACTGGATATAGTGCTGAAGAGAACTTGCACCGTATAACAACACTCAAAGTATCAAAATACTCACAAGAATACGCTCAATATATCGAGAGAGAAAGAGAGAGAAAACTTTAGTTTTTGGTGTGATTTTCAATTCTAACCTAAGCACACTATTTTATAGGAAAATGCTTAGAACACCAAAGTAGAAAATTTAATAAAATATTGATATATATTTTTTTAAATTTCCTACGCACCCTTATTTTGCCCAAAACATCAGCCACCATGTAGCCACCTCACAAAACTTACAAAAAACGTTTTTCTTATTAAAAATAATTAAAACTTCCAAAAATCAATTATTTCGGAACTTCAGAACTTCAATAATTCATAATATATAGCCCTTTTGTTAGAAAAATTCAAATCACATGTCTTTTCCATTGGAGATTTTATTTTCTACAACTTTGTAGAAGAAAATTTTTTCAAATTCCAAACAGTAATTAACCGAAATCCACATACGAACGACTTTACAGGCTATAATCAAATTTCAGTTAAGAAATGGGCCCACAGACATGTTTAACATGTTTTAAATAACTTTTGCTATAAAAATACTCTTTCTCCTCATATACTCATATATCCCACATTCATTGTAAAAATATCATCATTATTATATTATAATAATATAATAAAATATTATTTTATCAAAAAAGATAAAATATCGATTTTCAACAATTATCACTTTAAAAATTTTCTCCATCTATATCCACATAAAATGAATAATTTTCTCATCATATAAATCAATAATTAATTATTCACAAATAATATTACTGAATCCTAATACTGACAACCAAGCAGTTCCTAGGAAAGATGGGGCTTTCCAATAAGGATTTCTCCTTACTGGCGCGCAATTAGGTGACCAAACCTCTCCTTAGACAGAACTTTCTAGACATTGCCAATAATGTTATCTAATAATATTATTCAGATAATATGAATTATTGCTTCAATAATGGAAAATACTGTGTAGTGATAATTATTGAAACAATAGTAATACAAAATATCAACGCAGCAATTATTGAATCAATAAAATAAAATACTGAACAATAATTACTGTAACAATTATTGAGTAGTGCCTTCTTACGTAAGAATCAATAATTGATACAATACCGTGTGCTACTGTGCAACAATGCGTATTACTGTGTTTTAACCACCGGGTATTCCAACAGTATTAACGGTAACAACTACGCCGTTATTTATAAACAACTTATACTTGTCGTTTTCTTCATCCAATCACTTTTTGTTATGGGGCCCACAAAAGACTGCGCCGTCGTACGAATATTCCCCGACAGGAAGAATATTCCACGACCAAACGAATATTCCCCGACAACAATGAATATTTTATAACCATTTGCTTATCTAAAATATTTACGCATTTTACCCATATCTAACCACATTAATCAAATCAACCCTTACTATTTCAAAATAATAAATAGAGGAATCTTAATTTCATTAATAATAAGTTGGGGTCTTACAAATTCTGGCTTGAGGAAGTAGCATTTCTTGGACACGTGATATCAAAGTATGGATTATCAGTTGACTCGGCAAAGATTGAAGCAATACAAAGTTGAGAGCAACATAAGTTAGTAACTAAAGTACGTAGCTTTCTGGGATTAGCTGGTTATTATCAGAGATTCGTGGAAGGATTTTCTCGAATCGCTATTCCATTAACTCAGCTGACTAGAAACGATATAAAATTTGGATGGAGCGAGGAATGTGAGAAGAGCTTCCAAGAACTCAAGGGGAGAGCCATTTCAGCACCTGTTCTGACAATACCATCAGGGTCGGAAGGATTTGTCATCTACAGCGATGCTTCAGGCAAAAGTTTAGGATGTGTTCTCATTCAACATGAGAAAGTCGTAGCATATGCCTTAAGACAACTCATAGAATATGAAAGGAATTATCCTACTCATGATCTAGAGTTGGCAGCAGTCGTTTTCGAGTTAAAGATCTAGAGGCACTACCTGTATGGGGAGAAAGTAGAGATCTATACAGATCATAAAAGTCTCAAATATTTCTTCATCCAAAAGTAACTCAACATGCGTCAATGACGTTGGCTCAAGTTGTTGAAAGTTTACGACCATACCATTTGTTAGTTCTCAGTAGGCACACAATAGATCTAGAAGGGGGGGTTGAATAGGTCCTTTTAATTTCAAATAATTTTCTCATTTATTTGTATTGTTGATGATTTAGCATATGACAAACGTAAGAATCTTTTCAAGCATAGCGGAATAAGTAAAAGATCCCCTTCATTGATATATTCATAATTATACATACATTGTTCTTAGAGTTAGTTAAGTTGTAAGCAGTTAATACATGCATAACAGTTATAGCAGTTAGGTACATAATGTAAATGACATAAAGTAAGTGACACAAGAGATTTTGAGTGATTCAGAGACACAAGCTCTAAATCTACTCTTCTGCTTTCAACTAGCAGAATTTTCACTAAGGAAAAGCAACACCCTGAATCACTAAGATTTCTTCAAGGCCAGTAGCCTTAGAACTTCAGTTCACTAAGAACTCTTCAAGCCCATCAGGCTTGGAACTCCTCTAGTTCCATAGGAATTCTTCAAGCCCAGCATGCTTGGAACTTCATTTAGTCCCTCTGGACAAGGGCCCCTAAGGCCCTGACTTCTTATTATGGTTGGTGTTGTTATTTTTGTTGTTGTTGTTATTGGTGCTTTGCTGCTAAGATGTCTTTTATCTTGAACATCTTTTGTACTTAGCAGCTTGGCGTGGTCCTCTTTGCATTCTGCTTCGAGTCTAGACCACATGTCCTTTGGTGCAGCTGATCTTCATTCTTTTCTGCTCATCTTCATTCGATGTCAGCTGTGCACCATCGCCACCTGGGTTTGCTAAGTCTCTGAGCTTTTGGTAGATTTCGTCCGTCACTTAGCAATCCCTGAACCCTTCTTGAATGTTTTGTAGACATGATTCTGCAGTTGTTCTTTTTTAGCTTTTGGTTTATAGTGATTTGTAGAGTGGCTTTCTGGATCTTCTATGTGCTCTGCCACTTTTCTGAATGCTATCTTCTTGGCCTTCTCGGCTCTCAGCTTAGCTGCCATCTTCAGTGGCATTCTCATCTTTGTTGAGTGAAGCTTTAGTCTGTTCAAGTCCTTCTTCAATGCTGCTTCACTTCCACCTTTGTATTCTCACTGTCACTGAGACTTGTTTTGTTTAGTTCTGGTGGAACTCGTAGAGTCAACAATATAGCATTCCAACAACTCAACGATTCTGCAACTCAGCAACTTTTGATATTTGAAGCTCTGGATGATATATACTCCTTCCCAATCTTTCCGTTGGGATATAACCGTTGAAAGCTATTTGAATTGCTTCGTAGAACTCGAGTTATTTGGTGTAAACTGCTAGATGTGACGTGACAGCTCCTTTATGACTTTACTGACACAGTAGTCTTCTACCTTACCTACTGCCTTAGAGTTATCACCTTTTCATATCAGGTAGGTAGTCTTCTTTCTTTCTTCTTTTTGACTTCTCGATTAGAACATCAGAGATTGTCCTTTTGCATCGATGCTCTCAACTAGTAATGTTTAAATATCAGTCTTCAGATTAAACAGTTGTCAATGCTTCAATCTTCAGATAAACGAACTCTACGATTCTGATGCATATGTTCCTGGACATGATCGTAGTGTGTTTTGTTGAATGTTGCTCATTGACTGATTGAGACAACACTATGATCCTGAAGAGTGTTCATTGAATCTTCAATGTAGAACACCTCTTCCTTCATTTGTGCAGTGCTTTAATACTTCTGTTTGCCTCGACTAATCTCAGGAACTGATAGCTGGACTCCTTGTTCTGGTCTCTTCTGAATAGCAAGACACCTCAGAGTTGTGGCTGTTAGGTTTGTAATATTCATGAACGCAATCAAATTGCACAAATAAGCATAAACGTGTAAACATCAGAGTTTAAAATTTTACAAACCATATACCGGATCATCTTTATGTACAATTATTAATTAAACGAAAAGATAAAGAACAAGAATTATACCCTTGAAGATTCGAGCTTCCTCAGGTACAAGTTCACCTCCAAATCTTTTTCGTGTTCAACTTGAATGCACTGGGTTGGGTTTCTTCCTTTGATCAATGTTAGCCACCCAAGTGTTTGGCCTCTAGAGGTGATCTACCAAGAAAGAATAAAGATTCAAGAAGATGGGTGTTTGGCAAAACCCTAGTTTTTCTATCTCTCATAGAAAAGAGCGTACTCTCCAACAATTGAAATCACGTCTGTTGTGAAAAAGTCAACAACAACTCTCACCCATAATAAGACTCCTCTTATTTATAGATGTGGGCAACCCTCCTTAACAATTAAGAAATTGAGTTTTATTTTAATTAATTAAATTCCTTTAATAAATTAGGCTCCCCAATCTTATTAGGAATAATTAATTAAAATCTTTTAATTAATTAGCCTCCTAATCTTATTAGGAATATATGAGAGTACTTTTATTAATTAATTTCTAAACTCCTTTAGAAATTAAATAATAATAATAGTAATAATAATAATAAGACTCCTCTTATTAATTTGTATTTAATATTTTTAAAATATTAAATAATAAATATTAAGTTATTTAATTTATTATATCACCATAGATTAAATTAAATATACTTAACTTATTATTACGATTATGCCATTAACTTCTTAAATAATTATTCTTCTTTTTATGGTGTGACCTTTTAGGTTTTTCATATTAAACCGGTTGTGAATAAATCAATTAGAACAATTCTAATCTTATTTAAATAAATAAATTAAACTATTAATTTAATTAAATAAATAATATTTATTCTACAATAGGGATAAGCCTCCCCAGCGATCAACGACTTTCCAGATAATATAGATTTCAACATTAATCATAAAAGAACCTTTGAGTAAATAGTTATCGTACAATTCAATCCTTCCACCATACAATGTCCCAATTAAATATAAGACATGGAATTACTGTCAAGTCTTATTTTATTTAATTATATGTATTTCGACTCTTAAATGCACAACCCCAAATAATGTAAATTAGAAACTCCTTTCTAATTTTATTCTACCTTAGCCAAGGACTACTGGGTTGTCATTTATAGAATCACATAGGACATTTCTCTTCTTTTACTAGAAGTGGTAGATTCTTTATTGATCATACATTATCTCCATGTACAACTTATTATACCCAAGCATATCCTTTGATATACCCTAATGGTCTTAAGGAATAAGTCAAAGTATTACTCATTATACACAAGATACTATGATGATCTTAAGTCCAAGGATCACTTGTACTACTATCACTACAGGAATTCCTATTGACAGGCAAGTAAAACTCCATTAGGTATTCCTTAGCGAGCCACGTTCAGTGAACTTATTCTCTAATAAGCACCTACATACTTGCTTTAGTGTCTCCACGCAAATGATCATGAGATCAATCATCCTCATCCAATGAGCAAGCAACGTATGTACCAATCTATCCGGATTCACTAATCCCCAATTTAGTAATCCAACGATTGGGAACTATTTTAGTTTTAAGCTTTCTAAGAATTTAGATCTCATTAGAATGATCATCATCATTATTCTAAAAGCATTTCTTAAAACTATGAGTTTATCACATATTATAAAACAACATCATGTAAATAATTAAAAGCCTTTAATTAAATTAATATTTTTTTATTAATAAATGAATAAGATTGTTACAAAGTATATGTTTTATCATCAAACATGATTGACTTGTATGCATACTACTTTTAATCTCCCACTTGCACTAAAGCCAATCGTCATGGTAACTCATACTCTTCTTCTCTAAGTGACGATTATCCTGCTATTGGATAAGCTTTAGTTAATGGATATATAATGTTGTTCTTGAGAATCCACTATCTCTATAGTGATTTCCCATCTTTCAATGATTCCTATAATCAAATGAAAGTGCCACAACACATGTTTAGATCCAAGATGAGACTTGGAAACTATTCCTAGTTCTGTAATGAACCTTTTATCCAAACAATCAACTTGCAGCTTCATTTATAGCTATATACTTTGTCTTTATCACTAAACCAATAACTCTTTGTTGTTTGAAACCTTTCCAATTCACTGCACCACCGTTCAAGGTAACCCTTTACCTTAAAGTGGATTTTCTGTCGTCTTGGTCTGTTTGAAAAACTTGAGCTTGTTAAGCCCTCTAGTTTTAATTTAGACCCACCATAAACATGATCACATCCTTAGTGTCGGTTAATTACTTTAAAATGTTTTTCACTGTCTTACAGTAATCTTCTCTAGAATATGACTGATTAACATCAGGTCATTTCATTGCATACATGATAGTTACTCATGTGATCTCTCTTTTATGAGTCTAAAGGGACTATTAAGAGAGATACACTCTAGGGCTCATCAACATGAGACATCCCATGGAGTTTGTCATGCTAAACGACTTTAGCATCAAATGAATATACGTTTCTTGGGTTAAGTCAAGCATCCTATTAAATCTATCTATATAGATTTGTATCCTCAATTAAGATACTCTTTCCAAATCATTCATGGAGGAATGTTTTGACAACTTTATCTTTACCGATTATAGCATTAGTATGTCATTCTTTATCCGTACTATATCAACATATAATACTAGGAATGTCACGACACTCCCACTGACCCTTTTATACACACTAGGTTCATTCTTATTTGTGATAAAATCAAACTCTTTTGATTTGTTTCATCAAAATGAATGTTCAATTTTTGGGAAGCTTGCTTCAATCCATTTCTCTGAGTGTCTATAACTCTTACCTCATCGTATGTAACAAGATCATCATCTTTTATGATGCGTATCTCATCATCATCATCTATGATGAATCCATACCTCCTAGGTATCTTCGGTACTATTCCAGATTTATAATTCGGTTGTGGTACAATAGGTCTATCTACAGGTTCCTCTTATTTGACTTATAGTGTTTTGTGGTTCTTGAACTCTTCAAGATGTATTATCCTCCCACTAGCTCCTTCAATGATAAACACCTTTATCTTAGAAGGTAGCATGTTTCGTAATAAACACCTTTTGCTAAGTAGGATTATAATACATATACCCTAAACTTACTTTATAATGTCCCACAAATCTGTACTTGTCAAATCTTGTCCCAAGCTTATCTTTTGAAACCTTTTCACATAAGTTGGATAACCTCTTACCTTAACATACTTAAGATTAGTAATCCTCCCTGTCCATAACTCTTATAAAGTCTTGGGGCCGGATTTTGAGGTTACCTTTTTGTAGATATGCAGCCATTTCTAGGACATGATCCCAGAGGGATACTGGAATGTCGATAAAATAATTATGGACCGCACCATGTCCAACAAGATACGATTTTTCCTTTCAGATAAATCAATCAATTATTGCATATCTGGAGGCATCCATTGTTAGAAAACCATTTGAGATGATCTAGAAACTCATTGTACAATTATTCCTTCCTTGATTCGATCAAAGAATCCTAATACTTTGCCAATTTGTTTCATTTTTGAATTCTTTGAACCTTTCAAATAATTCACACTTGTATTTCAGCAAATACACACATTTAACTCTTTGAATGATCATCTCCTTTTCTTATACTAGTTTGTTCAATTTGCAAAATTATTTTTCACGTAAGTCAAGTATAAAAAATCTATTAAGTAATATTCCAGTTCTATATACAAAATATTGTTATTATAAATAGAACAACAATTATTCTTAAATATAATACCAAAGATTTCATTGTCTAACAATAAAATGGAAATAATGTTTCTAACGAGAACTGGAATACAATAACAAATTATTGACTTAATAGATTTGTCCTTAGGCAATGCTAAACTATAAGTTTCTATGGATAATGTAACAATCTTTACTTCATTTCCCACACATAGGATCACTTATCTTTGTTTAGCTTTCTACTTCTGCTTGGTCCCTTCATAAATCTATATTTATGATAACCAAAGCCGGTATCTAATACCCAAGTAGAACCTTGACTTAAAGAAAAATTTATTTTAAATCATGAACAAAATTGTATTTGTAACCGAAACTTCACTAAGCATTTTCTGGTTAGCCTCTGCAAAATGCTTCTTGCAGTTTCTTTCCAGTGTCCAGGTTTATTGTAGTGGAAGCAAACTCCTTTGCTATCCGTAACAATCTTGTTCTTATTATCCTTTGTTTTTACCTTTCTATTTACCTTCTTTGAATTGTTCTTCTTTTCAGAAGATCCTTTGGCCCCTACCAGTAAGACATGATCCTTCTTGGTTGGAAAGTGACTCTCAACATTGTTAACATGTTAAGCAAATCAGCGAGGCTGATATCTAGCTTGTTCATATGAAAAAAATTCACAACAATTGTGAAAGGAGTCCGGGAGTGAGTGCAAGATCAAATCTTGGCTCAACTCTCCATCCATGAAAAAACCTGTTGTCCTAATTGATCAATCAAATTGATAATGTTAAGAACTTTTATCTGTACCGTAGTGTCATCGGTCATTCTAGATCGGAAGAGCTCCTTAGATATCTGATATCTATTAGTCCTACTTTCCTCACCATCAACTACTTGACGTGCAGGAATATAGTAGGAACATCCATAGTTTCATGCTGACGCTGAAGCTCATTACTCATGGATGCGAGCATGATGCATTGAGCCAACTGTGCATCATCTTGCCACTTTCTAAAAGTAGCAATCTCTTCCTCAGAGGCATTGTCTGCAACCATTGCAGGGATAGGCGTATTAAGGACATAAGATAGCTTTTCAGCCATGAGAAATATTCTCAAATTCCTTAACCAATCCATTTAATTCGGTCCGATTAAATAGCATCTAATATGTTTCGCAGTGATAGTGATTTAGACATTATAAAATTCTGTAAATGAATTTGTAATTAACAACATTTTAGCATACATTCTTTTATTAATTACCAAAATAATTTAGGTCTTATTTTAAATTGGTATCTCCCACTATTTTTATCAAACTATATTACCCTCACTTATATAGTTCAGCAAAATCTAATTAAAGATTTGCTAGTGAGAATAAGGATCCCATTTCAAATGTATATAGCCTTGTGGTGACACAACAAACTATATATAAATAAATAGGTAGACAACTCTTGTTAATTACATCAACTATGCAACTCCTTGTATTTTACCTCTTAGATTATTTTGATCAAGTGGTGGCACATCCGAATCAAAATTATCCAAGTTAAGTCCAACCTAGCACTCCATATATTCAAAAAAGAAAAATATTATCCTTGTGGTGACACAACAAAATAATATTGTTCAATTTTCTTTATAAGCATCAAATGTGATAAAATTAACATCTCAAAGAATTAAGATAAGCCTTGTGGTGACACAACAAACTTATAATAATTAATTGATACTCTATTATTTTTATCATGCTAGAAGGCGACGTTCGATATTCTAAATATCTTTGAACGCTTAGGACTTAATATAAAAAATTTGAGGGGTTTGTTATTAATTTATCTCATCTTGTTTAGCGCGCATGCACATATATATATATATCAAATACACATCATATTAATTAACATGCGAAGCATGTTTGCATAATATATTATATATATAGTATAAGCATGCACAAATAGAATACAATATTCTACCCAGATTGATTATGGACTTTTATTCTAGTTTGGTTCACTAAAGCGACCAAGTGAATCAAAAGGTCAAACCCTAGGGGTGCAAAAATTAATATTTAAATATAACTATTATATTTAAACCTGGACTCCATTATAAACGGGTTTTCAAGCGCTCCTTGTTCCTTGATCTCCAATTCTTCAAAATTAATTCTAACTATTCCTATTACAAAACTATTTAAAATAAATAGAAACCTTGATCAACAGTCAAGGGGAAGTACATAGGAGGGAGATAGAATTTACATTAAGGAAAATTAGAGAAGACGAGGTACGCAGACCCCATTTAATAAGACCCATATATTCATGCATCCAACTAAAATAAAATCCAATCACATTGGTCAATAGTCCATAATCAATCCTATTTATTATCATACACATCACCATATACATCAATAAATAATATTCATCTCATGAATAATAAACATTCAATATATATATTGATATCATTTAATGGGCAAATTTAGTTAGTATAAAATCTACTTTTTAATAAAAATAAAGCCCTTTATTTTAATCCAAATTTAAATCAAAATAAATTTCTTTTATTTTAATTTATCCAATTTTGAATAAAATAAACTATTTTATTTTAATCAAAATCTTTAATCAAAATAAACTCCTTTATTTTAATTAATTATGGAATCCAATTCCAAGTAAAAAATAAACTTTATTAAAGGAAATAGGCCACAGTTCCTACTCGTTCGAGGATTAAAAATGGGCTAATGAATCGAGGATTGAGCTTTCCTCTCTTTACAAATCTCATAACTCCTTTTCATGGAGCAACACGTAATAACACATGTTCTCCAATATTAAATTCCACGTCCTTTCGATGAAGATCAGCATAACTCTTTTGTCGATCTTATGAGGTTTTTATACGTTGTCGGATCGTTTGAACCTTTTCTGTTGTCATACGTACCAACTCTGGTCCCAACAACATTGCTTCACCCACCTCATCCCAACATACTGGAGAACGACACTTTCCTCCATACAACGCCTCAAATGGAGCCATGACAATACTTGCTTGATAACTATTGTTGTAGGAAAACTCCACCAATGGTAAGAACTTATCCCAACTTTCCTTGAAGTCAAGGACACAGAGTCTTAATAGATCTTCAAGAATTTGAATAGTCCTCTCTGACTGTCCGTCCGTTTGAGGATGATAAGCCGAACTAAATCGTAAATTCGTGCTCATAGCTTTCTGCAAACTAACCCAAAATTGTGAAGTGAATCTTAGGTCTCGATCAGAAACTATGGATACTGGCATACCATGCAATCTTACAATCTCGTTTATATACATACGAGCAAGACGTTCAAGTGTATAAGTTTTTTCGTATAGGTAAGATGTAACGACCGAGAAATTCGGATCTTATTGTAAAATGATTTTATTAAATTAAATAATAATAAAATCTTATTCTATGTGTTATCAAGATGGTTGTCGTTATATAACCTATTGATGTTAGAATGTCGTAGTATTTGAGCTACGTGGATGAATTAAAGTGTTTGAATTTTCAAGATGAAAATAAAAGTTTTCCGAGAAATTTTCCGAAAAAAATACTATTCATCGGGTTTTGCTCGGGATATAATTTTGAATTTCCGAGAAATACTTAATAATGGAATAACAAGGTAAGATGGATTATGTAATAAAAATTTAATTATGGAAAATGTAATATTTCTCTTGTGGACTTAATTTATAAACGTTAAGGAAGTCGAAATAGTAATGAATAAGTAATAATAGCATGATACTTAGGTATTGTACAAAGAAATGAAAAGAGTATAATACGAAGTATTATGCGAGTTAGTATGAAGAATGAATTATCGTATATAAATTCTATATGAATTGGAATACGAAAATAATACATAAATTATATGTACTAGATAATGTTAATGGACTTGGAAGATTGATTAACAATTATTAAAGTCCAAGTAAATTAAATGTTAAGGCCCAATTATTGGTTAATAAACAAGTTAGTGTTTATTAATACAAAGCCCAAGGATTTATTTAATCCAAGCCCAAGCTAGAATCCATAAGTTGTTTGACCCATGGGGCAAACCATATTAATATGGTTAGTATGGTGATCAAGTTAATGTGGGGACCAAGACTTAGGAGTAATGGCCAAGCAAAAGATAAGAGTTGTGTTTAACAAGTAATGAATAGAAAGGAGGTGGGATGATTTAATGACTAAATTACCCTAGCCTTGTGAATTCTATAAATAGAGGAAGCTTGCAAGCCATTTGTTAGTTGTTCAAATAATCCAACTTATTACAAAGTGCTTAAGTGTTAGAGAGATTAAGTTACAAATAAGTCACTTCCATAAGTAAGAAGAAGAAGAAGAAGCTACTTACCAAGACTTCAAAAGTAAGACTTCTTCTCCATTATCTTCTATCTCTGTCATGATAGGTTAATAAGAATAGTTTGGATTAAGGAACATGAATGTTAAAAAGTAAGAAAAATGAGTAAGCAATGAACTTAAGTCACATAAGTTGGTAATAAGTCATTTAAGCTAGCATAAGTTATAAACTTATGTGAAAGTATTATGAACTTGTAATGAGTTTATTAAGAGAAATGATATGGATGTAAAAGAAATTGTATGATCATATGTATCATGTATACATAAGTAAAGTTATATGTTAAGAACATATAAGGTACGATGATTAAGAAACTTTAATTGTCATAAGTCATGAACAATGAAATCTTAAGTAGTTTATAATTTGATAAAGTTATAAACTCATGAAGAAATAAATCTAAAATCCAACAATGAATATAAGTTGTTGTAATAAATATGTTAAGATGTTCACATGATGAATGGAATTCATTGTTAATGTGGAACAAATCATAAAAATGAAGATTTGCCGGAAATTGCACGATTGGACGATAATCGTCGAATTCGTGAAATTCTCGGAATAGAAGTCAAATTTTGTGTTTAAACTCGAAACCATTGATTTCCAATGGAGACAAGTCATATTTGGCATTTAAGAGTTGCGGACTCAAAAATGATCGGATTCCGACTTAGAACGAAGAAACGAGCGTTGAACGTTCACGAACATTTATCGTTTTCGTTAAAAATGAATCAATAGGTGAATTTTTAGCAAAAAAAGACAAATTGATAAAATTCTTGCATGAATGCGTAGATTACGTAATTTTTGAATCATAGGCTTTTGAACGAGCCAATTCAGACTTATAACGAAGAAGTTATGCGTCCGGGAAGTTCACAAAATTTAAAAACTGAAATTGTTTTCTGGTGCACAGAGTTGGCGCCGCGGCACCAACCCTAGGCTAAATGAGTCGCGCCGCAGCGCGTAACAGTAGCCGAGCACAATGTAAGAGTTCGCCACAGCACGAACCGTAGTACAATTTGTGGCGCCGCAGTGCCATGTACAGTAAGAAAAGTTTCTGGAGTGTGGCGCCGCAGCGCGACCCATTAAGTAAGGACTCGCGCCGCAGCGCCAGTCTCAGAACAAAGATAGTAATGAATGTTTCTAAGTACACAGAAAGGAAAGCTAATTTTTTTAAAAGTAAACACAACTTAAGGAATGTAATGTAACTTTGTTTAAACTTTGTTAAACCTTAAGGATGTTGTATAAAAGTTGAGATAACTTAGTCGAATATAAATGCAAGGATAATGATAAACCGAAATGAATAATAACTGAATCTAATACACAATTAAATTGAGAAGAATGGTAAGATATAGTCATATACATACTTGATTATATGTGACCTAATGTAAGATATTATGTGATCATGTATTGTAGAGACTTGAAAGACTTAAACATAAAGTTAATTTACGGTAGCAGATGCTAAAGGCAAGTATTCTCACTCTTGTCTCAGTTCAATCTGAACATGTTTTTGAGGTTCATGTATTCTTTCGCATGAATTAAGGTATGTTGAAGTTAAAGCCAATCCCTTGGCTAGACTTGGTAATTTATTCATCTATTATCAAATATTGTTGTATTTTGTCAACTACTCAATATGGTTTTCAAAAGAAGACTGAAATGTTAAACAAATGTTTTGTCGGTAAAACGACAGGCACGTGAGGTTGCCAAATGATTAAACATACATACGTTTAATGGATGTAGTGTTGATCAACATAGAGTACAATAGGCTGATCACATAGAAGTGCTCGTAAGTAATATCGGGCTTACGGACTTGTTTCCGGGTTGTCCTTTTTCAATAAAGAATGAATGCTCGAGGTCTTTGACCGGAGTAAATGTTTTACTAAATATTGTTATAATTGTAAAACATTTTGAAAGAAAAGATGAAGTGCTATTTTGAGTTAATAATAGTACTTCATAACTATTGTTCAGTTATTGAAGATATATGATTCGTATGTGTCAAACATGTTGTTATTGAATTGTTATACTTGCTGAGCTAGTTATGCTCACTCTTGCTTGAACCATATGAATGCACCTAAGACTAAACGTCCCGAAGGATCAAAAAAGGATAAAGGAAAAGCTAAGGCATATTGTTAAGCTGTCTTGTAATAGAATAGGTCTAATGTTGTAATGTAACTGATATTATGACAAAGAACCTTTGTAATGAGTATAGAACCTGGGAAATGTAAATATTACTTTAAATATATAGAAGTTATGCACGTTCTTAGAGACTTTCAATTGAATGAATGTATGAATGATTGTACAGTATAACACCATCTGTCGGGTTGGAAGATACCCAGATTTGGGGGTGCTACATAAGAAATGAGCCGACTTGGTCAATCTATCAACAATGACCCAAATCGCATCTATGCCTTGAGAAACCTTGGGAAGACCGGTAACGAAATCCATGGTAATGTGCTACCACTTCCATTCTGGAATTTCAAGTGGTTGCAATGGACCTTTTGATACTTGATGCTCTGTCTTGACTCGTTGACAAGTTAGACACCTTGAGATAAACTCCGCGATCTCTCTTTTCATATTGCTCCACCAAAATGTATGTCAAAGATCATGATACATTTTGGTACTCCTAAGATGGATTGCAAACGGTGTGTTATGCGTCTCCAACATGATTTTATACTTTAAATCAGGGTCGTTAGGAACACAAAGTCTGGAGTTGACTCGAAGTATTCCTTCTTCATCGATTCTTGCTTCCGGCATAGCACCTTCTTGCACTTTCTTCCTCATACGCATCAGCTCCAGGTCTGTAGCTTGAGTAGCTTTAACTTTATCGATTAAAGTCGGTTCTACTCGTATATTCGCTATCATCATATGGGTCCCTGGAGTCTTTAACTCTATCTCCATCCTTTCCAAGTCATATAAAATGGGCCTTTGCGTTGACAATATCGCACTCATACCCGCATATGGTCTTCTACTCAATGCGTCAGCTACTACGTTCGCTTTACCAGGATGGTATTGAATGGTATGATCATAATCTTTCAACAGTTCAAGCCAACGTCGTTGCCGCATGTTAAGTTCCTTTTGGGTGAAAAAATATTTGAGGCTTTTATGATCCGTAAAGATCTCCACTTTCTCCCCATACAAGTAATGCCTCCAAATTTTAAGTGCGAAGACAACAGCTGCCAACTCTAAATCATGAGTAGGATAATTTCTCTCATATTCCTTGAGTTGTCTTGATGCATAGGCTATGACTTTTCCATGTTGCATGAGAACACATCCCAACCCTTTGCTCGAAGCATCACTGTAGATGACAAATCCCTCTGAGCCAGATGGTATTGTTAGAACAGGTGCTGAAATGAGTCTCCTGTTGAGTTCTTGAAAACTCTTCTCACATTCCACGCTCCAACCGAATTTTGTATCTTTCCGAGTCAGCTGAGTTAATGGAGTAGCGATTCGAGAAAACCATTCTACGAATCTTCGATAATAACCAGCTAAGCCGAGAAAGTTACGTACTTTGGTCACTGATTTAGGTTGCTCCCAGCTTTGAATAGCTTCAATCTTTGCCGGGTCAATAGATATCCCATGACTTGATACCACGTGCTCAAGGAATGTTACTTCCTCAAGCCAGAACTCGCATTTCTTCAACTTGGCATAAAGCTTGTTTTCACGAAGCTTTTGGAGTATCAGCCTCAAGTGTTGCTCATGATCTTCACGGATTTTGGAATATATGAGGATGTCATCAATAAAGATGACCACAAAGCGATCAAAATATTCCTTGAATACTCGGTTCATCATATCCATGAAGGCAGCAGGAGTATTAGTCAATCCAAAAGACATGACTACGAATTCATAATGCCCGTACCGAGTTCTAAAAGCCGTCTTTGGAATGTCATCGGTTCCAATCTTTAACTGATGATATCCGGAACGAAGAACAATCCTTGAAAAGAATTTGGCACCTTACAACTGGTCAAAAAGGTCATAAATACATGGAAATGGGTACCTATTCTTGATGGTGACATGATTCAACTCCCGATAATCAATACAAAGTCGCATACTCTCATCTTTCTTTTTCACGAATAGAATAGGAGCACCCTAAGGAGACGTACTAGGACGAATGAAACCGATGTCTAATAATTCCTACAATTGGGTCTTTAACTCCTGAAGTTCAATAGGAGCCATTCGATATGGGGCTTTGAAAATGGGTTTTGTACTAGGAAGTTCAATTTCTCGCTCTGGGGGTAGGCCAGGAAGTTCTTCAGGGAATATGTCAGGAAATTTATTAACAATAGAAATATCATTCAAAACTGACGTATTTTTGTTTAAATCCGTGACATGAGCTAAGAAATCTTGACATCCGTTTTTCAATAAACGAATAGCTTTATGGCTTGAGATGACAGTGATTGATTTTAATGGTTTGGTTGCTTGAATTTGCATAATAGGTTGGTTATGAAAGCTAACAACCTTACGAAAATAATAAATTTTTACATGATGAGTAGTTAACCAATCAATCCCTAGAATTATGTCAAATGCAAGTATTTTCAATGAAATAAGATCGACAGGTAATGTGAAGGAACCGATTTGAACCAAACAAGACTTATAAACAGTGGATGCAATGAAGGTTTCTCCCAACGGAGTTTCAACAGATAAGTCAAAGTCTAATTTCTCCGGAGTCAAATCTAAACGTTGAGCGCTGTTGGTCAGAAAACCGATCACTAAACACGCGCAAGTATACGCGGTCTAACAAGTAATACAGCGATAAGAAGTGTGTCGTACCCACGAGGAACTATGACTAATATTTACCAAATACCGACTGTTTATCGCTAAAGTCTTATTCGAACAACAATAAATGGAAGTGTGATTAATGTAATTATACTACTTAACAAAGGAAGTAAACGGATAACGAATGGAAATCTAAGGAATTACAAGCTAAGGTCACAACTTCACCCCACACAGGCATTCTGTCGAACACCTGGCGTGCTATATTCATCAAACTAGTACCTTTCTCTCTTTGGTCTAAATGGTCACGACAATTTGTCGACCGAGAACACACATGTGCTTATGCACCTCTGTCGAGGTATGCACAAACATATCCTCTCTAGATCCACCCTAAAGGGAATAGAACAGAAAAGAACGTCCAAGCTAGATGCAATCCTACATATGTCTATGCGAATCAATTATAACAAGGATTTAAGCATAAGTTCTCATTGAGGCCGCACGTGGCGCACAGAGATATGTCTATTCTACGCACAACTTATGCAGTCGAAACCCACAATCACATGCCAATATATTTAGGTGTAAATCTATAATTCTTTTGTCGATATCATGCAGATTACCAAAATCATCACTAATTTCTTAGCGAGAATCATAAAGCACAAATATACTAGACCAAATCATATGGTACCAACCAAAGAGATAAAGACAGTCAATTCAAATAACAAAAGGGATCCATTATAACCTTAGAGCAAATATTCAGTTCAAAGCTATTAAACCAAATACAAGTAGCAAATAAGACAATATTTATGGATTACAATAATAGAGGAAATAAATGGATAAGAAGGAACTCTGTCAAAGCCCTTCAGTCAGCAAGCAATCCGCTCTTTTCAAGCTTTTCAATCCGTGTCGCTCGTTGCTCTTGTGCTCCAAAGAAGTGCAGACTTCTCCCTAATCTATATGTACAGAGATAAGAAATAAAGAGAAATTATAGAAGAAAAACTAATCTATCCTATTCTATTTACATGATCTGTGTTATGAGATCTATATCCCTTTTTCTCTCTCTCCGTTCCCCCGATGCAAGCGGCTGCTCGTTGCTTATATGCTGCTCCCCCCTTTTTTTAGGTCATTAAAAGACTCATTACTGCTTGGGCACCGGAGCTCGTGCTGCGGAACGAGCAAAGGCTTAACAAGCGGTGCTGGGGTGCGAGCTGAGGCGCTGGGGCACCGTTAATGGCGCTGGGGCGCGAGTCTGGCACTGGCCTTAGCGCTGGGGCGCCACACGTAGCTCAAGCGAGGCGCCAAAAGTCAGTTGCTTTGCCTAGATTTGGCGCTGGGGCACGAGCTGGGGCGCCGGATGTGGCGCTGGGGCGCGACTTCCAAGTGTAACACTGGCGCTGCGGCGCCAATGCTGGAAAAATGACCAATATGCCCTGTAAGCTGGAAAACAACTTTGTATTGCATCAATTAAGCATAATAACACTCTAATCATATAAAGCTATATACAATCTACGAGAACAGGCAACTATTTAAGTCATAAAATATCTGATTCGCAGGTATAAATCCCGCTCATCAAATACCCCCAAACTTAAGTCTTTGCTTGTCCTCGAGCAAACTAACTAACACAGCACTAATAATAAAACATACGCGAAAGAAAACAAAAACAGTACAGTAGAATCATGGCTTCAAAGCTTGATCATAGCCACTCCTAGAGAATAGAGCAAACACAGATAGGAGTAAGTGTTCATTCAATTTCAAGCATAAGACTGTATTCGATCCATTCTATGTGTGTGTGTGGAGACCAACCGCTATAACTAATAATAACTCGAATAAGCTCGCACAGTCGATTGCTAAAACCAATGAGCAAACTCCGCAACTTAAACATTCAACAAGCATTAAGAATAAGGTGTAAATGCAGGAAAAGATCAAAAGACTCTAGCATGACGACAGTAAAATCAGACTTGGATAGTACTTAATTACCTTAGGCTATTCAGAACTACCCACGAATGAGCTTTTGATCAGTGACTCCCAAGCGAAACGACTTTAGGGCACTAAGTGTAGAACACCCCTATGAATCTAATAACTCGAGCAGTAAAGGCCACGTAATCAACATAAGCCAACTAAGATTTTACAACACAAATGAAGATTATTAAGCGAGTGCATTTTATGCTCCATCTCGATATCGGTCCTGCGTTTATGGGCGAGTGCGTTTTACGCTCCATCTCGACCCACCGCAAAACTTTTGATATAAAAACTCTTCTTTTCTATTTTTATTCTTATTTCATTCATTTTTCTTTTCTGTTTTTTATAAGTCAACATGCTAGAATCTAAGATCCAAAACTGTATAAACGTCTAAGTTTTTTATTACCTTGTAAAAATGAAAGTTTATAAGAGTGAACAAATTCTCAAAGCAATAAACACACGAACTAAATTTGAAAAATAACTAGTTAAAAACAGTTGGTTTATACGTGCAAGAAGGACGGATCAATAACAGTCTAAACTTATCGACTGAATAACCCCTAGCTTATACTTGCTTGACACGACTCTAAGAGATAGGCATAAATACTTGACACTTGTCATCAGCCACAATAAAAAATTACTGAAAACTATAACACCCTTGCTAAATAGCAGCCCAAAATAGGGTAAAAAGGCCATTAAAATGGCACAAGCATCTAATCAGTAAAAGCCCCAAAAAGATGGCTATAAACCACAAATATGCTGATAATAATCAAAGCATTAAAAATAAAAACCAAAAACAGTTCATGGCATAATAATTAAAGTATAATCCCGCAGTTCAAAACGACTGCACCACAATACTGATGATAAAAACATAATAAGGTACTAAAGTATGCAATCTAGTCATGGCAGTATAGAAATAGGTAGATAATAGCTAAAAGCACTCCCAAACTTTAGGTGAGCAATGCCTTCATTTCTAAACATAAAGCAAACGATACAAGAGGGCTTCCCTGAAGTGGCTCACTCAGCAGCGGTCTCGTCCTCGTTAGCCTCGGCGGGCAATGATGGGGGAGGGTAGGGTGGGAAGACAGGAGGCTCCGGGAACCATGCATCATCCCTAATAAATTTTGTGCTGGCCCATGGCATTGGTGGTGCCGCGGACGATGATCCTCCCATGCTAAGGCGTTGCCTCTTTTGTGCCATTTTCTAAAATTTTTCTATATGTTATCTGCACTTGCCAAGAGGTATAACAGAAAACTCTACGAAGCAAATATGAATTATTACAAACAATATAATAACTAACTATAAAGTGAACTAGACATAGGTAAAGGAAAACAGATAAAATTTATACCGAGATGGGGGTGCCTCCCCACCAAGCGCTTGTTTTAAAGTCGTCAGCTTGACTATACCGACGCCGTTCAATCCGACTCATAAGCAAAAATGACCTTCTCATGCCGCCTATTCGTCAGTTCCTTTGGATTTTTGGCAGACATGGATGATGGATCATCCTCGTTTTCTTCATCCTTCGGCACAAAGAATCTTTCACCACTGGAATTATCCACTAATTCCCCATGTTCATTAAATTGAAAGAGTTCTTTGTGCTCTATTGGGCCCTCTCGGGTTTCCACAGTCGGGAGCGTGGTTTCTGATAGTAGATCAGTATTAACGATACCACCACTGTTGATCCTTGTGTCTCTAACTTTAGACTCCACCGGTTGGCCAACCTGCACTACGACGTCTCCCTCAATAACTGTGTGAGACTCACTGCATTTTCCTTGCGTATCCACCATGCAATGCTCTACTGCATCATCGTCGAGATCTATTATGACCGGGAGATTGCCTTGCGGTGGATTTATGATGGCATTGACGAGTTGCCCCAATTGCTTCTCAATGCTGTGCAATGCGGCTTCTTGGCTTGCCATCTGAACCTCATTTCTTTGAATAAAATCGGTGAGAAGCTCCTCAAGCCTTCTTCTCGTGTTGAGGTCTCATAAAAGCTCTCATTGGGTTGAGACGTCAACTCATAATGCGGCTGAGACTGATAGTCAAACTGAAAGGCATGATTCGGATCATAATATTGCTCTTGACTGAAGTCCCATGAGTTTGGATAACCCTGGCTGTTTGGATGGTAGGGAATCGGTTCAAAGTCAGCTTGATTCTGACAGTAGGCATTTGTGACACCCCCAAATCCTGGTACTCCATTTCCTCAAGATTTGGTGTTCACGTAATCAAAACATTCATTTCTAACTACCCAATTATAATAAAATTGAATAAATCAAACCTGCCCATACAGGATTAAATTTAAATAAATCTCCCAGGTTATCTAACCTTTACGAACATTCATTCATTCATGCGGAATAATTAAAATAACATTCATTACAATCTTTAAACAAGTCTGAAAATAAACTATTCAATCTATTACAGGTCTTCAACATTGTTTCATCTTTCCTTTCCCTTTATTGGTGCTAGGTACATCACCAGTTTCAACCTTAGCTGTAAGAAAGTTTACAGGCAAGAGTGAGCAAACACAGCCCACTTGAAATAATAATAGATAAATCATTTAACTTTACATCATTTGCCAATATTAGGTTTAATAGAACTGAACAATAAATTCTATTACTTTCTGAAAACTTTAATCAATTACTGAGGGTCTAATGACCACGAATCATGTCCACAATTATAAGTAATCTTTCAACCTAAACTTTAATAGTCATAAGACTGTAAGGACTTCATGTACTTAGGGGGATCAACCCTTCGTACAATGTATTGTGCACAACCATTTCAACGCTAAGCGTAAACCTCTATTAAAAGAGTTGTTCATCTCAGTATTTAGAATACAAGTCCGCACCAAAGTAAGTTTGGTTTGGATAAGCTTTCAAGAAAATTTGGAATTTAACGAACATCAACTAAGGAGTAGTTGAATAAGACCAATAACACTATACTATAGAATAATAGTGATTTAATCAATCATAGTAAACTAAAGTCATGCATTAGGAATAATCTAATAGCATACAATTTGAATAACTATAGCATACCTTGCTTGAACAATACTAAGCCAAGGTTAATTAGAATTGAATACTAAACATGCATAGCAATTTATTTATGCATGCTAAACAACAAGTGTAATACAAGAATAATTTGTTCAACATCAAACCAAAGTTTAGACAGCTTGCATCATTATAAGGTAATCGAATTGAAAACAATAATTAGTTCAATAAGATAAAGGATTAGAAATCTTACATCGTCATGAGTAACTAAATACAATGACCTACTCAATAATAGACAATCTCGCTCTACGAAAATGTAGAGGTAGCAACTTGCAACAATTGTAATTGAATTTGAAAACAATAATGTACCAAATGAATTTAAACTAGCACAATGAAGTTTTGAGTTAGAGAACTTGCCTTGTTCGTAGGCTAAACCGAATCAATTTGAATCACAATTTCCTATATACATATGTCATCGTGACATAGTTAGTCATTAACACATAACTAATACATTCATCGTGTAGGTTAAACAATCACTACTCACGTTCACCAAAGGTCCTGCACATATCATATGTATTGACAATACACATTAGTTATACTAACATTAGATTCATATAGCTTACTAACAAAATCGCATCTTTTTATGAACATCACTATTTAGCTTTATTACAACTACTTAAGTGATCATGCCATTGCACTATATACACATTAATAACTTGATACAGCATCCTATTACATGTCTAACATGTTATCATTAGGTTATACTAATACACAAAGGATTGCACTTGCATCTGCGCATTCCGACGCCTTTGGATGGCCTCCAAATACACAACAGTCCTAAAGATAGCCATTTTGACCCTTCATAACGATTTCAAATTGAAACACTTAAAGAATAAAAGTTTTAGGCCTATTCGTCCTCGTTCCGAATCATCTTGAATCGCATCAATCAGAGTTCGTATGAAAAAGTTATACTCATTTTAGTAAACTACGTCCGGTCAGTTTTTTTTTTTTAAAATTTTGGCTTGACAGAACACCCCCCCGCCGGGGCGGGGTTTTTTGCACTAGGGGACCCGCCGGGGCAGGGGTCACTGCTGCGATTATGCGATTTTAGCTCTAGAACACTACGAACAGCCAAATTAGGCCTCCAAACTCCTTTCTAACAACCATACCAAACTACCCAATGAGTAAATAGGTTTACATAAACATAATCTAATACTTTCTAACGCGTTTCTAGTCATCTAAACAACATAAACATCAAATTTACAACACCCGATTTCAATGTTTTTGGCAAAACTCCATTGTTGACAATTTTTAATGAAAATCAACACTGTGATTTTGTTTTTCAATAAAAACAGAAATTTCAAAACATCATAGTTATGATTATACATACTTTATCAATTTCCATAATCAATTTATCAATTGAACAACTACTTAAACCTTAATTTCTATTGTAAACTAAGCCATGTTCATATATATTCATATAAACTCACTGTAATATGGGTTTCTTCACAAATATATAATCATATAACTTATGATTATATATGACTATTCCTATATATAACTTATGAAAAACAATTTTTATAACAAATAATTTAACATACAAAACTATATACCACACACAATTTATCCTTCACAAAAAATTTTTAGAGAATTTTTTTGGAAGAGAAGACAACTAAAACTTTTGAAAAATAAAAGGGTTTAGATGATACCTTGTATCCTAGAAGATGATAACTTTGTTTAAGAAGATGATAACAAGACTTCTTTTCCCTCAATTCTTGTCACAATTTCTCTAGGATTATCTCAATTTTTCTCTGTATTCTTCTTCTTCTCCTCTCTTCTTCTTCTGAGTCTTTCTCCTAACTCTATTCTAACTTACATACTAACAAAAAGATATAACGCATACTAATAATAATATAGGTATTAAGTATATAATATTAGTATATGTATAACTGACATCAGTTATCTAACTTTTTTAAAAATCAAAAGCCCTAAGGCTTGTTTGGCTAACATAATAAAAATAACTCATTAACTCTTACACCTTGTTTGGTAAACCTAATTAAAATAAATCAATTAATCCTTATACCTTGATTGGTAAAACACCATTAAATTAAAGACTTAATATGCATTAAAACTTGTTTGGCCAAAACTAAATTAAAGTCCTTTAATTTATTTTAATAACTCCTTTATAGCAAGGTTATTAGTCACACTTTATTTAATTAAATAAATAAAACATTAATCCATTAAATTACTTTAATCACATAAATAATTATAATTTCTTTTACAATTATAACTTCATTTAATCAACTAATATTTTAAACTACAGTTTCTCATTTAAAATATTATTATTTATTTAAAATCATTATAAGCTCTCTAGCTTATTAAATTAATAATTATTATAAAATCTCATAACAACTAATTTATTTAGCTCCTTAATTAATTACACAACAAATAATTAATTAAATCACATCAATTCAAATTGCCATATAATTAAATAAATATTTAATATTGCCAATAAATATTTAATATTTACTATTTAATTATTTATCTGATTATTTATTCAACAAATAATTAAATACACCACATCACTCAAATTGAACAATTAATTATTCAATCAATAAACCTATCCATTAAATATTTATATAAATCAATAAATATTTATTATAACACTTTAAAATTATAGAATGTTACATCATTCCCTCCTTACAAGGATTCTGTCCTCAGAATCACAATTCAAACAAATCATTCGTTACATTTTTCCCTACTTACAAAGATTCTGTCCCCAGAATCGAAGACACGGATTAAACAAATAACTCAGGGTAATCTTTCATCATTTCTCTTCGAGTTCCCACGTAGCTTCTTCAGCGTTGTGGTTCCTCCATATCACCTTCACAGAAGGTATCACTTTATTCCTGAGCACTTGTTCTTTCCTGTCTACTATCTGGATAGGAACCTCTTCATAAGATAAATCTTTCTCGAACTGCAACGGTTCATACTCGATCATATGCTTGTAGTCGGGTTTATATGGTCGTAACACCGAAATATGAAAAACATTATGAATGTTTTCCAACGCTGGAGGTAGAGCTACCTCGTAAGTCACTTCTCCCACTCTTCGCATCACTTCAAATGGTCCAATAAACCTCGTGCTTAGTTTTCCCTTCTTACCAAAACGAATTTTTCCCTTCCAGGGAGAAACTTTTAGGAATACAAAAGTTCCTACGTCAAATGCACGATCTTGTCTGTGTTGATCAGCATACTTTTTCTGTCTGTCTTGAGCTGCTACCAACCTTGTTCTGATGAGTTTGATAACTTCAGCAGTTTGTTGTACCAGTTCTGGTCCTAACAGTTGGCGTTCATCGACTTCATCCCAGCACAGTGGAGTTCTGCACTTTCTGCCGTACAATGCTTCGTAAGGTGGCATGACGATGCTCGCGTGATAACTGTTGTTGTAAGCAAATTCCACCAATGGTAGTTGATCTTCCCAGCTTCCTTTAAAATCTATGACGCATGCTCTCAGCATATCCTCCAATGTCTGAATCGTTCTTTCGCTTTGGCCATCTGTTTGTGGATGATAAGCCGTACTCATTCGCAATTGAGTCCCCATGCATTCTTGTAGTCTCTTCCAGAAATTCGATGTAAACCGCGGATCTCTATCAGACACTATTGATACTGGCACCCCATGTCTCGAAACAATTTCCTTAATGTACAATCTTGCCAACTGATCAAGACTGAACCTAATCTTTATTGGTAAAAAGTGCGCTGACTTCGTCAGTCTGTCCACTATCACCCAAATCGTATCGCATCCTCTCTGAGTAGTTGGAAGACCCACCACAAAATCCATCGTGATGTGTTCTCACTTCCATTCTGGTATTTCCAACGGTTGAAGTAACCCGCTGGGTCTTTGATGTTCGGCCTTTACTCTCTGACATGTTAAGCACTTCGCTACACATTCTGCGACGTCCCTTTTCATATTTGGCCACCAAAAATGTTGGCGCAAATCTTGATACATTTTCGTGCTCCCTGGATGAATTGAATATTTTGAGCTATGAGCTTCGATCAAAATTTCTTCTTTCAGTTCTGGTGCTGCTAGAAGCCAGATCCTTCCCTCAAACCGTAGTAACCCTTCGATGTCGATCTTGTATTTTACATCACCGCCTTCAATCAAATTCTCTTTGATTTTCGCACACTCTTCGTCTTGTAGTTGGGCACTTTTCACTTTGTCCATTAAAGTTGGACCAGCTTCTATATGAAATAATTGTTTGTCAGATTCCTTTGGAAATTTGATCTCCAACTCCAGTTTTGTCATTGCTGAAATGAGCTCCTCCTGAGTTGTAATCAGCATCAACTTCTCCCTACCTTTCCTGCTTAAAGCATCAGCTACCACATTCGCTTTGCCCGGATGATAAAAGATCTCACAATCGTAATCATTTATCAGTTCCATCCACCTTCTCTGACGCAGGTTCAAATCTTTCTGAGTGAAAATATACTTCAGACTTTTGTGGTCTGTGTAGATCTCACATTTCTCTCTATAAAGATAGTGTCTCCATATCTTCAGAGCAAACACAACTGCAGCCAATTCCAA
Source organism: Panax notoginseng (assembly GCA_016801055.1). NCBI lineage: Eukaryota > Viridiplantae > Streptophyta > Magnoliopsida > Apiales > Araliaceae > Panax > Panax notoginseng. Next base: position 83,154,323 of record CM029014.1, read on the forward strand.
ATCATGAGTCGGATACCCTTTCTCATAATCTTTCAATTGTCTTGATGCATACGCAATAACTTTGCCATTTGGCATAAGAATACAACCCAACCCTTTGTGTGAGGCATCACTATACACCACAAAATTTCCTGTATTATCTGGTAACGTCAACACAGGTGCTACACTTAGCTTCTTCTTCAAATCTTGAAAACTTTCTTCACATTTCTCCGTCCACACGAATTTTACAGCTTTCCTTGTCAAATTTGTTAACGGAGTGGCTATCTTAGAAAAATCTTGAATAAATCTTCTATAATAACCAGTCAATCCCAAGAAACTCCTCACTTCTGACGGTGTTCTTGGTTGTTCCCAATTGATTACAGCTTCCACTTTCGATGGATCCACTGAAATCCCTTCCTTGTCAATAACATGACCCAAAAATTGTACACGATCGAGCCAAAATTCGCATTTAGAGAATTTCGCGTACAACTTTTCCTTTCTTAGTGTCTCCAATGTCAAACGTAAGTGTTCCACGTGTTCTTCTTGAGTTTTGGAATACACTAGAATGTCGTCGATGAATACCACTACAAACTTGTCTAAGAATGGTTTAAACACCCTGTTCATCAAATCCATGAACACAGCAGGTGCATTGGTTAAACCAAAAGACATCACCAGAAACTCGTAATGTCCATACCGAGTTCTGAATGCCGTTCGTGGTATATCCTCCTTCCTCACTTTCAACTGGTGATACCCACTTCTCAAATCAATTTTCAAAAAGTATTTAGCACCCTTCAACTGGTCAAACAAGTCATCTATTCTTGGCAACGGGTATTTGTTTTTAATAGTAACTTTGTTTAACTCCCTGTAATCAATGCAAAGACGCATTGACCCGTCCTTCTTCTTTACGAATAAAACTGGCGCTCCCCACGGCGATACACTTGGTTGAATATATTTCTTGTCTAGCAGTTCTTGCAACTGTACCATCAGTTCCTTCATTTCTACCGTAGCCATTCTGTATGGAGCCTTTGATATCGGTGCTGTTCCCGGCACTAAGTCGATCACGAATTCAATTTCTCTGTCCGGCAAAAGTCCTGGCAAATCTTCTGGAAACACGTCTTCGAATTCTCTCACTACCGGTATTTCTTCTAATTTCACACCTTTCTTCTGAGTATCGACTATGTAAGCTAAATAGCCCACACAACCCTGACTCAACAACTTCTTGGCCTGCATAGTCGTCAGACATTTCATTTGTCTTGGCGACTTGCTACCATAAAATACTACCTTTGACGGAGTCATAAGGTTTACACACTTCTGTTGGCAGTCAATTACTGCTCCATAATTGAACAACCAATCCATTCCCAAAATTACATCAAATTCCCCGAGTCTAATCGGAATCAAATCTACTAACAAGATATTCCCCTTAATGTTCACCCTACAGTTCTTGTAAATGAACCTAACATGGATTATTTCCTTATTCGCAATTTCTATGTTCGAAGGAAAATTCAGTTCTTCTCTAGGCAATTCTAACCTCTTAGCAAATTCATCAGATATAAACGAGCAAGTAACACCCGAATCAAATAATACATATGCATCAATATCATTGATTGGGATAATACCTGACACCACATCCTTTGATTGCACAGCATCTTGCACAGTCATGTTGAAGGTTCTGGCTGTGGGTTTGTTTGATGCTGCAGGTCCTGTAATAGCCCACGTACCTCCATTGTTTCTGGTTGTCACTCCCTCCTTCTTCTTAGGACATTCACGAGCGAAGTGATCCTTAGATCCGCACGTGAAGCACACATTCTTCTTTGATTGAGTGCAATTTGGGGCGATGTGATCCTCCTGGCCACATTTATAGCAAACTCGTTTCCCCATCAAACACGCTCCCTTGTGAAACTTCCCACATGTCGCACAAGCTTCAAACTTCTTATTCTGCTGGTTACCCTGCTGGTTTCTAGTACCCATACTTCCATTCCACTTTCTCTTCAAGTTGTTGTTGTTGTTGTTTGTTGTTGTTGTTGTTGTTGTTGTTTCCACCGCTACCACCTCCACTCTTCATCTCATTTTCATTCTTCTTCTTCTTTTGTTCCTGGTTGAATTTTGTTACCGCCTCGCCTCCACCTTTGGCGAGTACTGCTTTCTCCATTACTGCTGCAAATGTCTTCAACTGGAACAGGGAAACCCTACTGTACAGCCAGGGCTTCAGTCCCTGTTCAAACCTCTTCGCCTTGCTTTCGTCTGTGCTAACCTGATATGGCGCAAACCTCGCCAATTCGTTGAATTTTGCGGCATACTCGGATACCGACATCGTCCCTTGCTTCAGCTCCAAAAACTGTACTTCCAGCTGACTCTTTGAACTCTCCGGGAAATAGGTCTCGAAGAACAACTCCTTAAACCTATCCCAGGTCATCACTCTTGGCCCTTCACGAGTTTTATTGGCCTGCCACCAATAACTAGCTTCTGCTTTCAAGATGAAAGTTGCGAAAGCCGTCTTCTGGTCATCCCCTACCCTAGCGACATCGAACACCTTCTCTATCTCCATAATCCAAGTTTAAGCTTCAACTGGATTCATGGACCCACGGAAATCAGGTGGTCCAACTGCCTTAAACTCCTTAAACGTTGTACCATGGTTTTGAGGTTAATTCTGCAACGCTCCTGTCAATAGTGTCACTAGTTGTTGAACGGGATTCGCATCAACATTGTCGTTAGCTTCTTCGGTGGTTCTCTGTCGTGTTGGTTGACGTCTAGGAGGCATTTTCTGTTTAAAATAAAACATCTATTAGACCATTACTCAACTTCTTTAAGTATTTCTAATTAACTTGCCTCTACAAAAGAAATAACCACATAGCACATAACACTTTGAATAAAATAATAACTTTTATTTATTCATAAACTTTTTGAAAACATAACACAATAGCATCTCTGCTATCTACTTCCTTTCCTGAACTACAAAAGTTTCAGGACAACACCATTATTATCATATCCCATGGTTACTTAACACTAGGGATTTCCACATTATTTAATACATATTACGTGCATTACAGGCACACTTTCTACGATGATCTATTAAGATACTTCTTAGCCCTATCACGTTCTTCCTCCATGACTCGAAACATCGTTCTTCGATCTAACACAAATGATGGCAGCGTCTCGAACTGAATCGGATATCCCATAACTCGATCTTGAGCTCGATTAATTGCGGTGTCGAATACTTTGACCATTTCTTCCATCTTCATCCTTTTTGCCTGTGAGCTCCTTACTGCTCTTCCAGTTCGTTGATAAGCTTCCTCGTATGCATCTTCAGCTCTTGCCCTCTTAGCCGCTTCTTCTCTCAGCCTGCTCTTCAGTTCAGCAACCATCTCGATCAATTGTTCCTTCTCTCCTTCAGTCTGTGTTAGTTTCTCCTCGGCGTTTGTCAGTCGTTCATCACGATCCTGGATCTCGCCGTCTTTTTGTGTAATTGTAGTCTGTTGTTCAGCTACTATCTCCTGCAACTCCTCCACTGTATCTTGTAGTTCCACGTTAAGGTCGTGCACTTCATCATATACACGGCCAGCTACCGAGTTAAGCGGAATCCTTTCCTCGTCATCCTCGTCATCCTCATCCTCCTGCGGTAACTCAATGGGATCCTCCTCGTCTGTCTCCATATCATCATCCTCATCCTCAACTACTGTGACCAACGGGGCTGACTCCCGTGGCAATAGTTGTTCCCAAACTAGCTGAACATCGCGAGGTTCCTCCTCTATAGGCATTTGAGGTCCCTCCTCCCTAGCCTGACTGGACTCTCCAACATTAGTCATCCTGACAACAAAGTTTTAAAGTTTTAATTAATAATCATTACTACTCGACACTCACGAGTACATAAACATAAACACATAAGCACATAAGTGTTTTATTACTTCTTTCTTAAAACTCGATAAGAGTTAACTCCACTATCTTTTCAAAAGGTTACTTCCTAAGGCTTTTCCCCCACCTAAGGTTCATAACCTAAAGCTTTGATACCAACCTGTGACACCCCCAAATCCTGGTACTCTATTTCCTCAAGATTTGGTGTTCACGTAATCAAAACATTCATTTCTAACTACCCAATTATAATAAAATTGAATAAATAAAACCTACCCATACAGGATTAAATTTAAATAAATCTCCCAGGTTATCTAACCTTTACAAACATTCATTCATTCATGCGGAATAATTAAAATAACATTCATTACAATCTTTAAACAAAGTCTGAAAATAAACTATTCAATCTATTACAGGTCTTCAGCATTGTTTCATCTTTCCTTTCCCTTTACTGGTGCTAGGTACATCACCAGTTTCAACCTTAGCTATAAGAAAGTTTACAGGCAAGAGTGAGCAAACAAAGCCCACTTGAAATAATAATAGATAAATCATTTAACTTTACATCATTTGCCAATATTAGGTTTAATAGAACTGAACAATAAATTCTATTACTTTCTGAAAACTTTAATCAATTACTGAGGGTCTAATGACCACGAATCATGTCCACAGTTATAAGTAATCTTTCAACCTAAACTTTAACAGTCATAAGACTGTAAGGACTTCATGTACTTAGGGGGATCAACCCTTCGTACAATGTATTGTGCACAACCATTTCAACGCTAAGCGTAAACCTCTATTAAAAGAGTTGTTCATCTCAGTATTTAGAATACAAGTCCGCACCAAAGTAAGTTTGGTTTGGATAAGCTTTCAAGGAAATTTGGAATTTAACGAACATCAACTAAGGAGTAGTTGAATAAGACCAATAACACTATAATATAGAATAATAGTGATTGAATCAATCATAGTAAACTAAAGTCATGCATTAGGAATAATCTAATAGCATACAATTTGAGTAACTATAGCATACCTTGCTTGAACAATACTAAGCCAAGGTTAATTAGAATTGAATACTAAACATGCATAGCAATTTATTTATGCATGCTAAACAACAAGTGTAATACAAGAATAATTTGTTCAACATCAAACCAAAGTTTAGACAGCTTGCATCATTATAAGGTAATCGAATTGAAAACAATAATTAGTTCAATAAGATAAAGGATTAGAAATTTTACATCGTCATGAGTAACTAAATACAATGACCTACTCAATAATAGACAATCTCGCTCTACGAAAATGTAGAGGTAGCAACTTGCAACAATTGTAATTGAATTTGAAAACAATAATGTACCAAATGAATTTAAACTAGCATAATGAAGTTTTGAGTTAGAGAACTTGCCTTGTTCGTAGGCTAAACCGAATCAATTTGAATCACAATTTCCTATATACATATGTCATCGTGACATAGTTAGTCATTAACACATAACTAATACATTCATCGTGTAGGTTAAACAATCACTACTCACGTTCACCAAAGGTCCTGCACATATCATATGTATTGACAATACACATTAGTTATACTAACATTAGATTCATATAGCTTACTAACAAAATCGCATCTTTTCATGAACATCACTATTTAGCTTTATTACAACTACTTAAGTGATCATGCCATTGCACTATATACACATTAACAACTTGATACAGCATCCTATTACATGTCTAACATGTTATCATTAGGTTATACTAATACACAAAGGATTGCACTTGCATCTGCGCATTCCGACGCCTTCTGATGGCCTCCAAATACACAATAGTCCTAAAGATAGCCGTTTTTACCCTTCATAACGATTTCAAATTGAAACACTTAAAGAATAAAAGTTTTAGGCCTATTCGTCCTCGTTCCGAATCATCTTGAATCGCATCAATCAGAGTTCGTATGAAAAAGTTATACTCATTTTAGTAAACTACGTCCGGTCAATTTTTTTTTTCAAAATTTTGGCTTGACAGAACACCCCCCCGCCGGGGCGGGGGTTTTTGCACTAGGGGGCCCGCCGGGGCAGGGGTCACTGCTGCGATTATGCGATTTTAGCTCTAGAACACTACGAAAAGCCAAATTAGGCCTCCAAACTCCTTTCTAACAACCATACCAAACTACCCAATGAGTAAATAGGTTTACATAAACATAATCTAATACTTTCTAACGCGTTTCTAGTCATCTAAACAACATAAACATCAAATTTACAACACCCGATTTCAATGTTTTTGGCAAAACTCCATTGTTGACAATTTTTAATGAAAATCAACACTGTGATTTTATTTTTTAATAAAAACAGAAATTTCAAAACATCATAGTTATGATTATACATACTTTATCAATTTTCATAATCAATTTATCAATTGAACAACTACTTAAACCTTAATTTCTATTGTAAACTAAGCCATGTTCATATATATTCATATAAACTCACTGTAATATGGGTTTCTTCACAAATTACATACATACATGAATTAATTGACTATTCCTATATATAACTTACGAAAAACAATTTTTATAACAAATAATTTAACATACAAAACCATATACCACACACAATTTATCCTTCACAAAAATTTTTCAGAGAATTTTTTTGGAAGAGAAGACAACTAAAACTTTTGAAAAATAAAAGGGTTTAGATGATACCTTGTATCCTAGAAGATGATAACTTTGTTTAAGAAGATGATAACAAGACTTCTTTTCCCTCAATTCTTGTCACAATTTCTCTAGGATTATCTCAATTTTTCTCTGTATTCTTCTTCTTCTCCTCTCTTCTTCTTCTGAGTCTTTCTCCTAACTCTATTCTAACTTACATACTAACAAAAAGATATAACGCATACTAATAATAATATAGGTATTAAGTATATAATATTAGTATATGTATAACTGACATCAGTTATCTAACTTTTTTAAAAATCAAAAGCCCTAAGGCTTGTTTGGCTAACATAATAAAAATAACTCATTAACTCTTACACCTTGTTTGGTAAACCTAATTAAAATAAATCAATTAATCCTTATACCTTGATTGGTAAAACACCATTAAATTAAAAACTTAATATGCATTAAAACTTGTTTGGCCAAAACTAAATTAAAGTCCTTTAATTTATTTTAATAACTCCTTTATAGCAAGGTTATTAGTCACACTTTATTTAATTAAATAAATAAAATATTAATCCATTAAATTACTTTAATCACATAAATAATTATAATTTCTTTTACAATTATAACTTCATTTAATCAACTAATATTTTAAACTACAATTTCTCATTTAAAATATTATTATTTATTTAAAATCATTATAAGCTCTCTAGCTTATTAAATTAATAATTATTATAAAATCTCATAACAACTAATTTATTTAGCTCCTTAATTAATTACACAACAAATAATTAATTAAATCACATCAATTCAAATTGCCATATAATTAAATAAATATTTAATATTGCCAATAAATATTTAATATTTACTATTTAATTATTTATCTGATTATTTATTCAACAAATAATTAAATACACCACATCACTCAAATTGAACAATTAATTATTCAATCAATAAACCTATCCATTAAATATTTATATAAATCAATAAATATTTATTATAACACTTTAAAATTATAGAATGTTACAGCATTTGTGTGGACTGACACTCAAGATTGTCAGAAAATCTCAAGGCATTAGCAATTTGAAGTTGTAATTTCTCGAGTCCTTCTTCCGAGCTTCGTTGTGTTGCCCCCTCATAAGGTCATTGATAACATTGATAGTCCATGATCTGTAAACTTAAAAACAAAAAGAAAGGAAGATCAAACAAATAAAAGAAATAACTTTATACACGTTCAAAGTAAGACTAAATTGATTTAAATCAATATTGGACAATATTAGAATAATAGTTCCCCGGCAACGGTGCCAAAAACTTGTTGATCGGAAAACCGATCACTAAACACGCGCAAGTATACGCGGTCTAACAAGTAATACAGTGATAAGAAGTGTGTCGTACCCATGAGGAACTATGACTAATATTTACCAAATACCAACTGTTTATCGCTAAAGTCTTATTCGAACAGCACTAAATGGAAGTGTGATTAATCTAATTATACTACTTAACAAAGCAAGTAAACGGATAACGAATGAAAATCTAAGGAATTACAAGCTAAGGTCACAACTTCACCCCCACACAGGCATTCTGTCGAACACCTGGCGAGCTATGTTCATCAAACTAGCTACCTTTCTCTCTTTGGTCTAAATGGTCACGACAATTTATCGACCGAGAACACACAGGTGCTTATACACCTCTGTCGAGGTATGCATAAATATATCCTCTCCAGATCCACCTTAAAGGGAATAGACCAGAAAAGAACGTCCAAGCTAGATGCAATCCTATATATGTCTGTGTGAATCAATCATAACAAGGATTTAAGCATAAGTTCTCATTTAGGCCGCACGTGGCACACAGAGATATGTCTATTCTACGCACAACTTATACAGTCGAAACCCACAATCACATGCCAATATATTTAGGTGTAAATCTACAATTTTTCTGTCAATATCATGAAGATTACCAAAATCATCACTAATTTCTTATCGAGAATCATAAAGCACAAATATATTAGATCAAATCATATGGTGCCAACCAAAGAGATAAAGACAGTCGATTCAAATAATAAAAGGGATCCATTATAACCTTAGAGCAAATATTCAGTTCATAGCTATTAAACCAAATACAACTAGCAAATAAGACAACATTTATGGATTACAATAACAGAGGAAATAAATGGATAAGAAGGAACTCTGTCAAAGCCCTTCAGTCAGCAAGCAATCTGCTCCTTTCAAGCTTTCCAATTAGTGTCGCTCATTGCTCTTGTTCTCCAAAGAAATGCAAACTTCTCCCTAATCTATATATACAGAGATAAGAAAGAAAGAGAAATTACAGAAGAAAAACTAATCTATCCTATTCTATTTACATGATTTGTGTTATGAAATCTATATCCCTTTTTCTCTCTCTTCGTTCCCCTGATGCAAGCGGCTGCTCGTTGCTTATATACTGCTCCCCCCTTCTTTTAGGTCATTAAAAGACTCATTACTGCTTGGGCATCGGAGCTCGCGCTGCGACGCGAGCAAAGGCGTAACAAGCGGCGCTGGGGAACGAGCTGAGGCGGTGGGGTGCGAGTCTGGCGCTGGCCTTAGCGCCGGGGCGCCGCACGTAGCTCAAGCGAGGCGCCAAAAGTTAGTAGCTTTGCCTAGTATTGGCGCTGGGGTGCGAGCTGGGGCGCTGGGGCACCGGATGTGGCGCTAGGGCGCGACTTCCAAGTGTAACAATGGCGCTGCGGCGCCAGTGCAGGAAAAATGGCCAATATGCCCTGTAAGCTGGAAAGCAACTCTGCATTGCATTAATTAAGCATAATAACACTATAATCATATAAAACTATATAAAATCTAAGAGAACATGCAACTATTTAAGTCATAAAATATCCGATTCGCGGGTATAAATCCCGCTCATCAAGCGCAAGTAGGAGAAATAAAAGAATGGGTAGAACTGGTATCAAATAAGGTATAGATTTCGCTAGAGTTTATGATAAGCTTACCCGTGATGACCTCGTTCGGGTTCCTTGCTTTCTTGGAGGTCACGACAAACGCTCTCCCTTGAACTACCGGCTTTGACTTTTCTAGGACGGCCTTTGGTGCCTCCATCCCAGCTGGACTTTTCTTCGATGCACGACAAAATCGGGCTAGGTGACCTTCTCTTCCACAATTTTAGCACTCTTTGGACTGCATTGCGTAGTTTGGACTGATGTGTCCCTCCCCTCCGCATTTGAAGCATATGATAGGTGGTCGTTTTCCTTCCTTAACAACGGGTGCTGGTGCTGACGTCTTTCCATCATTGTTGAATCTCCTCTTCTTGAAATGTCTACTCTTATTATCTTGGCCATGATTACCACCGAAGTGGTTACCATATCTGGCATGTTGATTCCCTGCACGTTTGTTATCACCGCTTCGATGACTGCTACCATTGGTATTATCATTTTGCCGGCTGCTCTCTCTTGGTTGGGTTGACTCATTATCACGTTCTAATAACTGAGCCCTATTCACAACATCTGAATACAAGTAAAGTTTATGAGAGATAAGGTATTGACGTATCTCGGGTTTCAAACCTCTTAGAAACATCCGCGTCATTCTCTCCTAATTATCAACTAAGTGGGAAGCAAATCGGGACAACTCAACAAACTTGGCTTCGTACTGTGACACGGTCATGTTGTTTTGCTTCAGTTTAATAAACTCTACCTCTTTCATGTGACGAATACTTTCGGGAAAGTACTTGTCATTGAACAGTTCTTGGAACTTCTCCCAAGACATCTTCAGTGCGACAGGTTGAGTACGCTTTACAGATTTCCACCAGTAATCTGCTTCTGCCCGCAACATAAAGGTAGTAAAGGGAACCTTTTGCTCTTCGGAGCATCCCAAGACATCAAATATCTTGTTGATCTGCTTTATCCACGTCTTCGCCTTAAGTGATTTTGGCTCTCCAAAAAATCCGGTGGTCCCAGCTCCTTGAACTGTTTAGCAGTGACCGTCCAAGAGTTGCCAGTGTTTCGACCTGCATTTCAGACAGGAGTCTTTCTTGCCTGATGTTGCATGAATTGCAGAAAGCCTCTGAACATCCCATCGTTCATCATTTGGTCAGTGTTGTTGTTTGCATGAAGATTGTTGCCTTCTTGATGCACATTATCTTGATTGTTGATCTGTGGAGACTCAACGGTCTCCTGTGCTCCATTGCTATTCTCAACTTTCTCCTATGTCATTTTCAAATACTGCCACAAAACAAGGGTTAATTGACATGTCACATATTATCCCTATACTCTGACCGACCAATTAAATACCAAATAAACTTAGGTAGGTCATACTAGCGAAGGAATTCCCCGTCTCTCCCCTCCTAGTTCTTGTCTCACATCTCAGCCAGGGATCATATCCCTAAGCTTTGATACCAACTGTGACGCCCCCAAAATATGTATACATCACCCATCTTGAGTCGCCAAATACATGGTACAAAATTCAAATATAACTTAATAATACAACTGTCGTGTAAAATACGACAAAACATAAACTGAGAGTTTTAAAATGAATATTGTCTTCTAGACAGTATTCAACTCAAATGGTGTCCTCAATACAATTATTATCACACTATTTCATAGAATAGTGAGGACTACTAATGCTATCATCTGGACCATCACTCCGTTCCCCGACTAGTCCCAGCTACGTTCTCATTTCCTGAAGAGGACAATGAAAGCAAAAGGCTGAGCTCAACTAAACTAGTAAGAAATATTATGACTAAGATAAATGCAAAATAATTTATCGTTAGCCTTCAACAGTGTTAAACTGATAAAATATAACAAACATCAAGTTTAACTGCAGCAGAATAAGCAATCCATTAGAAGAGTCAAGTAGAGAATAAAATTTACTATCTTCTATGATTTAAAAGGTTTTTCATCACTTTTATCGCAGAGACTCAACTTAATAAATAATCCACATCATCCTTGCACTATGGCCAAGGATATTCATTAGTATCACGACCACAAATTATCCATGCACTACGGGCCAAGGATATTCGTGTATTCATCAATGGTCATGATCATGCCAACAACTGTCCATCAATGCACTACAGGCCAATGAGGACTTTTACCACATCATTTGTAATATTACGGTCATGATTATACCGAATAATCCCTGGTCATAATCATACCAAGTCCATCTATGCAGTACAGGCCACAAATGACTTTCAACATAATATAAATATGAGGATGATGACAATGATATAAGAATTCAATAAAATAAGTTCAAGGATACATTTTTAAAGATTTATAATTTAATTTATCCAGAAATCAATAACGTCCAAATTGTCAATATTATACTGCTTTGTGGAGTAAAATTCAAGAATAATATTGTACCAAAAATAATTTAGACCGAAAACGAATCAATTTTTATCATGAATAGTACCCCAGGTGAATAGTACTCGAGTGAATAGTACCACATAAATAGTACTTCGAGAATAGTAACTCTGTGAATAGTACTCCAGCATGAAAAAATTAAAACTTATCAAGAATGCTCAGAATAATATTTTCATGAAAAGATACTGGATGAAGCGCAAATAGCAAGGATATTATACTAATTTCATGGAGTATAGAAGCTAAAATTTTAACAAAACGAGTATAAAATTCGAAATCTGAAACGAAATAATATTACTTACATACTACAGAGTATGGAAGAAAATATTATTTCAAGCGAATATTGAATAAAATAACATCCCTTACCTTGAAAAAAAGAGTATTCCAACTGGTATAGCGGGGATATTCTTGAAGAAAATTTTCACTGTTTTCTACGCTCAAAACTTTCTAAAACTCTAAAGAAATACGCTCAAGATTATAGAAGAAGAATTCTCTGATTCTGGTGTGATTTTCAATTCTAACTTAAGCGCCTATTTATAGGAAAATGCTAGAACGTCATAGGAGACTAAATAATAAAATAATATTATTTTTTTTCTACGCCCACTTCTTTGAAAAAATTTCAGCCACCACAAGTGGGGCCTGCTAAAATTGGCCACCTTTCCCAACAACCAAAAGTGGAGCCCACATATATTTTTAATAAAAATATTTTAATTTTCAAAACTTCAATAATTCTTAATAAATAACCATTTTATCAGAAAAATACGAATTTTATATCCATTCCACACGAAATCAAATTCTCTACAACTTTGCAGAAGAAAGTTTTTCCAAATTTCAAACAGAAAATATCTGAATTTCACAAACGGACAATTTTCAACACATCTTAAAATTCATAACAAATCATACGTTAATTTTTAACGGTTCAAAATTTGTGGACATATAATCAACTTATATATGCATAACATATCCAAAAATCACAACGATCTAACGGTCGGATTAAAATTATAACTCACGTAATAGAGCTTTAAGAACACCGATTTAATTTTTTAATGCTTCCAATCTGACAAAATACTGATAAAACACCTCAACATTAATTCCTTCATTTATAGCCACATAAAATAAATATTTTTCTATCTATCATTTATGTCCACATAAAATAAATATTTTCTTATCATATAAATTAATAATTAATTATTCACAAATAATATTACAGAATCACAATAATGACAACCAAGCCGTTCCCAGGAAAGAGGGGGCTTTCCGATAAGAATTTCTCCTTACTGACGTGCAATTAGGTGACCAAATCTCTCCTTGACAGAACTTTCTAGACATTATCAATAATATTATCTAATAATATTATTCAAATAATATGAATTATTGATTTGATAATGGGAAATACTGTGCAGTGACAATTATTGAAATAATAATAATATAAAATATCAACACAGCAATTATTGAATCAATAAAATAAAATATTGAACAGTAATTACCGTAACAATTATTAAGTAGTGTCTTCTTACGTAAGAATTAATAATTCAAAAATACTATGCAATACCGTGTGCTACTGTATTTTAACCACCGGGTATTCTAACAGTTTAACGGTAAACCTTTCGCCGTTATTTTATAAAAAGATATTTTTGTCGTTTTCTCAATCCGACAAAAATTCCGTTGTGGAGTCCACCAATGATTGTGCCGTCGTACGAATATTCCCTGTTAAAACAAATATTCCTCGACCAATCGAATATTATATAACAACTTGCGTACTTTGCAAAATTTATAAATATTACCCACAACTATAACATTATATCAAATTCACTCCATAATATTCAAAAATGATATTTATAGAAAATTCATCTTTATTCATAAAAGTTGGGGTCTTATAACACATGTGATCATGGGGCCCACATGGGTTGCCCCATGGGTCATGCTTTCCCATTGGATTTTTAGTTTGGGCTTTAAATTTAATTACTTCACTTATGCTTTGGGCTTGCATTTAACAAACATTGGGCTTGTATATTAACAAACACTTGGGCTTTAATCATTAGTTAGTATTGGGCTTAATCATAATTCTAATTGGACTTTACTACTTCCTACACAGTCTTACAAGTCCATTACATATGGCTTAAAGCCTTATAATGTATACTCTACGTATTATTCTCGTATCCTAACTCGTATACTCATTCATAATATATGACATACCATCATTCATACATACTTGTATAATACCTCGTATCATATTCGTATTCATTACCTCGTACAATACCTACGTATCATACGATCATTACTTTAACTAGTTAACGCTTTATTTTCCCTAACGTTCTCGAATTAAGTCTGCAAGCGAAAAAATGCGTTTTCCATACTCGAATTATTATTACATAATCCATCTTCCCTTGATATTCTATCGTTACGTATTTCTCGGAAGTTCAAAGATAATTCCCGAGCAGAAATCAGTGAATAATGTTTTTCAAAAAATTTATCGAAAAACTTTTATTTTCGTCTTGGAAATTCAAACACTTTAAGTCCTTCACGTAGCCAAAATACAACGACGTTCCGACATATCTAGGTTATAGAATGACATTCATCTTGCTAACACATAATAATAACATATAATATAATTTTATTCATTATTTAATTATATAAAATTATTTTATAATAAATTCGAATTTCTCGGTCATTACATCCTTCCCCCCTTATAAGGATTCAGTCTCCAGAATCTCGTCTTACATTAAACAAATAACTGAGGGTAATTCTTCTTTATCTTTTCTTCAAGTTCCCATGTTACTTCTTCGGCATCGTGGTTCTTCCATAACACCTTTACCAAAGGTATAACTTTGTTCCGCAGAACTTGCTCTTTTCTATCGATGATTTGAATCGGCATCTCTTCGTATGTTAAGTCCTATATGAATAGGCTCATACTCTATTACGTGCTTATAATTCGGCTTATAAGGACGTAACATAGATACGTGAAACACGTTATGTATTTGTACTTGGTCTGGAGGTAACGTTACCACATAAGCTACCTCTCCTACCCGTTTTAATACCTCAAAAGGTCCTATAAACCTTGGGCTTAACTTTCATTTCTTTCCAAAGCGTATCTTTCCTTTCTAGGGAGATACCTTTAGAAATATATACGAGCCTACTTCAAACTCCCTATTTACTCGATGTGAGTCCGCATACTTCCTCTATCTGTCTTGAGCTGCTACGAGATGCATTTGTATCAACTTCACTACATTCGCTATCTGCTGCACCAATTCTGGTCCTAGCATTCGGCGTTCTCTCACTTCATCCCAATACAATGGTGTTCTGTATTTCCTTCCGTACAAAGCTTCGTAAGGCGGCATACATATGCTTACATGAT
The DNA here is from genome assembly GCA_016801055.1 of Panax notoginseng. Lineage (NCBI taxonomy): Eukaryota > Viridiplantae > Streptophyta > Magnoliopsida > Apiales > Araliaceae > Panax > Panax notoginseng. The sequence goes on from CM029014.1 coordinate 83,169,467, forward strand.
AACTGTTGTTATACGCAAACTCTACTAATGGTAGATGATCATCCTAACTATCCTTGAAATCCATGACGTAAGATCTTAGCATATCTTCTAACGTCTGAATTGTCCTCTCGCTCTGTCCATCGGTTTGTGGATGATACACTGTACTCAGCTTCAACTGCTCTTGCAGACTCCTCCAAAAGTTCGATGTGAATCGTGGATCATGATCTGACACAATCAAAACTGATACTACATGTCTGGAAATAATTTCCTTAACATAAAGTTTAGCTAACTGGTCTAAGTTATACTTGACCCGTATTGGCAAAAAGTGAGCTGACTTCGTCAACCGGTCCACTATCACCCAAATTACGTTATACCCTTTCATTGTAATTGGAAGTCCCACCACAAAGTCCATCCTGATATGCTCCCACTTCTATTCCGAAATCTCCAATGATTGTAACAAGCCACTTGGTCGTTAATGTTCGGCCTTAACTTTCTGACAAGTCAAGCACCTACTCACATACTCGGCTATCTCTCTCTTCATGTTCGATCACCAAAAACTCTGTTGAAGGTCTTGATACATCTTAGTGCTACCAAGATGAATCAAGTACCTTGAGCTATGAGCCTCTTGTAACACTTGCTCCTTTAATTCCATCTCATTCGGAACCCAAATTTTTCCTTCAAATCTTAATAATCCCTCATTATCAAGACTATACTTTAAATCTTTTTCTTCATCGGTTAACCACTTCTTCATTTGGTCACACTCCTCAGTTTGGAGTTGCACCTCCTTGACTCTGTCTATAATGGTAGATTGAATCTCTATTGTAAACTCATTTTGAGCCGTTAACATAGACAACTTTTCCCGACCCTTCCTACTTAAGGCGTCAGCCACTACATTGGCTTTTACCGGATAATACAGGATTTCACAATCGTAATCCTTTATCAACTCCAACCATCTTCTTTGTCTCATTTTCAACTCCTTCTATGTGAAGATATATTTTAGACTCTCATGGTCCGTGTATTTTAGGCAAACACTATTTCGGCCAGTTCCAAATCATGAGTAGGGTAAACTTTCTCATAATCCTTCAACTTCCGTGTGATGCATACGCAATGACCTTGCCATGCTGCATGAGCACGCAACCAAGTCCTCTATGCGAAGCATTGCTATAAACTATAAAATTTCCTGTGTCATCGGGTAATGACAAAACAAGCGCTTCACTCAACCTTTTCTTCAGTTCTTGAAAATTGTCTCCGCATTTCTCAGTCCACATGTACTTTACTGTCTTCCTTGTCAAGTTAGTCAACAGTGTAGCTATCTTCAAAAAATCCTAGATGAATCTCTGATAGTATCCCACTAACCCTAGGAAACTCCGCACCTCAGTCGGCATTTTCGGTTGTTCCCAATTAATCACTGCTTCCACCTTTGTTGGGTTTACTGAAATCCCTTTATGGTCAATAACATGACCCAAAAACTGTACCCTTTCCAGCCAAAATTCACACTTAGTGAACTTCGCATACAACTTCTCCCCTTAGTGTCTCCAACACTATCCTTAGGTGTTCAGCGTGATCTTCTGGCTTCTTAGAATATACTAGAATATAAACACAACGACGAACTTGTCCAAGTATTGTTTGAACACTCTGTTCATCATATCCATAAAAGTAGATGGTGCATTAGTTAACCCAAATGACAACACCAGAAACTCGTAATGACCATAACGAGTCCTGAATGCTGTCTTTGGTACATCCTCCTTCCTAACCTTCAACTGCTGATACCCCGTCCGTAAATCTATTTTAGAAAAATATTTTGCCCCTTTCAACTGATCAAAAAGATCATTGATCTTGGGGAATGTGTATTTATTCTTTATTGTTAATTTGTTCAACTCTCGGTAGTCGATACAAAGTCTTAACGATCCTTCCTTCTTCTTGACAAACAGTACCGGTGCTCCCCACGACAAAACACTCAGTTGAATGTACTTTCTATTCAACAGTTCTTGTAACTGGACCATTAACTCCTTCATTTCTACAGGCACCATACGGTATAGTGCCCTTGAAACTGGTGCCGCTCCTGGCACAATGTCTATTACGAATTTGATCTCCCTATCCGGCGGAAGACCCGATAATTCGCTTGGAAATACATCCATGAATTCATTAACTATAGGTATTTGTTCCATGGTCGCTCCCACTCTCTGGGTATCAACAACATGGCACAGATAACTTATACATCCCTTCTTTAACAATTTCCTAGTTTGTGTCATGGTAAGACAACACGAATGTCCCGGTGATTTATTACCCTAAAATACTACATAAGGTTGTCTCAACGTCCTAATATTTACACACTTCTTTTGACAATCTATAATTGCCCCATGGTTAAACAACCAATTCATCCCGAGAATTACATCAAATTCTCCCAACTTTATCGGTATCAAATCTACCGATAATTTATACCCCTCGTATATCTACACAACAACTCCTATGAATATCTTCAACAAGAATTATTTCTTCGTTTGCTACCTTGATATTCAAAGGTATAGGCAACTTTTCAGGAAGTAATCCTAATCGTCTAGCAAAATCACATGCTATAAATTAACAAGTAACACCCGAATTAAATATCACGTAAGCATTTATGTCGTTGATCGGGATAATACCTGCAACTACGCCCCCTGATGCAACTGCATCTTGGACCGTCATGTTAAATGTGACAACCCCAAAATAGGTCCATTTCACCCAACCTATTATGAGTCGCCAAATACATGGTACAGAAAACAACTATAACTTTATTACAATAATTGTCGTACAAAATACAACAACACATATGCTGTGAGTTTGGATACAAATATATACCAACTGTGACTCGTGTCCCAACCGTAATGTGACAAATGTCCCATCAGTGGACAACACCTCACAGTGATACCTACATAAAGGTATAGTTAAAAACTGTTTTAGAAATTAGAATATTTGGGAAGTGCTCAAGGAAACCTTCGTACATGAGAGGCCATGCTTCTAGGTTATGATAGATATCATATAGCCACAGAATTATCCTTGGTTGACCCAATAGACCCCAAAGAAAAATAAAAAGATTACTATCATATTCTTCCCAATGGTGAGTCTTTTCTTGACATATCATTATCTCCACTGTCTCTAATCGTGAATTATACTTCAAACAAACACCAAGATTATATAGGTAGTGCTCGTAAATATACTCAGCAAGTGGATGAGCACATCCCTGTCTTATGATGACACGAGGTTGTATATCATTAGACATCTCGTATGATAGTGGAAAAACACCCTTCCAATGTTGGGTTCGCCTCACCCTATTGGATTGATCAAATATAACTACTAAATGATGACCACCGTTCTATTCCCCTGTTACCCCCGCTCGACACAGCTACACTCGTATTACCTGAAAGGAATTTTGAAACAGAAGGGTGAGCACAACTAGCTCAGTAAAGAATATCATAACTAAAGATAAATAAATTATTAATATCCTTCAACAGTAATAAATCAGAGATTTAGAACATATGGTAGATGATAAAAAATTTTAACCATAGTTGCAGCGTAACGAGCAATCCATTAAAAGAGTCAAATAGACCATAAAGTCTATTATCTTCTCCATGTTAAAAGTCCACCAACAATGTTTTATCCCTGTAATATCAATCAACAATTCCTGTCCACAATCACGTGTATAACTCATAATCGTAATTGTAGTTCTAAATTCCTTTTCTCATCCAGGACAAAGATAACTTTCATCACCTGAAACACCAAAGATCATGGTTATACCAAATCATAGTTCATATTCATAATCATACTAATAAATTCATCTTTGCACTACAGCCCAAAGATATTCATCAACAAGTCATCTTTGCATTACAGGCCAAAAATATTCAACAACAGGTCATCTTTGCATTACCAGCCAAAGATATTCATCAACAACTCATCTTTGCACTACAGGCCAAAGATATTCAACAACAAGTCATCTTTGCATTACGAGCCAAAGATATTCATCAATAATTCATTTTTGCACTACGGGCCAAAGATATTCGTCAACAGTTCATCTTTGCACTACAGGCCAAAGATATTCATATCTCAAAGAAATATATAATCATTTCAGAATTTATATAAACAATAATTATAACCATGTTAATCAATTCATCTTTACACTTAAGCTAAAGATATTCAATTATAAATTCAATGGTCGTAATCATACCAGTTAACAATTCATCTTTGCACTACAGGCCAAAGATATTCCTCAGTCACGATTATACCAATAATTTACCCATCTTTACACTCAAGTGAAAGAGAAATTCAACATCAGGGTTATAAAAATGTTATATATGATAATAAAAATAATATGATCAAAATATGGATTTAATTTCAAAAGTAATATTCATAAATCAACTATAATTTGGTCAGAAAAGAAACTAATTTTGTCGTAAATAGTACCTGTGAATAGTAACTCATGAATAGTAACTTGTGAATAGTAACTCGTGAATAGTAACTCATAAATAGTAACTCATGAATAGTAACTCATGAATAGTACTCCGTATTCGTACATAGTACCGTATACGTAAATAATATCATATACGTACATAGTGCCATATACGTGAATAGTGTCGTATACGTGAATAGTAATCCCGACTCAAAAAGGTAAAAATTTCACAATAAAATCCATACCAATATTTCAGTATAATGATATTGAAAGAATAATATTATTATGAAGAATATAGCATCCCTTAATATCCCTTACTATCCCTTACAATCCTTTATTATCCCTTACTATCCCTTACCTCAAAAGAGCAGTACTTCTGACTGGATATCGGATATGACGCTGAAGGAAACTTGCACTGATGAATAGAAACTCACCAAGTATCTAAATACTCACAAAATACGCTCGATAATATAGAGAGAGAAAGAGAGAAAACTTATGAATTCTGGTGTGTTTTTCAATTCTAACTTAGCCCTCTATTTATAGAAAAATGTTAGCACGTCGAAGCAGACTTGACCTGCTACCTGATGGCTTTACATGCTACTATTCCACCCACCAAAAATTAGCCATCTTCCCCAATAACCAAAAGTGGGGCCCACCCATTTCTAGAATTTTCCACCAAAATCATTTCTAAACCTAGTTTCCGAATTAGCCACCTCTTAAAATTCATAACAAATCATTCGTTCATTTTTAACGGTTCAAAATTTGTGAACATATACTCAACTTATATATGTATAACATATCCAAAAATCACAACGATCCAACGGTCAGATTAAAAATTACAACTCACACAATAAAATATAAGAACACTGATTTGATCTTTTAATACCTCTAATCCGACAAAATACTGATAAAATACCTCAACATTAATTCCTTCATTTATAACCACATAAATAAATCCATCATTTATATCCACATCAAATAAATATTTCATTATCATATAGATCAATAATTAATTATTCACAAATAATATTACAAAATCACAATAATGACAACCAGACAGTTCCCAAGAAAGAGGGGGCTTTTCGATAAGAATTTCTCCTTACTGGCTCGCAATAATGCTATCTAATAATATTATTCAAATAATATGAATTATTGATCTGATAATGGAGATGTTGTGCAGTGATAATTATTGAAACAACAATAATATAAAATATCAACGCAGTAATTATTGATTCAATAAAATAAAATATTGAACAAAAATTACTGTAACAATTATTGAGTAGTGTCTTCTCACGTAAGAATCAATAATTAAAAAAAATACTATGCAATACCGTGTGCTACTATGCAACTACGCGTATTACTGTATTTTAACCACCAGGTATTCCAACAGTGTTAACGGTAACAACTACACCGTTATTTATAAAAACTCAAATTTGTCATTTTTTTCATCGGACAGTTATTGTGTTATGGGACCCACAAATGGCTACACCGTCGTACGAATATTCCCCGACAGAAAGAATATTCCACGACTAAACGAATATTCCCCGACAACAATGAATATTTTATAACCACTTGCGTATTTTGGAAATTTTTTTTTCATATATCACCCTTAACTTTAACTTTTATCAATTTAACCATTTACTAAATAGTAGTTATAAGAAAATTTTAATACTTTTATTTTATAAAATTCGGGGTCTTACATTAAAGGTACAGGCCATCGGCCTACCCGGCTGCACTGGACCACCAATAGCTAACTTACTATTATTAGCGCCCTTATTCCCATCTGTCCCCTTCTTCGGGCAGTTCTTTGCTATGTGGTCAGTTGATCCACATACAAAGCATCCATGATTCTTCTTCTGGCTTGTACAGTTAGGCAAAATATGCCCCTTTTGTCCACAGTTGTAGCATACAGCCTTCCGCTTGAGACAGACTCCTAAGTGAGTCTTCCCACAGGTCTTGCATGCCTCCATCCTCCTCTTCGGATCCCCTTGCATCACTCCGGCATTCCCAGAGTTAAATCCCTTCCTCTTCTGAGCTTCGCCACTCCCGCTGGCTCCCTCGGTCTTTACTACCCCATCCATCTTATTCTTATTCTTCTTATCTTTGTGGTACTGGCTTAGAGCCTCATTCCCACCTTCGGTAATTATTGCCTTCTCTAGTATGGTCCCAAAAGAAGTACTTTGGAACACCGATATTTAGCTATAGAGCCAGGGTTTCAAGCCCTGATCGAACCTTCTAGCCTTTCTCACTTCAGTGTCCACTTGGTGTGGAGCAAACCTCGCCAGTTCATTGAACTTGGCAGCGTATTGGGGAACTGTCATCTCTCCTTGTTTCAATTCCAAACACCGCATTTCCATTCTTCCCTGCATACTCATGGGAAAATAGTTTTCGAAGAAAATCTCCTTGAACCGTACCCACGTTAGGTTCTCCATACCAACCCTAGCCTGGTTAGCCTCCCACCAAAAGTTAGCCTCACCCTTCATCATATAGGTTGCAAAAGCAACCTTTTGTAATAACAAATGCCTTCTCGATTTCTTTTACCCAAGTTTGGGCTTCTATTAGGTTCGTAGTTCCTCTGAACTCCAGCTGACCAACACTCTTAAAATCCTTAAAAGTAATAGCACGTACTACCCCCGAATTTATAGGAATATTCGCCCCATTCCTATTAAAAGCAATCGTTAACAAGTTAACGAACTCTTGCATTGGGTTAACCGGACCTCCCTCCGGTTAATTTGCATTAGCATCTTGGTTTCGTTGTCTCCTTCTTGGCGGCATGTTACTGTTAAGATAAACAACACATTTCGTTATTACTCGCTTCTCATTGGTTAGTTATTATTCATGATTAAACAATAACTTCAACTCATTACACAATATGTTCCATAAAAAGGCTTATATTAATTTGCTTCTTGTAGTATAATACTACATAGTTCACATTACACAGCCTAAGCTGATTATATTACTATCCCATAATTGCTTTCTAAAAATTAGGATTTACAAAAGACTGCCATTTGATATACAACAGAAGGTTTTACGTCACTACTAGATACATCATATTTACATATCTAACTCTACTCTAGCTAATACTAGGTTACATTTGCCTTAAGGCATTATCAAAATCCGTTTTGGCAAGACCGGCAATAATATCTCGACTGATAGTATGTCGAGTCTGCCCTTCTTCTATCGGATACCCAGCTACTTGATGTTGAAAATCCGCATGAGAACTCCTATGTATTATTTTGAATAATTGCATGTTTGTATTTGAACTTTGACATTAGAAATATGGATATGTGTTTGAACTTAAGCAAAAGCCTTTATTATCTTTATTATAGATTGTTTTGCTTTATATTATTGTAATAACCTGAATTTCAGAAATTATTAAAATAAGAATTTAGTAAATAGAATTCTTATTATAAGATATGTTGGGTTTGAATAAGAATATATGTGTAATATATTTTGAATTTTGCGTTTTGGTGGAAAGAAATTAGAATTTTATATGAGATTTTTATAGTTGATTAGACTATTAAAGAAAATAGAGTTTGAACTTGAAGTTTAATCTCTAAATCATTGAATGAGAAGGAGTAATTGATGTTGGTTAACTAGTATGACAAGTTAGCAATTTAAAAGCATGTTCAAAGTATATATGAATTTAGATTATGGTTCTGCAATAACAGAACTTGTCTGCGTCCGAACTTGTGGTGGCGTAGCTGCGCCACTTCCAAGCCTAAGACCAGCGCAGCTGCGCCGATCTGCAGACGACTCTAGATAGGTTTGTGTAATCTGAACCTTAGGGTCTGTATATGTGACACTCCCAAATTCTGGTACTCCATTTCCACAGAATTTGGTGTTCATTAACAAAAATAATTACATCTAACTACCCATCATCAATGATAAAGACATAATTTAAATAACTTAAATAATAATCCTCCCCATTATAGGGTTACATCAACTTAAAACAAGTCCCAGGTAATCTAACCTTAAACTAGTATATAAGTTTGTGGAATACATCACAAAATAAAATAAGTCTTTTAACATAGATTTAGTTAAGTAAATTCAAATAAGTCTTCATCACTTGGACATATTGCCATTGCCTTTGCTAGAAGACGGTTCATCAACTTTCTCGACTTTGGCTACAGTGCTAAATGCAAGAGTGAGCAAACAATTGCTCACTAATATAATGATGGCAAAAGAAATAACATAGGAATAAGTAATGAATACCGAATAATTAAGAACTTGTTCTTCGAGTCAAGATTAGTAAACAAGTTCGAGGTTTATATCTGAGGGTCTTAAGACCATGAACTATGTCTCAAGGTTATTAAGTATTTCTACCTCAACCTTTAACAGTTATTAGACTATACAGACTTTTTTTTTCGTACTTAGGGGGATCAGCCCTTCGTACCATGTATTGTGCACAAACATCTGAACGCTAACGCGTATATAATCCCCTATTTTAGGGTTGTTCATCTCAGTTTGGCTTTAGAATTTTTGTACTAATGAAAGTTTAGTTTGGAATAGCTTAACAATGATTCTAGAATTTTAGAACACTCATCAATTATGGATTAGTTCAATCAATAAAGATTTATTAGCTATTAGAAGGTTCAACACGATAATATAAGATTGAACAATGATACTTAAGTCAAAGATTGAATATTAGCAATATACAATTGAGTAGACATTATATATACAAAGTATTACATCCAAAAGAGTTAGAAAACTCATTTGGGACAATGAACTTGAACAGTTTATGCTTTGAATAACAAGAAATAAAAGTTAGTAACTTGCTCAATAAAAGATTAAAGTTTTAGGAACTTGCATAACGATATCAAGTTAGGAACATGAAACTTGCTCAATGTAAAAGAATTAGAATACAAGAGCTTGCATAATGAAAAATTGGTGTTAGAAAACTTGTATAATGAAAAATTAGGGTTAGAGAACCTGAACTCCCAATTATATTATAGTATACTACATGGTGATTGAAAAACAACACCAATTCTCATGATATCATATTCCAAACTTTCACAACTTATTAATTTATAACTTATAGTTTCAACTGTGTGATTACAATATGTTATAAATGTCTTATAACATATTTTAGGTTTCTCTACAATCATTTAAATAAGTTAGTTTAACGTTCCCCAAGCTATACTGTTAACAGTTCATTACTGGGTTTAATTGACCACTGGGGCGGTCACACCCTAGCTACTCTTGGATCCAACGCGCCTGCGTGCCTGCACGTCCTTGCCCAAAAGCAGCGCGGCAGCGCTCTACTCCAGATTCAGTTTTCCAGAAACACGAACTCAGACTCTGCTCTATAAAAAAATTCCAATTTCTTCACCCAACACCAAATTAACCAAACCCAGATGTTTATAAACTTTGTAAACTCAAGACCAAATATTTATAAAATAATTCTAACATCACAAACCACTTTAACAACTAATTTAAGGACTCAAATTCCAAATTCGTACAAACTTTTATATTTTATCATACTTAGCAAAATCAGTCACCACGACTTCGATTTTAAACCATTTTAATTTGTTCAAATTACATATTTGTTCAAATTACATATTTGTTCAAATTACATTATTTCTGTATCACAGAGTTTGTGACGCCCCCAAAATAGGTATACACACCCATTCTGAGTCACCATATACATGATATATAACTCAAAAACAAACTTAATTTATACAACTGTTAAGTGTCGTGCAGAATACGACAAAACATAAGCTATGAGATTTAATACAAATATTGTCTCCTAGACAATATCCAAACTCTAATTCAATCTCATTATAATTATTATCACATTATTTCACAGAATAGTGAGGACTACTAAAACAACCATCTGAACCATCAATCCATTTCCCGACTAGTCCTAGCTATATTCTCATTTTCTGAAGAGAAGATTGAAAGAAAAGGGTGAGCTCAACTAGCCCAGTAAAAAATATTATGACTAAGATAATGCAGAATAAATTATCCTTAGCCTTAAACAGTTTAACAACTGATAGAATACAATAGACAATAAGTTTTAGATCAACAACTGCAGCGGAATAAGCAATCCACTAGAAGAGTCAAGTAGAGCATGATATCTACTATCTTCTATGATATAAAAGTTTATCATCAATTTTATCGCTGAGACTTAGCTTAATAAATAATCCACATCACTGAATTATCTATGCACTACGGACAAAGGATATTCGTGTTTTCACCAATGGTCATGAACATGCCAAACAATAATTAATCTTTGCACCCTTGGCCGAAGAGAACGCATGGTCATGATCATACCAACAACTGTCCACCAATGCACTATGGGCCAATGAGGACTTTTATCACATCATTTGCAACATTACAGGTCATGATTACACCGAATAATCCCTGGTCATAATCATATCAATCAACAGTCCATCTTTGCACCTTTGGCCGAAGACGACTCTCATCACAGTATAAGCATGAGGATGATGACAATGATATAAGAAATCAATTAAATGAAATCAAGGATAAATATTAAAGACTTTAAATTAATCCAGAGTTTAAAAATATCCAAATTGTCATCACGATACTGCTTTGTGGAGTAAAATTCAAGAATAATATTGTATCAAAAATGATTTGGACAGAAAGAAATCAATTTTTGTCATAAATAGTGACCCGGGTGAATAGTACCCTAGTGAATAATGCCCTATGAATAGTACTTCATGAATAGTACCCGTACGTATGAATAGTGACGTAAATATGAATAGTGTCATATAAATGAAGATTACCCATGACTAGTACTCCGACATGAAAAGCTTAAAAATGAACAAGAATGTTTATAAAAATATCCTTATGAAACGATACTAGATGAATCGCAAATTGCAAGGATATTCTACTAATTCCAAGGAGTATAGAAGCAATACTTTAACAAAATGAGTGTAGAATAAAGAATATGAAACGAAATAATATTACTTACATACTACATAGTATGGAAGAAAATATTATTTCTTACAAATATCGAACAAAAATAACATCCCTTACAACTGTTGAACGAAAATAATATTCCTTACGAATATTGAACGAAGATAATATTCCTTACGAATATTAAACCAAGATAATATTTCTTGCGAATATTGAACGAAATAAAATTTCTTACGAATACGAAAAATAATATCGTAAGCGAATATGAAATAAATAATACCCCTTACCTTAAAAAGAGAGCAATTCCTTCTGGTATAGCGGATATATTCTTGAAGAAAACTTTCACTATTTTCTACACTCAAAGCTTCCTTAAACTCAAAAGAAATACGCTCAATATTATAGAAGAAGAATTCTCTGATTCTGGTGTAATTTTTATTTCTAAACTGAGCATCCTATTTATAGGAGAATGGCATGATACTATTTGGACGCATAGTAAAGAAAACTCACGAGCAAACAGTAACTGAATTTCACGGACGAATTTCTGATTTTCTGATTTTACTATGCAGTCACTATGCAAATACTATGCATAATAAAATATAATATATTCTATTTTTCATAAAAAAACAAAACTTAATATATATATATATATATATATATATATATATATATATATATATATATATATATAATACAAACGTTTTCCCTCCTGTGACAATCAGATTTCTCCCCCCCCCATTTGCTTCATTTTTCTTTATGTGGGCCCCACCTCAAGTCATTATCATTCATATGTGGGCCCCACCACTTATTATTATTATTATTATTATTATTATTATTATTATTATTATATATATATATATATATATATATATATATATACTAAATAACTTTCTAACGATTATTTTAAAAAATAGGTAAATGGGGATCCAAATAATATGCCAAAATTTACAACAAATACTTCATAAAAATCCCCTCAATATTTTTAATAACATTTATCATCATTATTATAACTCGCAATATTTAACAATCAGATCATTCTCAAGAAAGAGGAGGCTTTCCGATAAGGATTTCTCCCTATTGGTGCGCAATTAGGTGACCAAACCCTTTTCCTCGATAGAACTTTTTAGACATTTTTAATTATGCAAATAATAATTGAATCAAATAACGTGAGATAATATGCAGTAATTAATGTAGCAATAATTGAGTATAACTGAGTGACTTCTCACGTAAGCATCAATAATCAATATTGTGTGCTACTATGCAACCACGCGTATTACTGTACTTTTACCATCGACTATTTCAATAGTTAACGGTAAAACTTTCGCCGTTATTTTTATAAAAAAATATTTATATCGTTTTTTAACTCCGACAATAATTCTGTTGTACGGTCCACCAATGATTCTGACGTCATGCGAATATTTCCTGTTAAAACGAATATTCCCCGACCAATCGAATATTTTATACTAACTTGCTTACTTTACAAAATTTATAAATATTACCCACAACTATAACATTATAACAAATTCACACCATAAATTCAAAATGATATTTAGAGAAAAATTCATCTTTATTCATAAAAGTTGGGGTCTTACAACATCCTCTTCTTATAAAATTTCGTCCTTGAAATTGGTGTACATACCTGGTATGACGAAGAGGCGAGGATACCTCGTTTTCATTTCAGATTCTAACTCTTGAGATATAACCTTCGAGCGTAGAATATGTTTTTTCTTATCAAAGATTTTAACAGGTACATTTTCATACGTTAATTCTTCCCCTATCTCATCCGGTTCTAAATCAATAATGTGGTTCGGGTTGTCCACATATTTACGTAACATCGATACGTGAAAAAAAATATTATGAACATGCGACATACTTAGCAGTAAGGCGAGTCTATAGGCCACAGTTCCTACTCGATCGAGGATTTTAAATGGACCAATAAATCGAAGGTTTAAGCTTTCTTCACATCGTCGATTCTCGCTTTTGGAATAACGATTTCTTGCACCTTCTTCTTCATATTCATTAGCTCCGAGTCTGTAGCTTGAGCAACTTTAACTTTATTAATTAAAGTCGATTCTACTCATATATTTGACATCATCATGTGGGTCCCTAGAGTCTTTAACTCTATCTCTATCATTTGTAAGTCGTACGAAATGGGTCTTTGTGTAAACAACGTCGCACTCGTAACCGCATACGATCTTCTACTCAACGCGTCAGCTACTACGTTCACTTTTTCCATGATGGTATTATCGTAATCTTTCAACAACTCGAACCAACGTCTTTGGCGCATGTTACGTTCGTTTTGGGTGAAAAAATATTTAAGGGTTTTGTACTAGGTTCAAAGTCAATATAAAATTTGATTTCACGCTCTGGGGGTAGGCTAGGAAGTTCTTCAGGGAATACGTCAGGAAATTTATTAACGATAAAAATATTATTCAAAACTGTGACTCTCATCCAAGACTTGGATAGCACCTCACAATGATACCTATCAATTTTCCACTGTTATTCACGGCGTCCCCTACGAAAAGTCTGGCTTTGGCGCATCCCACACAAGGAAGTCACCAGCGAAAGTCTCAGGGCTCTTTACTTATGGCTTAATATGACAATGATTGACTTTAGTGGTTTGGTTGCTTGAATTGGCATAATAGGTTGGTTAGGAAGGCTAATAACCTTACGAAAATAATCAATTTTAGCATGAAGAATGGTTAACCAGTCGATTCCTAAAATCACATCAAAGGTAAGTATTTTCAAAGGGATAAGATCGACAGATAACGTGAGGGTGCCGATTTAAATCAAACAAGATTTATAAATAGTGGATGTAACGAAGGTTTCTCCTAACGGAGTTTCAACGGATAAGTCAAAGTCTAATTTCTCCGGAGTTAAATTTAAACGTTGAGCGCAAGTAGGAGAAATAAATGAGTGGATAGAACCTTTATCGAATAAGGTATAGACTTTGCAAGAGTTTATGATTAACTTACTCGTGATAACTTCATTTGGGCTACTCGACAAACGCTCTCGCTTAAACTACCGGCTTTGACTTGTCTGGGACATCCTTTGGCATCACCATCCCAGCTGGACTTGACTTCACTACACGACAAAATCGAGCTAAATGACCTTCTCTTCCGCAATTGAAACATACTTTGGGTTGCTGCGTACAATTTGGACAGATGTGTCCCTCCTGTCCGCATTTGAAACATACGATCGGTGGTCGTTCTCCTTCCTTGGCAACGAAATCTGGTGCTACTGTTGATGTCTTTACGTCATTGTTGAATCTTCTCTTCTTAAAATTGTTCCCACTTAGTTCACCTTTCCTATTATTTTGGCCATAATTACCACTGAAGTGGTTACCATTCTTGGTATGATAATTTCCTCCACGATGGTTATCATTATTCCGATGGTCGTTGCCACCGGTATGATTATTATCGTGTTGTTGGTCGTTGTCTTTTGGTTGGGCTGACTCATTATCGCGCTCCAATAATTGAGCCCTGTTCACAACATCTGGATATAAACAAAGTTTGTGAGAAATAAGGTAATGACGTATTTCGGATTTCAAACCTCGTAGAAACATTCTCGTCATTCGCTCCTCATTATCTACCAAATGGGATGCAAACCGGGATAACTCCGCAAACTTAGCCTCTTACTGCGACACTGTCATATTGTTTTGCTCTAACTTGATGAATTCCACCTCCTTCATGTGACGAATACTTTTGGAAAAGTACTTGTCGTTAAACAATTCTTGAAACTTCTTCCTATACATCTTTAGTGCGGTAGGTTGAGTACGTGTTACAGATTTCGACCAATAATCTACTTCTTCATGCAATATAAAGGTAGCGAAGGGAACCTTTTGCTCCTCTAAGCATTCTAAGACATCAAATATCTTGGTGATCTGCTTTATCCACGTCTCTACTTTAAGTGGTTCTGGCTTTCCCAAAAATTTTGGTGGTCTCATCTCCTTGAACTGCTTTACAGTGACTAGCCGTGAGTTGCCATTGACTCCACCTGCATTATGAACATGAGTCTCTCTCGTTTGGTTTTGCATGAATTCTAGAAAGTTCCTAAACGTACCATCATTCGTCATTTGATCGATATTGTTGTTTACCGAGGATTATTGCCTTCTTGATGCACATTATCCTGGTTATTGATAGTCGATGACTCAACGGTCATGTGCTTCATTGCTTATCTCAACATTTTCAGATGTCATTTTCAAATATTGCCACAAAACAAGGGTTAATTGACATGCCACATATTATCCCTATACTCTGACCGACCATTTAAATAATAAATAAGCTTAGGTAGGCCATACTAGCGAAGGAATTACATGTCTCTCCCCTCCTAGTTTTAGCCTCACATCTCAGCTAGGGATCATATCTCTAAGCTTCGATACCAACTGTGACGCCCCCAAAATAGGTATACATCACCCATTCTAAGTCGCCAGATACATGGTACATAACTCAAATACAAACTTAATTTATACAACTATTAAGTGTCGTGCAGAATACGACAAAACATAAGCTATGAGTTTTAATACAAATATTGTCTCTTAGACAATATCCACACTCAAATTCAATCTAATTACAATTATTATCACACTATTTCAAAGAATAGTAAGGACTACTAAAACAACCATCTGGACCGTCAATCCATTCCTGACTAGTCCTAGCTATATTCTCATTTTCTGAAGAGAACAATGACAGAAAAGGGTGAGCTCAACTAGCCCAGTAAAAAATATTATGACTAAGATAATGCAAAATAAATTATCCTTAGCCTTCAACAGTATAACAACTGATAGAATACAATAGACAACAAGTTTTAAATTAACAACTGTAGCGGAATAAGCAATCCATTAGAAGAGTCAAGTAGAGCATGATATCTACTATCTTCTATGATTTAATAGTTTATCATCAATTTTACCGCTGAGACTCATCTTAATAAATAATTCACATCATTGAATTATCCATGCACTACGGGCCAATGATATTCGTGTTTTCACCAATGGTCATGAACATGCCAAACAACAATTAATCTTTGTACCCTTGGCCGAAGAGAACTCATAGTCATAATCATACCAACAACTGTCCACCAATGCACTATGGGCCAATGAGGACTTTTACCACATCATTTGTAACATTACAGGTCATGATTACACCGAATAATCCCTGGTCATAATCATACCAATCAACAGTCCATCTTTGCACCCTTGGCCGAAGATGACTCTCATCATAATATAAGCACGAGGATGATGACAATGATATAAGAAATCAATTAAATGAAATCAAGGATAAATATTAAAGACTTTAAATTTATCCAGAGTTTAAAAATGTCTAAATTGTCAACACGATACTGCTTTGTGGAGTAAAATTCAAGAATAATATTGTATCAAAAATGATTTTTTCGACAGAAAGAAATCAATTTTTATCATAAATAGTACCCCAGGTGAATAGTACCCGAGTAAATAGTACCCTATGAATAGTACCGTACGTATGAATAGTGTCGTGCCGTATAAATAGTGTCGGAGTACTCTCCGGCATGAAAAGCTTAAAAATGAACAAGAATGTTCATAAAAATATCCTTATGAAACGATACTAGATGAATCGCAAATTTCAAGGATATTCTACTAATTTTAAAGATATTCTACTAATTTTAAGGAGTATAGAAGTAATACTTTAACAAAATGAGTATAGAATTAAGAATATAAAACGAAATAATATTACTTACATACTACAGAGTATGGAAAAAAATATTATTTCTTACAAATATCGAACAAAAATAACATCCCTTACAACTATTGAACAAAAATAATATTCCTTACAAATATTGAACGAAGATAATATTTTTTACGAATATTAAACGAAGATAATATTTCTTGTGAATATTGAACGAAATAAAATTTCTTACGAATACGAAAAATAATATCGTAAGCGAATATGAAATAATAATACCACTTACCTTAAAAAGAGAGCAATTTTGACTGGTATAGCGAATATATTTTTGAAGAAAATTTTCACTATTTTCTACACTCAAAGTTTCCTTAAACTCAAAAGAAATACACTCAATATTATAGAAGAATAATTCTCTGATTCTGGTGTGATTTTTATTTCTAAACTGAGTATCTTATTTATAGGAAAATGACAAGATACTATTTGGACGCATAGTAAAGAAAAGTCACGGGCAAACAGTAACTGAATTTCAGGGAAGAATTTCTAATTTTCTGATTTTACTATGCAAATACTATGCAAACACTATGCAAATACTATGCATAATAAAATATAATATATTCTATTTTTCATAAAAAAAACAAAACTTAGTATAATATATATATATATATATATATATATATATATATATATATATATATATATATATATATATAATCCAAACTATTTCCCTCCCGTGAAAATCAGATTTCTCCCCCCCCCCAATTTGCTTCATTTTTCTTTATGTGGGCCCCACCTCAAGTCATTATCACTCACATGCGGGCCCCACCACTTATTATATATATATATATATATATATATATATATATATATATATATATATATATATCAACTAAATAACTTTCTACCGATTATTTTTTAAAAAATGAGTAAATGGGGGTCCAAATAATACACCAAAATTTACAACAAATACTTCATAAAAATCTTCTCAATACTTTTAACAACATTTATCATCATTATTAAAACTCGTAATATTTAACAACCAGATCATTCCCAGGAAAGATGAGGCTTTCCGATAAAGATTTCTCCATATTGCCGCGCAATTAGGCGACCAAACCCCTTTGCTCGACAGAACTTTCTAGACATTGTTAATTATGCAAATAATAATATGAATAACTTATAGTCTTAATTATTGATTTAATAATATAAAATATTAATAATAATTGAATCAAATAACGTGAGATAATATGCAGCAATTATTGTAGCAATAATTGAGTATAACTGAGTGACTTCTCACATAAGCATCAATAATCAATACCGTGTCCTACTATGCAACCACGCGTATTATTGTACTTTTATCACCGGGTATTTCAACAGTTAACGGTAAAACTTTCGCCGTTATTTTTATAAAAATATATTTATATCGTTTTTTAACTCCGACAATAATTCCGTTGTGGGGTCCACCAATTATTGTGTCGTCGTACGAATATTTCCTGTTAAAACGAATATTCCCCAACCAATCGAATATTTTATAACAACTTGCTTACTTTGCAAAATTTATAAATATTACCCATAACTATAACATTATAACAAATTCACACCATAATATTCAAAATGATATTTAGAGAAAAATTCATCTTTATTCATAAAAGTTAGGGTCTTACAGAGTTCTACCCTAAACCATAATCAATCTACAATTTACAGCATGAATTTATAATTAATTTTAACTCTAAAACAGCCATAATACACATATTGCAACCAAAAACTCAAATTTCTCTTCTTTAACATATTTATACAAATTTTGATTACTTCAACGTCACTTATAAACTACATGTAACAGATTATACACTATCCATAACATTCATAACAACCATTCTTGTAAGGTTTTGTGAAAATCAAAGTAGAAATCAAATTGCAAAAATAGCGGAAGCAAAGTAAAATGAGATTTTAAATTTCTCACAAACCAATTACCCGTGTGACATCCCAAATTTTTAAGAATTAATAAATGAGAATTTAATAAATAAAATTCTTATTTTAAGATGCTTAAGTACATGTATGAGATTAAGTAAATATATATTTTGAATATGTATGCTTATGGATTGTGTGGAGTGTAATGAAAGAAACTATATAACCTAATATATTATATATTGGGAATGAAGATTAAATAACCGAAAAGGTATAGCTATTTAAAAAGCATAGTGTTTGATCTATGTGATTTATGTGGCACGTCTGAACATATTAAATTATGTTGAGAAATATATAGAATCAATATGAGAGATAAATGAATAGCAATCTTATGGGATTGTATATATTTGTTGATAAACAAATAATAGAAAGTATTGTAAATTAATCTTTATATATTATGTATGAGGATTAATAATAACGAATGAAGTATAGTAGTATAATAACGTGAGAAATTTATTTTGGTATATCTCGGTTATTATTTATTTTTTAACTTAATTAAAGAAAGTTTAATTTAGTTATATAAATAAATAGTTATTTAAATTCCAAATTTAGTGGGATAGAAATCCTAATTAAATATTAGGATAAGATAAATATGTGCGTGAATTATGTTATTTCATAACCCAAAAAGGATTTAATTAAATGAATAATAAGGAATGGAATAATAATAATAATAATAATAATATATATGTATTTCATTTTGCTCTCCATTTCTCACTCTCGGATAAACCGAAGAAAGGAGAGAGAGACGGAGAGAGAGCGAGAGAGAGGGAGAGGGAGAGAGAGAGAGGGGGAAGGCTTGGGCATGGATGGAGGAAGAAGAAAGCATAGGAAGGTAACCATGGAAGAAGTTCCATGGAAGGAAAGAAAGAAAAATGAAGAACAAAGGTATAAAACTCAAACTTTGTCCATTTTTGTTGTATTTTAATTTGAATCTAGTGTTGGGTTGTTGATTATTGGACTTGATAATGAGAAATCTTCATAATATATGATGATTCATGGTTAGATCTAGAGGTTTTATGGGTTATTAAGCTTGGGTTTTAGAAATAATCTCTAAAAAAAAAACTCAAAATCTGTCATTTTCGTCTTTGATGCTCAGATCCGTATAGTGGGTATGGTTGAAATTTTTTTATTTTCATATATGTTGTAATATTATGAGTTAAGAGTTCATAGAACTTGAAATCATCTTATTTGGATGTGTAAAACTCAAAATATGAAAATCGGTAGGAGATTGGGTCTGAAAGTCGCAACTGGGCTGGTGCGGGCGCGCGCGGGCGCGCGGCGTGGGCACGCGGCGGCTGACTTTGGCTGGGCGACGCGATTTTGACATCCAAAACTAAAACGAGCATAACTTTTGCATACGAAGTCCAAATTGAGCAATTCAAGATGTTTTGGAAAGCTTAAAGATAGTACTACAACTTAATTTAATAAAAATTAAAATTTGAGATTTTGGGCAAAGGTTAAAATGGGCAGTTTTTGAAATTATTGCTCAACCGGATGCGAACGAAAGGTGTCGAGCTTGCGTTTTATGAACCTTAAAGCATTCCGAACCTACTAATCACCGTTTTAAGTATTACAAGGTGTGAATCTTGAATAGTGAAGTAAGGATTACCCATTATGGGTCGTATTTTAAAAAAAAGTTTAAATATTTAACTACATGTAAGTATAACTTGAAGAAGTAAAGCGAAAGCTTGATTCAGGTTTATTTAATTTATTTAGATTAATCTAATGTACATCCAAAATGATGTGGAGACATATGAAAAGGACTTAGCTACATGTTAAGTATTAATAGGAAAGATTAGGAGATGTGGAGTAGAGTTTACATTACAATTACTATGTGTTGTTGTGTGACTAATAGTTGATATGCGTAATTATATAATTGTGTAGGGCACGTGAAGTGCAGATAACTGTAAGCTGTTAATCTATTGTTGGTAAACAACGATCAAGGCAAGTCTTTCGGTTCCTATTTTCTACGTGGACTTGATGAACTGTTTTAAATTGCATGATATGTTATACATGTTGAAATCATGAAATGTTAAAGTCAATATATGACTGCATTGTTTTGGCTAAGTAATGATGATTGAGTAAGGAACTCAATCTTTATATTTGCTATGTGAGTTAAAAGCATGTATGCCATGTTACTTTAATGAGTTGTATATCGAGCATATTATTATGTGCTATGTGATGCATGAAAACTGTTAGACTTTGCTGGGCTGTCGAGCTCACTCTTGCAAATAACCACTTTTGCAGGTACAAACTTTAAGGTAAAGATATGTGCTAAGTGAGTTATAGAGATCTATATTCACGAAGATTACTTATGTTCTATGAGAAATGTATTTCCTATCTTAAATGTAACATGTTGTTGAATTGTAAGTTGAGCTATCCAATGTATATGGATATTTAGTTATGATGTAAGACTTTGTATAGTCAGTTTGTTGTAATGATTCATGGCATTTGATTTGAATCGAAGAGATGTAATGTAAAGGTTACGATTTAGGGCAAGACAGAAGGAGATGTATAAAAATTTTAATTATTCCGCAATTTTAGTGATTTTTAATATCGAATAATGATGTAAAATTAGAGATTTAATGTATGGTTAACGACCGAAGCCGAGAATTAAGTTGTATAAATTTTGGGGTCGTTTCAGTTGGTATCAAAGCTGATAGGTTAGAAACCTTAGGCAAGAGTACTTTAGGCTATAACCTTAGAGAAAAGAGGTGAAAATAAGGAACGAATAAGCTCAAATAGAGTTTGAACAATAAGGGATTAAAACTTGCGTGAAATGATTCAAAGAAGAATCTCGCAGAGTTATAAGGAATGTGAATGTGGGGTTACCTAACTCCAGGATGTAAGGTGATAATAAATAGACAATGTCTATAAAAAAAGAATGATAAAGAAGTTAAGAATAGAGAGTTATATTTAAGTATGGTGCAATTGTACTCTTTAGTAGTTGATGTATGGTATCTGGGCTAAACGATTCCTTCATAGAGCGGAGGTATATACGAACTAGCAACTCGGAACCTAGTTTGTTGGTTGTTTGTGGGAAACCACTCAGCGTACCATATTGAAACTGTTAGAGACTCGATGTGTGCCAAGTGTAGAAAGTGGATACGTATGATGAAAGTGTAGAACTTGAATGAAATGTTGAGCAATGTAAATGAAGTTAGAAATTCTTAAAGGAAGAATTGTTATATAAACAAGAAGATTCAAAGAAGAATCTTGAAGAGATATAAAGATAAAAAAAAAGCCAAGATAGCGAATAATGTCGTAAATGATGAAAAAGAGAAAGAAAGAGGATCGTAAAACAAAATGATCACGAGTTAAGAAAAGAATTTTAAGGGAGATGATTATAGAATAAGATTACGACGTGGTCTGTTTAAGTTATAAAAGAAAGATGGTCTATAATGTTTGAATAATTATAGCTTAATGCTATGAAGATGGAGTACTATAAAAAATACGAGATAACTCATGAGGAGTTATAGATGATATGATACGAGGAATTCGTATCGAGCAAAGAGCAAGTTATAAGCAAGATAGAGTTAGGTGGGATTTCAATTGAGGACTCATGTGATGGCTGAGTTGTACAAACCTTTGTATGGGCGAGGATTTTGTGCTTGCACTCAGTTTATCACATTGATAATCATTGGAATGTTTGTGTCGCGCTATTTGATATATGCCTGTTGAGAAGGTGATTCTTTTCTCATGTGTATAACAGATAGGTAGAGTCTAGTTAGAGAATATTATAAGATTAAGTGTGAGTTCTTAAAACTCATACTTATGGTAGGTTCGTGACTCATAATTATATGGTATATTTTTGAACCCCTCGGTGAATGGACGCTTATGGTCTGACTAGGATAAGTTCTTAAACTCATATGATTGTGGCAAGTTCCTGAACTCATAACGTGTGGTAAGTTTGACGAACTGGGTATAGATAAGTGTAAATGGAGCATTGAGGATGATAGGAATAGATAGACTAATTAAGCAATGGATCATTATAGAAAGTGAAGTTGATGGTGGAAGCATATGCATTCTAAATCTACTAGCTATGCTAGACTTTCGAAATTTATTGATTTCGTGCTAATGTTTACACTTCTATTTTCTTGAAAAATATTGGATCAAATGATGGAACCAATGAGTTTTAACAACAATACTGTTATTCGTATGTCTATGCTAATTACTTCGGCTAGACAAAAATGATTTGCAATATATCAAAATATATTTTATATCATTAATGCATCATGTAACCTGGTGCAAAGATGATAAAAACGATGGAGTCATCAATACAGTATTACCTAGTGTTGGATGTGATCTAAGGATCGTCAGCCCACTATGGTATGATGTAGTATGATAAATCACCAAATGACGAAATCCTCAACGGACTGTAAATACAGTGCGGTATCATTACGTCATAAAAAGATTTTTGAGATTTCTTTGAGATATTAGAATACATATGTATTATTGTATGTATATGTATATTTTGGTTGATGTCCGAATTGTTGTAGAGGTCTATGCTATTTGATTCAGCTAGACAAATATTGAAAGATGTTCATAAAATTTAAACGTTCATTGAAAAGTTATGCCAAACCAAATTGTGTTGGTGCGGATTCAGATGTTGAAAAGCTGAGATGAACAACCCTAATATTAGGGGTTACGCTTAGTTTATACTTTGCGCTGAAATATTTGTACACAATACATGTACGAAGGATTGATCCCCCTAAGTACTTTGGAGTCCTTATAGTCTTATGACTGTTAAAGTTAAAGTTGAAAGATTACTTATAACTGTGGACATGGTTCGTGGTCATTAGACCCTCAGTTGAATGTTTGCACTCTAAATTCTGAGATGAACAACTCTTTTATCAGAGGTTACGCTTAGTTTATACTTTGCGCTGAAATGTTTGTGCACAATATGTTGTACGAAGGGCTTAACACCCTAAGTACGGAGGTCCATATAGTCGTATGACTGTTAAAGGTTCAAGTCAAGATATACTTGACAACCTGGGGACGTAGTTCAAGGTCTTGTGACCCTCAGCATGATTTGGAATCTTTTAAATTCCTGAGTTATTCATACTACTTCCTAATTATTGAACAATTGTGGAAGATTCTTGAAATTCTAAAAGGTGAATGTGGTAAGGATGACGTTCCTTTGAAAGAAGTAAGTCGTAGAATGCGACACTGAATGATGAGTATATGGAATAAGTGAGAAAAGAAATTTTGAAATGAGAAGGAGATGAGTTATCAAAGAATAATGTAAATCTCTTAATAGAAAAGTTTAATAATTGAAGAAAGATCTTTGTGGAAAGAGGTGATTATAAAACCCAATGAATGAATAAAGTATTAACGTAAAATCTATTTTGATAGAATGAATGAATAAATATTAATAAATAAAATTTCGAGGACGAAATTCGTAGAAGAAGGGGTGAATGTAATATCCCGAGTGTTTATGATAACGATCCTTAGAAAAAAAAATAAAATAAAAATAAAAAATAAAAATGAAAAGTTGTTGAAGAAATGAATGAAGTATATATATATGTGTGTAAACTTGTTTTGCTAAGTTAACATGTTGAAGTTATTCAACGATATTTGTGAAAGAGATTTGTGAAAATTGAGTAAGGAAGGTTTCGTTGATTTCGAGGACGAAATCCTTATAAGGAGGGAAGGATGTGACATCCCAAATTTTTAAAAATTAATAAATGAGAATTTAATAAATAAAATTCTTATTTTAAGATGCTTAAGTACATGTATGAGATTAAGTAAATATATATTTTGAATATGTATGCTTATGGATTGTGTGGAGTGTAATGAAAGAAACTATATAACCTAATATATTATATATTGGGAATGAAGATTAAATAACCGAAAAGTTATAGCTATTTAAAAAGCATAGTGTTTGATCTATGTGATTTATGTGGCACGTCTGAACATATTAAATTATGTTGAGAAATATATAGAATCAATATGAGAGATAAATGAATAGCAATCTTATGGGATTGTATATATTTGTTGATAAACAAATAATAGAAAGTATTGTAAATTAATCTTTATATATTATGTATGAGGATTAATAATAACGAATGAAGTGTAGTAGTATAATAACGTGAGAAATTTATTTTGGTATATCTCTGTTATTATTTATTTTTTAACTTAATTAAAGAAAGTTTAATTTAGTTATATACATAAATAGTTATTTAAATTCCAAATTTAGTGGGATAGAAATCCTAATTAAATATTAGGATAAGATAAATATGTGCGTGAATTATGTTATTTCATAACCCAGAAAGGATTTAATTAAATGAATAATAAGGAATGGAAAAATAATAATAATAATAATAATAATAATAATAATAATATATGTATTTTATTTTGCTCTCCATTTCTCACTCTCGGATAAACCGAAGAAAGGAGAGAGAGACGGAGAGAGAGCGAGAGAGAGGGAGAGGGAGAGAGAGGGGGGAAGGCTTGGGCATGGATGGAGGAAGAAGAAAGCATAGGAAGGTAACCATGGAAGAAGTTCCATGGAAGGAAAGAAAGAAAAATGAAGAACAAAGGTATAAAACTCAAACTTTGTCCATTTTTGTTGTATTTTAATTTGGATCTAGTGTTGGGTTGTTGATTATTGGACTTGATAATGGGAAATCTTCATAATATATGATGATTCATGGTTAGATCTAGAGGTTTTATGGGTTATTAAGCTTGGGTTTTAGAAATAATCTCTAAAAAAAAACTCAAAATCTGTCATTTTCCTCTTTGATGCTCAGATCCGTATAGTGGGTATGGTTGAAATTTTTTTATTTTCTTATATGTTGTAATATTATGAGTTAGGAGTTCATAGAACTTGAAATCATCTTATTTGGATGTGTAAAACTCAAAATATGAAAATCGGTAGGAGATTGGGTTTGAAAGTCGCGACTAAGCTGGTGCGGGCGCGCGCGGGCGCGCGGCGTGGGCACGCGGCGGCTGACTTTGGCTGGGCGACGCGATTTTGACATCCAAAACTAAAACGAGCATAACTTTTGCATACGAAGTCCAAATTGAGCAATTCAAGATGTTTTGGAAAGCTTTAAGATAGTACTACAACTTAATTTAATAAAAATTAAAATTTGAGATTTTGGACAAAGGTTAAAATGGGCAGTTTTTGAAATTGTTGCTCAACCGGATGCGAACGAAAGGTGTCGAGCTTGCGTTTTATGAACCTTAAAGCATTCCGAACCTACTAATCACCGTTTTAAGTATTACAAGGTGTGAATCTTGAATAGTGAAGTAAGGATTACCCATTATGGGTCGTATTTTAAAAAAAAAGGTTTAAATACTTAACTACATGTAAGTATAACTTGAAGAAGTAAAGCGAAAGCTTGATTAAGGTTTATTTAATTTATTTAGATTAATCTAATGTACATCCAAAATGATGTGGAGACATATGAAAAGGACTTAGCTACATGTTAAGTATTAATAGGAAAGATTAGGAGATGTGGAGTAGAGTTTACATTACAATTACTATGTATTGTTGTGTGACTAATAGTTGATATGCGTAATTATATAATTGTGTAGGGCACGTGAAGTGCAGATAACTGTAAGCTGTTAATCTATTGTTGGTAAACAACGATCAAGACAAGTCTTTCGGTTCCTATTTTCTACGTGGACTTGATGAACTGTTTTAAATTGCATGATATGTTATACATGTTGAAATCATGAAATGTTAAAGTCAATATATGACTGCATTGTTTTGGCTAAGTAATGATGATTGAGTAAGGAACTCAATCTTTATATTTGCTATGTGAGTTAAAAGCATGTATGCCATGTTACTTTAATGAGTTGTATATCGAGCATGTTATTATGTGCTATGTGATGCATGAAAACTGTTAGACTTTGCTGGGCTGTCGAGCTCACTCTTGCAAATAATCACTTTTGCAGGTACAAACTTTAAGGTAAAGATATGTGCTAAGTGAGTTATAGAGATCTATATTCACGAAGATTACTTATGTTCTATGAGAAATGTATTTCCTATCTTAAATGTAACATGTTGTTGAATTGTAAGTTGAGCTATCCAATGTATATGGATATTTAGTTATGATGTAAGACTTTGTATAGTCAGTTTGTTGTAATGATTCATGGCATTTGATTTGAATCGAAGAGATGTAATGTAAAGGTTACGATTTAGGGCAAGACAGAAGGAGATGTATAAAAATTTTAATTATTCCGCAATTTTAGTGATTTTTAATATCGAATAATGATGTAAAATTAGAGATTTAATGTATGGTTAACGACCGAAGTCGAGAATTAAGTTGTACAAATTTTGGGGTCTTTACAACCCGTATCATCCTTTATGCATATTATCAATTAAAAAGAAGAACAGGAAGTTATGGAATCATACCCTTGTAGATACGAGCTTCCACAGGTACGAGTTCAACTTCTACTTCTCCGCGATCTCCTTGAATCTCCGGGTAGATTCCTTCCTTTGATCAATGTTAACCACCCAAGTGTGTGACCTCTAGAGGGGATCCACCAAGAAAGAATAATTTTCAAGAAGAAGGGTGTATTGGCTCAAACCCTAGTTTGCCCTATCTCTATAGAAAAAGGAGGCGTACTCTCCAATAATTAGAATTACGTATATTTGATATCTGATATAAGACTCCTCTTATAAAGATATATAGGTAACCCAATTTTAATTAAAATAAGGTATTATTTATTTAATTAAACTCTTTTAATTAAATGGGCTCCCTAATCATATTAGGGATAATTAATTAAACTCCTTTAACTAATTTTCCCTCCTAATCCTATTAGGAATAAATGAGAGTACTTATATTAAATTAATTCCTAAACTCTTTTAGAAATTAAAGTAATAATAATTGTAATAATATTAATCAGACTCCTCTTATTAATTTATATTTAATATTTTTAAAATATTAAATAATAAATAGTAAGCTATTTATTTTATTCTATCACCATAGATTAAATTAAATATACTTAACATTACGATTATGTCATTAACTTCTTAAATAATTTTTCTTCCTTTTATGGTGTGACCCTTTAGGTTCTCCATATTAAATCGGTTGTGAATAAATCAATTAGAACAATTCTAATCTTATTTAAATAAATAAATTAAACTATTAATTTATTTAAATAAATAATATTTATTCTACAATAGGGATAAGCCTCCCTAGCGATCAACGACTTTCCAGATAATATAGATTTCAACATTAATCATAAAAGAACCTTTGAGTTAATAGTTACCGTACAATTCAATCCTTCCACCATACAATGTCCCAATTAAATATAAGACATGGAATTACTGTCAAGTCTTATTTTATTTTTTTAATTATATTTATTTCGATTCCCAAATGCACAACTCCTAATGAATGCAAATTAGAAACTACTTTCTAATTTTATTCCACCTTGGCCAAGGATTTCTAGATTGTCATTTATCGAATCACATAGGGCATTTCTCTTCCTTTACTAGAGTGGTAGATTTTTTATTGATCATTCATTATCTCCATATATAACTTATTACACCCAAGCATACCATTTGATATACCCTAAAGGTCTTAAGGAATAAGTCAAAGTGTAATTCATTATATATAAGATACTATGATGATCTCAAGTCTAAGGATCATTTGTACTACTATCACTACAAGAATTTCTATTGACAGGAAAGTAAAACTCCATTAGGTGTTCTTTAGCTAATCACGTTCAGTGAACTTATTCTCTAATAAGCACCTGCATACTTGCTTTAGTATCTCCACACAAATGATCATAAGATCAATCATCCTCATCCAATGAGCAAGCAACGTACGTACCAATCTATCCGGATTCACTAATCCCCTTTTTAGTAATCCATTGATTGAGAACATTTTAGTTTTAAGCTATCTAAGAATTTAGATCTCATTAGCATGATCTCATCATGATTCTAAAAGTATTGCTTAAACTATGGGTTTATCACATATTATTAAAACAACACCATGTTGATAATAAATGCCTTTAATATATAATTCTTTTATTAATAAATAAATAAGATTGATTACAAAGTATATGCTTTATCATCATACATGATTGGCTTGTATGCATACTACTTCCAATCTCCCATTTGCACTAAAGCCAATCGCTGTGGTATCTCATACCCATCTTCTCTAAGTGACGATCAAACTGTTGTTGTGTTAACGCTTTAGTAAATGCAACTGCAATATTGTCTTGAGAGTCCACACGCTCCAGGGTGACGTCTCCTCTTTCAATGATCTCTTTGATCAAATGAAACCGTCGCAACACGTGTTTGGATTTCTGATGAGACCTAGGTTCCTTAGCCTGCGCAACAGCTCCGGTGTTGTCACAGAATAAAGGTACTGGTCCTGTAATGCTAGGAACCACACCAAGTTCGGTAATGAACTTCTTTATCCAAACAGCTTCCTTTGCAGCTTCACTTACAGCTATGTACTCTGCCTCTGTCACTGAATCAGCAACTGTTTGCTGTTTGGAACTCTTCCAACTCACTGTACCACAGTTTAAGGTAAACACATACCCCGAAACGGATTTACTGTCATCTTGGTCCGTTTGAAAACTTGAGTCTGTGAAGCCCTCTAGTTTCAATTCAAACCCACCGTAGACAAGAAATACATCCTTAGTTCTTCTTAAGTACTTTAGGATATTTTTCACTGCCTTCTAGTGTTCTTCTCCTGGATTAGACTGATATCTGCTTGTTACACTAAGTGCATGAGCGACATCTGGTCTAGTACATATCATACCATACATGATAGATCCTATTGCTGAAGCATAAGGAATCTTACTCATACGGTCTCTCTCTTCAGGTGTCTTTGGGGCCTGTTTCTTGGAGAGATTTATTCCATGACTCATCGGCATTAGACCTCTTTTGGAATCTTCCATGCTAAATCTCTTTAGCATCGCGTCAATGTACGTTCCTTGGGATAAGCCAAGCATCCTTTTAGATCTGTCTCTATAGATCTTTAGCCCCAAAATATAGGATGCTTCTCCCAAGTCCTTCATGGAGAAGTGTTTATATAACCAGATTTTAATTGATTGTAGCATAGGAATATCATTCCCTATCAGTAATATATCATCAACATATAATATAAGGAATGAAACAGCGCTCCCACTAACCTTCTTATACACACATGGTTCATCCTCATTTTTGATAAAATCAAACTCTTTGATTGTCTCATCAAAATGGATGTTCCACCTACGAGAAGCTTGCATCAATCCATAAATGGATCGTTGTAGCTTACAGACTTGATTTGTTCCAACCTTTGAAATAAATTCCTCTGGCTGTGTCATATACACACCCTCCTCAAGTTTTCCATTGAGGAAGGCCGTTTTCACATCCATATGGCAAATTTCGTAGTCATGGTAAGCTGCAATCACAAGCAAAATCAGAATGGACTTGAGCATTGCTACTAGTGAGAAGGTTTCGTCATTGTCAACTCCTTATCTTTGTTTGAAACCTTTTGCGACCAGTCGGACCTTATAGGTCTCTACCTTGCCGTCTGTTCCAGTCTTTCTTTTAAAGACCCATTTACACCCAATAGGCTGAATGCCTTCAGGTGATGAAACCAAAGTCCATACTTGGTTTTTATACATGGAGTCCATCTCGGATTTTATAGCTTCTTGTCACTTCTTTGAGTCTTTACTACTCATAGTCTGTTCGTAATTTAATGGATCATCATCATCTATGATGCGTACCTCATCGTCATCCTCTATGACAAGTCTATGCCTATCAGGTATCTCTGGTACTATTCCAAATTTACGAATAGGGTGTGGTACAGAAGGAATCTCTACTTGGACAGGTTCATCCATTTGATCTGTAGTGGTTTGTGGTTCTTGAATTTCTTCAAGATCTATTTTCCTCCCATTGACCCCTTCAAGGATAAATTCCTTTTCTAAGAAGGCAGCATGTTTGGCAACAAACACCTTTTGTTCAGTAGGATTATAGAAATAATATCCTAAACTTTCTTTAGGATATCCCACAAAAGTACACTTATCAGATCTTATCCCAAGCTTTATCATTCTGAAACCTTTTCACATAAGCTGGACATCCCCAAATCTTAACATGCTTAAGACTAGGCTTCTTTCCTGTCCACATCTCATATAGAGTCTTAGGGACTAATTTTGAGGGAACCTTATTTATTAGATATGTAGCTACTTCTAGGGCATATCCCCAAAATGACACCGGGAGATCGGTAAAACTCATCATGGAACGAACCATGTCTAACAGTGTTCGATTTCTCCTTTCAGATACACCATTCAGCTGTGGTGTCCCTGGTGGAGTCCATTGTGAGATTATACCATTTTCTTTGAGGCAATTGGGAAACTCACTGCTTAAGTATTCACCGCCTCGATCTGATCGAAGAATCTTAATACTTTTTCCCGTTTGTTTCTCTACTTCACTTCTGAACTCTTTAAACTTTTCAAATGATTCAGATTTATATTTCATTAAATACACATATCCAAATCTTGAGTGATCGTCAGTGAATGTAATAAAATAAGAATACCCTCCTCGTGCATTCGTTGTCATAAGTCCACATACATCTGTGTGTACCAACGCTAACAACTTTGTAACTCTTTCTCATTTTCCGCTAAAAGGAGATTTAGTCATTTTTCCCATGAGACAAGATTCACAAGTTGGATATGATTCATAACTTGATAGCTCTAGGAGCCCATTTTTATACAACTTAGATAATCTTGTTTCATTAATATGACCAAGTCTACAGTGCTATATATAGGTATAATTAACATCGTCTCTTTTCCTTTTCATAGTTTTTTCAATTTGAAGTATATTTTCATGCAAGTCAAGAATGTAAAGTCCATTTCGTAAATTACCAATACCATATAAAACATTATTATTATAAATAGAACAACTGTTGTTCTTTATTATAATGTTAAAACCATCCATATCCAATACAAAGATAGAAATAATGTTTCTTATAAGTGACAAAACAAAATAACAATTATTTAAACTAATGGACTTGCCCGTAGGCAGTGCTAAACAATAAGTCCCTACAGCTAATGCAATAACCTTTGCTCCATTTCCCACTCGTAGGACGACCTCATCCTTGCTCAGCTATCTACTTCTGACCAGTCCCTGCATATTATTACATATGTGAGAACCACAGCCGGTATCCAATACCTAAGTAGAATATTGACTTTCAGAAAAATTAATTTCAATCATAAACAAACCTTGATTAGGATTCAAAGCTTCTCCAAGCTTCTTCTACTTTTGTTCTACAAGATAATCCTTGCAGTTCCTCTTCCAGTGACCCGGCTTGTTGCAATGGAAGCAAATTCCTTTGCTAGCTGGATCAGGTTTCTTTTAATCCTTCACTTTCGTCTTTCCCTTAGCCTTCTTGGATTTCTTCTTTTCAGAAGATACCTTGGGCCTCTTCCTTTTCTTGGAAGAATCATCCACCAGTAAGACATGGTTTTTCTTGGATGGGAAGTGACCTTCAACAGTTTTCAACATGTTAAGTAATTTAGGCAAGCTGACATCTAACTTATTCATGTGACAATTCACAACAAATTGTGAGAAAGTGTCCAGGAGTGACTACAAGACTAAATCTTGACTCAACTTCCCATCCATGACGAACCCAAGCTGTCCAAGACGTTCAATCAGATTGATCATCTTTAAGACATGAGTCTCAACGGTAGTACCCTCGGTCATCCGAGATTAGAAGAGCCCCTTAGATATTTTATATCTAGCAGTCATACTTTGCTCACCATACAACTCTTGAAGGTGCAGTAGAATAGTAGGACCATCCATGGTTTCATGCTGACGCTGAAGCTCGTTACTCATGGATGTGAGCATGATGCATTAAGCCACAGATGCATCATCTTGCTACTTTTTAAAAGTAGTAATCTCTTCCTCAGAGGCTGTCTCTGTAACTTTTACAGGTACGGACAAATTTAGGACATAAGAAATCTTTTCAGCAGTGAGAACAATTCTCAAATTCCTTAACCAGGCCGTGTAATTTTGTCCGGTTAGTTTGTTAGCATGAAGTATGCTATACAGTGAAATTAGTGAATGTGACATTTTCAAAATTCTTCATGTAAAAAGACAATATTTTAGCAAACATTCATTTAATTAATTACCAAAATAAATAGGTCTTATTTTATATTGGTATCTCCCACTAATTTCTTCAAACTATATTACCCTCATGAATATAGTTCGACAATATCTAATTAAAGATTTGCTAGTGAGAATAAGGATCTCATTTCAAATGTATATAGCCATGTGTATGCACAACAAACTATATATAAATAAATAGGTAGACAACTCTTGTCAATTACATCATCATGTAACTCCTTATATTCTGCCTCTTAAATCATAATGGTCAAGTGTGTGCACATCCGAACTAAAATAATTTAAGTTAAGTCATACCCAACATTTCTATATAAGTGAAGAGAAAACTACAGCCCTTGTGTGTGCACAACAAAGCGGTAATGTTCAATTCCGTATAAACATCAAATGTAATAAAAATAACATCTTAAATATTTAATACTTGCCTTGTGTGTGCACAACAAACTCATATTAAATATTTAATACTCTATTATTTTTATCATGCTAGAAGGCGACGTTCGATATTCTAAATATCTTTGAACGTTACAACTTAATATAATATCTTTGAGGGGTTTGTTATTATTAGTCTCATCTTGTTTAGCGCGCATGCAAATATATATATAAAATACGCGTCATATTATTAAACATGTGAAGCATGTTTGCATAATATATGTGACACCCCCAAATCTAGGTACTTCATTCCCATAAGATTTGGTGTTCACTATCCAAACATTCACATCTATCTACCCAAATATAATAAAAATTAAATCATAAATCATCCCTCTTAGTAGGGTTACATCATGAAATAAAAATCTTCCCAGGTTGTCTAACCTTTAAACATCATATAAGTGCGGAAATAAACTTATTACACCAAATCATTATTTAAAAGTCTATGATCATACCAATAAATAAAATTACAATTCTTCATCATTTGTACATTTTCCCCTTTCCTTTGCTAGATGAAGGCTCATCTACCTTCTCAACTTTAGCTGCAATGAATGTATAAATATGCAAGAGTGAGCAAAACAAATTCTCACTAGGTATAGCAATGAGTAAACAAGAATATAATAACTGCCAATGAATAGACTCATCAATACTGAATAGTACTCTATCAATAATAACCAATGACTGGAATCAAAATATGGAATATATAAAACTGAGGGTCATAAGACCACGAACTATGTCCACAGTTGCAAGTAATCTTTCAACTTCAACTTTAACAGTCATAAGACTATAAGGACTCCTCCTACTTAGTGGGATCAGCCATTCGTACAATGTATTGTGCACAAATATTTCAACGCTAAGCGTAAATTTCCCCTAATAATAGGGTTGTTCATATTAGTATTTAGAGTATAAGTCCGCACCAAAGAAAGTTTGGTTTGGATAAGCTTTCAAGGGTAATTTGAAGTTTAACGATATTCAACTAGAGGACTAATTGAATCAATAGCGTTTGATAACACAACAGTCGATTAATAGTAACATGATATGAAACAAGGAATAAGTGTAAGCGAACTAACTATACCTTGAACTCATGCTTAGAAACAACCACAAAACATAAGTATTGAATGACAATAAATCTTGCTTGAATAAAATTAAGCTAGGACTATGAATTATTGAACATACATTAAGTAATAGCAAGCTGAAAATAAAGCTTGCTCATTATGAGAATAGCTTGTGTCAAATAATTGAACTAAGATAATTCAACATTAGAAATTAGGATTTAAGAAAGTTGCATTCTTTGTACATGAAGGACAATAAAGAAACTTGTCTAACAATAAACAAGTTAGAACACATCAATAAATATTGGAATTCAAACTTGTTCAAGTAAAATAAGGTCATAGCTAGCTTGTTCAAATCATGAAGACTACAAGAGTTCGCTTAATGAAAAATTTAAAATAAGAAACTTGATTAGTGTAAATGTAAAGTTAGAAAGCTTGCTCAATGTAAAAAGAGAAGTTTAGAAACTTTCCTCGAGCGTAAGCTACACTATTAAACTCATGTTCACCTACACATTGGTTTAGAAGCACATTATCTATTAGATATGCTAACATACCACATCATATACATTTCTGGCTAAACTTATCATCTTAGCACACACACACACACACACACACACACACACACACACACACACACACACACACACACACACATATATATATATATATATATATATATATCAGAATTTCCAAGTGTTAACATTACAACACTTATCTAACATTCATTAAATAAACTAAGTTATCAAATAATGCATTCGTAACCTACTAATCACCTTTACAACTTTGAATTCATAATCCATATAACATAACTCTGTTTTAGCTATCATTAATCTAAATGAAATTGAACGCCCAAAGTCTGCATAATTAACAGACTTCACTGTCTGTGGCAGGGTACTGGCGCGGCCGCACCAGTTTTATACCGGCTGCGCGCGCGTGCCAAGATATAGCGCGCCCGCGCCACGCACAAATTCCAATTTTTTCAGGACAGAGCTACGGTACTTTTCTTAAGCCAACTAACACGAATTTCACCCATCAAATAGTGACAATAACATGTAAAAATGGTATAGAACTATCACAAACATATTTGTGAACATATTCCACCAATTAAAATAATTTAACAACAATTTAAGATAGGTTAATTTCTCAAATTCTATGTTTTTTTTCATATAAAACTCAATTTCTTAATATTCATCCAAAAAATCATCACTGTGAATTCAATACTTGGCCAAATCACTCCATTCAAATTACGCTATGCTCGCTTCGTAATGAACTAACATCATCAAGCTTCAATTTACAATTTCACATGCTAATTGGCCCCTACAATTGATACTTTTCATGGACATATGAAAATACATATACTGGCATTATTTTCTTTTACTGTCAAACGAAATTAGCATGAAATTTCTTGTTCTAAACATAAGTCTAGCATCATAAACATGTATCATCATAATTACCAAGTATATAA
This sequence comes from Panax notoginseng, assembly GCA_016801055.1. NCBI lineage: Eukaryota > Viridiplantae > Streptophyta > Magnoliopsida > Apiales > Araliaceae > Panax > Panax notoginseng. Next base: position 83,205,378 of record CM029014.1, read on the forward strand.
CCATAGTTCATAAATTTTGATTTCACAGAACACCAACAAACTATGTCGTGCATTCATATATATATATATATATATATATATATATATATATATATATATATATATATCAAGGTTAGATAAATTACCTTAAAATAGTTTGAAATCCTTGCTAACTCTTGTAATCCTTGCTAAAATCTCTGAAAATTGCTTAAGTTTCCTCACAATTCTCTCAACTAAATGTAATCTCTAGGCTAGCAAATAGAACGTGTAACAATCCAGATTTTTATTATAATATTTAAATATTTATTGAATTATATAAATATTTAATGGGTGTGTTTATCGTTGAATAAGTATTTATTTAATTGATTTGATTTGATGTGATTTGATTATTTATTTGTTTAATAAATAATTAATGAGTTAAGGAAAGTAATTATTTTGAAATAGTAATCTAATTTAATTTAATAATTAAGTTAGAGAGTTTATAATAATTAAATAAATTATTATATTATGCAACGAATTGTTATTTGAATTAATTAATTAAGTATGAAAACTTAATTAATTAGAAGTGTGACAAATAACTATTATTAGTAGTTATTAAAATAAATTAAAGTAGTTTTAATTTATTTTGCCTAACAAGGCTTAAATATATTAATTATTTAATTTTAAAGAGTTTTGCCAAACGGAGCCTTATGTTTTTGGATTTTAAATTTTGAATTATTAATAATATAATATAAATAATATATATTAATTTGGTAATTGCTAATTTAATAAGGTCATTAGTTTTTTAGACGTTTTAAATTAGTACGTTGATTTTATTTTCTACGTATAATCTATTTGGCTAAAGCCTAAGTAAGAAAAGGGAAGAAATTTTGTCAAAGAAAAGTTAGAGACAAGAGGGTTTTGAGAGAGATTGTCAAGGGTTAGAGAGAAAGTTCTGAGTTCTGTATTTTCAGTGTTTAGCAAGGGTTTCTTAAACAACTAGAGGTGTGTTTTAAAAACTAAACATATGTGTTTTACGTTATAATTAGATTGTCTCTGTATTTCTGCATTTGACTGTAAGACAAAGTTCTTTACAAAAATTGTCTGTAAACCATGCTTTACTAGTTGATTATGAAATTATGGGTATAAGTAATGTTATAAGTATCATATGTATATGTTGTAGGCTAAATTTATGTTTTCAAGAAAGAAATAGTTTTTACAATGAACATATACTTATGAATGTGAGTTGTGAAAAATCAAAGGTTCTATATTCGATTTTATGCTAGTTATGAAATTGAAACTTGTATATGTAATTGAGTAAAATATAAAGCAGAACATGGTTCAAATGAATCAAATTGGTAGGATGGCAGTGTTCACTGTGTAAACAAACGTCGGTTATGGAGTATTGTTGGTTTAAAAATAGTGCTTTCAAGGATTTAAGTTTTCTAAAATTGTTGTTAAGTGGTGCTAAATTGGTATATGTATGATAATTAAATGTTTATGAGTAATCTTTATAAGTTTTACGTCCTAATTTAGATGTTAGCAGTAGTAATTAGTCCAGAGTTTAGTTATTCTGTTCTTCGTGGTTGGGTTCTGCAAGAGTCGGTGCCCCAGCGCCAAAATTTGAGCCCCAGCGCCAAAAATCGCGCTCTGGCGCCAATATTCGCGCCCCAGCGCCAGAAGTTCGCGCCCCAGCGCTGAAATTCGCACCCCAGCGCCAATTTCGCACCCCGGCGCCACTGTATAGCCTAGTCCTCGCGCCACAGTACCGGATTTGTAGTCTGACATGGACAGTTTTGACCTCCTGTAGTAAAATAGCCATAACTTCCTCATACGAACTCCTATTGAGGTGATTCAAGATGATCCGGAACGAGGACGAGTAGGCCTACAACTTTCGTTCTTTAAGGTAAAGATACATGCTATGTGAGTTATAGAGATCTATATTCACGAAGATTACTTATGTTTTATGAGAAATGTATTTCATATTTTGAACGTAACATGTTGTTGAAATGTAAGTTGAGCTATCCAATGTATATGGATATTTAGTTATGATGTAAGACTTTGTATAGTCATTTTGTTGTAACGATTCATGATATAAGATTGAATCAAAGAGATGTAATGTAATGGTTGCGATTCAGGGCAAGAAATAAGGAAATGTATAAAAGTTTTAAATATTCCGCAATTTTATTAAGTTTAACATCGAATAATGATGTATTATTTAGAGGTTGAATGTATGGTTAACGACCGAAGTCGGGATTTAAATGGTATGAATTTTGGGGTCGTTAAAGTTGGTATCAAAGCTGTAGGTTATAAACCTTAGGTAGGAGTACCGTTGGCTATAACCTTAGAGAAGAGAGGTGAAGATAATGAACGAATAAGCTCAAATAGAGTTTGAACAATAAGGGATTAAAACTTGCGTGAAAGGATTCAAAGAAGAATCTCGCAGAGTTATAAGAAATATAAATGTGGGGTTACCCAACTCCAATAATAAGGATGTAAGGTGATAATAAATAGACAATGTCTATAAAAAGATAATGATAAAGAAGTTATGAATAGAGAGTTATGTCTAAGTGTGGTACAATTGTACTCTTTAATAGTTGATGTATGGTATCTGGGCTAAACGATTCCTTAATGGAGCGGAGGTATATACGAACTAGCAACTCGAAACCTAGTTTATTGGTTGTTTGTGGAAAACCACTCAGCGTACCATATTGAAACTGTTAGAGACTAGATGTGTACCAAGTGTAGAAATGGACACGTATGATGAGAGCTTAGAACTTGAATGAAATTTTGAGCGATGTAAATGAAGTTAGAAATTCTTAAAGGAAGAATTGTTATATAAACAAGAAGATTCAAAGAAGAATTTTGAAGAGATATAAAGATAAGAAATAGGAGTTTCCTAACTCCAATAGCCAAGATAACGAATAATGTCGTAAATGATGAAAAAGAGAAAGAATGAGGATCGTAAAACAAAACGATCACGAGTTAACAAAAGAATTTTAAGAGAGATGATTATAGAATAAGGTCACGACGTGATCTGTTTAAGTTATAAAAGAAAGATGGTCTGTAATGTTTGAATGATTATAGCTTAATGTTATGAAGATGGTGTACTATGAAATAGTACGAGATAACTCATGAGGAGTTATAGATGATGTGATACGAGGAATTCGTATCGAGCAAAGAGCAAGTTAAAAGAAAGATAGAGTTAGGTGGGATTTCAATTGAGAACTCATGTAATGGCTGAGTTGTACAAACCTTTGTACGGGCGAGGGTTTTGTGCTTGCACTCAGTTTATCACATTGATAATCATTGAAATGTTTATGTCGCGCTATTTGCTATATGCCTGTTGAGAAGGTGATTCTTTTCTCATGTGTATAACAGATAGGTAGAGTATAGTTAGAGAATATTATAAGGTTAAGTACGAGTTCTTAAAACTCATACTTATGGTAGGTTTGTGACTCATAATTATATGGTATGTTTTTGAACCCCTCAGCGAATGGACGCCTATGGTCTGACTAGGATAAGTTCTTAAACTCATATGATTGTGGCAAGTTCCTGAACTCATACCGTGTGGTAAGTTTGATGAACTAGGGTATAATTAAGTGTGAATGGAGTATTGAGGATGATAGGAATAGATAGACCTATTAAGCAATGGATCATTATAGAAAGTGGAGTTGATAGTGGAAGCATATGTATTCTAAATCTACTAGCTATGCTAGACTTTTGAAATTTATTGACTTCGTGCTGATGTTTACACTTTTATGTTCTTGAAAAATATTGGATCAAATGATGGAACCAATGAGTTTTAACAACAATACTGTTATTCGTATGTCTATGCTAATTGCTTCGGCTAGACAAAAATGATTTGTAATATATCAAAATGTATTTTATATCATTAATGCATCATATAACCTGGTGCAAAGATGATAAAAACGATGGAGTCATCAATGCAGTATTACCTAGTGTTGGATGTGATCTAAGGATCGTCAACCCACTATGGTATGATGTAGTATGATAAAATCACCAAATGACGGAATCCTCAACGGACTGTAAATACAGTGCGGTATCATGACGTCAAAAAAAAAGATTTTTGAGATTTCTTTAAGATATAAGAATACATATGTATGTACGTATATGTATATTTCGGTTAATGTCCGAGTTATTGTAGAGTTCTATGCTATTTGATTCAGCTAGACAAATATTAAAAGATGTTCATGAAATTCAAGAGTTTCTTGAGAAGTTGCGCCAAACCAAATTATTTTGATGCGGATTCAGATGTTGAAAAGCTGAGATGAACAACCCTTTTATAGGGAATTACGCGGAGGCGTTGAGATATTTGTGTACAATACATTGTACGAAGGGCTGATCACCCTAAGTACGAGGAGTCCCTATAGTCTTATGACTGTTAAAGTTTAAGTTGAAAGATTACTTATAACTATGGACATATGCATAGCGTTTAAATGTTTGTGCACAATACATCATACAAAGAGCTTAACACCCTAAGTACGGGGGTCCTTATAGTCTTATGACTGTTAAAGTTGAAGTTGAAAGATTACTTGTAACTGTGGACATAGTTCGTGGTCTTATGACCCTCAGCATGATTTGGAATCTTTTAAATTCCTGAGTTATTCATACTACTTCCCAATTATTGAACAATTGTGGAAGATTCTTGTTATTCTGTAAGATGGAAGTGAAAAAAGGAAAGTATTCCTTAGAAAGAAGTGAGTCGTAGAATACGACACTGAATGATGAATATGTTGAATAAGTGAGAAAAGAGATTTTGAAGTGAGAAATAGATGAGTTATCAAAGAATAATGTTAAACTTTTAATAGAAAAGTTAATAATTGTAGAATGATCTTTATGGAAAGAAAGTGGTTATAGAAACCAATGAATGAATGAAGTAGTGACGTAAAATCTACTTTGATAGATTGAATGAATAAAAATTAATAAATAAAATTTCGAGGACGAAATTCTTAGAAGAAAGGGTGAATGTAATATCCCGAGTGTTGATGATAACGATCCTTAGAAAAGGAAATGAATGGGTTAAAAGGTATATAATACTCAAAATATAATTGAGTTCAAATGAAAGTTATGAAATGAAACCTAGAATTTGTTAGGTAATGAATATAGTAGGAAATATAAAATCTATATTTAGATAAAATGATGAAAGATTTCTCTGAGTTATTTGTGTAATTTGTGTCTTCGATTCTGGGGACAGAATCTTTGTAAGTAGGGAAGATTGTAACGAATGAGTGGCTTGAGTTGTGATTCTGAGGACAGAATCCTTGTAAGGAGGGAATGATGTAACAATCCAGATTTTTATTATAATATTTAAATATTTATTGAATTATATAAATATTTAATGGATGTTTTTATCGTTGAATAAGTATTTGTTTAATTGATTTGATTTGATGTGATTTGATTATTTATTTGTTTAATAAATAATTAATGAGTTAAGGAAAGTAATTATTTTAAAATAGTAATCTAATTTAATTTAATAATTAAGTTAGAGAGTTTATAATAATTAAATAAATTATTATATTATGCAACGAATTGTTATTTGAATTAATTAATTAAGTATGAAAACTTAATTAATTAAAAGTGTGACAAATAAATATATTATTAGTAGTTATTAAAATAAATTAAAGTAGTTTTAATTTATTTTGCCTAACAAGGTTTAAATATATTAATTATTTAATTTTAAAGAGTTTTGCCAAACGGAGCCTTATGTTTTTGGATTTTAAAATTTAAATTATTAATAATATAATATAAATATTATATATTAATTTGGTAACTGCTAATTTAATAAGGTCATTAGTTTTTTAGACGTTTTAAATTAGTACGTTGATTTTATTTTCTACGTATAATCTATTTGGCTAAAGCCTAAGTAAGAAAAAGGAAGAAATTTTGTCAGAAAAAAGTTAGAGACAAGAGGGTTTTGAGAGAGATTGTCAAGGATTGGAGAGAAAGTTCTTAGTTCTGTATTTTCAGTGTTTAGCAAGGGTTTCTTAAACAACTAGAGGTGTGTTTTAAAAACTAAACATATGTGTTTTACGTTATAATTTGATTGTCTCTGTATTTCTGCATTTGACTGTAAGACAAAGTTCTTTACAAAAATTGTCTGTAAACCATGCTTTACTAGTTGATTATGAAATTATGGGTATAAGTAATGTTATAAGTATCATATGTATATGTTGTAGGCTAAATTTACGTTTTCAAGAAAGAAATAGTTTTTACAGTGAACATATACTTATGAATATGAGTTGTGGAAAATCAAATGTTCTATATTCGATTTTATGCTAGTTATGAAATTGAAACTTGTATATGTAATTGAGTAAGATATAAAGCAGAACATGGTTCAAAGGAATCAAATTGGTAGGATGGCAGTGTTCACTGTGTAAACAAACGTCGATTATGGAGTATTGTTGGTTTAAAAATAGTGCTTTCAAGGATTTAAGTTTTCTAAAATTGTTGTTAAGTGGTGCTAAATTGGTATATGTATGATAATTAAATATTTATGAGTAATCTTTATAAGTTTTACGTCCTAATTTAGATGTTAGCAGTAGTAATTAGTCCAGAGTTTAGTTATTCTGTTCTTCGTGGTTGGGTTCTACAAGTTTCGGCGCCCCAGCGCCAGAAGTTCGGGCCCCTCACTGAAATTCGCGCCCCAGCGCCAATTTCACACCCCGGCGCTACTGTATAGCCTAGTCCTCGCGCCCCAGCGCCAGATTTGTAGTCTGACATGGACAGTTTTGACCTCCTGTAGTAAAATAGCCATAACTTCCTCATACGAACTCCGATTGAGGTGATTCAAGATGATCCGGAACGAGGACGAGTAGGCCTACAACATTTATTCTTTAAGTTTTTAAATTTGAGGTCATTAGGATAGGTCAAAATGGTCATCGTTAGGACTATTGTGTTTTCAGAGGCAATCGGAGGGTGTCGGGCATGCACATATGCATGTGTAGTGCTCCAGACCATAAAAGATGATGTCCTAAGTTATAAAACATGAATGTTAGTAAATATAATGATGCTTAACATTAATATATGATGTATTAGATGAGTTATAAAAGCATAGTAAGCATACACAAGAGAGGCAAATCGGGCGTGTGACGAATGAACGTCGAAACGCCGTGCTAAGTGTTAATGAACTTAAAAAGTGTTTCAATTCAATTGAAATGAGTATTATAGGATATGAAATGGGTTTAACATAAAACCAATAAGTAGTCATAGCAAGACTTAAGCACTTGAATGAACTTCGATTATGAAATATAGTGAGATATAAGTTGAAAGTTAACATAATCTAATTGAGCATTGTGTGCTAATTAATAGGAAAGATTATGAGACGTAGAGTAGAGTTTACATTACAATTACTATGTGTTGTTATGTGACTAATATTTGATGTGATTATATAATTGCGTAGGGCACGTGAAGTGCAGATAGCTGTAAGCTGTTAAACTGTTATTGGTAAACAACGATCAAGGCAAGTCTTTCGGTTCCTATTTTCTACGTGGATTTGATGAACTATTTTAAATTACATGATATGTTATGCATGTTGAAATCATGAAATGTTAAAGTCAATATATGACTGAATTATTTTGGCTAAGTAATGATGATTGAGTAAGGAACTCAATCTTTATATTTGTTATGTGAATTAAAAGCATGTATGCCATGTTACTTTAATGAGATGTATGTCGAGCATGTTATTAGGTGCTTTGTGATACATAAAAACTGTTAGACTTTGTTGGGCTGTCGAGCTCACTCTTGCAAATAACCACTTTTAGAGGTCAAGATTTTAAGGTAAAGATACGTGCTATGTGAGTTATAGAGATCTATATTCACGAAGATTACTTATGTTTTATGAGAAATGTATTTCATATTTTGAACGTAACATGTTGTTGAAATGTAAGTTGAGCTATCCAATGTATATGGATATTTAGTTATGATGTAAGACTTTGTATAGTCATTTTGTTGTAACGATTCATGATATAAGATTGAATCAAAGAGATGTAATGTAATGGTTGCGATTCAAGGCAAGAAAGAAGGAAATGTATAAAAGTTTTAAATATTCCGCAATTTTATTAAGTTTAACATCGAATAATGATGTATTATTTAGAGGTTGAATATATGGTTAACGACCGAAGTCGGGATTTAAATGGTATGAATTTTGGGGTCGATAAAGTTGGTATCAAAGCTGTAGGTTATAAACCTTAGGTAGGAGTACCGTTGGCTATAACCTTAGAGAAGAGAGGTGAAGATAATGAACGAATAAGCTCAAATAGAGTTTGAGCAATAAGGGATTAAAACTTGCGTGAAAGGATTCAAAGAAGAATCTCGCAGAGTTATAAGAAATATAAATGTGGGGTTACCCAACTCCAATAATAAGGATGTAAGGTGATAATAAATAGACAATGTCTATAAAAAGATAATGATAAAGAAGTTATGAATAGAGAGTTATGTCTAAGTGTGGTACAATTGTACTCTTTAATAGTTGATGTATGGTATCTGGGCTAAACGATTCCTTAATGGAGCGGAGGTATATACGAACTAGCAACTCGGAACCTAGTTTGTTGGTTGTTTGTGGAAAACCACTCAGCGTACCATATTGAAACTGTTAGAGACTAGATGTGTACCAAGTGTAGAAATGGACACGTATGATGAGAGCTTAGAACTTGAATGAAATTTTGAGCGATGTAAATGAAGTTAGAAATTCTTAAAGGAAGAATTGTTATATAAACAAGAAGATTCAAAGAAGAATCTTGAAGAGATATAAAGATAAGAAATAGGAGTTTCCTAACTCCAATAGCCAAGATAACGAATAATGTCGTAAATGATGAAAAAGAGAAAGAATGAGGATCGTAAAACAAAACGATCACGAGTTAACAAAAGAATTTTAAGAGAGATGATTATAAAATAAGGTCACGACGTGATCTGTTTAAGTTATAAAAGAAAGATGGTCTGTAATGTTTGAATGATTATAGCTTAATGTTATGAAGATGGTGTACTATGAAATAGTACGAGATAACTCATGAGGAGTTATAGATGATGTGATACGAGGAATTCGTATCGAGCAAAGAGCAAGTTAAAAGAAAGATAGAGTTAGGTGGGATTTCAATTGAGAACTCATGTAATGGCTGAGTTGTACAAACCTTTGTATGGGCGAGGGTTTTGTGCTTGCACTCAGTTTATCACATTGATAATCATTGAAATGTTTATGTTGCGCTATTTGCTATATGCCTGTTGAGAAGGTGATTCTTTTCTCATGTGTATAACAGATAGGTAGAGTATAGTTAGAGAATATTATAAGGTTAAGTACGAGTTCTTAAAACTCATACTTATGGTAGGTTTGTGACTCATAATTATATGGTATGTTTTTGAACCCCTCAACGAATGGATGCCTATGGTCTGACTAGGATAAGTTCTTAAACTCATATGATTGTGGCAAGTTCCTGAACTCATACCGTGTGGTAAGTTTGATGAACTAGGGTATAATTAAGTGTGAATGGAGTATTGAGGATGATAGGAATAGATAGACCTATTAAGCAATGGATCATTATAGAAAGTGGAGTTGATAGTGGAAGCATAGGTATTCTAAATCTACTAGCTACGCTAGACTTTCGAAATTTATTGACTTCGTGCTGATGTTTACACTTTTATGTTCTTGAAAAATATTGGATCAAATGATAGAACCAATGAGTTTTAACAACAATACTGTTATTCGTATGTCTATGCTAATTGCTTCGGCTAGACAAAAATGATTTGTAATATATCAAAATGTATTTTATATCATTAATGCATCATGTAACCTGGTGCAAAGATGATAAAAACGATGGAGTCATCAATGCAGTATTACCTAGTGTTGGATGTGATCTAAGGATCGTCAACCCACTATGGTATGATGTAGTATGATAAAATCACCAAATGACGGAATCCTCATCGGACTGTAAATACAGTGTGGTATCATGACTTCAAAAAAAAAGATTTTTGAGATTTCTTTAAGATATAAGAATACATATGTATGTATGTATATGTATATTTCGGTTAATGTCCGAGTTATTGTAGAGTTCTATGCTATTTGATTCAGCTAGACAAATATTAAAAGATGTTCATGAAATTCAAGAGTTTCTTGAGAAGTTGCGCCAAACCAAATTATTTTGGTGCGGATTCAGATGTTGAAAAGCTGAGATGAACAACCCTTTTATAGGGGATTACGCGGAGGCGTTGAGATGTTTGTGTACAATACATTGTACGAAGGGCTGATCACCCTAAGTACGAGGAGTCCCTATAGTCTTATGACTGTTAAAGTTTAAGTTGAAAGATTACTTATAACTATGGACATATGCATAGCGTTTAAATGTTTGTGCACAATACATCATACAAAGGGCTTAACACCCTAAGTACGGGGGTCCTTATAGTCTTATGACTGTTAAAGTTGAAGTTGAAAGATTACTTGTAACTGTGGACATAGTTCGTGGTCTTATGACCCTCAGCATGATTTGGAATCTTTTAAATTCCTGAGTTATTCATACTACTGCCCAATTATTGAACAATTGTGGAAGATTCTTGTTATTCTGTAAGATGGAAGTGAAAAAAGGAAAGTATTCCTTAGAAAGAAGTGAGTCGTAGAATACGACACTGAATGATGAATATGTTGAATAAGTGAGAAAAGAGATTTTGAAGTGAGAAATAGATGAGTTATCAAAGAATAATGTTAAACTTTTAATAGAAAAGTTAATAATTGTAGAATGATCTTTATGGAAAGAAAGTGGTTATAGAAACCAATGAATGAATGAAGTAGTGACGTAAAATCTACTTTGATAGAATGAATGAATAAAAATTAATAAATAAAATTTCGAGGACGAAATTCTTAGAAGAAAGGGTGAATGTAATATCCCGAGTGTTGATGATAACGATCCTTAGAAAAGGAAATGAATGGGTTAAAAGGTATATAATACTCAAAATATAATTGAGTTCAAATGAAAGTTATGAAATGAAACCTATAATTTGTTAGGTAATGAATATAGTAGGAAATATAAAATCTATATTTAGATAAAATGATGAAAGATTTCTCTGAGTTATTTGTGTAATTTGTGTCTTCGATTCTGGGGACAGAATCTTTGTAAGTAGGGAAGATTGTAACGAATGAGTAGCTTGAGTTGTGATTCTGAGGACAGAATCCTTGTAAGGAGGGAATGATGTAACAATCCAGATTTTTA